>OY282593.1:17997967-19384217 GCA_958298965.1 Chrysolina haemoptera | reverse complement strand
CTTTAGGAAGGTAGGTAGGACGCATAAAGAGGCCATTAGACGGAGTGGGGAGTGACACGCCTGGCAGGTGGACTGAGGAGTGCCACGCCGATAGCATGCCTGGACGCTAGCGATCTCACGGCCTGTTGATTGACAAGTCGGGTGTGGTTCGCGCCGTGCCGTGATCTGTGCACCCCAGTCTCGCCATTCCGCGCGCGGCGTGTTTCCTTTGAACTGTGTAAATTTATCGACAATCGACGGGACATGATACTCCGCCCGAAACTTCTCACACCGCACCATTCTCATGGAGCGTGGAGTGTCACTCCACACGCCGTGTAATGGCTTCTTTAGGAAGGTAGGTAGGACGCATAAAGAGGCCATTAGACGGAGTGGGGAGTGACACGCCTGGCAGGTGGACTGAGGAGTGCCACGCCGATAGCATGCCTGGACGCTAGCGATCTCACGGCCTGTTGATTGACAAGTCGGGTGTGGTTCGCGCCGTGCCGTGATCTGTGCACCCCAGTCTCGCCATTCCGCGCGCGGCGTGTTTCCTTTGAACTGTGTAAATTTATCGACAATCGACGGGACATGATACTCCGCCCGAAACTTCTCACACCGCACCATTCTCATGGAGCGTGGAGTGTCACTCCACACGCCGTGTAATGGCTTCTTTAGGAAGGTAGGTAGGACGCATAAAGAGGCCATTACACGGAGTGGTGAGTGACACGCCTGGCATGTGGACTGAAGAGTGCCACGCCGCTAGCATGCCTGGACGCTAGCGATGTCACGGCCTAGTGATTAACAAGTCGGGTGTGGTTCGCGCCGTGCCGTGATCTGTGCACCCCAGTCTCGCCATTCTGCGCGCGGCGTATTTCCTTTGAACTGTGTAAATTTACCGACAATCGACGGGACATGATACTCCGCCCGAAACTTCTCATGCCGCACCATTCTCACGGCGCGTGGAGTGTCAGTTCACACGCCAGGCGCGACACTCCACACGCCGTGTAATGGCTTCTTTAGGAAGGTAGGTAGGACGCATAAAGAGGCCATTACACGGAGTGGTGAGTGACACGCCTGGCATGTGGACTGAAGAGTGCCACGCCGCTAGCATGCCTGGACGCTAGCGATGTCACGGCCTAGTGATTAACAAGTCGGGTGTGGTTCGCGCCGTGCCGTGATCTGTGCACCCCAGTCTCGCCATTCCGCGCGCGTCGTGTTTCCTTTGAACTGTGTAAATTTACCGACAATCGACGGGACATGATACTCCGCCCGAAACTTCTCACGCCGCACCATTCTCACGTCGCGTGGAGTGTCAGTCCACACGCCAGGCGCGACACTCTACACGCCGTGTAATGGCTTCTTAACAGCACACTGCCACGTCACGTAAGAAAACACTTGCATGTTCTAGAGATTCACATTGTGTTCTATGCGAAACTCTGGCTCGAATGAGGATAGATATCTTCGGACACTAGTGGAGAAGATATAATGTGAATAAATACCATCTTACTACTATCTCAAAAGTTGATAGATTTGTTACATTAAAAAACATCAACTATGAAATATTTGGAGGTCATTTCTGATGAACAGATCAGATTTTTCAATGACATACGACATGAACATTATGAGTGTGGAGTTTCTACGATTTTCTGCATTCAAATTGGATTTTCAACTACCTACTGAACCACAACTATTCGGTTTTATTGCGAGTATTAGATATAAAACAAACAAAACTATCAGTATCTTTGGAGTCTCTTATGATGGTGCTGTGGTTCATGGCTACAGGAAATAATCGACAGTTATGACTTGTTTATTCACAGTTTCAAAAACAACAATGAATTTCAATAACAACAAGTCAAATACACAGCGCCACGGCAAATAATAATAATAGCCGTCCTCTACCCGCACAGGCTATGCCTTTGGGTACACTCTACGAGTGTTTATGAGGAAGTATTATTATTATTATTATTATTATTACACTGATATAATAATCTCTCTATGACTCAACTTTCCTATAGGCAAGAATCACCTTCTTTATATGATCCATTGGAAGCATCGATAACTTCTGCGGCAACTAGAACGCCTAGAACCGACCATTTCAGAATGCATCGAACAATCTACAAGTTCTTTCGGCGTTTCACGCTTCGATAACGCGCTGATGGTGACGTTATCCAACTCGTACTATAGTCGTTGCCTTTCTGTTCACATTAACTGAATTCTCGGAAGTGTATCTGTCGCGACGCAACCGTTCTCCATGCTGTGGCGTCGGGCATTTCGTAACGAAAGTTTCAAAAAGTCATTGAATAATTATTTAAGTTGGCTGCAAAACAATCTGTATCTCTTTTTTCAAGAACTACAGGGTGTCCCAAGATTGAGGGGGCAAACTCTGACAGTAGAATCCTCACTTCATTTTAAGGATGAAAATTCCCATAAACATATTCTCTGAGACGAGTATTAACTGAGTTACAGGGTGTTCTAAGTGGCATGAAAATAAATATTTTCTATTATAACTCCATAACGGCTAAACTTTTCTCTATGGAATGTCACTTGACAGCATAAGGTTTCAAATCACAATGCAGTTCACGTTTTTGTAAATTCAAATAGGGGCGTACGGCAGATACAATAATCAACAATGAGTCTCCAATCACTTACACACGCACTTATCCTACTTCATGTATCTTGAAAACCGTTGACATTTTCGATAGCTAATGGAAGAGACGACAAAATCTGTATCAGTTCGCAGTAAAGGTGGAGTGGAAGTTGAGGAGGGGCGATTAGGGGTACACATCTGCCCCTGTTTGAAGTTACAAACACGTGAATTACATTAAAATTTCAAAACTTTAAAACAAATTACATAACAAATTCCATCGAGCCGTTATGGAGTTTTTCTGGAAAACATTTGTTTTTTTGACACCTTCAACACCGTGTTAATACTCATCTCAAAGGATATGTTTATGGAAAATTTAGCCTTGAAATGAAGTGAGGATTATACCATCGGAGTTTGTCGACTTTTCTCTGGGACACCCTGTATATTGTTATATGAGTAGTGAGATATTTTATATCATGTGAATTATCCCAAACAAATGAATAAAATGAATAAATTGTGAGTTGAAATTAATTAATCAGTTAAATTTCTAAACTAAATATAAAGCAAACAAATATTTCCATATATATTACAACAACTTACAGTTGATGTCCTGACTGCCAAACGCAGTTTGCCACAGGGACACAGGATACCTGTCAACAATAAATGCATAAAAAAATAAAAATTGAATAAAGCTAACAAAAATTATTATATAATTTAATGCCAAAAAATAAAAATATGTTGTAAAAATATTACAAGAAGTATGGAGTGATAATAAACAGAAGATGACCGAGTACTCATTTGAGGACAGATTGGCAAGTTTTTTATAATTTCGAATATTTCCGATAGAAATTTTTTTCGTAGAAATATTCCCACCTCATTTTTATCACGTACCTACAGTAGCTTGACGTTTTCCAGAAGTCATTTCGGCCTAGCAATAAATTTTCCCCACGTGCAAACGGAATCATAAATTTCAATTCTATTTATACTGGGTTCTCAATCACCGAATATATTGGCGAATTACTTGTGAATTTATTTTTGAATGGGCTTGTCTCTACGATACTGTATTGGTTAGCGCGAAAAAATAAATCTGGAAAAGTTCCGTGACCACGCAGTTAAAAATAATATTTATAGTTGATACAGGGTGTCTCAGTTCAAATACCATGTGTCAATTTCTAAATACTCAACAATTTGTACATGGTTTTCTGTAAATTGTAAAGCTATAATGCCAATTCCACACAATTTGATTTGATATGATTGATCCAAGACAATGTCAAGTCTATATATGTAAACCTGAAAATTTTGTATTGTTGGTATACTGAATTGGTGATTTGTTAAGTTTTATTGTTGTTAGAGTATCAGTTGCATATTGCTCAACTTTCTATCCATTATGTTTTCGAAATTTTTTGAAATTATTGGTAGAATTGAAATTAGACGATAATTTCTTGTATAATTTTTTTCCCACATTTGAAATTTGGTTCTACTTCAGCTATTTTCAATTATTCTGGGAATAATTCTGAATGAAATGATGTGATAATCAATTTTTCTAATAATGGTACTATTTCATCTTTGACTGCTTTGGATATTAACATTAATTCCATCACTTCCTGCTGCTATCTTGTTGTCTAGCTCGTCTTGAATTTCCTGATGCTGTGTGTACTTTAGGAACATGAATAAGAAGAGGAATGTCTAGAAAATAATTTTCTCTAGTCTCTAAAATGTGAATTCGGAGATGATTTTAATACTTTTACTGACATTTTCTTCACCACAATCTACCACATTAGGTAATATTCAATTGGTTTTCAAAAGTAATAAAATTAATGATTCAAATTGAAATAGTTTTGCAATTTAATTCGATTATATTGGGATTTTTGCTCCTTGTGTATTACTCAAAAGAAATTCCAGCTTTTCCATCATTAAAATATTTTCAGGAAGAAAAAAGTTACGATACGGTTGTGCCAGCTTAAGGGTTAAGCTAGCACAACCCCTTTTCCTCCGAAACGGTTCGACTTAGAAAATTGGGAGTTGTGTTTTCATTTATTGTTTTTTTTTTTTCATTCAAAATTTATCTCATGTCCAAAGGTTCTACAGACCAAAAGGCTCAGTGATCTTCCTCGCCTACCCATGTATAGAATACTCATACATCCAGTTACTTTGAAAAGTAGCTGGGGAAAGGAAGATAAACTTTAAAAAGTATTTATAATGTAAGTGCTTCCGGCAGAAACGGGGTTGCCAGACCTGAACTCAGTCTTTAGTCGCACCATCTTGTATTTTTTTAAGAAACGGAATTGCAATAATATTAATTACCATCTAAGAAAAGTATTATTTCAAGACACTTTTTTTAAATACTTCTGTAACTGACAGCTTAAAATATCCATGTGGTCCCAATATTATTGGCATTGGTATTGATGAGTATGGATGGTGACTGATGCGCTGCGACCTGATTAGATCTATTGTGATCCATCTTCTTCTGCTATCACAAGGTGTTCTTGTTTATAGCAGCCCTTCAAGCCTCAATTCCTTCAAGATTTTGAGGGGGTCCACTCGTGGTATTTCTCCCACTGTCAGCTGCTGTGATCCCAGTATATTCAATCTTTTACGATGTACAGCGTAACACTCCATCAGTATATGGTGGGGTGTTTTTTTTTAGAATATTTTAGTCATTTTGAAATAAATGAATATCCAGCACTACAGATTATTCTAATGGATTGCTTTTGAATTCTGAACACTTTTTCAGAGTGAGAAGAATTTCCCCAAAGGGTTAATTCATAGCTGATATATGACTGGATGAGAGCGAAGTACGGAGAAAGAGAGGTATTTTTATCAACGAACGATTTCAGTTTTCTCAGAAGAAAATTGTGTTTACTCAACTTGGAACAGGTATTTTCGATGTGTGGATCTCAGCATAAACTGTCATCAATAGTTAGACCTAAGAGTTTGGCATGGTCGCCTACTGTTACTTTATTATCTGTTGAAAAAATTATTTGTTCTGTCTTATCTTTATTCAATTTCAACAAGTTAAACCATCCTTGGGCAAGGTTTTCAGCTGAGTTCACAGAAATTAATAGCGACTAATAACATATGACAAAAAAAATCATTGGTATAAATAATGAATAAAAGTGGCCCCAGAACCGAGCCTTGGGGTACACCTGATCTAACCAGTTTGAGCTGGGAGGTTGTTTCGTTGATGGTAACACATTGACTTATTAACTATAGTTTGATGAATAAATTATTGCTGAGTATGGTAGAATTATCTGATTTACGTTGAACCGCCCTGTATTTTATTTTTCGTCAAGGTCTCTAAGGGAAAACTGAAAAAATAAATATGTGAAATAATAAATCACGTTTCGGTCGGTATCAAGGTTACCTTTCTAGAGAAACTTTCAATGGATCATGTTTATTTTCATACAGCGTGAATGAAACGATTTATAGCCAAATAAAAAATATAATAGCCGGATATTAAAAAATTAGGAATAATATTTCGCCTTATTACCGAGCAGGCACCACGCTCTTTGTATACGAAAACACCTTTTAATAGAATAAGATTAAATAAACACATGTCCAATTCTGGACTCGATTTGGTGAAATAATAACTGGCGAATCGACACATTTTTCGTAGAATGTTGCAATAAAAAAAGTGCGAAAATCTATTTCGGTAGCTTTTATTGAAGATAAACCATGTTGTGTGTAATGAAAACACATTTTACTTTTTATGAAGCGAATCAAAACAAAATGTCACAATAAAGGAATTTTATTATTTGAACAGAGAAACAGATCTCTTAAGTGTATCGACACACTTTCCCAAAAAAAATTGGAGTCTCAGCTACTTTCTGTACTATGACTCTGTAAGAATGAAATTCACGGTTGTATAATAATCCAGTCTAATAGACCGTGGTGGCACGTATAAAGTGCTCGCTTCCTAATCCAAGGTACGCTGGTTCGGTTCATGGCGCAGTCACCGGTCTCGTTCATGGCATCGCACGTTGAAGGGTAAGGGCTACGTCGTCACTAGTTCGCACAAGTCTTCCGAGGATTTCTGAGGGTTGCTTGTAAGGATGCAGCCGGTTGACGGAGGTAGTAACAAAAAAAATAGGTTTTGATACGAGGCTTGACTGTAGCACCACCAAATTTGGCGTGCTAGTGGACCCATGCCAAACAAGAAAAAAAATCATTCACCATACATTCGAGAGTGGAACCCAAAATATGTTTGATTGAAATAATAAATAGTACCTAATGATACTTGAATGAATGGCGTCCGTTTTCTCAGAAACGTGATTTTCAATTTTTATTCAATTACGATTATAACGGTTGTATTTCTACAAACGTTCAATTTCATCATTTTGACCGTGAATCATGGCAGTGTGAACGAGGCACCAACTGAGTTTATAAGTTTCAGAATATGACTTACAATGTTTCTGTTGTTTAATCCTTATTTTACAGCTCGAAGAACGCTGCTGAATGCTCCACCAAGTCTGAATGATGAATTACTTAATAAAATCAGTAAAAAAAAAAAAAGTTTGTTTATTTGAAAACAACTTATGCTCAACTGTCAAAGTCACGTTTGAATTATTTGAATTGAAGTCTTATTCTTCTCAACATTTTAAAGATAGTTAGTTCTTCTTCTTCTCGTTTTTATTTAGATTCAAAATTATATCAATTAGCCAGTTCCGACAAAGTGAGTTCCGTGTTCCGTCCAAACCATGGATGTTATTTGTAATGATCATGCAGAGAGCGATAGTAAATTGAAGCTTTCATGCGTAGGCAAGATGTTGGTTTCATTCTATCTATGAGTTCTGTGATCTTAACATGAGCCAACATTTAGTAAGCTGTTCTTTGATAGTGTGACAATTGGTAACACTGTTTGTAGAAATTGAGGAGGGGATTAAATTTTGAATTTCCGTTATCTTCCATTTCCTCCATTTCGTCCATTTCTGCGTTTGGTCTCACTTGAAGAACTCGCTGATGATTTAAATTTTTATTTTGAAAATCATCCAAACAGTGTATATTAAGAACATTTATAAAGAGGTAACTATCTATTTAAAATTCAAAGTGGAATTCATTGGAATAAATATTTTTGTCGTTTTTAATGCTTTTAAAATAATTTTATTTCCAATGAATTTTCATGATTTTTCAAATGGCGTCAATAGACATGTTTTACAACAATTTCTCCTTTTTTTTTATGTGTGTAGTTCGACCAAATTAAATTTCAAGACGATATTAAATTTCAAGATTTAATTAAATTTCAAGATTTGATTAAATTTCAAGACCAGATTTAAATTTAAATATTATTTAAATTTAATTTCAAAAAGCTTAGTTAAAAGCTTATTTCTCGCCATTGAATGAGCGGCGATGTTAGTGGCCGATTTGCAAATTACCACAATATGGAATAATAACTATAGCTACCTATGATAGCTGACTGGCTGAATTACACACTCGATCAGGTGTCCAGAACCAGGTGGGGAATTCAGGAGTGTTCCAGAGCTGCTGTTACTATTTGAATCAAGGAGCCCAGCTTGAAATATTAACAGGAGAAGAGTTTGGTTGATTCTTTCTTATAACTGATGATTGGTCAAGGACATATGTAAGGTTTAAATGCATTTAACCCAATATTCCAAGTAAGTTGGTGTGACCATTTGAATAACATACAATAGTCAAAAGAACCAAATTTCTTCCCTTCAACCTGATTACTCTCATCATCTTTTATTGATTGTCTCAAGATCGTCAAGCCCTGAATTTGGCTTAACATTTATTTGATTAAATACTATTTTTTTTAATAATTGTTTTACTTGTATGTCTGGAGTGTTTTCTCTTTCAGTGTGATAAAGACTTTCTACAGAGACTGGCTTTGAGAATGAAATACTATATCAGAATTCCTGTAGATGGCGTCCAAATAACAACTTTCAATTAGCTATTTTATTCTCACTGCCATAAATTGGATTTCTAAGAATATCTTTGGGTTAATTCACCAACAAACGTACCACGACCTTTGCCTCCGCAATAAGAGTTAGCCCTCCGCATTGTTTATATGAGGTTTAGGTGAAAAACTCCTTAAAAAAGGAACAAAACCTTATATAAATTTGGCGCCCAACGTGGGGCCTTGATGAAGAGAGTAAAGAAAAAACAGCATTTTCAATTGCAGGACGTGGTTTGTTTCATTTCAAACGGCTTCCTTTTGGCTTATCTAATTCAGCAGCTATTACACAACGTTTGATGGATCGTATATTAGGTCCGGAATTACAGCCAAAAGTATTCGTGTATTTAGATGATATTGTATTATGTAGTTCAAGTTTCTTAGAACATATTACGTTATTGAAAGAAGTCTATAAACGTTTAAAAGATGCTAATCTAACAGTCAATTTTAAAAAATGCAAATTTTTCAGAGAATCTTTACAATATTTAGGCTTTGTTGTTGATAAAAGAGGTTTACGAACGTCCCCTGAAAAGATCAAAGCTATGGTAGATTATCCTAAACCTAAGACTACAACAGAAGTGAAACGTTTTGTTGGTATGTGTTCATGGTACAGACGTTTCATTCCACATTTCAGTACTTTGGTTAGTCCATTGAATGATTTATTAAAAGGTAAAGGTAAAAGACAAGGTATTGTTTGGACTGATAATGCAGAAAAAGCTTTCGTTGAAATTAAACAAAAATTAGTTTCAACCCCTATTCTAACAGCCCCTAATTTTTCATTAGAATTCTGCATTCAGTGCGACAGTAGCGGTTTTGGACTAGGAAGTGTACTCACCCAAATTCAAGATGGGGAAGAAAAAGTGATCGCCTATGCTAGTCGCACTCTCAATCGAGCAGAGCGGAATTATTCAGCTACGGAACGTGAATGCCTTGCCTTGGTGTTTGCACTGGAAAAATTTCGCCCATATATAGAGGGTGTTCACTTTAAAGTTCTTAGTGATCATGCTAGTTTGAAGTACCTCTCTAAGATGTCAGGTAGTTCTGGCAGGCTCAGTCGATGGGCCATGAGACTTTCTGTTTTTGATTTCGAAATGGTGCACCGCAAAGGTAAGCTTCACGTAACTCCAGATGCTCTGTCTCGAGCTCCAATACCAGAGGAAGTGAATGTTTTGGGCATTTCCTTGGAAAACCTTGATCCTTGGTACCTAAAAATGAAAAATAATATTAGTAAAAATCCTGAAAAATATCCCCAATGGATGATAAAAGACGATTATATTTTTAAACATACTCCCAGTAAAATAGCTTTAAAAACTAATATTTCTGAGTGGAAATTGTTAGTTCCCCTTGATCAGAGACAAAAAATAATTTTTGATTCTCATAATCCACCTACTTCTGCTCACCTAGGGTATTTTAAAACTATAAAGAAAGTTGCTGAACAATTTTACTGGCCTCTTATGAGAAAAGAAATTTTAAAATATGTTCGTCAATGTCATGAATGTTGTAGTCAGAAAGCTCTTAATGCACAACGTTTTGGTTTAATGGGTGCAGAAAAAAAAGTTAGTTTTCCATTTCAATTAGTAAGTACCGATGTTATGGGTCCATTCCCGAGAAGTTCTAAGGGAAATAAATTCCTTATAGTAGCTTCCGACTATTTTTCAAAATTTGTTATTATGAAACCTGTTAGAAATGCGACGGCACAAGCAATAACAACATTTTTAGAGGAAGTATTTCTAGTTTATGGTGTTCCTCAAATTTTATTGCTGGATAATGCCTCAGCCCACACAGGTAAAGTGTTCAATGATTTCATCAAAGAGTATAAAATTTCAAAAGTTTGGTATAACTGTCGATATCACCCTCAGGTGAATCCTACAGAGCGAGTAAATCGAACAATTGGCACTGCTATCAGATGCTTCATTAAAGATTCTCACAAACATTGGGACAAGGAAATTTTAAAGATTCAACATGCTTTGAATTCTGCTACTCATGAAGTTACTGGTTTGAGTCCAAATTTCCTCAATTTTGGCAGAATAACACCAGCTTCTGGAGATTATTATGGTGAAGTCATTGATTTCGAATTGAATAACAGTGCTCAGGGAAGACAGAACTATTCTGAAGAGATTGAGAAATTGCCCTCTATCTATAAAAAAGTTCAGGATAGATTATCTGCTTCTTACAAGAAAAACGCTAATTATTATAATTTGAGGAAGCGTGAGCATGTTTTCAAAGAAGGCGAAAAAGTCTGGAAGCGAAACTTCGTATTATCAGATGCTGCCAATGATTATTCGGCTAAGTTAGCATCTCGATATGTATTATGTAAAATCAAGAAGGTATTGTCAAAAGTGGCTTATGAGTTGGTTAATTTAAATGGTACACCTGCTGGTAGATGGCATGTATCAAAACTCAAGCCTTACTATGGGTCTAACTCTGACCTATCCGTTTGATTTTACATATATTTTGATTTTTTATATCATTCCCCCAAAATGAAATTAAAAATTTCATTATCCTTGTTTCATTTGAAAAGGATTATTTTTCAGAAACAAATTGATCCTTAATGACTTATTACAATCTTGATGTTGCGATTACTTTGTTATGACTGTTTCTAGAAATTGTAGTATTTTTATGACCATTATCCTAGTAATGAATAGTGCTAGAAAATACAGTTTCACAAAGTATCTGAAATTTTGTTGAAAATAAAATTCATTTAGATTTGATAAAAAATGTCATTACATCCCCAAAGACTGATGGTATTTATAGTCATGAAGTTGACTGGTTATAGATGACTAAATAGTTTGGTATTTGAGTCTGTCTATCTGTCTGTGTGAATAGGAATTTAATTATTCACATGTGGATCCACACAAAAATTATTGCGCATAAAAATTGTGGAAAGGAACTTAAGTTTTCCACTGTATATTTTGATATCTCTTCTTGAAGAGATTTTTGTAAATGTTATTTTCTATATTTCTTTTGTAGGATGTTAGAGATAATTTCAGGTGTAGTCTGATCAACTACACTAAATAGGTACCTGTATATATTAAAACTGTAAATATTGAAAATTATAAAATCTATGCATAGTTAGTTTAATAGTTAGATAGTTAGATAGGTTAGATGAAAAATGAAAATGTGGAATATTTTCACAAAAAAAAAAAAAAAAAAAAAAATATATGATTAGTATATTTCTTAGATTAGGTGCACCAATTATTTTTAGTATTTTTATTATTTGAAGTAATGAGTAAAGCTTATTATTTCCTCAATTGGGGCAAAATCTGGTTGTCCCTTGCTTAGGCATAAAGCGACTTGGACTTGGCATGTCCCCAGATAGTTGGGATTTTTCTTAAATTTCCAACGACAGTAATACCACTGTTCATGTTATGAAGAGGTTCATAATATTTATGAATACTCACCTCAATGAAATAGGCTCTTGTTTCTTGTTATCTGAGCTAGGGGTTGGTTTATTTCCTACGACAGTAACACCGCTGTTCGTGTTCATAAATTTTGTGAGTGTTTACCTCAACATAACATGCCACTGATTCTTAATATGTGAGGTAAAGGTTGGTTATCTCTCAACTTATAACAACTTGAACCCTGGACATGGTTCCCAACTAGTGAGATTGTGCGTTCTTAGAAGGTTGTGAAATCCTTCCACACTCTTACGTCAGTAACATTGCTGTTTGAATTTTTCTTGGTAACAAGAAATAATTTTAGAGGTGCTTTCATTTATTGATATGACTAGGTAGGTATTGTGTCGTTAGTAGTTGATATTTTGGGTTTTTGATATTTCGAGAAAACTATGAAAATGCACTCACCTCAAGAAATATTCATCACCACTGGTACATGAATAGTTGTTTCCAGTTGGTTATGTCCAGTTGTAGTACTATTCATTTTTTATTATATCCAGGAGGGATAAGAATTTATTATTTCTCCCTCAGCTGTGTTGGGATGACAGTTCATTGAGCTGGCCTGTCTCAACACATTGAATTTTGAAGATATTTGCGAAAATTGATCCTTTTTGTTGGTAGGAGGCCAAGTTTGTGTTGTAGACCACTGTCTTACTGGTGAGAGGGCCGGTTAAAGCTACTGGTCGGTTTGACAACCTTCAATACAGCTTGGAGTACCTCCGAGGCGTTTTTTTTCTTTTTGTCTCAGTGTTCATTTGAAACACTTTTTAGGCGTGGTGAAATCCTATATTTTCACTAGGGTTTTTGTTGGAATCCTTGGATCATTCCTAAACAAAATTTATTATTCATTAGTTTTGGCTTTTCAACTTAAAAAAAAATTTAACTTACCATTTAATTGTTGACGAAAAATTTGAAGGTCAAATTTTTCTTTGTAAGAAGGAGGGTGTATAACGGTTGTATTTCTACAAACGTTCAATTTCATCATTTTGACCGTGAATCATGGCAGTGTGAACGAGGCACCAACTGAGTTTATAAGTTTCAGAATATGACTTACAATGTTTCTGTTGTTTAATCCTTATTTTACAGCTCGAAGAACGCTGCTGAATGCTCCACCAAGTCTGAATGATGAATTACTTAATAAAATCAGTAAAAAAAAAAAAAAGTTTGTTTATTTGAAAACAACTTATGCTCAACTGTCAAAGTCACGTTTGAATTATTTGAATTGAAGTCTTATTCTTCTCAACATTTTAAAGATAGTTAGTTCTTCTTCTTCTCGTTTTTATTTAGATTCAAAATTATATCAATTAGCCAGTTCCGACAAAGTGAGTTCCGTGTTCCGTCCAAACCATGGATGTTATTTGTAATGATCATGCAGAGAGCGATAGTAAATTGAAGCTTTCATGCGTAGGCAAGATGTTGGTTTCATTCTATCTATGAGTTCTGTGATCTTAACATGAGCCAACATTTAGTAAGCTGTTCTTTGATAGTGTGACAATTGGTAACACTGTTTGTAGAAATTGAGGAGGGGATTAAATTTTGAATTTCCGTTATCTTCCATTTCCTCCATTTCGTCCATTTCTGCGTTTGGTCTCACTTGAAGAACTCGCTGATGATTTAAATTTTTATTTTGAAAATCATCCAAACAGTGTATATTAAGAACATTTATAAAGAGGTAACTATCTATTTAAAATTCAAAGTGGAATTCATTGGAATAAATATTTTTGTCGTTTTTAATGCTTTTAAAATAATTTTATTTCCAATGAATTTTCATGATTTTTCAAATGGCGTCAATAGACATGTTTTACAACAATTTCTCCTTTTTTTTTATGTGTGTAGTTCGACCAAATTAAATTTCAAGACGATATTAAATTTCAAGATTTAATTAAATTTCAAGATTTGATTAAATTTCAAGACCAGATTTAAATTTAAATATTATTTAAATTTAATTTCAAAAAGCTTAGTTAAAAGCTTATTTCTCGCCATTGAATGAGCGGCGATGTTAGTGGCCGATTTGCAAATTACCACAATATGGAATAATAACTATAGCTACCTATGATAGCTGACTGGCTGAATTACACACTCGATCAGGTGTCCAGAACCAGGTGGGGAATTCAGGAGTGTTCCAGAGCTGCTGTTACTATTTGAATCAAGGAGCCCAGCTTGAAATATTAACAGGAGAAGAGTTTGGTTGATTCTTTCTTATAACTGATGATTGGTCAAGGACATATGTAAGGTTTAAATGCATTTAACCCAATATTCCAAGTAAGTTGGTGTGACCATTTGAATAACATACAATAGTCAAAAGAACCAAATTTCTTCCCTTCAACCTGATTACTCTCATCATCTTTTATTGATTGTCTCAAGATCGTCAAGCCCTGAATTTGGCTTAACATTTATTTGATTAAATACTATTTTTTTTAATAATTGTTTTACTTGTATGTCTGGAGTGTTTTCTCTTTCAGTGTGATAAAGACTTTCTACAGAGACTGGCTTTGAGAATGAAATACTATATCAGAATTCCTGTAGATGGCGTCCAAATAACAACTTTCAATTAGCTATTTTATTCTCACTGCCATAAATTGGATTTCTAAGAATATCTTTGGGTTAATTCACCAACAAACGTACCACGACCTTTGCCTCCGCAATAAGAGTTAGCCC
Source organism: Chrysolina haemoptera (assembly GCA_958298965.1). Classification (NCBI taxonomy): domain Eukaryota; kingdom Metazoa; phylum Arthropoda; class Insecta; order Coleoptera; family Chrysomelidae; genus Chrysolina; species Chrysolina haemoptera. The sequence continues at coordinate 19,369,693 of OY282593.1, read as the reverse complement.
TCCGCATTGTTTATATGAGGTTTAGGTGAAAAACTCCTTAAAAAAGGAACAAAACCTTATACGATGATTTACAGAATTCACGTTTAATAATTTTCCAGTACATGTTCTACTTCCAGAAATTAATAAATAAATCAGGAATGTTGAATAGAAAAAAAGGAATTATTCAATTGAGTTCAAAAATGGAACCACCAAATAATTCAATTTAAAAAAATGACACCCTCCTACCTCGTTTCTTATCGAAAAAATTGCAATAACTCCAGAAAATTAAATCAGAAATATCCGTAAAGATAGTGAAAAACATGGGATAATAAAATCCAGAAAGAAAGCGTATGAATTTGGGTTTTCAGATGGTTTCGGACATCTAAAATAAAAAAAAATTGTTCGGACAAGTCTAATTCAATGAAAAAATATATATATACTTTCCTACCCCTGTTGTTCAAAAGAAATAGCGAAAACATAAGACCAGCCAATAATTCAGTTCAAAATATTATACATCCCTACCACCCCCTCCCCCTTCTCGAAAAAAGTTGTGAAAACTCGCGAAAATGAATGAATGAATCTCAGAGGTCATATCATAGGCCAGAAATAACGAAAAAAACTGTGATATTTACCGACTCGCTAAGTGCTATACAAGGAATCGCACAACTATACCCACGACATCCCATCCTACCACGCATCAAAGGGGTTCAAAGTGCAAAGACGTCATAAGAAATTGGAAATAATTTGGATCCCTTCGCATGCTGGAATCCTGGGTAACGGTCGGGCCGATACCGCTGCAAAGGAAGTCCCAGATGATCCGTCTCAGAGAAGAAATAAAAGAATATACCAGGCGACTGTGGGTTACACGTTGGCAAAACACAAATGGCAAACTCAGACATAAACCAGACATAACCGGACATCATCAATATGGGACAAATAGGAGGAGTCAGGTTATTTTGTCAAGTATGCGCATTGGACATACAAGGCTTACCCACCTGCATATTCTCTCAAATGAGGAGGCAAGAAGGTGTGAAGATTGCCAGACGATCCTCACCGTCAATGTATTCTGTCAGAATGCCCAGTTTATCAACGGGAAAGAACAATAGCCGGCATGACAACCGATCTTCAAAAGAGCCTTCACAGGGATAATATTGGTATCCTGATGACCTTTCTGAAACTAACAAATCTCACTAAAGACATTTGATATATTGTTATATTGTTTTGAATCTCACTGACTGTATCATTTTCAACTAAAATGTATTGTACCACCGCTAATGACCGTTTATGCTTGATGCAGTATATACTAACTAAAAAAAACAAACACAGCCTTTTCTTCGAAGTACGTGCAGTGGCTTACTGGTGTGAGGTGAGCCGTGAGCCTTTCAACACAGTGCCGAGTGGCATGGGTGGAGGGATACAGATCGTATAGCCGATGGTCGCATGCGTGTTTAGTTGCATAGATATGTGGGTGATTCCCATTACCCGCACGTAATGCCAGCTCGAGACGTCAAAAACCTATGAAGTACAAACACCGCCGTATGTAATAGCACTCTCCCTCCCCCTCCCTAGCTACGGGCCTGGTCACACCTATTGGATTCAGCATGCAGTTTCTTCTACCTCACTTGTATCGTGCACTGAAAGAGAGATTAAGACTGATTTCCGTAATTTCTGCTTTACATTACATATATTTCAATGTTGAGGAGCAGTTTTCACCCGTTTTCTGACACCCCTGAGCAAGGATTTCGGTTTCCTGGTACAAAACATCTGTACCAAATTTCAGCAACTTTGGGCTCGGTTAGAGGTAGGGGGCTATTTTGGTCTGGAGTTTTAAGAAAATATTAAATAGTTTTTTGTTCTCATACACTAAACATTACTTTTAACATTTTAGTTCAATAGTTTATGAATAAAAGCTTGTTTTTAAAAACAACTTTAACTTTTGTTTGAAGGTGGTTGACAATGTTTCACTTTTAGTAAGGTTATTCTGGACTTCCATTGTCTATACGGACACAGAAAATGAAAAAAATTCAATTCTCTGCAATTTTTATTCACGACGTTTCATCTGTTGAGATCTACTTACAGTCGTTTTCAAGTGTATAAATGCGACATTCTCAAGGATACTTCTTATATAGGGCTGGTTTTTATTTGTGTTATTAGCCTGGAGGTAATTTGTCTGTGTCCAGGTAAAGTAGAACCAACAATCTAGTAAGGTTGTAAATCAATATTAACCGACGACCCTCATTATTACCCATTGTTCGGAATACAGATAAGCAATGAAAGTGTGTGTCCCTTGAAATATTCCCAGGTCCGGATTCAAATATCTCATGAAATAGTTTCACATTTTAATAATAGTAGGCTCTCCATTTTTTTTGCTTCTGTTGACAGTTTTGTATTTGAATATATTTGGTAATAAAAAATCTCCTGAGTTGATTTAGAACCCTTGGTAATGATATGTTTAAATGTGTGTAAGTAATAAAATTTACTTACCTGCCCACCTGACTTTTGGTACTAATGGACTATTAATGAGATCATAGTCTATTTCAGAAATGAAAGGGAGAAAGTTAAACAACATTTAGTCATTACCTAATATTCTGTTGTCAGTTGTGTCTATTCGAATTTTGTGTCGTGAAAAATGTGGCGTCCGTGGGCTCATCCTGAAGCTAGTACTTCAACTGGTGGTCGTTGTACCACTAGTCGACAAATGTTACACGGTCATGGAAAACAAATTATATTAAATGTTTATACTTCCCTTCTGGAACGTGGAATGTCCAAGGATCAAGCTGTGCGAGAAAGTGCTTCTTTAACAAAAACACCGTATTCCACAGTGTTTAAAATAGTAAGTAACCCTATTTTAAAAAGAAAGAAACGAAAAGTCTGGTGGTTCAAGGAAACTAGATGGCTGTGATGTAGATATAATTCGAAGAACAGTATATGCCTTATGTAAAGAGCAAATTGTGCCTACATTAGATATTTTAATGCAACGGATAAAAAATAATGAAACAGGTATCCAGTGTTGCAAAGAGACTTTGAGGACGCCTCTTTTACGAAACAGATTTCAATTTAGAAATCTCAGTAGTGGCAGAAACATCATAATGGAATCTGCGCGCCTCAAGAAATGGAGATTTGAATATTTATATACTATAAACGAGTTTAGAGAATGTGGTAGAACGATAGTTTATTTGGATGAAACTTGGTTCGATACACACGATATTCCAAAAAAAGTTGGGTAGACTCATCTGACTTGTGCCAAACTGATGCGTCGTCTAATAAAGGAAAATAAAGGAACACGCATTACGATAATTCACGCAGAAACCAAATGCGTTGTCTTTATCGGCAAAGAATATTAAGGACTCTTTAGTCGATTATCATGATGATACTACAGCCAAATTATTTGAAGACTGGTTCCAAAATAAACTCATACCAAATATTCCACCCAACAGTATGATCGTCATGGATAATGCTAGCTACCACAGTCGAAGATTAGATAAAGCATCATGTTCAGAAGACACCAAAGCCACTATACAAGAATATATGTTAAATCAAGATATGTACTATGAGGAAAAGTACACAAAAAAACCGTTACTAGAAGTTCTACACAGTTTTTCGATAAAAAAGAAATATCTTTATGATTCATTGGCTGAAAGCTTGGGACATACGGTGCTCAGATTTCCTCCTTATCACTGTATATTTAACCCAATTGAACATATATGGCATCAGCTTAAGTCAGCTGTTCTGGAGTCAATGTCAGGTTTCGTCTTCCGTAAGAGACTGCATCTGCCGCGTGCCCTGCGGATGCAGTAAAGCGTATCTTGGAGAAACCAAGAGACCAGTCAGACCACTGAGCGTGAGACTCGCTGAACACAAAAGAAACACTCAACGAGGAGAAACAACGAAATCAGGGATAGCGGATCATGTTTGGACGACCCAACATCAAATGGACGGAAACTGAAGTCATCCACAAAGAGGAGAGCTGGTATAAAAGGAAGTTTAAAGAGAGTGCATATATTATGATCAATCGAGCATAGAAATCCGTTATGTGTGGAAAACCTTAATTAGTGGTATGGGTCAATTGAAATTACAATAATAATTTAACAATGCTGTACCAGAGGGGGCCTGGCAAGGTAATCAACATACGTACCTGGACACAGACAAATTACCCCCAGGCTAATAGCACAAATGAAAACCAGCCATATGTAAGAAGTATCCTTGAGAATGTCGCATTTATACACTTGAAAACGACTGTAGATCTCAAAAGTTGAAACGTCGTGAATAAGAATTGCAGAGAATTGAATTTTTTCCTTTCTTTGTCCGTATACACAATGGAAGTACAGAATCAATTTACTGATTTTTATGTACTTTTATTTAATTTTTCACTCAACTCGACCTCAAAACCGAAAATCCTTCACTCCGGTCCTGTCTCCCGTATCGTGCCTCGTTTCGTTTTCCATCAATTCCATCGGCAAAGAGATCACTGTCGACGACTGGACGACTAAAGGAATTCAATAAACACCGCTGTAATCTCCTGCGCGCCTTACTCACACATGTCTTCAAGGAAACCTCAATTAATAACGAAACTCGCACAGTGGCTGTATGTAATGTGGAGACCAAAATAAATATTTGAGGCCTTAGCACCGTTGACCATTTAAAGACGCGTCAAGGTAGGTAGGGTCGTATTTATCGATTTTATTGTTGGGATTTAATCATATGCGGTCGTGCTATACCAATATTGTACGAGCTTTTCACTTCGAAATCATCGATGTTAACGTCCCAATGGGCACACGTACGTTTTTCAAACGTCTTATAAACGTAGCATTGGTTGAATAAACGTTTCTAGTTGAAAATTTTAACGGTAATAATTTAGTGTTTTCTTCAACGTTGAAAAAATACGTTATAAAGATGTCATTTCAACGTTGCTTCCTCAACAAGTCGTTAAATACACGTTTAACAATTCAAAAAGAATTTGTAATCAAACTTGCTTTATGCGATTCATTTATCAGTTTCTGACACCTTCCTCAACCTTTTATTTGGTCGAAATAATGTTGTTTTATTGAGTATCTTCGATATTCAAAAACCTGTTTGAAAACGGCAATAAAGCGATAATTAGTAATCATTCGGTTTAATATTACATTGTTTCACGCGACATTTTTTCGTTGAAAAAACGTTCGGTTTTAGCCGTACCTTAGACGTTTACGGAGAACGAGACATAGGATCATTCTGAAAATTTGGTTTCTCAAGTAGTTGCTCTTGGTCTATCGATCTTAAGTATTTTCAGAAATGCAGCGTTGCCGCTTACACCAGAAAGTAGCAGCATCTTTGTTATTTCAAATGGGTCACCCTGTATATTACCGCATTTTTTAACTTGTCATTCCTTTCTGATTATTTCTTCCTTATACTCCCCTATACCTATCTCTAACGGTTTTTGAAATATTGGTTATTTTTCATATTTTTTATCAAAAACATAGTTCGAATTGAATGTTTATTTCTGCGGTATTTGTATTCTTAGGAAGTTGCAATTTTATGTTTAGTTTATCAAGATCATGTACATTGATTCTGTATAGAGAAGTTTGTTCTGCGTTATACAGGGTCGTTCAAAATTCATGATCTTAGTGCTAGATACGAAAAGGGTTGAAAGTGCGTCTTTTTTAAATGGAACATCCTGTATATTATGAAATATTCTGAAAGATGACTAAATTCCCTTCGAAATGATATATCATGTTCCTATACCTAAATAGCCAGAATTCCGAGATAATAGCAATTTTCACTTGTAATCTCCCTAATGCTAGAATTATTGCCGGAAATTTTTCGAGTACATGAATTTTCTTTGAAAATTTCCCACCTCACTTTTGTAGCCAATCAAAAAATTCGTTCTTGTGTAGATACCATGGCAACCCTAAAAATTTTTATACTCCTGGGTACCCTGGGCGAAATTAATAAGTGGAAATTTTTCTGTCAAACATTTGACATGTGACAAGTTGATATTTTTTTTCTAATAATACATGATGTCGAGATGTCATGTGCCGAGTTTCAGAGTGCTACAATTCATTCTTCACTTTTTGCTCGAGTTTGTCTGGCGTTACTGGATTGTTATTGTTTTTCGATTTTACTACACAAAGGTATGAATTAATTTCCTTTTGTGTAAGGTTTTTCTGGACTTCCATTGTCTAAAATAAACAAAGAAATTGAACTATCCGCTATTTTATTATTCACGATGTTTCTATTCAACTCACGAACTACTAAATATGCCATTTACCTTACCTAAGCCCCTCAGGAATAAATATTTCAATTTATTAGTTTACCGTTATTTCAAATGATCCAAGTCACTAATTAAGGATTTCCACACATTACGAATCTCTAGACTTGGCTGACTTAACGCGTTGTTATTCAGAATGTATGCAGATTCTTTAAACTTTCTTCTATACCCGTTCTGTTCTTCATGGATAAGTTCGGCTTCCGTCTATTAAATATTATGTTGGGTTGTCCAGATGAAATATCAGCAAGATCTTCGTATATCAATATCAATATTCCAAGGTAAGTCGTTTCATTCGTATCACAAGTTGTACAAAAATACAAGAGGGAAACCAACTGAAACCAACTTGAGAGAAAGTATGTAGTTATATTCTGTTGCTTTGGACTCACACCTGTCATTTATCAACTTGTTATAAAAAATTTAATACAAAAAAAGTGTTTTTCGTTTGTGTTTTGCTTATAAATTGAAAATGAGAAGAATTGTAAAGAATTGAAATACGAACAAAATCTCATTTTCGGATCTATAGTAATTATCATAAATTTTTTTTAACCGGTTGCACCCTTACGAGCAACCCTCAGAAGTCCTTGAGATACTTGTGCGAGGTGTGATACCATGCCAGTAACGGAGAAAAACTGAAAAAAAACCCTTTTTTTTTCAAGTTCCTAACTCCGCAATTTTTCAATTTGCAAGGTTGCTTTTCCTAAAAGTAGTGGATTACGTGTACTTACTTCATTTTTGCACAAAACAGGCGCTATCAGACCATTAGTTTTGGCACAATTGCTATTTGAATTTTTTTGCACTGTATTGAAGAGTGCCTGGATACTCTAGTGATAGCCCGATTTCAATATCTCAAACACATTTCGAAACTAGAAGTAAAGTACTACAAAACTTATATTCTCATTTCTCTTAACATTCCCGCGAAATAAGTGAAAAATGCATGCAAACGTGACTGAAAACGGCTGAGCCCGCCTAAGCGGTCAAGTAGTAGGAGTGACCGGAAGATGAAGGGACGTGACAATCCCATTACAATACGCCTCCCCGGATCTCCCGGTCTCTCTTACTACTCGACCTCTTAAGTTTGCACGCATGTTCACCCATTTTGCGGCATTGTAGCGAGAAATAAGAATATACGTTTTGTAGTACTATTTTTAATTCTACTTTCAAAATCTGTTTGAGAAATTGAAATCGGACCATCACTAGAGCATACCGGTCCGCTGCAAAAAACAATTTAAATAGTAATTGAGCTACAATGAATGGTCCGACAAGGCCTGTTTTGTGCAGAAATACACATGAAAAAAGTGATTTTTTTCTTGAGAAGGACCAACCCTACAAATTGAAAATGAGCGGAGCTGTGAATATTCCGGTTTTTCCAGCTTTTCTCCGTTACGAAATTTTATGAAATCGCTTTCAGTTACCTTTGTTTGGGAGGCACTGGTTTGATTCTCCAGGTCACAACGTGTCTGTCCGCTGGCAGTGTATCAGCGCGGTTTGCGCGGGCTGTAGACTTCTGATCAGTGATCGCCAAAAAAAAATTTGAAAACTTTAAAATTTAATATCTCCCAAAATAATTTTTTTCGACAAAAATGTATTCCTTCATTTCGTTTTGTTTAGTCATTTTCTACTCGCCATTTCATTCATTGATCCAATTTCGGAAATTGCTTCACAACACGCATTACGTACTATACTTTACCTACGGCCATATACAGTGTGCTGTTTCCTAGATCCAAAAACTCATATTATTATTATTATTATTATTAGTAAAATGACCTTTTTTCAGAGAAGACGCCTATATTGATGAACTTAAGTAGCAAAACCTCATCTGAATAATAAATTTGATCCAAAAAGTTGAAGCCATTTTCGAGATCCAAAAATTCACTTTATTATTATTATTATTATTATTATTATTATCTAAAATCGCCTTTTTCTAAAAAATACGCCTATATAGATGAAATTAAAACGTAAAACTCTTTCTCAATACAAAATTTGATCCAAATCATTAGAGCCGTTTCAGATATCCAAAAATTTATATTATTATTATTATTAATATTATGAGTAAAATCACATTTTTTCATGAAAAGCGCCTATATAGATGAACTTAAGTAGCAATACCTTATCTAAATACAAAATTTTATTCAAATCGTTGAAGCCGTTTTCGAGATCCAACAATTATCATTATTACTATTATTATCAGTAAAATCGTATACGCCTATGTAGATAAACTTAAAAATCAAAACCCTATCTACATACAAAATTTCTTCGAAATCGATTGAGTTGTTTCCGAGATATATCAAACTGTGCTATTTGTTTACCATGCGTAAGGAGCTATTTACTGAGGCTGTGTGTTTTTTTGCCTATTTTCTGCAGTGGCCGTAGGTAAAACATATTATGTTTTACCCAGTCGAATTCAAAATTCAAGTCGTTATACTCGGGTTTCTAGGATTTTACCGGAACATCTAAAAGTACCCTCGAAGGTACCTCAAGAATGAATTCTGTGAATACACTGGAATTTTATCTGAATACCTAACTAGGATTCCTCAGTCACCAAGTGGAAATATTCTGGTTGAAGAAAAAATTATGTAATCTTTTGGTCCGATGCCTCTTCAATAACAAACCTTCGATATCCAAAACGCTTTGAAATGGAAGTACAGAATCAATTTACTGATTTTTATGTACTTTTATTTAATTTTTCACTCAACTCGACCTCAAAACCGAAAATCCTTCACTCCGGTCCTGTCTCCCGTATCGTGCCTCGTTTCGTTTTCCATCAATTCCATCGGCAAAGAGATCACTGTCGACGACTGGACGACTAAAGGAATTCAATAAACACCGCTGTAATCTCCTGCGCGCCTTACTCACACATGTCTTCAAGGAAACCTCAATTAATAACGAAACTCGCACAGTGGCTGTATGTAATGTGGAGACCAAAATAAATATTTGAGGCCTTAGCACCGTTGACCATTTAAAGACGCGTCAAGGTAGGTAGGGTCGTATTTATCGATTTTATTGTTGGGATTTAATCATATGCGGTCGTGCTATACCAATATTGTACGAGCTTTTCACTTCGAAATCATCGATGTTAACGTCCCAATGGGCACACGTACGTTTTTCAAACGTCTTATAAACGTAGCATTGGTTGAATAAACGTTTCTAGTTGAAAATTTTAACGGTAATAATTTAGTGTTTTCTTCAACGTTGAAAAAATACGTTATAAAGATGTCATTTCAACGTTGCTTCCTCAACAAGTCGTTAAATACACGTTTAACAATTCAAAAAGAATTTGTAATCAAACTTGCTTTATGCGATTCATTTATCAGTTTCTGACACCTTCCTCAACCTTTTATTTGGTCGAAATAATGTTGTTTTATTGAGTATCTTCGATATTCAAAAACCTGTTTGAAAACGGCAATAAAGCGATAATTAGTAATCATTCGGTTTAATATTACATTGTTTCACGCGACATTTTTTCGTTGAAAAAACGTTCGGTTTTAGCCGTACCTTAGACGTTTACGGAGAACGAGACATAGGATCATTCTGAAAATTTGGTTTCTCAAGTAGTTGCTCTTGGTCTATCGATCTTAAGTATTTTCAGAAATGCAGCGTTGCCGCTTACACCAGAAAGTAGCAGCATCTTTGTTATTTCAAATGGGTCACCCTGTATATTACCGCATTTTTTAACTTGTCATTCCTTTCTGATTATTTCTTCCTTATACTCCCCTATACCTATCTCTAACGGTTTTTGAAATATTGGTTATTTTTCATATTTTTTATCAAAAACATAGTTCGAATTGAATGTTTATTTCTGCGGTATTTGTATTCTTAGGAAGTTGCAATTTTATGTTTAGTTTATCAAGATCATGTACATTGATTCTGTATAGAGAAGTTTGTTCTGCGTTATACAGGGTCGTTCAAAATTCATGATCTTAGTGCTAGATACGAAAAGGGTTGAAAGTGCGTCTTTTTTAAATGGAACATCCTGTATATTATGAAATATTCTGAAAGATGACTAAATTCCCTTCGAAATGATATATCATGTTCCTATACCTAAATAGCCAGAATTCCGAGATAATAGCAATTTTCACTTGTAATCTCCCTAATGCTAGAATTATTGCCGGAAATTTTTCGAGTACATGAATTTTCTTTGAAAATTTCCCACCTCACTTTTGTAGCCAATCAAAAAATTCGTTCTTGTGTAGATACCATGGCAACCCTAAAAATTTTTATACTCCTGGGTACCCTGGGCGAAATTAATAAGTGGAAATTTTTCTGTCAAACATTTGACATGTGACAAGTTGATATTTTTTTTCTAATAATACATGATGTCGAGATGTCATGTGCCGAGTTTCAGAGTGCTACAATTCATTCTTCACTTTTTGCTCGAGTTTGTCTGGCGTTACTGGATTGTTATTGTTTTTCGATTTTACTACACAAAGGTATGAATTAATTTCCTTTTGTGTAAGGTTTTTCTGGACTTCCATTGTCTAAAATAAACAAAGAAATTGAACTATCCGCTATTTTATTATTCACGATGTTTCTATTCAACTCACGAACTACTAAATATGCCATTTACCTTACCTAAGCCCCTCAGGAATAAATATTTCAATTTATTAGTTTACCGTTATTTCAAATGATCCAAGTCACTAATTAAGGATTTCCACACATTACGAATCTCTAGACTTGGCTGACTTAACGCGTTGTTATTCAGAATGTATGCAGATTCTTTAAACTTTCTTCTATACCCGTTCTGTTCTTCATGGATAAGTTCGGCTTCCGTCTATTAAATATTATGTTGGGTTGTCCAGATGAAATATCAGCAAGATCTTCGTATATCAATATCAATATTCCAAGGTAAGTCGTTTCATTCGTATCACAAGTTGTACAAAAATACAAGAGGGAAACCAACTGAAACCAACTTGAGAGAAAGTATGTAGTTATATTCTGTTGCTTTGGACTCACACCTGTCATTTATCAACTTGTTATAAAAAATTTAATACAAAAAAAGTGTTTTTCGTTTGTGTTTTGCTTATAAATTGAAAATGAGAAGAATTGTAAAGAATTGAAATACGAACAAAATCTCATTTTCGGATCTATAGTAATTATCATAAATTTTTTTTAACCGGTTGCACCCTTACGAGCAACCCTCAGAAGTCCTTGAGATACTTGTGCGAGGTGTGATACCATGCCAGTAACGGAGAAAAACTGAAAAAAAACCCTTTTTTTTTCAAGTTCCTAACTCCGCAATTTTTCAATTTGCAAGGTTGCTTTTCCTAAAAGTAGTGGATTACGTGTACTTACTTCATTTTTGCACAAAACAGGCGCTATCAGACCATTAGTTTTGGCACAATTGCTATTTGAATTTTTTTGCACTGTATTGAAGAGTGCCTGGATACTCTAGTGATAGCCCGATTTCAATATCTCAAACACATTTCGAAACTAGAAGTAAAGTACTACAAAACTTATATTCTCATTTCTCTTAACATTCCCGCGAAATAAGTGAAAAATGCATGCAAACGTGACTGAAAACGGCTGAGCCCGCCTAAGCGGTCAAGTAGTAGGAGTGACCGGAAGATGAAGGGACGTGACAATCCCATTACAATACGCCTCCCCGGATCTCCCGGTCTCTCTTACTACTCGACCTCTTAAGTTTGCACGCATGTTCACCCATTTTGCGGCATTGTAGCGAGAAATAAGAATATACGTTTTGTAGTACTATTTTTAATTCTACTTTCAAAATCTGTTTGAGAAATTGAAATCGGACCATCACTAGAGCATACCGGTCCGCTGCAAAAAACAATTTAAATAGTAATTGAGCTACAATGAATGGTCCGACAAGGCCTGTTTTGTGCAGAAATACACATGAAAAAAGTGATTTTTTTCTTGAGAAGGACCAACCCTACAAATTGAAAATGAGCGGAGCTGTGAATATTCCGGTTTTTCCAGCTTTTCTCCGTTACGAAATTTTATGAAATCGCTTTCAGTTACCTTTGTTTGGGAGGCACTGGTTTGATTCTCCAGGTCACAACGTGTCTGTCCGCTGGCAGTGTATCAGCGCGGTTTGCGCGGGCTGTAGACTTCTGATCAGTGATCGCCAAAAAAAAATTTGAAAACTTTAAAATTTAATATCTCCCAAAATAATTTTTTTCGACAAAAATGTATTCCTTCATTTCGTTTTGTTTAGTCATTTTCTACTCGCCATTTCATTCATTGATCCAATTTCGGAAATTGCTTCACAACACGCATTACGTACTATACTTTACCTACGGCCATATACAGTGTGCTGTTTCCTAGATCCAAAAACTCATATTATTATTATTATTATTATTAGTAAAATGACCTTTTTTCAGAGAAGACGCCTATATTGATGAACTTAAGTAGCAAAACCTCATCTGAATAATAAATTTGATCCAAAAAGTTGAAGCCATTTTCGAGATCCAAAAATTCACTTTATTATTATTATTATTATTATTATTATTATCTAAAATCGCCTTTTTCTAAAAAATACGCCTATATAGATGAAATTAAAACGTAAAACTCTTTCTCAATACAAAATTTGATCCAAATCATTAGAGCCGTTTCAGATATCCAAAAATTTATATTATTATTATTATTAATATTATGAGTAAAATCACATTTTTTCATGAAAAGCGCCTATATAGATGAACTTAAGTAGCAATACCTTATCTAAATACAAAATTTTATTCAAATCGTTGAAGCCGTTTTCGAGATCCAACAATTATCATTATTACTATTATTATCAGTAAAATCGTATACGCCTATGTAGATAAACTTAAAAATCAAAACCCTATCTACATACAAAATTTCTTCGAAATCGATTGAGTTGTTTCCGAGATATATCAAACTGTGCTATTTGTTTACCATGCGTAAGGAGCTATTTACTGAGGCTGTGTGTTTTTTTGCCTATTTTCTGCAGTGGCCGTAGGTAAAACATATTATGTTTTACCCAGTCGAATTCAAAATTCAAGTCGTTATACTCGGGTTTCTAGGATTTTACCGGAACATCTAAAAGTACCCTCGAAGGTACCTCAAGAATGAATTCTGTGAATACACTGGAATTTTATCTGAATACCTAACTAGGATTCCTCAGTCACCAAGTGGAAATATTCTGGTTGAAGAAAAAATTATGTAATCTTTTGGTCCGATGCCTCTTCAATAACAAACCTTCGATATCCAAAACGCTTTGAAAACTCGACTGAATTGTCTACCAGAGCAGATCATTCATCCAAGATTCTCACTTCATATATCTTCACTAACTGACTTTATACAACCTCCTAATACAAATATACCTACCACTATCATTAAAAATGTCATTTATTAGCAATAAAATGAAAGAATACAAAAATCCGAACTGCCGCACTGCCGTGCTAAAGCTAATGGGCGTAACTGACATTTTATCGAAATTCGGATTATGGCTTTTTTGGATACTTGAAGGCTTATTCTATTTGTTTCCTAAAGCAAAAGGGCATATCTGAGCCTCCATGCATCTTATAATAATCAATGAAATCTTATCTATCTACACTTTATAGCACTGGTACAAAGCGCAATGGTCGTATCTAACATTTGCTAAGGGAAAAAGTCGTAAGTGCTTCTATATGCCCTTTCAGCTTAGTTATCTGGATGATACTTTGCAGTTACGACCATGTTACCAACAAATTAAAAAAACATTTCACTCGGTAGAAGCGAAACATTGTCTCTGCCGGCAGGCAGCAGGTGGCGCAGAATAAGTGGCTAGGGCTATCATCTGTGTTCTTGTGTTCTGTAGTTAGTTAGTAGTTCGCACGGCGTGTTGACAGTTCAGTTCGTTATTATTCTTATGGAATAGTACGAAACGAAGGTAATAATCAATGTAAGTATGTTTTAAAATCTTTTTTATCACATTTTCTGGAAAAATTAAATGAAATAATAGTTAAGACACCTTTGTAGATTTCGTAGTTTACACTATGAGAAACTTTTCAAGTCATTTAGAATGTAGATATGCCCTTTTGCTTTAGGAATAAGTTATTATGTCATGTATTTTGTTACAGATTTGTTTTGCTAGTGAATTGGTTAAAATGAAGGCAAGAACAAAGCTAATGATAACTGCTGCTTTAAACCAACAACTCCAAGAAAAAAAGACATCACTCAAACACTGTTTGCCAAGTTGCTCAAAAAAGAGGGATGACGATAATAGTGATGCACGTGATCCTGATTATCGCATTTCAGAGTCTGATAGTGATTCGAATGAATCCGATGACATTCCACTGAGGGAAATCCAAACTTCAGCTGTTTTAGAAACCGCATGCGAAGAATACGAACCTATAGAGTCATCAGTAAAATTCATAATGGAAAAATTATTGAATCATGTAACAGACGACTTCACAGCACGAGGAACAATAAGAAAACGGAAGAAATATAAGGTGTCGCTGAAAGAGAGGAATCGTGTAAAACGAACAGATCTTATAAAGAAACATGCTATTAAACCACCATGTAGTGATAGTTGCAAAAAACATTGTCGTCGCAAAATTTCGGCTGAAAGAATGTTCAAAATAAACGAAGAATTTTGGAAAATGAATACTAAGGAACAAAAAACTTATATGTTCAACAAAATGAAAAAAACTAAAGTAAAAAGACGTACTACTGGATTAAACTCGCGTCGAAATTTCAGTATTTCTTATGTCTGTCCAAATGAGGAAGGTAATGACCAAGAAGTTTGCAAAACTTTTTTTTTAGCAACCCTGGGTTACAATTGTAAAGGCGATAAGCGTTTACGGAATGTATCAAAAAATACTGCTGGTGAGTCCCTTCAAGCTAATAAGGATCTTCGAGGTCAACATACACCGACAAATAAAGTGGATAAGACATTTATGATAAATCACATTAATTCCTTTGAACCCTCCATATCCCACTATCGCAGAGAACACGCCCCCAATCGGAAATATTTGCCGACTGATCTGAACATACAAATGATGTACAACCATTTTAAAATTCAATGGCCAAACTTCAAATGTTCTTATGAATTATACCGAAGAACAGTGCAGGAAATGAATATAAGTTTTGTTAAGCTGGGACACGAAGAATGTTTCTCATGTGAGAAATATATTTTGCATGAAAAGGATTCTCAGCATAAAGGAAATGCACCTGATGAACTAAACATTGAATGTCCGGAATGCGTAGAATATAGGATTCACAAGAAAAAAAGTATGGAGGCACGCGAAATTTATGAGAAGGATAAGATTGCCACAGATGGTATATCTGTATATTCTGCAGATTTGCAAAAGGTGATATGACGATATTTGTTATTAGAATTCATATAGTTATATATATATATATTTTGATTGCAGGTTATCATGCTCCCTAGATATGAGTCACTGAAAGAAGTAATATTTACTGGCCGAATTATCGCATTCAACGAATCTTTTGTACCCGTTGGCACTAAACAAAAAAACAAAAAACCAATAGCAATAATTTGGCACGAAGGTGTGACTGGGCGCTCAAAAAGTGACATTATTAGTACATTTTATGCATTCTTCCTGCGCCATAGAGATGAAAAACATATTATATTGTGGCTCGATAATTGTTCGGCGCAAAATAAAAATTGGGCACTACTGTCATTTTTTGTTTTTGCAGTAAACTCGGATCAATTTATCCTGGAAAAACTTGAGGTGAAGTATTTTGAGCCGGGTCACACTTTCATGTCGGCGGATTCGTTCCACCATCAAGTAGAGATGTCCCTAAAGAAGAAAATAAAAGTGTATGACTTTTTTGATTTTGAGGAGTGTGTACGAAAAGCCAATAGTGGTAAAGTCGTTGTTGTTAATATGACATATAACAATTTTTATGACTGGGCAGACCACGCTTCTCAGTACAAATTGAAAAATTTGAATCCTAGACCTTATTTGAACAAAATGGTGCACCTCCAATTTTCGAGAGGTGATTTTAATATGTCCTTTAAAACAAGCTTCTCAGATACTAGTTTCGTACAACTGAATTTCCTTAAAGCCAATGTATTAAAAAAAGGCTTTCCCATTGTTTCCCCTAGGAATAGTGATAGGGGCATACCTGCTGAAAAAAAAAATGGCATTTTGACCAAACTTCGTCCTGTTATTCCAAAAAACCGAATTTCATTTTGGGAAGAACTGCCGGTATTTTCAGGGAGAGAAACGGAATATGAAGTGACAGCAGAAGCCGATGATTGAGTTAATCATTATACTATTAATTGTTTAGTTGATCAGTTGTGTTTTGATATACCCTTTATTTGCTTGGAATAAAACAAACTTTGTTTAATAAGAGTTTTTTATTCAAGTTATTGAATCTGTTATTACCACATTTGTGAAACTATATCTACATTTATAACAATTACTAAGGTATATGGGCGTATCTTGTCTATTTTGTAGTTACGACTCTGGCCCTTAGTAATTGGAAAAAAATTATCGAGGAGAATGGGCGTATCTCTCAAATCTCATATTCTGAAAAATTTACACGATTTTATATTATTTCACTGAAATTCTAAGAAATAAATACACCGGATTAGTGTTCTCAAATTACATTAATCGTATTCCAAATAGTTGGCATTCGAAAAAGTCTAAAAACTCAATTTTCTCAAAACTATATTTTTGTAGATACGCCCATTAGCTTAAGCACGGCAGCGCAGTCCACCGTTTCTTGTCGTGTGGACAACCGAATGCAACTTATTTTTAGTCCATATCAGGCGCCGCATGACGTCTGCAGTCTAGTTTATTACCATTTCATTACTGTTTTTTGAGAGCCAATGAAGCAATAATTCCATCCCCGTTTCCATTGTGCAGAGGGATAGAAGTATATTTGCGCTATGGGCACTTATTCGGACTCTGAAAGAAAGCCGGAGAGGCTGTTATATCGCTTCGTAACCGGATGCTTCTCAAATCTGAAGCTACCAACCCCCTAAGGCTAACAGCAGCGTCTCGTTAACGTTTTTCGTCGTGCCATAATTGAAAATACTGCAGTTCTAGATTTTTCAAACAAGCTGAATATTCACATTAACCTTATCTATCGTCAGGTGAGAATTATAGTGTTCTATATCCCTGTATTACAGTTTCAAAATAAACGAATTTCAAAGTTTGAGACTTTGCCATCAGTGTTATACTTTTGTTACGCGAACTATTCTGAATATTGAAGATACATTGGTAAAACTGTTCCACTAAACAATATCAAATTGCTGCAAATTTTCAGCAAAATTTGTTTTGCGAGTGTAAACTTTTCAGTTAATTGCCAGCAAGTTTTCTCACAGATGGCATCTTCCCCTTCTTAAACTTACAAAAGTAAACTTGTATTTTGCGAGTTTACAGACAATTTAATGTGAGATATAACTGAAGTTACCAGGAAGTTTTTACTTGAAAACTTCTATGAGTCTACAAAAAAGTTACTGAAAATATCATGTGAATTCATTGAGAATTGCTGTGAGAGCTGAGAATGAGCTTACAACAATATTGATTTATATGACACTAAGGTAAAACACGATTAAATTTCCACAGATTTATTATCTTCGCGACATGTTTCGATCCACAATATCTTTCTCAAGCGAATGTAGCACACTCTGTACTACATTTGCTTGAGAAAGATACTACGTATCAAAACATGTCGCGAAGATAATAAATCTGTGGAAATTTAATCGTGTTTTACCTTAGTGTCATATACCTACTTACTATCGATTTCCATCAAGTAATGGCCACGACAATCCAAAAAATATTGATTTATTTTCATTATAATATCTTTATACACAATTTCTACAGCTTCAATTATTATATGTAATATTTTAAAACTACTGATTCCAGTAAAACTATTGAGAGCAGAGTCACTTGTCAAAAGTTCACATAATGTCAACACTTTTGGCGTATTCACTTGAACTTGAAAATCCCTGAATTGTTTTGGACCACTATTTATATATAATTAGGTTGGGTCTGAAGTACTTATTAGCAGTAATCCTTCAGCAGCATCAATATCTTCTTGGCAATGGCTTGGTTTCTCATTTTCCTGGCAATCAATTGGAATTTCTTGTTGATTGGAGACTTTCTCCCTCAAAGCAATTAATTTTTTCTGCCTTTCTGCTGTATTCGAAGATCTAGGTGAAACTCTCTGCATTGGTAGCTTCTAGGAAGGCACAGCCGTTTTTTTTTTTCAACATACTTTCTTGGAGATATTCTCAGCTGAAAAAAAAAACAAAAGTTCACTTAGTGTTTCAACTTAAATTTGAAGAACCTTTTCACCTTTACTTTATTGAAGTAATCACTTTCTGTGAAGTTAAGAGAACACACTCTCATGAATTTGGTACCTGGTTTTCCAATTTTTAACATCAAAATCGAAGCCTTCTGATAGTCAACTAGAAGCTTTGTCAGCGATGTTCGTCCATTTTGCTTTCAATGTAGACCTTTCGTTGTTTGTTTAGGAAACAAATGAAACGAGAGTTCAGGAAGTTTTTTTTTCCAGGAATTACGAAGAGGCACTGAACAATACCGACTCATGATCAAAACTTTAAAACATATAAAAAATATCTTAATAAATGATTAAATCAAACCGCTTTCTCATATGTAAACAAACAAACAAATACTGTCTATCTAGTTTTGGTTCCAGATTCGTCCACCAGCTGTCGTATCGCTTACCTTACATTGCCATTATTGAATCAGTAAACATTGCATGTGGAAGTTCACCACCAACTCCCATATTAAATTTATAGTAAGATTCTTATTTGAAAATTGCAATAATTTCATTTTTGTAAGATTTACGAAGGAAGCTTGTAGTGACTTTTCATTTGAAAACTGAGAAAAACACATTTACAGTAAACCTACATCAAGTTTGCAAAGATATATTACAAAAGTAACAATAATTCATACTTGCTGTAATATTTTGTAATTTACAATGTTTAGTGGGGTAGCTCAATTAACAAATTAGAGGCGTTCATAAATTACGTGAGGTGTTTTTTTAAATTTTCTGTCCCTCCCTCCCCCCCTAGTGAGATGTCGTAAGATTTTATTCAACCCCTCCCCCATACCCCAATCTCACGTGAGATTTTTCAAAATGTGGATTCCTTACGTAAACGCGTTGGATTGTTTTACTGTAAAAAGAAAAAAAATTTGCTTCGTGCTTTTAAATATTTACGACTAGTTTTTCTAGTAATCAATATTGCTGAGAGTTTAATTATAAGTGTAATGAAAATTTAACAATAGAATACTTAAATCGTAACTACTGTGATTAAAAAAAAATATCTACTCTAATTCAGTCCATGGAGAATGCTGCGTGGTCTCAAGACAGACTATTGGAACCAACATGTCCATATGATTTTCAGTAAAATCATCTGCTCCTTCAACTTCGTTCTGATCTAGCCACTCTAAGCCGTTGGCGCTTGCGCACAGTAACTCATCAGCTCGTCTTGTGACAATCCGCTAGGGTCGCACTTTGCGGAACATACGTGCTTGCTTAGCTGGTGCAATGTGGGCTGCTCGCCTGTGATCTGCAGCTCTTGTGCTAGATGCAGAGTAAATACCGTATGTACTGCAGCATCTTTTCTCTAAATCATCACGTACACTTGGGCAATAGAGACCATAAGGCGTGCTGATGAAGGCATTCAGCCTTGAATCGGTAGGCAGTGGCGTTTTAGAAATGGAGCAAATGACTTTTCGTCATGCTCTTTAAAGTCCAGAATTGTCAAACGTCCATCAACCTGAGTGATAGGGTATGGAGGTGGCAGAAAACGGTCGTGAAGAATCATATGCAGATCACTCCGGCGTGGGCCGTAATCTTATTACGATTACGCTTAAGATTAAATCTTAAGTATGTACAATCTGGATTAAATGGACCAAAATAGTATAATTTTTTTTGTTTCAATCAGAGAAAAAAATGCGTGATATTTGCCGAGACCCTCCCTCTCTCCAACGTAAGATTAGATGAGATTTGACTCGACCCCCTCCCCCCCTTAAACATGTCACGTATTTTATGGACGCCCCCTTAGTATTAACACGCATTATAGTTTCAAATTTTGACTATTGTTTTGGCTATGTGCATTCCAGCACTTCCGCAAAAATATTCGTGCCAGATAGCAATATAGACTATGTTATTAAGACTGCAATGTCCTGTCGAATTGTTATAACTTAACTATTTGTAATAATAGTGACAATAGGTAGATATAGCACAATTAGGCAACTTGCAGGATATAGAACAAAAATTTACATAACTATATGCGTGGGGTGGGATATATGGAACAATTAAATTGATATAGACAATAATAGTACAATTTTACTGAAATACAAAGGATATAGTATAATTATTTACTCATATAATGGATTTGGAACGAAAGGAAACCGTATTTTTGATGGATATAGAACAATTGGATTTTTTTCAGATTTTTGGTGTATATAACTCATTATTGATGAAAAATGGATATAGAACACTACAATTTTTCAAATATCTGTCAGACGTAATTCAATGTCCGCCGTGGTATTAGCCAGGGAAGTAGTTGTTTTATGTCGGATGTTTGTCTCATATTTTCCACCTAGTGGAAATATTTGGAGAGACTTCAACATTGTCAATTTCACTATTTCACTAGAGCAATTATTACTGGACATTTTTTCGAGGACACGAATATTTTAAAAATTGAATCTATAACTCACACCTACATTACTAACTAACCTACATTACACATCTAAAGAAATTATGTTTTACAGCTTCACGCATGACAGTACTTTTACAGCCGTTTTTACTGCAAAACTTCGATATCAGCTTGAGAAATCAGAAATGAACGCGTAGTAATAGTATCACGCAAGTATTACATATTTTTCCGTAGTGTCCAGAACGAATGATATTTCCCGACAGGTTTTATGAACCTACGCCACTGTACTATCATCCGATTATAGTAAATGTTATGCCCGAGGCAGTAAGATGCTGTTTTCCCATGCATTAGGCTATTGAAATTCTCTATAATCCTCAAATACTCATTTTCAGGGGGAACATTCATTCATGTAGTTGAATCTGAGCCATTTTCATTCGATCCACAGTATTTATGCGAATTGAAGGTACCAGAGTAGGTAACAGTTTGGTACATTATTGTACATATGATTTCGAAACTGAATTTTCTTATTTTCGAAAACAAAATTAAAGATACTCATAATAGTTATTTTTCTACAACTCAAAAAAAGTCCACTTTTTTTGTGTGGGTGTGTACAATATTTCTCTATCAACATACGATTTCATTATTGAACTAAAAAGCGTAAAAAAAGTGTACTTTTTTTAACGGCTGTTGCTAGGAAACCGACAGTTTCATGCAACAACAGTGACAGATCCGAATAATAACGAAATCCTATCATAAAGCCAGTTCTCATTTTCTTTGGCAACTAATAACCTATAAATATCTGATATACAAATGTTTCACCAATAATATTCTTAGCATTCTTACTATTAAATAAGTATTATCAAAATTCCAAACTATCGCGGCGAATATATTCAAAATAATAGCATATACCTCTAAGGAACTATTGGACCTAATCTACACTAGGTAATCCAAGGTAGCTGTGGCTGTTTGGCCGTCAGAAACTAGTTGACACAATTGAAATTTATGAAATTGGGCATCTATCCAGATAACGAATTCTTGATAACTATTAATTTAATTTAAGTAGAAATGAAAAGTGATGAAGAATGAACGGAGAAAATGGTAGATAGTGCAAATATGAGATTTCCTTGACATAGTTCAAATAAAGACAAAGGTATTCGTTGCTTCACAAGGATTGTTTATTTATTTTGAATACAAATCTAAGAAAATGAAAAATTACTTCGATGGACTAGTTATTCGAAAGTCAAGTCAACATTAATAATAATAATAATATTGACCTCGATGAATATGTTATTTTAATGAAATTCCAGTCGACATACGCTGCTGCATTTCCTTTTCATCACTTGATCCGGTCCTGAAGATAAATCTCAGTTGATAAATACAGAAATTAATCTTCACCGCGGGTAATAATTGCACGTCCCAGTGAATTCTTTGGTTGCATTCATTTATAATTACAACTACTAGGCCTATCAACAGCAAATTCCAGTGCTGTGTTTAATGAATAGTTTCTGCAAATTGAACTTATTCTATCGATTAATGTATGTCTTTATCATGTTGAGAAACAAGATAAATAATACTTTCTTTTTTGAAAAATATCTTTGCATTCCGTGTATTCCGTGATGACCTAGGCAATGTTTCTGTTTAGATGATTATATGAATATATTCAGACAGTAAACGAGAGTGAAAAAAGTTTCATTTAGTTATCCACTACTTGTCAATTTGAATGTGACACAACACAAGGAACTGTTATTGGTCGTATTATGTTCTTACTATATATAAATATCTACAAATCCACAAATTTCACTGTTATGAAAATCCAAATTGGTCTTGTTCTCAAATAAATGAAACTGTAGTTGGATCTGATCCTGAATAACCAGTGGTTATCTGAAAATAGGTAGGCAACTGTCAATATTCTTGTTTCGTATATTAAATGAGCCATTCCATTCGAGCACTGGGAAAGAATACCATAATAAAAACGGGTCCAAAACTCCTGAGAGAACTGGAGCAGGAGTCTTTGGGCCTCACACCAAATACTTTGAACCCATGGGCCCAGTTCCCCAGCATTTTTCAAGCGGAAATTCACGCCATAGAAAGGTGCATTCAGTTCAACCTTAACAGAAAATACCGGAACAAGAAAATCGTGATCCTCTCCCATAGCCAAGCAGCGTTGAGCTCTTCTAACATCAACTCAAAGATGGTTTTGGGAATGCTTAGACAAACTTAACAAATTTTTACGAGAACAGTGCTTATTTGTTTCCCTCGTGTTTCTATTTACGGTACGAAACTACAGAGGGTGATTCGTTAAGTCGCCTTAAGGAAAAAAGTTCCTTTGAACAATGTCCGGAGTTGCTTCGTTTCTGAGATCCAAAGGCGTTTGAAAAAAAAAATCAATGCCCTGTATCTCAGAAAAGAAGCAACTCCGAACATATGTTCATAAAAACTTTTTTTCTCAAAACGACTTAACGAATCACCCTCTGTAGTTTCGTACCGTAAATAGAAATACGAGGGAAACAAATAAGCACTGTTCTGAAAAATCGAATTCTCGGTATGTTATCCCCAGGAGCCACTCGTAAAAATATTTTCATTTTACTCCAAATCGATATACTTTTCAACCCTATTCGAGGCTTGTATGCGAAAATGGGGCACCTAAATCTGTCACTAGCTGACGGTCTATACTGAATGTACTGAAAAAAGTAAGATGGATACTGAAAGGGGTGCTGAAAATATTTATTGAAGATTGAAGTACTGATTTTTGTACTGGCTGAGGTACTGAAGAGATACTTGTATTGATAATGGGTGTACTGAAATACTGAAAATTCTGAGATGTACACCTACTGAAAGAAGTTGTTAACCCGCCGTCTAGGACCTATTGTATTGTTTTGTCGTCAGTGGTTCCCAGTTAAAATAGATATTTCGAATTCATGCCTGTTTCTAGAATGATCGCATCGCTTTCGAAGATGATGTGAGAGGTTGTTTCCACCTCGTCACCACAAAGTCTGCACTCCCTGTGTTGAGAGTCGGGGAGTTTAGCGGCGTTGTAGCGGAGTTGCTGATTTATATTGAACACGCTGTATTAAGAGTAGATATAGAAAAAGAGAATTTTATTTGATTTGAGTAGAATATGACAGTTGTTGAAAAAACGTCAATAAAGTTATAATTTTTCAATTAATAGAACTCATCTTTCTTTAAAATCTCCATATTTATCACCCTGGTTTCTCTATTAATTTCCGTGCAGGTGTTTTCGTAGATCGCCGTGTTCGGTTAGTTAGCCGGATTTGTTGAGGTTGAGAATGTCAGCTGTCATTGTTTGGCTTAGATGCCTCACCATAGGTTTATTCGTTTGCATCAAGGTGTAGTTTAGTGTAGTGTAATTTACACCAAATTTTGAATCGAGTGTAGCTGAGTGCAGTTCAAACAAAGGAATGTGTCAAATTAATTTACAAACGAATGCTAAAATCGAGTGTAAATTACACCAGGTGTAGGAAAGTGCTACACCTCGATGCAAACGGATAAACCTCATGTGATTCTGGGTTTTATGATCGCGGTGTATAGCCAGTGGATAATTTTCGGTTTCAGTCCCTATGTTTTTTCCAAAAGCTCTTCATGAACGATGATTTGCTTTGGTTGATTACAAGTTGCAAATGCGTGTTTCAGGTTAGTTTCTTATCTGAGAAGAGTCTACATATTTAACATGATGAGCAACTTGTAGTGGTAAGCCAAAGAACTTGGGTAGCTTCATATCCCCCAAAATTCTTTTGCGTATAAGGTAAATGAGTATGGTTTTGCTGGGGTTTGTCCCCAGTCCCCCTCTTTTGCACCATTCCTCTACGAACGGTTCTCAGTGCATTTTGCATTAGCTCGGAGATTATTTGGGCTTACTTTCCCTGTATAAGGACCACTATGTATGTGGCCCGCATAACCTTGGGAGTAGTATTCTTGCTTGTTTGAAGATTCCAGCAGTATTACCACGTGACACAGTAGCGGTGATAGTATTCCCCCCTGTGGGGTTCCCCTAGCAATTTCGAGCTGTACGGAGTCTTCAAACATTTTGGTCTGGGCCAGTTGATTCTGGAACATTAAGAGTATCCTCCTGCAGGTGGTTTCGTCAACGCTTTTCCTTCTGGTAGCTGGGACCATAATTGTGAAGGATGTACCGTCGAAGGTTCCTTCGATATCTATAAAAGTGCATAGTGCTATTTATCGTTTCGCCAGAGTGTACTCTAGCTTTGACACCATTTGGTGGCCAGTAAAAGCTGCCTCTCGAATGTCCCTGATTATCAGTTTTTCCAGAAGAAAGGATGATAGGCTTATCGGTCTGTAATCCTTGGCCTAGTCGTATGAGTTACGCCTAGATTTTGGGATGAAGACCACGTTCACGGAATTCCAAGTTTGTGGTATCCAGTCAAGTGCTGGGCTCACCCTGTAAAGCCTGCATGCCTAGTTCTGGTGCTAGATTTTCAATTACTGCAGCAGAACAGGAAATATTCCATCTGGTCCAGGCGATTTATATGGGATAAAAGAGAGGGATTTGTAACAATAGTAGATCCAGGAAATTGTGTATTGAGTAGTAGCTCAATTATTGTTCCTTTCCCTGTATTCGTTTGGCTTCCATTGGGATTTTTGAGAGTTTCTACTGGGTTTATGGGGTTTTAGGAGAGTATGTGATGGAGTCTTGCTATTTCTGAGGTTTGTTCTATGTCCTCACAAGCGAAAACAAAAGGAGAGGTGGAACAAGCCCCTCTCATGCACGAATGGAAAACATTCATTAAAAGACATTGATCATTATCATGTGGGAACCTGACTAAATGAAGAGGAAATTTTTGTATAAAAGTGTATGATTTCTTTAAAATTGCAAAGCGCTTTCAACTTTCGTCATCTTCAGTGCTCCAAGTCAGATAACAGGAAGTATTACAATTTGTGAAGATATCTTAAATATAATTTTGTTTAACTGATGTCGGCTAACCACGATTGGCAGATTCATTCAATGAGACCCAATTGATTCAGGCTTCCCACCCCTTTTTCTCAGCCTCAAGATAAATAGGAAACAACAAAAAAAATATAATATATAAGTCAACTTTTGAAG
The DNA here is from genome assembly GCA_958298965.1 of Chrysolina haemoptera. Classification (NCBI taxonomy): domain Eukaryota; kingdom Metazoa; phylum Arthropoda; class Insecta; order Coleoptera; family Chrysomelidae; genus Chrysolina; species Chrysolina haemoptera. The sequence continues at coordinate 19,343,818 of OY282593.1, read as the reverse complement.
TCAACGTGAAACTCAATAGAGCTGGTGAAGTTGCGGACTCAATAATTCTATTTCATATTCATAGTTTGCTGTCTCGCTTTAGCATTCATTATACATTATTTTACTCTTCGCCCACTGTCTATCTTCGCTTCAGGTGAAAGAAACCAAGTCTAAATTGAATACCGCGACTGATGTTTTACTTATTTATTTTGCATTGTTGCTAATTTTATCTGATTCTGAACGTTTGCCAGATTCATGCGGAAGACAACGTAACGCAAGGTTCAGACGGTATTATCCTGCTTTTTATCTATTATTACATAAACTGTAATAAGTGCAGCATAATTCTCATAGTCCGGTCTGAAAAGCAAATTTTCGTACCGTGAATTTCAATATTTGGAAAAAGTACTCTGAATTCCTCAAGGGTATTCAAGGTGGAAGATAATAGGAGACAGTATAATATAAACAAGCATATTCTATAAAAAGTTGAAAGTATTGTTTAACACAGACAACTTTTATTTGAAAATTGTATACCACATGGAAGAATACATATCACACCTTTCTCAGAATATATAATATTATTATTATATTATATTAATCTGTATCTTTTGTTTTAGTCGTAACCATTCTGTTAAAAGAAGTACCAGATGACATTTCAGATGAATATAATCAAATTTTATTTTATTTTATTTATTTACTCATTTATTTAATCTTCTTATAAGTATACACATATGAAATACAAATTTAAATTTCTGTGGTTCCACGCGAATAAACTACTGGACTCGCAGTCTGTCGTTTTGGTTCATTAAATGTTCTTGGTTGTGATTTGTTGTTTTCTGCAAAAATGATATTCCAATAAAACTTCATTTCAAACCACCAGCTTCAGGTCTACGTTTGATCAAGAAGAAGGAACACTAATATTCCTTTCCAACGTCTGTTCGTTATTCTAATCCGTCCTTAATAACGTTGGTCGTTATCGTTATCCGTTTTGCCTCCCCTCATTTTCCTTACAGCGCAGTCGCAAAATAACGATAACGACAAAAATTGTAATTTTATGTGGCCTAAAAACTCCCTAATGTCTCTGTATCGTTAGAATCTACTTTCATCATCTAGATCTAAAATTTTCGGTTAATTCCTACAAACTTTCTATGAGTGGCCTACTTTGTGACAAACGTTGCAAGTTCATGATGCAAATTTACAGATCTGTTAACCATTTTGAAAGTTTCCACAGTACTTATACTTCCACTTTCCATTAAGGCTGTAAGCTTCTTGTTGCGAGTTTCTCATGCCTGGTCTATATTTCTATTCCATGAAGTTTCAACAGCTCTATTGTAAAACATTCATCATCGAAGACTCAAACGACGACTTACGTCGTTACGTTACGTTACGACTTACGTCGTGGACAAAATTGTAGCCGCTTGTAGAACGATATTCCTGAACTCAAATGAAGATGGCGTACGATTAATTTTTGTTAAATTCAATTTGTTTTTTGTGGTTTGAGACGAAACTGTTGTATGAAGATCTTCATACAACGACATAACGAATAATTTTATGTTCCTTCTGGCGCGATTTTCAATTCATGAGAAGAAATTTTCAATTATCAACCTTGTACAATGGAGAGGTGTGGCGCCATCTCTTGGTATCGTCAGAAAACATTAGTAAGGTTTGCTTTGAACTATCATAATTTCTCGATATCTAGAGACAACGTGTTAATGAAATACTAATAAATTAAATTGTTCTTCCTTTGATTTGTTCAATAAATAATCTCTCCAAATACAACTCGGTCTTCAAATTTTATGAGATAAATTTTCATTTTCAAAACACTCATTAAACTTTTTTATTTTTAGGAAAAAGCATTCAAACAAACCGAATTAGACAAAATCATCATCATTTTATCAATCGGTTTGTTTTCATACTTTTGCCAAATAAAAAAGTTTTCGTGGAAAATGAAAATGTATCGATAAAATTTGAAGGACTCGTGGTATTACCTTTGAATATTTGCTAAATTTAATTTACTTTTGGGTGATGTTCAGTTCCATGTTTCTTCTTAGAAAAATATTGAATTCTTCTCAGGGCCGGCTCTACAGATTTGTCTGCCAGTGTGCAAATCCCAGAGTAGCGCCCCTATTGGAGTTTATTGAATTAACAAACTGAAAGCTGATGCAATAAAATATGAGATCAAACTATTTGATGTTTTCAACAGTTTTATTTCCAAAAAAGAATACGTATATGTAGAATGAAAATTTAATTTAACAAATCATTAACATAACTAAAAATAAAAATAAATTCTGAGCCGAGAACGAACTCTAGAAATATATATTCATATTTCCAGTCACTATACTTACCATTTTGTATTTCCACTTCTAGTTTTTATTTTATTTTTTTCTTCAATGAAACACAAACACTGGAGACCATATGAAACGAACTGAATCACTGAAGTAGATTAAAAGACAATGTCAATGACAATATTCCCTGAACGTTGTCCAATATACCACCCCACTCAAACCCCTACATTAAATTATCTAAGTGTGAAAAAAACGCCGACTATAAATAAAAATAACCTCGTGCCGCTGGGCGCCCTGGGCGGCTTTCAAAGGGCGAATTGCGAATTGTTGAGATCATACATTGTTTGCCGCCACCGGCTTCCTTAAAGTGAGCAAAAATATTAGGCCAATTAGGGACTGCATCAAACGCATTATGGAACCGTGCGCGTGCCGACAAAGGATTTTACGAAAGATAACCAACTGATGGAAGTTATTATATTCCGTACTTTGTTTTTACGCTCCTGTCCCGACCATAGAAATTATAATATATATACTTACTCTAGAATGCCAATCCCCCCTTCGTGGGACACTGAAAAGTGTTGTAAAATTCCAAATGTTTTCATCAATGCGCATGCCCATAACCGGTCTCCTAGCTCTGTAGCGTTGACAAATTTCAGAAAATTTTATCTTTGTAGTCGAGATTCTGTCGAAAATAATCTAACATTACTGTGAAGCCTACCCAAATTCCCGTTGACTTGTTGGGATCGTGCAACAGTGTTATCAGTTTTCAATTGTCGCAGAGGAAGGAAGGTAGTTTGCCAGAGCCGGTTTGGGTTAGTTTGGTGGTTTAGGCGATTTGTGTTCATTGTGAAATTAACCATTAACGTTATTCTGTTTATTTAGATGTGCTTTTCTCATTACTGTTGTTTACTTCAATTATTCATCGGTAGTGTGTATGTTATTGGTTTTCGGGTTTTTCTGTAGTGAAATTTTAATTTTGACAATGTTGACTTGCTTGGTTCTATGGTGTGGAAATAAAGGAAATATTTATTCCTGGAATCCATTATTTTTAGTAAGTACCTACTTATGAATATGAATTGTTGATGGCAAATCTAATAAATAACATAAATAGAGCGGAAATAACTCCCATATTTGATAAAACTGAGAACATTAATCCTTTCTTTACGTTTGGCTTATATAAATCATTTTAAGCTTGACGAGAGCAAAGGGCATGGCATGGCATGGTGATCCAACAACTTCACTCACAAGCTAGATCACTCCTCTGGAACATCGCAGAAAGGTTGGCGATCTGTCTGTGTTTTATAGATATTTCCATGAACGATGCTATTCCGAAATATTATCGATCGTTCCACCGTTAGCGGTCCTTTCGAGACTGACCCGTCGAGCTCCAGTCCTCAGCACATCCATATGCCGTCACTTTGGAGACATGCCGAACATCTGTTTCCCAGAATACCTACCAATTTCTACCTACCTTTCTTTGGTTCTCAAGATGTTCTCTGAACAATACACGATGTTTCTTTCCGTGGGAATATCAGAACTTCACCAATAGTTATCTACTCAAGATATATTTTTTCATTATTTTATTTAATGAATTTCTCGGATATACCTACCTAATCAGTTTCACAACATAGGTATGCACACCACAACTTTTCGTGTCTCATAGACTGCCCTGACACCAACGTGTTATTAAATCGATTTTACTCAATATCATGAATCATTTAAAAATCGCACTGAAACTCACCCTGGTATGAATGAAACTGGTCCTGATCATGCGCACTAAATAATGCATCGAATTTTTTACAACACTCGTCCCATTGAATTGGCATTCTAGAGTAAGTATATATATTATAATTTCTATGGTCCCGACCCCCTTTTGGCGGCATTTTTGATGTTTGGAATGGAACTAGTCAATTTTTCAATGAATATTTCAATTTGAAAGTAGGAATTTTTCTATCGTTTTCCCTTACGTTTGGCGCCCCTTTCTGGCCTGATGGTGTGCTGTGCACACCTCGCACACGCGCTAGAGCCGGCCCTGAATTTATTCTATTGCAAACCTACCTCTGTTTGTAAAACACCATCTGAGAAAGCCCCATTTGCCAGTACTATTTTATCTGCTCATTCTCTGTCATGAACAGATATAGCAGTCATCTTTTTAAGTTTTGATGGATTTACGGAAAAGCGCTGCTAGCGTTTTGTTTTCTGCTTTTTCGCTGAAAACAGGATAGCGCCGACTATCATTAGATCGTTGTTTGTTTGTACAGGATGTGCCATATAACGGCGTAGTTCACTTGTTTCGAAGTGTTCGGAAAGCTTTCTTTGGCATTCGGTAGAGAAACAACTTCATCAACCGGTCTTTACCGGGGTTCTCCGATGGCCTCCGTGTTTACTGTTGCGTAAGTGATAGGCGAAAAAAGGAAACCACTAAATGTCGCTGAATAATCCAATATGGCTACCGTTAAGGGTGACCAACATATAATTTTGTTCAACAAATAAAGGCCTTGTGGTGAAATTTGTAAATTTGGTGGATTTTGTAGCTTTGAGATTATTGAGAATTGCAGTCATAAGTATTTTTGAGATAATCCCAGGCTTCTTCAGTTGCATGAAGTTTACAATTACGAGGTGCTACTAGTGTTTATGAATAGATTAATTTCAGGTGAAGATGCAAACAGTACAAGTGGATCTTGTGATATAATTTCTTATACTGAAGAAAGAGCCTGACCTAAATTGATGGATGTTGCCCTTACTATGTGGTAGATTATCATGAAGAATAAGAAATAAAACTTCTTATGTTTTTATACCACTTATGTTATTGCAGTTTCTTTTCCTGAACTCATAGACATTGATATGACGGTCATTATCTTGGTCATTAATAAAACAAAATATTTATATAGAGGCGTTCAGAGTTAATTTTATAATTCCTGCTTGTATTTCCTATTTTAAAAATATCCCATTCTTGGGTGAATCATGAAAATCCACGAAGAAAATAATTTACTATTAAGATTCCAATATTTTGGTTGTTCCAGTATATTTATTTATTTATTTATCTGAATGAATAGCAATGCTAGTTCACAAAAAGATGTCACAAAATGACAAATGTAATGAGCTTATTAAAATAAAATGTTTAAAATTTCAGTAAAATGTATGAACAGAAAAACGCATTGCAAGTTATTAACAGCATACGAATAAAAATAAGTTCAAAATTTTATAAATGTTTTAACAAGGCAAATTGAAACTGAAGAATTATACGCTTTATAATTTCATATCTGTATATCTTGAAAAAACACATCTATTTTCATTTGAATTTCATGTTCGCTCTCCTCAATATCTGCAGTCTCATTTTATCCCTCACTTGGCATGTTTTCTAAGTCTTCCTCCATTGGGTTCTTCAACCTAAAATTACATGTAAAACTTCCATCACATTTTTATGAATATAATAAGGTCTCTTGAATGAGCAAATTAATTTCAAAGAACGAGGCAAAAAAGTACCTAATTTTCAATCAGCTCGAATCAAAATCAGTAATAAGGTTTGTATCTACATGAAACTTAAAATTAACTTTGAATAGGTTACAGATAAATTATTGAAGTAAGAAATAACTTATGGTCGATTTATGCACCCTTACTTAAGAATTATATCAAATACTAGAACTAAGAGTTCATCAATAGGGAAACCACGCAAGCATTTATCGAATTTTAACTAGTACTAAGAACATACACACTGGTTCACTGTTAGTTTTTAGTCTTAGGTTTAGTTATAAAGTAGGGGTGCATAAATCGACTTTCACCTATTTTTACAATCTATTTGTTGACTTACCATTTTCTTTGACTTCTGTTAACCTTTTACTGTGTTTTTCGATATTTTAATAAGGAATCTTTTGACTGGAAATGACCCCTTTTTTGAGTTTTCTCTTAATTGTTAGAGGTTTAGCTGTAACAAATCATAATAATTGAGCTATAGAATATTGCAAATGAAACAATTTATTTACCATGTAAACAATAGTCTTTGTCTTGGAAGTGGAGACTGCAAACATGCATATTTTGCGTAATAAATTTTCTAATCTTGAGCACTGTCTTCCATTTGAAACAAAGCTTTCTATGACCAAGTGCCTGGACATTTATGAAGACTGATATTTGATTGCAATAAGATGAACATTGAGGTACAGAACAAAATTTCCGCGATTAGGTAGGTAGGTAGGTTTTTATAAATATTCTGCATGTTTATATTCACAAACACCAAACAGCTAAACATTACAGTTCACATATGGTCAATTCTAAGAACTTTTAGGTGTTTATCTAATCAGAAAAACTGGAAATCTAAGAAATTTCAGCTAGTCGTTTACACGGTTAACAATGTGCCATTCTTTGTTGTTCACACCTACGGTAGTTGCTGGCATAATTGTTAGATGGCGTACACTTCGATTTTTTAGCCTATTGATGGCTGTCAGATGAATGTTAAAGCGAGACAATCAGGGATTCATCAAGCCAAGTACCTTGAATTTTTTCTTAAATACTTGACTTCAAAACTCAAGCTTTTGAAAATTTGATATTTGACTTGACTCGATTTACGGTATGAACTACTTGGCTTGATATCAAGTAAAATCAAACTACTTGATATTACTTGATAGCGATCCGTGAAATGCAAACCAAAGCGTTAAAATAGGGGATTCACAGAGGTTACAGCAAGCAGGCCTCCGATTGCTGGATGACGACGTGCTCTTAAATAGTAGAGCAGCGTTGATCAAGGATAAACAGTGGTGGCTAGAGAATAATTGTTAATGTCTGATTTAAGTGATTTGTCCGTAATGGAATCGGAACCTTTTCAAAACAGCTGCTCAGAATATATCGTAGATGAAAAAGTGTCAGAATAGAAACAGAAGTGCAGGGTCGGCGCTATCAAAGGTCAAACGAGTTGAAGTTAATAAAAGTGTACTTAATAAAACGAAAAAAAAAATTACGGATTATTTCATAGTTACGAAAGCGTCTAAGGGCCACATAGTTTTTTTTTTATTTTTCCTACTTCAAACACGGAATTTCCAACTTTAAAGTCGGAATTTTAATTATCGGAAATTCCGACTTTAAACTCGGAAATTCTGACTTTGACGTCGGAATTTTATTTTTCCGACATGAAAGTCGGAATTTTGAAGTTTAACTCGATATTTCAGTTCTTTTGCTTCATAAAAGTCACACATTGTTAATATTCTTCAGTGTGATGAAAGCTATTTTTGTGTACTGAGTATCAACAGTCTGATTTTACTCTAAAATACACACCGACGTAGGCTTATTATGGCAAATACCTGTCAAAAATAGCTACTCCCCTGACAAATACAACGACGGGTATTGCATTATATCTAACATATACTTATGCAATGTCCCTCACTGCAGAGGAGAAAATTACAAGTACTCCCTGCAACAAACTACCAGGATTTTGTTTTGATTCGTACAGGTACACCTCACTAAACCACGGGCGCCATCTGAACTCCAGCCCCTCAACCAAAGCAATACCCAGAACTTGTGTGATTAATCTAACCACTAATACAAATTAAAGACATCTGCATTGCATTGCTCACAATAAGCTTGTCAAGAGAGAAACAAGATGTCCTGCAATACCAGGACTACGCTTATTGCCATAATCCTATACAATAGGAATAATCCATCAGAAAACAACTATTTTCCTGGCTAATACCACGACGAACGTTGAATTATATCTGATGAATTTCCGTGCAGAGTCCTACAAGGATGCAACTAGCAATTGCGGAGACATCCTTGTAGGACTCTGCCATGTTGGCTGAATCTTGTTTTCATATTGGGCCAATATGGATATATTGTAAATGTAAAAATAATATTGAACCAATATTTCATTAATAATATTGGTGGAATATTGGCTCAACCTGTTCTGAATGTATATTGTTCGATAAAATATTGGGTGAGTATTGGTTCAATAATTTTAACCTATATTGATAGAGCGATATTGCCTACATACTGTTTCCAGGATCTAGCTCCAATATTGCTATTTCAATAATACTCTCATATCGATTTTAGAGATTAAAAACAATATTTTTTATCCAAGTTCAATGGCACATTGGCAGAATATTATTTAATCCATATTCTCAAAATTATATTGACCCTATATTGATTGAGATACGCAAATATTTGAAAGGCAATATTGATACAATATTACAAAATAAATTTATCACTAGGATTGAAATTTGAATATTGGCCGAATATTCAATTAACAATATTGAAACGAATCATGATTAAACTTGGGTAAGAAACCGCTAGGTGGCCCCACATATGGAACAACAGCTGAATCATAGTAACATATATTAAATAAGGCTTCTTACAATGCGTTTACAAGTCAATCTACTCAGTGGTAAATTGAAGTAGAAACGAAATTGTAGAATTTTTAAATTATTCGACGTTTTCTGGAAACATTTCGTCAATGTTTCCAAGGCAACTAATATTCTCTTTGAATATTTTACCAATAGATGCAAATGATATTGTACCAATATCCCTAAATATTTTGGGGCCTATATTGCTTCCTCAATATTTCACTAATATTATTTTTATAATGTCCAAGTAATATTGTGCCAATATCCCGAAATAATTATAATTTTATCTCGCCAATATTACGTTTTAATATTTTGCCAATATTTTACCAATATTATTCCAATGTAAGTGTGCCACAGCGATATTGTACTAATATCGCCTAACATTTTGAGGCCAATATTGCTTCGAGAATATTAGACCAAAATTATTTTTTAAATATTGGACCACTATCGCCGAATGTTCACATTTTTTTTCTCGCCAATATTATTATTTGAATATTTTGCCAATATTTTCACAATATTGTCCCAATATGGGTGTGCTACTTGGCACTTTCTCATTTTTTCACTGGCGGCTCCCTAACTATGAGGCATGCAATGTCATTAAACTTGAAATGAGGCCTCGTCTTTCAAGATATTATTCTTTACCATTTAGTTCAATAGTTTATGAAAAACATTCATTTTACGTCCATTTCATTTATATTTCTGAACCGAGCCGTCTATTTCCTTTCTTACAAACACTCATCCAGACCGACGCGACGTATAAACATCGCTTCATCACCCACTCCTCGTATTGAGTGCATTCAAAACGCATAAGCGCCATACATTCGTTATCTGACATCGATTCGCTAATTAACGAGTATATTTAGTTCTGTTCCGCGACCACAGACAAATGCCAGCTTGTTGAGATTCTTCGAAAGGTCTCGGAATGGGACTTCGCGGCACCCGTTCGAAGAGATCTGCATTTCGAACGTCGTCGCAGTTGCTCTAATTATAGCTTTATCAGCAGACTCTGGCGTTTCTGGGTCGGCGTTTTTAATGAGGCGCGTAACAGGGGGTGATGTCACGTTACATTCATAAATGAGAGGTCAGCATCATCAGATTGAATGTATCTCGAATTTTTTCAATGTCTTTATTCGAAGCTACGCAATCCACGGTCATAGAATGATTTCGATTTTGTGCCAGATCAGACTATCAGTGACAAAATCATTGTTAGTATTATCATTGTTTAAATAAGGGGGATAGTTAGTCAATGCCTGCGGAATTGGTATTTGAGCCAAACGCGAGTGCCATCTAGCGTATTTATTTGCTAGCATGAATATGTGACGTCATTTTAGTGCTGTACTGATTCGCCCACTATAAGAAATGTGGACATTGGGAGGAACTACAAAAATATTGTAGGAGGTTTTTACATGTGAACAAAACACTTGCTAAAGTTTTCTTTTTTGCAATTTCAACACATCTTCATACAGGTTTATACCATTTATTTTAAAGCAGTGGAAGCAGAGTTGGACTTGCCTAATGATCATGAAGAAGTCTTGAGAGCTATTTTATTTGACCTTTTTATTGGATATTTTTCAGTCGAGCAAATTGTCTCTGTTAATTATTGAAAGTACAGTATATTTCAGGATTGAGTGACTATTTTTGTACATACACAGTTATTTTTGCAAAAGAACCTTAACACGGATAAGTTACACACAAACCTAACCTGAGCAAGCTAACTTGGTCATCAAATATCACTAGCTTCTTCAGTGGGTTCAGCGATGTCTTGTACTGTCTCTGGAATATATTGTAAAATATTACTAGTTTACACAGGGGCGCAGGGTACTGCGATGTAGCCAAGTACATCTTTGAAGAAATCGTGCTGGTCATGTAAGGGATTGGAATTTACAGATTCGCATAACTAAACTGGTAGCCGCGAGCTATAACGCAAGCAAAGTAGCTTTTGTAAATGTGCTTCTGGATGAGTTTACTGCAAATGTATCTTCACTCAGGCACGGATCCATAGAAGAGTCACTCATGAGAGATTTTTTAATATGGAAATCTTGAAAAAAAATTTATTATAATCAAGTAAGACCACTGTAGTCGATGCCTTAAAAAAATAATTAAGTAGCAAATTTAAAATTTCCTATTTCATACGGAGGAGGTTCGTTTTATGTAAAAATGAATAATAATATTAAGTATTTTTTCTGAAATACACCGAAATATATAATCTGAGAAAGTTGTTTAAAATGGCATGAAAGGTGTTATCGAATACGAAGTCTAAAATCAAGATTATTAGTTCACATATATGATACGTGTAGTGTTATTTGCTTAGGTTATCTTAAAATGTGGTTCAGGTGAACCTGTTAGCTTGAGTTGATATTCTGACACCATACCTATTTTTGAGGTTAGAAAGGGGTGATTTTGAAGATGAGGGCTGTTTAGAAATATCAATCTGAAATTAATTAAAGGCGATTACTTTGCAATAATGTTCAGTTGTAACCAACTAGCTTTGAAATGATTTAAATTAAATTCCACGTAATAACTAAACTAAAAAGTCCAAAGTGACATTTATATATTTCTGCCACTGCCACCATTTACCGCTGTCCAAATTGCTTTTAACAGAATAAATACTAACACATCCACTGAATCCACATTTTAAACTAACAACTAAATCACCACTCCCCAAATATACCTATCTACTTAACGGTGTGACCCTAATTATAGCGAATACGGTCCCTGAAACATCAGAAGAAATAACTTCTTGAATTGAACCATATTTCTAATTTTATTGCAGTCATTGGTGCCACCTACCTACTCTATTTACAATTCATCACATGATCCGCCATCTACTTTACGGAAATCCAAAGTGACTGCCAAATTACGTTTTCTGCCATTCAAGTTGCGACATGACTTGGATGCGAACACCACTGACGCCATCTACATGTCGCCTCCATTTGAATCCAGTATTAATCCCATAAGGTTGACCAACTATCCTCCTTATATTTAAACAATGGTATTATTATTGCTCTCAACTCTCCACTGTCTCGTGTGTTTTTTTTTTTTTTTTTTTTTTTTTTTTTGGCTTTGGTTTTAAACCTTTAGCCACACACATTAGTCTCGTGTGTTAAGTTTTCACTTAAATAAGTTAAATTAGTTAGTTCTTTATGTCAAGCAATTTGTGAGGTGTGTGCAGAAAAGAATTATGTACGCCACTGAGCAGTCAGTTTTTTGCCTACCTCCGGAAAGAAGACATCGAAAGAATAAAAAAGGCAGTGCCGACCAGTTCCTCGTCACGAGCCTTACCTTCAACTATACAAAATTTGTTCAACGCTATTTTTGTCTTGTGCAATCAAGACCACGCGACGCTTCGCCTAAGTTGTGTTTATATCGATTACGTATTTCTCATTAAGTGTGGTGATCCCTTTTTGCCGTGTGCCCAACTTTCACGGATGTCTGGATAACGAAGGGGCGCCCCAAACATCACGAAACCTACATCCAGACCAGACTGACGATCTCCTAGGAGTCCTCTTCAATTTGGCTTAGGTGAGATTGTTCAGTGGTTTTGTCATTACTGTTATTTCTTTGAAAAACGCCGCTTATCACAAATTGCATTACAGGTTATTCATCTCACTTTTGAGTTATCGAAGCTAAAAAACGCACAGAAACATCGTGAGTACCTCGAATCTTCTGATCACCCCCTGGAAATTTTTCACGAGGTTTCCCTGATATCTTCTGCGATAGAATGTCCAAAGACATCCATCCTCAGTTGAGCCAGGGCTTTGCATTTAAAGACCCTCTGGGACGCTGTTTTTTTCATCCTCATCACTGAACCTGCATGGTGTGGAGTATAACAGTGTTCCTCACAGGGTGAACAAAGAACATATGTGTGACTAACTCGAGTGAACTAATACTTTGGCTTATGCCTGGCGTATATTTAAGAGAAGTTAAGCTTCATTTTCAACGTTTAAACACCGCTATACTTTATCTAGTGTACATCTTGTGTGTCAGGTTAGCGATGACATAGGTACATGGATTCTAGTTTGAAAAATAATAGGATGGATCTAACCCTCGAGTGAATAAATTAATTCGTGAAACAGATAATAAGGGTTCAAACACAACATTGCCGACTCAGGAGGTCCTGTCCTATGTGATATCATATATGTACCCTAGGTTAAACAAAACTCACTTACCTAGTCTATATATACAGGGTGTTTCAAAATTCAGTATCAATAATTAGGGGGCGTATATTTCAGGTCAATATAAGACTTTATTTCCCATAAACATATGACCGCAACTGCTTAATTTCTAAGATACAGGGTGTTGAAATTTAACAAAAATGATAATGATACGCTACTGTTTTTTTTAAATGAATATTATATTTTTTATAAGTGTCCTCTATCTATTCATAAAAATGGTCCCTTGACTTTTTTCCCTACGAAGAACAGTTTTCGATTTAAAAAGCAAAATGAGACATACAAAAAATTGCATAGGTACAAGCGAATGACGACCTTTTATTTTTTAAATCGAAAACCGTCTGTCGGACGGAAAATAGTCAAGAGACCATGTTTGTGGAAAAATAGGAGACAATTATGAAAATGATACTAATTTGACAAAAAAAAACCAGTAGCGTATCATTATTTTGATCAAAAATGACAGAGCATGTTTACAGAGACGCCACTGATGAAAATTAAAAAACGTTCGAAATGGAAAAAATGTATTTTTATGTGTACTTTGCATGTACCAAAATTAAAAAGAAAAGCCAAAGTGGTTTAGAGATATTGAAAAAGAACTGATTTTTTCGTTGAATTTCAACATCCTGTATCTCAGAAATGACACGGACACAGGTTTATTAGAAAGAAAGTCTTCTTTTGACCTAAGAAACACGCCCCTGAAATCTTGATAATGAATTCTGAAACACCCTGTATAGTGAAATGTAATTTTTTTTAGAGGTCGACGAAAAAATAATTTTGATTTGATTCAATTCCGTCTCCCACTTTTTATATAATAGGTAGGTATGTAAATATTTTTATCTCTCCATTTTCTTCAAGCCATTAAGCTGTTATTTATTCTTTAGCAATATTAAATTATGCACAAATCTATAACTCTGGGAGTAACAACCAACTCAAGAAAGATAAAAGATGATTTGAATCTCTCTATTTACATTTTACAACTCTCTTCAAAGTATGGTTTGATCTTGTCATCCTTATTCGTTATATGTCAGGATGGCCGAGCGGTCTAAGGCGCCAGACTCAAGGATATCCTTGCTTACACAGTAGGTTCGAGCGTTCTGGTCCACTCTGTGGGCGTGGGTTCGAATCCCACTTCTGACATTTTTTTTTTTTGTTTTTTTGTCGTTTTTGGCACTCATATGAAATTAAGAGATTACGTTCTATATATTTTCCAGTTTTATTCTTGATGAATAGGGACAGTTTTTTATTAAAATCGTCATTATTGAACTTGATATACTTATTACACCAAAGGTTCCAAAGAGTGAAAGTTTTGAGATTCATTCATTAATTTTCTTTTTCTTTCTCTCGATGGAAAAATGTGTCACATTCCAAATTATATTAATCTCTAATTTGTTTTCTGTGGTACCAAACGCACTATGCAGACGTTTTCGTAGAATACAGCAAAAATTCAAGTTTACAATTATCATTAATATTTTCTTGAATTAACTTATACGTATTGCATGCCAAATCTATAGAAATATTGGTATTTCTGAAGAAAGAAGACAATTTTCAATCATCATCACCATAACAAATAAGTTTTTCATGAATTCCGCTTTTAATTTACAGTTTTTAAGCATTCTTCTTGTTTTTAAATTAATATACCTCTGATTGTGAAGTAAGAAATTTTTCACTTCTTATCAGTGTGAATAAAATTACATTAAGAAAGTTCTCAAGTCAGCTTCCCCCAATGTTTATTTGTAAAAGAGCAATTGGAGTATAAAAAATCAAATGAACATAATGGTATATTGGTTATTTGCATTCACAAAATGTTTGTGATTAAAAAAATTAACAGTGTTTGTGGTTAAATCAAAAATTGAAAGAAATTAAAAATTCACTTGAAACTCCTATTTTCCAAATTTCATTATATTATTTCAAAAACAGAGTAGTTATATTAGCATCCCGTCTAGTGCAAGTTCGAGTGCACACCAACCACCTGAGGTTTTCCAGGTTTTCCTACAGTTGAAAAGTGAATACGCCACCAATAATCAGTAAACCGCCCGGAGCGCCACAGCAATTAATAATAATAATGGCCGTCCTCTACCCGCACAGGCTATGCCTTTGGGTATACTCGACGAGTATTCATAAGGGAGTATTATTATTATTATTAGCATGCGCCATGCTTTAGGAACACCCGTTACTTTAATTAATTTGTAGGGTTTGTACGATTTGAGAAAATTTGTTTCTTAACATTCAAAAAGTCTACTAGGACACCAAATTTCATGGATCTTCATTTCCAGGACCCACTAATCTGATTCTTCAAGGTCAAAAATATAAAAAAATTATAGCGATTTTTTTAGATTGGACATTTTAAATTGGTTCATATGTGAATTACGTTGAAATGCGTCAATCAAAAAAAGTTATAAGGGAATGAAATCAGAAAAATATGCCGTTTAATCAACCCACCAATTCAATTTCAAAACTTTTATTAGAACTTTGACTACACCACTGGATTCAGGTAGTCTCGAAAAATCACTGACTGTAATTTCATAGAAATCTGTGATAAATAAAGATAATCAAAAATTATGATGTGAAATGACAATTTTCCTGAAATTCCATTAACAAACTTTTCAAATTTTATTATCTTATTATTTCCTTATTTCTTAATAGATTTCGATGAAACTTCGACCAATGATATATCAAGGCTTCCTGAATACAGTGGTGTATTTTGAATTTTACAATTTAACCATTTGCTTGTATTTCTTTTTAGATTTTTGACCTAGAAAAATAAAATTAGTTGGCCCTGGAAATGGAGATTTATTCATGAAATTTGGTGTTATTATTTGATTTTATAAGGGTGCTCTCGTCTTAAGTGGGTCACACTGTACGATACGATACAAAGATACAAATTAAAACTAAATTGGTGGCAGTCAATGCAGGGTAATAATATCACCCTCATCATTGGGGAAATTGAAAAAAGTTCGTATTGTGCTCCTGAAGTGGATTTATCGAGTACATATTTCTTGTTTTTCTTTTATTGTTTCAAAGGGGCTAGAAAATAATAGTAGCTTCTATAGCGATAGATCTAATCTCTCTTTTTTTCTTTTCTGTATTCATTTTATTCTTTCCGATTTGTTTCTAGAAATACATTATTATCACAGTAATGTCAAATTTCATTGCGTACGGAGTTCTGTATTTGCATCTGAATGTTTCTCAATTACCTATGATACTACTATATACTACATTTATTTTGACTTATCTAAAGGCAGAGTTCATTGAAATGAAAATCCTGGAAATAGTTACTCTCTATTTGTTTCGGTTAACTTTTCCTTCTGAAGATTGATGAATATCACTTTCGTTCCGGCTTTCTATATTAATTATCCATTTGCATTAGAAATTGTAATTATTTTTATGGAATTAAAATTTCTCTTCATTCGCCTTAGTCGTCATAGTAATTAATAAAACAATACTGAACCTGAAAAATGTAACATATGTTAAAAAGCCCTCCTCCTTCGGAGTCTAAATGAATGCATAAGAAAGCTAGCCATTGACTTGGTTGTCAAGATGACACTGACAAATGTCCGGTAAAAAAATAATCAAACCGAATTACATTCGTGGTAATAATTTTATTGAGATAATTTTAAATTGATTATCACTCGTCTTTGTTGATATTAAAACAGCAAAAAAGCAATAAAGATTCGTGCATTTAGTTAAAATTATCAAAAAATTACTATTACTTGTGTAAACACTGTTGAAAATTCTTGATATCGAATCTCCAAAAAAATAGTCGTCCAAAAAGCACTTCTAAACCAGACTGGTTGGTTGCGATCAGCTCTGAAATGTTCTCTTCTTGAAATATCTGTCAGTTGTAGGAATCATAAGGTCCATTTGAATCATTGATATAAATGCAGAAATGTACATAGCATATATTATACAGGTTGAATTTTGAATTTTTTTTTATTACAAAGGATAACTGATTGATTCAATACGAAATACATTTTCTTACAAAAGTAGTACAAATTTCCACACTAAGGTTCATTTTGATCCAATCATCATGACATGACATACAGTGCTCGTCATAGAGTATATGTAACATATGAGAAAAAAGTTTATTATTAGAGTATCGAAATAGTAGTTTACCTAACAAGTGCGGAAAGTGATACTTTTCCGTACGCGATTGCAGAAATCGCGTGTGGAAAAGACACTTTACGCTCGTGTTACGTACACTATTTTTTCTACTAGCGCAAAAAACACCCAAAAGTTAACATAAAGAACGTTTATTATCAAATATATATTAAACTATACAAGCATACTTGGTAAGCTTTCTATTTTAAACCTTCTGCGACGCAATATTTAAATGTAAGTATAATCCACAAAAACTAAACAAATCTACTTTTCCGCACTAGTGCGGAAAAGTTACTCTTTCAAAAGTAAAATGAGTGCGGATAAATGGATTTTTCCGCACGCTAGTAGAAAAAAGTATTTCAGGTGATCTATTCTGCATATCCGAAAATCAATTTTGAAACATGTCACGTTCATGATCATTGGTATGGCGAAATTAAAAAAAAGATACTATGAGGTGGCAAAACAAGAAGGGTAGGATGGCAGAATATTGAAATTGAAAAATGTTAATCGAAACAGTGTGCCTAGAATTCAATCATATACATAACGATATTTTCTGATCTCTTTAAGAATAACTAGTTTATTGCTTCTGAATAGCTTAACTGTAACGAAACCTTTTTATTTCGGTGATGATGACAGAACATTCTCATTTTTTCTCACCAGACATCACTAAATTTAAAAAAAAGTTTTTGCCAGGACCCTTACTCTTACATTGGTTCGTATCTAACAGCTATAACAGAATTCTACGATTTTAGTCAAGTTTCGATGATAATCGTGCACGAGCGTTTCACTTCGCATATCATCTTGAAAATGGTGCATCGAATTTCAAAATTGTGAACTTAAACGCTCTTGCACGACTTTAATCGAAACTTGATTACAATCAGAACAATACCATATTATCATAATTGTCATGAAATTCTAATAAAACCAATGAAACAGCTGTCCAGGCAAAAACTATATATTTTTTTAAATAGTGCTATCTGGTCTGGAGAAAATGGGAATTGTTTCACTGCAGTCAAGCTATGTAGAATGAAATTTTTTAATATTTTTGAAAAGATCAGAAAATATAAGAAAATAATTGTTTTCAAATATCCCGAAATTTCATTCGAAACTCTGTATAAAAGTATGTAGCTGAATTCTTAGCAACTTTTTCAATGACTATTCTCGATATTTTGTCATGTTATCCTCCTTATTGCCACATCATAGTATTTTTTTCGTTTTCAGTTCACTATGATAAGTTTTAAATTAGATTTTTAGGTTATCGATCATCCAGATTTTTATTCGATACCCTAACAACTTTTTTCAATATGTTAGTACTTACTTTTTGGCGAGCATACTGTCTTTTTCATAATACTCCCATTCTCTAGTGTTGTGGACAATGGGATTATTATTCACTTTCAGATCACTTATTGTTGTGCCTCCCATTGCATCGTCACTAATTTTTAAAATTTTATTCGAGTCCAGGTTCACCGATGTCAGAGGTATATTCAGCATTCCTTTCTTTATTTCCGTCAAAAGGTTATCACTCAAATCGATGTACTCGTTAATTACAGCGTCATCAAAGGCACCGATTTCGATATCACTGATTCGATTTTTGTTTAGTCCCAAAACGTCGATGACTGCATCTTTGAACATACCTTTCTTGATTTCTCCCAACTCGTTATTAGCTAATGAAACTTCAAAAACTTTCAAGTTCTTGAAGGTACCCGTGGCAATACGACTGATATCATTATCATTTAGCTGCAATGATCCGAGCTTTCCTGAAATTCCTTCGAAAAAAGATGGTTGCAACTCCAGCAATCTATTGTTGGTGAGAGAAATGAGGTGTGCATTTCTTATACCGGCAAATGCTCCAGATTCAATTGTGGCTATCTGGTTTCTGTACAGATCAATCGATTTGATGGGTAGGTTGTTGAAAACTCCATTCCGAACTACTGTGAGGTTGTTCTTGTCTATGGAAATCGAAACCAAGCTGGTTCCTTTGAATGTACCAGGGGGCACCTCTCTAATTTTATTCTCTCCTAGATAGAGGTACCTCAAATTTTTCAGGTTTTTGAATGTGTTACCAATTATTTCGAGTTTGTTCCTCCAAAGATTGATAAATTTCAAACCTGTGATCTTTTGAAACGCATCGTCTTCGATATCATATACCTGATTTTCATTAATTTCCAAATTGGTTATTGCTGATTTAGCAAAAGTCGATGAAGCGATTTGTGTCAGCCTATTTCCGCCCAAATCAAGACGCTCAACAGCCATTCCCTCGAATGCTCCCGCTTCGATGTGTGCAATCTTGTTGTGGGTTAGAGAAAGGCTCTGGAACTCCTTGTTATTGAACACTCCTTTCTTTATTGTGTCTATCTCGTTGGAATCAAATTTCAAGTCTGAGATATTAGCCCCATTCAAAGCACCAGGTTCTATATGTTCCAGGTCACTTGAAGCAATACTCAACATTCTAAGGTTCAAATTGGCCAAAGCATCATTCGGCAAAACAGGTACATGTTGTCTGACAATTGCAACTACATTGGCGGTAGGATTCACAGATAATGTTTCAGCTATGTCAGTTATTGAGCTGATGTTGACAGTGGAATGAAACCCACTTGGTAATTTGTAACACTTAACGATTATATCATCACAACTTGATTTGGTGATGACTGCTAGAACGAGCAAAACAGTAAATGTCTTATGCGACATAGTTCTTGTAACGGAATATGTATACTGGCCTCTATAATATGAAGTTGCGAATTTATATCGATGTGATTTTTAATATTCGAGAAACTTTGTTTTTCGTTCGGGATAAGGAGATAATGAAAAACCCGATTTTGCTCAGAACGAAATGGTGGAATCACATAATGATATAAACAACTGGTTCATCATTCTAGATATCATGGAATAAATATGTCGTCGAAGAAAACTTTTATTTATTGCATTCTGGTAATCAACATTTTACGAGATAAACACTTCAATTACCATAAAATACAATAACTGACTGTTATAGTAATAACAGTTGAAGTTGCACAAGATCCAGGGGTTTTAACCTGACACTGAATACAATAGAAATGATTTTTGGCACACAGGCACACAGGAAAAAAAAATGTTCTGCAAGCGAGCACCTATGGAAAATGGGGAAAACTCCCGGTAAGCTCGGGAAATAAATAAGTGGTTGGGTTGGAAATTCCGATCCTAATGTATAGGAACGTGAAGAACGTAAAAATCTCCGTAAAAAAGGTAATCTCATGTTCTTTTCGAAAATTGCTTCCTTTGAGAGATAATGAGCTATAACTGACATTTTCAAATTTCCATGCGAACAACTCGAGTATCATCAGATTTACCCCGACATTCGACTAAAATCTCTGTATTATTATGTATACATTTTTTCAAATTCATATATTACGAACCGCCGCGCCTTCATTGTCGTATGGTTTAGAGATTCTGCTTCTAAAATTATCAACTCATGTTCAAAACCTTTTGAATGCATTAACTTTTTCGTTTCTTTTTCGATACAGCTTGACCGTAGGAAATTAATATTTGGATACAAATAAGCCGTAGGACATAGAAATCTGTAATAGAACGGAGTAATAGTTTTTTTAACGTAGTTGATATGCACATTTTTCTAGTTGTTGATGCTCTTTTCGTAGGTAATACAACAAGTGTATTGGTGATTATCGAAATAAAAATTCCTTCGACTTTGAGAAACAAATTATGTTGCTTGGTTTCCTAAAGCAACATTTGTTTCGAAAAAAAGATGGAATTTATGATAATCATCGGTACACGAGTTGTATTTGTTAAGACTATTCCATGAATGAAATCAAAACCATTTTTATTTATTATTAATGTTAATATTGAAAGTACAGTTGGTGCTGTTGAATATTTCTAAAACTATGCAACTAACAAAACATAAATATCAAATTGAGGACTGCCGTCATAATGAAGAAAGCCGTCTGCAAATGTACTATTTGGAGTAAACTGCGCAAAGCAGCTGTCTTGGTATTTCAAACTTCCCGCTATTTCAGTGACCATTCACAGGACGGGTCTTTCGTTGGTTGTCTTTAGGTTTGTTCGCATTCATAAAACAAACAGTCTGAAACCATCGGATGCATGCGCAGTTTCACAGAACTGTGCGCATTCTTTGAGTTCTGTGGGACTACGCATGCTTGTGACGGTTTCGGGTTTCGGACAGTTTATTTTGTGAACGCGTCGAACGCGAACAAGCCTATTAAATTGTTTGGTTTATTGGTAGATACATAGTGACTCATCGTCATTTTCATGCTTTTACGGGAATTGAAAGGGCGGAGTTTTGGTTTACGTGTCGAAAAGTTGATATGAATGAAAAGTGAAGCATATCATGGTTTTGGTCAAAGTTCGGTGTTGTGTCAAAAATTTGTCGAAAATTGTGAAGTTGATATGAATTAATAGTTAGTGCTCATCATGGTTTGGGTCAAAGTTCTTGTAACGGAATATGTATACTGGCCTCTATAATATGAAGTTGCGAATTTATATCGATGTGATTTTTAATATTCGAGAAACTTTGTTTTTCGTTCGGGATAAGGAGATAATGAAAAACCCGATTTTGCTCAGAACGAAATGGTGGAATCACATAATGATATAAACAACTGGTTCATCATTCTAGATATCATGGAATAAATATGTCGTCGAAGAAAACTTTTATTTATTGCATTCTGGTAATCAACATTTTACGAGATAAACACTTCAATTACCATAAAATACAATAACTGACTGTTATAGTAATAACAGTTGAAGTTGCACAAGATCCAGGGGTTTTAACCTGACACTGAATACAATAGAAATGATTTTTGGCACACAGGCACACAGGAAAAAAAAATGTTCTGCAAGCGAGCACCTATGGAAAATGGGGAAAACTCCCGGTAAGCTCGGGAAATAAATAAGTGGTTGGGTTGGAAATTCCGATCCTAATGTATAGGAACGTGAAGAACGTAAAAATCTCCGTAAAAAAGGTAATCTCATGTTCTTTTCGAAAATTGCTTCCTTTGAGAGATAATGAGCTATAACTGACATTTTCAAATTTCCATGCGAACAACTCGAGTATCATCAGATTTACCCCGACATTCGACTAAAATCTCTGTATTATTATGTATACATTTTTTCAAATTCATATATTACGAACCGCCGCGCCTTCATTGTCGTATGGTTTAGAGATTCTGCTTCTAAAATTATCAACTCATGTTCAAAACCTTTTGAATGCATTAACTTTTTCGTTTCTTTTTCGATACAGCTTGACCGTAGGAAATTAATATTTGGATACAAATAAGCCGTAGGACATAGAAATCTGTAATAGAACGGAGTAATAGTTTTTTTAACGTAGTTGATATGCACATTTTTCTAGTTGTTGATGCTCTTTTCGTAGGTAATACAACAAGTGTATTGGTGATTATCGAAATAAAAATTCCTTCGACTTTGAGAAACAAATTATGTTGCTTGGTTTCCTAAAGCAACATTTGTTTCGAAAAAAAGATGGAATTTATGATAATCATCGGTACACGAGTTGTATTTGTTAAGACTATTCCATGAATGAAATCAAAACCATTTTTATTTATTATTAATGTTAATATTGAAAGTACAGTTGGTGCTGTTGAATATTTCTAAAACTATGCAACTAACAAAACATAAATATCAAATTGAGGACTGCCGTCATAATGAAGAAAGCCGTCTGCAAATGTACTATTTGGAGTAAACTGCGCAAAGCAGCTGTCTTGGTATTTCAAACTTCCCGCTATTTCAGTGACCATTCACAGGACGGGTCTTTCGTTGGTTGTCTTTAGGTTTGTTCGCATTCATAAAACAAACAGTCTGAAACCATCGGATGCATGCGCAGTTTCACAGAACTGTGCGCATTCTTTGAGTTCTGTGGGACTACGCATGCTTGTGACGGTTTCGGGTTTCGGACAGTTTATTTTGTGAACGCGTCGAACGCGAACAAGCCTATTAAATTGTTTGGTTTATTGGTAGATACATAGTGACTCATCGTCATTTTCATGCTTTTACGGGAATTGAAAGGGCGGAGTTTTGGTTTACGTGTCGAAAAGTTGATATGAATGAAAAGTGAAGCATATCATGGTTTTGGTCAAAGTTCGGTGTTGTGTCAAAAATTTGTCGAAAATTGTGAAGTTGATATGAATTAATAGTTAGTGCTCATCATGGTTTGGGTCAAAGTTCGGTGTTGTGTCATTATACCAACTTGCTGGTGGGGTAAGTTTGTTTTATAAAACAACCAATGACGAAGCGAACTACAAAGGTATCTAATAGCCAATCAAGTGCCGAACTACAAAATCGAAAACATGCTGTTTTCAATTACCAATATGAAAATTTCCACCAATCAAAAACGCGTATTTTAGCATGAGTGGAATAGTCTATCAAATTTAAATGGAACCGCAGACTCGCATCACGTCTGTAGTTCGCGGTAACGGATATCTCGAATGATTCCCAAATGTCGTTTAACTGTCTATCGACATGCACCGGGGACTTAAATCCGTCGTCACAGCTCCCCCAGTGCTAGTAGCATGCTTAATGGTTTACAGATCATGTTGTTATTGAAAATGTATGATCGTCTATTCAGCGGTGAATATATTACAGGTTTTTTTTGTTCTCGCATGATGTACATCTTAACGAGAAACGATAGATACGGGGTATTGAAAAATTCAATACCGTCAAGTTTTTTTTTCAGAAAGAAACTAAGTATTACTTTTTTGAGTGAATTTTCAATTTGAAAAAAATTGTTATTGGAATCAGTGGATAGTTTCACTTTCGTGAATACACATTTTGAAAATGAAGTTTAGCGGTGCGGTGATTTCAAAGCGAATACATTTTTTTGCTCGAATAGTTTGAGCGAGGGGGAAACAACTCGTTCATTAGGTGTACATCCTAATATTTTCATTACTTACTTCATTACTTATTTTGTCTCGAGCATTACATTTGGCCATTTCAGATTTACGATTGAAAACGTTTACATGAATAATTTGCGCTAATCAAAATAATCAAATCGTATATCATGTCCCTTCAATAATTTTCAGAGAATAAGCTGGTCCCTAGAAATGCGCTCGTTTTCTCAGAAAACGTGATTGAACGCCGACATCAACTTTCAGATTCACCCTTACCCGCAGCTGGAAGTTCTGGTGGAGTCGAATATTTGATTGGTCATAACTCTGCTAAAAATGATCGGAGAAGAAAAAGGAAAAGTTCATATCGTTTCTGAAGACTCCTACCTTCTCATGCAAATATAGTATGCGAGTATTTGAGTACCTAAAATGTGTTTTGTCGCACGTCACGGAGATGTTTGCGATGATCCGAAAATCATGAATAATTTAGTAAATATGGAATTATTATACTAAAGCAGCAACTCATACCCTCTTTGGACTATATGCAACAATTTTATAGCGTGACAGGTACCACTTATACATGCCACGAGGAAGTAGATGTCTTCAAGAACGATATACACTTTTTCTTTTCCGTCTACTATAATTTTTAGCAAGCTATTTGTATTACTAGGGAGGAAAGTACCACTTTTCCTCTCCCAGGATGTAGTTTACATCCATGGGATGAAAAGGCAATCACTCCCACGTAATACATATGATTTTTTCTCCTACCCACTTAATGAACCTTTTTTTTGTAAATTTAAAACGCATCTCAACTGCTTTTGTCTAAAACGGACCTATACTTGCATGATGGAAAGTATAGACAATACAGACATATCCATCTGAGAATCTGCGGTGGTGCAATGGTTAGCGTCTTGGGCTTGTAATTCAAAGGTCGTTCAGCTCCTGGCAATTGCAACTTTTTTTTTTTAGGAACGTTATTTTACTTTTTTCTTGTTAGTGATTTGAATTATTGAACATTTAGATAGCTTATACATTTCGGATTGCTATCGAGTGATTTTCTAGTAATGTTATGTGCCTATTTGAATGAAGTGTCGATAATTTTTTTTAAGAGCTGCGCTTGTAGAAAAAGTAATGTGTGTATTTCGAGCGCAGTGTCATTGTCGTTCTCCAAAGATTATTCTTTTTGTCGGGAGACAATCAACCACTTTGCGCTCTAAATACACAAATAGCTATTAAAGAACTAAAGTAGAAGTAACATTCATGTTTGATTTTCACCAGAATACAGGATATATAAGATGTTCTAGAAATTACGGAAACAATTTGATTATAATAGATTCACGAGTTTCATCGTTTACAACTTACTTGAAATAAGGGGAGGAAAAGTATGAGTTTCCTCCCTGTTTTGAGGGAGGAAAGTGTGTACTTTCTATAGGGGTAGGAGGAAAATCTAATTTTCGGCTCTGCCCGAAATGGCAGTCTCGGGGGTTGATGCAAGCCTGAAATTTAATATCGGAATTCAATCGGGTTTTCTTAGAAAACGAGCGCATTTTGTAAGAAATTACTAAGTATATTTCTTGTGGAGAATTGAATTATCTTTCACCTTGTTGAAATTGCTTCTTGATAAATCTTATACTTTCAGAAACAACAGCAAAAAAATATATAATTTTTTTAAATATTTTTTTTTGAGTTCCACTCGTGATTTTTTGGTAAACAAATTTTTTTTCAACAGTACATGATGTCAAGAAGTCATGTGCTGAGTTTCAAAGTATGGCTTACGTTTGTCTGTGGCTACTGTACTATATAGACTATTTCAAAAACGAAGTGAAAGGTAAAAATCAGCAATTCGACAGAATTAGAGGAAATTAGCAAATAAGTAAATTAGTCTCTCGACAGGCTCTGCTTCATCTAATGGGTATTTTTGTTCATCACAAAATGTACTAAATTGCTACCAAAAATACTCTTTCGATTTCTTCGTATTTTCGGGTAAATTTACATAATTTTTTTTTTTTACCAACTCGATAGAATTTATCCCAAATCTGCTCATCTTCAAATGCGTGCACGTCGTAATTACTTATATTTACGTTTAACTGTCACATAGACAAATCTGAAAACACCAACCAGAGTCAATAGTCAAGTTTGGTGTTATCGACTATTCCACTCATGCTAAAATATGCGTTTTTGATTGGTGGAAATTTTCATATTGGTAATTGAAAACAGCATGTTTTCGATTTTGTAGTTCGGCACTTGATTGGCTATTAGATACCTTTGTAGTTCGCTTCGTCATTGGTTGTTTTATATAACAGACTTACCCCACCAGCAAGTTGGTATAATGACACAACACCGAACTTTGACCCAAACCATGATGAGCACTAACTATTAATTCATATCAACTTCACAATTTTCGACAAATTTTTGACACAACACCAAACTTTGACCAAAAGCATGATACGCTTCACTTTTCATTCATATCAACTTTTCGACAAATTTTGCATACACGTAAACCAAAACTATGCCCTTTCAATTCACGTAAAAGCATGAAAATGAACGATGATTCACTATCTATCTACCAATGAACTAAACAATTTAATAGGCTTGTTCGCGTTCGACGCGTTCACAAAATAAACTGTCCGAAACCCGAAACCGTCACAAGCATGCGTAGTCCACCAGAACTCAAAGAATGCGTACAGTTCTGTGAAACTGCG
Organism: Chrysolina haemoptera; assembly: GCA_958298965.1. Lineage (NCBI taxonomy): Eukaryota > Metazoa > Arthropoda > Insecta > Coleoptera > Chrysomelidae > Chrysolina > Chrysolina haemoptera. The sequence continues at coordinate 19,317,411 of OY282593.1, read as the reverse complement.
CATGCATCCGACTGTTTTTTTTATGAATTCGAACAAACCTAAAGACAACCAACGAAAGACGGGCCTTGTGAATGGTCACTGAAATAGCGGGAAGTTTGAAATACCAAGACAGCTGCTCTGCGCAGTTTACTCCAAATAGTACTTTTGCAGACGGCTTTTTTCATTATGACGGCAGTCCTCAATTTGATATTTACGTTTTGTTAGTTGCATAGTTTTAGAATTTGAATGTGGGATTAGTGTTCCAAGGTTGAATTCAGTAGTTGGCTGTCACATACGCAATCTACTAGTACAAAGGGCAAACTCGATATGAATTGCATCAAAATATTCAACAGCACTAACTGTACTTTCAATATTAACATTAATAATGAATAAAAATGGTTTTGATTCGAATCGTGCTCGTGTGGTTGCCAAGCAACATAATTTGTTTCTCAAAGTCGAAGGAATTTTTATTTCGATAATCACCAATACACTTGTTGTATTACCTACGATAATTTGAACTTGTCTAGAGCTCTTGATGGGTTCATTCGATGAGTGCATGAAAAAGTCAGTATAATGCATTGCCATTGTTTGAAAAAAATAATCAGTCAGAATTACCCCTCGAAAACGAGTGGATTGTACACTCGTTCAAAATAGCTCCCAGACAAAAAACGATACTGACAGCTGAGCAACAGAAACTAGAAAGCATAACAACGTACCCGCTTGCAGAACATTGAACAAATGCACTCACAAATAACGTATTTATAGATTTCTATCAGCCTGTCAGCTCGACTTCTCTCAGGCAGCTCTTCAACGTCGCGCGAAATTTATTTGTTTAACAATTGCAACCTACTTTTCGTATTGAATTTCGACAGATTTACCAATAATTGCGCGAGTCCTGTCGTATCCTACTCTGTTCAGTTTCTCGAATAGGGTTATAGTACAGTTGAATTAGGCATTCCAACGACCTGTCAAAGTAAATTCAATATGGCGGCAATTGTCAAACAACACTGAAGTCACTGCTTGTTTAACTTAGATTAGTTGATTTTTTTACATTTTTTGCTGTAAATTGCGGGTTTTGAATAGTGTTGTGATTGTTTTTCTTTTGAAATGCCTGCGATTTGTATTGTAGTTCGTTGTGGAAGCCGTTCTACTTCCTGGATTGCAGAAATAAAGAGAAACGATCTGATATAATCTACAGGGTGTTCCAAATTAAGTCGGCACCATTGCCAACTCCGTTATTATTGATGCTACGAATTCGGTTAAATGGGCAAACTAGTAGCATTTTTAATGGCCTTCTCGACGCCGAAAACAAAAAAAAAATTGACAGTCGCTTTTTCGAAATATTTCATAAAATGATATTTTTTTAAATGGAACACTCTATATTTTATCATGCATTTCGAATCGTAACTACATTCTCAATAACAAAAATCCTATGACTTTTTTTTCTAAAGTTGAAAATAAGTCAGTTTTGTCAATAGAAACATTTATAAAAATCGGATTTGGTAAAGCGCTATTAAATATCGCGTAAATGTTCAAAAAAATACCGCCTTCTGTTTGGTCTAGAGGCTGAGGCTCCTTCACCTCACGCCGGCGACCCGTGTTCAAATCGTGGTCGAGCCATTTTTTTTTATGTGTTAGAGATATGGATTGTATTGCCAGTAATTTGGATACCGCCTTTGGCTGTATCTATTAAAAATTGTCAGAATTGTACATACAATTTTAATCTAGTAAATAATAAAAGAAATGAATATTATTATAAGGTAATCAATGATCAATAAAGTATCGAGTGTATTGTCTGTATCTGAGATCTGCGTTTGTCGAAAAAATATTGTTTGTATTTCGAGCACAAAGTGTAATTGCCGCTCTCCAAAGATTACCGCGTTCTGCTTCGCGTCGCGCGGTAACTCTCTTTGTTCGAGCGGCAATCCATCACTTTGCGCTCTAAATACACAAATAGCTATTTCCAACCGCATTAATATGACGCTCCAGCATTTTCTGTTTTGTACAAAAAAGGCTTCAAAGTTATCATCATGGCAGAAATATTTTGATTCACAAACTAAATACGGCTAGTGGAATGGTTTTAAGATGGAAATTATCGTTTTGTAAATTAATACCAAATAGCTCAGTTGTGTCAATTGACGGGTTTCACGAGTTCAAATCCCAGCGCATTTTTTTCTTTTTACTGTCTTATTTTGCTGTTAGTAACAAAATATTGTCATTCGTATAAATACCAAAATTGGGTGTTTGGACAATCATGAGGTTTTATTCGCCAAAACAAAGACATTTTTTGTACTAGTGAAAAAAATAAATATTTCCACATAAGTCGCTCATTTTCAACTTTAGGAAAAAAGTAATGGGAGCTTTGTTATTGAGAATGTAGAGTAGAGTCGAAATGCATGATAAAATATAGAGTGTTCCATTTAAAAAAATATCATTTTATGAAATATTTCGAAAACGCGACTGTCAATTTTTTTTTGTTTTCGGCGTCGAGAATGCCATTAAAAATGCTACTAGTTTGCCATATAACCGAATTCGTAGCATCAATAATAACGGAGTTGGCAATGGTGCCGACTTAATTTGGAACACCCTGTATATTTTAACATCAAAAAGTTTGCAGTAAACAGTTTATAACTGGTAGGCGTTTTATTAAATACTTATAAACGCAGCTCTCCTAGTAGGGTAATAAGGCGTTTGTACTCGAATGTAGGAACTTTTTTTAGAATAAAAAATTTGAAAACCTGGTAATGTTTTGTGCCTAATTAGTATACTAATAATTGGCAAACATAATAAAGATTAAATTAATGCATACGAGGGTGGTCCCAAAAGTACCTGGCCCAATAAAGAAAACACAAAAATTTTGGAAAAAAGTATATTTATTTTTCATCGTAATCTCCTTTTAGCTCCACACACTTTTCCCAGTGATGTTTAATGAGTTCGATACCCTTTTTATAATAAGAATCGTCAAGGTCCTCAAAATAGCCATTCACTGCCGATGTAACCTCTTCATTGTTGGAAAATCTTTGACCACCGAGCCATTTTTTTAAGTCTGGGAACAGAAAATAATCCGAGGGTGCTAAATCTGGCGAATAGGGGGCATGAGATAGCAATTCAAACTTTAATTCATTAATTTTGGCCATTGCAATACCGGATGTGTGAGCTGGTGCATTATCTTGATGAAACAACTCTTTCTTCTCAGCCAAATGCAGCCGTTTTTGCTTGATTTCTTCGCTCAAACGTTGCACTAAGTTCGCATAATACTCGCCGTTGATAGTTTTTCCTTTTGCAAGATAGTCAATGAAAATTATCCCACGCGCATCCCAAAAAACCGACGCCATGACCTTGCCTGCAGATGGAACGGTCTTTGCCTTCTTTGGAGCCGGTTCTCCCGTTTCGGTCCATTGTTTTGATTGTTCTTTTGTTTCGGGTGTGAAGTGATGGACCCATGTTCCATCCATGGTTATGAAACGGCGCAAAAATTTGGCTTTATTTCTGTTAAACCTTGCCAAACACTCGATGGAAATATCTTCACGACGCTGTTTTTGTTCCATTTTGAGCAAACGCGGTACCCATCTTGCGCACAGCTTTCTCATGTCCAAATGTTCAGTTAATATGCAATGTACCGCACTTTTTGAAATTCCTACCATGTCTGCTAGCTCGCGCACTTTCAGTCGACGATCATCCACTACCGCTTTGTAGATTTTCTTCACCATTTCCGGAGTCGTCACCTCATTTGGTCGACCACTGCAGTGCTCGTCTTCGCAGGTCGTATACGGCCTCGTTTAAACTCTGCTACCCAATATTTCACTGTTGATAACGAAGGAGCAGTCTCACCCAGAGAAGATTCTAGTTCAGCTTTTATATGGGTTGGGCCAAGGCCTTTCAAATAAAAGTATTGTATCACATAACGATGACCAATTTTTTCCATGTTTACAAATTCACTTAAAACGTTTACTATTGATGGCTGCCAAACAAATACTAAACAACGTGGCGTCGTCAAACTTGACACATATGCTGTCTAGATTGTGTACTGTCTACTGCAATGGTATTTTTCAAACAACTACCACCATCTCTAGGTCAGGCCAGGTACTTCGGGGACCATCCTCGTACCTTTCCAATTAACATGAAGAAATTATTATTCAATTTAGTTCCTGCCTTTACAACGAAACCAGATTCAATATATTTGTAGGCTTGTAGACTTTTGTAAGCCTTCATTTGCTCCTTTGTATGAAAGCTGTGTGTTGGAACTAAATAACTAACAATATCCATATTTGTAATTGGTGGAAAACCTTCAATGGAAAAGATTAGGCTCTCCACATCAAGGACTTATGGATCCAGGCCATTAATTATCCTCAACTTGTCTTGATACCTTTAAGAATAATATACACAAACCATTAGCTTCTGAGTTAATGCAAAATAAATAAAAAAAAAACAGAAAACATCACAGGATATTTAGCATACCTTTTGCCAACATCCGGATGCCAAGAACGTGTTTTTAGACATTTTTTCGCAAAAAATCCACAAAAAGGACACGCGTAGTCTTATGGAAAATGGCTTTGTTTGTCCCCCCATCGACTGTTTGACAGCTGTCAAATTACGTCACTGACAGTGCTCTACTGCTGTGCGACTTTTTTATGCACACATCTGTACGTGAGATTGATTTTGGACAACAATAACTGTATTATCAGTATTTCGAAATATTTAAAACGTTTCAACATCCGATATCGTGTTTGTTGGTACTTTTTCTTTAATCGATCGACCAGATGTGGGTATCGGGAGCGTTTTGTTTTCGGAGTGTGTTGCAATAACAATCGAGAATGTATTGAAGGAAGTCGGGTAAATACACTGGCAATAATAACTTAGTTCTTTTGTGAATATTTTTCTCTATGAGGTCTGACCAAGAATAGCCCAATGGTTGAGAGTGGGAATGCACAAATAAAAGTTTGTAAATTCCAACGTCAACTTGAAACTGATTGTAGTAGTGCATATACCGGGTGTCCACGGAAAGTGGCTCGCCCCTATGACTTCTTTGGTTTTTCAGATATTGAAATGAAATTTGGAGGATCTGTATAAGACATAAAACTGCATTTTTTGACAAGTGACTCAGACATGCAACTTTCGAATTTGATTTCAGTAATGATTTACTCTGCAATAATAGCAAAATAACAGAATTGTGGAATCTTGATACTTTGGTCATGACTGATCCGACGGAGAGCAAAACTAGAAGAGAAATCGAAGAAACTATTAAGATGGCAGAGGTTTCCATGTCGTAGATTGATTGTCATCCTCCATTATTCATTTTTGTTTATATCCAAACAGTCCTAATGGTCTAATTACTATGGATATAATGTGTTCTGACAATAAAGTTACCTGACAATTCAAAGTTATCTTAGAAGAGACTGAAAAATCTCACGAAGAAGTTGGAGAAAGATGGATACTTCGAAGATTACAATTCAGTGTTCAAAGACTGGCTCAATGAAAATATAACCAAAGAAGTGCCTAGTGATGAACTGAATACTTCTGGATATTGTTTACCTCAAAGTCACGTTTTTAAGTTGAGAAGTCAGACCAATAAAATCAGACCGGTGTTCGATGCTTCTGCTAGGAAAAATAACCAACCATCACTTAATCAGTACTTAGAAAAGGGAGTGAACTTCATTGAAGAAATACCATCAAATCTTCTAAAATTAGATAAGAGTCCATGATGACCATTTCCAAACTCATGAACTGTTTTTATGTTGATAATTGAGTAACAAGTGTGGATAATATTTAAGAATTACATACATTTATTGACGAATACACTAATGTAATGGCTGATGCAAAATTTGAGTCAATAGGGTGTGAGGACTCAAGTATTGAATACCCTGCAGCGTATTAATGCTCTTTTTATTCTGTTTTTTATTTTTAATAGAATGTTTTGAAGTGATTCTGGATGCCAATGCCCACCGCGGACACATCGTGTTGGTCCATTAATTTTCAAGCGGTATAAATTAATTTTCTGTGATTTGCGAGCACAGAGCCTTCGGTAATAAGTCTAGACATCTTGTCAAGATGCTGCATGAATTATTGGACACCGATTAAGATTGCAGCGGGGCAAATGGAGTCGCGTCTCGAAGTAGGTCATGTAGGTACGGATTCAGGTGGCTATCTCTCAACTTATCGTTTGATCAAAACCGAAAATTAATAGGTCGTGTGCCAGATAACGACATTGAAGACGCGTTGAATATTTTTTTTTGTGTTACTGTGATGAATATTCACGTTTATTTTAATCGATCCATTAATTCACGTCACATTTATTTCCATCACTTGAGTGCTGGTAATGAGTTTAATTTTATTGAAGATGTTGTGTTTCATCAGAAGCAAATTTAAAAAAAAACATAATCACCACTTTCATTAGTTATTATCAATAATTATAAAAAATTCAATAACTGTTGTAGACATTAATTAAAAATTCTGACTGGATTTTTAGAAATTTTCAATTTATTGACAAATAAAAACATATGTTTACTAGCGGTCCTGGCAGACGTCCTGTATATCGATTTGTATGTTTCTGTTTCGCCGATTAACCCTTATTAATGTTATAACACGAAGGTAAAACACGATTAAAATTTCCACAAAATGAATTGTCTTTGCGACATGTTTCAATACACAGTATCTTTTTCAAGCGAATGTAGTACATTAAACTATTCTTCATTGAAATTACTTAAATACTTTTCTTACCCATTAACATTATAAGGTTTTGTTCCCTTTTTAAGGGGTTTTTCACCTAAACCTCATATAAACAATGCGGAGGGCTAACTCTTATTGCGGAGGCAAAGGTCGTGGTACGTTTGTTGGTGAATTAACCCAAAGATATTCTTAGAAATCCAATTTATGGCAGTGAGAATACAATAGCTAATTGAAAGTTGTTATTTGGACGCCATCTACAGGAATTCTGATATAGTATTTCATTCTCAAAGCCAGTCTCTGTAGAAAGTCTTTATCACACTGAAAGAGAAAACACTCCAGACATACAAGTAAAACAATTATTAAAAAAAATAGTATTTAATCAAATAAATGTTAAGCCAAATTCAGGGCTTGACGATCTTGAGACAATCAATAAAAGATGATGAGAGTAATCAGGTTGAAGGGAAGAAATTTGGTTCTTTTGACTATTGTATGTTATTCAAATGGTCACACCAACTTACTTGGAATATTGGGTTAAATGCATTTAAACCTTACATATTTCCTTGACCAATCATCAGTTATAAGAAAGAATCAACCAAACTCTTCTCCTGTTAATGTTTCAAGCTGGGCTCCTTGATTCAAATAGTAACAGCAGCTCTGGAACACTCCTGAATTCCCCACCTGGTTCTGGACACCTGATCGAGTGTGTAATTCAGCCAGTCAGCTATCATAGGTAGCTATAGTTATTATTCCATATTGTGGTAATTTGCAAATCGGCCACTAACATCGCCGCTCATTCAATGGCGAGAAATAAGCTTTTAACTAAGCTTTTTGAAATTAAATTTAAATAATATTTAAATTTAAATCTGGTCTTGAAATTTAATCAAATCTTGAAATTTAATTAAATCTTGAAATTTAATATCGTCTTGAAATTTAATCAAATCTTGAAATTTAATTAAATCTTGAAATTTAATATCGTCTTGAAATTTAATCAAATCTTGAAATTTAATCTGGTCGAACTACACACATAAAAAAAAGGAGAAATTGTTGTAAAACATGTCTATTGACGCCATTTGAAAAATCATGAAAATTCATTGGAAATAAAATTATTTTAAAAGCATTAAAAACGACAAAAATATTTATTCCGATGAATTCCACTTTGAATTTTAAATAGATAGTTACCTCTTTATAAATGTTCTTAATATACACTGTTTGGATGATTTTCAAAATAAAAATTTAAATCATCAGCGAGTTCTTCAAGTGAGACCAAACGCAGAAATGGACGAAATGGAGGAAATGGAAGATAACGGAAATTCAAAATTTAATCCCCTCCTCAATTTCTACAAACAGTGTTACCAATTGTCACACTATCAAAGAACAGCTTACTAAATGTTGGCTCATGTTAAGATCACAGAACTCATAGATAGAATGAAACCAACATCTTGCCTACGCATGAAAGCTTCAATTTACTATCGCTCTCTGCATGATCATTACAAATAACATCCATGGTTTGGACGGAACACGGAACTCACTTTGTCGGAACTGGCTAATTGATATAATTTTGAATCTAAATAAAAACGAGAAGAAGAAGAACTAACTATCTTTAAAATGTTGAGAAGAATAAGACTTCAATTCAAATAATTCAAACGTGACTTTGACAGTTGAGTTGTTTTCAAATACACTAACATTTTTTACTGATTTTATTAAATAATTTATCATTCAGACTTGGTGGAGCATTCAGCAGCGTTCTTCGAGCTGTAAAATAAAGATTAATCAACAGAAACATTGTAAGTCATATTCTGAAACTTATAAACTCAGTTGGTGCCTCGTTCACACTGCCATGATTCACGGTCAAAATGATGAAATTGAACGTTTGTAGAAATACAACCGTTATAACATAATTAGGGACTACCTATAATTATCGCTAATACCTAGACTCATACAACTTATAAAATTGACATAACAATGAACCTACCTGGAAATCTCAAAACACAACCACCGCTCAATTGAACAAAGGACCCCGCACGGAATACATGGGATTTTGGTTTATTGCGGAATTCAATGAAACTCTGGTATGTTGTAGATCACGATCTGTAGGTAACACTTTAAATGGGCCATAATCGAATCGTATGATTAGTTTCTGAGAAACAGGGTGATTTTAAAAGTAGTTACAAAAACAGAAAATAAAGTTAATTTATCACAAATTGAGAATATTTCTGATTTTTTCTCGTGATTTGGTTGAAATATGACTTTGGAAACGCATCACTGTCGTGATACAAAACAGTATTTACTTTACCGGGGTCGTCACAAATGTTCTCAAAAATATCCCATTTCGACGTTATTTACCTTACTCATTATAATTGAGATATTTTCTAGTTTAATTTCGAGACTTGCCTGAGTAATAAGGATTGTTTGAAAAGTTAATACCATTTTATTACAAACTCAGTATTTTTACCATGTCGGAGTAATCAGAAAAGTACTTAAAAATATCCTATTGCTAGGTTATTTACTTAGTTTATTCTTTCAATGGGAACTTTAAAGAACCCTATGTTTTCAACGTTTAACGTTAATATGTGAAAACCCTCAAACTATAATACGTGAAAAACCTTCAGCAACACTTACATTTTTGAAATACGAGGGCTACAAAAAATGTTTGTCGGCGACACTACATCTTTGGACTTTCTCTAAAAATTTGCATGTATGGCGCAATTTTCAACAGTTTACTATATTACTACAGGTAATAGGTATATTTGAAGAAACGTTGGATAGAACAAATAAAAATTGGCATTTCTCGTAAATAAATATCGGAAAAAAAATAGTGTCGCTGGCAAACATTGTGAAAAAAGTGACAGAAACATAAAAACTCTGCCACAGGCGAATTTTTAGCAAAACTCCAAAGATATATAAGGAGCTCTGGGGGTAATACCACAATGCGGAAATCCTGAAAGAACAAAAAATGTCAAGATTTTCCAGAAGAGGGGTTCCAAGGTAGGGCTAAAGGGGGTAATTACAACCAGAGCTCCTTATATATATTTGAAGGTTTGCTAAAAATTCGCCTGTGGCAGAGTTTTTATCTTTTCTGTCGCTTTTTTCACAATGTTTGCCTGCGATGCTATTTTTTCTGATATTTGTTTACGAGAAATGCCACAAAACCGCAAACGTTTTGGATAAACACCATTCTCCAATTTAATTTTTTTATCCAACGTATCTTAGTACACCTATTACCTATAGTAAAATAAACTGTTGAAAGTTGCCGCCGATAAACAACTTTTGTAGTACCCTCGTATTTCAAAAATGTAAGTGTGGCTCATGGTTTTTCACGTATTATAGCTTGACGGTTTTCAAATATTAACGTTAAACGGTGAAAACATAGGGTTCTCTAAGGTCCCTATTGAAAGAATAAAGTAAGTAAATAACTTTGGAAATATTTAAGTACTTTTCTGATGACTCCGACACCGTAAAAATACTGAGTTTGTAATAAAATGGTATTGATTTTTCAAAGTATCCTAATTACTAAGGCAAATCTCGAAATTGAACTAGAAAATATATCAATTGTAATGAGTAAGGTAAATAACGTTGAAATGGGATATTTTTGAGAACATTTGTGACGAACCCGGTAAACTAAATACTGTCTTGTATCATACAAGTGGTGCGTTTCCAAAGGCATGACATATTTTGACCAAATCACGAGAAAAAAACAGAAACATTCTCAATTTGTGATAAATTAACTTTATTTTCTGTTTTTTTAACTACTTTTAAAATCACCCTGTTTCTCAGAAACTAATCATACGATTTGATTTTGGTCCATTTAAAGTGTTACCTACAGATCATGATCTGCAACATACCAGAGTTTCATTGAATTCCGCAATAAACCAAAATCCCTTGTATTCCGTGCGGGGTCCTTTAACAAAGGAGAACCGTTCAGGTCCAGTTGATCATTTAATAAACAAGATGAATTTTTTTCAATTTATTAATTTCCAAGAATTCTAAATAATTAAGCCTACAATACCCTTATTTTCCACATGAAGAATTTCGAAGTTTTCATCGAAGTCATGGCCTTCCTCAAAAATATGATTGGCATATGATGAGTGTGTTTTATTGTTTTCATAATTCATACGGTGTTCACGTATGCGGCTTTTAAATGGTCTACCTGTCTGGCCGATATAATATACAACTCTGGTATTATTGATTACTGTAATTTGTTTTAAGTTTTTTTTAGTGAAAATTAAGGAACATTTATCAGGACTTATAGTTTAATTTCTTGGCATCAACTATAGATTTTATCCAGGTCTTCTTGTAGTAATTTGAAATATTTTGTAGTTGAGATACAATTTTCTGGAAACTGCAAATTGGTAACCATAAATTATAAAAGTTTTCGTCTGGAATGTTATTCCTGAGGTACAGCAGATTTATTGATATTCAATTCATCTTGTATTTGATTCGCTTTGACTTGATAGCAAGAATTGAGTAGGTTTGCATAACACATAAAAATAAATCTGGTCGTGTTAACAGACAAAAGTATTATGAGAGAAACTGAGCATGTTAAATTCAAATTACGACTGAATAAATGTCAATTTTTGGCAAATACGTTTAAGCTTGGAAGTATTTGAGTAATAAACTAAGTAGTAGGTACATTAAATGAAACTGTTTGTCTAATGAAAACCATTATGTCATATTTTAGTACGGTTCTTCCGAATGCTGCATTTACTTTTTAAAATTTATTACCAGCATTAGACGATTTTCGAGTCTAAAAATAGTACCAATTCAATTTAAACTTGATATGAGTGTGGGCGAAACATACGGGAAAATTAGCGGTGCCAGGAGCTTAATTGAAGTGTTAGTAGGTACTGTACAGATGTGGATAAAGTATAGTATTCAACACGCGTATACTGACTATTTAACCATTCACCAGTGCCGACTTAACCATTAGGCGGACTAGGCGGCCGCCTAGGGTCCGTGGCTTAGGGGGCCCGAAATTCGTACCCATAATTCAAAAAATAAAAAAATTATTAAATATATCCAATGATATCAATGAAAAAGCAGGAAACTAAGGCTGAAGCTACAGGTCTTAACAATAATGTGTTCAAAACTTTTGGGACGGTGTAATGTCATCAGTAAAACCTCCTTAAATCCAACCTTAAATCTATTATCTGATGCTGTTAACTTACTTAAGTCACTAGTTACTTTTGTAATTGTTTTTTCTACCAACGATCCATATCCAGTTTAATCCATCCATATTGAAATTAAAGGAAGTGTTTGAGGGCGACATTTCTTAATTTTTTAGTCATTTTGTAAACTAGCTACAACCATATATAAATATATTTTTCAAATATTTAAATGTTAGTATTCTCCCCAAAAATTAAACAAATTTACTTTTCCGCACTAGTGCGTAAAAGTTACACTTTCAAAATTGAAGTGACTGCGGAAAAGTTGACTTTTTGTAAGTAATTTAAGTTCATGTCTTATATATTTGGTTCTTGTTCTTTTTCAATTTATTACAATATTATTTTAGTGTTTTAATTTGTTTAATTTTAGTTCAATTAACGATTATCTACATTTTGTAGTATTATATTTTTAGTGTTGAAAAATTTGTTAAAATTTGTAAAAAAAATTGTTTAAATTTGTTATTAGGAATCTCCCAGGTTTTCGTAGAAAGCCCCTCGAAAGCAGAGTTTTTTTGAGCAACAGCTTAAAAAGTGGATTCCGAACCACTTTAGCACCGTGATGGCGGTGGGGATCTAAGCCGGGCCACAAACAAACGCTCTTAACACCTCGACCACTTCGCTAAATTGTTGTTTCACATTATATTAAACTATTAAAAATAAAGTAAAATAATAATAACGATTATAACGATTTTTTTCAATTTCTCGACCAATTTCATCTCATATTTATTCACGACCTACCCGAATAATGGGTAAGTGGCGGGGCCAAAATTCTGACGGCCGCCTAGGGCCCGATAAAGCCTCAAACCGGCTCTGCATGCCATTCACGTTTGTTAAATAATATATTGTTATCAAACAGTTAAATTTTTAGCCAAATATGAAACGAAAGAGTGTTTTCGAACCAAAATCAGAATTTATTTATTGTGAAGTTACGAATCAGTACATGTATTTCATGCTCTTCGTATCCCTTTCTAAAGTTATTGTTTATTTTTAAAAGAAGTAAATGTGAATCATTTATTACCTTATTAATTTTTGTTGATCCATCTGGTTTTTGTTTATATTTTTATCCGAAAAGCCAATCAAACAAAGAACGTTCATCATCACGTCGTGATAAATTATAACACCTAATCCGTCCGTTGCGAACAGGAAATGATGCCTGCCCTACGTCGGCAGTGACAAAGTCACTTCTCCGACCCTAAATCGCTTTTTGGAGGTATCCGATTGTGTTTTTGTTAGGTCGTGCGTGTGTCGACATTAATGCGACGGATATTCATTTGTCACATCCCTTATATGCTGAATTGAAACTTTTATTTTCATTTCATTTATGAGCTGAGGATGTATTAACTATGGTCAAGATGCCGCATCAATTCGAAAATACCGTAACCGTGAGAGATATTATGAATGGGACTGCGGATTTTTCATTCACGTGACTGTTGGCATTCGAGGTGCACGAAACATTTTCTGACGTTATATACCTGATCAAAGGCATTTGATTTTCATTAAGTATTTCCTAAATATTCACATATATTCACATTCTAAATAGTGCCGCTTAACGCTATTAACGTCAGAAAGATTGAAAGATAAGTCAGTATGGCACTAGCTTCCTGCTTTTCCCGAGAGATGGCATACCATTCAGTAGCGATTACAGTTACAATTGGAAAAAAGTATTCGCATTCCAATGGTATACGGCAGCCACGTGGCTCGAATGTGATCCGACCTTCTCTGGTACTGATGACTAGCAATCGAAGAAACGTTGCACAAGTGACATACATCCATAGGTACATCCATAGCTCAGGCTTGTGTGCCTATGTATACGAGTCAAATTATCGAGAACGACGAAAACATCTATGAATCGTTCATCAATGTCAATGGTGTACGATGTTTCGTCTTATCGTTACGATTGTTAGATTATAGATTATATATTAGGGACTTTCGTGCTACAAGCCTCTACACCGCGACCTTTTCAGATCTATTGTGTTTGTCCTCGATATCATTTAGAGTTCTTTGTCTAGCCCTGTCTTCTTTACGAGACTCCACAGGCTAGTTTTTAGAACTCCCATGAATCTGCGAGCTCTTGGTTTTTCTTCTCCCAGTGTTAGAAACCTTTGCCTTGACAAGCCCTCGCAGTGGCATAGTATGTGTACTGATGTTTCCTCTTCTTCCTGATAGAACCTGCATAGCATTTCTTCTGCCAGGAATATTGTACTCATATGTTTGTTGAGCCTACAGTGCCCTGTGAGAAGTCCTACTACTATTCTAGTAGTGTTCCTCTTCTGGCTTAGTAGGTAGTCTGTGAATGTTGGCTGCGGTTGTTTGATAAACTCTTTGGCCTGTCTCATCCCTGGTGCATTGTTCCACCATTCTTGAGACTTCTGTTGAATCCATGATTTGGTGTTTGTTTTTAGTACAGCTTTTGCTATACCGCAATACGGTTCTGGGCCATTCTGGGCCTTACTTGCTCCTTCTCGGGCTAGTGTATCGGCCTCTTCATTGCCTCTATAACCTGTGTGTGCTAGTACCCAGGCTAGTGTCAGTCTGTTCTGACTGCCCAGCTCTTTTAGGGCTTCTATGCAGTCCCAAACAAGTTTTGAGGTAACTTGCATTGAGTTGACTGCTTTTATCGCAGCTTGGCTATCTGAGTGTATGGCAATGTTTTTTCGTGAAAAATCGTGCCTTATTAGCTCTTGTGCACAATGGTGTATTGCAACGATTTCCGCTTGAAATATCGTCGCATGTTTGCCCAAGCTCAGTGAGATTTTCATCTTCGGCTTGGTTCCGTAAATGCCGGCTCCTGCACCTTCATCCGTTTTGGAGCCGTCCGTGTAGACAGCGATTGTTACGATTGTTGCTTTAGAGCCAGTTTTATAGGTTCCAGTTAACTCCAAGGGACTAACTATTGATTTACAATGTGAATAAAATTCATTAAATCATAAATTATGTTCCCATTTTAACTTGTTCAAACACTTTTAAACAAACGTTGAATAAATAACAGAGTATTTATTATGTTCGAAATAAAGTTTTTCCAAAATTTTCTAGGCAGTTGAAAGAGAAATTGAAGGAACCCTCTGCGATCTCATAGAAAGAAAGCTAGAGACAACCAGAAGGTGGTTGAGAATTAACTCATCAAAAACCACAGTAGTACCATTCACTAGAAAAACAAAGTTTTAGCACCTAAGGACTGTTCGCCTCGGCGGAGCAGACTTAGAATGGCACCAAGAAGTAAAGTATCTAGGGCTTACCCTAGACTTAAAACTACTCTGGAACAGACACGTAGGAAAGATCGCTAATAAGGCAAAATCATCACTGATGGTGTGCAGGAACATTGCAGGAAAAACATGGGGCTGTAACCCATCAGTACTGCGATGGATGTACACCATGATAGTGAGACCTATGATCACCTACGGTGCAGTACTGTGGCACGGCAGAACCGAGCTCGCCACAACAAAGAAAATCTTGGAGAAAGTGCAAAGACTAGCATGTCATTGTATAACAGGAGCAATGAGGTCGACTCCAACAGCAGCAATAGAGGTCATTCTGGACCTCACTCCTCTCTATATCATGGTGGGGAGAACTGCTTGGGGAGTAAACCTCAGGTTGGCTAAAGTCGGTCTCAAAGGGACAGCACACGGTGTAAGGGGCTCAATCCTCATCGAATGTGCACACCTTGCCGATCTCCCAACTGACGAAATCACCAGGAATATTAGTTTCGAGAAATTTTTTCGAACGGAACTAAATACCAATACCATATAATATAATATAATACCATATAATACACGGACGGGTCCAAAACTCCCGAGGAAACTGGAGCAGGATTCTTGGGCCTCGCACCAAATACTCCGAACCCATGGGCCAGTTACCCAGCATATTTCAAGCAGAAATTCACGCCATAGAAAGAAACAAGGAAATCGTGATCCTCTCCGATAGTCAAGCAGCCATCAAAGCGTGGAGCTCCTCTAACATCAACTCGAAGATGGTTTGGAAATGCGTATACAAACTTAATGATCTAGGCAGGAACAACAAGGTGATCTTCCTCTGGGTGCCGGGGCACGTCGGAGTGGATTGCAATGAACAAGCAGACATGTGGCACGAAAACGCGCATCAATGCCATTGATCGGGCCAGAACCATTCTGCGGACTTGGAAAATCTTACTTCCAAGAATAACTCAACAAAGATGAAGTAATGAGTGCCACATACTGGCAAAAACTTCCAGATCTCCTCGGCAATTTCAACCGAGCAAGATCGAAGACACTAATTAACCTCAGCAAAACTAGTCTAAAGACAATCACGGGATTTCTAACAGGGCATTGCAGACTCAAAGAACACAAAGAAGCTAGACTAAGAGGACAGCACCTGCACATTCTGTGGCAACACCCAGAAACACTCCACCATATATTGATGGAGTTTTACGCTATACATCATAAAAGATTGAATATACTGGCATCATAACAGCTGACTGTGAGAGAAATACCACGAGTAGACCCCCTCAAAATCCCAAAATTCTTGAAGGAATTGAGGCTTGAAGGGCTGTTGTAAACAAGAACACCTTGTGATAGCAGAAGAAGATGGGACACAATAGATCTAATCAGGTCGCAGCGCATCCATACTTACCAATACCAAAAGAGAAATTGGTATTTGATTTGATACTGATTCATTGTCTCCTTTTTTATAAATTGGTAATACTTTGGCATTTTTGTCAATAGCAGAGATTTTTTTTTCTAATAACGACAGATTCATGAGGAAAGTGAGTAAGCCTTTGAGCAAATCTATATTTTCTATGACTATTGATATTGGTTATTCGTCATAATCTATGTGTTTTTGCTTGAGACGCGCCGGGGCTAAAACATGTCTAATTTACAAAAAAATTGCTAAAAAAGTTTGGTAACTTCAATTTCATCTTGTGATCATTTTGCTTCATTGAATAGTTATATACCTAATGAGTTCCCTTCTTTTCTGCTTGAGAATCTCCAAGTTGTTTTCATTTTGTCGTCGCGTTGTAACTTGTTGAAAGTGCGATTGTTTTGCATCGTTCACAACATCCTTCAAAATCGTACAGTAATGTTTAAGGACTTAGCTCACAGGACGCGGTCTGTCGTGGCGATCAGGTTGTATGACGCATCATCCCTGTCCCACACGAGGCGGTCTTGACCGCAGCAGCAGGCGATACGGTTGTACAAAATCACAAAATTACCGCGCGATCTTGGCGATCAGTTCATTGACAGGTTTTGTAAAGATTGGAGAAGAAACTGAACTGTCTAATGGGATAAGTGAGAAAGTACGCGTATTTATTTGTGCGACACTTTCCACCCGATGTACAAAAACGAGGTTAAAAAGGCAGAAACGTGGATCGTGATGGCAGAGGAGCTGAACATCACTAGTAAGTACGAATATGTTTTTATTTCACAATTTCATTTCACAAAATTATTTTATTTGGTAGTTATTAGTTATTAAAACCTCAAACATATAGTATGGACAATAACTACCACAATACTGGATCGCTCACACAGATATCGCTCTGTGTGACGTAGCCAACCGCCGACCAGATCGCGCGATCGCTGCCCGCTGCGACAAACCGCGTCCTGTGTGCCAGGGCCTTAATATATTTTTGAATCTTAACATTGTATGTGAATTATTTCATGAAGATTTAAAAAATCGTATACGTAATTACTAGTTGATATTTTCGTTCAAACAGTTGCTGTTTGCATGGATTTTTTCTGAGAGAGATTAATAATTAAATTGATGATGGATGAGAAAATTTCAATATCCTATTTGCTTGATCAATTCCACCCCCGTTGTTACCTCTTCGCGTTGCACGTGTACGATAAAATCCGTCCCATGTATCTAAACAAACATCAGATCAGATTGTGTACTTCAGTCAGCACTCTCGACGGGGAGCGCATCTGCAAACACAGTGCCGGATTCAAGAAGGGAAAAAGAATTTGAAGTTCTATAATTATTTTTGTCGAGGTTCCTAATAGTGGGGAACACTTGTTCGGAAGCCTTATGTAGTTTTTTAGCAAGAATATTTTCGTAGGTAATACAAGTGTAATGGTGATTATCGAAATAAAAATTCCTTCGACTTTAAGAAACAAATTGAGTGTGGTTACCTTAAGCAAAATAATTTGTTTCGAATTTATGATAATCATCCATAACACGAGTTGTATTTGTTATGATTATTCCATGCATGAAATCGAAAACATTTTTATTTATTTATTATTAATATTGGTATTGAATGTACAGTTGGTGCTGTTGTATATTTTAACATTATTCATATCGAGTTCATCCTCCCTTTTACTAGTAGATACAACATGTTACAGCCTACTACTCAATTCAACCTGGGACATTAATGCCGCATTTGAGTTCTCAAGCTATGCAACTAACAAAACATAAATTTCAATTCAGTTTACGTGCAGCTGTCTTGCTATTTCAAACTTCCCGCTATTTCAGTGACCAATCACAGAGCGCGTCTTTCGTTGCATTTTACAGTCTTCTTATTGTAGGTTATGTCTTTGAATAGTTTCGTTTTTAGTGATTGTATTAATCAACGTGTATGCAAAATTTGAGGCGCACATCATGGTTTTTGTCAAAGTTCGGGGTTGTGACATGGCAGCTTGCTGGTGGTAAGTTTGTTTTATAAAACAACCAATGACGAAGGGAACTACAAAATCGATAACATACCACATAGGTATCCAATAGCCAATCAAGAGCCGAACTATAATTATCGATATAAAAATGTCCACCAATCAAAAACGAGTATTTTAGCATGAGTGGAAAATAGTCGCTTAAATCAACGTGATATTGTTAACTGCTACATTTTTTATGATATTTAGTTCTTTGTTGAAATTTTCTCCGGGAAGAGGAACATTTACTAATCTGTTGTATGCTGATATTCTAAATATAATCCTTTTAATATAAATCTGGACTCATTGATTTCTTCGAATATTTTGAGTCCTGAACAAATTTCACGCAGATGTTTTTCCACTGTTTAGCTTAGCCAAATAACTATCCTATTTCACAAGTGCTGCGAGTTTCAGCAAGAATGAAACAAGCTAATCATAAACCTAACACGCGATTGATTGCCAACTAAAGTACAACCCTCTTCAAATATTATCCCCTCGGCATTTCCAGAGAAAATCCAAATAACGATACCCATCAAACAGTTGGTTGAACACACTCATTTAAATTGCAATTTTAATCCTCCACCCGCTTTCGCCCGCTTTGATAAGGAATGATGTTACTCCCCTAACCACCTACGCTTTTGATCATCTCCAGAGATCCTCGGAAATTACCATGAATTTCTTCGGCTCAGATTCACCCCACCCTCATCGGTAAGCACTCACTTTCCACTCATCAGGCTCATCCTTCAAATAAACGACTCTATCCATCATTTAACGTACACTTCAGTGAACAAAAGAGGCCGCATACGTTTCGAATCGTCGACGCCGTGTTTATCGCGAAATTTCATCTAGTTTCGATACACCGTTCCCAGATGCGCCCTGTCGCGTGCAGGACCGGCGTCGATAAGTTTTGGGCCCCGCGTGGTGGGTGGCCATGATTTATGGATTCATGTTCAGAGATAGCAGCATATTGAAGGAGTCTGTTGAATTGGTTGGTATTGCTACGAAATACCCTACACCTCTGCATGGCCAGCGGTTACGTAGCAACCAATATATTTGCAAAAACTCGGCAAGCAAGCGACGGCCAGTACGGTGGGTTACCAAAGCGTGGAACACCCACAGACCTTCGAGAATTCTGAAATGGACGATCTTAGGCTTTCAGTATACAGCAGATTGATGAAGTGATGAATTTTACTGTAGGATATTAGCTGACTGTATGTAGAAGGCGCAAAATGAAGGATAAAGGCTAAAAGAGAAACAAGATTATGAAGAACAGAAGCGCAAAGAGAAACAAGACTATGAAGAACAACGGAGCAAATAGAAACAAGAATATGAAAAACAAAGACATAAAAAGAAGGAACGTTGGTAAATTAAAATGGAAAAAAGAGCTAAGGAAATGAAAAAAAGAGCCAAGGAAAGTCAAACTGAGGAGGGACGTTGGCAGTAAATTTCACAGGAACAGGAAAACGACATGAAGAAAATCCAGAAGAAAAGGACTGGTTACAGTAAACCAACATAGATGAAAGAATACAAGAGGAACAGAGCTGACTCTTGGAAATTCCGAAAGAACAGATAGACAAAATATGTCAAATCGGGCAAAGAGAGCAGGTCCGGCATTAGGCATTTTTAGTTCAGCAGAAAGCCCTGAGAGAAGACCGGTTTCATAGGTTCATTCAAGAACAGGCGTTTGATCTCCAAGCTTCGGAAAAATGATTCGCAACAGTTCCGCAACGCCGCGAAAAGTGGAAGACCGGAGCCAGAAGTAAAGATTGATGAAGGAGACAGTCCAACTAAAAGAGGAAATCATAGATCCCAGAACGGAAGTCGATGAAGTCAAGACTTGGAGTCGATCTGGACTTTCTGTGGATCCCTCGGCTTATATCAGATGTCAGACTTTCCACAAAATGTACAGCCCTAATTTCAAAGCTGCTACATCCGTTGGACATGGTTGGGCATGCTAGAGAAGGATGCAACCTGAATGATAGTTAGCATAGATAAAGGTAAACTGGTAATTGGTATATTACTTGACTTGGCGAAGGCATTCGATACCGTCGAACATTCCATACTCATGGAAATGAGGCTCAGCACATACTTTGATCGAATGTTATCTCAAAACCAAAAACGACAGGTCGGAATTAATGAGAAAATAGATGAAACAACGGAAGTAATTGTGGTGTACCTCATGGGATGGTGTGGGGTCCATTAATATTCACGATTTATATAAACATTTTGTTTTTGAGAAAGTGAGCCAGATCATCAGCTTCGCCGAAGATAGTGTGATTATTTATAAGGACACCAACTGTTAGGAACTTAAAACTGAAAAGAATTTTGTCAAAATGAAACTTGGTTAGACGATATAATTACCACTTAGTAGCCTTGAGGCGTTCCTTTTAAACTATGATGCCTATAGCTATACAATATTCTTTTGCAATAAGACCAATAATCAATACAAAAATTGAGATACGTGTTATATAGACAGTTGAATTGAATGTGGGACACTCGGTATACTTTAGTTTCCACACAGTCTAGAGGGGTCATGTCGTGAGAACGAGGTGACCAATAAATGGTAAGAGCTCTTATTGGCCTCTCTGATATCACCAACATTTCTTTCTAGAACGTTCATTATTTTAAATACATTTTCGCAAAACGCTCTCACGCATTATATATCGAACTAAAATCGAGCGAGGAAGCATGAAATGCTAATTGAGTCCACCTAACTGTAAGCCTCTAATGAATCATGAAGTAACTAGTGAGCAAGTTTATATAATTTATCGAGTTGTTAACCTCAAATGAATGCAATTAATACAGAAGCCCAACAAGGTAGAAGATGATCGTTAAATCCTTATCCATCAAATTTTAAAGAGAGGAAGTAATTATCTATCGATTCGGATAAAATAAATTGCCACAATTTCCTGGACAGGAATGGCTCAAAAACTTGATGGACTTCAGTTGCATTACCATATTAATTGATAGATTTGGCCGAGAATTGCACCTAACATTCCTCTGGTCGGCGAACAACAATTATTCCCATCAACTCAAAATTTTCAAATGGCATGGGGGGGGTCAAGTGGCGCATCGTTGAAAAGAGAATTCAATTTTGAATATTTTTGAATTTTGTATATAATTTTTTTCCAATTTCGATTTTCATGCCTTTCGAAATTTTTAATGTTATGTTTATGTAATGTTTTTAGGTTAATGTTCCCCCAACGCCATCTGTCGAGTAATTGAAATGTTTCTTCTCTCAAAAAGTAGTATCGGTACTACCCTTCAAAAAAATGTTGGGTTCTTTGTTCCACATCGAACCGATCAAATTTATCGAGTATTCAGATCCGCATTTATTTTTGATATTTGATATTTCGAATTTGAATTGCACCCCAAGCCATTTAAAAATTTTGAGTTGATGCCCCCCCCCGCCACCCCTGTCGGGCAATTGCCATATTTTTGTATTTTCAAAAGTGGTATTGGTGAAACGCTTGAAATATTTTTTTTTCATGTTTCTACGTTGAACCGTTCGATAGTTAACACGGGGGGGGACAATAACAAGTTCTCGACTAATAATAATAATATTTGTCCTTAATGATCACAGCAGTCGAAAAAAATAAAATATTAATACTTTTTACATTGTTCTATTGAGTAGTGATGCACTGGCTATCATCCTAAACCTTCCATCTTTGGATATAACAGTCAACTAAGAGACTAAATATGATATTATATGCTCAAAAATTCGTTAGATTTTTTTATCGGGACAGAACTAAAAAATTATATTAATTTTCATAACTTCTGGAATCTGGTTGAAATATACATTTCTCAAATAATTCACACCTTCTTCTTGTCGCTACAGAAGATGAAAGTTTAGAAATGGATATTTTAGACCGAAAATGACCACTGTCGAAAATCTGCCTTCTGCGTTTGTTGGAACCAGTGTCATGTATAATTTTTGATCGATAGCGAAAATTGATAAATTGTTAAAATTATTTTTCCGTTAACCAGCTGTCGTCCCCTCAAGAACGGTAGCCCTCAAAAGTTAAATCTTGTGCGAACCAAGGATCAACGAGGTTCTTACCTTTTAACGTGCGATGCCTAGCACTTTCTCGGGCTATCAGATAATAATCTGTACAGTCTGTATGATTTGAATCTACCCGACCAGCAGCATCAATGGCTTTGAACGCGACAGTCTTAACCACTGAGCTACCTGGCCCCCTGAATGGAGTATTACATAAATTTTCGTCTTGGTGCATAAAGAATTGACCAGGAATGGGGGTTGTATTTATTTCTTATAAAACTTTCTGTTTCATCACCATCAGCTTCAGTATGACACATGGTTTACCAGACACCCTGTATATTTTTTCTTCCCAGGGTAAATGAGTAGGTATTTTTTTACTTTATTAGATATAAGTTTGCTTTTTTAGGTCGAGAATTTCATCAAGTAGTTTTTTTTTTTCAGAAAATTATCGATTTTGAAAGCCAGTCGAAAGTAAAACACACATAACCTTCGCTGGCATGAAACTTGAGAATGAAAGACAAAAATGCTGCTGAGAATAATAATTAAATATCTAAATCAATAATTTTGGAACGTTTGGAACGTTTTCTTAGAAATTCGGTAGCTAAAATTACGTGATAAATGGCATTCATCGAACATCTTACAGAAACAGATTTCGCTGATCTATTATTATCTATAAAGTATAGTGAAAACTCAAGGTGTTTTTTTTTTCACGAGTATTGACGGTATGATTTAACTTTTTACGTGTCTTTGAACTTTGGTTTTTCATGTTTCATCTATAAATTATTAGGCAAACTATGAATCAATCGAATTTAAATAGCTAAAAAAATATTTCCTGTGAAGAAGATGTTTGTCTAACTAAAATTAATCATTGAGAATAAACGTTATGTTTACAGTGAGTGATGATGGCAAGTGTGAAAAATTAATAATAAACTGGATATTTGTAAAAAGTAGAAAAATAATGAAAACATTTTCCATGAAAATTAAAAAATGTGATTTATTTGTAACATCGAAATTGGGATATTGAACGCCTGTGGTGTCACTCAATGAGAACAAAAAGTATTTTACCCCTTCACCACACAAGTAATTTAATTCCTAGATGCGCATTTCGATAACAAAGTTACCTTCATCAGTAGGATTACTAAACTAACTGTAAATAGGCATA
Source organism: Chrysolina haemoptera (assembly GCA_958298965.1). Taxonomy (NCBI): domain Eukaryota; kingdom Metazoa; phylum Arthropoda; class Insecta; order Coleoptera; family Chrysomelidae; genus Chrysolina; species Chrysolina haemoptera. The sequence continues at coordinate 19,293,828 of OY282593.1, read as the reverse complement.
CCAGTCTTTTTTATATCAAATAATTAATTACCATGGGTTAATCTGTGTACCGGAAGGTACCCTACCTGATGGGTAGGTATAGCCCACCCAATAAACAATACACCATAGGCACTTAATTATTCCTTTACTGGTATCAAGTCAAATAGTTTGGAATTTAATGGACCATTATCATTATTGAGCAAGGGTTTCGAGCCCCTTTTTCGAATAGCGATACTCTCATAGCAATCTAATTTTCTGTAATCATCAACAGGTTTTATTAATTTTAAATTTTGGATATTAATTTTGTGATGAGTTTCTAATAAATGATCCGCAACACTCGATTTATTTTCTCGTGAATATTTAGCATGTGCCAAATGTTCACGGAAACGAACATTCGTAGATCTTTTGGTTTGGCCACGTCAAAAAATCTACATCGGGCAGTCGACCTAAATATTATTTTTTAATTTTTATTTCAATAGTTCAAAAATTAAAGCTTATGTTTTAAAAAGATTGTAAACCTTTCTATTGTTTTTTCTATTTCATTTTGTAGGGTCAGACTTTTCATGCACATCGCAGGATATCTATCCTATCATCTGCAAAAATGTATAAGGTTTTGGGAATAACAGCCAAATTAAGAGGCCATGGGCGCGATTACATTTGTGCCGTTTTTTAGGGTAAAAAAGTCGATAACTCAAAAACGGTTCGTTGTATCGATTTCAAACAAATACAGGCTTCTAGAGGAAGTTTGATTCTATGTAACTGTCTGCGGCAGCACCTCAAGATTCTTTTCATAGATAGTCGAGGTAGCTGCAGTGGTATTTCTGGAAATGAATTTGGTATCAAAACTAAGGTAAAACGTTGATCTATGTACGGTAATGTTTATTTTTATTACTTTTTCGTCTATCCAAAAGATTGCTTCAAAGTAACTGCATTTTTGGGACATTTTTAAGATTTTTTTTGTGAAAAAGTGGATTGAAAATGCAATTTCCATTACAGCACGTACGTAGAATCGAACTTCCTCTAAAAGTCTGTCCTTGTTTCAAATCGATAAGACGAACCGTTTTTGAGTTGTCAATTGACTCTTTTACCCTAAAAAGTGTACCAAATGTGATCGCGCTCGAGTAGGTATTTATATAAAGTAAATATACAGAGTGGTCCAACGAAAAGTAAAATACTCGGACACGTGAAGTGTGCCTTTGAGGGGGACACATTTTAGATATATTTTGCAACTTGTGTCTTCAACCCCCTAGCGAGGGGGTGTTACAACCCTAAAATTTTAAATGGAACGTGGGGTCGAGTGATATATCATTTGAACGGGCATAAAATTATCTTTCCAATGATACCCTATTTGTTAAAATTTACTGAAACAGTTAATGCGAAAACGGCTTTAAGAACATTAACTCGATAATTTTGGTATTAATGAAAAATACAAATCAGTTTTGGTTACTAGGAATCAGGATAACGACAATCATTTCTAAATTACTTCATTTTGCCGAAAGCAACATTTCAATAATAATTTTTTGTTATCACAACTAAATTCCCCATTTATCGTTTGCGTGATTTTGTCGAAAACGACTGCAGATAAGTGTAAGAAAAAAACTGCAGATATATGTAACATTTGTTTTACAGATGAGTGTACATTTTATTTGAATGGAGCTTTGAATAGGCATAATTGCCGTTACTGGGATGACAGTAACCAATACTTATTCCGTGAGGTTCATTCCCAGGCCCCTCAAAAAATAAACGTCTGGTGTGGCATATTAGGAAGTCATATCATAGGACCACTTTTCATTCCTGGAAATTTAAATGATGAAATCTACCTAAACATGCTTGAAGACGCAATTGATTCTTTCATCACACAAATAATAGAAGATGACCAAAATCATAATGCTGATCGGCTTCATTTCCAGCAAGATGGAGCACCTCCGCACTATTTTGTTCCTGTACGAGAATTTTTAGATAACCGGTTTTCCGGACAGTGGATGGGCAGGAGAGGCCCAATGGAATGGCCTGCCAGGTCACCTGATTTATCGCCTTTGGACTTTTTTTATGGGGACACTTGAAAAATAAATGTTTTGCTACGAAGCCCGAGTCCTTAGAAGATATTCGCCAACGGATTATAGCAGAGTGCAGAAGCATAACACCTGATATGCTACAAAATGTTAGACATAGATTTGAACAAAATCTGTATTATTGTATGGAAGCAAATGGGTCACAATTTGAACACTTGTTGAAGTAACATTTCAATAAATCAATTTAACAGCTTGTTTTTTTTTACAAAGCACTATTACCTACAAGTAACAAATATTGAAACGTACTAAGTACTACTTGTACATGTTTTAATTCCTAGTAACCAAAACCTATTTGTATTTTTCATTAATACCAACATTAACGGGTTCATGTTCTTAAAGCCGTTTTCGCATTAACTGCTTCAGTAAATTTCAACAAATAGAGTATCATTGGGAAGATAATTTTGTGCCCGTTCAAATGATATATCAGTCGACCCCACGTTCCATTTAAAATTTTAGGGTTGTGACACCTCGTCGCTGAGGGGTTGAAGGCGCAAGTTGCAAAATATATCTGAAATGTGTCCCCCTCAAAAACAAACTCTACGTGTCCGAGCATTTTTGCTTGCAATTCCACAAAAAGGATAAAAGCTAGGTGCATACTTTTCGTTGGACCACTCTGTATAAAAGGACCCAGAACATACCTCGAAGATATTTCAGTAGTATTTGCTTTTCATCAAATGTTTGAAGTATCGAAATTATTGCACATTTCGACCCTCGCCATTACACATTCTGAAATGATTGGTTGAGAGCGAATTTCGGAGTGCGGTAAATTTTGAACGAGTTCTCTGTATACAATGGCATTCATACTGGGACCTAACAAAGTTCCCAGAATTCAGGACTTCTGAAATCATTTCCTAAATTTACCGGCACAAATCAAATGACATATTGAAGCAGGGATGTTATCCACCACAGCATAAATACCTGAAACTATCCTCGAAACTACAATACAATGTGCAGATGTCGATTCTGTGAAAACCACGTAAAATCCATGATGAGTAGCAATTCAAACCCAGAGCGGATACGTTATTTCGGGATTTTTGTTACTCCAAACGGATGTGTACTAAAGGAACAAAGAGAGAACTCGACAATGAGCCCCTATTTCAACGGTTTTACTATTTTGTACTTCATTTTATGGATGAACGAGGCTTGGGATTTTTAGAAGTTAATGCCATGTTGATTCTTTTGTTAAAGATATTCAGTATTCCGCTGAAATGGGGGTAAATGATATATATAAAAATTTCAAAAAACATTGATATAATCTCAATGAGTAATACATTTTTATTTCATTGTTAGTAGTTTATATAATTTTCTCGTCTTTAAGTGTTAGTCCTCAATTTTTACAAAAATTATACAGGATGTTCCATTACTGGACCATACCTCGCTCCACAATACATTTCCTTTGTCGGTGGACATTGAGTGGAATATTCCATTTCATCACTATTTTCTTCTTTCTCCGGATGATGTTCGGACTGAAAATTTCAATTGGATTGAGATCAGGTGACTGTGGAGGCCAAACCACAGGATCTCGTCTGCACATAAATTTGTGCTCTGATAAAAAAAAATTAAGTTTTGTTTCCCATGAATAAAAAATCCTGTAATGTTCAGTGAATATCGTTAGAGCCGACGAAAAGTAGGTAGGAATTGGTGTTCTTCTTGAATTTTTGAAGGCTGTATGCCTCAAGGAACATATCCCCAGGCAGCGAGTTCCAAACTTTGACGTTCGTTGGAAGAACGAGTCCTGCGAAAGAGATGATCGGCATGTTTTCAAAGTGAGGGCTTATAGATGTGAGTACTGAGCTCGATAGGTCAGTCTCGATGGGCCTGCTAACGGTGGAACGATTAATGATATCTCGTCCGTGGAGATATCTATAAAACAGACAGATTGTGCGGTGTTCCAGAGAAGTGAGCGAGCTTGTGAGCGAAGTACCACCGACGAGAAGAATGGCTCTTATATTTGTGATGATAATGTGTTATATTTTTCTTCCACTTTTAAAAAACCGGTCAATATGACATGATATAGTGAAAATATTTCTATTGTGCAATTTTGTTCGACAGAAAAGTGTATTTTTTGATCAATTACACCAAAAAGATTTCACCATTTCAAAATAAAAGGAATGCATGGGAAATAACCAAAACCTTAACAAGCTTACTGAAGACAAAACATTGATAGATTTCAGTGGGAATGGAGAAAAATTTATATTTTTTACTTTATCGCGGACTTTCGCTACTTATGGAAGATTTCAAGAAACGGTAAGATATAAAAACGCATCCAGAGTTGATTGAATTGACTAGAAAACATTGTTGCCATAAAATATTGTCAACATCCATGGCGGTTTAAAATAAAATGTCTGTTTCAAAGTATGTTCAGATTCTAAAGTAGTGAATACTCAATTTCTGTATTGAGTATAAATTAGTTACCTACTTTGTTTTATCTTTCTGGTTTGTCGGCACAAAAACGGAACATGCTCAAATTATTAAAGTATAAGGAAAATGAAGAAACACATCAATAATATAAGAAAATTGCAGAACATTTTTTTTATTACACGACAACTATTGACGTTCAAATGGTTTTTAGATTTTAATTGGAAAAAAATTACACAATTTTAGTAGTGTTATTTTTTCAATAAAACTTGATATTCCACTTCGAGTATGGACTATTACTTTCGTATGGCATACAAAAGTTTAATAAAATCCCTTAAAATTCAATAAGCAATCACAATCACCATGTCCTTGGAATGTTGACAGTGTTGACACGAGAAAGAGGACGCCATCTCTGGAGTCGATTACAAAACTAGACCACTAATTCATTTGTTTTGTCTTCAAAAAATTCGAAACAAAATCTAATCAGTCGGTACACCAGGGTTTTTAGACATCTTAGAGTGTGTTTTTAAAATGCCTAACGATGTATTTCTGTTGTTACAGAGATTTGCGACCGCAAAGCACGGAGAAAAGCCAGGAGCGGCTCCGTCTGAGATTGTACGAAGCTTATGCCTGGGGCATCCCGTTGTTAATTGCTGGAATAGCAGCCTTACTGGACCGCACCAAGTGGACAGACCTCCGGCCAAGATTCGCAGAGGAAACGTGCTGGTTTCCAAATTCTGGTGAGTTCATTTTTCTTGTTGATAATACATGCAAAAAAAAACATTGTTTTGCGCTTAGTAGTAAGTGTCCTCCAACACTCACAAAAATAGACAATATTTTACAGAAAGTTGCGATATTCTTAGACATTATTACTTTTAGTACAGTCGCTAAAGTGAAATATACATTATACGGTGTGTCCCACTTAAGACCGGAGCACCCTTATAAAATCTATGTTTTCCAACCGATTGGAATGATTTTTCTTTCATTAGGTAGACATTTCTAGGGCTAACTAATCTGATTTTTCAAGGTAAAAAATCTAAAAAAAAAATGTTTGAAAAATTTCAACTACACCACTGGATTTGCAACATTTTTAAATGGTTCATATGTGAATAACGTTGGAAAGCATCAATCAATAAGGAAGTTTTAAGGGAATGAAATTTGAAAAATGTGCTGTTCAATCAACCCACCAATTCAATTTCAAAACTTTTATCAAAACTTTGACTACACCACTGGATTCAGGGAGTCTCGAAATATCACTGTAAATTATTAGATAAAATGACATTTTCTTGATATTCCATCAAAATATTTTTCAAATTTTTTAATCTCATGATTTTCTTATTTATGAAGAGATTTCGAAGAAATTTTGACCAGTGATATATCGAGATCTTCTGAATACAGTGGTATATATCGAATTTGGGTAGTTCTGAAATTGAATCGGTGGGTTGATTAAACGGCGTATTTTCCAAATTTCATTCCCTTATAACCTTTTCATTGATTGACGCATTTCAACGTAATTCACATATGACCCATTTGAAATTGTCGCGAATCCAGTTGTGTAGTCAGATTCATATTATTATTATTAGTAAAATGACTTTTTTTTTGAAAATACGCCTAGATAGATGAACTTAAGTAGCAATACCTCATCTGAATAATAAATTTGGTCCAAAAAGTTGAAGCCGTTTTCAATATCCAAAAATTCACATTATTATTGTTTGTAAAATCGCCTTTTTCGGAAAAAGACGCCTATATAGACGAACTTAAAATGCAAAAATTTATCTAAATACAAAATTTGATCCAAATCATTAAAGCCGTTTCAGAGATCCGACAAATCGTTGAAGCCGTTTTCGAGATCCAAAAATTATCATTATTATTATTATTATTATCAGCAAAATCGTGTTTTTCCAAGAAAGAGGCCTATATAGATAAACTCGAAAAGCAAAACCCTACCTACATACAAAATTTCTCCCAAATCGATTGAGCCGTTTCCGAGATATAACAAACTGTGCGTTTTGTTTACGAAAACTGTGCGTTTTGTTTACGAAAACTGTGCGATTTGTTTACGAAAACTGTGCGATTTGTTTACGAAAACTCTGCGATTTGTTTACGAAAACTGTGCGTTTTGTTTACGAAAACTGTGCGTTTTGTTTACGAAAACTGTGCGATTTGTTTACCGTGCGTAATGAGTTATTTACTGAGGCTGCGTGTGTGTCGTGCGTTTTTGCTTATTTTCCACAGTGGTCGTAGATAATAGTATATTACGTAACAAGTGTTGTGAAACGCATATTACGCACGAATGGAAAAATTACGCTGGAAGCCGCGTAGCGGCGAGTACGTAATTGCTTTACAACACGCGTTACGTACTATACTTTACCTACGGCCATATACAGTGTGCCGTTTCCGAGATTCAAAAATTAATATTATTATTAGTAAAATTACCTTTTTTTAGAAAATACGCCTAGATAGATGAACTTAAGTACCAATACCTCATCTAAATAATAAATTTGGTCCAAAAAGTCGAAACCGTTTTCAATATCCAAAAATACCTAATCTAAATACAAAAGTTGATCCAAATCGTTGAAGCCGTTTTTGAGATCCAAAATTTATCGTTATTATTATTATTATCAGTAAAATCGTGTGTTTTTAAAAAAGGCGTCTATATATATGAACTTAAAAAGCAAAACCCTATCTACATACAAAATTTCTCCCAAATCGATTGAACTGTTTCCGAGATATATCAAACTGTGCGTTTTGTTTACGAAAACTGTGCGATTGGTTTACCGTGCGTAAGGAGCTCTTTACTGAGGCTGTGAGTCGTGTGTTTTTGCCTATTTTCTGCAGGTAAAGATTTTACAAAAAATTTCGTCATATCCATTTTTCACAAAAATTCAAACAATTTCTGATGAGGAAAGCGTTTTCATTCAATGTATATTAAAGGGGAAAATGAAAATAAATCGATAAAGATTACAGCGATATATTTAATAAAAATACATGTAAACATACAGCAACGAAAAACCTACTTATGTTTGTTAACCTAAAATCAAACAAGTTTTGACTCTGTATCATCTTGAGTTTTTTTACAATGAGTAGAGTGGGTTCTACCCAGAAGTAATAAAAATGAAGCATTCAGAATGTACAGATTCTATACCGTAGTAATAGCGAATATTTTATTTTTAATCGTATAATGTGGTATTATTATAATTGGTTGAAATTTCTTAGCTTACAGAATATGCTGAAGTTTTTCCTAGGGATACACTGTGACACACTTCACATGGAAACACCCTCGTAACTTCCATAATTTTTGCAGCAAAATTCTGAAATTTAGAAAATCGATTAATACGAAAATTTACAAACTGGCCTCGACATGTTATATATACACTGCCCGCCAGCTGCCATGGAAGTACTGACATGTCGGAAAAATTATAGTAGGCGGCAAAACAGATCGAAAATGACTTTGGATCTTACCATTTTACCGCTAATCCAATTTAATCTTGTGAAAAAATCAGTTTTGAAAAGCCTAAAGTGTTTCACTCCACATGGAAACACCCACGTTAATTTCATAATTTTTCACGTAAAACTGTACATTTCTGCTGTAACTATCTACCGATTTTGGCAATTTCACCTTTCCTTGTCAAAAATTATGGAAGTTCCGAGTGTGTTTCCATGAGAAGTGAGAAAAATTTGTATTTTTGAGAATTGCATTGTTTTCAGGAAAAAGCATGGGTAAGTAGTGGAATTATTGTTCTGATTTCGAATCCGAATACATTTTCGATATATTTTGACTCCTACCATGATTTTTCGGAAATGTTTGTGGTTCCAGCCTAGCACGCAAATGTTTATCACTTCTTGAACGAATCTATCGATGATCTATGAATTTCAGAATTATATTTAGAGTGATACACACTGTACGTATGTGATGTAAATTCATAAACTGATATGAGTGCATGGACCGGACTTGAGCTGTAACGCGGATGAGTTAAGAGATCAAGAAAATGTTCAGTTGTGAGGTAGAATATGCATTCTTTCAACAACAGTATTAGGTTTCTGGTCATACCATTGTTAAATTTCGCTAAGAAAAACCAGAGTGCAGAAAGTTCATCTTCATCGCTTCAGGGCGGTGAAAAAAAAATCGGGAAAATTTAACATACTCTTTAATCCAGTACGATTGGGTTTTGACACGAGGATCGATTGTAGCACCACCAAACTTGGTACGCTAGTAGTTGGAACCATGATAAACACGAAAAAAAATTGTTTACCAAAATTCCTGGGGTGGAACATATTTTTTTTTTTGGTTAAAAAATAATTAAATAGATTTCAGCTGTAATCTTGGAAAATATATGAATCATCGGAAAAACAACTCAACAAAACAACTATTTTCCATAAAAATTATTCCTAGTAATTTCCTGAACTTGCAGTGGCGGGTAGCGTGAACATGAAATCTGACGTCGGCGTTAAACCACGTTATCTGAGACAACAAGCGTATTTCATAAGGTATTACTTTAAATCATTCTTGTGGAGAATTGAATTATCTCTCAACCTTTCGAAATCGTTTTTTGATAAATCTTATATTTTCTGAAATAGGTAACAAAAAAAAATTATATTTTTTTTAAGTGAACATTTTTTTAGATTCCACCCCTACGAAAGCGTCTAAGGGCCACATAGTTTTTTTTCAATTTTTCCGACTTCAAAGTAGGAAATTCCGACTTTAAACTCGGAAATTCCGACCTTGAAGTCGGAATTTTATTTTTCCGACATGTAAGTCGGAATTTTGGAGTTTAACTCGATATTTCAGTTCTTTTGCTTCATACAAGTCACACATTGTTAATATTGTTCAGTGTGACGAAAGCTATTTTTGTGTACTGAGTATCAACAATCTAACAGAACGATAGTCGTTACCGACCGATGTTTCACCTTTTTCACTCTAAAAGATATACCTGTTAAAAAATAACTACTCCCCTGGCTAATACAACGACGGGTATTGCATTATATCCAACATATACGTATGCAATGTCCTTCACTGCAGAGGAGGAAATTACAAGTGCTCCCTGCACCAACCTAACAGAATTTTGTTTTGATTCGTACAGGGACACCACCTGCAGATAAGTTTCTCTTATCAATGCAAGGGTAGGTCAACACAGACAGCTCTGAAGCCATCTGCTCCCTGTTCGAATCAACTCATCATTCCGACTATTTGGCTGATCTGGTCTCGCGCGATGAAAGGGGCAAACATCTGACAGAAAATAACTACTTCCCTATTTAATACCACGACGGACATTGAACTACATCTAACAAATATTTGTGCAATGCTTAATGTAATTAAACAGTAGATTATCCTTGATTCGGCTGGGGAAGACCACCTGCAGGTGCGTTTCGAGGTTCTTACCTCTCATCAGTGAAAACAACTTCTCTGGCTAATACCACGACGGACGTTGAACTACATCTGACAGATATTTGGGCAACGTTTTTCCAAGAAGACCCAATTGCAAATGCTTATTCTAATCAAACAGTAGATTATCCTTCATTTGGCTGAGGAAGACCACCTGCGGACGCGTTTCCGTGTTCTTGCCTCTCGTCAGTGACAGGGTAGGTCGGACAGCATTAGAATCGTCCTGCCCCAGCCCAATGAATTACAATCCTCTGAAAACTAATATTTTCTTACAAATGAAACAGCGATTCACAGTGAAGTCGGTCACAGCGCCACCCGCGGGAAAAAAAACAAGAATTGACTTCTCTGTAGCAAAGACTCCAGGAAGTGAGCGGAGTTCAAGAATTTTTGCCGGAGAGTAAGTATCAAATAAATGAAATAGGTATTTGCCATAATAAGCCTACGTCGTAGGTGTATATGGGAGTAAAAAGGGGGAACCATCGGTCCGAAACGATTATCGTTCAATTGGATTGTTAATACTCAGTAAACAAAAATAGCTTTTGTCACACTGCAGAAGATTAACAATGTGTGACTTGCATGAAGCAAAAGAACTGAAATATCTAGTCAAAGCTCCGACTTCAAGTCGGAATTTCTGAGTTCAAAGTCGGAATTTCAGACTTTGAAGTCGGAAAAATTGAAAAAAAAAAACTATGTGGGCCTTAGACGCTTTCGTACACCCCTGATTTTGTTGTAAACAATTTTTTTTCTAATAATACATGATGTCGAGATGTCATGTGCCGAGTTTCAGAGAGCTAAAATTACTCGAAAATTAATCTCGAACCTAATCGTTTTCAAACACAACACCTGAAATTCTGGTTCTGGTAGCTAGAATTCTAATATTGTTGTGCTAAGCTACCTCACTGTTCTGTCAGGAAGAAGAGGAAACATCAGTACACATACTATGCCACTGCGGAGGCTTGTCAAGGCAAAGGTTTCTAACGCTGGGAGAAGAAAAACCAAGATCTTCCAGATTCATGGGAGTTCTAAAAACTAGCCTGTGGAGTCTCGTAAAGAAGACAGGGCTAGACAAAGAACTCTAAATGATCTCGAGGACAAACACAATAGATCTGAAAAGGTCGAGGTGTAGAGGCTTGTAGCACGAAAGTCCCTAATATATAATCTAATATACAGTGCGGCTTTTTATAGTCCCCCCCCCCCCCTGTTAACTTTGAACTTTGGAACGGTATGCCGTAGAGAGATAAAAAAAATCGTTTCGAGGGTTTCACCGATACTACTTTTTGAAATATAACACATTGTGATTGCTCGATAGATGGCGCGGGGGGCACAAAAAACTAATTTTTTTAAATGGCATGTGGGGTCGAGTGACACATCGTTGAAAAGAGAATTTGATTCTCTTTTCAACCATCTAATTTTTTTTAAATTTCGTTGACACGTTTTTTTCACAATAAGCATTTGAAGTGTCAAGTGTAACAGCGGATCTGAATTCGTTTCCTTACCTTACCAAAATAACTTTTGAAGGGTTTGATGTGAAATAATGGGACGGAAAATATTTTGGGTGGTATTAAAATAATAATGTTTGAAGAAAAATACCTTAATTGTTCTAGTGATTCACAATTGCAATGAATACCACGAAATACGGTCAATAAAGACAATTCACAACATTAATAATTATTCATTTTGAATTCCTTTCAAAGATTAATTAGGTATTAGGATATCGAAATTATACCCATTTCATTTATTTTTAATGACAAAAGTAATAACAGGTACTACGAAAGGACTATTTATTGGATTTGTTTAAATGACAATAATTAATTAGTTACCTATAAAAGTACAATGGATTGATGAATTATTGTATTCATATTCACTGAGGAGTTTTGTCTACTTATAATTATTATTTACTTTGAATATTTGATATCATCATGGTTCGTATACGTCCTTTCGAAGAAAAAATTGAAGCAATTTATAATTTTGGTGAGGCCCATCGGAACTACCACGAAGCGGAGAGAATTTTTAATGAAAAATTTCCTGAACATCCTATAACTCGGAAATATTTGAGGGAACTAGTTGAAAAATTCAACAGAACTGGCAGTGTTCGTAGGAAAGGTGGAGCTGGTCGAAAATCAATTCCGGAAGAGACAAAGGTTTCGAAAATTGCCGAAATGGTGGTAAATCCGCAACAAAGTACCTCTCGTGTAGCAAGTACGATTGGGGTCTCAAAAGCTACAGTAAAAAAATATTTGAAGAAACACAAGTTCCATCCATACAAATTAGTAATGTTACACCAACTCACACAGAAGACGACCCAGACCGAAGAATGGAATTTTGTGAAATTATGGAGGAAAAGATAGCTAGGAACCCCAATTACATTAGGAATATTTGTTTTTCAGATGAAAGTACCTTTTTTTTGAACGGAAATGTGAATACACAAAATGTGCGATACTGGAGTGATATAAATCCCCATATCTTTCGAGAAGGTCACACACAGTTCCCACAGAAAGTAAATGTGTGGGCTGGAATTCTGGGAGACCATATTGTAGGTCCCTTATTTCTGGAAGAAAACTTAAACGGTAATTTGTACCTGGATTTACTAAGAGATACGGTTGAACCACTCATACTTGGAATATTAGAAGAAAATGAGAACGAATTTCAGGAACACATCACCTTCCAGCAAGATGGGGCCCACTTCCAACGTCAAGTTCGAGAGAATTTGGATGTAACATACCCTATGAGATGGATTGGACGTCGTGGACCAATCGAATGGCCGGCACGATTACCAGACCGTACACCTTGTGACTTCTTTCTGTGGGGATACGTCAAATCCAAAGTGTATGAGCAACAATCCAACTCTTTGGAAGAACTTAAAGAACGAATAACACGGGTTTGTGCTGGTATAACTGCAGACATGTTGAATAATGTTCGGCAGGAATTTGTGAATCGAATTTTTTATTGTCAAGAAGTATTAGGTGGACATTTCGAACACCTGCTTCGTTAATTGACAACAATTTTGCTTCTAATTATTTAAATACTACATGTCATAATAGTTTGTTTTCTTTTTGTTACATTGACACTTCAAATGCTCATTGTGAAAAAACATATCAACGAAATTTAAAAAAAATTAGATGGTTGAAAAGAGAATCCAATTCTCTTTTCAACGATGTGTCACTCGACCCCCCATGCCATTTAAAAAAATTAGGTTTTTGTGCCCCCCCGCGCCATCTATCGAGCAATCACAATGCGTTATATTTCAAAAGGTAGTATCGGTGAAACCCTCGAAACGGTTTTTTTTTTATCGCTCTACGTCAAACCGTTCAAAAGTTAACAGAGGTGGGGGGGACTATAAAAAGCCGCACTGTATAATCTAATACCTCACTGTATAATCTAATACCTCACTGTATAGAAAATTAGAAATGTTACATACACCTAGTTGCGCATTTACACGGTACAGATTCAGTCTCCGGATTCACGTGCATGCCATTCAGCTGTTCGAATCGTCCTCCTTGTTTTCCACCTCGGTGGAATTGACGATCTTATTGTGAATGGTCCTCAGATGGCGCAGCAGGTTGCTCTTCACGTTGAACGTCTTGCTGCACATATCGCAGTTGAAGGGTTTCTCGCCGGTGTGACTGCGCTTGTGGATGACCATGGACGCGTGCGAGGGAAAGCTCTTGTTGCAATCGGTGCACTGTTTGTTCAGTTCGCTGGCCTGGGGAGGGGGCGTGGCGGTCCTCGTCGCGGAGGCGGGAAGCTTACCGCTGAAACCCATCTTGTTGGAAAGGTGCAGCTCGAATTCGGTGTGCGCCTTCTGGATGTGCTTCACCCATTCGGCGGGCGTCGGGAAGGGTTTCTGGCAGAGGTCGCACATCAGTTCGGGAAAGGTGTCGTTTTCGTAGGAATCCTGGAACGAAGGAGAATATTTTTTGGTTTCGGTGTAAAAAATTACAACTTATATATAATACAAATTTCCGTTGAATGAGAAAAACATAACTGAAGAACTAGTATAAACTAGTTCTTCAGTTATGTTCGTTCTCCGTAAACGTCTAAGGTACCATCGACCGTGACGCACCCTGTATATAACCTACCGTTTAACCAATACAAAAATAATTACTCCGTTCAAAAGTTAACGGGGGGTCTTTAATGGACATATTTTATAATATGTCTATTAAAGTATCCCCGTTCAAAAGTTAACGGGGGGGGGTCTTCAATGGACATATTTTATAATATGTCCATTAAAGTATCCCCGTTAACTTTTGAACGGAGTAATTATTTTTGTATTGGTTAAACGGTAGGTTATATACAGGGTGGGTCACGGTCGATGGTACCTTAGACGTTTACGGAGAACGGGACATGGGATCATTCTGAAAATTTGGTTTCTCAAGTAGTTGCTCTTGGTCTATCGATCTAAAATATTTTCAGCAATGCAGCGTTGCCGCTTATACCAGAAAGTAGCAGCATCTTTGTTATTTCAAATGGGTCGCCCTGTATATTACCGCATTTTTGAACTTGTCATTCCTTTCTGATTATTTCTGCCTCATACTCTCCTATCCCTATCTCTAACGGTTTTTGAGATATTGGTTATTTTCCATATTTTTTATCCAAAACATAGCTCGAATTGAATGTTTATTTCTGCGGTATTTGGATTCTTAGGAAGTTGCCATTTCGAGTTTAGTTCATCAAGATCATGCATCCATACTTGATTGGTAGAAAGTAGAATCATCGGCATAGCATATACATTTACATTTCAGTGGACTGAGGCAGTGAAAAATGTCGTTTACGTATATAATAAACAATAAAGGCCCAAGGATAGATCCCTGGGGTACTCCATAATTAACTATCTCTACTTTTGAAAAGTGGCCACCTGCAAAAACTGTTTAATAATATAATATGTTATAATAATGGTAATAACAATAATGGGTTAACTCACCCCCGTGCTGTCCCTCCGTCTCCGCTTGGCCGGCAGCATGTCCGTGTGCGTCTGGACGTGTCGCACCCACTCGCGCGGAATCGTGAACGTCTCGGTGCACAGTTCGCACGTGAGCGGCGAGAACATCTTGTCCTCTTCGCCGTTGTACTCGGAGCTGTTGTCTTCCTGCTCGGACTTGAGGTGGACGTCCTCGTACACGTCCTTGGACTCGATCAGGTCCATGTCGGCCTCGCACCAATCGATCGGTTCGTCCTTGATCATGAGGTATTGCAGGCCGCTCGTGTTGGGCTCGGTTTTGATCGAGGTCTCGCACGAGCTCTGCTCGCCCAGCGGATCGAGCTGTTTGTTCAGGATGGTCATACGTTTTTCGGGTTCCTCGGACGCTTTGCCGGTCTTGTCGAAGGAGTGCATCAGCGTGAAATTCAGCACCTGAAGTAGAATTGATATATTTTATTCTTTTAGTTACAGCGTCTACATTTCGATAACGATTCCGGCCATCATCAGGGCTCAATGAACTCCTGACTTGGCGTATACAAAACTGAATCGTTAATCGTTTTTGTGAAATACTTATTAACTATAAGTGTAAGTGAAATATTCTAAAAACAAATTAGAGACTTCAATATTTCCTATTACCAACACTTCATTAATTTTTAACGTTATGACGCAAAATAGCTATGCTAATTTTTATATGATAGTTCGTTAATGAAAACCCCGGTTTTTGCCCCATCAAAATCGCTTCGTGGAATTTTTTAAACAAGTAATAGTGAAAGAAATTACAACTTTTTTAGTTTTTTGCATATATTTTCAAAAATATTAAAGGGGTCGTTTTACAGTCAAGAAAACTTTTGTAGAGAATTATCAAACTTACAAAATAGTTTTTTCTACTACCGGATCAGTGCATTTTCGTTCAAGAAAATCCGGGAAAACTTCAAAAAAGACACCATTTTTCAAAAATTCACATTTTTTTTCAATCTGAAACTGGACAACCATATTTTCGGAAACTGATAGAGATAATAACATGTTGTTCAACTCTTCGCAAGATATTTTCTGTCCGATGTGTAGTTTTTGAACAATCACGTGGGAAATAATTCAAGGGCTTATCTTGCAAAATGCGCAGATTTAAGAGAAATCATCATATTCAAATTATCTTAACGGCATCTGGAAGTAAAGATCAAACACTACAATTCGTATGTTTTCGATTTTCATCTGAGAGGTGGGAAATGTGTTCAAAATGCCACTGAAAGTTGCTCTAAATGCTTGAAAGTGTGTTCATGGCATAGTCGAGTAGCAGTAGTGGGGAAACTATCGAGGAGACTATATCCGCGCGTCGATTTGAACAATACAATTCCCCCACTACCGCACTATCTTATAAAAAGTAGTATAGGCCATTTGCGCCTTTTATTTCGTGTGAAAAGAGTCTCTTATATTTTTCTACAGCTTGGCCTATAATGAGCCTCTCTAGTCATTTTCGGAAAAAATCAATTCATCTAAATAAAAATTATTGAAAACGCCAAACTAAACTACCGGATTCAAACGATCGGGCGTAGAAGAAGAGGCGGGAAGCCGTGTGACGTCAGTGCGCGAGTGCTTTTGATTGGTCACTTTCGGTCATGTCATATTACAAGAAAACACCGTCGTCACTCCTAAGGAGCGTTTGAATTCGCATATATTGGAATAATGAATCAGTTTTTCAGAATTTATGGCGAGAAAAGTGGTTCTCAAGTATTGGATATTCTCAAGGAGTTTCAAAAATGTGAGGACTTTTCTGGATCACACTTTGTTTGTGATATTCGTAAAATTTCCCATTCAACAACAGATAGAAACTGATAATCCAAAATTTAATAATTACCTAGGTGAGAAATATAAAAGAATGGCTCTAATATCGCATTGCAATCAACAACTACGCTGCTATAATAATAATCTACTACACTTTGTAACGAAGTAGGATTCTCAGGGCTGTGTGGATGGGTTCGGCTGGGACATAGCCAACTACGACTCGATACGTTCAACAGAATTTATTAAGTACAAGCTTTGGTTGACAATTTCTATGCACCTGAATATAAATACAATACGGTATAAGAATGACTGCCACCCATACAGCCTACCAGCCAGCCCTAAATACCGAACTTTATGAAGTAAAGACACCTACCTGGACAGGTAACGAGTAGCTTCAGCTGATCTCGTTAGCACCAGGATGACCAAGCGCACTTTATTGACAACTAAATAGATTTATGAATAGATTAAATTACAACTGGCACTGCCTCAACTTCTAAACGGCCTCGAAAATGGTCTACGCCACCTACATCGACACTAGCGCCTAGCGACAGCCCGGATATCTAGGCTGGCGAGCATATTGACAGTATTCCAAATTGGCAGCTTAACGCGATTTACGGGTTTTGAGGAAGATTTGAGGTTTTGTGTTTTTGAGAAATCAGACCAAGGAAGCTGCCAATTTGGAGGTTATGATACTGTCAATATGCTCGCCAGCAAAGTATCCGGGCTGTCGCTAGACGCTAGTTACATCGACACTCGTCAGCCAGTGGTGGGATACGCGATGTCCCTTACCGGTGGGGAACACAGCGAGCGTTCATGTAGAACAGGCTGCCTAAATAATTTACGTTACAACTTCCATCCACCTACAGTGTAGGCTATCATGGCAGATACCTGTCAGAAAATTAAATACTTCCCTGGTTTATTACGACTGGTGTTGAATATAGTTTCGTTTTGGAAATATACAAAGTTTTTTTTATGAAAAATTTAATACACTTTTTTTTCACGCATGCCTAATTTTCCACCGGACAATGCACACTTATTTGGTTACGCCATATGAACATATTAAAAGTATTGATATACCTTTGCCTTTTGCCTGACGTTGGTATACGTCACTTGCTCTTTCTGCTTCTGTACCAAGAGGAATTTTTGGGGAGATGTTTTTTGTGGAGATTTAGGGGTTTTTTCCGTAGACGTTGCAGTTTGGGTTACATTTTGCGCCGTTTTGTTCGCTGCTTTCGTAATGGGGATCATGGGGGGCACTGCTGGGCCCGGGGTTGCAGGAGGAGGCGTCGGGGCGGCTTTCATGGGTTGTTGGGTTATCTTGACGTTTTTGTCGGCATCTTCTTTTTCTCTGAAACGATACAGAAATTCGTTTTGTAATAGTGGGCATGAACGGGTACGTATGTAATGTTCATTTTGTCGATGTTATAGCTATTCATTTGTCTTACTAGGGAGGAAAGTGCCACTTTTTCTCCCGCAGGATGTAGTAAACATCCAAGAGAGGAAAAAGCACTATACTCCAATGTAATACGTATGATTTTTTCTCCTACCCACTTAATGAACCTTTTTTTGTAAATTTAAAACGCATCTCCATTGCTTTTATCTAAAACGGTCCTATACTTGCATGATGGAAAGTATAGACAATACAGTCATGTCCATCTGAGAATCTGCGGTGGTGCAATAGCTAGCGTCTTGGGCTTGTAATCCGAAGGTCCCGAGTTCAGGCAATTCTGGCAATTGCAACTTTTTTTTAAGATTGTTATTTTACATTTTTCTTGTTAGTGATTTGAATTATTGGACATTTAGATAGCTTATACATTTCGGATTGCTATTGAGTGATTTTCTCATAAGTAATGTTATGTGCCTATTTGAATGAAGTGTCGATCTTACCTATAAAGCCCCTTGATCTGCAGAATATCCCCTCCTCTCAGCACGCTCTTCAGTATCTCCTTGGACACCTTGGCCTCGCCGCTGTACATGTACCTCACCAACACCTTGAGGCTCTTGTGGTCGATTTCGGGCGGCATAACCACCATCAGGGGCAGAGCGGTGGTAACTTTCCTGTGCAGTTTGAGGACGTGCGCCAGGAAGAGACTGCTGTAGGACAGCACGTAGCGGTGCGCCATTATTTGGTGACCGTCGGCCGTCACCAGAGCCACGTCGGCGAACGAGTCGGCGTACAGAGAGCCGGAGATGCACGAGTGCATGTACGAGCTGAAGGAGGTCCATTTGAGCTGGTACGTTTCGCATATCTCGGCTTGCTTGTCCATATCTGGAAGTGAAAAGTAGTGGAGTTGATTAGCATTAAAGTGATTCTTGTGAGGAAAAAGAGCGATTTATTATCAGTAGTAATACCACGAGAGCATCGAAAATTATCGATTATATTCCCGAGTCACGTGACGTATTCTGCGAAACACCACGAGAGCGTTAGCTCGAGTGGTGTTTTTAGGAATACGTCGAGTTACGGGGTAAGTATAATCTGTTATTTTCGTTTGCTCGAGTTGTATTCGTTACGATTATACATCGAATAAACTTAATGATTTTTTCATTGACGTTAACAGACAAACGTCAAATAATTTTTACAATGATAGAACTGGCATAGTTGAAGGAAGCGGAAGTTTATCTATAAATGCCAACATTAAGTTGCTAATAGCAACATTCACTTTGTTGACAGTGCACAACACCAAATCGATTTCATACCACGTCGTCAAGTGTATATCCAGTTATCAATACCTGGTAACTTGGTAGATTTTGCAATCGCAATTGGCCACTTCAATGATGAGTTCAAACAGTTACCATAGTAATGTATTCAAAGAATGGAGTCAAGGTAATGTTTTTAATAATTTGCTTTAAACACAGATTGTAAAGCTGTGACTAATTGATCATTTAGCGCGTTATATCTTCAACGCTAAATACCATTTTAGTTACGTGAGTAGGCAAAAATATACAGTCCCCTTTGTTAATTTTTTAACGGTTCGACATACAAACATGTGAAAAAACGTTTGGGAGTATTACCGATATCCTTTTTGAAATCAAAGACACGGTGAGTGCTCGACAGGCCGCGCTGGCGGCACGTACAGTTGTACCAGCATAGCTGAAACTGTGAAAATATGCACGCCCATGATGCGTATTCGCCTTACAACGGACTATAGTCCGTAATATATCTAGTAATAATAAATGAGAACTTAAAATTACACATTGATTCAATTCTTTTTACAACCATGTAGTTATTTTCGAACTTCGTGAATACCTTTTTTTACAATTTCGATCTCTATGCCTTTCGAAATTTTCGAGTTGATATGCCCCCCGCGCCATATGTTAAATCCACACATATACTTGATATTTCGAATGTAAAGTGCAAAAAAATATTGACAAAATTTAAAAAAAAATTAAATGATTGAAAAAAGGATTGAATTCTCTTTTCAACGATGTGCTCCTCGACCACCCATGCTATTTGAAATTTTCGAATTGATGTATCCCCCGCGCCCATTGTCGATTAATCACCATGTCTTCGATTTCAAAAAGTAGTGTTACTCTCCAAACGGGGGGGACTATAAATAACCGCCCTGTATATTTTTCAAAGAACGAATAAACTGGAAGAGATCACGAAGCTATAGAATTGTCGCTTGCATGCGATTTGGGGAAAAAAAGTAATATTAATAATAATAGTAACAAATAATGACAGTAAAAAAGATATGAATATGATGAATAAAGTTCATTAAGTATATTCATGTTTTGTAATTTCGTTTCAATGTGGCAAATTTTTGTTTACATTTTGAGTGTCAAAATGATGGTCATATTTACACAAGTGTAAATATGAGACTTCATATAGATACTAGTGTTGAATTTAAGTCAAAGGAATCGCAAGCGCATGAGGAAAATGTTAAATATTTAGTTTTCTCTATATTGAGGCTAACTAAATTATTTTGAAACATTTTTTTCATTTTCTTCATATCATACTTTGCAGTATTTTTCAACGAATTCCATTTTTCATTTTAAAAAAGTATCGCTGCTTACAGTGAAAAGTAAAGGCCCCTAAACAGTTCTTTGAGGGGCACCGTTTTTGACCTTTCTTGAATCGCTAATGATTTCATTCATGCACACTTGCGATATTTTTGATGAGTAGATCTTCAAAAGGTTATGACTTGAAAGTGTTCTTAGATTACATTAATAAACAAGAACCAACGATAACATCTCGAGTCAACACAACTGTTTATAGAAAGAAAACACATACCAATAGATATCTCCATTATAACTCAAATCGCCACACTAGTGTGAAAAAGGGAATTGTCAAATGTATTTACAATAGGGCACAAGTGCAATTCAACACAAAATCTAAAAGAAGAATTGAATTTTATAAAGTCCGTTCTCAGGGAAAATGCTTATCCAAATTAATTCGTGGAAAAAACCATTAATGAAATTGAAAATAGTACTACACTTTACAATCGAACAACACAACACACAGACATACGACATCTCCATACACATCCAACAAACAACATTATACCTTATGTCCCTGGACTGTCTAAAAAGATAAAACGGATTGGCCATAGGTATGATGTCAGAACAACATTTAAAACAACCAATACATTGAGATCAATACCTACTCACACATACAAAACCCAAAAACGCTAGTGAATGTTCAAAAAATTGTGTTTACAACATACCTTGTTCGTGTGGTAAGAGTTATATAGGTGAAACATCAAGACCATTGATTGTGCGCCAGGAAGAACATAAATATCCGAACATATTCTAACATCTGATGGCGATCATATGATGGAATGGAATAATACCAAAATTTTTTTGAGAGAATCAAATCAAGAAAAAAGAAAGTTAAAGGAAACTACGTGCATTCTTTTATCGAACAACTCCTTTTTAACCAATTCCATCGAAATGGACCGCACCTGGTTACCTCTCCTCAGAGATGAAATAAGAACTAATAGAATGGTGACTGATTGATACCGAACACCCTATGTATCAATATACCAAATGTCAATCAAAAGAATGTATGACAGATTTCATTTGACTCTGTCAAAGAAAGATCTTATTTCCAAAATCGCAATTCAAATTAAGTTTTTTCCTACGAGCGTGCGGAAAAGTTACTTTTCCGCACGATTTTTTGTTTTGAAAGTTGTACTTTTCCGTACGATTTAAAATCGTGCGGAAAAGTTACTTTCCTGCATGATTTTTACTTTTCCGTACGGTTTTTACTTTTCCGCACGATTTTTGTATTTTTGAAAATGAGGATATTTACAACTAAATAAATGATCTATGTAACTATTCTGTCGTATTAGTCATTTTGTAGCATTATTATGAAAACTTGTTTATTAAAAACCTTGTTTTTTCATAAATAAGATTGACAAAAACACTCGTAGGAAAAATATTGTACCTAACTCTTACGGAAAATGTCTTTTCCGCCCTTAACGGCTTGCCCGAACTCCGCTTCGCGTCGTTCGTGCAACTGCCGTCGCGTGCGGAAAAGTACTACTTTCCGCACTTGTTAGGTAAATAACTATTTCAGCGTCTTTCCAAGAAGTTTTGATAACGGAGGCTGTTACAGTCAACAATTTTCAAAAGAAGAGAAGTATTCTTTGTTAATTCGATCTTCGATTCGATTCGATTTTTTCAGATACGCAAATTCAGTGTAGGGTACGTTACTAACGAAAATTAATTACTTTCAAGACAGCAGTCTTGTGAACGCAGTAACTTATCGGGCAAATTAATTAATTTGCCCTTCTACACTTTTTTTCATTTTCAGATTGTGGAAGGTCATAAACCCAAAAAACCATGTCAAGAATCGGATTATTTGTTATGTGTGTGTTCGTCTTACACCGCGCTTTTCTAGTATATTCAATAATTTTTCATGACACGTAGTATCCAAAGCTTTAGAGAGATGAATGCAAATGCAAATTGAGATTAGTAAATAGGATATTCCAAATAGTAAGTGGAATTTCCCATAAAATGTCAATAAAATGTGATATCAATTGGAACTTCTTGGATAGTAACTGGAAAAAGCTATAGTTTTGTGATGTTCCAGATGGGAAACGAATAACTTCAAAGCTGCCTGTATTGATCTACACATGCAACCTCGTGACTACTTTACAGGTGGTCCTCCTATGCGAATAAAAAAAAAACTGCGGGTTGCTTACTCGGACCACTCACAATAGTAATAGTACCCTCGACAATGCGGAACATTGCACAAGTAAATTTTTATATTTGTCAATAAATGACGAGGTATTATCCAGAGAATTCCAAAATAAATTATTATTGAATGTTCTTCCCCATAGGATGTCAACCTTTTGAAGGACACTGTATAGTTACAATAAGATAGGGCCTAAAACTGATCCCTGAGGTAGTCCCATTGAGACCCAGACACATTCTTTATACGATAAACTATCGGTTAAATCGAAATTCGTTCGGTTAACAAATATTTGCAGCACAGAAAAAAATTTAAATCAATTCAATTAAAAATAGTCATGACCACATTTGGATAGGCAACCTATTTTAGGCGTATTTGTCTCTTTATGAAACTTCATAAGAAGTATGTTCAATTCAGTTAACAGATGGGTGAAAGTCGACCTCTCTCGGGTGCTCAGTCTAGTAATAACTGGATTTTGTCGAAGTTCACATTGTTTATGCTCAACACATATTAATACCAATTGATATTCAATTTTTATACAAACAATCACCAAAGCTTTGGAACTTACAAAAATTCAAAACTTACGTCGACTCATATCTCTCATCGAGAAATAGTACATTGTTTACCGGGTAGGAAAAGCTTAACATTCCTGGGCGACTGTGAAGATTGCTAAGTCGAAGCGCAAGCCGAGACTTAGCAACACAGAGTCCAGGAATGTGGCTTTTCCTACGAGGTAAACATACTATTTTTCCGCAAATCGTTTAAAATTCGACAGGTATTGATTGATTTAAAAAAAACGCGATAATTTTATTCCCAAATAAATGGTGCTTTGAAATTCCTAATAAAATTACTTGGGCTACTATGGAAACGTATTGAGGTTGAATTGTCAAACTTGACGTTTATAAATTTAATTGCTGGTGTTCTCGAAAGTAAAATGATAAGTGATGATGAAATTTCCATTCCTGGGACTCCTCCAGATCTGGTTGAGGCAGTGAATACTGCTTCATTAGAATTATTGCCAAAGAAATCAAGAGAAAAGTACGAAAATGCATACAGACGTTTTATGGATTATCGCATGAGTAAAAATACGAGTTCTTTCTCAGAAAATGTTGTAATGGCATACTTCCTAGACCTTTGTTTAAAGATGAAATCTTCAACATTATGGGCCAATTATTCAATGCTGAAGTCAACCCTTGCAATTAAACACAATGTAGATATATCTACATACTCAAAACTTCGTTCTTTATTGAAACGGCAAGCTCAAGGTTATAGGGCAAAGAAATCTAAGATTTTAACGAAGGAAGAAATTTAAAAATTTATCCAGGAAGCTCCAGATAAAGAAAATTTAATGATTAAGGTAATTTACAAGGTTTTGATTTCTATTTAGATTATACCTTTATTTATTTTTTAGGTGGCTGTAATATTTGGTATTTCTGGGGCCTGTAGAATGGATGAGTTAGTCCGAATGACTGTACACGATATAGAAGACCTAGAATCTAAGCTTTTAATCAGCATACCTGATTCGAAAACCAACAAACCAAGATAATTTGTAATTAATCAGATCTACTTGAATGTTTATCGAAAGTATGTTTCGTTAAGACCAGAAAATATGAACAGTGACCGATTTTTCTTTAAATATCAAAGCGGAAAGGGTTGTAGACAAGTGGTAGGAATTCATCAATTTAGAAAAATGCCCAAAATAGTTGCTACTTATTTGAACTTGGTAAATCCGACAGAATATACTGGTCACTGCTTTCGTCGGTCTTCTGCAACAATATTGGTTGACTCTGGTGCCGACATAACTAGTTTAAAGAGGCATGGCGGATGGAAGTCATCAAACGTTGCTGAAGGATATATCGAAGAATCGCTTAACAATAAGGTTGAGGTGGCAAATAAAATTTACACAGTACAAAATATTCAACAAAATAACCCTACCACCCCGCATGTTGTCCAAAATGTTTCTCATAGTTCTGACAGTGTTCCTCCAATGTTCAATAATTGTATTAACTGTCAAATTGCTGTAAATATAACAAATTGATCTTAAAAATGTATTCAGCAATGACTTGATGTTTTCAAAATATAAATTAATTCCTTATAAGCAATGTGTTTTCAATCATTTATGTAGAACACTAACAACTGTACGGAAATATCATTTCCTTACAGTAAGGAAATGACATTTCCTTACAGTAAGGAAGTCCTGACTTTTTCTTCAAGAAATTTTGACAGGAATGTCAAAATTTCCTAGTGATTTACGGAAAAAAATATACCCCAGACGTAACAGTTAATTTACCAGACTACTGTGTATAACTCAATTGCAGGTAACAGGTGGATGGTAATTTCAACAGTAGTTGTTGCATTCCCACTAATCACTATAACAGAACATTTTCCAAAAGTTCCTCTGTCGCATCAACTCTTTACGTCAATTGACAATTCACTGCACCGAATAATATAAACCAATAACTTGATAATCAATACCATTTGACGCAGCTGTATGACTGAAAGGTCTGCAACTTACTTGCCGGAAACCTTCGAACCGGCTGTCGACTTCAAAATGTCGTTTTAAACTCAAATTCGAAGAAATATAACGGAAAAAAAATTGAAAAACGTACCTGATCCCACTTGGAAAATTCTACGCAACACACGAAAACTCTTCACTCTTCGCGAGGAACACAGATGCCGTTTGTTATGGTATCGCCGGTCCTCAGAAAATCGATAATATCGGTGGCCCCAACCACCATTGATTTTCCGCAGCCAATCCTGAACGGCCTTTTGGATTATCGATCTGACATCGCTCTGGCGGCGCATTTGTCGATTCTTCGCCTTTTCATACAGGGCGATGCCGAGAGGTGATCTATGACGGTTTTCGGTTGACGAGTTAATGCACTCGAATATGAGGTTTCGTGATAGGGATTAGATTTTTGCTATATTGGACTCCTCAAGGTAGCGTTCTTGGACCGCTCATATTCTTGCTATGTGTGAATGATCTTCCCATTAATATAAGTCATGGAAAAAATATCTCTATGCAGGTGACACGTCTATCATACTATCAAGCCAAACATCTGACGATATGAAATAATTAGTAAATACAGTTTTCACCGAATTTAATGACTGGTATGATAAGAACTGACTCATTGTGAGCAGTATGCATGCAATTTGCAAATTCATCTCGGAGTCTATGTGACGTCAATGTCAATTTCCGAAGAACTTATCAATGAATTGGATGTTAAAAAAGCACCTGGCTTTGATAACATTACCGTAAATTTCCATTGGCCATTGGCCGCAGTGGAGAGCCTGATGTATGGGCTCACTCACGTTTAAACCTAACCTAACCGTAAATTTTGTTAAATTAGCTAAATCAGAATTGGCTCCCTTATTGAGTAAATTGATCAACTTATCATTTGAAACCGGAATATTTCCGAAAAATTGCAAACTTGCAAAAGTTCTACCAATTTTCAAAAATGGCAAAAAATGTTTCATGAATAATTATCGACCTATTTCTCTTCTACCTATTTTATCAAAGATTATTGAAAAAATCATGCATAAAAGGTTATTGGATTATTTGACAAAAATTAACTATCTCTATGATAACCAGTATGGCTTTCGTGAATCTTGTGATACAGAGTGTGCTACGGTCGATCTGATCACTAATATTCAAATGGAATTAGATTCGGGTTTTTTGTGTGGGATCTTATCGCTAGATTTACGTAAAGCATTTGACACTGTGAATCATGATATTTTACTATTTAAACTAAGACAAATTGGTATCAGAGGCAATGTTTATGATTTATTTGAAAATTACCTCAGTGGTAGAGAGCAATTTGTTTTTATGGGAGGCTCAACTTCCTCGAAAAGAGCCATTTCTTGTGGGGTACCACAAGGGTCTATCCTTGGGCCTATTTTGTTCCTCATTTATATTAATTCGATAGCTTCCCTGAATTTGAAAGGTAATTTAAAATTATTTGCGGATGATACTACCATTTACTATAATGGGAAAAGTGCCCAAGAAATAAAGGAACAAATGGAAGGTGATCTCAGTTTGATTTCGTTATGGTTAAAAAAAAATAAGTTGTCTTTGAATTTTGAAAAATCTAGTTTTATGTAAATTTCTAAAAGATCTTTACCTGTAAACCAGATTAAGCCCCTTAATGTGGATAATTATTGCATTCAATACAAAAAAAAACTTGAAATTTCTAGGTTTAACCATTGATCAAACTCTCTCTTGGTCTACGCATATTCTTAATTTAAGAAAAAAAATATCCCCTATTATTGGCATTTTATACAAACTGAGATCTTACATTCCACTGAAACATCTTAAAACTATTTATTTCAGTTTGATATATTCAAAGATTCATTATTTAATTTAAATATGGGGCACTGCAACAAAATCAATTTCGAGACCTTTGAAAACCTTACAAAATAAGGCTTTGAAATGTATTTTCAAATTACCTTTCTTGGAGCCAACTTTAAAATTATATAAACCTAGAAATCTCCTAGATATTGATTCATTGTTCGAATGAAAATTTGCACTTTCATTCACTTGACAAAAAACAAGAAAAAACATTCAAATCTCTCTTATGTCGTTACTTCTGATAGCCATAGTCATTTAACCAGACAATCTGATAACCTGAAAACTGTTCAAATAAAAACTCAATTTGGTAAAAATTCTTTATATTATCGTGGTATTATAGCTTATAATAGCCTGCCGATACGAATAAGGTCTATTAATTATCTCACAAAATTCAAAAAGGAATTGAAAAAGTTCCTCATTTTTACTGAGGATGAAGCAGCATAATTTCTCCAACATCGGCCAAATAATGATTTAACTATTGTATTCAATTGTTAACTATCGATTGTATTTATTATTCACCATTTTTATTGTTTTTTTTTCCTTTTTCATGTATGTATATTCATATTAGTTGTCCCTATATAAACATTGTATGTTTCTTGGGATCGATTTGATAAATAAATAAATAAATAAATAGAACCTTTAGAATTGGCCAGTTCAACAAAATTCTTGGGAACAATGATCGACTCATTCTTCACATGGCAAGAACATATAGATTATACATGTAAGAGATTAAATCAATCGTATTACCTCATAAAATCTCTCAAGAATAAGCTGATACAAAATCACTGATAACAGTGTATTATGCCAAGTTCCATTCAAAACATTGCTGTCTGGGCAGTAGCTACTGGGTTCTGGGATTTTTATAAAGCAAAAAGCACTGCTGAGAATGATTTTCAATCTAGTCTATAGAACTTCCTGTAGAGAGACTTTCCGACAAAATAATATACTGACTGTTACTAGTTTGTTCATTTTGAAAATATTAACACATATTCATGAAAACAAAGGACTACTACAAATGAGAGCTGAAATCATAATTATAATATAGGAATAAAAATAAGATAACCACACAAAAACATAATCACGCAAATTATGAAAAATCTCCTAAATTTGTTGCCATTGGTCTTTATAATTTATTGCGAAATGATATAAAAAGCTTGTCACCTAGCACTTTCAAAAAAAAAAAATTATACTTTTTATGCCAGAAAACTGTTTTTATACAGTAGATGAATTTACACTCAAAGTGAGCAATGCACGATCGTATTCATTCTGAAAATGTTATTTAATTTTAAAATGTTTTTTGTCTCAGTATTCCGTCCATTTGTTTGGATGTACCTTTCGGTTATGTTTTAGTTTATATGTATAAGGTTTGATTTTCGTCGTGACACTGCTTTTCCACGATCTGCCGACTGGAAATTTTTCTTATATACAATGTATATAAGCAGATAATTGCCGCGAAGCAAACGGCAGTAAAAATTGTGCTTAGAATGTGACTCGGTATTGACCGCAGCTCAAAATGTAAATAAGGGAGCCTTACCTATCCATTTTTATTGGAAATCAAACAAGAAGATTCATTACTCATAATTTATATAAATCCTCGGTAGTATAGTGGTCAGTATCCCCGCCTGTCACGCGGGAGACCGGGGTTCGATTCCCCGCCGTGGAGACATTTTTTTTTCTTTGTTTTTTCAGAAACAAAATTCTTCATTTTTCACTACGTAAATAATATTAATTCATTTGATGTTTTATTTCTACAGCTTTTTTGCTCATAGCCTTTTCCGGAGACACTATCCAAGACTGATCAAACTACACACTCTCTCAGTGGTATATCATAAGAGCGATGACCCGCACAACGTCTGCGGGGGTCTAACCAGCACCCTCTAGCGAGGACCCTTGGTTTTTCCTTGGCAAAGTACGCAGCCCCCGAATCGGAAACGACAGGGGCGAGGGGGAAGTAACTCGTGCGGATTCAAAACTATACTCTGTTCTGGTGATGACCAATATTTAACATCATATCAGTATATACCGGCTACTTATACTTAATGATACAAAACTACTACCTAGGGTGGGCGAATTGCTTTGATATAAGTTTCGAGTAGAACCAAAGATAATTGCCTCACCCACTTTAGAGGTTTTTTTTCCTCGGATGCTGTACCTTCGCCAGCTACACCTCAGCCTCTTGGGTTTTTTATCTCTTCCGGGTTAGTTTTACAGCACCCACTCCAATCTCTAGTCCCGTGTACCAGTCTATACAGGTTCTTCACCGGTTGACTGCTGTATTCTTCGGAAGTTACTCTAGGTTTACAGAATATTGTCTGTCTCTTGCGGTCTAATGCCTCGCATTCTGACAGTACATGTCTGGCTGTTTCTGTCCCTTTACCACATTGTCTGCAGGAAAGTTCTCCGTTGTACAGCCCCATTTTGTGCAGGTGTTTTCTAATTGGGCTGTGACCAGTGAGAAGGCCTGCTATTGTTCCAACTTGATTCCTGCTCAACTCGAGTAGTTTTTCAGTTCTGTGTTTTGACGGTCCTTTAATTAATGTTTTCCCGTGGTCCACCTCTCCTTTTGTTTTTGCTTGACCCAGTCCCGAATGCATCCTCGAATGTCGAATTTATTATTCCTGAGTGCTGGTTCTGAGCCAATGTATGGAGTTGATGAGCCCACTCTGGCCAGCTCATCAGCTTTTTCATTGCCCTCGATTCTACAGTGTCCTGGAACCCACATTACAGTTAAATTGTTGTGTTCTGTGGGAACACTGAGTTCTTCTCGGTATTTCCATACCAGTCTTGATGTCACTTTCGGATTCATGAGGGCCTTCAGTGATATTGATCCGTGCATTGTGCATTTGCGTACATCTCTGCATGGAATACAGAGATGTTTGTTCCTAGTGAGACGCTTGTGTATCGGATCCTCTCTCCAGGTTTGTCCCTGATGTTGTCATCTGTCCATTCCCTTTGATCTTATATAATAACCTCGAAGTAAATGTTGAAAAAGTACCTGGGAGTCATGTGATCCGTTGGTTTCATTTCGAGAATGTTGCCTCCCACTATTGTGTGTTGCTTGCCTCTCCCATGATTGTTATGTCAATCGGTGGGAGGTCCAACAGTACTTCCATGGCTGATGTTGGTGTTGTTTTCATAGCCCGTTATGCTAAGGCATGCACGTCTTTGTACCTTACTCAGCCGCGGCTATTTTTTGTGTTATCTTTGTCCACCATACCAAAGATGCATATGTGATCATGGGCTTCACCACAATGTTGTATATCCAATATACCATTTTCGGATTAAGCCCCCATGTTTTCCCGTGTGCCCGCCTGACCATCATTCGGCTTTCTTCCTCCCTTTTGCCAGCTGTTGGTTCCAGGTCAGTTTCGAGTCTAAAATCACCCCGAGATATTTGACTTCCCGTGACAGCTGTATGGGGGTACCTTGAAGTGTCAGAGGTCCTAAGCTCTCTAACTTCCTTCTACGAGTAAACGCTGCAATAGTTGATTTGGAGGGATGGCGAAAATTTAACATCATATCATTATGTACCGACAATGATGATATCTTACTACTTATACTCAATCATACAAAAATACTACCTATAGTGTGGGAGACTTAGAATTAGTTGTTTGCTTTGAAATAAGTTTCGAGTAGAACCAAAGATAATTGCCTTACCCCCTTTAGAGGTTAGATATTCTCTTGTTTATTTCTTAGATTCTAATTATGTTTTTGTGAAGTAAAATGCAATATGAATACGTCCCAGTGCAGCAGTTTTATGTCATCGAAATCGTGCAGGAAGTATTAAATTTCACTGTCTCACGTCGATAATCTCGAGGAATGGATATTATTTCACGAGATAAAAAACTTTCTAGGAAGTCGGCATTTTTCTACTAAACTGACTTGCTACTCAACAAGCGAATTATGCAGGTCTTTCGTCTTTCCGCATTGTCAACAGAGTCGAACGTTATTCTTCGAGATCCCGTTATGGCGTTTGATGACAGTTTCACTTAGTACTGATTATAATGATAATGTTTATTCAAAAGTTGTAGCAGAAACCTGAAACTGTAAATGAATAGTGGCTTGACGGAATCAACGTACTGAAACTTTATTCCGGTAACTTCATTGTCAGGAAAGTACCAAAGAGGCCACGAAAAATTGGTATTGTTAGGTGCCACGGCAAAATGGGTCTTGGTGGCGCACAGGTTGTGTTCTCGCTTGCTATGACAAGGTACGCCGGTTCGAATCGCCGCGCCCACCGACCTCGTGCATGGCATCACACGTTAAAAGGTAAGGGCATCGTCTTCCCTAGCTCGCACAAGTCTCTCGAAGACTTCTGAGGGTTGCTCCTAACGGGGCAGCTGGTTGATGGAAATACATATTTTTTTACAATAACAACAATACAGAATGTAGGGTTTTCAAACAATCAAAGCTTTGAAGATTCATTATCGTTTAAGTCCTCTACACTCGTTCTTAGATATATTCTGATATAATTCTCCTCTTTTCGTGTGGATTTGAAGATGAAAAATTGCAGGGATCATAGGAATCTGTTTTTTGTCCCCAATACATTTTTGTCGACGAAAATCTATTTCGCTTTGCCAAGCTCATCAGGGAGATTGGAAGAATTGGAAGGCAGGCTCTTCGGAAACAATTATAGCCGTCAAGGATGGAAATGATGGAAATATTTCTTCTGCGGTAATACTTTGAAAGTTATTTTTGACATAAATCGGTCATGGGCATTGCATTTCGATTTTTGTTCGAAAATATGAATAGAATATTCATAAAATCTGTTGTGGAATCATCTGCGGCTGAAAGACAAACTTTAGTGGCTATTTTCCATCGTTCAAGATAATTCCACAACAGATTTTATAAATATTCTATTCATATTTTCGAATGAAAATCGAAATTTGACATATTTTGAGAAATATCCATACAGAAAGAAAACCTGCGCATTGGCTGCGTAGAACGTAATAGTGCCATAAACTTTGATAGATTAAAAGACGATTTAAATTTATAAGCATTTAGAATATAAGTAAACGTAGAAAAATCATATTAGTTTATCATTTACGAAATTTCAATATACAGGGTGTTTCCGAAATTAGAGCGATTAAGAAAATGGGTTGTTATAATTGGACCCCGTTATGTAATAAGGATCCAACCGAAAATTTGTAAAGGTTTCAAATCGAAATATTATCAGTTTAAACTACCACTACTTACTGAAGACCACATCGAAATATGACCATTTTATGCGATTTAACAATCAAGGAAGTAGGCCACATTTTTTCATTTCTACATCGCAAACTGCACTGTAATGATAATTTCAGTACAGGATATTTCATTTCCTACGACTTTCATGAACTACTAGACTGTCATTTTTATGATTATAAATAATATAAGATCGAATCAAGTTTGTTAACCTTCTAATAATTTGACATCAGTATTTACAAAATTCGTTAAAAGTAATAAGTTATCGAAAATGAGTAGTAATAGTGATGATGATTTGCCATTGACACCGCTAATTTCAATATAAAAATTGAGGACCATAAAATTCTATATTTTCAATAGTTGGCCCGAAGTTTCTATAGCAGTTAATTTGATCATATTATTATTTTTTTTTGTTGTGTTGGCATCAACTGCTATGATCATTAGCCACGTGTTCTGGGTAGGCCTTGTTACTAACTCCATACGCCACCTTAGGGAAGCACTGTTAATTATTAATGCAACAGTGAATCGTGGAGGATTATCCCCAGCCAGCAACAATATTCTATCACTCAAATTTACATCTGAAACAGCGAATGAAGAGTGAGGGAACGTTCAGGTTTGGATAGTGGGGGTGAGAGTTCAAATCCCACATAACCCACTTTTTTTTTTCTTTTTTGAAATCGATTAGTGTTCGATTTTTATTATAATCTTCAATATTTGTATCTGCAATTCTATTGGAATCATGGCGGCAGGAAAGTTTATGATAAAAAGTGTTATTAAAAATATTACAGATTTGTTTATGATTCAGGTAGGTGTAGAAAAAGTATAGTGTACAATTTGCATGAAATGACCCATTTCCCACTCGTAGGTATATCAACTATACAATAGTATACTACAAAATTTCATATACCTACTCGTGGGAAATGTATGACATTTCATGCTCCTTGTACAATATACTTTTTTTGATGCAATCAAAAATGTTTATGAAATTTTATGATATCGCTTTCAGTTACCTTTGTTTTGGGCATCAGTAGCAGAGGATTCGATGGAAATATTCCGTGATCTGTGATTTGTGACATTGACATTTGACTATTCATCGATAGATGGCGATGTGAATTAGAAATCCATCAATTATCATAACAAGAGATATTAATAATTTAGGTTTTTGCGAAAAGAGAAATTTATTTAAATATTGAAGAATTAAAAAATATTCCAGGAGTTTTAAGTTTCATAGATGTTACAAATTAGATGTTGTTTGTTAAAACTTAAAATATTTTTACTTTGTCGTAAAAAAGGGTCTGTGATTTTTATTAAAAAAAAAATTCGCAGAAACATTACCCAACTGGGTCATTTCTATGGTACTTACCCCAAGAGATCAGAGTTTAGCCGGATTTATTTTTAAAACAATCCAAAATCTTTCAACAAAAAATGTCACCACAAAAATCAAAATGAAATTTAAAAATCTTGTCACCCAAATCATAACAATGCATAATGATCTATAAAGTATCCTGTTAGAAATTCATGGGAAGACAGATATGTTACAATCAATAATCAGTCAGATCATTCAAATTATTTGTAACTATTATGGCTTTACTTCAAATTTTTTTGAACGTTTTAGTCAGTCAGATTATTTCATTTAGTTTGTAATTTTCATAACTTTATTTCAAATGATTGATATTTGCTACCTTTTTATCTGTTTTTTCTACACTTGTTTTCTTTTTGACTTGCAACTATAACATTTCCACAACGAAACGTAGTTGAATAAAAACTTTACTTTTGCTATAGTGTCAGTTAAGATGTCTAAAAACCATGGTGTACCGACTGATCATCATTTGTTTAGAATTTTTTGAAGACAAAACAAATGAATTAGCGGTCTACTTTTGTAATCGACTCCAGAGATGGCGTCGTCTTTCTCGTGTCAACACTGTCAACATTCCAAGGACATGGTGATTGTGATTGCTAATTGAATTTTAAGGCATTTTATTAAACTTTTTTATTACCATACAAAAGTAATAGTCCATACTCGAAGTGGAAGATCAAGTTTTATTGAAAAAATAACACTACTAAAACTGTGTAATTTTTTCAAAAAAAATTTTGAAGTCAATAGTTGTGGTGTAATAAAAAATATGATGTGCAATTTTCTTATATTAATGATGTGTTTCTTCATTTTCCTTATATTTTAATAATTTGATCATGTCCGTTTTTGTGCCGTAGGTACTAATTTATATTCAGTACAGAAATTGAGTACTTACCACTTAGAATCTCTGTAACATACTTTGAAACAGACATTTTATTTCAAAAAGCCATGCATGTTGACAATATTTTATGGCAAAAATGTTTTCTAATCAATTCAATCAACTCTGGATGCGTTTTTATATCTAACCGTTTCTTGAAAACTTCCATAAGTAGCGAAAGTCAGCGATAGAGTAAAAAATATAAATTTTTCTCCATTCCCACTGAAATTTATCAATGTTTTGTCTTCAAGTAAGCTTGTTAAGGTTTTGGTTATTTTACCATGCATTCCTTTTATTTTGAAATGGTAAAATATTTTTAGTGTAATTAGATCAAAAAATACACTTTTCTGTCGAAAAAAATTGCACAATAGAAAAATTTTCACTATTACATGTCATATTGAACGGTTTTTTAAAAGTGGAAGAACAATATAACACATTCATGTTCGTGAATCGTGGGCAAAACTTCAAACTTCTGTTCATGAAAATTAACCCTAACAAGAAAACCGACGGTGGCGGTGCACTCAAATGTCGCGGGATATTTGAAAAACAGCCCATGGTTTCATTTGTTTTCTCGTAATCAAGTTAGCGAATGTCTCTCGTTTTCTCCCACAGTTTTGCAGGTATAAATCGGTACACCAGGGTTTTTAGGCATCTTAGTGTCAGTCAACTCATTTTCTCAAAGTCACTTTTCGTTTCGACTCAATTTCCATCCATATTCATCTTGCGTTGCTAATTCTATCCACTTGAGAAAACTTAATAAGGAAGTCTAATTAGCGGTAAGTCGAGAAATTATATGCAAGGGACATAATCGGCTAGATTGACACTTTAGACATAATCAGTATGCGCAGGCGTAGGAAGTGTTCATTGGATTAGTGATGCAGTGTGGGTTTAATTGGATTGATCTCTTGATTCGAAAGAATGATAAAAGTTTGCAGTGGGTGTTTTCTTCGCTCGATGCTGTAGGATTTCTATACGAAAAATGTCCAGGAATATCTGTTTTGCATTGTGAAACGGAGCGATGGGAATGATAAAGCTCATTAGCAACATGTTTTTTATTCATTTTTGCTTTGTGCTTTCATTGACCTATCGTAGGCCCTAGACACCGACTGCTCATATAAGTTCTGCACTGTAACTATAGTAGAGATGACAGGTACATCTGCAAATTTATTGAAAAATTACCTAAACAGTGGAACTCAATACGTGAAAGTGGCTGGAACGCTGAGCTATCTGGGAGAAAGATAATAAGGTGTACCGCAAGAAACCGTTTGGGATCCTCTGCATTCAATCTCTACACGAGTAAAATATGTTCATATAACAGTCAAGGTAGGCTCAAATGATATGCTGATGATACTTATTGAATCAAGCTGAACATTGCATGAACTAAAACATGAAGCCGAATCTGGTCTTCATTTCATAAAGAATTTAATTTTTAGTGTTCAGTGGAATTACTGGCCATCTGTGATCCAAAAATTTATTATTGAATGTTTTCCTTTGATCTCTATTTTTCGAGAAAATTCGAAAGCACAATTTTTCACTCCAGCGATGAATGAGTCAGTTGCTTCGTTTATACTATGATTCTTCATGAACATCTAACTATTATAAACAAAATTGTTTCTTGAGATAATAATATAAAGTACTACCACTACTACTAGATTGTTCTCACAAACACATTTTTTCAATTTGCTCTAGTTGATATATTCGGTGTGAAATTTATCATTATTTTCTTCAGATTTTCCACTTTCGACCTCGACTGGATGGAAATTCTTATATATTCGCATGGATTTAATATAACAATGTGATCTAGGCATACTCTACCCATATATTGTAGACGGATTTCTTTATTTATTCATTGATATAATATTGTTCTTCTGTAAATTATTCGGATATTTATGTGATCATTTTCAAAGAGAATATCTAAAGCCTCGTAAGAATCCCCAGATAATATAAATGTCATATTTATATTAATCACCAATCACTATTAGGACTAGATGACATATCTGCGATTTCCTTTGAACGTAACCCTCCGAACATGTGAGACAGGTACTAATTTGATTCGAGACAGCCACCCTTCTGCTGTAACGAAAACATATACTTTCATGTTTCAACTCCCCTTGAAAATACGGTGCTACGTCAAATTAAAAGTAAACATTGATAGTAAAATAATGCGTGCGATGGCAGATGAAACGGTAACATGTTCTGTAAACTCCCGAAAGATGATGATTTGTTTGAACCGGGCGGGGGTTTGTTGGGAATGTCAAGATTACACTAATTATAATTAATATACAGGATGGGATAATAGTGCGTTAAAATCCGAGTTCTATGATGATTGCTAGGAAGATTATTAAAAAACGGAAATGAAATAGATAGTGTCTGTAACTATTATCGAATATTCAAGGAGAGCTGAAAAAAATCTACAAGGTCGAGTGCATTGTTTTTCAGGCATTTTGGTAACCTCTTACCTAACACTCCAATATTATTGACTGTCTGCCAACCCCCTGAAACTTATGATTACAGTTGAAGTTTGGAAATAATGTTCAGCTGCTTAATTTCCCTGACACGTATTTTTTCGTGCCATGAATATGTCATGAGTATTTCAGTGACTTCATTTCCTGTGTTTATTTCTCGACTTTGCATTTTTTTTTAATCTGAATCATCTACTGACGCGCCTTAATAGTAAAACCGACTCGTATGCCGTGACGGCAAACGGCATGACGCTCTCATGTCGTCACACCACCGCTCTCGACTCCCTTGTGTGTGTGCGTGTATTCTCTGCTTCTACGTGTGAATTGTGTACTGCATTCGGTTATAGGATCAATCGGGGCTAATGTGATACACCTTGAAAAGTGGGGCTAATATGATACACCAAAAAATTATTTAAGTGCTTTGAGCCAAAAACAACCAAAAAAATTATACATTCTATTATTGTTGGCCATAACGGAATTACTGATTATTGCATGGTAAGTAGAATAAAAAAAAATAATCAGCTGTGATTTTTTTTGCCAAAAAAATTTCAGTGACTGAGTGAAAACTTTTATTCTAACTCCGCTGTTTATTGGGGTAGAAATGTTTTAATGTCCCACCTGCGTTTGGGGAAGATAGTTTTATGTTTCTGTATTTGAAAACTTCAAAATAATCAACCTTATCACGAGATATATGACTTCACATATAGGGGGCTAATGTGATACAAACAAGGGGGCTATTGTGATACAAACAACGGGGCTGTTATGATACAGCTGAATGGGCTATCTTGATATTGCAAAATCTAATAATTCAGGAAAAACAGAGAAACAAACGAAGCGTAAGAAAAAACGGTTTCATGAGACAGCGACTCAGAGATCCCGAGTGAAATTGATTTTTCAGATGAGACAGTAGTGATTACGACAGGGCAGATTTTAAATTAATCATGCAGAGAGAAGAAGAGTCAGATTCGGAATTTGAGAGGACTTCGAAAAACTGCAATGATAGTGACATGCATGACCAACATACTCCACCTTGAAATTAAAAACAAAGAAGAAAGTGTTGGACTACGTTGGTCAAATTATTGGTATTGAGGCTGGTGAACAGAAAGTGAAATTCACACGAATGAGATACATGAAGATACCACAGTTTTTTGTTGAAAGGAGCCAGATGATTCATTTACTTTAAATGAAAATGTGGAAGAAACACTTGTTGAACCTGCTTTGGGATGGAGAGGAGAATTGATTTTCAATTCGACTTTTCAATATTATAATATTCAATAATTTCATCAAGAATCATTGATAAAAATGTATGAAATGTTAATTTTTGTCAATAAACTGTGCTTTAGTTATTCTTTCTCACGGTGTTTTTTTGAAAGAAAAAAAAAACATGATCAAGACACGCTTGTATCTTTAATATGGCTGAAGATAAAAATTTGAAAAAATTGCTGATGTTAGAATAGCCTTAGAGCTTTATCATTTCAGCCTCGTCTTACTTTTATTAACGATATTTGTTGAAATACAATGCTGTATCACTTCAGCCCCATCATAGTATCAAATTAGCCCCACCAGGTGGGGTTATTATAATACACAGTTTTAATTTTTTTGGACATTGGTACTGCAACTACATTTTTTTTGTGCACCCATAAATAGACTTACCAATACGAATAACATATCCCAGTATTTTTTTAAAATGTCTCAATGTCGTTGCTGACCGATGTTTTATCCATTTTTTCTCCCATATACACCTAAAATGTAGACGTATTGTGGCAAATAACTTTCAGAAAACAACCTCTTCACTGACTAATACCACGACGGGTATTGAATTATATCTAAGAGATATTTGTGCAATGTACCTCATTTCAAAATTTGTTTTGATTCGAACATGACAGACTAGTTTCGAAGATTTTCTGTCGACAACAGTACAGGATAGGTCACTACAGACAGCTTTGAAGCCATCTGTTCCACGTCCGAATCATCCCATGATTCTGTCCATTTAGTCACTCTGGTCTCACGCTGATGAAACGGGTGTAAGCCGCTCCACCTGGCGAGTAGATCAAGAAGCATTCAGATTTTCCGGGTTGAGAGATTCAGTAAGATATCTGAACCCAAATCTCAGTGTTCATTCCCCCATATACACTACTGTCCTGGCTAATACCACGACATATACTGAATTATATTTGTGAAACGGTAAATGAAATGGCAAATTGTGAACGATTCAATATTTCTGAAGAAGAAAGAAATTGTCACCGAAAC
Organism: Chrysolina haemoptera; assembly: GCA_958298965.1. Lineage (NCBI taxonomy): Eukaryota > Metazoa > Arthropoda > Insecta > Coleoptera > Chrysomelidae > Chrysolina > Chrysolina haemoptera. The sequence goes on along the minus strand of OY282593.1, from coordinate 19,254,728 downwards.
GTTGACGGTACATTTTTTAAGAGTTACTGTTTTTTCTTGTGCATGTACTGAGATTAACATAACTATTTGTCAAAAATCAAATCATAGACGAAGTAATATTTGTAGAAATCTTGTACTTTGCCCAGTTCGCGATTGTTTTTCTAGAAGCGATATACATCAACACATTTCAGGCGATGTTAATGAGCCGTCCACATAAGTGCATCATAATTAAGAGTGCGTTGCACCCAACAGGAGCCAAAACAACGATTTCGCGGTGACGAGCATTATAAACGCCTCCATACAAGCTATTACCTACGCAATATCGTCATTAGAAGAAGGATGACTCATATTGTTCCGTTAAGTGGTTTTTCTCGAGGGTATTTACCAATATTCAGTCGTTGACAGTACTAAAGCCTAAATGTGACTTTTCATGTACCTAAATTTCAAGTCTCCTGTATGAAATGCATTATAGGTAGCTCTAGTTAGTTGTATTTCAACAAAAATTAAATAAAATTTTTCTAAAATTGGTATCAGTAACAATTAATACTACCTGGGACTTCCGTGTATTCCACTTATTATGTTGTTTTTAATATCATAGTCGTACCTTAAGAAGAAAATCGACGGTGGCGATACACGAACGTATTGCGGAACATTCGGAAAGCATACCACTAATTCATTTGTTTTCGCATTAATCAAGTTGGCGAATGTCTCGCGTTTTATTCCAAAGTTTTGCAGGTATGAGTCGCTACACCAGGGTTAGGCATCTTAAATAGAAGTAAACAATTTGAAAATTCGAAATATTTCAATATTACATAAATAATCTCTTCTCAAATTTAATACTGTTGTGTCCATGTATATTTTAGTACTCAGTATTCATGACACTTGAGCTGTCAGAATAGAGTGTACTGTCAGTCAAAAATGAAGAATTCTGTTTCAATAATAATAAAGTATATACCATTCTTATATTAAATACAGCGAACTTGTGTGATTTGTATGCAGAGACTGTGTCATGCAAAAACACCTTACCTGGTAGGCAATCCACATTTGCTTTGGTTGGAGAATGTTTATCCTTCAAAAAGGTATTATGAATGTATTCATTGATTAACTTTTGAAAAATGGATTCAAATCCGACCATCTACATCTGCTATATCCTTAATAACAGTATTTTTTTAAAACAAATCCTACAGAAAAGAGCTATTTTTAACAAGCTTTTATTAGCTTCACCTGTATGTATGTATCTATCTACAGTATCGGAAAGTTTCATCTTGGGTATGGTGGTTTCATGAGAAAGGGATATCGACGTGAGTTGTGTGCGGTATGTCGCATTGCCACGTGGTCCGTTAATGCGTCGGGTGGGGTAACAGGAGAGGCGCGCAGTAGTATGTGGGGGTTTTTTAGGTCGCAGATTTCGAATTTCATATAAAAAATCAAAGATGGCGGTTAATATTTGTCATTTTGGTCCGATTCGATTCAAAATTAGTATGTGAGGGTTTTCGGGGTCAGAGATTATGAAAAATATTATTATTTTTTTTGTTCTACCTAACATTGTTGGCCAATATTTCGAGCACGTCATTCGTGTATTCAGCGAAACAAAAAAAAATGTTGCTCGGGGCAAAATCCAAACAATGCCAGTCAGCCAGTCCTAGCTCTAATCGACTTTTCGAAATACTTCCCAGGTTTCTTCACATCATTGCTCTATCTTATCGAAAGAAAATATTTGCTCTCGGTGCCAGACGATTGGAAGAGATAAACATTCAATGTAGTATCATTAGGGGGATTGGAAATTGAATCAAAATTCAATTTAAAGGCGCCCGAAGCTACAGGAAAAGCTCAATCGCTCTGCTAATTTGATTGATGCTAGGGCTCTTTGATTCAAATTCGTGAACCCATCTCACAAACATTAATTTTATCATGAAGCAGGCGAAGTAGTCATATATATATATATATATTGTATAGTATATATAGAGAGCATAACCTAAAGTTCGGTATTTCTGAGACATATTGTTGATTTCAAGGATTGTTGGTATCAGAAAAACCCGAGGGGCGAACCGCTGATGAATTCTGGTGTACAAAATCGAGAATTCCCGATGAATTACATGAATTACCGATGAATTACATGAAGTCCCGATGAATTACATATGAAGTTCGTGAATAAAGGGCTAAAACTTTGACGATTCATGACCGAATATATCATCCTATGACATCTACATTCTCTACGGTAGTAAACTTTAGCAAAAGACATAGTTAATTGCATTAACAAAATTTCTACAATAAATTTTGTTAATTACTCCGTGAAGCAAAAAAAATCATGAAGAGTCTACGAAAGTTAAAGGCACAAGTGTTGGGGAAATGAAAAAATCTATTACTATTTTAAAAAATGTTCTCAAAACAACTTTATCGATATGGTGGTGGTAAAGCATTCTTGGTTGACCATGGAGTTGATTTCTGACATACTATCAAAAATGGAAGATAAAAAAGGTGTCAATCCAAATGAACGTTCTGATGACATTGGAACATTTCTAATAATGAGGGTTAGCCACACTCAGAATGATGATGCGGATGTTTTCCTGATAAATATTATTCGGAGAGAAGATAAAACAATTGCCGAAGATGATAAAATTAACGATATTTTAGATTTATCATCGATATCATTCAAAAAGATACATTGAAACTCAAACATTTGCGGACTTTTTTTTTGTGAATCGACGGATTTGAAAATTAGACAGTAAGTTTCATCGAACTAATTTATTACTCACCGTTTTTTTGTTCACGGGCACACGCACTGTATCTGTCAAATCATTATAGATAGTAATTATTATAAACACAAAATAAGAAACAGAAATAGGCTACAAAGTATTTGTACATAAATGTCAGTAAAAAACTTACTTATTCTAGAAGGTTTTAGTATTGAAAAATATGTTTTAAAGTTGTCAAAGTAATAGGAGCTTCTCTAAAGTTCATACACTCTACAGGTGTTTATGTTAATTTTTATCATCATTATGTTTCTGGTTTTTTGGCTTTCGTCAGGGTGGTGTAGCTAGTAAAAGAGTGATCAACACTTGGTTGGATGTGAAAAAACATGTAAAAGCAGCAAAACACCGCAGTCAACTACATGAAGTTAACTACCTTTTTGCGTCTCAGTTATTCTGAGATTTCAGAACAAAATCCAAATTATATTATATTTTTATTTTTTCTCAATGGTGCAACTGGTTTTCTTTGTTTCATTTCGGTTCTATTATAAATAACCCTCTTTAAGTTCTAGAAAGACAAGCGTTATTTCTTTCAAATGCTGTACCTATATCGGATTTGCACACAGAAAACAAACATAGAAAACAAGGATCCTGAAAAACGTTTCGGAATATTGATGACTAGAAAGAGAAGCACAACATTTAATAAAAAACTGGCTTATGTTTATTATGTTTTGGGTTCAGTATTAGCCCATAATATTTCTCATACACATTATAGCATAGCGTCCTGGGGGTTATGCTACAATAACGTCTTCAGTTTTTATTCTTCAGAAACGAGCAATTAGAAACCTTTGTAAATAAAGCAAATTGAACATAATTGTTTAAACTTTTTTTTTTTAAAGAATGTTAGCACTTGTTTCAATTTTTGTATTGGAAACTGACATCGCCTACAATAGGTACTCGCCAGAATTCAGAGCTCTCCATTAGGACATCCAACATATGTACTTAATAAAAGTTTCTCTGATTCATAATGGACTACGAATAATGTTAATTTTAACTTCAATAGAAATAAAACAAAAAACCTTATTGAAAAGGCGTATTACATAATTTTATGACGATACACTTTAATTTCAGAGTTATTTTTGAATTGTGATCTCATTTGACTGATATCCCTTTTGCCTTTTGGCAATTGTGTTCATGAATCATGAATGTATTGTTTTTATCCTGTCACTTTATTAATTTTTTATCCTGTCGTACAAGGTATTGCACGAATTGTATTGTATAGCACTAACTAATTGGGCTAAAAAAATGTTGAAAGCGCGTTACTGACAAAATTAGTGTTTGAATTTTGACTCAACTTGTCAAAGTCGATAGATAATTTAATTAATATTGACAAGTCTGGCTCACAATAGCCTTTAACTGCTGTACGACTTTTTTATGCACACAACTGTACACTAAACATACATTAATCTTATTGGTCGTATTGCTGGACTCGCTCGATGAGGATGAAGTTGTTGTATCCTGATGGTATACATTTAAATGCCATTCAACGCAGGATTCGATTGTTTCGATGTTCAACGAACCACGGCCAACTAACTCTCAAAGAGCGCAATCATAGAATCGATTTAATTCCTAAATCGTAGTATTGATCTTGTTTTTTTCATTTGTTTTCAGGAGATATCGAGAAAGTCACGTTCTTCTTCGGACCTGTGGGCATTCTAGTCTTCGTCAATTTGTTGCTGTTTGGTCTCACGGCCAGAGAATTGACTTGCGGTCTGTGGAAGAGAGAGCTTGTCAAGTCGACAACTGAAAGGTAAGATTACTGAAGAAATATGTACAGTGAGAACCGAAAGTCCTCGCCCCCTCCCCCGTAACTTAATTATTTTTCATATTACAAAAAAAATATTAAATACCTACATACGTTGTAGGGTTTCATTCAATCTCTTCAATGGTTTAAGTTTCATTTATACAGAGTGTCTCAAAAACGCAGCGACTTAGAAGTTAATTTTTAGGACACCTTATAATATCATTCCATGACTCTCATGGAAAACGTGCCTGGTATACCTCGACGTTATCATCGTAGTTGACAGATCTTTCGAAGATCATGTGAGAAATCTAGAGAATGTATTCCTGCACCTGAGGAACTCTGGACTGAAACTGAGCCCTAGGGAATGCCATCTGTTCCAGAAGGAAGCCATTACCCTGGCCACATTGCCTCTGGAAAAAGAGGAGCAGTGCACGACCAGAAAATCAAAGCTGTCAGAGAGTGGCCCATTCCAAAAGACATCCACCAGCTTCGGAGTTTTCTTGGCCTGTGCACCTACTACCGTCGATACGTGCTAGGGTTTGCCAACATCGCCAAACCACGAAGCAGACTGACTGAAGGACAGACTCAGTTTCAGTGGTCTCCGGAATGCCAAGTCATTCAAAAAGCTCAAAGAATCCTTGATCACCCTGAGCTATCCCTTACTCAATATAAAATTCATTTTGAATACTGACGCTAGTAACGTAGGGCTTGGAGCCGTCCTGTCTCAGATCCAGGAAGGACAAGAGAAGGTCATTGGGTATTCCAGCAAAACCCTCAGCAAACTGGAGCGCAATTATTGTGTCACCAGACGGGAACTGTTGGCTGTAGTAAAAGGGGTAGAACATTTTTACAAATACGTCTACGGAAGGAGATTCCTGGTGAGGACTGACCATGCAGCCCTCAAATGGCTTTTACAGTTTTAAAACCCCGAAGGCCAGGTAGCACGGTGGATCGAGCGACTTCAAGAATTTGATTTCGACATTAAACATCGAGCAGGAAGCAGTCACAAGAATCCATGCCCAGACGACTGCTCACACTGTCTCTGTGCCGAGGAGAAGGACCACGGTGGTTGACGATGACTGGAAAGACCAAGAGAAATATCCAGACCTTCGTCTGGTCATCGGCTGGAAAAGGGGCAACCGAAGACCATCATGGCAGGAAGTCGCACGCTATTCTCCAGTAGTTAAATCATACTTGGCCGAATGGAATTCCCTTACGTTGAAAAATGGGGTCTTGAAACGTGTGTTGGAGTCCGAGGATGACGGCGAAGAAAGACGCCAGACAGTGGTACCCAAGGCCAAGAGACAGGAAGTGCTCCGAGAAGTGCAAGATGAAATCACCGGAGGACATCTGGGAGTGACTCAGAAATTAACACAACGGTTCTATTGGGCCAATTGTCAAGCTGACGTTAAGGACTGGTGCAGGAAGTGTGCCGTATGTGCTGCCAGCAATGGGCCTCGAACTAGACCTAAGGCCCCGATGCGTCAGTATACAGGTATACAGGATTGCAATAGATATCGCTGGCCCGTTTCCCGAATGGAAACAAATACATCCTTGTGGTTATGGACTATTTCAGCAAATGGACAGAAGCCTACGCCCTATCCAATCAGGAAGCAATTACCGTCGCAAATGTTTTGGTCAAGGAGTGGATATGCCGATTCGGTGTCCCATTGGAGCTGCATTCCGACCAAGGCAGAAACTTTGAATTTCATTTGTTCCGGGAAATGTGCAAAATGTTGGATATTCGAAAAACCAGAACAACAGCTCTACACCCACAATACGACGGAATGGTAGAACGAATGAATAGGACAATAAACCGCCACCTGTCCAAAGTGGTCTTTGCCCATCAAAGAGACTGGGACCAGTATCTTCATCTCTTCCTGATGGCTTATTGTTCAACTGGCCAAAATCCTGCAAGCATTATTATGGGAGGAGAGCTACGACTGCCTTGTGACTTGATGTTTGGGACGCCACCAGGACAAGACACCGCGGAAGAAGAGTATGTCAGCGAACTCCGGCAGAAAATGGGCGATATCTACGAGCGAGTTCGTTTGAATATTGAGAGTGCCAGCATGAAGAAGACGTATGACATCAACGCAGATGCTAGAACATTCAAGACCAGTGACCTAGTCTGGCTGTACAACCCCAAGCGTCCCCACGGCTTCTCACCGAAATTACAGAAATGACCTCGTCCATTCCAACAGGTTGGCTCCTTATGTCGAAAATCACGATCAAGTTCACACCTTCAGACCACCAGAGGGCGAGATGACCTTCTAGCAGTTCATGGCCTTATACTCAAATGGGCAGAAAGTTTCACATGGGGTAACTCGAGAGGAGCCACAAGATCCTTTCCAGACACATACTGACTACGCGCTAGCGCACTGCGTGGCAGAAGACCTCCGAATGTCCATAGGCATAGCTGTGGTCTTCTCTAAGAAGTTTGGTCAGCTCCAGGAACGGCGGAAACAGAACCCAGAAGTTGGAGGGGCGTTACAGTTAAAGAAAGTCCAGAGAAAAATCTTTTACCTGGTAACCAAGAAGCAATCTCGAGATAAACCGTCCAATGAAGACGTCTGGGAGAGCCTCACCAGACTGAAAAATACGATGCTGGACCAAAATCTTATGGACCTGGTAATCCCAAAGTTATCCTGTGGGATTCCTAGGCTGGATTGGATAGTCATTAGAAGTATGTTCGAGACGATATTCAGATCCAGCGGCATTAAGATTTTGGTGTGCTGTCACCATCTTCAACGACCGAACAGGAAGACCGTAGAGTGTTACTTCCATCGGACGTCACGGTGCAGATATGGGGAGATATGGGGGACACACTCGAAGGATGATATTTCGGGACGAAATGTCTTTAAGAAGGGGGCCAATGTCACGAATATTTAGACCGCAGAACGGCTGGCGCCATCTAGTGGAGGGTAGCAGTAATCGTGGTCCCTAGACCCGAAGCAAATGGAAATTGTAGAATACTCTCGAAAACGACGAGAAGAAATGTTTCTTACTATTAGAGGCTGTGCGAGTCGCCGATTGACCAGTATTGAATACGGAAGTATTGAGTGTCGAAATAAATATAGCCCAGTGATTGTTGTATATGAATTAGCGTGTTGAATAAATAATTTTAAAGTAAATTTGCAAAGTTCTGCTATGTGTTTAGATGTCTGATTCTGAATATCTTCTATCCAAGTACTTACGTTCTTTATGTCATCCGGCGTTAGATTATTGCTACTCTTGACTTATTCTGCGTACGTATGTGGCATTCACGCCCATTATTTATTGCAATTCGGATGAATAATAATAAGTGGTTTGCTGTAATAAAAGCTCGATTAGTGGGTTTTTTTCGAGTCACACATCAAGATTTATACGTTAGCAGGTCGTTTTTAATAATGCTCCTATAAAAATTGTAGCAATTTCGTGTTTATGTTTACGCGAAGTGACTTTATGACCGTCGTCGTTTGTTCTCGAAGATTTAAAACGCATCTGCGACCAGTATGACAAGTAAGGTAACTAATATATCGAGTACTTTGTTTATACTCGTAATGCTCATAATGCTTTTCATTTTTTATGACCTCCTGTTTGTACGAGCAGTTATTTACGGTGCAGTAGATCATTCTTTGACAGGATTTATTTATTGATTGGTGTATGATTCAAAGTGTTGGAATTTGGAATCGAATGCGTATTCTATTTTATTTCAAAATTTGCCAGAAATTGCTCTCCACCTTTTCTTGACAAGGTTATTGTTATGCCGATATACAGGTCTACAGGTAGTACTTCGAATAGCCTAATATTTTCTCCTTCTTGATAATAATCACATTGAAAATAATCTGAGTACTTCACCTACCTACTTTTACAAATGCACAAAATCAGTTTATTTGAAAAAATAAAAAGTGGTTAAGTATAATATTCATTTTAGGAATCTATAAACTATCAAATAATTAGAATTCAATTAGGTAGCCACAAAATCCTATAAGATGAAAGCGCTGCAGCCCAGCTGCGTCTCGCAGTCAGTTGCCCAGTTGCGCCCCGGGTTTCAGCCCAGAAGCGTTCCGCGGTCAGAAAGTTGACCCGTTGGCTGCCCAGTTGCGTCCCAAGTTGCGTTCCGCGGACAGAAAGTTGACCCTTTGGCTGCCCAGTTGCGTCCCGGGTTTTAGCCCAGTTGCGTTCCGCGGTCAGAAAGTTGACCCTTTGGCTGCCCAGTTGCGTCCCGGGTTGCAGCCCAGTTGCGTCCCGCGGTTAGGCGGTTTCTCTCTATGAAGTACATTAGCCTCGTCTCAAAAAATTCGGTGGTGCCTCTGTCCGGTGTTGTCAGCAATTCCCGATTTAGATGTTTCCCCTCGTTGAGTCCACTTTTTGTGTTTTTTCTAACGGATAATGGCCTCTTGTTCTCTTCGATGTAGGAATCTCCACATTCACATGGGACCTCATGAATACAGTTTTTTCTGGATTTTGTTTTGTTCTCTGGTTTCGTCTTGGTGAGGAAGCCTCGCAGGGTACTGCCAGATTGAAAGCAAATATGTACTTGTTCCTGATCCTTCTGATCTCAGAGATACCTCTGATGCAGGGAAGGACGAGAACGGGTTTTTGTGGTCGTTCTTCGATCGTCTTGGTCCTTTCGAGTTGTTTCTGTACTTCTCCTATTAGTTTCTCGGAGTATCCGTTTCGGCGTAGGTTCTTTTTGATATAGTTTATTTCCGCTTCCTGTTATTGCAAATAGGCATCGCTCTCTCCATCAACGTTCTTTCATTGCCTCTCTTTGTGGAATTTGCGTGATTGGAGCCGTAGTTGAGGTACTGTCCTGTGTGTGTCTTCTTCCTGTAAACGGGGGTGAGGATACTAGTGTATGTTCTTTCAGCTGTCACATCGAGAAACGTCAGGGTACCATTAGTTTCTTTTTCCATCGTGAATTTGATTGGATCCTTCATGTTATTGATTTTTCCATATGATGAAGGTGTCGTCCAAGTCTTAGCCATAGTTTTGGTGTGTATTCTGCCTCTCTGATAGCCAATTCCTCGAACTACTCCATGTATATGTTGGCGTTGACTGGAGAAAAGAAGATCTCATTGGCAGTCTACCTATTTGGGAGAAGAAACGGTCTTTTTCTTGAAAGTTATGTGGTAGTTCCAATATGGCTTGTGAAGCTGACTGTCTTCTTCTAGTTTCCTCAAGGGGCGGCCGCAGGCCGCATATAGTTCACGATCGGCACACGGCTCGCAGTTCAGTGGTCAAAACAAACTTTATTTTAGCGGTCTCCTTTGTTAAAGGAATACGACATCGGCATGTTTTTTCTGTTACTTAACCAGTATATACAGTGTCCGTCATAAAATTCTAAGAAGTCTAATGGTGGTTCGTTTATGCATGTCCGACAACTGAAAAATTCATTGCGACTTATATATCACGTGACCATAGATTTGGCGGGAATTTCAAAAAAAATTGTATATGGTGCCGAAAATGGTTCAAATTGAATTGAGCTTATTCAATATTCTCAAACCGTAAATAAAATTTCAAATCAACTGATATTTGCAACTGAAACTCAATAATTCATTATTGAGAGAAAGACCATACATGAGTTTTGAATTCTAGTTGATGTTTGAATATCGAGGCACGGTCCATAAATCAGTGACTCAAAACTAAAGTTTCATATAACTGTTTCATCAAATCTTCAGATAATGCAGTAAATATTTCTCAATGAATATTTGTTTAATGAGTGTTTTAAACCGCAAATCATCGTCAACGAGTAGTCCCAAATTTTTTATTGTTCTACAGGGTTCAATATTTACACCATTCATTACTACTTCATCTGTGGCATGTACTCTATCAAATATATCATCTGTGATTTGGTTGGATTTAATTTCACACCGTGTTTATTATAATATTTAAATATTTCATCAAGGATATATCAGCATTATCTTTATTGAAACTTGAGTGTCGTCAGGAAATTGAGTTATGTAACAATCATCATCAGATAATTCTTTCAGATCCATAGTGTACAGTAAAAACAGAAGCGGGCGTAGTATTGAGCACTGGGGAACTCCTCGAGGTAATAGCATTGCACTGGAAGTGGTTTCCTCTAGGACAACATACTGAAATCGGTTGGAGGGATAGCTTTCAATTAAACCCATGATAAGTTCATGTCAACGTTCAGTTTTAGTGAAAAGACGAAAAAATCCTAGAGGGGCGGCACATTAGGTTCACAGCAAAATACGGAGATAAAGTAGACAGACGCACTCGCATTAACGAACAAATGATTACTAGAGAGCTTTTGTCATTCTTTTCAAAGTATACATCCTGTAATTCCTCTCAGGATCTTCTGAAATGGTAAAGATAGCGTGCACCGCAACTGAGAATTGAACATGTTTTGTTTCTCGCTCGGCGTTTTTCATCATATTCCCATTTTCATCAGCGGCTAAAAAGTAGTCAAGTATGGCTATTTTAATGGCGCAACATTCTCTCTCCATATTTTTCACCCGTTTCGAGACGCTCGAGGACATTCAAGGACGGATGGCACTCGCAGAAAAAATTCTATAATAGGCGTCTCGACCGGTCGAAGCGGCTACCAGCAGCTTTTTAATCGTCTTTCATAGACGCGGGAAAAGCGAGAACCGGTTGCGTTCGGATGCTGCGAAATCAGCGATATTGTATAAAGGGTCGAGACTCTGGTCGAGAAGAGTTATATCCACCACTATCCAAATATATCCACCACTATCCAAAGTGCCCAACCCAAAAGTTCTTCTCGCATTTTTCATCTAAAATAACTTAGAGAAGCAGTTGTTCAAAAAATTACCTGAATTTTGAATTAGACCAAAGATTTACGTGTATTTCAACTGGTCAGACATTCCACTGCATCCGCATGTAATTTCTAGATGCAAAATTTCCCACACGTTACATAGTAAGAGGTATGATGATGGGGTGGCCTCCTAGGTCACCAGAGTTGCTTGCTGAATTCTCAGAAATTCATTGGTCGCTAGGACTCCATTCGACGTGCATTGGTTACTGTATTTTGTAACAATATGTTGTCCTTATAGCTGGATTAGTTGGTACAATAGTCCATCACGAATATGAAGGAAATCCTACTAAGCCCAGTATCCTTTGGAACCAAACTCGGATGATTATGGCCACTCAGATCTAAGCTCTTTCTTTAGCCAGCTTCAGATCAACTTATTGGTATCATTTTTCTTGCCCTAATAGTCCATAAATCGAAATAGTTTTACAGAGGTAGCTTGCAGTAGTTCTCTGCAAAGCTCCTCACTGTAAATGTTGCCTTCTTCTTTTTCTATATTCCCAGTGTTCTTTTTCCAGTCGGAAAATATAATGATAGTACATATAAGAGTTTTTTGGAATTTAGATGTCTTCTCCTTGGCATAGATCTTCATCATCTAATTTCCTCGTGTTTTCTTAGGAAGATTTCTTCGTTGCCGATACGACTAATTTTATTTTTAATATTGGGAAAAAAATCGTTTTTTTCCATTGATATTCAGACCAAAAAGACATGCATCTGTTATTTCTGCAACTGGTGTGGAGTTATCCCTTTGAATAAATCATAGGTTGATAACGGGTAATGAACTAGTGGGAGAAAAATGCACTGTATGAGGAATTGGAAAAAATGAAAATGACACAAACATTAACCGAGCTCAGATCTTACCTCATGTACTGCCGTAGTCCGTCTTCGGGGAGTCCTTAGTCGGCCGACTGATGCAGGTTGAAGTCAAGAGCTGAACTGCACTTCACTTTTTAAATGTTCACACGAAAAATTGGTGTTCGCGTTGATGGATGACAGCGTGATAGCAACCATGCTGGTGGTAAATTGGTAACGTCGTACATACGTTTTTTCTTCCGTGGTACTATTCGACGTATTGGCTCGATCTGGCTATAGGTTTTTGTGGGAGTGTGAAGGTATAGGGTGTACCAAGAAAAGTAGGGTCGATAATGCGGAATTAAATGAAGATTGATGCGGACTAAAACGTATCAGTCAGATAGATAAATGAAAAATAATAAAGAATAAAAAAGGAACAATAAAGACATCACACTAAAGCGGGACGCGACAGCAACCGACATAAAATTTTCCGTAGTCGATGATTGGTACGGTTTGTTTCGTAGCCTTTTCCATAACTATATTGATTATTTTCGGCTTCACTGATTTTTGTATGAGGTTTGGAAGCTTCTCAATCTATAGCGAAGCTGCATATTTGATCATCTTGGTAGCCTATGGGGGAAAGTTTTCTCTCAGATCGGATCAGAACCTCCACTTGGCAAAGAAACACTGAATACCTGGACTCCAAGAAGAGTATCAGACCTCTGGCATAACTTACCATTATTGGACCATTCTAAGGCATGTATAAATCTCTCGAAAAATATCACCAATCTATTGTTAGACTCTGGTAGGAACGACTTACGTTATCTTACTCGCCACTGTCGCTTGAATCACCAAATGTCAAGACTAGGACTGTCGGAAAATCCTGAATGCCGTCTTCCTCTTGAAGATGATGAAACAGTATCCACTTTGTGCCTGCTCCATCGCGGACAGAATCGGGTTTTCGATGTTTGGACACAACTTGGGAGTGGTATTGAGAGTGGATGAAAGGAGACCCAGATCTTACCAAATTAAATTGTATGAATCCAACCGAGTGAAATTCAGAAATAGAAAATTTTTTCAGTCAATGTCCATCAGACTTACAAACACGATACTCATTATTTTGACATATTCCAAAGAGCTCGTTGGGATAAAGGGCGTGCCTGGAAAACAAAGGAGTGAATGATGAGAATGAGTGCGATGAAAGAACTGAAAATGAAGTTTTTGATGAGTTTGTTGAAGAAAATGAGTTGTTGATGCCAAGAGGCTCGAGTGATGATGTTGATGAATCAGAAAGAAACGATGATCATTGTTGTCCTAAGACGAGACATGGCAGACCTGCTTACCTGAATGATTTTGTTCAATGAATAATGTGGTTTTCACATGATTGTTTTGATTTGGATCAATTTGTTTTGATATATCATTTTTTGTTTCAAGAAGAGAGATGTTATATTATTATTTGTTGTGTGACACTCTGTAACAAATTAGTGAAATATTTGGTGTAAAACTGACAATTTCAATATAAAATTTGATGACAAAATACATGCAAGCCTTTCATCATTGTATACTTATTTATATTACACTAATCGTCTTCGTGAAGAAGATGGGTTTATTTAATTGAAATGTTGTGAGCCACAATAGATCCTCATGAGTCACAGTGTAGGGCTACAATAGACTCACTCATTCCAAATGTAACTTTACCTAACAAGAAGTTTCCCTTCTTTTGTAGACGACCTTCTAAATAATCTTCTAGTGGGACAACCATGTTTTTCTCTTGATGAGCTGTGATAATTAAATCTTGCTTTGTTGTTTGTGAGCCATTATCTCTCCCTCATTTTGTATTTCTGAATCTGAATATCACTCAGCAACTACAGAAGTAGATGGCCAGTTTTTCCACGGTCACAGCAGTGTTTCGTCTGCAGAAGGAAGCTGTTTGATTGATGCTGCAACTCTCATGTATATGGCTAGTTTTTCTACAGTCACAGCAGGTTTTCGTTCTTCATAAGGAAACTGTTTAATTGATGCTGATTTGGAGTAAAATAACTTTTTAATAGCGTCGACTCTTACCTAATGTAACTTTCCATACAATTGCGTTTGAATATGAACATAAGATATTGTTAATTTTTTTATTTCTTCATTCATTTATTGAATACACGTGTGTGCTTTGTGCGGTATTTTTCCATTATTGTGATTTTTGTATGACCTATCATTGTTATTATTTAATATTATTAATATATAACATATTAATTTTCCAGGGCTGCTTTGGGACGAGTTTGTATGAAGTTGGTAGTGGTTATGGGCGTGAACTGGATATGGGATCTACTATCCGTGGCCGTCGGAGGACCCACCGAATTCTGGTACGTGACGGATTTCATCAACAGCATTCACGGGGTTTACATCTTCATTGTTGTTGGATGCCAACCACAGGTAAAGACACTTTTTCTGTACTAGCTTATAATGAGCCAGTATTTTCCATCAGTGTATTTAGTATTTTCGCAATGCAAAACCATCTAGAAAAGTAACATTGTTTGTATTGTGTTGAAAATGTCTAAAGTAACTACCGCTATTGATTGAATCAAATTTTGGAGATGAATGTTGGTAACAAACGTAATAAGTAATAATAAATGATGGAGGGGCAAGGATTAGCGCAATGGTAGCGCCGGGGCTTCGTGATCGAAAGGTCGCTGGCTCGATCCCCAGGCAGGGCCAGAATTTTTTCAGTTTCATATGTAAATCTGACTGATTGAATCTTGTTGCTGGCTGGGAATAATCCTCCACGATTCACTGTTGCGTTACAACAATAACAATAATAAAAGTATAAAATAAAACTAAATATAATCTCAAAAGTGTGATTAAGTGCCTTCCTGCTCATAGAAGAGTACATATGCTCTTCTGCTCACCATGGTCTGAAATAATCGGGGAAACATGAGAATCGTTGTACACGTGCCACGTGCCTGAATATGTGTTCTTTTTTTGCAGGTATTGTCGGCGATTAAACGCTTTTGGGGCATGAGCAAACACAGGCAGAACGGAACAGCTGGTACCACCAATCATCACTCGACAAGTTCTCAAGGGCCTCCCTCTATGGGAGACACTCTGACGAATAACAGTGTGATAACCAACGGAACGGTGAAAGTTGCTCTTGAAACGAGCTGCTAGAGAACCAGTCTGCTTATATCGAACCAGAAAGCTTTAAGACTGACCACAGGAGAGAAGGACCGACAAGCCCAAACTTTATAATATGGTCTGGTCTGTTTATGGCCCAAGGATTGATCCTTGAGGTATATACGCTCTTTGTACAGAGGTTTAATTTATATAGAATATAGTATGATAGGATCGAGCTGAATCTCTGGCAAGGTTTCATATAGTTTATGTTAGAAGACGGTTAATTGAATGTGAAACTCACTAGCCTCTCTCGTCTCGTCCTAGAGGTCCTAGAGCTACAGAACAAAATTATAGTCTTGCCTTGTATACTAGGGGACGATATATTTTTGATAAAAATAAAGCAGTAGTTTATTTTAGAAGTAAGGTTGCTTCAATATGTAGTGATATGCAATAATTGTTGTTTATCCTAAGTGTATACCTAAGAGTAGGTAGAGTGAAATATGTATGTGATCTTAGATATTAACTTCTGTTATTTTTTAAAGAATTGAAGGTTAAATTGATATTTACTGCGATTCTTAATATCAGATTTAGTTTATGAATTTAACTTGATAATCTTGAAATTGCCAAATTGTCTGAAATAATCTACTTGACGAGCAGAAATGAAATAATTGAGACTGATATATTTGTCTTTATATCTGATACGAATTTTAATTTTTAGTTATTATTTATGAATGTTTGCATTTGGTTGAATGTTTTGATATAGATAATGATATAATTGATGTTTACCTTTGTTGCTTTTTTAACAGTGTCATTGTTAATTTACAGATTTTGTGTGAAACTACAACAAACTACTATTTAATTTCACTGGTCAATATTTGGTTATTCCTGTCAAATATCTATTATCAGTTTCTCTAAAAAGAAAACAATTCATTCGTATATTATTTATTGAATAATGAATTTCAGAGTGTGAATGTATGATTGAATGCAGTCGAATGTTTCCCAGTATTATTGTAAAACTGTCAATATAGTTATAGGTCCAATATTTATAGTTTTGAGTTCTGTTTCTCCGAAACATTATTTATTTTTTCATATTTCGAACGTGATTGTGAAATTTCTTTTAGTTTCATATATTGATAAGCTATTTGTTGTAACAATGTCAGTATTTTGTATATTAAAATATAAAAATTTAAATAAATCCCAAACCGCATTTTTGTCTTCCTTTTGTTCTCTCCAGAACTATTATTAATCCAGTAACCTTGTCATAAAAAGCATTGGCCTAAGTTGCATCAAATGGTGGTAGTAAGTTTAAGCATGCTCTCTAGGGTTTTGGCAGTTATAATAATAATAATAATAATAATAATAATAATTTTATTGCCATAAATTTCGTATGAAACACACAAGTTAATGATATAATGATCAATGAACAAGCAAAATTAGCACTATCCTGTGGAACAAACACATTTGAGAGCATATGGCATATGGTTTCCACCGGATTTTTATTCACTTACCTGACAGCCCCAACGGCAGTGACGGTGAATATTTTTTCTTTTTAAAGGAAAAAAATAATCCTTCCGAGTTTTCTCATGGATATTTAACTTGAATTTACATGGAGAAGAAAATTCACCATCAGAAAAATTCGTGTAGGTACATTATTTTGTATAAGAATGAAAGGTTTTTGGTGGTATAAAGTAGGTGAAAATTACCTAACTATATAGTTATTTATTATACAAGGGAAAAAAGTATTAGATTTTAGCTCGAGGTTGTGTTGTCTCCCGATGCGAGTAGTTTGTTTGAATTTATTGGAAATTTTCCAGTTTTTCGAGATTTATTGTATGAGTAATGGATATTTCCAGGAATCCTCCCACGCTTTGAAAATGTAACATGGAACATCGCCAGGACCCAATGACCTTTTGGGTTATAGCAATCAAACAAGATCTTGTAGACAACAGCGCTATAGTAACATCTGCTGTCAGGCTTACTGAAACAACGTTACAGTTCCGTCTGGTTTAATATCTCCAAACGTTTCGATTGCAACTGTGTCAGTAGTCTTCAGCGGCATGGTTAAACTACTCTTCATGGCGTATCATTTGCAGTCAAAACTTTTAGAGATTTTACCCAAAATAGAGGAGGACAACACCTGCAGATTCTGTGGGGAACATCCTGAAACACCTCACCACATATTGATGGAGTGTTACGCTGTACACCACAAAAGATTAAATATACTGGGATCACACCAGCTGACTGTGGAAGAAATACCACAAATGGACCCCCTCAAAATCCTAAAATTCCTGAAGGAACTGAGGCTTGAGGGGATGCTGTAAACGAGAACACCTTGAGATAGCATAAGAAGATGGGGCACAATAGATCTAACTAGGTCGCAGCGCATCAGTCACCATCCATACCAACCAATACCAATACCAATACCCAAAATAGATCACAGCGAAACTCACAAACAAACCACAACATTGACGCCATTGGTCTGAAAGAGTATTAATCAAATATAACACCCTATATTTTGTACACTATAAGTAAACATTTTTTGTGCACATCATAACATTTGTTCCGTAGGACAAGTTCAACAACAATAATATTTTTGGAGTGGGATTTTTTTTGGTGCAAATAAAGATACTGGTAAGAATATAATCAATATATTACAATATTTTTGAGTCGTTTGCAATAATACGATAATCTTTGGTATATGTACAAAAGATATAACCATAACTAAATGCGAATAGCTCACAATAATTATCAACTATGAAAAACTGGTCCAAATAATTTAATTGTAGAACACAATAGAACAAAGACTAGTGTAAGTCACGAAATAGTTCATAAATATCTTACAGAGCTAGTGCAGTTCTAGTATGTATTCAGATAAATGTCAGTCATATATACATTGGGCCGAGTTTAGTCTATGTATGAAATATTAATGTAATCATCTGGACTCACTTCAAAGCAATAATTAAATGTGTATTTTTGGCAGGACACAAAGTATTATCAATTTCTAAAATACCCTTTTTTTAAGGTCATTAGTATCATTCGATAGAAAAATAATTACTTGCGTAATAGAAAAGTACCCAGAAATAATTCAAAAATCTCATACAGAGACTCTCAGCTGACGACTCGATATCAAAAAGTTTCACAATATATTACATTAAATTATAATTTTCAGTTTTTGGTATAGGTGAATAAGGATGCTGATTTCGATACTCAGATATAAAAATTCCATAAGGATAAGATTATTAAGCATTAAGTTCCATTAGAAAACATAGATTTATCTCGATTTCTCACGTCAGTTTCCTTAACCTAACTCTTTGTAGTTTTTGACATACTCTACAGACATAAAAATCTGAAACTACTATTGGTAATTTCAAAATTATCATCTCCACTTCACCTATTCTACTCACCCATATAATTCTATAGGACATATTCCTAAAAATATAAAAATATCTTAGCAAATGACCTCTTTCAAGAGAATATTTTAATTTTCCATTTTCATATTTATAAAGAAATCAAAAAAGGCAACAAATTCATGAAATATATCACTATCCATGAAAAACAATGCAAACACTGATTTTATTCGATGGCAAGGATTGCAGGTATGGTCCTGTGTTATTTCACCATATCACATTTGCCAACGGTCTCAAAATAAAACTGAAATGGATAGAAACCCTGGGCTACAACAGTTTTGTGTTTGTTTTCGTTCAAACTGTTGATCTGCAAATAGACCATTCCAGAACAGGTGACTTTGACAATAATTTCTGGAGGGCACACATTAATTTCTAACCAAAAATTACATTATTTTGTAATTTTTCGACTAGTTTTCAACCTAAATAGCTTCAAATGGCTTTATTTTGTCATTTTACGACTGGTTTGCAACCTAAAAAACTCTAAGTGGCATTTTTTTGGTATTTTTCGGCTAGCTTTTAACCTAAAAAGCTTTAAATCTGACAGGTTGCCCTTCAACGTGAAGTAATACTGGAATGGTCTATTTTTATGGACCATTTACTATCTCACAATTAGCAAGAAGGCGGTGGATTTTTTTTATAAACCATTTGATTAAAATTAGAAGTCGTAACTCCATATGACATCATAAATACTATAAAATAGATAGGACATTGTTGGATTATAATTTTGGCAGGTATTAGTGGACCTAACTGGATATGTCTCATGATAGATCCAAAGTGTTCCTCTATGGGCCAATTTTTTTATGTAAAAAGCATTTACAAAATTATAGTCATTTTTGGCATCATTATCCGCTGCAAAAAAAAAGAAAACCCAAAAGCCAAGTGAGGGAATAAAACAAGTATTAAACCGATATCAAATAATTTGTCATACTTATAAAACAATGGGTATCAAAATCAGCTAATTATCATATTTTCTGTGAAACTATACCAATATTTGAATCTTTCTAATTCTGCCTAGAGTAAGCTACAAATTGGACCAAAAATGGTACATAAAAAATCACCAATCCTAAGACAGATTTGTGTTCACAGAAAGGGAAACACATATTTGTTTGCCACCATTCCAAGAATTATCTTCCGTTGAAGTTCGACAATTCCAGAATCAACTAAAAGGAACTTATAACTCCAGAATTATGACTACAGTACTAATCTTGATAAGTTGGAATTGCGATTTACTAAATCAGGAAGAGCCAATTTGACTCCGGGCATCAGGAAATTGAAATTCCAAAAAGTCAGATTTAACGATTTTTCAGCCATTCACTGTAATATATAATAATCCAAATATTCGATTTGATTAAGCATACCCAAAATTCAGAATGATAATTCAAATTACAAACTTCTTTGAAGGAAATATAACTTGCTAAATTCGTATCTCTGCAGTATTCTAAAGAGAACGTAACTGTTACGGACATAAAAAAAAACTGAATTCGTCAAGAATTTGAAAAAAACCAATATTTGAAACAATTTTTTTCAAACACGTTTTCTTCTGAAATAGTACATAAGAAGAAAACTTATAGATTTGAGATATGGTTCAAACAGCGACTCATAAGCTTTATATCCTCCTCTAAGCAAATATATATCTTCACAGAAGAAACATATTCGAATAGTCTTTACCAAAAAAAAAATTCTATTTATATCACTGAAATTTCCCATTTTGCAAGTGAAAAAACTCTTTCTCTGGCATGCACCCCAAAACTGATACATAAACATCTCAAAACAATAACTCCCAAACACATACATCAGAAAACTTTTTGATTCCAAAGCCTCGCACCAGGCAAAAATTTTGATTTCACGCTTTCGCTTTTACAGCACCTTCCCCACTAGTCTTGGTCTCGAACCTCTGCTGCAAGGACGCTACATTGGACGAAGACCTAGCTGCGTTCCTGAGTCCTACGGGAGTTTTCGAGCTCACTTCGGAGCCAGTCTTAATCACTTTACCGCCCACCGAGGTCTTCACATCACTCTTTTTATCCTGCGCCGATTTCGCACCCGACACTTTCGCGTTACCTTTCAGTGGAGCCCGAGGTAAGTTCACCGAGGGTTTAACACTAGCGATGGAAGGTTTTTTGATCACCGGATTCCCTCCGAGGACGTCGGGGGTTTTGGACGCGGGGTTGGCATTGCAGCTAGTCACCAGATCAGGGCTGTTGGTGACCGAGCGATTGGATTTCTGTGTAGGGGTCGCAGCCCTAGACGGCGACGGCTTTCTCGTCCTCAAATTCGGCGGCGTGATCTGCCTGTTGATTGTCTTCGGAGCGGGTTTGGTAGGCGACGGGGGCGTCTTCAGTTTACCCCTATCTGGAGAGGTCTCCACCTTCTTGATGGCTGGCTGGTTCGTCTTGTAATTTGCAGCCAGCGGCCCCTGGGGCCGCGTAAAAGTCGAAGCGAACGGCTTCACGCTGTCACTTTTGAACGAGCTCAGCCCCGACTTCGGCCTCTCCTCAGACTTGGTTGTTTCCGGTTTCACCGGTACGTTCACAGCCGAAGGCGCGATATACCCACTCGAGGTAGAGCTAGCGCTGGACTTCAAGTTCCCGCTCATGTTGGCGTACTCGCTGTCGGAGTACAGCAACGACGATGTGTTGACGTAGGTTTCCGAATCGGGAGACGTCACAGCCCTCTCCTGCTCCCTCTTGCGGTTCTCCTCCGCTTCCTTCTTTTTCCGAGCCAACGTAGACGTCGAATAAATCGAATCGAAGTTGCGGTTTTGAATTTCCGACACTATCTCCCCCAATAGGCCAATATTCTCGCTGGAACCCGAGTTACTAGAAGCTTGAGGCTGCGTTACCGGACTCTCGAGTATCACCGCGTAGATGTTGTCCCCGGAAGGGCTCGTTTCACACAATCTAGAGAGAGGAGCTTCTTCGTTCAAACAGTCATCGTACTGGTTTTGAAGTTCTTTGGATATTTCCAGCTGCGGCCTTGGTGGAGGGGGGTTCTTGGGTCTAGTAGCAGCCGGTATGCTGAGAGGTCTCTTGAAGCCTCCAGCTTGTCGCATGGAGCCAAAAGTTTGGATGTTAGGCCTGGGTGAATCTTTGGTGGCCCTCATACTCTGCGCTCGCATTACCACGGCCTTAGTCGCTTCTTTGTCCACAGGCAGAGCTGTTATAGCAATCTCTATGTTGGTCTGCGGTATGGGGTTCGAGATCTTCATACCCCTAAGAGTGTCTTTATCCAGGACCTTGTTGGCCTTCACCTGGCTGGATCTAACCGTGGAATCTGTTCGTACCACGGGTTTTTTATCAGTAGATTTGAGGTACGACGCGATCCTGTTCAAAGTACCGCTACTGCCGACTTTCTTCGGTTCTTCGACGATCTTAACTGCGAGAACAGTACTAGACACTGGGTCCGGTGTCACAGTAGGCTGGACCACTTGTACAACAGCTGGAGCTTCGGGAGCAGCTCTTATAGGCACTTTCGGAGCGTTCCGCAAAGGAGAAATTAGTTCCTTCGCCGTACACGTGGAATTTTCCAGCACCGGCGACGATATAATGGGCCTGGGATTGCTGCCTGGGTTCGGGAGTGGTAGCGCTGGGGCCGCGGATATCTGGTGCACCGCGGACACCCCATTAGAAATCCTGCTGTTCCGAAACGAGTTATATTTCTGTATTGGTTTGTCGAAGAAGCTGGCCTTCGCTGATAGTGTGTGTGAACCGCCACCAACCTGTTGTGGTTTGGATGTTGATGTATTCGCAATGCTGGACGTAGTTCGTGGTGCTGCTGTGGTTTTCACAGGAGGCGGAGGAGCAGCTCTGACCGGCTCGGGTTCCGCCTTGGTGGGGGTTATCGAAAACCCTTTGAAGTTACCGAAAAATGCACTCGAGAATCCGTTGGGTGGAGGTGAGTCTTCGCGTAGGAGGGAGTGATTGTCTTCTGTTCTCTTCGTTGTTTCTGATGGGAAAGACGGCCCCCTCGACTTGCTCGGCGATTTTGTCCTGTTGAAACAACAAAGAAGAAACATTACTTCGAGAAACTCGGGGGTGAAAAGCGGCCATAACCTCACGCAACAAAAACAAACTAGACTAGGTTAATCAATCATTTGGAGCATGTGCAGTAGAAAGAGAGGTTAATTCAAACTAGAAAGTAAAAAACGGTTTCTTACCATTGTAATAGTCAGAACAGAAGCTGGGATGCAGAAGAAAACGTACACAGAAAGCAAGAAGGTTCAAACAAAAACAAAACAACATTTACCAATTAGGGTTATATTCAAATTAAATAACTCAAATAGAAATACAGTTAGTAAAATAAATATAGGAGTCAATACCTTATAATGTAACATTAAATGGAAAGAACAGTACGTCACAATGCATATTAAGTGCAATAATCTCCTGTGACGGCTTATTATTCCGAAAATAGGTCATGGATTAAAACAGTGATCAGAAGATAACTGGAACTTCTATTAAATTCCATACAAAGGGAATTTCAATGACAAATATCTATAGCAACTACTTCCCTGACCAACGAATTCGAATGTCTGGTAAATAGGTCCTGCAAGAACAGCTTTGCATGCGTTTTCCTCAAGGAGAGAAGAAATATGGGATGCCAGATTTTTTTTTCATTTAAGTGGACTGGTCACAGACAGATCAAGAAAAAGACTGGAATAGGATATGCAACATATAAAGTCGCAGATACAGATGAAGCTAAACTGTTGGAGTGCTATTTAGCTTTCTTTCAGGCAGATCTCTTCACATGGTGGTTGATGGGACTTTCTACCAACAATCTACCTATAAATGCTGTTGTTCCGCAGGGATACATTCTAGCAACAACACTGTTTACTCTTCTTCTTCTTCTTGTTGGGAGCTATCTTATGCCCAGTGCACAGTTTTACGTATGATAGTACCCTTCAAGTCAAAAAAGAACTGGGGATGAATGTATACGATCTTTCAACTTTCATATCAGTTTTCATATCCCTTTGCCGTCACTTTGGAGACATGCCAAACATCTCTAGGACTCGTTCTTTTAACAAACAGCAAGGCTTTGGAACTCACTACCTCGAAAGTCCCTGAGCCTCCAAAAATGCACTCGACTTTCACAATGTTTACAGGACATTTATTACATGATGTTACTTTTCGGTTAAAAAACATAAAACAGACTATTTAAGCCAGAAACGCATGTGATACAACAAAGTATTCATTAGAATATGTGGAGAGCTTGTATGAAAAAGCATATACACATATTTAATGATTGTCAGGAAGCAATTAAAGCTCCATTGTACGAACTGAGGTCCTAAAATCTTAGCAGAACAGGAAAGTAAGACTATTCTATATTTCAGGGGTGGGATTCTGTGTAACATAGAATTCTATTGTCGACAGTTTTGTCTCTTTCTCTCCCATGAATTCAACCATAATGGCATTTCACTTTTTCTATCGACAATAGGATTCTATAGCACACAGAATCCCACCTCAGGACAGAATGGAATACAAGTGAATTAAAAAGATGACAAACTTGCCACAAAGCGATGATAATATACAGTAAATGTTTTACTGGACAAATGGGCTCAGAAGACTTATCAAAAATTTGGAATGCAGTGTTTCCTGAGCCACAATAATAGATGGATCCTACGAGAGAAAAAACAGAGTCTATAGCAGGACTTTTTGTGATTCAGGAAGAATTTCAATATTCACTTTAGAATGCACCAACAAAGTATTTAAAAGATGTGATCCAATATTCGTCCGGGTATTAGCAAGGAAAGTAGTTGCTGTAAATTGATTAGTTACTGATATTTACATTAATTCATGTAATTCACAAAATTTGTTCAAAATAATGCAGTATCCCAATTGACGATTTTTCTCGTAGAAAACACTAATCTATAAACAACAATCCAAGTTAGCAATGTTAGACAACGATACATTCAAATAATTCAAGTTACATATCTACCCAGTGATGGATCTATACCTGTTGCGATTCCACAAAAAATTTCGAAAATTGTATTCAACTCAAATATTATTACAAATATTTTGTTAGACGTTTGTTGAAATATTTGTTAACTGTCTTTAATTTTGATTCAGAATATTATGAAACTACAGAAACCAACTTTCCCACTCAGAACTGTCATATTTCAGTTATTGTGAGAAATAATCATGTTTGTGAACGTTAACCTATACAGGTAAGTGCGTTTTTAACTATGGCTGTAGAAAGAAGTTATTTTAATATTTTCAAATGCCTGTCACAGAAGACAGCCAGAGTAGTTGCTTCAGATGGAGATATTCATTATTCTGTATTTTTACGAAAAAATTATTTATTCAATATTATTTACAAAGTTCCACATAAAGTGTTAGCAACAAATGATTTTGAAAGTAAATGTGGTGTTGATATAATCAATAACAAAAATGAGATCAGTTCAAATTTCAGATATGAATCAAGTAGGGTAATTTTACGGTGAAGATATGAATATTTCCAAAAAAACAAATGATTATCTTTTTTGTTAGGCCTCCATGGCTGATGAAAACAAGAAAATATCAAGTTTATGGCTACCGGAAGTGTATTTTAGCCAAAGAAATATATCTGACTTACAACAGAAAATGTTACTCACTAACATAAGAGACAAAGATTGTTTTCCATTGAATAAGTACTTTGATTATAAAATTGGAAAGCTTGGACAATGTTTCGGAGAAGAGTTACAAAACCTGTTCAATCAATCAATCAATCAACCAATCAAAGTACTTTATTTTCAGAAGATACTAGATATTTACTATATAGGTGTCGTAAAGATTCATATGACGATATGAGATGGAACATTTGTCTATTCGATTATCGTAATATGAATTTACGACACAAATATTGTACAATATTTTACCTACTACCAATAATGTTTATTTACTCAGAATTAGTCAATATTCCTTAAATTAATGATATTAGAATCATGCAATGAGCAAGCATTGCACCCATTGTTGATTTATTTCGAGAAATGTCAACTTTGATACGTTCATTCCAATTTAGTAAAATTTCATCGACATCAGTTCAGACCATCAGAGAATAGATTCAGATATAGAATCCGCTACAAATTAAAAAATTCAAACCTTATTACTTGATAAATCCTGGGATAGATACTCAAATTCATAATAAATTAGTTCATGTTATCCTTTTCCATTAAATAGACTGACATTTAAAAAGAGAAACGAATGAATTTTACTTTACCGCACTAGTGCGGTAAAGTATCTCATTACGAAACTCATATCAGTATCGTAATGAGTGACATTACATATTGAAAGTAGGTGAAATTTCATAGATAATGCGATAATAATAATAATTTAAATGAGCGCATATAAACACAGGTTCACAGGTTTTCCTTTTCACTTGGGTAGACATGTATCCTTAAATTCCTACCAGAGTAATCCTTGGGCAAAATTTTATATAAAAACCCAGATTTTTGCTGAGAAATATGAACTTGTTCAGCATACCGAAATTTCAGAAATATTTGAGCAGAGCGAATTCATAAATTAATATTTTCTGCGTGGGGTTTGAATTTGAGCAATGACAGAACTCAGCAGTACAAATTCGGGTTTTTATATTTCAAAACAGCCCAAGTGAGTAAATCCCAATAATTAGCTTTACAGTCTCGAAAATCAGTCATCATGTTAAGTGCCCGATTAGAGTCTGGAACAGAACAACCTACCACTAACACTGAATTTAAGAAGAAATAAAAAAAATTTACTCCATTTTCTACAAGGAGTAATGGAACGATACTTATTCCGAGGCTAGTTTTGTTTCATAATATGGTCAACAAAGACTGACATACCCAAGCCCCTACATCTGGAATATACAGGGTGACCCACAAATTTGCTGCTAGGCTAATGTGCAAATAAGTCTAGGTACAACATTTGGCGTTATTTCAAATTATTTATTTTCAGAATTTTTTTAATGGGGGTTTCAAGAATCATTTTGATTTTCAGAAATCGGACGCAAAGTTTCCAAGTTCTTATGTTGATCATATTTGAGAAAAATTATGAGGAGAAAAAATTCAACGGAATTTTATTATGAGAGACCAATTACGAGATCTAGATAAAAGTAGAACCAACAATGTAGTAAGGTTGTAAATCAATATTAGCCGACGACCCTCATTATTACCCATTGTTCAGAATACAGATAAGCAATGAAAGTGTGTGTCCCTTAAAATATTCCCAGGTCCGGATTCAAATATCTTATGAAATAGTTTGGCAAAAAAAAATGTTTTAGCCATTAGAAAATAGCAAAATACGATCCTTGTTTCAGAACACCCTGTGTTTTCTGCGTGACAAATAGTTTGAGTACTTACATACCCAGATTATTTCATTATAATATAAGGTTGAGTAATTTTTTGTCTCAGTGATATTTATACTTGTTTAACACTGCATCTGATCAGTGAAAATAAAAATGATTTGTGACGCTCATATGAATGAAGAAGATTCTGAAAATTAAGAAATATACAGGGTGATCCATTTAAAACGAAGACCAAATGTGCCCCAAATAATTTCAAAGAGTACGACATCAACTGTCCAATTTTATTAATTTTATTTGGCCTTGCAGTAATGGTGGAGCGAGGGTGGCCCGCATGTAAATAAATTTATATTCTATTAAGGCCGTAAATCGCTTGTTATTAAGGTTTATATTGAAATATACACACAGGCACTCAAAATTCGGGAATGCAATAAAAAGTGGCCTCACGTTGGGTGCCAAGTCGACCTTGAATATCATTCAATAGAAATAATATCTTTGAAAATTATCACACCCTATGATTTCAAATGAATCATACTCTGTCTTGACCGAAACTGAGACCACCGTTACTCAATTGTTTGATTCGATCTTTGACCGAAACTTGAGGTGTATCCTCTAAAACAGACTCTGCTGTTTTTGGGCTTTCGCTATCTTGGTCCTTGCTTTTACTATATTTGAAACCAGTATTTAATTTGAGATTCTTAATGTTTTTCAGAGACATTCTTCTTTCTGGCTTGGGTTTCACAATCGGTTTGGTTAAGGCATCATTTTTAACCAAGTTTACGGTAGATGCAGAGTTTGACCATCCGAGAACTGGTCTCAAAACAACTTCCCGATCATTATCGTACCGAGGTTTAGAAATAGTGTTACTCCTAGTGATGCATTCAGTGTTAGTGGTAGATACCAACCCAACGGGTTCAATCTTTATGTCACGAGACACAGGTTGATCCGTACTGGTGTTAGAGACTGCAAGCGAGACAGAAGGAATCGGTTGACGTTTATGAGAAGTACCAACACCCTTACATGCGTTGACGGCATGCTGCAAACAGTTTGTTACGTACGTAGTCGGCGAGGGTTTCTTCCAGCCAAACTGGAAGTTGTGTCGCGCGTAGTACGACAGCAGGGCTATGATCGCTAGGAGAGGCACTACGCCGAGGAAGATGATGAAGAGGGCTGCAACTATGCCTTGACGAGCTGAAACAGAAATAACGTTAGGAGTATTTTGAATACAAGATAATTTCTATTAATCCAGTACGATTGGGTTTTGAGACGAGGATCGATTGTAGCACCTCCAAACTTGGTACGCTAGTAGTTGGAACGATGATAAACACGAAAAAAACCAGGTGTGGACCATTTTTTTCCCTTTAAAAATATCTAAATATAATAGAATAGAATAGAATAATAGAAAAACAACTCAACAGGGTGAAAAACAATTCAATTTTCTACAAAAATTATTCCTAGTAATTTCTTATGAAATGCGCTCGTTTTCTCAGAAAACGTAATTGAACCCTTACCCGCCGCTGAAAGTTCTGGCGGAGCCGAATATTTGATTGGTCATAACTCTGCTAAAAATGATCGGAGAAGGAAAGGGGAAAGTTCATATCGTTTCTGAAGACTCTTACCTTCTCATGCAAATATAATATGCGAGTATTTGAGTAACTAAAATGGGTTTTGTCGCACTTCACGGAGATATTCGCGGATGATCCGAAAATTATGAATAATTTAGTAAATATGGAATTATTACACTGAAGCAGCAACCCATACCTTCTTTGGACTTCTATATGCAACAATTTTAAAGTAGTTTGACAGGTCCCACTTATACATGCCAAAAAAAAATTTAAAAACACTATTGTGAAGTACAAACCTCAAGCTTGAAATCACATACTTCATTTTTTATGTAGGATGTGTATGAGAGATTATTTTCAACATTTACTGAAGAAATTACCGGGATTATGGGTGAGTTGAAAACTAAGGCAGAAGTAAAACCCAGTTTTTTCTTTGGCATGCCTAAGTGAGACTTGTCTCACTAGTCTTAAATCGTTAAATATGCTCCAAAGAGGGTACTGATTCCTGCTCCAGTATAATTATTTCATATCAACTAAAATATCCATGACTTTCGGATCCTTCGTAAATATCGTAGAAGGGTTATGTGAAGTGGGACAAAACACATTATAGGTACTCAGATACTCAAATGTTATATCTGTATGAGGAAGTAGAAATCTTCAGGAACGATATGCACTTTTTCTTTTCCTTCTGCTATAACTTTTAGCAAAGTTATGACAAATCTAATTTTCGGCCCTGCCTGAACTTGCAGTGCCGGTTTAGCGCGAGCATGAAATGTGACGTCGCGTCGGCGTTATTTCATAAGGTATTACTAAAAATCATTCTTGTGGAGACTTGAATTATCTCTCAACCTATCAAAATAGTTTTTTGATATATCTTATATTTTCTGAAATAACAAACAAAAAAAATTATATTTTTTTAAATGAAAAATTTTGTAGGTTCCACCCATGATTTTTTGGTAAACAATTTTTTTTCCAATAATACATGATGTCGAGATGTCATGTGCCGAGTTTCAGAGTGCTACAATTCATTCTTCACTTATTGCTCGAGTTTGTCTGTCGTTACTGGATTATATGAAGATTCATACAAGATCCATTTTGAAATTAAAATTGAAAAAAAAACAAAATACAAACAAAAACACTTGAGATGTACAATGTGACAAGAACAATAATAAGTGTACCCAAGAAAGTGTTAAGTCTTCTTAATTGGCAAATTTCAAACTATCAAACTATCTCCAATGAATTCTTCTAATAATGAAAACTGAAGGTATTTAGTTTTTGTGGTTTTTGATAAAATGGTTAACTCTTTCGCGGCCGAAGTTTTCATTGTCACTATTTTGCAGGTAAAAAGGGTTTAACTGATATTAGTGAAAATGTACTCAATCCAGATAGGGTAATCAGCGCACAGAACTACCTGACTCAGAATAAATAGTCTCCGCAGACGGAATCAATTTCTGTCAATATATTTATTCATTGTATCAATATATATTATTTTACATAGCGATATTTATTAATTGTAGCAATATATATTATTTTGCGTGCCGATATTTATTAATTGTAGCAATATATATTATTTTGCGTACCGATATATTCATTTTCGATCAAACACAACTTATTTACATTTCAAGTGTTACTAATATACAAAAACGTGAAGTCTAATATAATTATAAATTTGATCTATTTTATGTCGTCAAGAGATGGCGCAATCGACGCGATTTGTGACACGTTCGAGCATATGGCAACATGGGAACGAAGCAA
Organism: Chrysolina haemoptera; assembly: GCA_958298965.1. Classification (NCBI taxonomy): domain Eukaryota; kingdom Metazoa; phylum Arthropoda; class Insecta; order Coleoptera; family Chrysomelidae; genus Chrysolina; species Chrysolina haemoptera. Next base: position 19,224,606 of record OY282593.1, on the reverse strand, counting down.
AGTCATTAGTAAAGAAATTGCCGAATAGATGGCGGCAGTATAATATTTCAGATAGTGTCATTTAATCCTAGAGAGCCTTCGTTTGACCCACACATAGGGTTACTGCATTAAGAAGGCCGTGCCGTTCAGTGTTCTGTTCTTACTTCTTACTGGCACGGCCTTCTAGATTCAGATTCAGTGAGCCTACCCTCAGAGTAAGAAAAGACCATAGAGATGCCTTCTCTATCCTTGTCTTGACGTCAATATAACTATGTTTGTTTACAAGCAAGTGCCTTATACATGTTAATTCCATATTCATTCGGGTAGTTTCGTGTATGCCCGCTCATTTCATTCGGATCAAGTCGCCATTCTTCGTTTGTATTATGGTCCTTCCTACTCTAAATGTAAACAAACTGTCAATAACATTTCATCACCCGTCACCACCCTCGCCTACAAATTGTATAGAAAAGGATAGTTCATGTTCACTTCAAAACAGGTATTTGTGTAGGTATAGGCAGGGAGTCTCTATGTCTTTTAATACTTTAAGAGCCTACCCAAACCATTATTTAAAGGAAGAGAATGAATAGAATATTTCTCATTTGCAAACATTAAATAATACCCTACCTTACAACCTAACACCCCTCACTAACCTGACTGCAAACATGCAGTGAAGAATGGAGTGGATTATTCAAAGTCAAAATAACTGGAAAAACGTGTTTATGTACTAATGACTGCCTAGTTGCCATGTTGCCACATGCTCGAGCTTAGACAAATCGCGTCGGTTGCGATATCTCTTGACGACATAAAATAGATCGAATTTATAAATATTTGGAATCAACGTTTTCATATATTTGTAATGCTTGGAAAGTAAATATATTGTGTTTTATCGAAAATAAATATATCGGAAAGCAAAATGAAAACATTTGCTACAACTAATAAATATATTGACACAAAAATTGAATATATTTACAAAAATAACACTTTTTACCCGAACGGCGCCTCATAGAAAGGTATGATTATAATATGTACATAATGGGATTTTATTTAAGTTTTAAAACACTTACCGTTAGGATCCGATGCAGGTCCGCTGTCCAGTGACCCTCCTGGACCAGGATAGTCACAATGAGGTGGTGCAAAACCGTCTTTGCAATGGCAGTGGCCCTTGCTGTTACACCAACCGTTACCATTGCAGTCTTCAGGACATGAAGGGCCCTGCTTTCTCAAGCTGGAGACCGACATGCATTTCTGGTTGACACACATCTATAAAAATACATAGATACTTTTCTCAACGTCTTCGATATTTTCCAGCGGGTCATTTTCAGCTGTGCAGCATTTCACTTTGTTTTCACTTATATAAGAAATTTTGTTCATATGAAACAAGTGGAGGTTTTGACTTACGGCATTTATATGAATTTATTTGGGAGCACTGTGGCAGAGAATGTTCACTTTTAGCCATCTTGATAAACCCGTGTTGGTAGACGATGAGGTCTTGCCATAAACTTATTCATTGATATTGGAATATACAGTGACCGCCAAAAAGTATGTACCATATGGGAAAAAAGTTTATTATTGGAGTATTCGAAAAACATTCCTGGGGAAAAGCTTGGGCATGTCCAATAACCTAAAAATCTATTTTAACACATGTCACGTGACCACTAGGATGGCTACAAAACGAGGAAAAATACCATGAAGAGGCCAGAAATGGGGTAATATGGAAAAAGTTTCTTGGAATTCAATTTCCGGTCTATTTAAAAAAAATCAAAGTTTTTTCTTCTGATTGGTTTGTCTGTAGTGGAACATTCGTATTTCGATGAAAACGACGAAACTCTCGAATTTTCTCCGCATCATATGGCACTAAATTGAAAAAATTGGTTTTTGCCAGAACCCTCACTGTTACATTGGTTCGTATCTAACAGTTATATCAGAATTCCAGGACTATTGTGATGAAACGGCAATCTAAAAACATTATATTTCCTGATTATGATCAAGTTTTAATGAAAATCCGGCATGAGCACATAAACTATAATCCTCTATAATTTGGCGTACTATTTTCAAATTCACGATTATCATCGAATCTTGATCATAATCAGAAAACATGGTGTTTCTAGATTTCCATATCATCACAATAATCTTGGAATTTTAATATAACTGTAAGATGCGAATCAATGTAACAGGGTTCTGGGAAAAAAAAAATTCAATTCAGTGCCATCTGGTGCGGAGAAAATGAGAAAATTTTGTCCTAATTATCGAAATACAAATGTTCCACTGCAGTCAAACCATTCAGAAAAAAAAAACTTCTAATTTTGTAAAAAGATTGGAAAATATTCTATAAAAATTACAATTTTCAATTTTTACGATTTATTACTTGAAACACTGTATGCGACTATAAAATTATATTCCAAGCTACTTTTTCAAATAACTTTTTTCGATATCTTGTCATCTTACCCCACTTTTGGCCTGTTCATGGTATTTTTTTCGAATTTGCCGCCATACTAGTGATCAATTGACAATGTTGACATGTGTCAAAATAGATTTTTAGGTTATCAGACATGCACAAACTTTTACCCAGAAATGTTTTTCCAATACTCTAATAATAATCTTTTTTCCCATATGGTACATACTTTTTGGCAGTCACTGTATATAGAAGCTCCTTTACCTGTACCTGTATGAGATTAATTAGTTAAAGGTAAGTTTATTGGGCTCCACTTTAAAATTAAATAAAAAGTGATGTTATGGAGTTTGATCTCCTGAACATGAATCTGATAAAATTTCGTTGCGCTCTCAAGTACTTTTTGAATTATGACGTTCTGAATCTTCAAACACGATTTCTTCATTAACCGCATAAAATGCCTCCTTTTTGTCTACATGTTTTCTAGGCGCTCATCAACTGATATTTCACATGCAAAAGCAAGCGTTGTTTTTGATGCCTGTATTTGTGAAATGTCAGTTGGTTAACGCCTGGAAAAAGAAAGTAGACAAAAAGAAGGAGGTATTTTGTGTTATTTTCGGTTGGAAAAATCGTGTTTGAAAATAGTCGATTTTCAATGTTCACAAGAGCACAACTCGAAAATACTTGAGATCGCCACGAAATTTCAGATTTCTGTTCAGGAGATCAAACTACTTGAGTAACAACACTTTTCGTTAAATTTCAAGATGGATCCTGATAAACTTACCTTTACCGATTAATTCAATTGGATTTATTGTTACATTTTTACATAACCTATAAAATAAACTTTTTACTGGCGTTCCCTACATTTTTCAACTTCAGTTATGGAAGACATGAAAATTTTCTGGTTATTTTCCATTATAAAATAAAATCCTGATTTGATTTGGCTTACCTTGCCATCACCGCAAATAGCTCCATCAGGCGTGAGTCCAGGGTCAACCTGGTTGATTCCTAAATCGATGATTGCATTTCGGCAGGGAATGATGGAGCCCTTTTTGTTGATGAAACTGTGGGAGAGCTTGGATACAGACTCCATGCCGAATTCAAGTCTTTCGTTCAAATGCTTGCAATGTAACATGCCACATAAAACGCTCCTGAAAGAAAACAAAAATACATCTTATAGATACAATAATATCACAAATGTGTAATAGTATTTGACAATCAAGTTAACAGAGATGAGTACCTGCCTAATAATCCTTATCAAATGCAATAAAAAAAGTGCGGAATCTTCAAGATTATAACACGCCTTGCTATAAAGGTTGTTGCTAGGCAACAACGCCAAATTCTCAGTTCATAATGTGAAATGTCAAATAAGCCTTGTAACCGAACCTATATTAAGTAACATATATTGAAGCATTTTTAGTTAAAAATACCACACACAAAGTTACAACATTTCCTGTAGTCGTAAAATGATCAGAACAAATTCACTCATATCCAAAATATCTGAAAATATCAAATTACAGCCTCCCTATAACTAGAACTGGCCGAGAAATATGTTACGAAAGAACCTTTTATCTTAGCTTTAAGTGTTGAATACTATGTTTCGAAGGGACTACATTCAGGAATCATAAATTTAACGACTCTTTTCAATAGCTGGGTCAATTCTAACATGTGAATGTTTTTGTTAGGGGCCACATCTGGTGGTCTCCCAAGAAGGAACACTTCTTAGAATGGTAGGAAAGATTAGGCTCGTAAATTCTATATTATTTTTCAAGACAAAAGTAGTCTAAACTTTCAAGTCTCACAGAAAGCATGTAGTTCTTAGTTTTCACAAGTACCGTCAAGATGTAAACCGTTTAATTCGTAATGTATTATTCGTGTATATTTTATTCATTTTCATATTTAAATACGTGGTAATTACTCAATTTCCTCTATCATTTCCATTATAATTTTCATTATGAAGTCTCAAGTTTTAGAACGATCTTTCTCACCTCTCACCACTTTGGTTTCTCAATCAAATTGTATTAGTCTTTATTGTTTTATTCTATTAAATTTAATTTGTGTTTGATTATTGTTAAATCTAGTATCATTTTCTATGATTCACTTTCAAAATTATATTATATTTCAAAATTAAGATTTTTTTATAATTCTTAAAATGTAAAATGTAATTAAAGTGTTTGTATTCTATTATTTATTTCTTTGTTCAATAGATATAAGTGTTGTTAATTTATTTTGTTTCATTTATTTTATAATTCACAGATATGAGTAATATGATATATTATTATGCTCCTTAGCACCTGTTTTTCAATGTTCAGTTAAATGTCTCTGCTACAAGAATGATGGATGGAGTTAATTTCTTCATTTGAGCTAATGCCATAATCATTTTAACCACCAGTCAAATCGGTCCTTAGATTGCCAAGTGACAGATTATGTATCCAGCATCCAGCCAGAGAAGCGTTTGTTGAATATTCACTCAGTTAGCTCGGTTATCATGTGATACTTATCAGCATCTACTTACTCCTCTCTGATTTCACAAATCTTGAACTCACCTTCAAGATGGTAATAGATGGCGGATGATAGATGACAAGGGATAGGTGGCAAGTAATAGGTGACAGGTGATAGATGAAGTGTTGGCAGATGACAGGTGAAGTTTTGGCATATAACAGAGGCGGATAGAGTAACTGTAATTGTACTACGAGAAAGAAATAATTCTACTCACTCATTTCCACATTTGGAATACGACTGTGTCAGCCTGTTGTAGCCGCAATTCCCAAACTGCGTTCCTTTAGTGTTCATCATGTAACACTGATCGTCGCTGGATTTTCCGGTTTCACCCCACAACAGCTTGCACTGGTCCGTCCTCGTTCTGCAGAAACCGTGGTAACAATAAGCATTACCCCCGTCACAAACTTCGGTATCCAACTTGAAGAAGTCCGCAGGACAGTACTCCGATTGGCCTGTGCAGTATTCCGGTAGGTCGCATTCATAATCCGCACTTCTGCACAGAGTTCCAGCACCTTTTGGTAAACAGGTCTGGAACAGTAGATAAAACAATTACTAAACATGTAAATTATTTTTTCATACAATAGTCCCTGAAAAATACTGTCGAAATATTCATTTATTTGATCACCAATCACAGAAAAATTGATTAAATTTGATCCAATATCAGTTAAAAACCCCAATAATTTTTTTTTTCGTCTACCAAATGACATGAATAAAAGGAAGAAGCGGTGCAAACTAATGAGGCGTGACTTAATTGGACCTAAAAGTACTACATACGTAAGTCGCAATAGGGAATTACACAAGTAATTTTTATATTTTTTCTCAAATACTCATAAGTCAAACTGCGTTAAAGAGGATTTTCAAAATTTTTTCTCGATCAGAAATAAAAAAGAATTATAGGAGAATTCAAACACTAGCTATTTTCGCGCGAACTATTACATGTATTTCATTGGACGAATGTAAATGACGTCAAAGTCTCTCCATATTTTGAACGTCTGGAATCAAAACAAAGTGTGCCTTCCCATTAAATTCAACTGAATAGTTTCGAAAGAAGTTTTATCGGGTGTTCCTACACTGTGATTCAAACTGGGAACAACTCTTTTTCGTGCAGAAAACATTCTCAGAGGACTGAGAGGACTCAAGGACAAACGTCTGTAGAACAATAGACCATTCCAGTATTACGTCACGCTGGAGAGCAACCTGTCAAATTTAAAGCTTTTTAGATTAAAAGCTATATAGGCGAAAAATGCCAAAATAATGCCACTTAAAGCTTTTTAGGTTACAAACCAGTCGAAAAATGACAAAATAATGCCATTTGAAGCTATTGAGGTTGAAAACTAGTCGAAAAATTTTCAAAATAATGTAATTTTTGGTTAGAAATGAATGTGTGCCCTCCAGAGATAATTGTCAAAGTCACGTGTTCTGGAATGGTCTATACTGATGACGTCAGTCCGCGAAAATATGACGTTTGAATCTATCTCAATTTGGAATAGTTTTGAAGTGAATTGGAGTCGATATGAAATAGATTAATAGGTTCGTGGTGTGATTTTACATGCATCGTTTTTTGTTATTGTGTTTTGTGGAAATTTTAATCGTTTTTTCTTCAGTGTCATAACTATGGATTTCCATCGAGTAACGGCCACGTCAATCCAAAAAATGCATCGTATACACAGATAAGATCATTTGTTACAAATTAAACGTCATTTTTAAGAAAATCTTACCACAGTTACCAATAGCACAGATTAAGTACCAATAGAGCGGCCTTCATAATCTGTGAATTTTATCTATAATTTTGTCTGAGAAATCCATTTTGCAGCTTTGAATAACAATGTTATAAAATACCTACGGTTAGCTTCAAACGTGATTCATCGTTTTCATTGGTTGAATAGTAATCAAATCCACGTGGACAGACGTTTTATTGATTCATACCGGATATTATACGGGTATTTTTCGTTTTAACTTCTGACATAACTGTGTTTTACAATTAATAATGGATAAACTTTAACAACCAGTACTCAACTACGAACTGTTTATTAAACGTTTTTTAAATAAATAATCTTTATAAGTTGAACCATGTGGATGATGAAACAAACTTCAAAGTATATACTTAAAAAGTTTAACTCCTTTTATTTCAGATTTCAGCACTAACACAAGACGAATTTGAAGAAAAAAACGAGGTGAGGTACGCCCCCCAATTTTTCTATAGTTTTGAAGATACAGATTTCAAATTTGGTGTGTCGCTATAGTACCTGAATACGCATATTTTGACCACTCTACTGAAAATTTACCACTTCCGGTTTAACCGGAAGTGACCCTAATTTTTTTTTTCAAATGACACCCTGCACATATTTTTTCATTAACAGAAAGAGCTCGCAATTTATGATAACACCGTTCTTCAAAATTAAAAATCGGTTGAGATATTCAGTTGATTGTTCAATCGAACAAAGTTGGCCATGAAATTCAAACTTAAATCATCACAATTGACAAACGACATAAGACGTTACCAAGGGAAGCTTCGAAGTGCGATACAGTTGAAACCTGAGGTTCTTATGTAGTTGCAGCTTCCATATATTGCAACAATTATCAAAAATTACCTAAAAACGGAATGGTATCCATAAAGAAATGCTCACAACTGCCATTTCTTGAACGGCAACATGTACTTTTCAATTTGTCATGGTGAAAAGTTATAAATTATCAGTTTACTCGTGTGAAAAGTTTTGGAGAATTCGTAAAGGAAACGAAGATACAATCAAGTTTCATGATGAGTGTTCCTAGAATAGAACGTTCTTCAACGTAGGCGGCTTATAACATAATTAAAAAAGCAATACACAAAAGCTCATATTATTTCAACAAAGTCAAAGTTTGTTTTACGTATATAATCAATGCTGCTTTTTTGTTTCGCTTTTTTATGTTCATGGCCGCCCTCGTTGAAGAATATCTAATTTTGAGAACACTCACGATAAAACATCTTGTATTTGCGATTTCTTTGGGAATTCTTTAAAACTTTTCACACGAGTAATCTGATAATTAATCATTTTTCATTATGGGTACTACTCCGTTTTTAGGAAATTTTTGATAATTGTTGGATTATTTGGGAGCTACAATTACACGAGAAACTCAGTTCTCAACTGTATCGCACTTCGAAGCTTCCTCTGATAACTTCTGATGTCGTTTGTCAGTTTCATGGCCAACTTTGTTTCACTGAACAATCAACTGTATCTCCCCCATTTTTCAACCGATTTCAAATTTTGAAGAACAGTGTTATCACAAATTGCGTGCTCTTTTAGATAATAAAGAAATATGTACAGGGTGTCATTAAAAAAAAAGTTTGGGGTTACTTCCGGTTAAACCGGAAGTGGTTGTTTTTCAGTAAAGGGGTCAAAATATGCGTATTCTGATAAATCTGTATCTTCAAAACTATAGAAAAATTGGGGGGTATGTCTATTTTGGGCAAATTATCACCTTGTCCTTTCAATAAGCCTTCTTCCATATGGTGAAATAAAAACTACAACACTCTATACTCTTAGATAAAAAACAATTAACTGTCTTTAAATAATACCAAACGGCGCGGCTGGTAATAAGTAAGTAATTTGTGGTGTAGCGATCTCGCGCTAAAATACGTAAACTTAAATAATCTATTTCTCAGTCATTTATTCATGGATTTTAAAAATGTTTTCACTGATTTATTAGTTTTGATCTATATTTTAATTCCATCACGTTAAATATAGTATTAACAACATCACTGAACACAAAAAGCCCAAGAGACTGAGGTGTAGCTGGCGACGGTACAGCATCCAGAAAAAAAAAACATCACTGAACTTGTGCATTGTCTGTCCCTCTACCGCTATTATCAACCTATTCTTCATCTTTTTCTCACTGTCCCCTATACATACGATCTTCTCTCACGGACACTAGCTCTCAAATTTTTTTCTTATCACCTCACCTATCTTGTTCTATTAATGCCTCATTCTCTATCTCTGTCACGCTTCATTTCGTCCCTTTTTACTACTATCCCTCTCTCTCTCTCTCTTTCTCCCCCCTTCTATTTCTTCCCCTTTCTTTTTCTTCTCCACCCCTTATTTTTTCTCTTTCTGATCCTTTCAATCTTTCTCTTTTCATCTCTATCTGTTTCGCTCTCTCTCGCCCTTTATCTTTCCTCCCCTTTCTTTCTTTTCTCTGCCCCTTTTCTTTCGCTTTCCCTTTTTCCGTTTCCCCATTTCTCTCTCCAACTTTGTTCCTCTCTGTCTCTCTTTCTTTCCATCGCTCTCCCTCTCTTATTTTACCATATAGATTAGATAAAAGGATCTGATTCCAAACTCACCGTAAGATCGCAGCACTCTCCCGTCGCGCAGCTCGCGTTGCCGTGCAACATGCACGTGGTGGCGTTGCAGCAAAAGTTGTCGCAGTGCTCCGGCATGCCGCAGTCGCACTGCTCGCCCGGCTCGACGAAGCCGTTGCCGCACACCGGGCTGTCGAACAGCGCGGCCGGCTTGTTCTTCAGGCAGTAGTCCATGCCCTGCGTGAACGCCTGCAGCAGGTAGTTGAGACTGCACGACGACCAGTGGGTGGGCGCCACGGTCGAGCTGCTCGGCGCCATGATGCAGCGGTCCTCGGGGCACTTGCACTCGTTCGTGTCGTGTTCCATGCCTGTTCGAGAATATCCAATATTCATTTGAACCAGTAGATCATTACAAGGATATAAGTAGGTCATATGAAAATAACGTTGAGGTTATGAATATGAACATACTTGTTTGCACAAATAAAATCAAAATTATATATAAAATATTTATATATAATAATAAAATAACACTTACATATTCCTGTCCTATAACTTATATGTTCCGAAGGATTAATAATAGTTATTTATGGTACTAGTGTGTTATGTTGAAAATAAGTCACGCGAGAAAGATTTATCACGTGACGGTTATGACCCATTATTAATGTCATTTTAGAGAAGTAAACTATCAAATAACACACTAGTGAGTTATAATCCATAACTCACTAGTGACTCATGGATTATAACTCACTAGATGTTATTTGATAGTTTACTTATCTAAAATGACATTAATAATGACAGTCATAACTGTCATGTGTTGGATAAACATATGAATATGAATAAAAGTTTAAATATGAAGTTTTCATTTCATTTTAATATAATTAAAAAAATCATCTGAATAAATCCTCCAGTGGATATAAAGGTTTTTCCTCCAAACCCTATAGAAAGTACACACTTTCCTCCCTCAAACGAGGGGGGAAACTCATACTTTTTCTCCCTATGGAGGAAAGTACTTTTCCTCCACATAACATTACTTATGACACATAACATTACTTATGAGAAAATCAACAAAATTAACAAAAAAAGTTGCAATTGCCAGGAGCTGAACCCGGGACCTTCGGATTACAAGCCCAAGACTAACTAACTAACTAAAAAGGTTCTTATTGTAATTTTCACATTTGAACATTTCATGAGTAATGACATGTCATATATTTCATGCATCATTCGCGTTCTACATAACCCAGGGGGGTTAGGGAAAGGACGGGAAAATGGGCGCAATAGTGGCATCTCTTCTGCTCCGATCAGGGTAGCAGAAGAGCGCCTTGCTAAGCGAACATAGACACCCCCGCGAGAGGGCGCTGTATTCCGCCCGCGCTGGTGGTAACGCTGGCCGGACATTTCATTACATCACGGTTGTAGTTCGGCATGATACACGCCTCCTGCAAAGCTCATGCGTGTTGTTAATTTTTATTCTATGTAGATAGTACTCTTTGCAGGTTATGGGGCTGGTTGTTTCAAGGCTGAATCCCGGAAAAAGCTGAAGCAAAAAACCGGGTCGAGGTACTCTACGTTTCAGTTATACTTTCGATTTGGTTCCCTATGGAACCGGTTCATCCCTTCGTTCTTTAAAGATATCGAGCTTGGTGATCTCCCTGGTGAGAGCATGTACTTATAAAACTTGTATGACAAGTTATTTATAACTGTCGGGATCGAGTCGACGCCTGCCAGCTCCCTAAGAGCTTCCAATCGAAGGTATCGTCTGCTACCGGTGATAATACGGAGTACTTTGTTCTGCATCCTATCCAATCTCGCCAATGTAGTTGGCTTAAGGCTGCAGAACACCGGACAAGCGTACGTCATTGTAGGTCTTATCAGCTGCTTGTAGATAAGCAATTTATTCTCTACTGAGAGTTTCGAGCCCCTTGCTATCAAAGGATAGGTGCGTTTTAACGCAGCTCCCGCCCTCTGGATAGCAAGGGTGATATGACGTCCGAAATTGAGTCGCTTGTCCAGGTGTACCCCCAGGTATCTCGCGTGATTCACATTATCAACGGCCTCGTCATTGATTCTCAACTTCCGATAAAGTTTTGAGTGAGTATACTTTTTCGTGAAGTTGATCGTCTCCGACTTAGCCGGATTGACCTCAATCTTGTTTTCCGCTAAATACCGTATGATCTTCCTATCCAAATGAACTTGGATCCTGTATTGGGCAGCGACGCTTGAGAAGGAATGGGCGAAAATGGCGGTGTCATCAGCGTACACCGCCGTGCCCATATCCGATCTCTCGCACTGAGGGAGATCATACGTATGTAGTGAATACAGATGTGGGGACAAACATGAACCCTGCGGGACACCTGCTTCACTCGGGAACTACGCGGAGCGAGTGTTATTTACCCGCACCATAAACGTCCTCCCAACAAGGAACCAATTTTACTAGGTATGAGGGCATGCCTGCACCCAGCATTTTAGAGATAAGACCTTCCACCCATACCGAGTCGAAGGCATTTTTCATGTCCACCAGGACCATAACTGTGTTGAGTCCACGTTGGGACTGCCTCTTTCACCCCGTGAACAATCCTTACGACCTGCGACGTGGTACTATGTCCTTGTCTAAAGCCGAATTGTGTTAATCAATGTACATTCATTCAATGTACTACATTCGCTTGAAAAAGATACTGTGTATCGAAACATTTCGCAAAGACAATAAATTTTGTGGAAATTTTAATCGTTTTTTACCTTAGTGTCATAACTATGGATTTCCATCAAGTAACGGCCACGTCAATCCGAGATTATTAGGTAGTTGCAACATTGTTAAACACTCACCAAAATTGTGTCCCATTTCATGAGCAATGGTCGTGGCAACAAGTCCCACTACCGGTGAATGGTCTGTGTTTACTCCACCGGAATATTCGTAGGTACAAATAGGTCCCTTGAGAGCTTTCCCAACTACGCCATTATCAAAATTCACTTTTCTGGAAAACGAAAGAAGTTTAAACACAAATAAACAATATGAACGTCAAAAATCTTTTTATTCAGACTTTCATTCATAAACTAAAGAACTAAAAGGTTTAAAAAATTTGATTGTTTTCTCAAAAACATGAAGCTTTATTTCGAGTGTACGCTTCAAACTTTCTAGTTCAATACTTTATGAATGAAAGTTTGTTTTTTGAAGGATTTTTAAGTTTATTTATTCTGTACTTTTTAGTATAAGTAGTTACTTAATAATTATCTGTTTTAATAGGTCCGCCAGGTGCATAACTTCTCGGCCCATACCCCACCACCCACACAACACACGATATCCTATGGACGTCCAATACACGTCCAATTCATGTCGGAATATCCTTGGAGCAATTTTGGATATCCATAGGATATCCACTACGAATATCTTATGGATATCCATTAAGGATATCTTATGGACATCTATCACGTACATTATTTGTAGAAATAGATTATAGTTTTAGTTCTTATTTTGCGTCCTGTGGTGTTGAATTTCGAAAAGTGCGTTTGCATGTTCTCTTTTGCAGAATTTTAAATGTTATTTTCCTGTTCAAAAAAATTTCAGACTAGCTTTTCCTGATGTTCTTTGTGAATTTCAGGTTCATGTACTTATCACTTCTGTCAATTGTTCGATAAGGACGTCCATGAGGGATATATTTTGGACGCCCATGAGATATATCTCATGGGACGTTCATGAAGAATATCTTATGTACGTCCGTAATGGATGTTTTACGGACGTCCAGGTTGGTGGCCCGAGAACGTCCATCGGACGTCCATAAGATATCTTTTGGATAAAAACTGAACGTCCATAGGATATCCAAATGAATGGATATCCATCGAACATCCATTGGATGTCCAGGTGTTGTTTGGGCACTAGATATATTCATACAGGTCAACCTACCAAATTAGGCCTTCAAGAATGAAAGATTCAATAATCTGGTTCACCAGTGCCTTTTGAGTCAAGTCAAGTCAAAATGTACTTTATTGTCTAAGATAATAAATCTTGTTGACAAAGCATGAAATTTACATGTAATAAAATACGTGTCAAAAATATAAAAGATACAAAACAACAAATATTCAATAAAAAAAACATAAAAAGACAGATTAAAATGAGTTAGACTTTGTAATATATCTCAATGATCGCTTCTGGAGAGCAAATATCGTATTATGTAGTTGTAAGTTGCAATGGCCGCAGAAAGCTATTCCATAGCGAATATGAGATTCGATTAATGCAAAGTAAGATATACTAGCTGTAGTTTACCCCAGCTCACTTCTTGATATCACTCTAATTGCGTAACATCCACTGGATACTTTTTTACGCAAATGCGTAACATGTTTTTTAAAATTTAATTTATTCCCCATGTACATATCTAGGAATTTAGTATGCTGTTTGTTTTCTATATAATTATTATCCAATTCTAAATCGTCTAGTGAACATTTGAAACTAACTAGTTTTGTTTTGTTTAAATTGAAACATAAAGAGTTCGCGTTACACCAGTTTTGAATATGTTGAACATCTATTTTTATCATATTTGATAGCTGATTAATTTCTTTATTACTTCATATAATAGTGGTATCGTCAGCAAAACTAGTAAATCGTGCTATGTTGAGGGTTATTAAGTTATTTAAGTATATCAAAGCAAGACTGGTCCTAAAACAGACCCCTGTGGTACTCCATGTTTTATGACACTGAGATCAGACTGTCCACTTGATGTTTTCACAAACTGGCTAGGTACTGACAGATATGAATCGAACCAGGAAGCAGGTCAAATTTGTTCCTCCTATTCCATAATGGCTAAGCTTCCGCAGCAGCTTTTTGTGAGCAACGCAATCATTAATGCTAGAGTATGCATTCTCAAGAAAGGAGAAAATAGCATCTGTGGTACTTTTCGAACTTTGAAAGCCGAATTGAAGACTGGATATCACATTGTTTCTTGAAAAGAAGGATATCATATTCTTTTCACCCATCTTTCAATAATTTTTGAGAGGGTTTATAATAATGAAATGGGCCTGAAATTTGAGGAATCTTCTAGATCTCCGTCTTTAATGGAATAACCATAGCTATTTTCAGACAAGTCGGAAATATACTATTCCTGAATGATTCATTTACGCACTCAACCAAGACTAGTATTCTGATAAGACCGAAAATAATGAGCAAAGTGTCATTAAATTCGTAGTGGTATATAGAAAAAAATATTAAAAAAAATATAGTGCCGCTTGCAAAAATTGCAAATCAAATAAGCAATTTGATTAAAAAAAGGAGAGGTTTGGTTGTCGCGAATATCTTAAAAACTATTGCAGATATCCAAAATCGGAAAAATGATTCAAAGAGAGCAGAATATTTCCTGAAAAGTCCCACCCCCGGAACTGTACCACAAATATTTATAATTTTAATTGAGTGGTGAAAATACTGGTTAAAACTGGTAATTCGAATCGCGCGCGCTCACCAGGATCGGACGCCTAAACAAAAACAATTATTGTTTTAACTAATGAAATATGATTATTGTATAAGGAATAAAATAATGCAGGTACTTTCCGAATACATTAATAAGCAGTAAGCTGTCGGCATAAATTCATAATTTTTAAAACAAAATCTCAATATATTATTTTTATTTTCTTGGAGCTATTCTTCAAAGGCTTAAGAATCGATCCTCACTAGAAAATTGTGATTTTCCAATTTTTAAATTATCGAAACATACCGATTGTTCTGTTTTTTATTATTGAAAGCTACATGAAAATGATTTTTTTGAATATTTTGTTCCCACTGAAAAATTGTTATCGACAAATGCATTGTTTGAAAGACAATCCAATTTTTTTTATGGAAACCTAAGCATTGATAAAAATATATTGCTTATAAAAGCATTTGTTAATTGAATTTTGTATGCAGATAAATATTAATATCGATGATTAACTGTACAATTTAACTAATAACACATGAGATGAAACTAAATAAATCCTGCAAAACTTCACAAAATTGACAGCAATCGAGATAATTTTCACTTATAATCTCCCTAGTGCTTGAATTATTGCCGGAAATTTTTCGAGTACATGAATTTTTTGAAAATTACGAGGGTGATTTTCTTAAAAAATTCATGTACGAGATAAATTTCCAGCAATTAATTCAAGCACGCGGGGGATTCGGTAATAAAATTTCACAACAAAATATATTAAATTAATGGTTAATTCAACTGACTTGTAGATTATTCTGAGAGAAAACAAGTTGTAACATCAGTGGGCCGTGAATGGTTTTTGTTGATATAATGACAGTTACGCGTTGGTATTAGTGGCGGTGTTTGTATGTGAGAAAGGAAAATTCATTTTGCGACATTTTCAACCTAAAATTACATTGCACATCACGCAGAACTAAAATAGTTTTGACTGGTCCATGCGGATTGTCTATTGGGAAGTGATGTGGAAAGGAATTGTTGCAAATTTCAGCCGAGTATTCACGAAAAGATAAGTTGAATAAAATTGTTTCAAATATTAAGTTCATCAAGTCAAGCATAGATAGATTTGATTGATATACATTTTTTACCGATGGACCTATTCATCGTTGAAATGCAAGTTCTCAAAATATTTTCAGACACATTCGAAATATTTAGTGAATATATAATTATGAAATATTATCTCCTTTCATATGAAAAATAACATTCCATTTGTACATAAAAGCAAAATGTTAACTATCACATGTCAAATATTTGACAGAAAAATTTCCACTTATTAATTTCGCCCAGGGTACCCAGGAGGATAAAAATTTCCGGAATTTTTTTGATTTGCCATGGCAACTAAATACAAATCAATTTTTTGATTGGCTGAAAAAGTGAGGTGTGAAATTTTCACTGAGTACTTTTCTGTAATCCCGATCGTTGAGAACATTATCATCGTCGGCTGCAATTTCTGCAGGATTATCCTCTATACTTAACATAATAACAAGCTTCACTTTTTGCGCAATTTTAAGACTTTCAAGCACCTGGAATATGTTTAACATGTCCGTTTACTCTAAATTTCCTCTCAATTATAGTATCTGTCGATCTCCATGTTACTTTGCATTAAATAAATTGCATGCCTGTTGGTGGTTTCTGGTTTTATATGCGCATTACATAATAATTTGAATTTATATGTAGCGACTCGTTGCACTGCATTATTATTGAAATTAATGTCCTTCACATTAGTTTTATTCGAAAATATTGTTCCATGAGGTACCACTACATTGTTTAAATGAAACAAAATTTCATCATCCGGTAGAAATAAATTATACAGGGTTATTCACGTTATTCGACACGAAGCATTATGGCTAAAACATTTGATTTTTTGAACGTTTTTTCTTTACGATGGATAGGGACCTATTGGCCCTACATTTTAAAAATATTTTCATGTTGTACAGGGTGTGCCAAAAACACGAAACTCATCAAACTTGTTATTTTTTAAATGGAATACCCTGTATATTATTTCATTTTCAGATTTTACGATCAAAATAAAGGTAAGTTACATTAAGGTTTAATTCACCTTAACCTAATGGTTTTTGAAATATCTCTTATTTTGTGAAAATGCAGCATCAGCTTTAATGCTTAAATTCTCAACCAGTGTTGTCTTGTTTTCAAGCAAATTAATGCTAGAGGCTACTAACTGAATAACTTTCATATAGCAGTTGTGAAATATTTACTAACTTATACAAGGTGTGTAAAAATTAAGGCAAAATAATCACAATCTTTGAACGGTAATAACTTGTTTAATTTAAATGGAACGCCCTGTATTTTATGTCAAGAGCAGATGTCAAATTTAATTGTCTATCAAATACTAGTATACATTCCTATAGCTAACTCTTCACGTTTTCAAGTAAAACGCACATTTCCATTTTGCAAACTGATTTTGAGAAATTTATTATTCATCAAGTCGCCTATGGCATTTTGACAAGTTGTATTATTGTTTACTTATGGTCGTCAGTTATTTATAAGTGATTAATTCCAAATCATCCTATTATTAATAGCGGTAGTTTGTGATCTTTTTATCATCATTTTGTTATAAAAAATTTATTTAGACGAACTGGGAGTGTTCAGTATAAAAAACCCATTAAAAAGAAACCTGTGACAGAAAACGAAGAAAATGAATTTGCGGTGATTGCCTCTGTAATTGAAAATCCCCATACAAGTCAATGGCGGAAAATATCGGCATTAGTCAAGCAAGCGTATCAAGAATTCTGAAAAAATATAGTTACCATCCTTATAAAATCCAACTTCACCAAGAGCTTTCCGAAAACGATTATGGGAAACGAGTTGAACTTTGTATGTGGGCATTAGATAAAGTTGTAGATGATGAAAACTTTTTCAATTCTGTTCTATTTAGTGATGAGAGCTCCTTTCATAACAACGGGACTGTTAATAGACATAACAAAATGAAAATGTGCGTTTTACTTGAAAACGTGAAGAGTTAGCTATAGGAATGTATACTGGTATTTGATAGACAATTAAACTTGACATCTGCTCTTGACATAAAATACAGGGCGTTCCGTTTAAATTAAACAAGTTATTACCGTTCAAAAATTGTGATTATTTTGCCTTAATTTTTACACACCTTGAATAAGTTAGTAAATATTTCACAACTGCTATATGAAAGTTATTTAGTTAGTAGCCTCTAGCATTAATTTGGTTGAAAACAAGACAACACTGGTTGAGAATTTAAGCATTAAAGCTGATGCTGTATTTTCACAAAATAAGAGATATTTCAAAAACCATAAGGTTTAGGTGAATTAAACCTTAATGGAACTTACCTTTATTTTGATCGTAAAATCCGAAAATGAAATAATATACAGGGTATTCCATTTAAAAAATAACAACTTTGATATGTTTCGTGTTTTTGACACACCCTGTACAAAATGAAAATATTTTTAAAATGTAGGGCCAATAGGTCCCTATCCATCGTAAAGAAAAAACTTTCAAAAAATCGAATGCTTTAGCCATAAGGCTTCGTGTCGAATAACGTGAATAACCCTGTATGTATAAAAAGTTAAAGTATGGCTGTATTCAGAATTAAAACACGAACACATTTCATCATCGTGATGGGAAAGGAAAGATATACCGAGTGGGCCAATAGTGCGTGGGAGAAATATTACGGATTTATCATTTTATCTGTAACAAAAAAAAAGTTTTAGATAAAAGTTGTAGATGTATGTACATGGAACATACCTTTCAAAAATATTTTCTCTCCCTTGGAGTAACAAACTGATTGCTAATATTTTCAAATACCCTATATTTCAATGAGAGCTCTCAAATATTATATGGTTGTATTGGTTTTTACAGGGTGACTCAGTTGTTCAGAGATTTTTTTTTGTCGAAAACTGGTACAGTTCAACAAACTGCCCTGTAAGCTTTGGAGAACGAATTTCATAAATAGTGTTTTGGTAGATTTTGATTTGAACAAGGCATCAATACAAAATTCTATCCAGGGTAATTCATAACTTGTAATCAATATTTTTATATTCAGACAGCCCAAAAGAAAACCAAATCAACAGTATAATATAATGAGGGCCTACATCATGTGATAAAAAAGTTAGGGCCAGTTATTTTTGGATACTTAATGTATAGTTTCAGCAAAATTCTCAAAATGAAAACAAAATTGAATTTTTCTATAATAAAAACTTGAACTCTTCGATAGTGTTTTAATATTTCGAAAAAAAAAAAAATGCTGCAGGATTCGAAACTGAACAATTTTCATTTCAAACTATCTGTACATACATTAATATGAGAACATTATTCATTCCCACCGATTTAACTCTGGCAAGAATATATTATTACAATGGTTAGTTGGCGAATCAAAAATAAACACGTCAATATATACAATGATGGGAATTATAAAAATAATAAAAGACTAATAAAAAAATTAATGTACCACATACAGATTTCTACCTTTTTCTAAATTATCCTGAAAATTCATACTTGGCAACTTTTGATAGCTATTAAAATACTTGTAAGATTGGAAATGAAAAACATATGGCGCATACAGCAGATAATTGATGCATTAATAGCTCGACTAACAATTTTATTGCACCGCAAATAATGTGAACCGATAACTTATTTTAGTTAATAAGTTATTTTTTCTACGTTCATGCAAAAAACAAAACTTTATTGAACTATATTTGGTGGAAAAACTGTCTCTTTATTGCACTCATCTGTCATTCTACTATAGCGTTCTGTCATCATGACAGACGTAAACTTTCAAATCGTCGCCAAATTCAGCCCATTTTCTGTGAAATTGTAGGTATTACGTTTTAAATAGTTGCATGTTTCATCATATTCATTATATAATGGACTATGAAATTACTAGAAAATGCAATTTGTTAAAAAAAAAATTATTTCCTTCGAATATCATCTGAATTACACAAAATGTTTTTGAATTACTTTTAGCAGATAGATTTAAACAAACAAAGTCTTCCTCACAGTTTAGTGTCACCTAAATGAAACATTTTCTGGTTTTTGCATGAACGTAGAAAAAATATTGTATGAAACTCGTGCAAAAAGAGTTTATAGCACTCGCCTGATGGTCTCGTTGGACAATTTCACGTCGAGTGCAATAAACAGCTACTTTTTGCACTTGTTGCATAAATAACTATGAATGATAGCTATTCTCTACACTATAATTATGTATTGCATGTGTCCCATGTTTTCCATTTTTAATATTTCCAAGTATTTTGATAGATAAAAAGTTGCCAAGTATGAATTTTCAAGATAATTTAGAAAAAGTTAGATATGTTTGTGGTGGTATCCTTCATGAGGATCAGAAAAATTATTTTATTATTATTATTATAAGTAAAATCACGTTTTTTTGGGAAAGACGACTAGATAGATACACTCAAGAAGCAAATCCTTATCTAAATTCAAAATTTGATCCAAATCGTTACAGCCATTTGCGAGATCCAAAAATTCACAGTATAATTATTATTGATAAAACCCCGTTTTTTTTTATTTTCATGCATTGTTATCCAGTACTGAGCTATGGTCCAAATTTCAAGTATGAAGCTCATCGAAAAGTTAGTTTAAAATTAATTACAAAATCCTACCAGGACAGACATACAAGAAAGCGAGTTAATGAAAACATGGTAAAATAAATCAGATAGACAGAGCTCAGTGCATTTTTATTACTACTAACTAACGATCGAAATTAACGAGAAAAACGCTAAAAAACTTTTTTTTTGTTTTATTTTTATTTTTATCTTTTCAGAAAAAACATTTTTTTTTAATGAAACTTGGTGAAAACTTTCTTTTTAGTGTTTTAAATGGGCAGTAATTTTTCAGAGCAAAATATTTATATTTCAATGGTATACGAATTTGAATTTGAAAAAAAAAAAGCATAATTTTCAATCGAAAGAGTTGACGAAAAAATTTTCGATTTTTTAAATTCATCAGTACCCATTTTCTTCTTTGAAACCTCGACTTTGAGATAGTAGTAGAAAATATATTGTTCGTATGGAAAAATATGGACATTAGTTACAGCAAAGAAAACTTTGAACAAATTATACAATTCGGTAAGTATTTACCTAGTAAATATTAACACACTGACACTATAATGTTATGAATATGAATTTATGAATTTATTTATAAATAATATGTCAGCTAACTATAACGGAGTAAAAATTAGAGTAAGTTAACTATAAATCGCACCAATCGCAGAGCCAGGTTACTATGCGCAATATTTCATTTTGCACTAGTGCGGAATGATACGTATTTCAAGTAGGTGGTCGGAAAAGTGAGTTTTCCATCTGGTGAAAATTTGATTCCAATATATTTCCACTCAAACGAAAACTATCACTCAACTTATACAGAATAATTTGCTTTTGTTGGTACTTACGTTAACAGTTGAGCATTGTCATTGGGATGAATTTTGATTAGTGTCTCTCTTCTATAATGTAAAAAATTTGTAAGTGTCGTATCGCCGTTTGGAGAAAAGTCTATTTCATCTTTCTCAGTCCAAATAACTACTCCTACTAGAGCTATAAAAATATTTAGAGGAGAGTAAAGCTGAAAATGAAATAACAATAATTAATGTTTCAAAATAGAATTAATAGTGGTCCTTAGGTTAGGTCGAAATTGAATACATTTTCCCCTTCATGTTTATATCTTTGATAACGATCAAATAAAAAATGCATTGTTTTCACTATACTTATCAGTTTAGTATAATTTTTTGGATAATTCGATAAGGTACTCTCTGGTATCCATAATATTGATATAATTGTTTCTTGAATATTAACTAGGTACTACAAATTCAATTTTTTGAACAATAATGATGATAATCTCTGCTGGTAGAAACACAGCTGAATACGATTCATTGTGCGACATTTGAATTCCACGATGATATCAAGTTTTGATTGCTATCATTTGGTAAAAAAATATACAATTTCGACGCCCAGATTAAATTTGAGTAACTCACCCCATTAATAATATTTGCAATAGTTTTGGCATGATTAATGACTTTAGAAGCACTTTCCCCCAGTTCTTTGTATTCTTGATTGTCCATAACTAATACTAGTTCTACATATTTTGATTCTTTGTTGGCATTGTAAGGTCCCCGAACTAGGTTTTGGTCTGTGTCTCTTTTGTACTGAAAAACAAAACCACAAATATTATGAGGGGAACAATATCGTGTAGGAATGTAATTATCCCTTTGTGGGGATTTATTTTCATTTTTCTTTGGAATACGCACCTTCGAACTTTGTTCGTTTTGTATTCTTTGGAGCATAATAAAACAAAAATGTTTTACCTGAATGTCAAAGGTTTAATAATCCGTGGATAGTAGAGACTTTGTTGTGTCACCTTATACCGGGTGTCCCAAATTTAATGTCACAGACAACATCTTGATTACTTTTATTGCGAACTTCCATTGTCTGGATTCATACGTCGTGCTCATAGTATGGAAGTCCGAAGTAAAAGTAATGGATTGTCGATAATTGTCTAAAACTTTCAAACATGCTACAAGAGATGGACAAAAATATTTTTTTATATAACACTCTTATATCATCGAATATTCAGATTCTTCGTTGAATTCTGATATCAATTCAAGTATAGATTTTGAGATTTGATTACAACCATTCTTAATGAAATTATACGAGGAAGCCTCAAAAATGCATCAGATAAGCCTTTCATGTAGATATACCGGAGTTCCTTGCAAAATCGTATGGGTGATAGTAAGGAGGTGTATTAGTATTTCTCTCATTTGTTTCATTTTCAACCAGCCAGAGTGATCAAAGGAGTTACTGATATGGTCATACTTACGTATGCCGTATGTGAATTGAATGCAACTGTTTTGGATTTTTTGCAAACGTATCCTATTATGTTGGTCTAGGGCAGGTCCATAAATAATGTCACAGGTAAGCGATACGTGAGAATATCAAAGACTCGCAAAGGTTCAATTTGAGTTTTTTAGACATCAAGTGCCTACTGGGATATAAAGGCCGTAATACATTGTATGAGGCCTTACACAACTGATTGATATGTTTTGTGAATTTTAGATCAGTATCTATACATAGACCCAAGTTCTTGCTCTCATCTACAATTTGAATAGGATTACTATCAATTCTTATGGTGAGTAAATCAGAAACAGAATTTCTCTTTCCTTTGGCACCCAACAGCATCACTTGCGATTTTTTCGAATTAAGTTTCAAGTTGTATGAACAAGATGCGTCGTCAAAGAGTTGCTCCAGGTTTCTGTTCATGTTATCCTCGGCTATAATGACTGAAGGACATATGTAAATGTCATTCAGTTTCAGTGACATATGTAAATGTCATTCAGTTTCAGTGAAGTCATCATAGCCGAGGATAACATAAACAGAAACCTGGAACAACTCTTTGACGACGCATCTTGTTCACATGGAGTGTCATCTGCGTAATGGGGTATGTTTATTGATTTGACGTAATCATGAAAATCGCAATTGTAGAGGGCAGAGAAGAGGACCCAAAACAGAACCTTGTGGAACGCCGTGATGTCTCCTCAGGGAAGAAGATTTGTTACCATTCAAATTGACAGTTCACCTCTTAAAATTAATGACATCATTTAAGATACACCCTGTATACAGAAGCCAAGGGAACAAGGAGGAAGGAATAATGTTGCAATGTATTTCGGTATTTAACTTTTTATCAATCGCTGGCAACGTGTAAATGCGCCTCCAAGAATTGTAGCTACAAATTTGGTTGGATGGAAGAGCAACAGTTGTGGTATGGTCAAAAATTGAATCCTGCCATTTGACGGGGTTATGAATTTTTTATAATTTTTCCTATCAATAAAATCTATTATTATTATTATTAAATGCTCAAGTCCCAATCTCACTGCTTGTCACATCAATCGACTAGCATCGCTTTGAATCACCCTGTACGAGAAAGGCAATTGGGTAACACCTTAGAAATACTGAAATCAATTACAGAAGTGCGAATGAATGTTTTGCTTTCAGAGCATAAAAAAAAACTTTCATCAATCAGCCAATTGGGTCACGGACGGCCATTTTACATTAGCCGGGTTGTGAATTATGAGCCTTCTCGGGATATTTTTCTAGTAGAATTAACCATCATATTTCATTTCGTGTTTATTTTTGTAGGGTACTCAAAATTTGACAAGTATTTATTGAACCCTGTCTCATCGAAAGTAATAGCTTTCTTTTCACGAAGAACTATAGAAAGGAATTCAATTAGTCTCCAATTACAAAAAATAAACAAGCCATACTATATACGCAGTGTTCAGAGATCCATAAAAAAGTTTAGCAGCATATAATAATATAGAACTAATTGAAATTCTTACGTTACCGATTTTAATTATACAGGGGTCTATTAAAGTCAGAAGAAACTAGTTTTTGATACATTTTCCATGTATTTCTCAACATAATTAGTGCCGTTTTAGCTCTTCAGAAGGTAAGCTTCCTGCAATGCTGCGGAGTAGGTCTAGGAATACCTTCCCAATGTTTAGTTCAGATTATAAATATAAAAATAGACTGGATTATATTATGGTATGGATCTGATGTCCAATCGAATTGTGGGTCGGCATTTACCTCGAACGTGTTAATCAAAGATTTTGAAGGAAAATAAGTGAATGCTTTTGTTGAAACCTAGACATGACGCTGAATAATTATATACTTTGGTATTTATCAGGAATTCCCAACAAGGGCTAAAAGTATTTTTTGATTTAAATGGGAACTAGCCTTCGCTGGTGACTGGCAAGTACAATGGAACCGGTATGTAAGTGTTCTCCATTTTAATCGAAAAACAAAGTGTTAAATTGTGTATCCAGAAACTAACTATAGATTTATATTTAACGATAAGTATGAATATTTTATGATTCCAAGTTCAAAAATGTCTCTATTTTATTTGAAAATATACATCCCATTTCAAATAATCAATAACAAAAAACTTGTCACACTTGACCATATACTGATATAACAGATATATTTCAACAGTCGGGGGGGGGGGGGGGGCAGTAGTTGTTTTCTGTTGGATACTTGCTGACTAATTACCTGTTGTATGGCGTTTTCGGTGGAAGATTGGATTATATCCATTTTTTTCATTCTTCCGTCGAGTATTGTCGTTAATTCTTCATGTTTTGAAAAACTAATGTTTCTCCTGAACAACATCACCAGTTCGAGGGCCAGGTAGCTCAGTGATTACGACTATCGCGTTCAAAGCCATTGATGCTGCTGGTCGAGCAGGTTCAAATCCTATCGACTACAGATTTTTATTCTGATGGCCCGAAAAAGTGCTAGGAATCGCACGTTAAAAGGTAAGAGCTCGTTAATCCTTAGCTCGCACAAGTTTCGACTTTTGAGGGCTGCCCATAGAAATTATAATATACTTACTCTAGAATGCCAATCCCCTCTTCGTAGGACACTGAAAAGTGTTGTAAAATTCCAAACGTTTTCATCAATGCGCATGCCCATAACCGGTCTCCTCGCTCTGCAGCGTTGACAAATTTCAGAAAATTTTATCTTTGTAGTCGAGATTCTGCCGAAAATAATTCATCATTAGGTACTGTGAAGCCTACCCAAATTCCCGTTGAATTGTTGGGATCGTGCAACAGTGTTAACAGTTTTCAATTGCCGCAGAGGAAGGCAGGTAGTTTGCCAGAGCCGGTTTGGGTTAGTTTGGTGGTTTAGGCGATTTGTGTTCATTGTGAAATTAACCATTAACGATATTGTGTTTATTCAGATGTGCTTTTCTTATCAATGTTGTTTACTTCAGTTATTCATCGGTAGTGTGTATGTTATTGGTTTTCGGGTTTTTCTGTAGCGAAATTTTAATTTTGACAATGTTGACGTGCTTGGTTCTATGGTGTGGAAATAAAGGAAATATTGCTGGAATCCATTATTTTTAGTAAGTACCTACTTGAATATGAATTGTTGATGGCAAATCTAATAAATAACATAAATATAGCAGAAATAACTCCTATCTTTGATAAAACTGAGAATATTAATCCTTTCTTTACGTTTGGCTTATATAAATCATTTTAAGCTTGACGAGAGCAATGCATGACATTTGGATGAGAGCATTGGGAAGAGACCCTTCCGTGGAGCATCTGACTGAAAAAAATGTCATTTGCAGCAAACATTTTTCTTCAAACGATGTATATATGAAGGGTAGTCGGATGTTATTGAAACGAAATGCAGTTCCAAGTCTTTTTTCACGATGTTCTCTGAACAATACGGGATGTTTCTTTTTTCATTGTTATTGTATTCCATGAATTTCTCGGATATAATCAGTTTCACAACATTGGTATGCCCTCCAAAACTTTTCGTGTCTCATAGACTGCCCTGAAAACAAGGTATTATCAAATCGATTTTACTCAATATCATGAATCGTTTAAAAATCTCACTGAAACCCACCCTGGTATGAATGAAACTGGTCCTGATCATGCGCACTAAATAATGCATCGCACTTTTTACAACACTTTCGTCCCATTGAATTGGCATTCTAGAGTAAGTATATATATCATAATTTCTATGGGGCTGCCGTTAGTACGGGGATGACAGCTGGTTAAAGGAAAAGGCAATTTTAAACATTTTTTTTGCAAGTTATTCAACATCCCTTATACTTTGGAGTATTTCCGTTAACTGGAAAATTGTAAAAGTACAACCAGTCCATAAAAAAAGTGAAAAAGGCCCCACCTAGCAACCACAGACCTCTGATATCTGTTATTTCGGAGGTCATGATAAACCCATCATTATCGAGCTCATGAAATATCGAGAACGCTCAGGAATTTCAATGATCGACAATATGTTTTCCGGCGTCAGATATCTGCTTATGTCTCAAATATTTGGCAGTAATCTATTAAAAAAATATATTGAAACTCTGGCCGCTGCATTAGATATCTACGAGGCGTTTGATTGTGTCTGGCACCATAGCAGGGACTCACTGCCAAACTTCTATCTTATGGCTTGCTTGCTATATAGTTTTCTCTCAGACGGATCTCTCCACGTGGTGGTCGATGGCGTATCATCCGATACTCTACAAATGAATGCTGGTGTTCCACAGGGATCCATTCTAGCACCAACAGTGTTTCTTCTTCTCATCAATGGTTTGTCCAGTAAACAGCTTTGCAGAAGATAGTTACCTTCATACCGCCTTCTCTTCCAAAGCTTAGATATCAGCCAGAGAAACCAGAAATGAACGGGGAAGAATCCAAGCATGTCTTTTCTCTAGGATAGAATCACGGTTCGGAGGATATATATCTAGTGATATGTATCACGGTATATATCATGATATTTATAACTTGATATATATCCGATATACTCCATGATTTTATTTATTAAATTAAAAATGTTTCCCACCATTCTAAACATCCAAAAATGTCTCAATACGCCCCTGTACAAAAATATGTAGCGATTTATTCGGGTTCGGGATTCCCAGATTCGCGACGTTTTGATTTGTTATTGTTTTTGCTTTTTCAAATGATCGCTTTTTCTGTGTTTCCCCCTGTGTTGACTGTTAAGGTGTTATGTTAGTTGCGATTTTTTTTCAATGTGCGAAAACCAAAGCTGTTTTTAATTAACTAATTAAATTTTAATAATGATATATATCGAATATATATCCAATATACAGTGTGTCCCACTTACCATGCTCACCATGGGTATCTTTTTAACGGTGAGAGACGAGGTCGATTAAATGACACCAAATGCGGAGTTTGTCAAGGCCAACTATAATGTGAAAAAATATTTTCATAAAATCTATTAGTTTTTGTTTTATACGCAAAAAACAGATTTTCATGATTTTCATGTTTCCTCCGTAACTTCTTTATTTATGAAAATATTCAAATAGGAATTTCACATTCTCATGGCAGTTTTTCAATGAGATTTCGAAAAAAATATGAAATTTATACCTCTTCTAGAATTTGAGATATCAGCACCAACTTTAATTTTTCAAATGTAGATCATAGCTCACTATGACTTAGTTACAAATAACTTTTTTTTCTCTTACAGATGATATGTCGCAGTAATAGTTTTGTGTTGATAACACGGAGTTATCGTCATTTATACAAAAACAAAAAAAATTTTGAAGCCGCCATCTTGAATTTATAAATTTTAACAAAAAAATCATGATCTACGACCTCAAAAACCCCCACATACCAATTTTGAATGGAATCGGACCATAATAAAAAATCTTGTCCGCCATCTTGGAGCAGCCATTTTTTTAATTTCAACAAAAATTCCATGATGTATTGTCACCGGATTTATGAATATCTGTCAAATTTCAAGTTAATAGGACGACCAGAAGTGGGTCAAAATTCACTTGCAAGATTTGATTACAGACAGACAGACACCGGTAAAGGTGAAAAACTAAATAAAGGCTTGTAATAATAAAAAAGTATTAAAAAAGTTCTTCACATTTGATGATGTTTTGAACACTTGACCTTAGTTATTTCAGATTCGTCAAGTAGGCTTCAGAAACAAAGTAGGTATGGTAGGTAATAAATAACAAATATCTATCGAAATTTCATGTAGTTTCGTGTGAAGTTGGTTTTGAATATCTGAG
Source organism: Chrysolina haemoptera (assembly GCA_958298965.1). Taxonomy (NCBI): domain Eukaryota; kingdom Metazoa; phylum Arthropoda; class Insecta; order Coleoptera; family Chrysomelidae; genus Chrysolina; species Chrysolina haemoptera. The sequence continues at coordinate 19,196,471 of OY282593.1, read as the reverse complement.
CTGAAAATTAATTTTAATAATGAAGAAAGATATGATATGATTTCCTGTTACATAAGAAATTTGAGAAATTCAAGAAATGCAGCAAATGTAAATATTCATTTGCATCGTTTCCCTGAGCGTCATCAGCCGCATGAGACTATTTTTGGTAGACTTGAAGTTAATTTGAGAACATATGGATCATTTTTGAAGCATAATAAGGAACCAAGGGATGTTGCTGGTGTAGAGGAAGTATTAAATCAAGCGCAAAATGCCGAGACTTCCACAAGAGAAATTCAAAGAAATACACGGATATCAAAGTCGAAAGTAAGCCGTATTTTGAGAAAAAGGAAATACCACCCATATAAATAACACGTTCAGGCACTACGACCAGGAGATGCTGAAAGAAGATTAAATTATTGTAATTGGTTCATTCATTGATCAGTGCAATAACAATGAATATCGTGAAGAATTCCCATTTCGCGTATTGTGAACAGATGAATCGCGATTCACGAATAATGGAATGTTCAATAGACATAATCGACACTATTGGTCGATTGAGAATCCCCGCATTAATGTTGAGGTTAGAAATCAGCATCGCTTCGGCTTTAATGTGTGGTGCGGAATCCTTGGAGGACGAATAATAGGACCAATCATATTGGAGGGCGATTTAAAGAGACATGGCTATTTGAATATGCTTCAAGTAGATGTGGAAAGATATTTGGATGAGATACCTATCAACTTGAACGAACGAATGTGGTTCCAGCAAGATGGATGCCCAGCGCACAACGCTGTTATAAATTTCAAATTATCTGAGAGAAAGGTTTCCGGGACGATGGATTGCTAACAGAGGTCATTGTTTATGGCCTGCCAGATCTCCTGATCTCTCCCCGATGGATTTTTTTCTCTGGGGGTATATGAAGAATAAGGTATATCAGAGAACCTACAACAACGTTGAGGAATTGAGAGAGGCTGTTCTTCGCGCTTTTAGAGCAATTGACTATAATACTTTAAGAAACGTTCTAAGAGCAAGTATACGAAGATGTTATCAACACAAAACTATTACTGCGACATATCATCTGTAAGAGAAAAAAAGTTATTTGTAACTAAGTCATAGTGAGCTATGACCTACATTTGAAAAATTAAAGTTGGTGCTGATATCTCAAATTCTAGAAGAGTTGGTATAAATTTCATATTTTTTTCGAAATCCCTTTGAAAAACTGCCATGAGAATGTGAAATTCCTATTTGAATATTTTCATAAATAAAGAAGTTACGGAGGAAACATGCAAATGATCAAAATCTGTTTTTTGCGTATAAAACAAAAACGAATAGATTTTATGAAAATATTTTTTCACATTATAGTTGGCCTTGATAAACTCCACATTTGGTGTCATTTAACCGACCTCGTATCTCTCACCGTTAAAAAGATACCCATAGTGAGCATGGTAAGTGGGACACACTGTATATCATGTGATATGATATTTGTATAAATATCATGATATTTTAGAACCCTGGATAGAATGGAATACTCTGTATATTTTTCCATATCAAGAATCACTATAGTGACCGTAACTGAAATATAAGTACCACATTGTGGCCGGTTCGGACATAAATTATATATTTTTTAAATAATCAAAAAACTACCAAAACTGACCAGTAAGAAATGGTACACTTACCCTTAAAATTCTGTTATCTACATGCTCTCGATCGGGATCGATGGCATCCCCTCCGTATCCGCAGGTTTTGTTATGTTTCGCTAAATCGGCATGGCTGTACAAAAAATGCGTCGATTCAATATCGGACCCGTCCATGTCGTTTCCCTTTTCGATGTAGTGCATCTCTTCGCCGTCGAAGATGACGCCGGATAGCCCTTCGCAGGTCGATATCGCCGCCCATGAGTTCTGCACGCCTCGTACTTTTCCGCTGTATTCGCAAAGGTTCGCTTCCTGAAATAATTACAAAAAACAATTTGTATCAATATAGACATTATTCAAAACTTCAATTAGGAAAAAATATTAAAATATTTTCTTTCCGACGCTTTGTTTTTTTTTTAAATTCATCTTCAATAACGATAGTCGTTGAACCACGAAGTTAGACAACCCAGCAAGTTACAAAAAACTGCAAGAAATAGTTTTCATTGAGATCAAGGAACGCACAATATTTGCCATACGAAAAATTACAAATTATACTAAGAGAGGTCCCAGAACGGTTCCTCGGGGTTCACCACATTTTGCCGTATCAACGTGACTCTAACTTCCAACTGATTGTTTGTCTCAACCAGACAAGAGAAATGTAGACGTTCCTGATAAAAATGCAAACGTTCCTGATGTAGAAATGCAAACGTTTCTGAATTTCTGATATTTTTCAGTAACTCCTCGTATAAATGAGAGAACATCACTGAATTCCTAATTTTAGAACTGGACTATCACTTTCTCTATGTTTGTTTACGATACGCATATTCAAACACACAAGATTATGCAGACACTCCAACGATATTTATTATTTGGACGTGGGTCGGTCAAAATCGAATGATTACGTCTTCCTAATTGAATTATTGATAAAACGTCTACGGATAGGATGTGGGTGGCAGAAAATAATGAAATGTTTATCACACCTACTACATAAATACCGTCTGTGATTTATTATGCACTTCCGTTGTTTGTTGGATAGCAAAAAGGTTTCCGGCGCAAAATATTCGGCAAATATCCACCTATGACATTGATGTTACGAGCACTGGTGCGATCTGGCGATTCAATAACAAAGTTTGATATTTTTTTTGTGACATACATACTCGGACTGTTTTGTCATACGAACGCTTATTTTTATGAAATATTATATTATGACATTTTGACTTTTTGAAATTGATGTCAACGGAATTAATGATAATGATAGAGCCATAGCAAGCGGAATTCATCCTTAGAGACTTTCATGTTTCGAAGGCGAGAAAAATAATTCTTCAGAGAACCATTTTATTTCATTTCCTTTATTCTTTCTTATTTGAAAATTATAAAATTGCATTGACAATATATTTCCTTGCTTAACAATCAGCCAATAGAATCGGAACTACAGTGAAAATATAGCTTGTCGCTGTATTTTCACAGTGATAAACCTGCTTAGTTTTTGTTTTACTATCTGTCAAGTGAAAATAATGATTTAAATTATAAACGTCAAATTTATGTGTTTTGACTAGTTATCTTAATTTATCAATATGAGCGATCTTTGGGGACAAATGTCCATTGGTATCATAGATGAGGCCGTGGAAAAGAGTATTCCGTTGAATACGGCTAGAAGTAAAGCATCAATTACCAGGTGACACGATTTTTCTTTTTTTCAAATCGATATATTGTCGTCCTAAAAATAATTCGTGTATGATTAAAAACCTATAATTTTTTGGAATATCAATTCATTGGCAATGCCAATGCAAGAAAATACAACTCGTCATGCGGACTCGTTGTATTTTCAGCTTTGGGATTGCAATTCATTAATATTCCAAAAAATTATCGGTAATAATCATACCACTTATTATATTACCCCTGAAAATAATAATCGGCTATTTGTCATGGTCTTGTGATATTACCTACGATAATTTTTTCACGTTATTTGATTCTTTTTAAATAAATGCAATCAAGTTTTTATAAACATGGGCGAAGGCAATTTTTCATTTTTATAAGGATAATTAGATAACGTAAAAAAGTCACAAAATGTTAATGATTTTGTTTTTATTAATAAAAAAATACCAAGTATGTGCTATCGTTGTATTCCAAATGGAATAACACACAATTTTCATTGCAATATACAGGTGGTGCCATTTGAAAATTAAAAGTGAGGGGTAGCTATACCACAGGGCTGACAAATGAAATTTATTTTATTATTCGTCATTAGGAAGGTACTTTAATGCCATTCAAAGCAGTTTTTCTATTTTTCAATTATCTCGTCAAATAAGCGAGGTATTGCCTGTATACGATAACTTGGAACACCCGGTATAGCAATGTTACTTCAAAGAATCAGTCTGGGGAGAGATTATAGCACATTACGCCTAACCTTAAATTTTGTAAATGAAATATATTTTCAAAAATCTGAATCATCATAGTAAATAATTCAAAAACATATGAAGTTTGCATCCTCAGGAACTGTATGTAAATAAGCTCTCTTATTGTACCAGAATAGCCAACTGTTCACTCTTTGAGTTTCACTGTTCCCTCTTCAATAACAAACATACGAAATATAAAGATTTTTATCCAACACATGACAGTTATGACTGTCATTATTAATGTCATTTTAGAGAAGTAAACTATCAAATAACACACTAGTGAGTTATAATCCATAAGTCACTAGTGAGTTATGTTTCCTTAGTCACTTTAGAATTTATACCACGAGGCCGTCTATTATCCAACACATGACAGTTATGACTGTCATTATTAATGTCATTTCAGACAAGTAATCTATCTAATAACACACTAGTGTGCTATAATCCATAACTCACTAGAGAGTTATGGATTACAACTCACGTTCATATTTAAAACTTATTAATCATTATCTCATAAAAAAACGTTTTCTTTCACCTGTTGGATGAAACATTGTATGCCACTCGTGTGTTATGTTTCTTAAGTCACTTGAGAATTTATAAATCTTTGTCGCGTGACTTATTTTCAACATAACACACTAGTACCATAAATAACTATTATTTACCTGAACACTTGGTTGGTGGATTTTGTATTTTCTGTTCTGTTGGTAATTATGGAAGAATCCTCTGGGAATCAACCGCTTATTCAATGTCAAATCTAAAACTAAATCTCTCCCGTCTACCTCCAGTGTGATCTGCAGGTGATTGGCGTGTTCCCCATTCTGAAAAAAAAAAATCGATAAGTTATTGAACACTCGAGAATGTTGAGGAGGAGATACAGGGCGATCCTTAATTTATACGCATAATGATACTTATAATGAATAATGAGTGAAAAATAGTTTTGCTAATTGTTTTTATCCACGAAGATAACGCAGTAAATTAGAAAATAATAAATGAAAACCCCATTTTGAAGAAAAATTTGTATGGGTCACTAAAGTAATTGGATGGACTTAAATAGTTTGAATTCTCGTTTATGCATGGTGTCCCAGGTATCAGGTATGGGTGCATATTGGAAAAACAATATTTCATTAATAATATTGGTAGAATATTGGCTCAACCTGTTCTGAATGTATATTGTTTTTTATGAAATATTGGGCCAATATTGGTTGAATAATTTTCACCAATATCGATAGAGCGATATTGTCTACATATTGTTTCCAGCATCTAGCTCCAATATTGCGATTTCAATATTACTCTCATATCGATTTTAGAGCCAAAAAACAATACTGTATATCCAAGTTTGACAGCACATTGGTGGAATACTATTTAATCCATATTCGAAAAATCATATTTTAACCTATATTGATTGAGATTGTTACAAAAACCTCAGGCCCATATTTGAAAGATAATATTGATGCAATATTACAAAATAAATTTATCACTATCATTGAAATTTAATATTGGCCGAATATTCAATAAACAATATTGAAATGAATTATGATCAAACTTGGGAAAGAAACCGCTAGGTGGCCTCACATATGGAACGACATCTGAATCATAGTAACATATATTAAATTAGGCTTCTCACAATGCGTTAACAAGTCAATCTACTCAGTGGTAAATTGAAGTAGAAATGAAATTGTAGAATTTTCAAATTATTCGACACTTTCTGGAAATATTTCATCAATGTTTCCAAGGCAACATATTCACTTTGAATATTTTACCAATATATGTAAATGATATTGTACCAATATTCCTAAATATTTTGAGGCCAATATTGCTTCCACAATATTTCACTAATATTATTTGTATAATGTCCAAGTAATATTGTACCAATATCCAGAAATAATTATAATTGTATCTCGCCAATATTACGTTTGAATATTTTGCCAATATTTTACCAATATTATTCCAATGTGTGCTACAGCGATATTGTACTAATATCGCCTAACATTTTGTGGCCAATATTGCTTCGAGAATATTACACCGATATTATTTTTTGGATATTGGACCAATATCGCCGAATGTTCCCATTTTTTTTTCTGGCAAGTAGGTATTATTATTTGAATATTTTGCCAATATTTTCTCAATATTGTACCAATATTGTTCCAATATGTGTGTGCTACTTGGGGTAGTGTATGCATACCATTAGGAATTACGGTATCGGTGAATGGGGTCATCCCGAATTGTGAATAATGTTGTTACCTAACTCTAAAGAGGAGAGAGCTCTGTTCTGTACAGACATCTGAATAAACCGGTACTTAGTTAAGTAACGAGTGTTCATATATTGTTCTACATTAAGTATTCCCAAGTTGTAGACTCTAGTGAGAATTACAAAGAATAGTGAACACTACACATGGCGTCAAACGTTAAAAGGTAAGGGCCTCGTCAATTAAAAGTATCTAGAAAACTTATGAGGGTTGCTTGTTAGGGTTCAGCTGGCTGACGGAAAGAACAAACTTTGAAGATAAGAACAAACATATTTGAGCTGTTCGAAGTTATTTTCGTGGCTGTTGTCGGACTGTTGCGGCGGCAGCATGTATGATCGATCCATTTATTATCGTCCTTTCGTCCTTTTGTCTTTTTTCGAAACGCTGTGAATTTTTATGTTCAGGGAGATTATAATTTTTTGGTCAAAATTCATAAATTCAAAATGGCAGATCCAAGGTGGCGGCTCCGAGATGGCGAACGAGATTTGTGATTATAGTCCGATTCGATTCAATATTGGTATGTGAGGGTTCTAGGATTCAAAGATTATGGATTTTCTTGTCAGAATTTAAAATTTCAAAATGGCGATCCAAGATGGGGGACGAGTTATAAAATTTTGGTGCTACGTGGGGGTTTTTGGGGTCGGCAATATCGACTTTTCTGTCAAGATCCATAAAATCGAGATGACGGGTACAACTTTGAGGACAAGTTTTGTGATTTTGTCCCCTTATCATTGGAAATCATGATTTTTTCAACTTGATTTTGTAGATTTGCAAGAACCGAGAACGATCATCGAGCAACATTCAAGAAAGAGTCGGGTTCTGTTATTTTTAGTTCATGTTCTATTACCTCGAAATAATGCAAAGAACGCGATTTTACAAAAAAAAACATTTCGTATCTGCTCTCATGCTAGTAACAGTCCTAATAATGTCATGAGCTCTTTGAGAAAAGTTACATTCGCAACTTTTAACGGAAACTCAGTTATGCCATAAAGGGGTTTACTGAAATAAATTGTATTTAATATAATACAATAGTTATTTATGCAACTAGTGCAAAAAGTAAGTTCATTGAGGTAATCAAAGTGGTACACTGAATCCATTTGAAATTGTTCATCATATCAATGAACGTAATTAATGGTCCCAGGGATGATTTTATTGTTACAATGAATCCAAGTTTATAAATTTTGCCGGCATCTGTTCAGCCGAATCCTCGCATAGAAATCTCCGTTGCTGGCAAGTAAGCTTTAGCTGGTAGTACAGAGCGCCTCCACTAGAGGGACCACTCCGCACGACTTCGTTGTTTGCACAGAGCCGGTTAACTTAAGCAGACAGAAGCGATCGTTGAAGCATCTTCTCAGGTAGCACAGAGATATCCGAAGAGCTCCGAAAGGAGCCAGCCGAAATAAAAGATAACTTGGAGATACGCCTTCCAATCAGGATTGCGATGTTCTGATGAATGCATGTTAATTATTTTGCATATCATTCGGAAACTCACTGTATGCTCAATATCAATGGGAGGCCTTCACTGCATTTACGAATGATATGCAATGATTGAATAAATACCACTTATTCAAATGATAAATAAAATAATTAGTTCAATGTATGAAAGCATCACGAGAATAAACTGAAACATAGATTTAATGTATATCAATTATTGAATCAAGGAATAACCGATACTTAATAATCACCGTTCATTGGATTGATGAAAAATATCTATCGTCGAAATAATCTGAATAATTATATCAATCATACAGCATTCATTCGAAGAATGGACAATAATAACTAATTTGATGAATACAGTTTCATCAGTTGAACGGATACAATTTATTGCTTGGGTGAACACTCTTCATTCGTTTGATGAATGGAATTCATTACCATAACGAACCTATTTAATGTACTTGATCATGATATCAATGAAAGCATTCATTGATATTATTAAGATCCGTATTCATAGTATGGATAACCAGTGGTACATTGACATAACGATTGCGTTCATTGGACCAATATTGATAAAAATATTCATTGAGTCACTGAACTTTTTCATTGTAGTCAAGTAGGTACCAATTTTTTTCTGTGTACAATAATATCAACAGAGGAGGAGGGATTATCAAAAAGAGTGATCCATTCTACTGAACCTCATATTATCTAAGAGTACTGTTTCATTCCTGATAAGACTTTGGAGAACGTTTAGTTGAATAATGAAAAATTTCAAGATGTTTTGAAGAAGTACTTGCAAACGGTAGCCTGTTTGTTTAAAAACATTGGACACATCGTAACCGTGTAGTTGTTGACATATTATTTGTTTGCCAGAAGTCATTGCAGAACTAAAGGAATGCAACAACATCCTTCTTGAGTACTCGAAACATCGATTGATTTCAGTTTGTTTATACAAGTGAAGAAAACATTGCGTGGACAAACATTTTCGTCCCAAGAAGAGGCGGTTAATGTTACGAAACCTGATTTACAGCGAATGAAACATTTTCCAATGCTTTGACAGCTCGTCGGAGATATGACAGGCAACCCTCGTATTACGTGCACACAATGGATCGGCAGAAGACAAACACCCTATAAAACAATAACAAGTTATCAGTCCAAGCCTCAGACGTTCAGGACGTTGTGGTCTTGGTTATCATCGGATTTCAAAGATTTTGTTTCTTCACAGATTTATTATTAATTGATGATTAATTGGAATTCAAGATCAATATCTTCAATCGACACTTCCTGTATTCTCGAAAGTGACTTCCATATCATGTTTACTGACAGATACATTAAAGAGTTGAAGAGGTTGTCATTGATTGCATCCTTTGTGTGATGGTTGAAATTATTTCTGTCACCTACATGGTAGGAAATGATTCACTCTTCCACAAATATGTCGTACCTAATTTTTTTTATGATGGAAAGTTCTTGTTTTATCTGAAAAAAGCTTTATTATATGGATAGAAAATAAACGTATACTTACATTATTACCCGAGTTATTACCCCAACAATTGCTTGTTACCCAAGAAATTTTAATATTCTTCATTCAGCAGAAAATATTCAACATTTTCATATAAGGTACATGTATATTAAGAAAGGTTCTTGGTTTCAATAGATATTTTTGTATCTAGAATGCGAAATGATACTTTGCGTTTCGACTTTGCTGAGCTTCAGCAAAGCAAAATCTTACTAGTCAGTTTTTCTTAAACACTCTATGAAGTAAGATTTCAGGACTGGTTAGGTATGATCCAATTTTTTTTTGTTACCAATTACTACTCTTCAATAAAAAGCAGAAAATGTGTTTATTGCCAATTTAGTTGAGTGAAAGGTTTATTGGGAGAAAATTACTCAGCAGTTACTATTAATTGACAAACACTTTTTAATTGAATGACCACCATTTTCAGTGTTACACAACTCAAAATTGATTAAACCTCCATTCCAAACCGTCTCACAACATGGAAACGATTAAATAGTATACAACATTATCGGAGTTTTGTTACTGTGCCTAAATAATCCAGTACGATTGGATTTTGAGAAGAGTATCGATTGTAGCACCACCAAAACTGGTATACTAGTGTTTGGAACCATGATAAATACGAAAATAAATTGTTTACCGAAATTCCAGGGGTGGAACATATTTTTTTTTTTCGTTTAAAAACAAATAAACAGATTTTTGCTGTAATCTTGGAAAGTATATGATTTATCGGAAAAACAACTCAACAGGGTGAAAAACAATTCAATTTTCCACAAAAATTATTCCCAGTAATTTCTTATGTAATGCGCTCGTTTTCTCAGAAAACGTGATTGAACGCCGACATCAAATTTCAGGTTCACGCTTACGCGCCGCTGGAAGTTTTGGCGAGGCCGAATATTTGATTGGTCATAACTCTGCTAAAAATGATCGGAGAAGGAAAAGGAAAAGTTCATATCGTTTCTGAAGACTCCTACCTTCTCATGCAAATATAATATGCGAGTATTTGAGTACCTAAAATGTGTTTTGTCGCACTTCACGGAGATGTTTGCGGATGATCCGAAAATCATGAATAATTTAGTAAATATGGAATCATTATACTGTAGCAGCAACCCATACCCTCTTTGGACTATATGCAACAATTTTAAAGTAGTGTGACAGGTCCCACTTATACATGCCAGAAAAAAACTTTGTTTTACTCCTGCCTCATTTTCAACTTACCCATAAAACCGGCATTCTCTTCAGTAAATGTTGAAAATGATCGCTTATTTGTTTAATAGCACTGTTGTGAAGCGCAAACCTGAAGCTTGAATCACATTATATTTGTATGAGGAAGTAGAAGTGTTCAGGAACGATATACACTTTTTCTTTTTCTTCTACTATAATTTTTAGCAAAGTTATGACAAATCTAACTTTCGGCCCTGCCTGAACTTGCAGTGGCGGCTTAGTGTGAGCCTGAAATGTGATGTCGGCGTAAAACCACGTTTTGTGAGAAAACGAGCGTATTACTGAAAATCATTCGCGTGGAGAATTGAATTATCTCTCAACCTATCGAAATCGTTTTCTGATAATTCTTATATTTACAAAAATAACAACAAAAAAAATTAAATGAAAAATTGTTTAGGTTTCACCCCTGATTTTTCGGTAAACAATTTTTTTATGATAATACATGATGTTGAGATGTCATGTACCGATTTTCAGAGTGCTATAATTCAATTTTCACTTTTGGCCCGAAATTGTAGTTACTGGATTAAAACCGATTGATTGGTATTTTAACGATGTAATAAATTAATTTTCCAACAAATTACCTAAATCATGAAAAACCCATGTCTAGATGGAAATTTTCATGAATACTCTTATTATTATGATTTTATACACCCCAAATATTGGAAGAAAACGATTATTCATCATGATAAAAACCTTTTTACTCAGGCTTTTTGTATTTTGTCTTGATACTAGATACTATTTTATAATATTATTTTAAATTTTTATTACTTTTATTGTACTTACATAATTTTAGATTTAATCACTTCCTAAGTCACATACAAGCGATAGTTCTATACTTAAGCTTCGTGATCTCTTCTTGTTTAATCGCTCTATAATTGCATTATTTCTTGTATTAACAGGAATAAACATATATTATTATTATTATTATAATTTATTTGAGAAAAGTCCGATTCCGTAAATCAAAAACAGATTCATCATAAATGCAAGATGGCGGCTCCATGATGACGGACGACTGAATATTTAAATGGCTTATATAATTCTAAGGTCCGGTTTTTCAAAGTTCGGTCAAAGTCTATGCTAGGTGACTAATGGTTAGAATGTGAGTTTGTCCTTTACGTGAACAGAGATGTAACGTTCATTCTAACCACCAGTAAAATTTAGCTGTCAGTCAAACTACGACAACAGGATATTGAAAAACTGGCCCTAGGCATTGCGTCTTTGATGATGATGAAATATTTAACTTAGAAAACAGTATCGGAAACTTTTCATCTGATGGGGTATAGACAGAAATCTACGCGAGCAACAAGGAACGCAATGATATGATAATACCACATGAATAAGAGAGACGCACTACTGCGCGTTTCTCCTGTTACCTCTCTCGACGAATTAACAACTCACGTTGACATGCCTTCCTCGAGCGAGTAGAGGAGAAATTGGAATGCTCTCTCATTATACAGGGTGTAACCTAAGTACGTTAAAATATTCAAGTGTCGTATTCCTGAGACAATTTTAAGAAAAAAGTTTAAATAAACTTGTGTCCGGAAATGCTTCGTTTCGGACATACAGGGCGTTTAAATTGAATTTTTTTGTACGCTTTTTAAAAATAACTTTTGCAAAAACTGAGTTATTTGCACGAAGTTTGGTACCCGGGGTTTTTTTGACGTGGGAAATCATAATTTCGTATTATTTTTCATGTAACATCTAGAGGGCGCTTATTTATTTCAAATTGCCCTAACATTTTTGACAGTAAACTTTTGGTACTTTTCATGAAAAAATCTTATTCCCACACCTTTTCCAATTAAAAAAGGTATACTTCCTCAACAACGCTGGAGGTGATCTTTTTCGAGATATTTACAATTTTCTATATCAATGCATGTTACTTAGCTCCTAGGGCGCTAAGTGAAGTTGCTTAGAAAAATTTCAACAATCTGTATCTCGAAAACGAATCATTTTCCGATAAACATTTTATAGGAAAAAAGTTGTTTATTTTGACGAGATACTTAGTTTTTGGAATGTTCTCAGCAACTTCACTTAGCGCCCTAGGAGCTAAGTAACATGTATCAAAATAGAAAATTACAAATATCTCGAAAACGATCACCTCCAGCGTTGTTGAGGAAGTGTACCCTTTTTACTTGGAAAAGGTGTGGAAATGAAGTTTTTTCATGAAAAGTACCAAAAGTTTACTGTCAAAAATGTTAGGGCAATTTGAAATGAATAATGACAGCGTACGCAGCGTCCTCTGGATGTTACATGAAAATTGATGCGAAATTATGATTTCCCACGCAAAAAAAAAACCGGATACCAAATTTCGTGCAAATAACTTATTTCTTGCAAAAGTTATTTTCAAAAAGCGAAAAAAAAATCAATTTCAACACCCTGTATGTCCGAAACGAAGCATTCCCGGACAGAAGTTTATATAGACTTTTTTTCTTAAAATTGTCTCAGGAATACGTCACTTGAATATTTTAACGTACTTATTTATGATACACCCTGTATAGCAAGTTTTTTTACGCTCTCATAAAACCACCATACCCCAGATACTGTATAGTAAATATATAAAGGTTTAATTTTAGATATGAGGCCATCGCAGATATCTCCCATAACCGTTATGGTTGACAAAAATATATTTTTTATTGTTATTGTGATAATTTTCATAGCGAATTATGAGTGATTTCGCATTATTTGGTGCTATAAATACCACTGTCGGAGTTGAGGAGTCTATAAACTGGAACTGACTGATACAATTCAACGATCGTAGGGGGCAGTATTGTATAGGTTCATAAGGATATCTGGATTATTTTCCAATCAATTTGTGACATTTTGTTGGCACAGAGTTTATTTTCTGATTCACTCTGCATATTCTAACACTCACCTCTTCCCTCGTCGTCGAAATTTGTCTTTTTTCTCTTCCATGGTATATCTTTGGTTTCACAAGGGTATGTCGACTAAATTCTGACGTAGGATGTTGTGGTTCAGCTGCAACAAAAAATTATTCATTTAGTTCAATCATAAATCAATTTAACAAGGATAGACTGGAATACATCAACATCAACCTTCACTGAAAAAAATGTGGTACGTTATATCAATAAATGCCGTTTATTATCTTTCCGTTCATTGCCAAAATAAATGTTTCATCGTGGCAATGAATAAAAATGTACTGACGTTCGTAGGTATTTATTAATACCATGAATTCAAGTTTATTGAGATCAAAAATGATCGTTTTTTATATCAACACATGCATTCGTTGATATTATTAACATCCGTATTCATAGTATGGATCACCAGTGGTACATTGACATAACGATTGTGTTCATTGGACCAATGTTGATGAAAATGTTCGTTGAGCTACTGAAGCTTTTCATAATAATTAATTAAGCTGATGAATACAGTTTCATCAGTTGAACGAATACAATTCATTGCTTGGGTGAAAACTCTTCATTCGTTTGATGAATGGAATTCATTACCTTAACGGACCTATTTAATGTGCTTGATCATGATATCAACGAAAGCATTCATTGATATTATTAAGACCCGTATACATAATATTGATATCCAGTGATGCATTGACATAACGATTGGGTTTATTGGACCAAAATTGAAGAAAATATTCATTGAGCCAGTAAACTTTTTCAATGTATTCAGGTACCAATTTGTTTCTGTGTTTGCTTTGTTTCTGAAATGCTATTATTAAGTTTTCTTTGTTATCCGTCTGTTGATAATAATGAGATGATGTCAGATAGGGTACCTTGAGAGATTTGACATTATGTACCGCCATTTTGTTTAGGATGAAAATTTTTGACTGTAATTTTGTTATCGTATAGAAAATTGAAAGACGATTCAAATGAGGTATCATTCGACCCCCAATGCGATTTAAAATAATATTTCAAAATGACGGCCCGACGCTATTTTGAAAAATTGAATTTTTTTTATAGCAAATAGTAGTTTATGAACTATCATTCAACCAGATAATATTATAGAGCAAAATTCCAATCCGTTCCAAAGTTAACAGTGATGGGGTTTCTCAATAAGTTTAAAATTATATACCGCCATTTTATTTTGGTTCAATATTTTTATTTGAAATTCTGCAGTCATATAGAGAATTGAAAGACGTTCTGAATGAAGTATCACTCGACCCACCAAGCCATTTAAAAAAGTCTTTCAAAATGGCGGCCAGAATGACTTTTTTTTTGTGTCATATTAAGCTTATGAACTACCATTTAACCAAAAAAAAACTTCAACGAAAAATTCCAATCTGTTCAAATGTTAACAGGGGGGTTACTTTATGGACACACTGTATATAACTAACAGAGTTTTAGTGACCTACAAACTCAAATATATCTGTCATTTATGGAGGAATCGTAATTATAGGAAAATTTCTCGATATTCTAAACAAATAACAGCAACTTCTACGAAAATAATCAACAATGAGTCTTCATATTCTACTTCAATTATCTTGAAAATCGTTGACATATTTTATAATGAAACCATTTCCTTTTTTGTGGAGAAAATATGGAGATTAAGAAAGAGATGACTAAATCTATAAGTCCAGTGGCGTGGAAGTTGAGGAGTGGTGATCAGGGGTACACATCTGCCGTACGCCCCTGTTTGAAGTTACATACACTTGAATTGCATTTAAATTTCAAACTTAATGCTGGCAAACGTCATACCGAATTTCATCTAGAAAAGTTGGAGTTAGCTCTTCTGGGAAACATTTTTTTTTCACTTCCAACACCCTGCAACTCAGATAATACTCAGGATATGTTTATGGAAGCATTTACCTTCGAAATGAAGTGAGGATTCTACCTTCGGAGGTTGTCCCCTTTATTCTGGGACACCCTGCATATCAAAACAACCACATACCTAAACTATCTAAACCATACATAGTAAAACAGTCCTATTGTATAGGATTATGGCAATAAGCGTGGTCCTGGTATTGCAGGACATATTGTTTCTCTCTTGACAAGCTTATTGTGAACAATGCAATGCAGATTTCTTTAATTTGTATTAGTGGTTAAATTAATCATGCAAGTTCTGGGTATTGCGGTTGAGGCGCTGGAGTTCAGATGGCGCCCGTGGTTTAGTGACCGCTGGAATGTGGACGGTGTCTCAGCTGCCTTTACATGGAGATTTTGTTGAATCGTTTGTTGCAGACATTAGTTATTGTCTACAGAGACCTACCATCTACTGATGAGGGCAAGAACCCAGAAATCGATCTATAGGTGGTCCAAATGTTTCAATGAACATTTCCATGCAACTAGCAATTGCGGAGACATCCTTGTAGGACTCTGCACGGAAATTCATTAGATGTAATTCAACATTCGTCGTGGTATTAGCCAGGAAAGTAGTTGTTTCCTGATGGATTTTCGACCCAATTATTCCTATTGTATAGGATTATGGCAATAAGCGTGGTCCTGGTATTGCAGGACATCTTGTTTCCCTTAATTAGTGGTATGGGTCAATTGAAATTACGATAATAATTAACAATGCTGAGAATGTCGCATTTATACACTTGAAAACGACTGTAGATCTCAACAGTTGAAACGTAGTGAATACAAATTGGAGATAATTGATTTTTTTTCTTTTCTTTGTCCGTATAGACAATGTACGTCCAGAATAACTTTTCTAAAACCAAGTCATCCAGTACCATCAACGAACGATTTCGATGACTCTGTATGGATGCGGAAATTGCGAACATTCCAGCATGCAAAGGCAATTAATTACCACTAAAATCAGCGAAAATCCTCCAGAAACTAACTGTAAACCGAATAAGGTATGATTCGTCGTCACACGGCAGTAACTTCGATCATATAATTGCAATCATCGCAAAATACTGTTATTGAACACGAATAGTTGTGAGCAGGCACTAATTTCAGTTACGTAATGATATTTGATGCAATTCGATAACTACCTTCAATTAATTCATAGCGGATACCTGGGTGAGAGTTTGATTGCATGATAGAATCTCCAGAGCTTGGAACATTGTAAAGATCAGTTGAAGAATAGGAATTAGAAAGGTATACTACATTGCAAACATTGAAATTGAAGGTGTTGAAAGTTACATAAGTCGTTATGAATAAATGCATTATTTTTTAATATTCCAGTACGATTGGGTTTTGAGACGAGAATCGATTGTAGCACCACCAAACTTGGTATGCTGAACATGAAACAAAAAAGTTTTCCTCCTACCCCTATAGAAAGTACACACTTTTCTCCCTCAAACCAGGGAGGGAACTCATACTTTTCCTCCCGAGGGAGGAAAGTACTTTTCCTCCCCCTCATTTCAAGTAAGTTGTAAACGATGAAACTTGTGAATCTATTATAATCAAATTGTTTCCGTAATTTCTAGAACATCTTATATATCCTGTATTCTGGTAAAAATCAAACATGAATGTTACTTCTACTTTAGTTCTTCAATAGCTATTTGTGTATTTAGAGCGCAAAGTGATTGATTGTCGCTCGACAAAAAAATTATTCTTTGGAGACCGACAATGACACTTTGTGCTCGAAATACACACATTATTTTTTCGACAAGCGCAGCTCTTAGAAAGAAAAAAAAAATTAACACTTCATTCAAATAGGCACATACCATTACTTATGAGAAAATCACTCAATAGCAATCCGGAATGTATAAGCTATCTAAATAGCCAATAATTCAACTCACTAACAAGAAAATTGAAAAAAAAATTGCCAGGACCTTCGGATTACAAGACCAAGACTAAAACTAAAAGGGTTTTTATTGTAGACTAATGGTCCTGTTCAGACGAAAAATGGACGTCCCTAGGACATCTGTAATGTCCGAAGCGAACGTCATGAGGACGTCCATGGGACTTACTTGTGCTATCTGGGACGAGGCGTCAGGGTCTGAATCTGCCTAATCTCACAAGGGGGTTTTGAGGAAGTTTCAATAAGCCTAATCACATCTCAAAATAATAGTTTCTTCAATGAAATTTGTCTTCCTCAAATAACGGTCTATCTTACTAACTGCGCCAAATTTGATTATATTATCGGATCAAAATCACCCACTTAATACAAGGCCATATCGAAATTTCATTGAAATCAGGAAAGACGCAGCAGCACCACAGTCCTCTCATAATGTAAATTCTCTGTGCAAACTCAGAAAACAGATGACTCACGATCGTAGACCGCCAGCAGACAACAAACACTGGCGTGTGGCCGATGAACTTCTAAAATAATCAATGAACGAAACAGTAGTATAGACCAACTTGAACACATATCAAGTTGTGTGCCGTACATCGAAAAAAAATTCATAGCGCAAAAATTAACTCCCACGTATGATGGTGTCATCGTCGTTTGGCCACATCAAGGACGCTTTCAAATAATCAACTGAATTAACAGTGTTGAGTGGTGTGCACGTAGTTCAGGGGAATTAGGCGAATTGATAAAAAAAAATGCAATGTGACCTTTTTTCAACCTAAATACCCGAGGGGGAAACTACTCTTTCATTAGGTGTACGGTATACATCATAACATTTTCATTAATTCAATATTACTTTTAATTAAATTCATTATTCGAAATGTCAAAACTCACCAGAAATTATTTTTGCGCAAAAAAACATTTGAAAATTGATTCAGAGCTGACCAACTTGAGAACGGTTAGAGATAGACTAATTCTGCGAACGCCAATAGATTCAGAATGGCCGAATTAGTATATACTGAGAATTTGAACGAAAAAAATCTACGGACAAAAAAGTGGAGTAATGATAGATAATTTTTTGAAATTCTTTATTTTTCACTTTTCGAATTTCAAATTTTTGTCTCCGAACGTATTTTGACGTGCTGATTCCGAATCTTCGAACGAAAATATCGATAATTTCACGAACCAACCAAGTTATTATTTGAAATTTGATCGAGTAAACAAAGTGAATTCTTCAATAGTTGCAACTAATGAATAATAAACATGAAGTCTGTTAACCTGACGTTTATGTCATATTAGATTACAAGATGTATCATTGCTGTTTATATTTGTGGTTGACTTGACGACGTGGTCTTTCCGGATCGGAAAGAAAGGAAGCGAAAGGAAGCGTGTACTTTCGCGAAATCCCATTCTGATTGGTCCTCATATCGCAGGAGACGCGACTTTCATATAGTGAGTGAAATTGTCAGTATAATACTGAATGATTGGCTAGAATAATGCATTGCTATTAGTTGAAACGACCAAAATGTCAGATTTTGACAAATGAAAAAAATAATCAGTATAATTTGTAATATGATAGGTTCAATTTGATTGGAAAAAACTTTCTTTACAATTAACCACTATAGTATATTAAAAAAAAATCGCTTCACTGTAACACTTATTCCAAAATGCATATCTTTACTGGAGTACTCGTGAAAAATAGACAGATTACACGTTATCGGATTACAGTCGAGTTAAAATGGGTTGGTGCTCTGCTATGGTTTTAATAGAAAAGGTCATACAAGTTAATTGTATTAACTTTTCGAGGAAATCACAAAAAATGCGGGAGAGGCCACTTTATATGTTTTTTTACAATAGTAGTCGCGTACGTAACATGAATGCATGCATTCAACGCAAATGTCTACTGAAAGGTGCAACAGAAATAATAATTGAGATTGCAAATTGTATGTTTTGCAATCAAGAATGAAAGTTTTGCAAGACAAAGAGAGTCAGCACTGAAATATATTGAATTTGCTAAATATACAGCGTGTTTCACTTATCTCTTATTTGACATGACCAGATCAGATCGTAATTTTCTATATCGAGAATGTTTAACATAAAAAACAAGTAAATGAAATAGTAAAATCGACAATGTCGAAGTAGCTATCTGACAGAAACAACTACTTCCCTGGTTAATACCACGACGGACATTGACTTACATCTGACAGATATTTGTGCAAAGTTCTTCCATGAAGACCCAGTTGCAAATGCTTATTGTAATTATATAGCAGATTATCCTTCAATTGGCTGAGGAAGACCACTTGCCGCTCGTCAGTGTAGGTCGGACAACATTAGAATCGTCCTGTCTCAGCCCAATGAATTATAATCCACTGTGTAACTAATATTTCCCCACAAATAAAGCAGCGACTTACAGTGAAAGTTAGTCGCAGTGCCACCAGAATAAAAAACAAGTATATTCTCGACAGTTACTTTGTGAAAATTCTGACAAAATTTCCCCTGAAGATGGTTGTGTGACCGAAAACGATTGAGAATTGCAAATAAAAAGAATTTTGTGCACTATAGCCCGAAGGCCGATTCGCCTATTATAAAATTGGATATATTTTTTTAATCAATACATTTTAATCGCTTGTGAATGTTTGACAACGTCCATATATTGAAAATCCAGATCAGTTTACTAAAAAATCGAAATCTCGTACCCCGAAAACCATACAAATTTTAAATCGAATCTGACCTTAATCACAAAGCTCGTCCACCATCTTGGGCCTCATCCTAATTCTGAATCGAATCAGATCATAATGACAAGTATCGTCCGCATTTTGAAGCAGACATCTTTAATTTATAAATTTTGATAAAAAATCATAAGCTCTGACCCCAAAAACCCTTACGTACCAATTTTGAGTGGAATCGGATCATTATCACAAATCTCGTCCGCCATGTTGGAGCAGCCATTTTGTTTTTTTCTATAACAAAAACGACATATTTGAGACGAGGATCGATTGTAGCACCACCAAACTTGGTATGCTAGTTGTTGGAACCATGATAAACACGAAAAAAACACGAAATTGTTTACCGAAATTTCAGGGGTGAAACATAATTTTTTTTTTTCGTTTAAAAATAAAGAAATAGATTTTTGCTGTAATCTTCGAAAGTATATGATTTATCGAAAAAAACACTCAAAGTAAAAAATAATTCAATTCTCCACAAAAATAATTTTGTATGAAATGGCTCTTTTTCTCAGAAAACGTGATTAAACGCCGACATCAAATTTCAGGTTCACCATTACACGCCGCTGAAAGTTCTGGCGGAGCCGAATATTTGATTGGTCATAACTCTGCTAAAAATAATCGAAGAAGGAAAAGGAAAAGTTCATATCGTTTCTGAAGACTCCTACCTTCTCATGCAAATATAGTATGCGAGTATTTGAGTTCCTAAAATGTGTTTTGCCGCACTTCACGGAGATGTTTGCGGATGATCCGAAAATCATGAATAATTCAATAAATATGAAATTGTTATACAAAAGCAGCAACCCATACCCTCTTTGGACTATATGCAACAATTTTGGTAAGGTCCCACTTATACATGCCAAAACTTTGTTTTACTCCTGCCTCATTTTCAACTTACCCATAAAATCAGCATTCTCTTCAGTTTTCAGTTTTTTTTCTAACAATACATGATGTCAAGAAGTGATGTTCCGAGTTTCAAAGTGCTACGATTCATTCTTTACTTGTGGCTTATATTTGTCTGTGGTTACCGTACTACGAGTGAAGCTAATATAAGCGTGTTAAAAACCGTCTCAAAGGCAGTAATCTCTGTGGAAAAGTAAATTTGTACGTGCTCCATGTTTACGAGCCATCAATCATATGCAGGCAGCAACATCGATTACTTTACGCAACATTTGGTCTTTATTATTATTATCGAGTTGCCGTTGCACGTTTATGATTTCAGCGCCGACGTTGGCTCGAGGTAATTTCGACACGAAACACACTTCGCTTCTAAACAAACGTAATGTTTCGGTTTTGACTTCATTATTACAGAAGCGGTTTCAGGAGGGGTTCTGGAGATGCTTTCCAATCTGTCCACTCAATTATCGCCAATGGTTCTTTTTAGAAAAGGAATCTGTAATAGTTCACAATGAGCTTAACAAGTAAAAAACAAGATGTCCTGTCCTACCAGGACTGCTCATTGCAATGATACTATGGAATAGGAGTAATTGGGTTAAAAATCCAGCAGAAAATAACCACTTTTCTGGCTAATCAGAGTAATAAAAGACCATAGAGATGCCTTCTCCATCCTTGTCTTGAAGTCAACATAACTTTGTTTGTGTACAAGCGAGGGCCTCATACATGTTAAGTCCGTATTCATTCGGGTAGTTTCGTATATGCCCGCTCATTTCATTCGGATCAAGTTGTCATTCTTCGTTTGTATTATGGTCCTTCATACTATAAATGTAAACAAACTCTCGATAACATTTCATCACTCGTCACCCCCCTCGCCCACAAATTGTATAGAAAAGGATAGTTCATGTTCACTTCAAAACAGGTGTTTGTGTAGGTATAGGCGGGGCATCTCTATGTCTTTTATTACTCTGAGGCTAATACCATACGACGCTGAGGTTTTGAAATGAAGATGTTATTGAAATAACGTTAGTCGCCGCCGACCGATGTTTTTACCCCCATATACACCTACTACGTAGGCTAATTGTAACAAATACCTGTCAGAAAACAACTATTCCCCTGGCTAATACCACGACGGGCATTGAATTATATCCAACAGATATTGTGCAATGTACCTCATTGCAGAGGAAACAATTGCAAGCGCTCCCTGTAACCAAATGGCAGAATTTTGTTTTGATTCGGACAGGGGGGCCACCTGCAGAGTTGTTTCGAGGTTCTTGCCTCGTCATCAGTACAGGGCAGGTCACTACAGACAGCTTTGAAGCCATCTGTTCCCTGTCTGAATCATCCCACAATTCTGTCATAACTCGATGTAAATATTCCCGTTGAAAATATTATTTCAAAAATAATATTAATTATGTTACTCAAGAGAGTACGTCAGGAACGCGAAGTCCAATAGGCCCCGCCCATATCGGCCGGCCATAATGTGCCGATCTCTTATAAATGAAATCGTATTTCATTTATTTTTATCAACGATACCAGCGCACGCTGGCGCCCGATGACGAACGACAGTTCAACCTCGCAGTTAGGCAACTGAGAGAAGAACTGAAGCAACTCAGAGAGCGACAGTAGGCTGAGCGTTTGAACGAACTAAACGCTGAGGACAATTCTATATGGAGGATGCAGAAAGTACTCAGACACGGTCGGAGGAAACCCTGCCCCCCCCCGCCACGGTGAAATGGGCATAGCTTTCACGGACGATGAAAAGGCCGAAGCGTTCGCTGACTCCTTTGAACACCAATGCCGGGAAAACGTTGTCGAATTCACCGACGAAGTCGAAGACACGGAAACACACGCAGAACAGACAATCAGAAGACTCAGACATCCCCAGAAGAGATTAGGGCAATACTCAGACTAACCAAGACAAGGGAAGCACCAGGACCAGTCAGAGCGGTAAAAGCCTTACCAAGAAAAGGACTAGCCGCCCTGACCAACATCATAAACGCGATACTCAGACTAAGACACTTTCCAGCTAGCTGGAAAGAAGCAACGGTAATCATGATTCCGAAACCCGGCAAAAACCACACGTTCTCGCAGAATCACCGACCCATCAGCCTAACACCAGCGGTGAGCAAGGTAGCGGAGAGAGTGATCCAGACACGACTAGAGGCAATGTCGGTAGCATTGAACGTCCTTCCAGACGAACAATTCGGATTCAGGCACGAGCACCCAACGGAACTCCAGGTCACCCGCTTGGTGGATGCAACCTTCCAGAGCTGGAACCGCACAAGGAAAGGACACCTAGCAGGAACAATCTTTCTAGATGTCTCCAAGGCATTCGACAGAGTATTGCACGATGGACTGATCACCAAACTAGTGGACGCGGGATACCCTACGCCAATGGTCAAGCTCATAAACTCCTTCATGAGAGGAAGACACTACCGATGCAGGGTCGGCAACGTTCTCTCATCCCGAAGGAGGTTAGAAGCAGGAGTCCCACAAGGAGCGGTGCTGTCACCGCACTTGTTCTCCATATACACTGCCGACATGCCGAAAGCAGATGACCCGATGACCAACCGTGCCCTCTACGCGGACGACACGGCGATCTTCGCCGAGTCATCACACGAGAGGGGAGTGAGAATCAAGCTCCAACGGCAAGTAAACAAGCTCGAACCGTGGTTCAATCGCTGGAAGATCGGAATCAACCCAGACAAAAGCAAAGCCGTTGTTTACGAGGAGACGTAGGACGCCAGAGGGCCATGTGATTATGAACGACGACCGGATTCCATGGGTGGACGAAGCCGTCTACCTAGGAGTAACCCTGGATAAGAAACTCACGTTTCAACGGCACGTCTCCCACAGATTAGCCCTAGCGAAAGCCGCAAGGCATAAGCTATGGCCGGTCATAGGACGTAGTAGCACCATGGCCCTGGAGCTGAAACTACGTCTCATCAAGACAATTCTGCTGCCTATGCTGTTATACGCGTCGGCTGCTTGGGGCCAATGCGCAAACACATACAGGGTTTCCCAAAACAACCGGAACGGCCGAATATTTCAGCAACGGCTTGACATAAAGTTATGAAATTTTGTACACGGGGGTTATCAGTTGTGCCGGATCTAAAATTAATATTTGCAACGTTGCCAGATTTACAGTTTGTCCTATGGAGCCCTCAACTTTAATTTTTTAAATGTAATACTATGTTTATTTTTAGCGCATTCGATTTGTCGTGTTCAAATTACTATGATCGTATAATATCAAATTTTTATTCCCCTAACTTTTGTTAATGTTGCAATTCATCATTTCGTTAAAAAATATCATAAAATTTCATTATTTCGAGAAATCATGACGATATGATAATGAAAAAAATTATTAAATTTTTTTGGCAAGTCTGATCTAAAAATACCATTTACAACGTTGTCAAATTTGGACCAGGTATTCACAGAAAAGTGGATTGGACGAAGAGGAACGATAGAATGGCCAGCACGCTCCCCGGATATGACCCCTATGGATTTTTTTTATTGGGGACATCTAAAAAATAGGGTGTACAAAAATAGACCACTAAGTTTAGATCCTCTACGGGAAGCAATTCTATACGAATCGACTCTTATAACACCAGAAGAGTTAAATAATACCATTGGTGAATTTTATGACAGGCTTGGTTATTGTTTGGCAAATAATGGCCAACATTTTGAACACTTAATAAGTTAAATCTTTTATTTTCTCGTTTAGTTTATTTAATCATATTTAGTTTATCAGTTACCATAATAAAAAGGAATATTTGTATTACCTACGTAGTTTTGTATTGTTTCCTGTTTGTCAGTGTTTTTTTATTAGTTTCAGTTAAAAAAATGTAACTTTATGGAATCAAATAAAATACACAAAATTTAAAAGGAAATAAATACTTAGGAAGATTTAGTGAAACCAACATGTAAATTTGACAACGTTGTAAATGGTATTTTAATATCAGAATTACCAATAAATTTCTACTAATATAATTTTAATTGTCATATCGCCTCGATTTCTCGAGATATTGAAATTTTGTGATATTTTTCAACGAAATTTTGAGTTGCCATATTAACAAAAATTAGGGAAATTAAAATTTGATATCATGGGATCATAGTTACTTGAACACAACAAATCGAATGCGCTAAAAATAAACATAGTATTACATTTAAAAAATTAAAGTTGAGGGCTCCATAGGACAAACTGTAAATCTGGCAACGTTGCAAATATTATTTTTAGATCCGGCACTACTGATAACCCCCGTATACCAAATTTCATAACTTTATGTCAAGCCGTTGCTGAAATATTCGGCCGTTCCGGTTCTTTTGGGAAACCCTGTATAGGCAAAAGATACAGGCTTTCTTCAACGTCTGCCTGAGAGTGGCAACGGACGCACCGCGTTACACGCCCAACAGGTTCATTTACCGAGACCTGGACATTCATCCAGACTACGTTGACAGACTACTACGACAACGTGCGGAGACTACACTCCGGAGAGTAGAAATCCACACAAACCCACTACTAACAGACTTACATGAAAACAGACTCGAGCAAGACGACCGAGACAGAGACAAATATAGACGACCTGAAACCAACTGGACAATGACACCCCTGAAGAAGTAAGACGAAGGCAGGAGCTCCGGCGACTCCAACGGCAACTTCAACAGGTATTATAAAGAGATACTAACCATACCTTATATGTTTCAGGAACAAGGATTTTACGAAATTAGACAGACACGAGGGGGCCTTCAGTCCCCACGACAGGGCCTTCAGCCAGTTTTTGGGGGGCATCATGCACATTAAAGCCATTGTAACAATTCAACTCATGTCAGATATAAGGGAGCTTCAGGCCGTAAAGGCTGAGCACTCCATATCACACGGTCAGATTTTATTCTGCTGATCGCCAATCATCAGGATGAGGATCCGCTCTAAGAGCGGGGGTGGTGGAAAGGGGAGGGGAGTGTCCGAGTATATATCAATACTGGGACTCTCTTTTCTCCGGGCCTCAACCTTAGGGGGTGCATGGTGGGTTATTTTTATCACTCTCACCGCAGGCTTGGCCGGGTGTGGAGCTATCCGATAGCCCTATAAGGGCTCAGATATTTTTAGTTGTCGGTTTGATTTTAACTTTGTATTTCCGTGAGTTTTATCTTTTTCCTTGAATTCTTTGGAATCTAAGGCCTGGTATTATGTACTTGATGCTCAAAACCCAATCCGTACTGGATTATATCAGAAAATATTCAATTATGTGAATCGAGCTTTCCCAATCAAACAAAAAGTCCACTTTATCACTGAGGCGTATCTAAAATGAGTGTCGATGTTAAAAAAATGCACACAACTACACACTAACTAGCCGACCTTATATGTTTCAGGAACAAGGATTTTACGAAATTAGACAGACACGAGGGGGCCTTCAGTCCCCACGACAGGGCCTTCAGCCAGTTTTTGGGGGGCATCATGCACATTAAAGCCATTGTAACAATTCAACTCATGTCAGATATAAGGGAGCTTCAGGCGCGTAAAGGCTGAGCACTCCATATCACACGGTCAGATTTTATTCTGCTGATCGCCAATCATCAGGATGAGGATCCGCTCTAAGAGCGGGGGTGGTGGAAAGGGGAGGGGAGTGTCCGAGTATACAGGCCGTTTCTTTTATCATGTGGTAACATTGCTATATTCTAAACCGTAATAGATACAAAGACGATTAAATGGGAAAAAAGGTAACTATTGTGGTGAGCAGTAAATTGGTCATAGAAAATTTAGGGGAATTCTCGCCCTTCCCAACTTATACAGGGAAAACTGAAAATGCTGTTTTCGGTTTTTTACGAATAGAATGGTTATTTTAGAAAATATAAAAAAATGAAAGAGGAAACTTTTATTGTATTCAAAATGTACTTGAACTCCGTAATGATACATTTTTAATTAAACGTTTCGTGTCAACACCGCCATCATCAACTATTTTTTTCAAATACGGACCTGTCTATTTATTCACAAATATTGATAGAGCGATAAAATCACAATTCAGTGCTATATCACACTCGACGTTTCATATAAAATAACTAGCATCATCAGTGACAACAATTTTTAATTACGGTCCTGTCGTTAGTTTGTTTATGAATTCCACAGAATCTAACGCTTCGATACAAAAATTATCAGTGACGTTTTGAAAGAATGTATCTATGAAAATTGTATTTATACTATAAAAATTCATAAAAGATTTCTGCAGTTTCAGAGACGAACGATAGCAATTTACCCCAGAAATAAACTTACTTAAGAGGAGAAGAAATCAAACAAACAGAAAAACAATTTATTTCATAATGAATTTGTGGAAGAAAATAAAACCAATACAGAAAAAAAATTCTACATTAAATGCTCGAATTGACGACCTCTTTGTTGAATGCACATAAATTGTCTGTCCATACAATTTCTGTGGCAATTTTCTAGCATGATGGTTGTAATCCTATTACATGCATCTCTTATTTTCTGTTTGAGATGGTCGATATCGGTACTAGGTGTTGAAAAAACTTTATCCTTTATGTATCCCCAGACAAAAAAATCCAAAGGAGTAAGGTCTGGGGATCGAGCTGGCCAGGAAATTTTTTACAAATATTTCGAACTTCCCTATTTCTACGTCTCAACCATTTCGCAAATCGTACTCTCCTTCCGTAATACCTTTCATTAAGGTGATGAACTTTGCGTATCCTGTAGCATTTGTATTTGTTTTTTTTTTTCAAAATATTTCTGGTAGATTTTACAGATATCCCAAGTTCGTGGGCAATTTCTCGTAAAGAACAATCTTGATTGGAAATATTTTTGTAACTGACCAATCCTAGATTTAAAAAAAAGACGTTATATTTCACTTTTTAGTATTTATAAGGTAATATTTTCTTACCCAAAACATTTATTTGGTTCCTTATACTTCCAGTAACAATACATTTTCTAGTTTTATTTTTGTCAAACGCACTACAGTCTCTCAAATTTCTTTCTAATCGTCTAAACATTTGAATGTTTGGAATGCGACGATTCGGGTATAGCTCACCATACATATTGATTTTGCATAAGTAAATAGCATATCAGTCCTTTCATCATTCGAATACATCTTTAATATGTAACCGAGTGCTTAAATGTCTGACAGTTCTTAACAGATGTCAACAACTCATTTATTTTTCCTGCCATAGAAATCAAACAAAGCCTACGTGTTTAAATATGGTAAAAGAAGTGAGATGCTATTTAATTGTACCAAATTAGACAACACTTGTATTTTGATCAAAAACTGATATTTTCATTACTTCCAGGATTGAGAATTATGAAAATAATCCTTGTAATAATTGATACAGGAGAAATCAGCCTTGAATCAAGGATTACTGTAATACAAAAATCCCCAAAAAGGAAAAATACGAATGTTCGCTGTGTTGGGGTATCTTCCTATCGAAAGTATTGGGTAATGACTGAAGTAGCCTAATAGTTGAATGAGTTTTGAAGAAATCAAAACAATTTGCAAAAGAACTAACGACAGGACCGTAATTAAAAATTGTTGTCACTGATGATGCCAGTTATTTTATATGAAACGCTATAAAAATGTCAACTGTGATATACCACTGAATTGTGATTTCATCGCTTTATCAATATTTGTGATGAAATAGACAGGTCCGTATTTGAAAAAAATTGTTGATGGTGGCCGTGTTGACACGAAACGTTTAATTAAAAATGTATCATTGCGTAGTTCTAGTACATTTTGAATACAATAAAACTTTCCTCTTTAATTTTTTTATATTTTCTGAAATAACCGTTATATTCGTAAAAAACCGAAAACAGCATTTTTAGTTTTCCCTGTATAAGTCGGGAAAGGCGAGAGTCCCCGTAGATTTTTTCTGACCAATGTACTGCCCACCACAATAGTTACATTTTTTCCCATTTAATCGTCTTTGTATCTATTACGGTTTAGAATATAACAATGTTACTTACCACATGATAAAAGAAACGGCCTGTATATCAATACTGGGGCTCTCTTTTCTCCGGGCCTCAACCTTAGGGGGTGCATGGTGGGTTATTTTTATCACTCTCACCACAGGCTTGGCACGGTGTGGAGCTATCCGATAGCCCTATAAGGGCTCAGATATTTTTAGTTGTCGGTTTGATTTTAACTTTGTATTTCCGTGAGTTTTATCTTTTTCCTTGAATTCTTTGGAATCTAAGGCCTGGTATTATGTACTTGATGCTCAAAACCCAATCCGTACTGGATTATATCAGAAAATATTCAATTATGTGAATCGAGCTTTCCCAATCAAACAAAAAGTCCACTTTATCACTGAGGCGTATCTAAAATGAGTGTCGATGTTAAAAAAATGCACACAACTACACACTAACTAGCCGACCTTATATGTTTCAGGAACAAGGATTTTACGAAATTAGACAGACACGAGGGGGCCTTCAGTCCCCACGACAGGGCCTTCAGCCAGTTTTTGGGGGGCATCATGCACATTAAAGCCATTGTAACAATTCAACTCATGTCAGATATAAGGGAGCTTCAGGCGCGTAAAGGCTGAGCACTCCATATCACACGGTCAGATTTTATTCTGCTGATCGCCAATCATCAGGATGAGGATCCGCTCTAAGAGCGGGGGTGGTGGAAAGGGGAGGGGAGTGTCCGAGTATACAGGCCGTTTCTTTTATCATGTGGTAACATTGCTATATTCTAAACCGTAATAGATACAAAGACGATTAAATGGGAAAAAAGGTAACTATTGTGGTGAGCAGTAAATTGGTCATAGAAAATTTAGGGGGATTCTCGCCCTTCCCAACTTATACAGGGAAAACTGAAAATGCTGTTTTCGGTTTTTTACGAATAGAATGGTTATTTTAGAAAATAGAAAAAAATGAAAGAGGAAACTTTTATTGTATTCAAAATGTACTTGAACTCCGTAATGATACATTTTTAATTAAACGTTTCGTGTCAACACCGCCATCATCAACTATTTTGTTCAAATACGGACCTGTCTATTTATTCACAAATATTGATAGAGCGATAAAATCACAATTCAGTGCTATATCACACTCGACGTTTCATATAAAATAACTAGCATCATCAGTGACAACAATTTTTAATTAGGGTCCTGTCGTTAGTTTGTTTATGAATTCCACAGAATCTAACGCTTCGATACAAAAATTATAAGTGACGTTTTGAATGAATGTATCTATGAAAATTGTATTTATACTATAAAAATTCATGAAAGATTTCTGCAGTTTCAGAGACGAACGATAGCAATTTACCCCAGAAATAAACTTACTTAAGAGGAGAAGAAATCAAACAAACAGAAAAACAATTTATTTCATAATGAATTTGTGGAAGAAAATAAAACCAATACAGAAAAAAAATTCTACATTAAATGCTCGAATTGATGACCTCTTTGTTGAATGCACATAAATTGTCTGTCCATACAATTTATATGGCAATTTTCTAGCATGATGGTTGTAATGCTATTACATGCATCTCCTATTTTCTGTTTGAGATGGTCGATATCGGTACTAGGTCTCGAAAAAACTTTATCCTTTATGTATCCCCAGACAAAAAAATCCAAAAGAGTAAGGGCTGGGGATCGAGCTGGCCAGGAAATTTTTTACAAATATTTCGAACTTCCCTATTTCTACGTCTCAACCATTTCGCAAATCGTACTCTCCTTCCGTAATACCTTTCATTAAGGTGATGAACTTTGCGTATCCTGTAGCATTTGTATTTGTTTTTTTTTTCAAAATATTTCTGGTAGATTTTACAGATATCCCAAGTTCGTGGGCAATTTCTCGTAAAGAACAATCTTGATTGGAAATATTTTTGTAACTGACCAATCCTAGATTAAAAAAAAGACGTTATTTTTCACTTTTTAGTCTTTATAAGGTAACATTTGCTTACCCAAAACATTTATTTGGTTCCTTATACTTCCAGTAACAATACATTTTCTAGTTTTATTTTTGTCAAACGCACTACAGTCTCTCAAATTTCTTTCTAATCGTCTAAACATTTGAATGTTTGGAATGCGACGATTCGGGTATAGCTCACCATACATATTGATTTTGCATAAGTAAATAGCATATCAGTCCTTTCATCATTCGAATACATCTTTAATATGTAACCGAGTGCTTAAATGTCTGACAGTTCTTAACAGATATCAACAACTCATTTATTTTTCCTGCCATAGAAATCAAACAAAGCCTACGTGTTTAAATATGGTAAAAGAAGTGAGATGCTATTTAATTGTACCAAAGTAGACAACACTTGTATTTTGATCAAAAACTGATATTTTCATTACTTCCAGGATTGAGAATTATGAAAATAATCCTTGTAAAAATTGATAAATTGATGAATGTTCGCTGTGTTGGGGTATCTTCCTATCGAAAGTATTGGGTAATGACTGAAGTAGCCTAATAGTTGAATGAGTTTTGAAGAAATCAAAACAATTTGCAAAAGAACTAACGACAGAACCGTAATTAAAAATTGTTGTCACTGATGATGCCAGTTATTTTATATGAAACGCTATAAAAATGTCAACTGTGATATACCACTGAATTGTGATTTCATCGCTTTATCAATATTTGTGATGAAATAGACAGGTCCGTATTTGAAAAAAATTGTTGATGGTGGCCGTGTTGACACGAAACGTTTAATTAAAAATGTATCATTGCGTAGTTCTAGTACATTTTGAATACAATAAAACTTTCCTCTTTAATTTTTTTATATTTTCTGAAATAACCGTTATATTCGTAAAAAGCCGAAAACAGCATTTTTAGTTTTCCCTGTATAAGTCGGGAAAGGCGAGAGTCCCCGTAGATTTTTTCTGACCAATGTACTGCTCACCACAATAGTTACATTTTTTCCCATTTAATCGTCTTTGTATCTATTACAGTTTAGAATATAACAATGTTACCACATGATAAAAGAAACGGCCTATATATCAATACTGGGGCTCTCTTTTCTCCGGGCCTCAACCTTAGAGGGTGCATGGTGGGTTATTTTTATCACTCTCACCGCAGACTTGGCCGGGTGTGGAGCTATCCGATAGCCCTATAAGGGCTCAGATATTTTCTAGTTGTCGGTTTGATTTTAACTTTGTATTACCGTGAGTTTTATCTTTTTCCTTGAATTCTTTGGAATCTAAGGCCTGGTATTATGTACTTGATGCTCAAAACCCAATCCGTACTGGATTAAAGCAGAAAATATTCAATTATGTGAATCGAACTTTCCCAATCAAACAAAAAGTCCACTTTATCACTGAGGCGTATCTAAAATGAGTGTCGATGTTAAAAAATGCACACAACTGCACACTAACTAGCCGATCATAGTAAGTTTTAATGTTCGAAAGCTTTTAGTAAGATAAGTTGGTTCGAGTTGTAAGCAGGGAAACTTGAAACTTAAGTGTATAAAGTCCATCAACTCTAATGGTAGTGTAATGGGGTATTCAGACTGCTGAAAAACGTGTCGAGAGGGGTCAATGGGGGTAATTGGTAGAGGCAGCTGCAAATGTGGAACACTTTTAATTGAAGTACTCTCGACCGTAGGTAATTAAAGTAATGGCCGATATTATAATTAGGAGAAACTGTTCAATTCACTCTTAGAAATAGAAATTATATAATGCTCGAATGGGTAGGGTTAAAGTGTTTTTTTTATTTTTACAAAAGTACACGAAGACAGAAATAGCTATAATTGTATGAAATATTTTTTTGTAGAAATTTCCGAAAATAATTAACAACATCATAGAATCTTGTTAACCTCCGGGTTTTCTTTAAATCATTTTGGGGTAAATAACAATGACATGTTATTACAATAATTGTTTTTTAAATGATATTAAAATACAACTATCAGAACAGGTGATTTTTTCGCGTTAATAATGATGGCCTATTTTTGTAGACGATATCTGTTCCTTGGAACAATTTTACCCATAAAAAACCTTGGAAAATGACCCCCTTTTTAGATGATTATCAAACTTCAGATGACTTTGTTGCGTAATTGAGATCAATAAAAAAAGTGAATTATCACATATTGAAAGGATATTATTAATCATACATAAAGCTGAGGTTGGACGCTTGCATAACATTTTTTTTACAATCTAACACTTTTCAATATATTTCAAGGTCAATAAAAATTTGCACCGAAAGCTCGATATCTGAATATTTCAACGACTAACAATTAACTAGAACAGAAGAACTTCGGCTTGTATAACTAACTAATTGAGTCTATTTATAAAATTCAAGTTTACTTTTCACTATAAAAACAAAATAACGTTATATTAATAACGGTTATTAAAAGTTGAGTAATATTTTTGTGTGCCCCAGATTTTCAAAGAGCTCTGTTTCAACATTCAAGGTGTATTATATGCAATATTCGCAAAAAAAAATAAATATACTCCAAATCCTCCATTGGAATATTATCTATTGAACCCTCAAGACGAACAAAGAAGATTTGCGTGAAATAGTTGATTATAATGATAATAAGTATACACTTTATGTATAACGGGAGAAAAGGATTCAGGATCGACAAATGTGTCACGGATCGTCTCAAAAGTGGACCATGATTGAGATGATGTAAAAGAGGTGTAACGGTGAAACCTGCCCAGCTTCAGACGTGAAAACGTGCTGCGCACTTGCCGGACAACGGATTATAGTCCGTAAAATATCCAGTGATAAGGCGCTCAACATGATCGAACGCGCAATTTAAAATCTGTCGCTAGATTGGTTTCACTGTATATCTCTTAAGAAAAATAGATGAAGAGCATATAAGGCAACATAAACATTGGTTTCAGCCTTCAATTCTGCAATATATACGAGAAAGCCCAGCATCAATTGTATCTTTCAAGCGATTTGTCGTTTATTCTGCAGATGTCAAAAATTATTATTTATATAATTATTTATTTTCCGTCGACCGTTCATTTATGATGTATTTTAACGCACTCAAAATCGTTGATTAATGACCCCTGTTAATGAATGATTTTCTATTAATCAACGATTTGATTATATGCAACCCAACATACATTGCTCTTATACATTTTATATTGGTTAGTACTATCTGTCATTATTTATTTGTCAATTTTTAAATAAAATTTTAGAAAATGTTTATTACACCAGTTGTCACTCGAAACCATATATGGTCCCGTGGCGTAATGGTAAAGTGCACCTGGCTTGCAACACTGAGGTCGAGAGTTCAAAACCCACCGAGCGTAAATTTTTTTTTTTCTTTATTTCAATTTGAAAATAAATAATAAAAAATAAAATAAAACTACCACTGAGAAAAATTAAACTATCTTTGAGTAGAGTTAATATAAATGGAAATAGTGATTGTTTTTTATCGTAACGTTAAATAAATAAACATTGAAAATAAGATATCTGTATTTTTGAAAACTTCTGTCGACGGAAAAGTTTTGTAACAAACTCGTGAATTAAAATGGCGATTAACAATCTCAAACATTAACGCGCTCGCTCCGCTCACGCGTTAAAATATCTCGATTGTTAATCGCCCTTATTAATACACTTGTTCGTTAAATAACTATTAATGATCAACAATCACCATTTCCTATTTATATTAACTCTATTCAAAGTTAGTTTAATTTTCCGTATTGGTGGTTTTAATTTTTTTTTTTTATAAAAAAAATGCTGCCATTTGGGTTTGAACCTTCGACCTCGCTGTCACCTCGCGACTATCAGGCCAACATTCTGGTGTATTGAAGATTTTCTGAAAATTGATTGACCAATAAAAATGTATAAGAGCAATGTATGTTGGGTTGCATATAATCAAATCGTTGATTAATAGAAAATCATTCATTAACAGGGGTCATTAATCAACGGTTTTGAGTGCGTTAAAATACATCATAAATGAACGGTCGACGGAAAATTACCATTTTCTACGTTCATGCAAAAAATAAAACTTTATTGAACTATATTTGGTGGAAAAACTGTCTTTTTATTGCACTCATATGTCATTCTACTATAGCGTTCTGTCATCATGACAGACATAAACTTTTAAATCGACGCCAAATTTAGCCCATTTTCTGTGAGATTGTATTACGTTTTAAATAGTTGCATGTTTCATCATATTCATTATATAATGGACTATGAAATTACTAGAAAACGCAATTTGTTAAAAATAAAATTATTTCCTTCGAATATCATCTGAATTACACAAATTTTTATTTTTTAATTGAGTGCCACCTAAATGAAACATTTTCTGGTTTTTGCATGAACGTAGAAAAAATATTGTATGAAACTTGTGCAAAAAGAGTTTATTGTAACTACTTTTTGCACTTGTTGCATAAATAACTATTAACGTAAATATTCAAATGTAAAAAAAGGGAGGGTGCTCTTGACCTAAATTCGTATACCTATTACTAATTGAAAACTTTACAATACCTGCTTTCAACAGCTCAACGTATTTAGAAGAAATAAATTTAAAATTTAAAAACAAAATAAATTCTATTGAACTTTTTCTATCCACGTACATTTCGGTGTGTCTCAGATGCGTACTCTGATATGTGTAAAGGTGTCGGGGACTGCCACCATGTAATTTCCATAACAAAGAGAAATAAAGCATTGTGTTGACGAAACAAAACGGACATCTCCCTAAACATCAACTCGTCTTGAATACGAACCTTGGCACATTAACATACAGTGACTGTCAGATTTTTTCATACAAATGAGTAAACACGGTGCTATTTGATATTTATCGGAAATCGATGTTCTCAACGCAGCCTCTCTATCAAGAATCCAATATCCTTATGATCAGAAACGTTTACGCTTACCAGTGCTTGATCTGGGTATTCAAAGAAAAAACTAAATTTTCTATAAATCACACACGATCAACCAGATTCACTGAAAATCTGTCACTTAAGGTGCCCTTGTTGAGAAAAAATCACTCCCAAAGAAATACACTTTTTTATGGACCCAGGTTATACAATATGCTTCCACTAGAAGTCAAGAAAATAAATACATACATAAATACATACATAAATTCCTTCAAACGTGCTATCAGGGATATTATCGGACGAAATCAAAATATGTATAATACAATTTTCGAATAGTCATTTACAGTAAAGGAACGTCTAACCTATAATCACCAACCTGTTCAGGGGATCGAGAGATTCTGTCATCTGAGTAATGGTTAGAAAGACGATTATAATAATTGTAAATAAGTAGATGAGAAAATCAGAGGATATCAAACCGCAATACAAGCTCTTGAAGCTTAGGCGACGTTGATGATATCTGGTTTTCTGTACCTCATTTTATCATATACTATATTTCTCATTATTTATAGTTGCATATGTACACCAAATGAAATGATATGAATAAATTGAAATTGAAATAAATTGAAATATTCGCAGTCTGCGCGAAGGGCGACATCTATAATTATTTGATTGAACTGATACAATGTAGATCAGGTCTTTCTTGCCATGAGCGGTAGTGTATCTATTTCAACTGTTTTCTCATTATCAATCGTTGTTTGGACAATACATTGAGTTTAGTGCTATTCTTTAGTGTTCATAGTTATAGAATAAGTCAAAGTGGAATGACGCAGAAGTCAAAAGTTTCATTACTAAGCGTATTTGCTCAGTGCTGCAATGGTGATGGTACTATCAATAATACCAAAGTCAAAATAATATACAGAGTGGTCCAACGAAAAGTATGCACCTAGCTTTTCTCCTTTATTTGGAATTCATAGCAAATATACTCGGACACGTGAAGTGTGCCTTTGAGGGGGACACATTTTAGATATATTTTGCAACTTGTGTCTTCAACCCCCTAGCGAGGGGGTGTTACAACCCTAAAATTTTAAATGGAACGTGGGGTCTAGTGATATATCATTTGAACGGGCATAACATTATCTTTCCATTGATACCCTATTTGTTGAAATTTACTGAAACAGTTAATGCGAAAACGGCTTTAAGAACATTAACCCGATAATTTTGGTATTAATGAAAAATACAAATCAGTTTTGGTTACTAGGAATCAGGATAACGACAATCATTTCTAAATTACTTTATTTTGCCGAAAGCAACATTTCAATGATAATTTTTTGTTATCACAACTAAATTCCCCATTTATCGTTTGCGTGATTTTGTCGAAAACGACTGCAGATAAGTGTAAGAAAAAAACTGCAGATATGTGTAACATTTGTTTTACAGATAAGTGTGCATTTTATTTGAATGGAGCTTTCAATAGGCATAATTGCCGTTACTGGGATGACAGTAACCCATATTTATTCCGTGAGGTTCATTCCCAGGCCCCTCAAAAAATAAACGTCTGGTGTGGCATATTAGGAAGTCATATCATAGGACCACTTTTCATTTCTGGAAATTTAAATGGTGAAATCTACCTAAACATGCTTGAAGACGCAATTGATATTTTCATCATACAAATAATAGAAGATGACCAAAATCATAATGCTGATCGGCTTCATTTCCAGCAAGATGGAGCACCTCCACACTATTTTGTTCCTGTACGAGAATTTTTAGATAACCGGTTCCCCGGAGAGTGGATTGGCAGGAGAGGCCCAATGAAATGGCCTGCCAGGTCACCTGATTTATCGCCTTTGGACTTTTTTCTATGGGGGCACTTGAAAAATAAATGTTTTGACACGAAGCCCGAGTCCATAGAAGATATTCGCCAACGGATTATAGCAGAGTGCAGAAGCATAACACCTGATATGCTACAAAATGTTAGACATAGATTTGAACAAAGTCTGTATTATTGTATGGAAGCAAATGGGTCACAATTTGAACACTTGTTGAAGTAACATTTCAATAAATCAATTTAACAGCTTGTTTTTTTTTACAAAGCAATATTACAAGTAACAAATATTGAAACGTACTAAGTACTACTTGTACATGTTTTAATTTCTAATAACCAAAACTTATTTGTATTTTTCATTAATACCAACATTATCGGGTTCATGTTCTTAAAGCCGTTTTCGCATTAACAGTTTCAGTAAATTTCAACAAATAGGGTACCATTGGAAAGATAATTGTATGCCCGTTCAAATGATATATCACTCGACCCCACGTTCCATTTAAAATTTGAGGGTTGTAACACCCCCTCGCTAGGGGGTTGAAGACACAAGTTGCAAAATATATCTGAAATGTGTCCCCCTCAAAAACAAACTCCACGTGTCCGAGCATTTTTGCTTGCAATTCCACAAAACGGATAAAAGCTATAGGTGCATACTTTTCGTTGGACCACTCTGTATATTCCTACAATTAATAAATATATTGACAGAGATTATTTATATTTGCAAAAACACTTTTTACCCGAACGGCGCCTCATAGATTTTTCACATTATCGATAAGTACAGAACACAGTAGCGAAATGAGTACATATCCTTATTTCAACTCGATTTAGGTTTGAAACTAAGTGGATTCCTCGTTAATTGTTTTATTGTGTATATGTTAAATACAGAATTGGTTCACTTTGCCGATTGTTCAACTAGCTTTTTTTTCTGAACATAAATCGAAAGCATTCATAACATTACTGGATAAGTGAAAAGGAGAACATTCTCCATTAAAATAAAAAAAAATGGGATTTTTTGTAATATTTTAACAAAAAACAACTAGTTCCCCGGCTAAAGCCAAACTGGACATTGAACTGCATCCGATAGATATTGTGAAAAGACTAACTGAAAAGAAAAAAATCTGAAAATGAAAATTCGCACTTTCATTCAGATACTTGATTTTTTATAATTATCTCTAGTTTTGTTTGCAAATTCATTAACTAAATTATTTCGGGAGAATGTTATTCAAAAATATCACTTACAGAAATCGTTCATTTCATTGAAGCAAGGTACGAAAATCTATTTCGATTTTCCAAGCTCATCAGGGAGATCGAAAGAATTGGAAAGCATGCTCTTCAGAAGCAATTTCACACAGCAAGGATGGATATGACGGAATTTTTTTTTTTCTGCGGTAACATTTTCGGAGTTATTCTTTGACATTAACCTGTCATGAGTATTGCATTTTGATTTTCTTTCCAAAATATAAACAGGATGTTCATAAAATCGGTTGAGGAATCATCTGCGGCTGAAAGACAAACTTTAGTCGCTAGTTTCGATCGTTCAAGATAACCTCTTGGGAGGTATTCATGTTGAAAAGGGGAACATTCTCCAAGAATTTTTTTTTTCTTTTTCATACCACTTTATATTTGTAAACCTTGTGTTATTGCAGTTTCGTCCTATATGGACTATATCAAACTAGATTTCAAAATCAAACTGATAACTGAACACACTTGTCCTTTATACCAGGCATTTCTTATTCACTAATAATGACAATTAAACCCATAATAATAATAATAAAAATATCTACATCTCAGTAATTACCTATATCCTTGTACCTTAAAATGTGTTCTTGATCGACAATGTGAAAGGGGTACATTAAAAACGGGTGAATATACTAAGTCTATCTGATCATTGAGTAAATTACATTCACAATGTTTATGTTTATGAATTTCTAGGGTTTCCAACTTTTATTGGCATAGTGCAAAATTTCCGAATCGCTTAGATTCGGGAATTTGTGCTTGCATTCAAAGGAGTGATTTGAAAAAGTAGAATCGCTTTCTTCTAGTCTGAAGGTCCTTTCGTGCTCGGCATATCTTTCAGAAATAGCTCGTCCACATTGTCCCACATAAACACTGTTACACTCTGGACACTTAAGCTTATAAACTCGAGATTTTATCTATTTTATCTTTGGCATTGAAGAGGAAATTAGATAATCTGGCATGTGGCCTGACTGCTACTTCTACCTTGTTTTTTCGAGATACTTTAGAAAAAACAAGGTAAAGTGGAGGAACCCGGTGACACCGAAATTATTTATCCAATCCCCATTGTTCTGAAAATGTTCTATGTTGAATTTTTACTAACTTGAAAATACTTGTAAGATCGAAAACGAAAAACAAGGGGCGTATGCAATAGGTTATTAATACATTAGTAGTCAATTTGAATTGCAGTGCAAGATATGAACTGTTGTGTGTATTTTTTCAAAGACAACTACTACTTCCTACCCTCAGTAGTACTATCAGTGTACTATTATCTCTCTCAGTGTACTATTATCTATTACATGCGCCTCACGTTTTTAGTTTTTAATTGGGGATTCAACATTAGATGCCAGCGCCAAAGTGGCAGAAATTGAACTACTCTCGAGTACATTATGTCAACAGAAGAACAGAATATTCACCATTTATATGTACCAGAAATTTATCTATTATCAATAATGATTACAGGTTCAACAAAATGCACACAAACAATAGCCAAAATCTTGAGAATTTTGACGAAAACAATAATTTCAATGTACTTATCTATAGTGTCAAAACTTGACACCAGAGGGAGTATTCCTTATGTTGAATTCCCAATCTCGCAAGTAATTTCATTGCTATTGAATATTCACAATTACTTCAGCGCATTCTGTATGAGGTTGTAAATTTATATGGGACGAAAAAAAATAATCCAGTACGATTGGGTTTTGAGACGAGGATCGATTGTAGCACCACCAAACTTGAAGTTAAAACACTGATAAACACGAAAAAAAAATTGTTAACCAAAATTCCAGAGGTGGAACATATTTTTTTCGTTTAAAAATAAATAAATAGATTTTTGCTGTAATCTTAGAAAGTATATGTTTTATCGGAAAAACAATTTAAAAAAGGTGAAAAACAATTCAATTTTCCATAAACATTATCCCTAGTAATTTCTTATGAAATGCGCTCGTTTTCTCAGAACACAGAACATGTTTGAACGCAGATATAAAATTTCAGGTTCACGCTTAACCGCCGCTGAAAGTTCTGGAGGAGCCCAATATTTGATCGGTCACAACTCTGCTAAAAATGATCGAATAAGGAAAAGGAAAAGTTCATATCGTTTCTGAAGGCTTCTACTTCTACTTCTAAAAAAAAAATTGTTTTACTCCTGCCTCATTTTCAACTTACCCATAAAACCATCATTCTCTTCAATATATGTTGAAAATAATCGCTTATTCACATCCTGCATATAATATGTTTAATAACACCGATGTGAAGTGCAAACCTCATGGAAAAACCAAACTTAACAGATTTTCCATTTGTAAGAAATTAAATATATTTCTATTCCAGTTTGTGATGAAAAAATTGAAATAACCACATTAATCGTCGTTCTTTTCTCTAAAAATTCATTCTCTTATGTTTTTTCCTAGTTTTTCGAATAAGCCGAGAAATTCACATTAAAGAATTAACGAGTAGGACGTCAAATTGCCTTCCATGCGGTGTTGCCGATTTTCTCACCACGATTCGGGAGATTAAGTCGGCTGTGCTTGTACAGATACAAGCGGATTATTTTCAAGTATTCCAATACAATGCCCATTGCCCACCTTTCCATTCACTACACTAATTTTAACCAACAACATAATCATAATCGAATATCGTTCCACATGGGTACCACCATATACAACGAGCAGAGGTTATGGGTTAACCTCTAATTTTATTTATAGTAGGTGCATGGCCCGGAGGGGTCGACAAACTACAATAATGCTTGCATCTGGTGCCTACTACAAAACGCAATCACATTCGTTTCATCATTGTATATCGACAGACAAAGTCGATAAAACTAGAGCTGAAGTTTACACAAGAAATTCGAAATTGATAGGTAGTAACGATACGTTATCTAATTTCGTTTTTAGGACGTCAGATAGTGACAGATTTAAGTGGCCCACTTTCGCATACAAGCCGATATACCATGAAATCGATTTTTCAGAACAATGTTTTTCTACGACGACATGGAAATATACCCATTTGATGCGCCTCATCGATCAAGGAAGTAGGCTGATTGTGAAAGACTTTTTCATTTTTACATCGCAAACTGTACTGTAATGATCATTTCAGTACAGGGTATTTCATTTCCTACGACTTTCATGAACTACTAGACTGTCATTTTTATGATCATAAATAATATAAAATCGAATCAAGTTTGTTAACGTTCTAATAATTTGACATTTCACATCAGTATTTGCAAAATTCGTTTAAAAAAAAATAAGTAATCGAAAATAAGTAGTAATAGTAATATAAACATTGATGACAATCGAATTCTATATTTTCGAATAGTTGGCACAAAGTTTCTATAGCAGTTAATTTCATCATGTTATTACGTGAGCTCGTAGCAGCGAGTAAAGAGTGAGGGAACGTTCAGGTTTTGGATAGTGGAGGTGAGGGTTCAAATCCCGTATAAAACACTTTTTTTTCTTTTGTGGAATCGATTAATGTTCGATTTTTATTATAATTTTCAATATTTCTATCTTCCATTCCTTTTTTAGGTTGTATACATTATGGAAATCATGACGACAGGGAAGTTTATGATGAAAAGTGTTATTAAAACTATTACAGATTTGTTTATGATTCAAATGGTCGTATAAAAAGTATAGTATACAATTTGCATGAATGACCCATTTCATGTTCACTGTACAATATACTATCACTCGTTTCCCTCGTGTTCCTAACTATGGTACAAAAGTACAGAGGAAACTTATGTCTGGAATTGCTTCGTTTCTGAGATACTGGGCGTTTAAAAAAAATCAACTCCATAAAAATTATATATTTTAATTTTTTTATGATTAAAGTGATCGTAAAATTGCAGAATTGTATTACTTAATCGTTCTCCAATAATTAATTGATTTATTCTATAATTTCCTTCCATAAAATCATACTAATCGTTATTATGGACATACATACAGGGTGATATATCAAATTTGCACCAAGAAAGCAGTGAAAATTAAAACAATTTTCTATAAACGTCGATATTCGCGAACAAATGATAAATTGTCCCAAATTTTGCATTGAAATATCGTTGTAAGATTATGAGGGAGGCCAATTTTTGAACATAGCCGGTCCTGGGAGTTTTTCGACTGCCCCTTTTTGCCCCCCCCCCCTGTAATCCGGCCCTGCTAAAGTTCCCTCCATCTCGATTTCATCTATCTAAGGGCCAAATTGAAACTAATGAAATGAAATAAAAAGTGAGAATATAGGAGACCGGCTAATTTAAAATACATAATATAAAAGTTTCCCATATGGTGCAAACTTTTTGAAACTCACTGTATTCGGACAGGGTTCAATAATTCTATTACTTTTATTATTCAGATATTAGAGGAATAGAGCAATTACTAGGGCATTAGTGGCATTAGTTCGGGGTTTTACTCTCGAATTAGAGGTATTAGTTAGGATTTTTGGGAATTAGTGTACACAATTTTCTTAGCGGTTTCCCCCTGGAAAAATACCGACAACGGAACATTTATCTGTAAAATAACCGCCCGAAAGTGTTGAAAATCACCGTTCTAATATTTTCCGACCGGTTCAACGCCCATTAATACACCGCAATTTATGTCGAGCTTGGCTCTGATTTCTGAATTATTGTTTATGGTGTAGTTATTGTTGTAATGCTCAACACACTCGAATGGCAAATGACCCACTATCTCGTGGCCTCGATATTGCTACTCGCTGTATTGTGGGCGAAATGTTGATAAACGCTTATTTGATGATACGTAATTTCCATACAGGTTAGTCGTTCGAATCTTGATGTGTTTTCCCAGAATTGTCTGATTTCAACATGATGAGTCAACGGAAAGGTGAGTAACGATATGATTGTTAGTTTTGAACTAATATCGCAGGGTACAGAAAATATTATTTGGAAGAATGTGAAATAAAATTACTCTGACGTTCTTTTACTGAGCAATTATATTGATAGACAATACTTTTCATTTGTATCAACTCAAATTCAACGTGACAACAGAAACCGTTATACAAAGGACTCTTAATACAACATTCTAACACTCCCTCTGGATCTACGATAAGCATATTTTTCAAATGATTCTTCATAAGATTCATAGATATAACTTTGGTTAATTGGTCGGCAACATTTGACTTGGACTCGGTATACTTCAGACGAAATATTTTATCTTCTATCATGTCTCTTTTGTAAAATAGTTTCAGATCTATATGTTTGGATCTCTCCGAAGTGGTACGGTTTTTTGCAAGTTTGTGGCATTCTTGAAAATATTTCTTTTGAGAAATTTCTTCAGCTAACTTCTCCAAAAACATATATATATATATAGTAGATATCGACGCTTCGAAGGATCCTCTGAAACATGGCTTTTTCATTTTCGTCTAACATCTCTTCGTCATTTTCACATGATTTATATTTTTCTCCAATTGGTAGAGGAGTAGATACCTTCCTAGATTCTAGCATGTTCATCTCCTTCAGTATTTCG
Source organism: Chrysolina haemoptera (assembly GCA_958298965.1). Taxonomy (NCBI): domain Eukaryota; kingdom Metazoa; phylum Arthropoda; class Insecta; order Coleoptera; family Chrysomelidae; genus Chrysolina; species Chrysolina haemoptera. The sequence continues at coordinate 19,152,532 of OY282593.1, read as the reverse complement.
ACAACATATAGTGTTTGGTCCAGTCTGATGGTATTTTCTCGTCCAGATACTCTCCGAGATACTCTCATAGATAGGACATGCTTGACACCTAGGTCTTTTACTTCAAATCGCTTTTTGAATTTTTTCTTCGCTCAATCTATTTCTTCACCCATAACCTGTTAGTGTTCAACTAATATCGCAGTGTACAGAAAATATTATTTGGAAGAGTGCTTTATCAATATGCAATAAAATTACTCTGACGTTCTTTTACACAGCAATTATATTGATAGACAGTTAATTCATTTTTATCAACTCAAATTCAACGTGACAATTAACAGAAACCGTTATACAAAGGACTCTAAATATCACATTCTAACAATAACACCACGGCTTAGATCAAATTACGAATTCAAAGTGTGAAATTAATGAACGTCATCGAAATTAATTCTATGTCATTTCATTTAAAATATTAGTTACATCGATTTCTAATCATTCTCCAGCTTCTGCTGTCTGATGCACATTTCTTTGTATGTGTAGCCCTAGCACTCTCTCTTTTCATTTTAGTTAGGTTTCTAGAACTTCAAAACTAGGAGAGATGTTAACCAATAAAATGACATCGCTCACAAAGGCTGTAATTTCCTCACAGATTAGTTGTTCGAATATTGATGTATTTTCCCAGAATCTTCTGATTTCAACATAGTCAGTCAACGAAAATGTGAGTAACGCTATAACACACCACTGGATAAACGAATGATTTGAAATCGAATTCGATGACATTTCATTTAGAATATTAGATACATAAAATAAATTTATTCAATGAATTTTCAATGAAAACTAGAGATAATTAAACAAAATCAACTATCTGAATGTAAATGCGAATTTTCACTTTCAGATTTTTTTTTCATAGTCTTTTCACAATATTCTTAAGATAAACCTCTGAGCACACCGAACTGTTTTATTAACGTCACTATAAAAATACAATACTGACTAATGATTCAAATAGAGTTGGGTTCTTTAAATCTTACAACTTCTCAATAATATTTCTCTTGATGAAACTTCCTTTGATAAAACTTCCTCTTCCTTTATAGATTCAAATCAATTCAACGATGTAGAATTTCCTATAAAAAATGCTCTTGAAAACCAGGAATTGTTTAATGTCAACTGGTGCTAATTTTTTAAATAATCAAAGAACAAATATATGAGGTTATATCGCAAGAATTAATTACCTTTTTGCCGCAATTGTTGTTGTAATAAACAACGGAAATCACATTAACTTTTCACATCACTTATAAACGGTTCACAAAACGTCATACACGTCATACACTTCCAAGATTACAGCAAAAATATATCTTTTTAAACGAAAAAAAAAAATGTTCCACCCCTGGAATTTTGGTAAACAATTTTTTTTCTTGCTTATCATGGTTCCAACTGATTCCAACCTAATCGAACTGGATTAACAAGCTTGAAAACGTATGTATACAAAAGTTTCTCCCTCGAAATATATTTTTGGGTTGATTAGTGACGATGAGTATGCAAAATTTGTCTTTTTTTATGAACATTATCCAACAGTATAGACTTGTGGGAAGCACACTGGTCCCTTCACAGTTCAAATCAATCAATAACAGTATAGGGATCAATTAAAACTAACATTACAAATTGGCGAAAACTTCCGTCTTCCTTTCTTTCTCTGTTCACTGTTATTTTAACAAACGTCCAGACTTTGCGGCCAGACCACGAATTCTGTAAAATCACATATATTTATTTTTGATTCATGAGTACGACTTTAAGGACGTCCTTTCGTTTTTTCATTCATTCCGGCCTGATGGATACCATCCAAGAAAAACAGAAGAGCGCTGGAATACTCAGACTGTCTAAATATAACATCTCTGCAGGGGTCAAATTTGAACGTCCGTTTGTACCTTTTTCATTGCTAATTATACCTTCCTGTGCGGGTAATCGACTCAAAAATGAACTCAATTTGTGGCTGTATTTGTTTTTTTTATTCATCAGTAGTTCGCGTGCGTTCACTCACATTTGTCCGTATTAAAAGTGACACTGCAAAAATGTTTGAGTTGCGCGATGATGTGTTGTTTTGGACGACGATGAATGATTTTGACCAACTATGACGAGCTGACGGAAGTCATCAAGCGACTTCCGGCGAATAAGGCGCCTGGACCGGATGGGCTGGATACCATTCTCATCAAGAACCTACCGAGAAAGGTCCTCGTCCAGCTGCTGCACATCAGAAATGCGATCATAAAGTGGCAGTGCTACCCCGATTGCCTGAAGAAGAAAGCTGTGGTGGTCCCAATCCTAAAGCCGGGTAAGGATAGCTACAAGCTTGAGAGCTACAGACCAATCTCACTGCTGAGCGTCAACGCGAAGATTGTCGACAAAATCCTCTTGAGACGAATGATGAGCCTCGAGAAAAGGCTCAAAATGATCCCCGATGAGCAATTCGGCTTCCGCCCGGGTCACAACACGACCTCGCAGGTGGCCCGGATTGCTCACGAGGTGAAAGAGGGTTTTCATCGAGGCCTAGTCACAGTCATGATGCTGCTGGATATGCAGAAAGTCTTCGATACCGTCTGGGTCGAGGGTCTCATCACCAAACGGTTAAGAGCAGGTATGCCCATATACATGGTGAAGCTGATAGATCCCTATCTGTTTGGCAGGACTTTTAAGGTGAGAGTAAACCGCACTCTCTCAAAGGCTCATCCAATCGAGGCAGGTGTTCCACAAGGCTCGAGCCTCTCACCACACTTATATTCACTACATACGCACGATTTCCCTCGACACGAGAGAACAAAGACGGCAATGTACGCGGATGACACCTCTATATATTGCCAGTCTTTCTCAAGCGATGTCGCTGCATACCAGATACGAGTAAGGCTGAATAGGGAAATCCTGCCGTATCTGGAGGAAAATAAAATCGTTGTGAACCCGGCTTCACGCGTAAATACAAGTTCACAAAAATTTACCGTGACGGCGAAGCCATAAAGGTGAAAAGCCGGTGAAATACCTGGGGGTACTTATGGACAGGCGCCTAACGATGAATGCGCACCTGACGCTTCCGTACAGAGAGCGGCAGCGGCGGTAAAGAGACTCTACCCATTCCTTTACCGTACATCACATCTCTCGCTGGAGAACAAGATGCTGATGTACAAGCAGATGGTGCGCCCAGCGTTGTTATACGCCTGCCCAGCATTCTGCAATATGTTCGACAAACAGTGGAAACGACTCGACGTAATGCAGAATAATCCTTAATAAGGATAGCTACACTCGCGTGGATGTGCTGCGAGCGCTTGCGAGCGTCGACTCCATCCCGACATATGCAAAGCAAGTAGCTTATAAGTTCTACAAGTACTTTCTCCCCAGGAGTCCGCTGACCAGTGACCTTACAAGGCTTAGGATCCATGATAATGATCACCGCAAACACGGTGGGGTTCTTTATCAAGCGCTAGACCTCTTCCACGAGCGCTGGGAAGAACCGACGGCTTAGGAAATCCAAGTTTTATTTAAACGACCAGTATCATAACCTTTTCCGGAGCGACCCCCAAACTTAGTAACACTGAACAAATCAATCTCTCGCAGTGTCTACATGGAATTGAGACATCAACCACGCATGAGCAATGCAGGAGGCGTGGACATTCCAGTACAACTTCGTAATTTCGTACGGCCGACAACCCGCACACATCTAAGGGGGTCGAGCCAGCGCCCTCCTATGAGGACCCTAGGTTCGTCCTTAGGCGACGTGCCCAGCCCCCGTGTCGTGCACATCGGCTGTCCTTCCTCTCCTTCCACCTCTATCCCCCGGGGTTGAGCACGGAGATAGGAATTGTGTTGCCATACTGAAATTGCTAAGATAGAATTGTACAATTTATAGGCAATAAATCAATAAATCATATTTTTTAAACAGGTCAATTACCCTCTGGAAAAAAACCCTCACAAAAACCTCCCGGACCAAAACTCTCCGACAATAATCCCCAGGACATTAACCCTCGGGATATTAACCCTCGGGACATTAACCCCCTCGTATTAAATGAACACTGATAAAAAGGATATTTTGCATCAATGCATAATTGCATTGATTCAAGTCGATTGTATTCTTGAATAGGTCCAACCAAATATTAGTTTGATTTTTTGACAGAATCCTCTTGACCACTTAAAAGGAAACTGTTTTGAGACATATGAACACTTTCTTCACTGAATAATGAGAGTTGTTTGGTGCAAGAATATTTCAACTTTGATAATGAACACTATTGGGAATACTTTCTTTGTTCGATGGTGTGAGTTGGTTGAAGCAAGAATATTTCAACTTCATTAACGAACAATATTCTTCTTTATAATGCAATACATTTTTTATTCAAGATTATCTGCATTTGGAGGTTCAGTACAAATGTGCACTTGGTTATAAAAATATGCCATGGAAGCCATGTTCATATGGTACAGTTCAACAAACAGAGAACAACTGCGAACAATTGAGATAATGGTTATATATGAGAATAGTTTTGTAATATTTTAATTTCAGAAACTATATAATCAACGTAGGTAACTCTTCGGTGACGCATAGAAATGCGATCGAATATAGAAACGACAGCGTCATTCGCCATTATCACACACCTGTTGAAAACAAAAATATCTTCAACCTACCTCCACAACTGGTCCATAAATGAACTAAATTCAAATCGTGCAGATATAATTGAACCTCCATATTGCACTTCTGTAGCAGCACATTTGCACATAACCACTGTGTCAAATACAAAACTAACAACTTAAATTATGAATCAAACACAACCCCCAAACCAAACACGGGCAAAAGCACACAGGATAGAGGTCCCAGTCGGCAGTCGCAGTGCGCGCTTTCGCGTGGGTTCGCGTCGTTTCGGTAGCGGGATTTCGCCAAGAAATCATGTTCTTGAGTCAAAAGGAGCATTTTTCAAAAGTAGGAGTTCTCTAGGGTAGAGAGTTGAAATGTATTAATGCAAATAAATTCATTTCAAGATAATTTAAGTGAAGAAGCAAACAGTTCAATAAGTTTGAAATAAGAGTATATTCATCAATTAGAAATAATTATTCTTTTCAGAAGATGATTCTGTTCAAGAGGATATATATATTTGATTGAAGACATCCTTTTTATCAGTGAAGATTATATTCATACAAGGTTGAGGGTTCTTTTCGATGAAACAGCTAATGGTAGCAACAATTACGATTAATTCGGCCCTTTGACTGGTCCTAAATTACAAAATGATGTTAGTTGTTTATTGCTAATATTCCGATATTAGGCATATCAAAGAATATTTTCGAAATATTCGATTGCGTCCAGAGGATAGAGATTATCAACTAATACTTTGGCGTTTCAATCTCTATCAGTCTCTTCAAACTTACAGGTTGAATACTGTTACTGTTAGTTATGGTCTTCACCATATTTGTGTATTCGCTCATTGAATGAGCTTGCCAATTAGGACAGCAGTCCGGGATTTGTAAATAGGCCTTAATAGGCCGCGTAGACCAAGGCTACAGAAGTTTTTTCATCCACAAAATAACAGACGCAAATGGCCTATGCTAATTTTTACAAGATAGTTCGTTAATGAAAACCCCGGTTTTTGCCACAGCAAAATCGCTTTGTGGAATTTTTTAAAAAAGAAAATAAATATATTGCAAATATTCTCAAAACTATAGAAAGAATCGTTTTACAGTCATTTCAGGTCAGTCTACCCCGTCCAATCATTGCACCCAGGCCAAATAATTGTTTCTCCATATGTTGCAGTAACCCGACACAGTAACTAACTTACGATACATGAATCATGATCACGTGTGGATAAACTTACAGCAATGTCTACAGAAACACCGGAAATCATGTCTATTTTTATTACAGTAACCATGAAATATTAAAATGAACACACGGCGTTTGTGTATCCATTCATTAATAATTTCGTTAATAGCGCTTTGAAAAGCAATTATGTTATAAATCATGAGTCGCGTGTTATTGACTCTTGTTGTCGGCAGTATTGAAGCGTGTGTCTCGAGTGCGCGAGATAAGCAGTTAATATCGAAATATCGGTTAGTTTTGAATATTTCAGTTGAGAATTCAATCAAAGGAAAGATTAATTATTTTGATTAAATCGACAGAAACGTAGATTGTAATTGATACGCCACAAAAAGGAAGCAGGTATGAGAGATTTGGGAGGATATTTATCTCATCTTATATATATAACTGTAGAAAACATGACAGAAAATGAAAAAAAAACCTTCAGTTGTACATTCACAATAAATAATGTAGTTTCTTCGGCAGGAACGTTCTCGATTGCTTCCAATGAATTATAATAAGAAAAGCGATTCGTGTGTAGAGATATTTATGGAAGAAGTAGAGGTTTATGAAGTATAAGTAGTTAAAATTAGTATTCAATGAGGTATGCAGATATTTGTGTAGGTGTTTTTGAACAAAGGCGCTGAAGAGGCAAAGTTTTAAATTTTTATAATACCGACTTTAATCTCGGGATTCCCGCTTCAATCTCGGGACCCCGACTTTAGTCTCAGGATCCCGACTTTAGTCTCGGGATCTCGACCCTCAATCTCGCAATCATCACTTTAATCTCGGGATCCTCACTTTAACCTCGGGATCCCAACTTTAATCTTGGAATCAAGACTTTTATCTCGGGATCCTCACTTTAATCTCGGGATTCCGACTTTAGTCTCGGAATCCAGACTTAAGTCTCGGGATCTCGTCCCTCAATCTCGCAATCATCACTTTAATCTCGGGATCCTCACTTTAACCTCCGGATTCCCGCTTCAATCTCGGGATTCCGACTTTAGTCTCAGGACCCGACTTTAGTCTCGGGATCTCGACCCTCAATCTCGCAATCATCACTTTAATCTCGGGATCCTCACTTCAACCTCGGGATCTCGACTTTAATCTTGGAATCAAGACTTTTTTCTCGGGATCGTCACTTTAATCTCGGGATTCCGACTTTAGTCTCGGAATCCCGACTTTGGTCTTTGGTCTCGGAATCCAGACTTTAGTCTCGGGATCTCGACTCTCAATCTCGCAATCATCACTTTAATCTCAGGATCCTCACTTTAACCTCGGGATCTCGACTTTAATCTTGGAATCAAGACTTTTATCTCAGGATCGTCACTTTGATCTCGGGATTCCGACTTTAGTCTCGGGATCTCGACCCTCAATCTCGCAATCATCACTTTAATCTCGGGATCCCGACTTTAGTCTCGGAATCCAGACTTTAGTCTCGGGATCTCGACCCTCAATCTCGAAATCGTCACTTTAATCTCGTGATCCTCACTTCAACCTCGGGATCCCGACTTTAATCTTGGAATCAAGACTTTTATCTCGGGATCGTCACTTTAATCTCGGGAATCCGACTTCAATCTCGGGATCTCGACCCTCAATCTCGCAATCATCACTTTAATCTCGGGATCCTCACTTTAACCTCGGGATCCAGACTTTAATCTTGGAGTCAAGACTTATATCTCGGGATCGTCAATTCAATCTCGGGATTCCGACTTTAATGTCAGGACCCTCACTTTAAACTCGGGATCCCGACTTTATTTAATCTCTGGATCCCCGACTTGAATCTTGGAATCATGACTTTAAACTCGAGATCCTCATTTTAATCTCGGGATCTCTAATTTAATCTCGGGATCCCGACTTTAAGCTCGAAATTCCAACTTTAATCTCGGAATTATCACTTTAATTTCGAGACCTTTAGTTTCGGAATCCCGAATTTAATCTGGATCCCGACTGTAATCTCGAAATCATGACTTCAAACTCGAGATCCTCACTTTAATCTCGGGATATCGACTTTAATCTCGGGATCCCAACTTTAATCTCGGAATCATCACTTGAATCTCGGCATCCTAACATTCCGGAACCTGGACTTGGGTGTCAAAGTGACCCGTAAAGCTCAAAGAGACTGGTTTCGTAGATTCCTTCAAGAAGAGGCGGTAATCCATAAGGTTCAATGATCCGCAAGAGGTTTGTAACGCCTTGGAAAGTGGGAGTATGAATCCAGTAATGGAGATGGACAGTATAATCTAAAAAGATGGCTTGCCATTTGGAAAAAATAGGTTTTCGAATTTTTGAAAAAGTGGTATTAGACGCTATTTTCTGAGCGCCCGGTAAACATTTGTATTCTGAAATTTCCAAGATTTGGAAAGCTTATTTGTATACATTTTGAAAATATTTGCCACGACGCTTGGATTTCAATAAAAACTTTTTTGTGCAAAGTATTTGCATCAGCCAAAAATTTCAAAAGAATTAGAATAATTCAAAAACGTCTTCAATGAAAATTGTAACGTTCCCACCCATTACCATCATAGTCCAAAATTTCAGGAAACTGAAAAAATTTTACTGAAAAAAGGTTTTCGGAGAGCTACCTCCTGCAAATGTTCAGAAAGTTAATTCCTAAACATAGAATAAGAACAATTAAAGAAACATCCACTGAACATTATTTTCAATGGCAGATTATTCTAAAAAAAAAAAGTTTTGTGAATTTCAGATTGAATTAAAACTCTGCGGTACATTCGGACATTCGCGTAGCCTTCAACATGCATTTAATAAACTCACCTCTAGAGTAGAATTGTAGCAAACTTTCACCTGAAACAACAAAAGAAAACATGCAATAAAAATATTTCAATTTCAGAATACGACTAAGTATTATTCTATTGAACAATTTTTTGAATGAGTATGGAAAATTCAACTGCAGTACGAGGATTTATTTTTTCCTTCAAATTGTCGAAAATAATGTTCACTCCTCGTAAATAGAATAATAGAACAGTAACCACAGAAAAATGTAAGCCACAAGTGAAGAATGAATCATATGATGCACATCACTTCTTGACATCAAGTATTGTTAGAAAAAAAATCGTTTACCCCAAAAACAGGGGTGGAACCCAAAATCACTGTTATTTAAAAAGAAACAATTTCAACAAGGCAATAGATAATTCAATTCTCCACAAGAAATATACTTAGTAATTTCTCACAAAATGCGCTCGTTTTCTCAGAAAACTTGATATTCCGATATCAAATTTAAGGCTCGCGTTAACTCGCCACTGATATTTCCGGTAGGGCCGAAAATTAGATTTGTCATAACTTTGATAAAAATTATAGTAGAAGGAAAAGAAAAAGTGTATATCGTTCCTAAAGACTTCTACTTCCTCATGCAAATATAACATGTGAGTATCTGAGTACCTAAAATGTGTTTTTTCCACTTCACAAAACCCTTCTACGATATTTACATTGGATACGAAAGTCATGGATATTTTAGTTGATATGAAATAATCATACTGAAGCAGGAATCAGTATCCTCTTTGGACCATATGCAACGATTTTAGACTAGTGAGACAAGTCTCATTTATGCATGCCAAAGAAAAAACTGAGTTTTACTCCTGCCTCAGTTTTCAACTCACCTATAATCCCGGCAGTTTCTTCAGGAAACATTGAAAATAATCGCTTATACACATCCTAAATGAAAAATGAAGTATGTGATTTAAAACTTCAGGTTTGCACTTTACAACAGGGTTATTAAACACATACGCAGGATAAGAATAAGCGATTATTCTCAACATTTATTGAAGAGAATGCCGGTTTTATGGGTAAGTTGAATATGAGGTAGGAGTAAAACAAAGTTTTTTTTTGGCATGTATAAGTGGGACCTGTCACACTCCTTTAAAATTGTTGCATACAGTCCAAAGAGGGTATGGGTGCTGCTTAAGTATAATAATTCCATATTTACTAAATTATTCATGATTTTCGGATCATCCGCAAACATTTCTTGTGGAGAATTGAATTGTCTTTCACCTTGTTGAGTTGTTTTTCCAATAAATCGTATACTTTCCAAGATTACAGCAAAAATTTAAACGAAAAAAAAAATATGTTCCACCACTGGAATTTTGGTAAACATTTTTTTTTCGTGTTAATCATGGTTCCAACAACTAGCATGCCAAGTTTGGTGGTGCTACAATCGATCCTCGTCTCAATATCCAATCGTACTGGATTATAAATAGGATAATAAATACATAGAAATCATATTAGTTATCAAATATTCATCATCATTAAAAATTTTGTTTTGATTCCTAGCTATATGCACTGTAACTTTCGAATGTTGTGTCAATTTCTGAACAACAAAACAGTGGATCATAAATAATTACTCATCTAATAGACCATCAGATATTGACATATTTTGCTGACTCATTTTCTCGTTTCAGGGATTTTAACCACTGAAAATTATGTCAGTGTTGAGCTCAAAAAATGAAAATTTAGCGATCGGACGTGTGCTAGGCACATGAAAAAAAAATTCCCAAAATTTTCCGGCCGGAAAATTTACTTAAACAGCTGATTGGCTAATGGGAATTTTCTGTCGGGTTCCTAACGATATCAGATTTCATTCTGTCGATTGCCATAAGCGAGAAAATGCGTCAGCGACCGAGTATTTTTTTACGAAATGGCTCCCTTATCTCCAGCCTTTAAGGACATTCAAACCTTATGGCTTTGGTTTTTCACTATTAGATTGTTCCTACCTGTTAATGTGTTAAAATGACATAAATGAGAGATTGAAAAAAAAACTATTTTTTTACACAAAAAAATTAATTTTCCATACTCGTCCGATCGCTAATTTTCATTTTTTGAGCTCAACACTGACATAATTTTCAGTGGTTAAAATCCCTGAAACGAGAAAATGAGTCAGCAAAATATGTCATTGGGTGGTATTCATAAACAGTAGCTTGTCTCTCTCATTATACTTAACAAAACGAATAGGTCTTTTTCAAGAAATCCGAGTAAAAGCATTTGCTTCAGTTTTATGCATACAACCCATTATCTGATGGTCTATAAGTGTTGTTTCCAATACTATTCTTGACTAGAATCAGTTATTCATTAATTTACCCGTATTTCCGCGAATTTGATAACGTATAAACTTAACGGTAACAGTTCATCAGTCCAGTGCATCATACGAGTAATTAATTCAAGTAAATGAGTAGATGCACTTTAGGTGACAGTAGCGTGGCAATCAAGGGCCAAGTAAGTAATTAACCTATTTATTCGTGGCACTTAAACTTTACATGACTCACAAATCTGACGTAAATAACAGGAGATAAGGCTTAGTATTAATTATGGAAAACAGATCATTTGCAGCTCTAATTAATTAAATTTTCTTGTTCTAGAATGTACTGTAGTTCAACCAAATTTTAAAAACAATACATAATATAACGTATTTTGAGTTGAAAAGGGGGACATTCTCCATGAAAATAATGAAAAATATGATTTTCTTGTAATATCTAACAGAAAACAAATACTTCCCTGGCTAAAGCCACGCTGGACATTGAACTACATACATCTGATAGATATTGTGAACAGACTCTAACTGAAAAGAAAAAAATCTGAAAGTGAAAATTCGTATTTTCATTCAGATAGTTGATTTGTTGAATTTTCTCTAGTTTTCATTGAAACAAATCTAATAAATTAGGTAAGGAGAATGTTATTAAAAAATATCACTCACAGAAATCGTTCATTTCATTGAAGAAAGGTTCGCTTCTCTCGCATTTTATCCCCAATACATTTTGGTCGACGAAAATCTATTTCGCTTTGCCAAGCTCTTCAGGAGCATTGATATAGAATTGAAAAAAAAAACAGGATCTTCAGAAGCATACACATCAGGGATGGATATGAGGGAAATATTCCTTCTGCGTTGACACTTAGAAAGTTATTTTTTGACTTAGACCTGTCATGGGCATTTCATTTTTATTTTAGTTCGAAAATATGAATAGGACATTCATAAAATCTGTTGTGGAATCATGTGCGACTGAAATACAAACTTTAGTCGCCATTTTCCATCGTTCAAGATAACCTCTTGGGAGGTATTCATGTTGAAAAGGGGAACATTCTTCATGAAAATTGAAAAATGAAAAATGTGATTTATTTGTAATATCTAACAGAAAACAACTACTTCCCCGGCACAAGCCACGCTGGACATTGAACTACATCTGATAGATATTGTGAAAATAGTTTAACTGAAAAAAAAAAAAAATCTGAAAGTGAAAATTTGCATTTTCATTCCGATAGTTGATTTTTTAAATTTTCTCTAGTTTTTGATTTTTGTTCGAAAATATGAACAGGATGTTCATAAGATCTGTTGTGGAATCATCTACGGCTGAAAGATGATTCCACACCAGATCTTATGAACATCCTGTTCATATTTTCGAACAAAAATGAAAACACATGTTTGTTTCTTCAGCACGGGTCATGCATTTCTCCATAACAAAATTGAAGCTCACGAGGAAAAATTAGAGAAGAACCAAAATGACAATCCAAAAAAAAACTCCGAAGAATACAAGCCTTTGAAGGAATAATTTAGAGTCTACAACTCTAATTTAGATTCGCTAAATTGTTCTGCAGTTTTCGTACCTGCCATAACCCGTAACATTCAAAGGCAGGTGACATACATCTTTGTTTTTCCAGCTTAATTTTAACTGCAGCTGTTTAAAAATGTATGGGCTAGCATCAAAATTAAGCAAGAATCAAATTTAAAACCCAGATCAATTTCAAGCTTTTGCAGGAGAATTTCGAGTCTACAAATATAATCCAGTACTATTGGGTTTTGAGACAAGAATCGATTGTAGCACCACCAAACTTGGTATGCTAGTAGTTGGAACCATGATAAACACGAAAAAAAAAATGTTTACCAAAATTCCAGTGGTGGAACATATTTTTTTTTTTTCGTTTAAAAATATATAAATAGATTTTTGCTGTAATCTTGGAAAGTATATGATTTACTGAAACAGTTAATTCGAAAACGGCTTTAAGAACATTAACCCGATAATGTTGGTATTAATGAAAAATACAAATCAGTTTTGGACTAGGAATCAGGATAACGACAATCATTTCTAAATTACTTTATTTTCCCGAAAGCAACATTTCAATGATAATTTTTTGTTATCACAACTAAATTCCCCATTTATCGTTTGCGTGATTTTGTCGAAAACGACTGCAGATAAGTGTAAGAAAAAAAATGCAGATATGTGTAACATTTGTTTTCAGATGAGTGTACATTTTATTTGAATGGAGCTTTGAATAGGCATAATTGCCGTTACTGGGATGACAGTAACCCATATTTATTCCGTGAGGTTCATTCCCAGGCCCCTCAAAAAATAAACGTCTGGTGTGGCATGTTAGGAAGTCATATCATAGGACCACTTTTCATTTCTGGAAATTTAAATGGTGAAATCTACCTAAACATGATTGAAGACGCAATTGATCCTTTCATCACACAAATAATAGAAGATGACCAAAATCATAATGCTGATCGACTTCATTTCCAGCAAGATGGAGCACCTCCGCACTATTTTGTTCCTGTACGAGAATTTTTAGATAACCGGTTCCCCGGATAGTGGATTGGCAGGAGAGGCCCAATGGAATGGCCTGCCAGGTCACCTGATTTATCGCCTTCGGACTTTTTTCTATGGGGACACTTGAAAAATAAATGTTTTGCTACGAAGCCCGAGTCCATAGAAGATATTCGCCGACGGATTATAGCAGAGTTCCGAAGCATAACACCTGATATCCTACAAAATGTTAGACATAGATTTGAACAAAGTCTGTATTATTGTATGGAAGCAAATGGGTCACAATTTGAACACTTGTTGAAGAAATATTTCAATAAATCAATTTAACAGCTTGTTTTTTTTTACAAAGTACTATCACAAGTAACAAATATTGAAACGTACTAAGTACTACTTGTACATGTTTTAATTCCTAGTAACCAAAACTTATTTGTATTTTTCAATAATACCAACATTATCGGGTTCATGTTCTCAAAGCCGTTTTCGCATTAACTGCTTCAGTAAATTTCAACGAATAGGGTATCATTGGGAAGATAATTTTGTGCCCGGTCAAATGACATATCAGTCGACCCCACGTTAAAATTTTAGGGTTGTGACACCCCGTCGCTGAGGGGTTGAAGGCACAAGTTGCAAAATATATCTGAAATGTGTCCCCCTCAAAAACAAACTCCACGTGTCCGAGCATTTTTGCTTGCAATTCCACAAAAAGGATAAAAGCTAGGTGCATACTTTTTGTTGGACCACTCTGTATATATTTAATAACACTATCGTAAAGTGCAAACCTCAAGCTTGAAATCATATACTTCATTTTTTATGTAGGATGTGTATAAGCGATTATTTTCAACATATACTGAAGAAATTGCCGGAATTATGGGTGAGTTGAAAACTGAGGCAGGCGTAAAACCCACTTTTTTCTTTGGCATATAGGTATAAGTGAGACTTGTCTCACTAGTCTTAAATCGTTGCATATGATCCATAAAATATCCATGACTTTCGGGTCCTCCGTAAATATCGTAGAAGGGTTATGTGAAATGGGACAAAACACATTTTAGGTACTCAAATACTCACACGTTATATTTGCAAGAGGAAGTAGAAAGTCTTCAGGAACGAGATGCACTTTTTCTTTTCCTTCTACCATAATTTTTAGCAAATTTATGACAAATCTAATATTCGGCCCTGCCTGAACTTGCAGTGGCGGTTAGCACGGGCATGAAATGTGACGTAGGCGTATTTCAGAAGGTATTACTGAAAATCATTCTTGTGGAGAATTGAATTATCTCCCAACCTATCGAAATCGTTTTTTGATAAATCTTATATTTTCTGAAACAACAAAAGAAATTGTTATTTTTTTTTAAATGAAAACATTTTTAGACTCCACCCCTGATTTTTTGGTAAACAATTTTTTTCCTAATAATACATGATGTCATTGATGTCGAGATGTCAAGTGCCGAGTTTCAGAGTGCTACAATTCATTCTTCACTTTTTGCTCGAGTTTGTCTGTCGCTACTGGATTAATAAATAAAACCTTTTAGATTCGCTAAACTGCTCTCCCATTTCGACTTGCCATAAACCGCCACTAACATACATTTCGAAGGCAGGTATACTAAATTAAGAGGCCCTTCCTCTTTAAATTAACACTGGGCCACGTGCAAACAGTGCCTTCTTTATTTTCGAGTAGGTGACTTCCAGCGATGGGCAGCTGTTTCTTGGGTCAGCTGGGAGCTGGGTCACTAGAGCTTGAACGGCAGGACAGCTTGAAAGGAGCAGGCAGATGTTTTCAATTTCGAACAAGGTGTATTATTTAACTATCGGATGCGATTGGTCGGTGCATTTAGGTTTCGCGACAACGAAATGTTTCGAAGAATTATGCATGCAGTGTGAATTAATTTGCACAGCATATAATGAGAACATATGAACATTGAAATTAGGAAATATGCAAAGTTTTTCAGTTGATTCATTTCATTTTCACGGGGCACATGATTCTTGGAGTGGGGAGTGGCTATCGGGGCACATGATTCTTGGAGTGGGGAGTGGCTATCGGGGTAAATGGCACCTGTGCGCCCTCCGGATTTGTCAGAGCTCCGGAGACAGGACTGGTATAATCTAAACGGATACAAGAAAAAAAAATTATGTTATTTTTCAAATAATTTTTCACCTTCTTCCTATTGTCCGAATTATTTAAAATTTGGCACATATATGACTAACGAAAATAAAAGAACTTCAAAATAATAATGTTAATGATATTAATCCCCCACTTCCAGTTGTTCGAATAAATTCAGCACACATATCAAGGACTGATGACAATAATTCAATTTTATAATGATAATGTGATGATATAGCTATTTATCTACCAAGTGCGTTATATAGATGCTAACGCTCGGAGGGTAACATTCACCCGAGGGCCTTTGGCCCGAGGGATGAATGCTGCCGATGGGCGTTAGGATCTAGTAACGTTGTTTACTTCATAATTTTTTTATTTTTCACGAAAAAATTATTCTTGTTTTTGTTGTTTACTTCATAAATTTCTTCTCATAGTATTTACTGCGTTCTGGTCGGCCACTGAGCACAAGTGAGCTTCTATCCAATTGCCATGGAAACATTGAAGAGGTTCCTAAGGCCAAGGCACAGAATATGTACCCATATGTATATATTCTGTGGCCAAGGGTTGTTTATTTAATAAAATCAAACTGCATTTTTGTAAAAATTGACAAGCTTGTTAGTGGAGGAAACTAAAAACGGCTGTGTCATAATAATTATGGAGATCCCACAGAATGTGAAGATCAAAGCTGAAAAAGCGTTAGGAAGTTTACTACCTGTGAAATCCAATACTTATACGAGGAGTATGACCATTTTTCGAAATGGAAAGATGAAAACAGAGTGAATACCGTAAATGAAACTGTCTTAATGGCATACTTCCAGGAACTGGTGAGTTTATCTCATGAAAAATATTAATATTTTTTATTTATTTTACATTATTTCAGTCTAAAAAATATAGTGCAAATAGTCTATGGACCAAATACTCACAGCTGAAATCAACATTGATTGTTAAAGAAAATATTAATATATCAGCATTCAGTCAACTGATGGCCTTTCTGAAAGTTAATTCAAAAGGATACATTCCTAAAAAATCAAAGGTGATGGAAGGTGGACAAGTATTACTTCTCATAAGAAAAGCTCCAGATGATACTCTTCTGCTACGTAAAGTTGTTCTGGTAATGGGCGTATTTGGAGGCTTAAGACGTGATGAAATGGTCAAGATGACAATTGATGACATTGAAGACAGAGGAGCCGTTTTAATGATCAAGGTATCAGAAACCAAGACCTGCACCTCAAAAAAGTTTCACCATTGTTGAAGAAAGCGAAATAGGAGCCTTGAACTTAGTTAAAAAAGTACATTGCACTACGACCAAAAGGATGTAAACAACGTAGTTTTTTTCAACCTACAGATATAACAAATGCATTGAGTTACCTGTAGGTAAAAATACTAAAGGAAGTGTTTCTTCTATCATAGCGAAATACCTTAATTTGGAAAACCCGAAAGGTTACACCAGACATTGTCTACGCCGAACGTCGTCAACGCTTCTTGTTCAAGTTGGTGCTTCCTTTGAAACACTAAAATTACATGGGAAATGGAAGAGTAGAACGGTAGCGGAGAGCTATTGAAGAAAGTATCTCCTCGAAGAACGAAATTGCTACAATGATAGCTCATTCCGTTTCCGAAAAAAAAAATGTTAACGTTCCGAACGAAACCGAATGCACATTGAGGAGTTCATCATCGGTCAACTCACAGAACTTCAAACTTGGTACTTATTTTTGAGGAACATTTGAAAATTGTAATTTCTATTCGAAAGAAAATAATTAGTCCCTATTTTATGTACAGTTAAATAAAACTTTTCTGAGTAATTCATTTATTGAATCACAGAAAAAACATTTAGCGGGCGTTATGATTCATAATGCCCTCGGGCGTTATGGGTCTTGGTCTGTTAATAGCAACCGTTGCCAAGGTATTATAAACCAGTAATGGACAAGTGAAAAATAAATAATAATACTGCCGTGCTAAAGCTAATTAGGCGTAACTGGCATTTTATCGAAATTCGGATTATGGCTAATTGACACCATTTTATAAATGATATAAATAGGTACACCGAATTAGTGTTCTCAAAATATATTAATCATATCCCAAATATTTGGCATTCGAAAAAGTAAAAAAAAAATTATTTTATCAAAACTATATTTTTAAATACGCCCGTTAGCTTAGACACTGCAGAATAATAATGATTATATTTAAACTGAATATTCACATACTTCCAGTCGTCCGACTGATCAAAAATTTGGCACACATAGCAAGGACATAATACTTAATAATGATAATGGGTCTAATGAATAAACCTTAAGCACATGCTTTTACTCCGATTTCTTGAAACAGACATATCCATTTTATTAATTAATGAGAGAGACAAACCTATAGTAAAAGTTTTTGCTAGCTTTTATCCATAACACCCAATGTTTGTCTGTTCGGTTCAAATTTTGCAATATATTTTGAAGTAACGTTAAACAGAGCTGGAGCTCAGGACTGGAAGGTAATGAAAAAATATTACTGCATGATACGATAATAATATAATGATAATAATAGTAATGTTTGTCTGTTCGGTAGAAATTCTGCAACCGATTTCGAACATAGCTAAGAGCTAGATGGCACGGCAATATTACAGCATAATAGTAATGCAATACACATATAATAATAATAATGAGAGAATTATTTATACTTGAAAAACACAAAAGAAACACGCTCTTATTGTAATAATAACTGAAAAAGTTTCAAAATTATATATTTTTTTTTATTTGATATTATGAATTTCCGGTATTTCCCTTTTAGAATACTGAGTATTGTTTACCTCTTCCTTTACAGTTAAGTATTACGACTCTGGACTCACAAATCTAACAGTCTGTCGAAAGATATGTGAATAAAGAGTTTCATTGCTATGAGAACTTGATCCATTTATGTCCTATAAATAAAACAATATCCAGTCTGGCAGTCATCGCCAGCTCATTCCCATCGTTGAGAATTAAAAGTGAAAAAGTTTTATCTCGCCAGAGGCCATAAGCCCTGTTTTCGTTGGGTTTTTATATCGAGTCGTCAAGTGTCGGTGGAAACGTGCAGATGGCTTCATTTCTATACGAAAATAAATCCCCTCAGACGCGTCGACTTCAAACTCGAGGGGAAATATAGTCCGGTGGAATCATCTGTATTTTGTTTTTTGGCTCGCCGAAAAAGCAGTTAAATAAACAATCGATAAATAAAGAATTGTTTAAAAAAATTGGTGTTAAAAATCACGAGGGTCATTGTTCATCGATTATTCATTTAACTGCTTACGTTACAGGCTTGTACTGAATGAGTCTTTGGGCTGACTAGATAGTTTGAAAAAGTCCCATAAGTCCATTAAATGAAACTCAAAAAATTGCAAAACCTCGAAATGTTTTCGTCCTACATCGACTTGCATAAAAATTTGGAATTAGGCTCATCTTACCTTCAAATTCTATATTATGCCGATGGGCGCTATTTATTTTTTAGGTGTGAAAACTACCCCTAATTGTCTAAACTTATAAAATAATATTTTAAAGCTTAAGTATAATTTAATTTGGATTAGTTGAATAATGATTGTTTTATATTTTGGAACACAATTTCAAAATATTTCAACCCTTAAAAATCAACCCTTGTTAAGCTTCATCTAAAAAAAATATGTACCCTAAAACAATGATTGTTTGATATTTTATCACATTGAATTAATTCAAGAAATATGTTGCTTAAAATATGTACTAATTTCATTCTGCAACTTTTCAACCCTCATATATCAACCCCTAATGTAGCTTAATTAAAAAAAGTCCCCTAAAAAAAAATCATTATTTATCACAGTGTTTTAATTTAAGAATGTTGTTGCCTAAAATATGTACCTACCAATTTCATTTTATAACTTTTCAACCGTCATAAATTAACACCTATTGTAGCTTAAAAAATTTACGAATAAATCCTAAAATTATGAACGTATTTAAATAGTTATTTATGCAACAAGTGCAAAAAGTAGGTGTACTCTTTTTGCACGAGTTTCATACACTATTTTTTCTACGTTCAAGCAAAAACCAGAAAATGTTTTATTTAGGTGGCACTAAACTGTAAGGAAGACATTGTTTGTTTAAATCGATCTGCTAAAAGTAATTTAAAAACATGTTGTGTAATTCAGTTGATATTCGAGGGAAATAATTTTATTTTTACCAATTGCATTTTCTAGTAATTTCATAGTCCATTATGTAATGAATATGATGAAACATGCAACTATTTTAAACGTAATACAATATCACAGAAAATTGGCTAAATTTGGCGTCGATTTGAAAGTTTATGTCTGTCATGATGACAGAACGCTATAGTAGAATGACAGATGAGTGCAATAATTTATTGCACTCAGTGCAATAAAGTACCAGTTTTTCCACCAAATATAGTTCAATAAAGTTTTGTTTTTTGCATGTACGTAGAAAAAAATATGTATAAAACTCAGGCACTTAAAATAATAGTTATTTATGGTACTAGTGTGTTATGTTGAAAATAAGTCACGCTAGAAAGATTTATACCATGAGGCCGTCAGGCAAAGTGAAATTCTCAAGTGACTTAGGAAACATAACACACGAGTGGTATACAATGTTTTATCCAAAAAGTGGAAGAAATCGTTTTTTATGAGATAATAATTAATAAGTTTTAAATATGAACGTGAGTTATGGATTATAACACACTAGTGGGTTAGTTGATAGTTTACTTATGTAAAATGACATTAATAATGACAGTTATAACTGTCATGTGTTGGATAAAAAATATAATTATGAATTTTTTATGCACTGAAAATTTTCCTCCCGAAAATGTCTCAGGTAAAAAATTAGCCGGTTTCCTAGTTTTTTTTGTTCATTAGGTTCGTTTTGGCTCTTAGATAGCTAAAATCGAGGTAGAAGGAATTTTTAGCGGGGCCGGGTCACAGAGAGGCGGCAAAAGGGGGCACTCGAAAAACTCGTGGGACCGGCTATGTTCAAAAATTGGAAAAATGGACTTGGAATGAGGATTAAGCTCTGAAATTTTAGGTGGCACTTGTTCAGGGACCAAGAAAAGCAACCCTGTAAGGAAAGGAGTTTTCGTCCAGTAGTCACAGCCTACCACCCCTTTCAATTATTGCCCTTATGACTATTTCCTCAACTTAGTAGGGTATGAAAAAAATATCCTCCATATTAAAGTGCATATGGACAAAAACTCTTTGGGGGGTTGCTTTTCTTCGTCCTCCAAGTAGTGGTACCTAAAGTTTCAGAGCTTGATAATCATTACAAGTCAATTTTTTTTCAATTTTGAACATAGCCGATCCCGCTAAAAATTCCTTCCACCTCGATTTCAGCTATCTAAGGGCCAAATTGAAACTAATGAACTAAAACGCGAGAATATAGGAGACCGGCTAACACATTTTCGGGAGAAATTTTTTTTTCCAGGCCCGGCCTCAACCTTTCCTTCTGCTTTGTCAGATGATAAGTGATCACTTTCTGAACAATATATCTCAACGGAAGGTATATAGAAGACGGCTGAAATGTATCAAAATATTTTCTCTTGTTTTTCGGCTGGGCCCTACTCAAAATAAAAAATATTTTGGATTTCGTATCTTCGAGGTAAGTACTTCCATTCCTGAGCTCGGAAGGAGTATAGCTGTTCGCCGCGTTTTTTCACTGGCGGCTCCCTGACTATTAGGATAAATCGCAGGTCCTTTGAATGACTTCAAGGGATCATAGATGTGTTTTTCATACTTCTCCCGAACCAATTATGCCGTAGTTCAAGTGAGCTTCTACCAAACTTCTATATATTTTTTTTTGAATTTGTAGAAAATGCATCGTAGTTTTTTCACAAGATGTAATATATGTTGATCCCATCTTAAATGGTTATCTAGAATTATGCCTAGGTACTTGATTTTTTTGACAGGTCAACATATTCTTGTACGGCATGTAAGGAATGCCGTACAAAAATATTTTGTCCGAAAAGCAGATGAAAAATTATTATTATTATTATAGCAAATGTACCACCTAGAATTGATGGCATAGTGCCTAAAGTTATTTTCTCATATAGCAGCATCGTTCTGTACATGATTCATACTGTGTCAAACAACCCCACCAAATTGTTATGCGGGACTATAGTATAATAGCGTGCTCTTCAGTTTTTTAAACTATTATTATTTTATGTTATCTACGAATTTTTTCTCGTTTATTGTTGTTAACTTGAACTTGTTAAAAACAATTGAAATATATATGTTCGAGCAAAATAATTAACATATTCGGATTCAGCGACCAAAAATACAAAATACAGATGATTCCAGCTCTGGACCTAACTTGATCATGTCAAGCCAGCTGGCCACCGGACTATCGAGGGTTAATTGAAGTGAGGGTGTTTGTTCAGGAACACTACCTACACAATGGGTTCGATATTAGAATTGTCGATTCATGAATATTCTATGTTTCTCCGGATTGATTTAGGTTTTGTGGAAAAGTCTGCGAACTAATGGAAATCGATGCCATTACAGCTGACTCTAACTTCTGAAACATTATGAGGTGCCAAAAGATTAAAAACCGATAAATCATAGGAGTTTTACCATAGAAGTGTTTTACTAAGAAAATGTGTTAAATAATTGAGAAGGTATAGGTGCGTGTATCTCTCCTCATCTTAGATAATTATACAACATAAAACAGAGCCAAAAAATAAAATTTGTCCTTGTCCAGTGACAATGGTTCAACGCAAAATCGATTGGTAACAACACCAAACACGATTTCATATAGTTTCAATCCACTACACATATTTTTTTTTTCAAATTATAACCAATTAGGTTGCTGTCCCACTTTTTCTGCCAGTCAGTGGATATTTCTGAATTTACTATACATTTAATAAAATTCACCTCTGGTCTTGTTTCCCAGTGTAGGTACTTAGTTTCAAACACATCCGGCGCGAGAATAAATGCAAGGCACACCTTTTCAATACCGAGTCAGTAATAAACCTGAAATATATCGTCAGACCGAATGAATCAGAACCCGTTCTGGTTAGCCGATTTGTCATTCGAGTCGTTTTCAGAGTATTTCCGGATTACGCGTGGCGGCGGACCATGACAAACGCAACAGTCGCCGCCCAAATTCAGTTCGTGCTCCCCGGAACGAAACGTTCGATAGGGAAATTTCCGAGGGGGAAACTACTCTTTCATTAGGTGTACATCATCATTTTCATTAATTCATTATTAATTTTAATCAAATTCATTATACGACCAACTCGAGAACGGTTAGAGATAGACAAATTCTGCGAACGTTAATCGATTCAAAATGGCCGAATTAGTATACAGGGTGTTCCAAATTAAGTCGGCACCATTGCCAACTCCGTTATTATTGATGCTACGAATTCGGTTAAAATGGCAAACTAGTAGCATTTTCAATGGCCTTCTCGACGCCGAAAACAAAAAAAAAATTGACAGTCGCCTTTTTGAAATATTTCATAAAATGATATTTTTTTAAATGGAACACTCTATATTGTATCATGCATTTCGACTCGTAACTATATTCTCAATAACAAAGCTCCTATGACTTTTTTTCCTAAAGTTGAAAATAAGTCAGTTTTGTCAATAAGAAACATTTATAAAAATCGGATTTGATAAAGCGCTATGAAATGTCGAGTAAATGATCAAAAACACCGCCTTCTGTTTGGTCTAGAGGCTAAGGCTCCTTCACCTCACGCCGGCGACCCGTTTTCAAAATCGTGGTCGAGCCATTTTTTTTTTATGTGTTAGAGATATGGATTGTATTGCCAGTAATTTGGATGCCGACTTTGGCTACATCTATTAAAAATTGTCAGAATTGTACATTCAATTTTAATCTAGTAAATAATAAAAGAAATGAATATTATTATAAGGTAATCAATGATCAATAAAGTATCGAGTGTATTGTCTGTATCTGAGATCTGCGTTTGTCGAAAAAATATTGTGTGTATTTCGAGCACAAAGTGTAATTGCCGCTCTCCAAAGATTACCGCGCTCTGCTTCGCGTTGCGCGGTAACTCTCTTTGTTCGAGCGGCAATCCATCACTTTGCGCTCTAAATACACAAATAGCTATTTCCAACCGCATTAGTATGACGCTCCAGCATTTTCTGTTCTGTACAAAAACGGCTTCAAAGTTATCATTATGGCAGAAATATTTTGACTCACAAACTAAATACGGCTAGTGGGTGGTTTTAAGATGGAAATTATCGTTTTGTAAATTAATACCAAATAGCTCAGTTGTGTCAATTGACGGATTTCACGAGTTCAAATCCCAACGCAATTTTTTCTTTTTACTGTCTTATTTTGCTGTTAGTAACAAAATATTGTCATTCGTATAAATACCAAAATTGGGCGTTTGGACAATCATGAGGTTTTATTCGCCAAAACAAAGAAATTTTTTGTACTAGTGAAAAAAATAAATATTTCGACATAAGTCGCTCATTTTCAACTTTAGGAAAAAAAGTCATAGAAGCTTTGTTATTGAAAATGTAGTTACGAGTCGAAATGCATGATAAAATATAGAGTGTTCCATTTAAAAAAATATAATTTTTTGAAATATTTCGAAAACGCGACTGTCAATTTTTTTTTGTTTTCGGCGTCGAGAAGGCCATTAAAAATGCTACTAGTTTGCCCATTTAACCGAATTCGTAGCATCACTAATAACGGAGTTAGTAATGGTGCCGACTTAATTTGGAACACCACGTATACTGAGAATTTGAACGAAAAAAATTAACGGAAAAAAAAGTCGAGTACCTATATCATGATAGATAATATTTTGAACTTTTTTATTTTTTTCGACGTGCTGATTTCGAATATTTGAACGAAAATGTCGAAAACTCATCAGAAATATTTTTGGCGCCAAAAAAACCATTTGAAAACTGATTCAGAGCTAACCTACTCGAGAACGGTTAAAGATAGGCGAATTCTGCGAACGCCAATCGATTCAGAATGGCCGAATTAGTATGTATTGGGTATGTATTTGGGAAATATTTTATGACAAGGTACTAAATAGAAACTTTCTCCTGTTCTCCTTATGCAACCATCCAATCTCCTCCAATTATGTGATACTCGTTGTCGTCTTCTCACACCGAAAATCATACGTGGGCATGAGTTTCGAACTTTCTGGGTCTTATTTTCATTCATAAGAGTTAAATTATGTCCATACAACGCATCCGCGTAATTGAATGGTAATTATCTTTTATTGCCCCCTAAAACTTTTTCGTTATTTTTCATTAGAGACTGCACTGATTTCATTAGGTGTACAAAAAATGACTAGTTGTTTCCCCCTCGGAAATTTCATTTGTCACATCCAGGAGAGAGAGAGAAGACGAAACCGCAAAAATGCGGTTCTAATAAGGAAGCAGGAAAAAGTCTGCTGCTACAAGGTCGGAAGAGTTTTTTTACCGGTCAAGATACATCAAATAAGGATATATCACAAAGAATTGAAGAAATACAAGCTTATACTACAATCCATTACTCTGGTTAAATCAGTTAATGTTAACAACGACATTGTCAATATACACGACAATTTCAGAAACAATGACGACTCCAGGCTATACTGTTCACAGACCCGATATCCCATAATACGATGATCCGAAAGTGTTGGATGATTTTAAAAATAATCAACGAATGGGTGTTTTCAGACTTAGGGCCGATTTTTCAATGTTCACTCAATTACAGTCTATGCTACGTGACTAATGGTTAGAATGTGACTTTATTCCTTTATGTGAACAGATGTAACGTTCATTCTAACCACTAGTCAGTCAAATTTAGCCGTCAGTCAAACTACGCTAACAGGATATTGAAAAACCGGCCCTTAACGACACGATACTGACACGACACCGGCAACGATATCGGAGCGTACACAAATACAGGGAGTCCCGTAAAGACCACGTCAAAGGATACCCTATCTGCTATGAAAAAATCCCCAACATGAAAGTCTTAACATTTTCGAGATATTTGTTTTTTTATTAAAACTTAGACATGCCAAGGAAAACACTGGGTTTTACTACTGCCTCAGTTTTCAACTCACCCATAATCCCGACAGTTTCTTCGGTAAATGTTGAAAATAATCGCTCATACACATCATACATGAAAAATTAAGTATGTGATTTTGAGCTTGAGGTTTGCACTTCACAACAGTGTTATTAAACATATACGCAGGATATAAATAAGCGATTATTTCAATATTTACTGAAGAGAATGCCGGTTTTATGGGTAAACTGAAAATAAGACAGGAGTAAAACAAAGTATTTTTTTCTACAACTGCTATGAAAAGTGGCGTATTTCTCATAGCCTACCTACTTTCAAAACCATGTATTTCCCATACTGTGAGAAATATTATTTCCCACGGCACTTTGCCCACACCACATACATTTATATGGAGAATCCAAATTCGACAAAAACCTAGTTGGCTGCTGTTCAGCTTTGAATAATTGTCACAACTGTCAGATTATAGAAGTTTTTAATTTCTTGAGGAAGTTTTTATTTGTCCTTTGATAAAAATCGCAATTTCCATTAAATATTATTTCAATAAGACATATACTTAATTATGATGAATAATATGGACACTGACAGTAGTGATGATTTTGATAATACTCCGCCAGAGATATTGGAAAAAGCTGCAAAAGTAACGTTAGATTTATTGCCGGAAATTTCAAGAAAAAAGTATGAATTGGCATACGAAAAATTTATGGAGTGGAGAAGAAATACAAAAATAAAATCTTTTTCGGAAAGTGTACTTTTGGTATACTTTGAAGAGATGTCGAAAACTTTAAAGGCGTCTACACTTTGGTCACAATATTCAATGTTGCGAAGTACTATCAGTATAAAAAATAACATAGATATTTCTACGTATCAAAAATTACGTTCATTTTTGAAAAGAAAGTCCGACAATTACGTCCCCAAAAAATCAAACATATTGACAGCAGACCAATTCCAGAGATTTTTAAACGAAGCTCCAGACAAGGAATATCTACTAATGAAGGTAAGTTTATTAAGAAGAAACTATTTTTAGAATTCCTTTCGCTTTTTTCCTCGTATCAACATAGCTTTTTGTAAT
The DNA here is from genome assembly GCA_958298965.1 of Chrysolina haemoptera. Classification (NCBI taxonomy): domain Eukaryota; kingdom Metazoa; phylum Arthropoda; class Insecta; order Coleoptera; family Chrysomelidae; genus Chrysolina; species Chrysolina haemoptera. Next base: position 19,126,050 of record OY282593.1, on the reverse strand, counting down.
TAGTGTTTTTTTAATAGATAAAAAGAATTAGATAATTACTAAAAATTCTATTTCAAATTCTGCTAGATAGAGCTATTTGTACTTTTAAACATACACATCAGTAAAATAGTTCGGTGGTGTACTGGATCGTGCTCTTGCCTGCTACAATGGTGGGCGCGGGTTCAATCCCCGTGCTTAACTAACCTTTTTTTATTTTTACATCCTGATATTTTTATTTTTTGTAGGTTGCAGTGGCTATTGGAGTATCAGGGGCATGTCGTAGAGAAGAGTTGTGGAAATTAAAAATCGATGATTTAGAGGATTTAAATTCAGCTCTACTGGTGAAACTGGGTAACACCAAAACAAAAAAGCCAAGAACGTTCACTGTAACAGGAGAATTTTATAATATATATAAAAAGTATGCTGCTCTTCGACCCATTGACTTGCAAGAAAAGCGTTTTTGTTTTAAATTACCAGCACGGAAAATGTACCAGACAGGTAGTCGGTATTAACAAATTCGGCAGTATGGCTAAGAAAATTGCAATTTTTTTAAAATTGAAAAATCCTCATCTGTATACAGGTCACTGCTTTAGACGTTCTTCGGCAACAATTTTAGTAAATGCAGGAGGGGACATATTAACCTCAAAGCGCCATGGAGGATGGCAATCTAGTAACGTAGCAGAAGGATACGTCGGAGAGTCAATCAAAAATAAAATTAACATTGCTAATAAAATCGTCAACTCTATTGAAAAACCACTCGAACTCTTTACCGAAATGGAGACAGAAAATGCACCATATATTAATCATCAACCTTCAACGTCTACAATTAATATAACAGAAAATTTACTAAAAAGAAATGACTTTCCGGGTTTGACCATACAAAATTGTACGAATTTTGCAATTAACTATAATTTTAAATGAATTATTGATTTGTTAAGAGGTAGGATAGGTATTTTGGGATATTTCAGTTTTGCAAATCATAAAAATAAATATTAAGTTACATTACTTGTATTCTTTGAATTTGTGCAGTTGTAGAAAAAGTATAGTGTGCAACATGTGGGAAAAGTACTTTTTTTCACTCGTGTGTTTGCGGCACTCGCCTTTAGGCTCGTGCCACAAACTTCCACACTCGTGAGAAAAGTTGAACTTTTCCCACTTGTTGCACAATATACTATTTTTTGGCATGTATAAGTGGGACCTGTCACACTACTCTAAAATTGTTGCATATAGTCCAAAGAGAGTATGGGTTGCTGACTCAGTATAATAATTCTATATTTACCAAATTATTCATGATTTTCGGATCATCCGCCAATATCTCCGTGAAGTGCGACAAAACACATTTTAGGTACTCAATTACTCGCATATTATATTTGCATGAGAAAGTAGGAGTCTTCAGAAACGATATGAACTTTTCCTTTTCCTTCACCGATGACCAATCAAATATTCGGCTCCGCCAGAACTTTCAGCGGCGGATAAGAGTGAACCTGAAATTTGATGTCGGCGTTCAATCACGTTTTCTGAGAAAACGAGAGCATTTCATAAGAAATTACTAGGAATAATTTTCGTAGAAAATTAAATTGTTTTTCACCTTGTTGTTGAGTTGTTTTTCCGATAAATCATATACTTTCTAAGGTTACATCAAAATTATATTTATTAGTTTTTAAACGAAAAAAAAAAAAAAATTCCACCCCTGGAATTTTAGTAAACAATTTTTTTCGTGTATATCATGGTTTCAAATACTAGCTTTTGGTGGGGCTACAATCGATCCTAGTCTCAAAACCCAATCGTACTGATCGAGGGGGAAGTAACTCGTTTATTAGGTGTATAACATAATATTTTCATTATTTCATTACTCATAATGTTCCGAGCATTAGACCGCTTAGCCATTATAGACCGTCAGCTAGTGACAGATTTAGGTGCCCCATTTTCGCATACAATCCTCGAATAGGGTTGAAAAGTATATCGATTTGGAGTAAAATGAAGATATTTTTACTAGTGGCTCCTGGGGATAACATACCGAGAATTCGATTTTTCAGAACAGTGCTTATTTGTTTCCCTCGTGTTTCTATTTACGGTACGAAACTACAGAGGGTTATTCGTTTGGTCGTTTTGAGAAAAAAAGCTTTATGAACATATGTCCGGAGTTGCTTCGTTTCTGAGATACAAAGGCGTTTGAAAAAAAATCAATGCCCTGTATCTCAGAAAAGAAGCAACTCCGAACATATGTTCATAAAAACTTTTTTTTGTCAAAATAGAAACACGAGGGAAACAAATAAGCACTGTTCTGAAAAATCAGTTTTCTCCTAGTATTTTTGTTACAAAAAAAATCTCTATTGATTCCAGTCAGAACCGCTCAAATATTCAACTTTTATGTCTTCCCGCGTCTTCCATTCTAGGTCAGACCTGGAAATCACCAATTTCAGGATCTCCTGTGGTTTACGCAACAACCTGTTTAACTAATAGGGATATAAAAGAAAAAAGGTCCGTTCTGGAAAACCTTCGATACCATTACTCATGATTATAATAACATAATAAAATATTTTTGACATACTTTCAAGGCATTACCCTATTAGATATTCCACGCAAGCAGATTGTGCGTTTCATCAAAAAAAGCATGACCGATATAGAATAGAAAGCACCGCCAACAATTGCTACCACAGATAGCGGTTAATAATAATAGTATTACAAACAAAAAACATGAATCGATTAAATAATACGCGATTATTGGTAATCGATACTTTGGTGTTATAAATTACTAAATGATTGATGTTCACCGAATCAAAGGAACCGCACTGAATTTTAATAAGTTATTTTCAAGATCAAAATAAGCTACTTTCAAGATCTCAACTTTGCAGCTAGAGGGGGAGTGAGAAGAGCAGAACAAACATGTCACGTTGAAAAGGTAATCGACAAAATTAGCGAAACAATCAAATTACCTATTAATAACATTTTTTTCGTCAATAACTTAGTTTTTAGATATTGTAGGTTAATTTATAAGGAATCCACACAAGTTTTACTCTAATTTTGTTATCAACCTACATCTTTTCCTCTCATGTTCTTTTTTATTTGTTACAATAATTTTATTTTTATAAAAGCTGCAAAGAGTTTAGAAAAACGTAAAACTGTTTCTTATGGCCATTACATCATGCAAATATATCATGTAAACAGAACAGAAAATAACAATATATCATGTAAACAGAACAGAAAATAACTAAACAGCCCCATACGACTGCCGAAGTATATTTTCAAAGTTTCTCAAAAATGATATCATAAGTATTCACAAGGATTGAAGGGTTGGTTCATTGAGAGGAAACAGCAGTTTAGAGTGCTTGAATTTTAAGTTAAAAATAAAGCAGATGTATGATTATTACGGTGAGAAAACATGAATCACCTTTCACTTGAAACGGCGCCTTCAATTTATAACTGCGATTTTATTCAATATTAGTATTATAAACAAATGAATCATAACTGCATACATTAACAAACACTTTGGGTATGGTCCGCATATATCCTTGGTTAGGAACCGCTTTTCACTTGTCAATTGGAATCATTTTATTAATTGCCATATTTGAAACTTTGGATCAAAAATCTAATATTTATCTTAAAAAGGGTCTTGGGTGTGAAACCATTACATTTAATTGTTTTTTGATGAAAAAAATTTACTTTTAACAAATTTATTTCGAATTGTTTACTAAAGACAAGTGACAACCGTATACAGTATCGGAAAGTTGTCATCGGGGTATAGACAAATCTATGCGAGCAACAAGGAACGCAATGATATGATAATACCACATAAATAAGAGAGACGCACTACAGTTGATATCCCTTCCTCGAGCGAGTAGAAGAGAAATTGTAATGCTCTCTCAACATAAAAGCAAGGTATTCTTTACGCTCGTATGAAACCAGCATACCCCCGATGAAAACTTTCCGATACTGTATGTGTAGCCGGTTGCTTGAAAACTGGGAAACCGATACTTACCAATCTTAAATTTTCGGCAATATACGGACCATACCCTTTATTAATAAGTAGCTACCACTGAATTCATTTTGCAAATGGACATGGAACTGGATACATGTATTCCTGGGGCTCGATAGATTATTTTGATTTTTGGATTTATCATTCTACAGGTCAAAACAAGCAACTTTCTTCATAAGACTTTTTTTCTGGCTCTACTGCGTGAGCTACAAAAATGGGTTGATTGTCTAACGCTAATTATGGAAAATGTTTTCTGTGAATGGATTTTATTTTATTATATTATTATATTCTCATAATTAATCCTTTAGTCCCTTTTAACTGGCCTATATTATAATTCATACTGGTCAAAATAGAAGTCTTTCTGATTTTTGTTTGAAAATTTGAACAGAGTGTTCATGAGAGGTTGTGGATTCATCTGCAGCTGAAAGACAAACTTCAGTCGCTATTTTCCATAGTTCAAGATAACCTCTTGAGAGGTATTCATGTTGAAAATGGCAACATTCTCAATGAAAATTAAAAAAATTGAAATTATTTTGTTTTCAATTTCCATGTAAGTAGAATGTTCCCCTTTTCTAGAAGTCCTGCGTTTCATTTTTTTTTTGTTTTTTTTAATATTAACAGAAATTGGTCAAAAAACATCACATTTTTTATTTTTCAATAGAAAATGTTTCCTTTTTTCAGCATGAATACCTTCCAAGAAGTTCTTTAACAATGGAAAATAGCAAAAAAAGTTTCTTTCAGCTGCAGACGATTACAAAACAAATTTTATGAACATCCTGTACGGGTTACGTCACGGAGCAAAAGTGGTTCGTAATCCACTTGCATTTAAGCTGTAGGTCCCGGATCTCCCTTGCTCGCTAAAAGGAAAATACAATTTTTAAGGAGAAATATTTCCATCATTTCCATACTTGCTGAGAACAAATTTTCTCGCATCAATGGACGATTGGACTATTTCTCTGATTGTATCTGTGAGTGTATCTGAATGAAAATGCAAATTTTAACTTTTCTGTTAGGGTCCTTTAACAATATCTATCATCAGCTTGGATTTTGCCGGGGAAGTAGTTGTTTTCTATTAAATATTGCAAAAAAAACTCATTTTTCAATTTTCAAAGGAAAATGTTTCCCTTTTCTTTCGTTTCAGTTTGGGTAATGGATTATTTGAAAAAATAGGTACTCTTTTTGTTATTAAAGTATTGACCATTAATTCCTCGGACACCCTGTACAGTGACCGCTAAAAAGTATTTACCATATAATAATAATTTATTATTAGAGTATTGAAAAAAAAATTCTGGGGATAATTTTGTGCATGTCCGATAACCTAAATTATCGAATATGATACATGTCACGAGATCGCTGGTATGGGGGCAAATAATTGAAAAAGTTGCTTTGAATTTAATTTCATACACATACACAAAGTTTGAAAAAATAATGATAGAAAATTGAAAATAGTATTTTTTTTTAAATATTTTCTCATCTATATGAAAATATCAAATAATTATTTTCTCATGAATAGCTTGACCATACTGAAATATTTGTATTCCGATGATAATAACAAAACTTTCTCGTTTTCTGCACACCACAGAGCACTTAATTAAAAAAATTGGATTTTGTCATACCTTGGCTGTTACACTGGTGTGTATCTAACAGTTATATCAGAATTCCACAATTATTGCGATGATGGAGAAATCCAAAAATATCATGTTTTTCCGATTATAATCAATTTTTAATGATAATCGTACACAAACGTTTCACTTCGCACATAATCTTAAAAATAGTTCGCCAAATTAAAGAGGGTAGAGTTTTCAACAGTGAAACGCTCTGGTACGATTATCATCGAAACTTGATTATAATCTAGGAAACGCTACGTTTCTGGAGTGTCATGTCATCACAATGGTCCTGGAATTTCGATATAACTTAGATACGAACCAATGTAACAGCCAGAGTTCTGACAAAATCCAATTTTTTTAATTTAGTTTTCAGTGGTGTGGAGAAAACGAGAAAGTTTCGCTATTATCATTGAAATACAAATGTTTCGGTAGGGTTAAGCTATTCATAAAAAAATAATTTGATATTTTTATAATAATAAAATATTTTCAAAAAGTTGGTATTTTCAATTTTCTATCATTATTTTAGCGAACTTTGTATATGTGTATAAGTATAATTAAATTCTAAGCAACATTTTCAAATAACCCCTACTTTTTGCCTTTTCATAGTATTTTCTTTTTCAATTTTCTGCCATACTAGCGATCACGTGACATGAATCAAAATCAATTTTTGGGTTACCAGACATGCACAAAATTTTCTCCAGATTTTTTTTCCAATACTCTAATAATAAACTTTTTTCCCAAATGGTACAAACTTTTTTGCGGTCACTGTATATACCTGATAGGATTTACATAAGCGAAAACCACGTTTAATGACGACGAACCAATATGATGCCCATTTTTTAAGATTCACACGAGACTGTAACTCAATATTTACGTCATCGTGTTTGCTATTTACGTCTGGAGTGTTGAATGCTGATTAAAAACTTGTATAAACATCTCCGAGACGTGCATATTGCTAAAGTTTGTCATCTCCATTTACACTTTCGAGTGGGTGATGGAAATCATAAGGGTTGCGAGCATGCGGTTCTGGATGAAGCCACGTCATTCGATTTTTTTTAATATATCACTTTGAACAAGACAGATGATTTTTTTTTTAATGATCGTTCGTTTTTTTGACAAGCACTTCAGTAAGTAAAGAGAGTTCAAGAATTTTTGCCGGAGAATGTCACTGATTCATTTGTGAGGAAATATTAGTTATACAGTGGATTATAATTCATTGGGCTGGGTCAGGACGACTCTAATGTTGTCCGACCCAGCCTGCCACTGACGAGAGGCAAGAACCTCAAAACGCGTCTGCAGGTGGTCTTCCTCAGCCAATTGAAGGATAATCTGCTATATAATTACAATAAGCATTTGCAACTGGGTCTTCATGGAAGAACTTTGCACAAATATCGGTCAGATGTAAGTCAATGTCTGTCGTGGTATTAACCAGGGAAGTAGTTGTTGGGAATTTTTATTTTCAACAGAAAAAATAATAGTTTAAAAAAACTGAAGAACACGCTTTACTTCCCATGGACTGAAAAGTAAAAAATAATTGACAATTCTCAAATGTAAAAAAAGCGTGGGTGCTTTCGATCTATATTCTCATATTTTTTAGTTTAATTCAACAATACAGAGCGTTCAAGGGCGCAAGAGAACTTTATCAAGCACCCCACGCTTTTTTTACATTTGAGAAATTAAATAGTCAATTATTTTTTACCTTTTAATCCATGGGAAGTAAAGCGTGTTCTTTAGTTTTTTAAACTATTATTTTTTTTCCGACCCCGAAAACCTTACAAATTTTGAATCGAATCTGACCATAATCACTAAACTCGTCCACCATCTTGGACCTCCATCTTGAATTCATAAATTTTTACGAAAAATTCATAATCTCTGACCCCGAAAACCCTCACACACTAATATTGAATCGAATCAGACCATAATGTCATCTTGGAGCCGCCATATTTAATTTATGAATTTTGACAGAAAACTCGAAATATACGACCTAAAAAAACCTCACATACCAATTTTGAATCGAATCTGACCACAATCATTTTGAGTTCATGAATTTTGATAAGAAAATCATAATCTCTGACTCCCAAAACCCTTATATACTAATTTTGAACGGAATCGGACCATTATCACAAATCTCGTCCGACATCTTGGAGCCGCCATTTTGTTTTTTTTATAACAAAAAAAATGTCATGTTGCATTGTCACCGGAACTATGAACACCTGCCAAATTTCAAATCCTTCGGACGTCTGGATAAGCTAATATAAAGCGTGTAAAAAAAAATGTATTGTGAACGATCAAATCACTGTCGAAGAGGAACTGAAAAATGAAATGTATTTCTTCAGTTAATGAATGCGGGAAGCTGAATACACTTCTTAGTAATGAATGAAGCGAAGAATTTGTATATAAGTGCATAAATTTATTATTTATTTCAAAGCGCTTTCGACTTGCGTCATCTTCAGTGCCTTCACCTGAAAGTGAATACTCTAATTGAAGAGATTGGAATTGAGAATTGTATTTGAGGTTATGAAATTCAGAAACGTTCATGAGAACTTACTAGTCAGGCAACAGGAAGTATCGAGATTTGTAAAAACATTATCTGTTTAAATTTGAAACTTATTTAAGTCTAAGGCTCAATTTATGCACCATTTTCATTATCATAGTCCTAATCACAGTCACTGTCTTAATCATAAAATTAAATTGAAACTGTACATTTCAGTAGGAGTATTTATGCAATTTTAGTCTCAATCATCATTACAAGAACAGAAATGTACAGTTGAATTTGATTTTATGATTAAGACAGTTACTATGATTAGGGCTAGGATAATGACAGTGATGCATAAATTGGCACTACAAATCAACGAAATTGTCACTTATAATCACGACGGGGGTGATTTTCTTCAAAAATTCATGTACGAGATAAATTTCCAGCAATTAATTCAAGCACGCGGGGGATTCGGTAAGAAAATTGCACACCAAAATATATTAAATTAATGGTTAATTCAACTGACTTGTAGATTATTCTGAGAGAAAACAAGCTGTAACATCAGTGGGCCATGAATGGTTTTTGTTGATATAATGACAGTTACGCGTTGGTGGTGGCGGTGTTTGTATGTGAGAAAGGAAAATTCATTTTGCGACATTTTCAACCTAAAATTGCATTGCACATCACGCAGAACCAAAATAGTTTTGACTGGTCCATGCGGATTGTCTATTGGGAAGTGATGTGGAAAGGAATTGTTGCAAATTTCAGCCGAGTATTCACGAAAAGATAAGTTGAATAAAATTGTTTCAAATATTAATTTCATGTAGTCAAGCATAGGTAGATTTGATTGATATACATTTTTTACCGATGGACCTATTCATCGTTGAAATGCAAGTTCTCAAAATATTTTCAGACACATTCGAAATATTTAGTGAATATATAATTATGAAATATTATCTCCTTTAATATGAAAAATAACATTCCATTTGTACATAAAAGCAAAATGTTAACTATCACATGTCAAATATTTGACAGAAAAATTTCCACTTATTAATTTCGCCCAGGGTACCCAGGATGATAAAAATTTCCGGAAATTTTTTGGGTTGCCATGGCAACTAAATAAAAACCAATTTTTTGATTGGCTGATTTTTCAGCACTTTTGTGAGGTGTGAAATTTTCATTGAAATATCCACATGGCCTTATGACTCCAACATGCATTTCGTTGTTTTTTAGACTTGAATAAGTTTCAAATTTAAACAGATAATGTTTTTACAAATCTCGATACTTCCTGTTGCCTGACTAGTAAGCACTGAAGATGACGCAAGTCGAAAGCGCTTTGCAATAAATAATAAATTTATACACTTATATACAATTTCTTCGCTTCATTAATTTCTTCAGTTTCTGTTACAATACCTGTGTCGTCGGTACACCGTTGACTCATTACTTGTTCACCTTCTTCTGAGGAGTAACTTCGCGGAACAAAATTAAAAATTGTACAATTATTGCACAAATAACCCGTTTAACTTTCTTTCTCGGCCAATTTGCATCGTTGAACTTTTTTACGTCGTTGTCATTATTGCAACCGTTCCTATATTTTCTCATGTTAACTAAATATATGACATTAATTTATTTGCTCTTTCTGCATGATGCAGTAGATATAATTGTATGTAAACGGTAATAGGTCATTTCCCGTAAAAGAAAAAATGTATTAGTCATTGTGAAACCAACATGGTATGAAAAATTGTTGTCGTCCTTCGTGCAGAAAGTTCTATTGTTTAGCAAAAATACATAAATAGAATGTAACATTCCAATTATTTGTTATATTGGATGTACAAGGTGAACCATCTAATTCGCTAGAAAATTTGACATCCAACAATTTTCAACCAATCTAATGCTCTTATATTGACAGATGATTCCATGACAGATTTTATGAATGTCCTATTCATATTTTCGAACAAAAATCAAAATCATTTATGTTTCAAATTTAAAATTTAAACTTTTCTGAAAAAGGGGCTTAGTATAACGTCAAAGTCCAACTCAAAAAAATGTATTTCCGTGGTCTTGTCTTATCGTTGGTCGGTCTATCTAGAGTTTTGCAAGTGTTGGATAATTTTCATTGTATTATTAAGTTTCTGTACACCCTCTGGAACTATGTTTTTTTTTTTATAATCTTTGTTGACATGTACTTTGACGTCACATCCTCCCACCAACGGACGATCGTTTGAATTGCCACTATTTTTCATTCATTTTTATTCCTGTTAATTATTGATATTTTTGGCAGCTATCTCATTTTTTCAGTATTTGAATAGATTGCATATTTGATTGGAACATTTAAAAAGAAAAACTTGCATTAGATATATTCGATTAAAGTACCGATTTTGAAAAAAAAACAGCACAGTTACCCGACTGACCGAGCTTTTCTTGGTTATTTCAATAAAAACAGCAACTGCCTCGCAAACATATTATGGTGTTTATATTATCATAAAAACTTTTTATCTCCTTTTGTGTGTATAAAACAAAATAACAAATATTGCTGTTGTTTCAGATCGTCCTTTAATATTTGTTCAGTAACCCCACTTGTTTATTCAAGGAGTACAAACAAATGAAGAGTAAACGTATAGTAAGTACAGTGTGACCCACTCAAGACAGGGGGTGCTCTAAATTCTACATTTTCCAACCGATTGGAATGATTTTTTTTCATTAGGTAGACATTCAAAAAGTCTACTAGGACACCAAATTTCATGAATAAATCTCCATTTCCAGGGCCAACTAATCTGATTTTTCAAGGTCAAAAATATGAAAAAATTACTAGCGATTTTTTTAGAAAAATTCTAACTACAGCACTGGATTTACGACATTTTCAAATGGTTCATATGTAAATTACGTTGAAATGCGTCAATCAACAAAAAAGTAATAAGGGAATGAAATTGAAAAAAAAATGCCGTTTAATCAACCCACCAATTCAATTTCAAAACTTTTATCAGAACTTTGACTACACCACTGGATCCTCGGGAGTCTTGAAATATCACTGACTGTAATTTCATAGAAATTTGTTAATAAATAAAAAAAATAAAAAATTATGATGTAAAATTACAATTTTTCTGAAATTTCATTAACATATTTTTCAAATATTATTATTTTCTTATTTATGAATAGATTTTAATGAAACTTTGACCAATGATATATCAAGACCTCCTGAATACAGTGGTATATTTCGAATTTTCATAAAAGTTCTGAAATCGGTGGATTAAACGGCATATTTTTCAAATTTCATTCCCTCATAATTTTTTTATTAATTGACGCATAGCAACGTAATTCACAATTGAGCCCTTTGAAAATGTCGCGAATCCAGTGGCGTAGTCAGATATTTTCTAAAAAAATCGCTAGTAATTTTCATAGATTTTTCACCTTGAAAAATCGGATTAGTTGGCCCTGGAAATGGAGATTCATTCATGAAATTTGGTGTCCTAGTGGACTTTCACTACCTAATAAAAAAAATCATTCCAATCGGTTAGAAAATGTAGATTTTATAAGGATATTCCGGTCACACTGTATATGGAATGTTTGATACTTTTCCAGCAAAGAGCTTGGTTAAGCTGAAAAAAATAGAAAAAATAATGCTTTGAGCACGACCTTTTCAACTTCAACTGTACCCCAACTTTTCAATTCTGACAAACCCACTCTTTCGAATGTGGCACCGGTTATCATGATATTCAAAATAGAGATTACAACAAAATTTAAAATCGAAGGTCTCGAAAGTAACAACACTGATAAAAAGGATGTCTTCAATCAAATATATATCCTCTTGAACAGAATAATCTTCTGAAAAGAATAATTATTTCTAATTGATGAATATACTCTTATTTCAAACTTATTGAACTGTTTGCTTCTTTACATAAATTCTCTTGAAATGAATTTGTTTGCATTAATACATTCCAACTCTTTACCCTAGAGAACACCTACTTGTGAAAAATGCTCGTTTTGACTCAAGAACATAATTTCTTGGCGAAGGTCAGGAGGAAGCAGCACGTGGCACAGTCATCCAATGAGCTTTACTCTAGCGGGTGCACGCGAAACCCCGCTACCGGAACGGCACGAACCCACGCGAAAGCGCGCTCTGCGACTGCCGACTGAGACCTCTACCCTGCTTGCTGTTAGCCGCGTTTGGTTTGCGGGTGGTGTTTAAATCACAATTTAAGTTGTTTTGTATTTGTCACAATGGTTATGTGCAAATGTGCTGCTACAGAATGCATATGGAGGTCCAATTATTTCTGCACGATTTGAATTTAGATCATTTATGGACCAGTTGTGAAGGTAGGTTGAAGATGATTTTATTTTCAACAGGTGTGTGATAATGGCGAATGACGCTGTCTTTTCTATATTCGATCACATTTCTATGCGTCACCGAATAGGTGCCTACGTTGATTATATAGTTTCTGAAATTAAGTAAAATAATACAAAACTATTCTCATATATAACCATTATACCTCAATTGTTCGCAGTTGTTCTCTGTAGAACTGTACCATATGAACATGGCCTCCATGGCATATTTTTATAACCAAGTGCACATTTGTACTGAGCCTCCAAATGCAGATAATCTTGAATCAAAAATGTATTGCATTATGAAGTTGAAATGTTCTTGCCTCAACCAACTCACACCATCGAACAAAGAAAGTATTCACAATAGTGTTCATTATCAAAGTTGAAATATTCTTGCACCAAACAACTCTCATTATTCAGTGAAGAAAGTGTTCATATGTCTCAAAACAGTTTCCTTTCAAGTGGTCAAGAGGATTCCGTCAAAAAATCAAACTAATATTTGGTTGGACCTATTCAAGAATACAATCGACTTGAATCAATGCGATTGTATTGATGCAAAAAATCCTTTTTATCAGTGAATATTCCGCAATGTTTTGAATTGTTATTATTGTCCTACAAATCTACAAATCAAATATCACAATGCTTGCTTTATCCGAGTTTATTTTTGGCTAATTTAGTCGAGTGGATGCTTGAAGAGTCTGTTTGTTACGCGTAATAGATTATGTTCTATTTTCATCTTGATACTAGAAGTAATCATTCAATTTGAAATATTTCAAGAATTTAAAACAATTTATTTTCCACGACAGAATATTGTTGTTAACGATTTCAGAGCATGGAATATCTGGCAGTTATTGTTTTAATAGGATGGTGAAAAACTGGAAGAATGTCAAGAATTCCTGTTTATTCGAATCCACAATTCAGTAGAAATGAGCAATACTCGTTGTGTGATGGTGGCTTCTCGATTGCGAACACCTCTTGATCAGTACACTCAGGTATAAAGATTGGATTTTAAATTGCGAACAGAAAAACAAAATTGGACCTGGACTGGAGTTAATCGATATTATAATGACAATAATTCATGATTTACCTTCTTGTGTCGTACACCCAAATGTGTTTTCAATTTCCACGCACTCAAATGTCCGTGTAAGGTTAGTCCGTTCTGGTTCAATTATACTAAATACACTGATAAAAAGGATATTTTGCATCAATGCATAATTGCATTGATTCAAGTCGATTGTATTCTTGAATAGGTCCAACCAAATAATAGTTTGATTTTTTGACAGAATCCTCTTGACCACTTGAAAGGAAACTGTTTTGAGACATTTGAACATTTTCTTCACTGAATAATGGGAGTTGTTTGGTGCAATAATATTTCAACTTTGATAATGAACACTATTGTGAATACTTTCTTTGTTCGATCGATGGCGTGAGTTGGTTGGGGCAAGAATATTTCAACTTCAATAACGAACAATATTCTTCTTCATAATGCAATACATTTTTAATTCAAGATTATCTGCATTTGGAGGCTCAGTACAAATGTGCACTTGGTTATAAAAATATGCCATGGAAGCCATGTTTATATGGTACAGTTCAACAAACAGAGAACAACTGCGAACAATTGAGGTATAATGGTTATATATGAGAATAGTTTTGTAATATTTTAATTTCAAAAACTATATAATCAACGTAGGTACCTCTTCGGTGACGCATAGAAATGCGATCGAATATAGAAACGACAGCGTCATTTGCCATTATCACACACCTGTTGAAAACAAAAATATCTTGAACCTACCTTCACAACTGGTCCATAAATGACCTAAATTCAAATCGTGCAGAAATAATTGGACCTCCATAATGCACTTCTGTAGCAACACATTTGCACATAACTGTGTCACATACAAAACTAACAACTTAAATTATGATTCAAACACAACCCCCAAACCAAACGAGGGCAAAAGCAAACAGGATAGAGGTCTCAGTCGGCAGTCGCAGTCCGCGCTTTTGCGTGGGTTCGCGTCGTTCCGGTAGCGGGGTTTCGCCAAGAAATTATGTTCTTGAGTCAAAAGGAGCAATTTTCACAAGCAGGAGTTCTCTAGGGTAAAGAGTTGGAATGTATTAATGCAAACAAATTCGTTTCAAGAGAATTTATGTAAAGGAGCAAACAGTTCAATAAGTTTGAAATAAAAGTATATTCATCAATTAGAAATAATTATTCTTTTCAGAAGATGATTCTGTTCAAGATGATATATTTATGATTGAAGACTCAGTGTACTAACTCCTCCTTTTTTAGATTCAAATAATGTAAACCTTGGACTGGATTTCATAATAAAGAAATGGACCTAAAAGTAACAATTTTAAAATTACTTTATACAACACATGACAGTTATGACTGTCATTATTAAAGTCATTTTAGACAAGTTAACTATTAAATAACATAAATCTTTCTCGCGTGACTTATTTTGAACATAACACACTTGTACCATAAATAACTATTATTTGTGTTAGCAATTTTGAGTCTACTTAAGGTATTACATCACCCTAACCCATGCATGCTTTTTTATCGCTGTCAAACTGACTCAGACGTCATATTTAAATGGGTTTATTTCTACAGGAGTTGATTTATCTGACTAAATATTCCACTAAACGGACGAGGTAGAATGAAGCAATCTGAACAAGGTACCTGGACCACCTACAGTCAAACTTCAATACATTCATGTGGATTATTCGTTCTCAAATGGTGGTCTAAAGCCGAACAGCGGGGTTACCGATAACAAAAGAATTTCTTCAGATAGGGTCGGGAATAACTCAAAATAAATATGTTCGAAAGGTTTGAAATGGAGGAAGCAAGCGAAAAATCCGAATTCCATCGTTATAATATGAAACCGACCACTTACTGCTTTCAGTGCGATGAACAAGACAGCACACCTACTTAGGTATGTATACCAAGTAGCAAGAAAGTGTGAGAAACTGTAAGGACAATTTCCGCCATCACTGATAATCATTCAAGTGTAACTGATGATATCCGTTTTGATTGATATCGCGCCGTCCTACACCGTATTATCCAAAAAATGTATTCACAAACACGGTTCAGTTGGCACCGTAACTGTATTTGTTGCTAGCATTAATAATGGCGCTGGTATTGGGAATGAAGAAAAAGTGTGAAAAAACAAATTGGAACTACTTAAATGGTTTAGCTAGTCAAAAGGAGGGTATACTTTTCATTTTCTTTCAGATAGTTGATTTTTTATGATTTTCTCTAGTTTTCATTGAAAATTTATTAAATAAATTAGATATAACAGTAAGGTAAAAAACGATTAAAATTTCCATATTTATTGTCTTTGCGACATGTTTCGATACACAGTATCTTTTTCAAGCGAATGTATTACATTAAATTATTCTTCATTGAAATTACTTAAATACCTTTCTTACCCATTAACATAATTAGGGACTACCTATAATTATCGCTAATGCCTAGACTCATACAACTTATAAAATTGACATAACAATGAAGTTTTCACTTTAACTTTAACTATGGATTAATAGAAAATATTCTTGCTAAAAAACTACATAGAAAGGAAGTGTACCCCACTTTGAGGAACCTTGACAATAATTATAGAACCTTACTTATTCAGGATCCGTCACGGAAAAAATAGCTTCATTTATGCATAAGCAAAACTTAAGAGTAGCATATAGAACAGATAACACACTGGGAAGGTTTATCAAGAATAATAAAGATAAAACGCAGAAATCTGAAAAATCAGGAGTTTATAAATTGAATTGTGGATCTTGCTCCAAAGTATATATCGGCCAGACAGATAGACCATTTAAAAGCCGCATACGTGAACACCGTATGAATTATGTAAACAATAAAACACACTCATCATATGCCAATCATATTTTGGAGGAAGGCCATGACTTCGATGAAAACTTCGAAATTCTTCATGTGGAAAATAAGGGCATTAGGCTTAATTATTTAGAATTCTTGGAAATTAATAAATTGAAAAATTCATATTGTTTATGAAATGATCAACTGGACCAGAACGGTTCCCCTTTGTTAAATTTGTTCAATTGAGCGGTGGTTGTGTTTTGAGATTTCCAGGTAGGTTCATTGTTATGTCAATTTTATAAGTTGTATGAGTCTAGGTATTAGCGATAATTATAGGTAGTCCCTGATTATGTTAATGGGTAAGAAAGGTATTTAAGTAATTTTAATGAAGAATAATGTAATGTACTACATTCGCTTGAAAAAGATACTGTGTATCGAAACATGTCGCAAAGACAATAAATTTTGTGAAAACTTTAATCGTTTTTTACCTTGGTGTCATAACTATGGATTTCCATCAAGTAACGGCCATACGTCAATCCAAAAAATAAATTAGATAGGGAGAATGCTATTAAAAAATATCACTCACAGAAATCGTTCATTCCATTGAAGCAAGGTTCGCTTCTCTCGCATTCAATCCCCAATACATTTTGGTCGACGAAAATCTATTTCGATTTGCCAAGCTCATCAGGAAGATTGATATTGATGAGTATAATTGTATCTGAATTCCAACAATATCAAACCAATCAGAACCAAAATAGTTTTGACTGGTCCATGCGGATTGTCTATTGGGAAGTGATGTGGAAAGGAATTGTTGCAAATTTCAGCCGAGTATTCACGAAAAGATAAGTTGAATAAAATTGTTTCAAATATTAAGTTCATCAAGTCAAGCATAGATAGATTTGATTGATATACATTTTTTACCGATGGACCTATTCATCGTTGAAATGCAAGTTCTCAAAATATTTTCATAATTATGAAATATTATCTCCTTTCATATGAAAAATAACATTCCATTTGTACATAAAAGCAAAATGTTAACTATCACATGTCAAATATTTGAGAGAAAAATTTCCACTTATTAATTTCGCCCAGGGTTCCCAGGAGGATAAAAATTTCCGGAAATTTTTTGGGTTGCCGTGGCAACTAAATAAAAACCAATTTTGTGATTGGCTGAAAAAGCGAGGTGTGAAATTTTCATTCAAAGATTCAGAATTAGCACGTCGAAATACGTTCGGGGATAAAAATTTGAAATTTGAAAAATTAAAATTTAAAAAGTTCAAAAAATTATTTATCATGATATACTTGCCTTTTTTGCTCGTCGATTTTTTTCGTTCAAATTCTCAATATATACTAATACAGCAATTCTGAATCGATTGGCGTTAGCAGAATTTGTCTATCTCTAAACGTTCTCGAGTTGGTGAGCTCTGAATTAGTTTTCAAATCGTTTTTTGGCGCCAAAAATACGTTCGGGGACAAAAATTTGAACTTCAAAAAGTGAAAAATAAAGAAGTTCAAAAAATTATCTATCATTACTCGACTCTTTTGTCTGTAGATTTTTTTCATTCAAATTCTCAGTATATACTAATTCGGCCATTCTGAATCGATTGGCGTTCGCAGAATTCGTCTATCTCTAACCGTTCTCATGTTGGTCAGCTCTGAATCAGTTTTCAAATGTTTTTTTTTTTGCGCAAAAATAATTTCTGGCGAGTTTTGACATTTCGAATAATGAATTTAATTAAAATTAATATTGAATTAATGAAAATGTTATGATGTACACCTAATGAAAGAGTAGTTTCCCCCTCGATTCTCTCTATCCAATTTATTTAATGAATTTTCAATGAAAACTAGAGAAAGTTATGACAAATCAACTGTCTGAAAGAAAATACGAATTTTCACTTTTAGGTTTTTCCTTTTCAGTTAAGAGTCTTTTCACAATATCTATCAGATGTAGTTCAATGTCCAGCGTGGCTTGTGCCGGGGAAGTAGTTGTTTTCTGTTAGATATTACAAATAAATCACATTTTTCATTTTTCAATTTTCATGGAGAATGTTCCCCTCTATGGACAATGTTCTGAATTATCAATTTTTTCTAACATACCTCACTATCCGAATATTTTTCGGGCATCGTTCGATCCGAATTAATTTTATCTACTGCGATAATAAAATGATCATGACTAACGTTTCGCCGGACACTCAGAAATTCGTAATAAGTACGGATGAGGAACAAGGATGAAGGAGGCGACAGAGCAGCTGCGGTGGCAGACGCCCACGTAGACGCCGACGCCAAGGAGGGTTATTCATGTGTCTCGCTCGCGACTTGCATTCAATTATTCCGTGAACTTGAAAAGAATCCGTGTTATTGAACGTTTTACGTTCTTTCCCGAGATCAATCTTCGACATAAGTTGTTTTATAATTTTTTTTTCTGTGACGGGAAAAAAGTTTAACATTTATCTCTGTTGACAGGTACTAAAATATGACTTTTCATGAAATTACTAAGCTAACCGGCCTTTATTCCTAAGTTCGAAAACAGCTGATAAAATGAAAAAAGATGCCTGTCGCTTTGAACCACGTAAAATATAACCAGAATTATGAGAATTATTACGCAGAGTTGTACCTGTCCTAACCATTCAATTTTGTTTTGTATGTAAATAATAGGTACTTATAATGATATTGGGTTAGGAAAAATCGCTTGATTGTAATTGAGAATTATCTATGTACATATAATATATTATGATATATAACACATAAACATTTATAAACATCACGATAATGAATGCGATTAGAGTTCAGAAACTTTATAATTTTGAGTTGTTTAGAATTAAATTTAATATACACACACTTACAAAATTACTCACTAAGATCAGTTTCACTCTCACTGTCATCACCCAAATTGATAATAATTTGGGAAGTTTTTCTATATCCATATATGATTTTTCCACCTTTTTAATATGAAAAACACAATTGGCCCAGCTGCTGTCAGGAATGTTTGCAGTTTCTGTTTGAATGAGAGCTACCACATTTGAACTTAAGGTTGGAGAAGTATTATTTCTTCGAACAGCTGACTTAAGCTGATGCCATATATGTTCAATTGGGTTAAACATACAGTGAGTGATAAGGAGGAAGTCTGAGCACCGTATGTCCCAAGCTTTCAGCCAATGAATCACAAAAATATATCTTTTTTATCGAAAAACTGTGTAAAACTTCTAGTAACTGTTTTTTTGTGTACTTTTCCTCATAGTACATATCATGATTTAACATATATTCTTGTATAGTGGCTTTAGTGTCTTTTGAACATGGTGCTTTATCTAATCTTCGACTGTGGTAGCTAGCATTATTCAGGACGATAATACTGTTGAATAATTGGTATGAATTTATTTCGGAACCAGCCTTCAAATAATTCGGCTGTAGTATCATCATGATAATCGACTAAAGAGTCATTAATATTCTTTGCTGATAAAGACAACGCATTTGGTATAAAACCACTTTCGGTTCCTGCGTGAATTATCGTAATGCGTTTTCCTTTATAAGACGGCGCATTAGTTTGGCACAAGTCAGATGAGTCTACCCAACATTTTTTTAAATATCGTGTGTATCGAACCAAGTTTCATCCAAATAAACTATTGTTCCACCACATTCTCTAAACTCGTGTATAGCCAATAAATATTCAAATCTCCATTTTTTGAGGCGCGCAGATTCCATTATGATGTTTCTACCACTGAGTTTTCTAAATTGAAATCCGTTTCGTCAAAGAGACGTCCTCAAAGTCTCTTTGCAAGACTGGATACCTGTTTCAATATTTTTTAGCCGTTGCATTAAAATATCTTATGTAAGCACAATTCGAATTATATCTACATCACAGCCATCTAGTTTCCTTGAACCACCAGAGTCTTTTCGTTTCTTTCTTTTTAAAATAGGGTTACTTACTATTATAACACTGTGGAATACGGTGTTTTTGTTAAAGAAGCACTTTCTAGCACAGCTTGATCCTTGGACATTCCACGTTCCAGAAGGGAAGTATAAACATTTAATATAATTTGTTTTCCATGAGCGTGTAACATTTGTCGACTAGTGGTACAACGACCACCAGTTGAAGCACTAGCTTCAGGATGAGCCCACGGATGCCACATTTTTCAGGACACAAAATTCGAATAGACACAACTGACAACAGAATATTGGGTAATGACTAAATGTTGTTTAACTTTCTCCCTTTTATTTCTGAAATAGACCATTATTGCTATAATCTCGTTAATAGTCCATTAGTACCAAGAGTCAGGTGGCCAGGTAAGTAAATTCTATTACTTACACACATTTAAACATATCATTACCAAGGGTTCTAATCAACTCAGGAGATTTCTTATTACCAAATATATTCAAATACAAAACTGTCAACAGAAGCCAAAAAAATGGAGTGCCTACTATTATTAAAATGCCAAACTATTTCATGAGATATTTGAATCCGGACCTGGGAATATTTTAAGGGTCACACACTTTCATTGCTTATATGTATTCCGAACAATGGGTAATAATGAGGGCCGACGGCTAATATTGATTTACAACCTTACTAGATTGTTGGTTCTACTTTACCTATGGCATAGTAAGCCGCAATCTTATCGATGCGGCTATCGGGGCTATCTGTGAGTCGGGGGATTGGTGAATACAAAACGAACCAAATAATTTTTGGAAGTAGTTTATTTATATTTCCATATCATAAATGAAGTAATAATATAATAATAATTTTTCGCCTACCTACGTATTTCATTTATAGTTTTCTTTTAAATTTCTTCAGACACTCACGATATTCGCCGGGAAAGAAATAATGAACCAAAATGAATTAACCAGCACTCTCCTTCACTCTCGGGGCGTTCAAGTAGATTCAGCTTGATTACAATACTCAAGCGAGTTCACATTCACGGAAAATTTAATAGTAACGAAGGGATTTATAGCAGCATTTGTTATAAGAATCGAGCTTCCCAGAAATAATCAAGATTTCACGGCCTACTCAGACCGTAGCACCTTCCTGTCTCTCGAGAGAGTTATCAGACCCTAACGGATGGGTTACGAACTATGCAGTGACTCATTCAGTCACCGCTTGATCCAGTTCACCTTAATCCAGTACGATTGGGTTTTGAGGCGAAGATCGATTGTAGCACCACCAAACTTGGTATGCTAGTAGTTGGAACCATAATAAACACGAAAAAAAATTGTTTACCAGAATTCCAGGGGTGAAACATATTTTTTTATCGTTTAAAAATAAATAAATTGATTTTAACTGTAATCTTGGAAAGTATGTAATTTATCGGAAAAACAACTTATCTATTAATTACGCGAGGCGTTTAGGGGGGGGGGGTCGAGCGAAACTTCACTAAATCTCACGTGGGGGAGAGGGTGGTCTTGTGAAATTTGCGAGAAAACTAATTAAGTAACAATATTTCTCTACTTAAATATCGCTAAATCATATATAATAATATTCATTGCTGTTTAATTATGCAATGATAGAAGAATTTGTGTGGTAAGAGTTATATAGGTGAAACATCAAGACCATTGATTGTGCGCCAGGAAGAACATAAAAGTTACATCAGAAATTGAAAAATAACGGGTTCGAAAATATCCGAACATATTCTAACATCTGATGGGGGTCATATGATAGAATGGAATAATACCAAAATTTTATTGAGAGAATCAAATCAAGAAAAAAGAAACTTAAAGGAAACCGCGTGCATTCTTTTATCGAACAACCGCTTTTCAACCAATTCCATCGAAATGGACCGCACCTGGTTACCTCTCCTCAGAGATGAAATAAGAACTGATAGAATGGTGATTGATTGATACCGAACACCCTATGTATCAAGATACCAAATGTCAATCAAAAGAATGTATGACAGATTTCATTTGACTCTGTCAAAGAAAGATCTTATTTCCAAAACCGCAATTCAAATTCAGTTTCTTCAGCGTCTTTCCAAGAAGTTTTGATAACGGATGCAGATACAGCCTCCGAAACGTCAACAATTTTCAAAAAAAGAGAAGTATTCTTTGTTAATTCGATCTCATTTTTTCAGATAGGCAAATTCAGTGTAGGGTACGTAACTGACAAAAAATAATTTCTTTCAAGACAGCAGTCTTGTGAACGCAGTAACTTATCGGGCAAATTAATTAATTTGCCCTTCTACACTTGTACAGATTTCTTTGGATTAAATTTTTTTCATTTTCAGATTGTGGAAGGTCATAAACCCAAAAAATCATGTCAAGAATCGGATTTCCTCCACAAAATCAAACTTTCAATCAATTCTTACCTCATATTCAGCTTACCCATAAAACCGGCATTTTCTTCAGTAAATGTTGAAAATAATCGCTTATTCATATCCTGCATATATGTTTAATAACACTGTTGTGAAGATCAAACCTTAAGCTTGAAATCACATACTTTTTACATTTTTTATGTAGGATGTGTATGAGCGATTATTTTCAACATTTACTGAAGAAACTGCCGGGATTATGGGTGAGTTGAAAACTGAGGCAGGAGTAAAACCCACTTTTTTTGCATATATAGTGAGACTTGTCTCACTAGTCTTAAATCGTTGCATATGGTCCAAAGAGGGTACTGATTCCTGCTTCAGTATAATTATTTGACGCCACCCATATTCAATACCGAGTTTTTCAAGAGATCATTCACCTATCACATATGTAAAAACTACAACTCTATTCCAAACGAAATCAAATCACTGAATATCTCCAAATTCAAATTAGAATTGAAAAAAATATTATTAAATAATTTTCAATAGTTATCAAACATAAAGTGGTATTGATCGGACAAACACTGCCGTAACACTTTTTTAATTTTTTTTTCCTTTTCCCCGATGCATGACAAGGTTATTCAATTTTTATTTTGTCTCTCTGTTTCGATCACTCACAGAGATGTTTCAGGTTAAGTGGAAGAACAGCGTTCATTTAGTTCTGCTAAATGAAAACTGAACTTCGCCTTTTATGTTAGTTTAAGTTTATGAAAACAAACTGTAACGTTCTTGTTAATTCAAAATAATAAAGACGTATTATTATTATTATTATTATTATTTCATATCAACTAAAATATCCATGACTTTCCGTAAATATCGTAGAAGGGTTATATGAAGCTGGACCAAACACATTTTAAGTACTCAGATACTCACATGTTATATTTGCATGAGGAAGTAGAAGTCTTTTTTCATTTCCCTGTACTATAATTTCTAGCAAAGTTATGACAAATCTAATTTTCGGCCCTGTCTGAACTTGCAGTGGCGAGTTGTGGCGAGTTAGAGCGAGCATGAAATGTGATGTCGGCGTTAAACCACGTTTTCTTATAAAACGGGCGTATTTCATAAGGTATTACTGAAAATCATTCTTGTGGGCAATTGAATTATCTCTCAACCAATCAAAATCGATTTTTGATAAATCTTGTATTTTCTGAAATTACAACAAAATTGATTTTTTGGCAAACTTTTTTTTCCAATAATACATGATGCCGAGTTTCAGAGTGCATTCTTCACTTTTTGCTCGAGTTTGTCTGTCGTTACTGGATTAAATATATTGTTTGCCTGTCTGGAATAAAATGTTAAAAATGGATGAGCCACAACACTGGTTCCAACAAATTTTTTTCATTTGTGAAGGAAGCTGTGGTGATATATCAATCAAATGCTGATCTGCCGGAGAATAGATAGAGCAGGACGGTTCAGTAACATATCATATTACCTTGCACTCGAGTTTTCCTCCATTTTCGGAGTAGCTAATGGCCTCCTATACAGTGGCGTATCTATTATGCAATTTCATAAGATAAGATAAATTGATTGAATTATTACAACTGTATTTGTGACAATAACATCCTCAAGATTCGAAAACAGATTTCTTGATGCGTCATTGGTATTTTCGCGTTTATTGAGTTCACAAATATTATCAGGGGTAATATAATAAGTAGTATGATTATTACCGATAATTTTTTGGAAAATTAATGAATTGCAATCCCAGGACGAGTTGTATTTTCTTGCACTGGGATTGCCAATGAATTGATATTCCAAAAAATTATAGGTTTTTAATCATACCACGAATTATATTTAGGACGACAATATATCGATTTGAAATAAAGAAAAATCGTGTCACCTGGTAATTGATGCTTTACTTCTAGCCGTATTCAACGGAATACTCTTTTCCACGGCCTCATCTATGATACCAATGGACATTTGTCCCCAACGATCGCTCATATTGATAAATGAAGACAAGTCAAAACACATAAATTTGACGTTTATAATTTAAATCATTATTTTCACTTGACAGATAGTAAAACAAAAACTAAGCAGGTTTATCACCGTGAAAATACAGCTATATTTTCATTGTAGTTCCGATTCTATTGGCTGAATTTCAAAATTTGAAATCCACTGATTGGTTGTTAAGCAAGGAAATATATTGTCATATTTATATTCAGATAACCTAAGTACCTTAAGTTTTGGATTTTTTGTTTTCGGTTGCAGAAAGTGATTAAGCTGTTATCATGCAGAAATGTATTTTTTGTTTATTCTTCATTGTAAAGCAATCTTTAGCTTGTGAAATCACGATCCGTCAATGTGAAGACAATTCCTCGTTTCTGACTCGGATAGTGGTTCGATAGTGCATGCAGATACCTATCCGTGTGTGTCGGTTTCCGGTAAACTTTGCGCGTTAATCTCGTGCCACAAGACAGTTTTCAAGCCCACTAAGAAAATACAGCAAAGCCTTAGGTCAGCAAAGGACAAAAGGGACCCGCTATCGGCCGCGGGGGTATATCGTATACCGAAAAGAAAAGTGTATATCGGAACCACGAAAAGATCCATAGGAACCAGGCTGAAGGAACATCAGCGAAACTGTAGATGAGGTCAAACAGACAAATCGGCAGTAGCGGAACACGCACTCAGTGATGGGGAACATAGGATACGGTTTGACGACGTAAAACTCCTTGCCCCCAACCAAGGGCATCACAGCCGTCTCGTACGGAAAGCAATAGAAATCCACAAACATACGGAGAATTTCAACAGAAAGGAAGAAACCCTGAATATCAACCGCATATGGGCCCCAATTCTGAGAAATGCGAGGGAAAGGACAAGTAACGAATTAATGACAGCAGGTAATAAGGAGATGTTTTCGACTACCACAATAACAAGTGCTAATGCGACCCAGGTAATTAATACCCAGAACTACCTTACGACCCAGCTCAGACCTAGCTCAGTCATCGGAGTAGAACGGAGATGAACAGACCTCTGAAGAAGCTAGCCACTCGCGCTAGCGAAACGTTAGGAAAGTATTCCAAACCACGACGGCCTTCAAACCCGATTCAAAATAGTGATAGTGATTCTTAAGCATTCTTGCTACACTACCAGTAAGTGTAGCTACGGCAGAGAGGTCTTTCTCAACTCTCCGTCGATTAAAAACTTGCGTAACATTTAATGGGTTTGGTTGCCAAGGCTCCAGTCGACAATCCAGTATTAACTGCTCGACTAATTAATAATCCAAATTCCCTACAGTTCCATCGATCGCCTGTGCTCATGACCGTCGAGTTTTTGTCGTAATCCACTCCCCAGTCTTTGTTAGTTACGGTGCCGAGCAAAGAAATGAAAGCGAGCTACGTGTTTAGAATAAGAGGCAAGACAAAGGGTCTGGAAAAGTGATTGAAGAGGCTGCAAGATGGGCCGTTTGTCTCTGGTCAGTGTTGGAAAACATTGTTGAGGAGTTAGGATTGTTGGAATGCTATTTTGTAACGAATCATACCGGGTGATCCATTCGAAACATTCCATTGAACAGTCCACCCTGAACCAGAGGACATTCAAGTTTTGAAATGTGATTTGCCACACTGCCATTTCAACTGAATTAAGATGCATCACCAGCGCGTCATCACCAAAGTAAAATTTCGTCATTGCGCCGCACATCTTAGGTGTGTGTGGATATATTTTTCAATAGTGATATTGGAGGTAACAAAGCAACTGTCCGTAAAAAAATTACGTAGCTGGGAGCGCCAATAAGGTAGATAGCTCGTAATCGTAGTTGCGGTTTTGCGTAAAAACTAATGATTTTATAAAAAAAATTCTTCCTCTGGATCTATAATTTCCTTAAGAATGCGGAAATTTACCTATTTTTTTCATTTGACAAACCAAAAAAAAATGTTTCTTCAGAATCATCAAAATCAAAAATCAATTAATTTTTTCTAACAAATTTTCTTGACGGAACATTAAAAAAATTGCAAAAAAAACTAAAAAAATCTCTTTCGTCTGCGGTGTATTGCTTATAAGTTGAAAACTACAAATTTTTCGTTGATAACCTTTTTTTTAAGAATGGAAGAGCATAACATTTTCTACAAATTTTATTATACAAGTTTTTTTTTACGGCGAACCGTTCGGGCTCAAGGACTATTTGTAAATTGGCATATTTCAGCTGACTGGGGAAAATCGCACTTTTTCACTACAAAACTCTAATTTATTTTTGAAGTTAATTAGTGGATTCCCCTCAGTTCTCTGCGCATACCTTATTTAGATCATATAATGAAGGTACAGGGGATGTCCGCAGGGAGGGGTGCTATCGCCCCTACTTTGGGCCATCCTAATGGACGAATTGATTGAAAGGCTATCTTCCAGAAGCTTCCATTGCGTAGGATATTCCGACGACCTCGCGATTATTGCAAAAGGCAAATTCGCAAGGACAGTCTCGGAGCTTACAAACTCAGCCATAGGTATAATCGAGAGGGGTGGTGTAAATAGGAGGAACTGACAGTGAACCCTCATAAAACCAGAGTATTCCCAAAAAAAAGTACTGGATGTACTTAGGTCACCTGTACTGAACGGGATAGAAATTCCATTTGCCCAAGAGGTAAAATACTTAGAAGTAATCTTCGACCATAAGTTAACTTGGAACCAAAACCAACCAAAAGTTATAGAAAAAAGTACAGTTAGTAAGTAGCCTAAGTGTGCAGGAGAATGTGCGGGAAAAATTGGGGGCTGCAACAAAAAATGACTACATGGAGTTATCAGGCCCATGATAACGTATGGTTCGGTGGTATGGTGACCAAAGACCAAGCAGGTAGAAATGGTTCGACGGTTCGGAGGACTGCAAAGACCAGCATGTCTGAGTGCCACCGGGGACATGAGCACCTGCCTCCCCTACACATATACATACAAGGCGAAACAAGGTCAGTCACGAGCAGGCTGCTTAGTGAACAAGCACCTATAAGCAAAATTAGAAAACGACCTGGTTACAAGAATGCCATCAGATGGCATACTTCCCAGATATAATGGGCAGGGACGCGTGGAAGGAAGGACCTCCCGTCAATGCGGAAATAAATCGCTGTCTACATTGATGGCTCCTGAAGGTTCAGGAGCCGGCATTTACGGAACCAAGCCGAAGATGAAAATCTCATTGAGCCTGGGAAAACAAGCGATATTTCAAGCTGAAATTGTCGCAATACACCATTGTGCCACAAGAGCTAATAAGGCATGAGTTTCCAGAAAAAATATTGTCATACACTCAGATAGCCAAGCTGCAATAAAAGCAGTCAACTTGATGCAAGTTATGTCCTGCCATACCAGGATGCTCACTGCAATTTTCCTATACAATATAGGAATATATTTGGGTGAGAAATCCATCAGAAAACAACTACTTTCCTGGCTAATACTACGAAGAACGTTGAATTACATCCAATGAATTTCCGTGCAGAGTTCCTACAAGGCTATCTCCCCAATTGCTAGTTACATGGAAAATGTTGATTGAAACATTTGGACTAACTATAGATCGATTTCTGGGTTCTTGCCCTCATTAGTATAGGGTAGGTCTCTGCAGACAATACCTTATGTCTGCAACAAATGGTCCAATTATCAATCCATGTAAAGGCAAAAGCTGAGACACCACCCGCAGATCGGTGTTAACCAAACTACGAGCGCCATCTCAACCTCAGCCCAACTTAACAATACCCACTTGTTCGCAAAGAATGAACCTATCATAACAGAAAGGAATTATTTAACAATGAGCTGCTTATCAAGTTAGAAACTAGATATCCTGCAATTTTTCTATATAATATAGGAATATATTTGGGTAAAAAGTCCATCAGAAAACAACTACTTTCCTGGCTAATACCACGACGAACGATGCTTCCTTGGTGCAACTGAGCCATTCATCTAATTGTGAATTTAAGAATAAAATGAATGTATTGAAAATGATGCTATATAAAATACAAATGATACTTCTTTGAACAACTAATAACTATAAACTGAGGGCAAATGAATATTTTAATTGAGTCTAGTGTATCCTGACACCAAAGATGGAATGAAAGCTATTAAAGGTAAGATAAACAACCCAAAAGCGAGTCATTTGATAAGGCCAAGTAAACTAAAATAACTATAAAGTATATGAGTTATTTGAAAGTAAATCATTCTTCATCAATGGTAAATTTACTTAGTTATAAAACTGAGCACCTACTGCAAATGGAATGTGGATTGAGGCTAATAAAATGAAAAGTTTGCTATTAATGAAGAGTTTAATATCGGTATGTTACATTATATTCCTCAAATTACATCGATAACAGCAAGTGATCAAATTTAGGAATCTAATTTTTCTTGTGGCTAATAAAGCGTGTTCTTGTCCCATATAGAATGCAAATTTTCACTTGGTGGTATGCTACTATTATTTTTTTTTCGGGTCTATATTCGCTGATATCTAACTATCTACTATCTATCTAAGTTAGGTTGGTAAAAGAGCGAACCTGGTGTGTATTAAGGGATAAACAGTTTTTCGCTGTTTTAAAACACCAATTCTTTTATAATTGAATACTTTTTTTCACAGAATCTATTGCTTTGTAACGCTCTTTTTTCCTTAACAGGACAAAAAGGCCGGGCGTTACTATGGCGCGGCGGTTGTTGAGCTTACTCTGTTCTCTCTAACAAGAAACGACTCAAAACTCAACAAGTGCCTCGGGCGCCAGCTTATTTAAAGTGGTATGCTCCACTTCTCCCTAATTCAATTCGGAGGGAGGCCCAGGGCAGCTTCAGATGGAGATACGGTATTCCAGGGGTCAAATAAGGTGTCTTAAGACCAAAAGCGGTCAAGTGGTTGCAGGCTTTAATTGCAACACTTGAATTTCATGAAATACCGGCTGCTTTGCTTACTTGCTTACTTTCAGATGTCTAGTAAACATATTAGTTGAAAATAAAAGAGGTGATACGGTAACAAAGGCAACATTTATTGTTGAAGAACCGAATGGCACATTCTATTCAAATGTTAGGCATCTACGGAGACAGGTATGGATATTGATAACTTAAGTTTAACTAACGTAAAAAAAAAAGGTTTTTCAAGGAGACAAGTTCTGTACGGTTAGCGGGTGTCTGCAATTTGTGTCCGGTTTGTAGAGAGACGGAACGGTGGGCAAACAACGCCTTAGGGACACCGAAATAAACAAAACTCGCTTAACACCTTCCCCTGCCAGCGGGCAAACAACACCTTGGGGAGAAGATTGAGTTTTAATGAAAACGACGGTGTAAGGAATCTACCCTGTTTGTATACGCGGTTTTGTTAACAAGAAAATACACAGATATCTCAAATATACTAATTATTCAATAATCCTATCACTCCTGATTTGAAACACGTAGTAAATCTCAAAAGTTCAAAACAATACGGGAGAATATATTTGAAATGCTTACGGTTTTCATTGTCGGGATCACTTCGAAGTTAAACGGTGCACTTAGCAAAACGGATTTTAAACATCAATTCGATACAAAATCAGAAACGCGAAAAGACAAGCGGTCTGGATGATCAATTTCTAAAAGCCCCGTGGCCAAAGGTGATGTCGTATTTATAGTTTTCTGGTCGCCTACGCATTATGACGTAGATAATGGGGTGAAAAACGGAAAAAAGTCCGCTCTGACTTTTTAAGATATCAAAAACATGAGCCACAAGAAACCGGAGTTGGAAAACTATGTAAAAGTTAAAACTTTTAACACACCACAAAAACTAATCAGGTCGCGAAAAAAAACAATGGGACGGGAATTCTTGGTGAAGCCAAGAGGCAATGTTTCGTATAGAAAAGAATTGAATTGAACGGAGATTTTTAAATAAATCTACAGGGCGGGTAGAGATTGTACGACTGACGATTTCCGAACTTGTCACCCTGATAACATTTCTAACCTGATTACATAAACATGTGCAACATGAATCCCTACACTTATCAAGAGCTAACAAGCAAAAAATATAGTAATAACTATTTAGTAACAACAATACTCATATGAACAGAAAGAATAATAATGCTAATAATAACTCGGGAGAGTAACAGGGTGGCCCAACGAAGCATTTTCGGCTGAAGGCTTTTAGCTATACTGCATACTACCTGACCAAGTTACCTCAGACAGGGCATAAAAATATGCTTCGTTACAGCTTCCTCTCCAGATTACACTTTGAGCACACGTTGTTTGAACAACGATCTAACAACAACGCCATTTTGAATCGACAACAATTATTACTCGGTCGGTCTGTCATATTTTCAGACCTAACTTCAGTTCATTAACTTCCTTCGTGAATATCCATCCGCACGCCACTGATGCCACCAGAGTATTGTGTAAAAACAGATGATTGTCGCCGGGACTGACGTCTTCAGAACCGGATACTGAAATACATTTGTATGTGTTTCCTCTCAATATGTTTGTTGGTCGTATTGTTTATTTTTCGTTCGCGTGTACATTCGGTTCGCTGCATAACATTTTAATTTGGTTTATGAAATGATATTGTCACGAAATAACGTATATTTGATGAGAAACTGGGCAGTCTTCTAGTAGGTATATTAATTTAATATGAGGGTTTCATTTCCGAAGGTAATTTCAAACTTTTTTGAATTTTTCATGGTTTAGTGATTCGAAGAAGATGTATGATCGTGAACGAACATATTTTGAATTCGAGTAAGATGGAAAGTACATTTCGGCAAAGATAGTGTGAAATTCCCACTTCTTGCGCGACCGTTCATGTTGAGTGCCTTATCACTTATTACGGCGTATGCGTTGTGAACGCGACCAGCGCGGTCGACGCTGCAATAGCGGCGTATGCGTTATGAACGCGACCGGCTCTGCAATAGCTGCGTATGCGTTATGAACGCGACCAGGGGGGCTATTTTTGACCGTTCGCAATATCAACGAGTACACGTATCGTTATAGTCTAAGATACGGAGAGCATGTCAAAGACATGCAGATACGATCAGAATGTGACGATACGAGTACACGTTACCATTGCGAATGGTCAAAAATTGCACCCCAGCGCGGTCGACGCTGCAATGGCGGCGTATGCGTTATTAACGCGACCGGCTTTGCAATAGCGGCGTATGCGTTATGAACGCGACCGGCTCTGCAATGGCTGCGTATGCGTTGTGAACGCGACCAGCGCGGTCGACGCTGCAATAGCGGCGTATGCGTTATGAACGCGACCGGCGCTGCAATAGCGGCGTATGCGTTGTGAACGCGACCAACGCGGTTGACGCTGCAATAGCGGCGTATGCGTTATGAACGAGACCGGCTCTGCAATGGCTGCGTATGCGTTGTGAACGCGACCAGCGCGGTCGACGCTGCAATGGCGGCGTATGCGTTGTGAACGCGACCAGCTCGGTCGACGCTGCAATAGCGGCGTATGCGTTATGAACGCGACCGGCTCTGCAATAGCTGCGTATGCGTTATGAACGCTACCGGCGCTGCAATAGCGGCGTATGCGTTATGAACGCGACCAGGGGGGCTATTTTTGACCGTTCGCAATATCAACGAGTACACGTATCGTTATAGTCTAAGATACGGAGAGCATGTCAAAGACATGCAGATACGATCAGAATGTGACGATACGAGTACACGTTACCATTGCGAATGGTCAAAAATTGCACCCCAGCGCGGTCGACGCTGCAATGGCGGCGTATGCGTTATTAACGCGACCGGCTCTGCAATAGCGGCGTATGCGTTATGAACGCGACCAGCTCTGCAATGGCTGCGTATGCGTTGTGAACGCGACCAGCGCGGTCGACGCTGCAATAGCGGCGTATGCGTTATGAACGCGACCGGCGCTGCAATAGCTGCGTATGCGTTATGAACGCGACCGGCGCTACAATAGCGACCTATGCGTTATGAACGCGACAGGCGCGGTCGACGCTGCAATGGCGGCGTATGCGTTGTGAACGCGACCAGCGCGGTCGACGCTGCAATAGCGGCGTATGCGTTATGAACGCTACCGGCGCTGCAATAGCGGCGTATGCGTTATGAACGCGACCAGGAGGGCTATTTTTGACCGTTCGCAATATCAACGAGTACACGTATCGTTATAGTCTAAGATACGGAGAGCATGTCAAAGACATGCAGATACGATCAGAATGTGACGATACGAGTACACGTTACCATTGCGAATGGTCAAAAATTGCACCCCAGCGCGGTCGACGCTGCAATGGCGGCGTATGCGTTATTAACGCGACCGGCTCTGCAATAGCGGCGTATGCGTTATGAACGCGACCAGCTCTGCAATGGCTGCGTATGCGTTGTGAACGCGACCAGCGCGGTCGACGCTGCAATAGCGGCGTATGCGTTATGAACGCGACCGGCGCTGCAATAGCGGCGTATGCGTTGTGAACGCGACCGGCGCTGCAATAGCGGCGTATGCGTTGTGAACGCGACCAACGCGGTTGACGCTGCAATAGCGGCGTATGCGTTATGAACGCGACCTGCTCTGCAATAGCGGCGTATGCGTTATGAACTCGACCGGCTCTGCAATAGCTGCGTATGCGTTATGAACGCGACCGGCGCTACAATAGCGACCTATGCGTTATGAACGCGACAGGCGCGGTCGACGCTGCAATGGCGGCGTATGCGTTGTGAACGCGACCGGCGCGACCGGCCCTGCAATAGCGGCGTATGCGTTGTGAACGCGACCGGCTCGGTCGACGCTGCAATTGCGGCGTATGCATTATGAACGCCACCAGCGCCGTCGACGCTGCAATAGCGGCGTATGCGTTGTGAACGCGACCAGCGCGGTCGACGCTGCAATAGCGGCGTATGCTTCGTAAACGCGACCAGAGTTTTCTACGTGTGAAGCGCATACTAATATTATGTTTCATTGTCTTGTTTCTTGTTTTGACAAAAAAATGTACGCCACTTACTTACTTGGTAACAATTATATTTATTAGGGTTAGGCAATTGAAAATACAACTATTTGGTCTCTTGAATTTTTTTCGTATCTTGCTTGATCTGTATCTGGGAGTTATCGGTTGCAAGGATTATGATTCCTTTGACAAAATCGAAAAATTCAAGATGGCTGCTACAATATGGCGAACGAATTTTGTGTTATGGTCTAATTCAATTCAAAATTGGTATCTGGGGGTTTTCAGTGTCGGAGTTTATGATTATTTTGTTGAAATTGAAAAATTCGAATATATAAAATATTTTCCTAGCTGTATAAAAATATTAAATTATTATCCTATGAATAGCTTGACCATACTGATACATTTGTATTTCAATGATAATGACAAAACTTTCTCATTTTCTATACTTGCCAAACGAATCAAAAGTTTTTAAAATGATAGTAGTCTGAACTTTGGACATATTCTTCAATATGCAAGTAGAAGACACGTTGACAAGCAGAATATTTGTAAAAAAATATTCGTTTAGTGTCCAGAGGCCGTATCGTATAGGAGGTGCCCCACCCTGTATACTGTCCTTTTAACAACTTTAGGCTAGCCTGGCAGAGACTTATACGCTTCCAATTTTTTTGTTATACATAAAAATGAATAAATTGAAACATATTTACTTAAATGTCATTTTCAAAAAAGTTTTATAAGGCTAAAGACGCTAAAGTGAATCAACACGATTTACATTTTATGGGTGTTATGGGTTTTTACGCGAACATAATATGATTAATTAACATAATTTTTCGGACTATACTTTCACGTACAGTGAACTTTATTTAGCCCATCACAGCGCCAAATCTAGACGACGTTTCGACAGAATTGCATACTTCTTTCAATTCCCTACCAAGGATACAAGGACAATAACTACATCCCTTGCTATTACCACGACGGACATATATTATATTTCTGTAATGGTTTATTTCTAATTTGGCATTAGTTAGTTATTCGGTATTCCTTTGTGAAAAAAAAATTCCCTGGAAATGCAAAATTGAGATTTTTGCTAACAAATCAAGTACCTTTAGTAGTCTTGTATCATGATCGTATATGCTACTGGATTGATAAAATATTGATATCAAGAAGACCACTAGACAGGTAAGTACAAATTTTTGGTTGATGGTTCTGAAATCACTAGTATCCAACAATAATCATCTGATTTTGATAATAAATGATGTTACTGATACCTACCCTTTAACAACATTCAAAATTCCCTATACCTATCTACTTATGAGAATTATTGATTATTTTATGATTTTGTCTTCTGACCGCCAGTCAAATAAAATATCGAATGTTGACAAAAACGACGACAAAGATAAAGAATAATATTTGAATTGTTTTCTAATTTGCTACCTCGTACCTTAATGACAGATAAAAAAATCTTTACTTAACTTTAGAGATGTACCTATCTGTTGCTCCTTGCTCCCCATATCTTGTAAGTATTTTTACCCAACGTGATTTCGAGTTCTAGTAGGCAATAATGAGACACCCTGTATTGTAACCAGAAATTTTATATGACAAAGGTAAGAGATTATGAAAGTTGTCAATGATAAAATCACAACAAACAACACAAATATACCTACCCAATTGGTGGACAAGTACATATTGTTGGGTCTCGTATTTTTCACAAAGGAGCCCTGAGCATATTTGGCATTTTATATCCTTGTTTCACAAGAAAGACCTCGAGAAAGGCATTGTTATTATATCAAACTATCTGAAATGATATTGTTTTTGATCTAAAAAATAAACAATACCGTATTGTTCCTGGACCCTTATGTTTACATATTTTTCGTTTTTTATTTCTACCAAACTCAAAGGTTGGTAGAACGATTGTTTATTTTTAATCTACACATACATCACTCAATAAGAAATAAGTAAAAGAACAGGATTTTGCCTCCAACGACCTATATCAAGATTGAAATCGGACACTTACCTAATTTAGATTTCGTGTCAATATCCTCATTATAAACACTCGACACAAATATCACAATATGAACTAAAAAAATAATTAGTTTGGATGTCATTTTCACTAAAAACACGAAATCATAGTTCACATATTCCTTCTTTAGGAAACAGAAACGGTCTCACTTCACTACGTCTACACAGTCACCTCTCGCCACTCGCCAGTCAACTGTTTTTATTTTGTCGTTTTTGTCCTGGCATCTGGCTCTGCTCCAGGCATCCATCCTTCTGATATCGCTTGACGTTACAAAGAAACTAGATTGTAGCGCTATCTGCAGAACGGTAGTGCAACGACAATTTCTGACGAAATAGGAAACTGCTACAGAG
Organism: Chrysolina haemoptera; assembly: GCA_958298965.1. NCBI lineage: Eukaryota > Metazoa > Arthropoda > Insecta > Coleoptera > Chrysomelidae > Chrysolina > Chrysolina haemoptera. The sequence continues at coordinate 19,090,410 of OY282593.1, read as the reverse complement.
CGGCTAAGCAACTCTCAGTTGATCCTCTACGTGGCGCTAGTAGTCATGTAGTCGAAATAAAATCCGCGATAACAGTGTCTTTAGAAAGCATCATGAATTTGAAAATAATAGAGTGCCCACCGTCAAAATTTTCACTGATAAAACCTAAATACGTCGTTATGACGACTACAAAAATTTATAGATACTGTTTTATTTTCAAATGGAATAGCTTAAGTACTTGGGTCATTGGGGGTGTCAGCCCACTCGAACATGTGGAAAAAACGACCATGAGAAAATTTATCAATAAGCAGCTGATTTTCTCAGGATCCATTCATTGAGACCACTGGCGGATCTAGGGAGTTTTTCAGAGGGTGGGATTGGACATATGGACCTCTCGAAATCAAAACGAATTCACTCTGAATTTTGATTTCGAGGGAATTTTCTTCACAATGATCATACAAATTACTTTTTTTGTCGACCTCTACATAAAATGACATTTTACGTACTAATTTCCGGACGAATAATCGACTATTTTTGAAGGCAAGTACTTTTCGTCCGCTGTGGTCACTTCCTATGCCGTATCATATTGACCACAGCGGATGAAAAGCGTTTGCGGACGAAAAGTGTTGCCAAAAAATATAGTCGATTGTTGATTCGAAAATCGGAAATTAGTAGGTAATTTGTAGAGGTCGACGAAAAAATGTAATATGCACCTCGGCGAAACACATTCACCCATTTGAAAGAGGGCCACCTCTCTATTATCCGATTCAGAAGTTTTTTTTTTTCAATAGATGATAGAGCATCAATAGTTCTAGTTGAATGCCATAAATTCGAAATAAAAATAAAAATTTCAAGGCCTACTTCTAATTTTTTTCAAGGTCCAAAGTCCAAAAAACATATTAGCGATTTTTTTAAAAAGAATTTGGTGGCGCCACTGGATTCACGACATTTTAATGTGGTTGATGTGAAAATTATGTAGGAATGCGTCCATCAATAAAAAAGTTATATTGGTATAACATTTGAAAAATTTGTCAATAAATCAACCCACCACTTCAATTTCAGAACAGATTTTGATGAAATTCTGACCAAATGTATTTCGAAGTATTCTGAATCTAGTGGTGTAGTCAGAATTTTGATAAAAGTTCTGAAATTGAAGAGGTGGGTTGATTTATTGACAATTTTCAAATTTCATTCCCATATAACTTTTTCATTCATGGACACAATTCTAAGTGATTTCCACTTAACACACTTGAGAATGTCGTGAATCCATTGGCGCCGTCAAATTCTATCTAAAAAACTAGCTAGTATGTTTTTTGAATTTTTGACCTTGAAGAAAATTCGAAGTAGGCCTTGAAAGTTTTATTTTCATTTCGAATTTATGTCACTCGACTAGAACTATTGATGTTCTATCATTAAAAAAAAACGTATCTCTACTAAGAGACTTTTCATGGAAATGGCTTTCATCTCTCAATCAGATAACTGCTTAAATAAAAAAACAGATCTCAATCATTTAAGTGAAATTTATTCATATATGTATTACTCATTGATAAAAAGCCGACAGAACAACTATCAAATAATGTTTCAAATAATCTTTGAATAATTCTTCTAACAATTCAATAAGAAATATGCTCGCCCTTCTGAGTTGGTACAATTGGCTGATTTACTCACAAGCAGAGGCCAAATCGTGGGCTCTACCTGTCAAACTTCCATTCATAATTTTCTTCTTTCAATGTCATATGTCATTTGTCTGTTTCCTAACCAAGATGAGAGACACGTGCTTGAGTATTTCCACACGTGGAAATTATTCATATAAATTTTAAAATGTTTGTGTTAATTGACTTATTATTTTAATTAGTGGCCTTTTAATGTTATTTTATCATCAACTTCATGTTTCTCATTCGATAATGTTGTATAACTTTCATCACATCATTTTGCAATCAACCTCAAAGACACAGTAAGTAAGTATAGCTGTTACTGGGCTTCACTCCATTTTAGTATACATTTCGCTTATTAATTGTAGGTTCCCTGAAGATGACCTGGTCTTCTCCTAACCAAGAGCATTGATTTGGCCTGGTGTGGTCAAAATAAAAAGTAATTTTAACAATTTTAAATGTAACGTATTTTATAAAAAAAAATTTAAGACATCCTTCCATATATATATATATATATATATATATATATATATATATATATATACTGTGGATTTTATTACTTTGGTTACAAACCATTAACTCATTGCCATCCCCCCCCCCAAAAAAACTCCCTAGATCCGCCAGTGGGCTCCCACCGCAAGCGCTCAGACGATGAATCGGTTCTAAACACCCACATGAATGAAAAACTTCAAATATACATACTTTTATTTCGAGTCATACCTGTTATAAATATACCAACCCTGTAGCGTGAGTACGAATATATGTCAAATAAAACCCATGCGCAGAACTAGCGTCGCGCGTTGTTTCCGTAGAATCATTTGGTGACATCTTGAGTCAGATCGACGACGAACTGCTTGTCGTCCTTCCTTCCACGTAATCCGAATATGTAAGTGGAAGGCTTCGGGACGTTCGTGTAACAGTCTTGCTTGGTTTGCAACGATATGGTTTGTGAGAGGTACGTTTGAGTCACCATCGAGTTTCTGCAATCTGATTTCATGGTTTGGGTCGAAATTGTCTTGCATTTGGACAGGTTCGCCTGAAACAAACTGAACTGTTAGTCATCGATGGAAATAGTTATTGCACTACTGTATTTGTTAAGGATACAACGGAAGCGTGAGGCGGTGTTACCCTTCATCAGGGGCCAAGTACCCAGATATAGCACAGGGCGTCTTCGGGACGTCCGGTTTATGTCCATTTTTGGTCCGAATGTCCAAATGTTTGGTCCAAACATGTACGTCTCTGGTACGTCCATTAGAGGTCCGACATTGTTTATTTTTCCAGAATAAGTGTATGTATATGAAGTATTTATTATATCAGATTGATGTTTACCGATATGTTTCAATGAACGAAATTCATAAAATAAAAAAAATATTTGAACAAAGTGAATTTCGAATATCAACATTTTTCTGTTTAATGGGAGTTTCGACTGTCCCGAGTCGCAACGAATGGATCCGACTCCAACATTCTCGATTCAGCTTTCAGGTAAGCAGCATAGCATCTAGCTAATCTAGCATTTCTACTGGTTTGTTTGTTGTGTTCTGCGTTCTGCACGTTTAATATTATTATATAGTTCTAGGTACAATAATAATATTGTAGTAACTAAACAGTTAACAGTTGTGTTGTTTCAATAAAATAAAATCTTGTCATCCTGTCAAGAAAACAGACGCTGGCTTTGGATTTTTCGGTGTGTAAAGTTAAAAGTGCGAAATAGTGTAAATGATGAATGTGTTTTTTATTTGTAGATATCAGGCAGTCACGTTGTATTTATGGGTGAGTAGAGATTGAATTAGAAAATAGATAATAGGTATACCTACTTTACTAAGAACATGATGAAACATAACCTCCAAAAACACAATACAATTTACTAACTTTCCTGTTGTTTAAGGTGCTGCAGATAAAGTAGGATTGTCGCAGAATTATACTGCAACTGAAAAATCAATTCAATGTGGCTGAAGAGAGCAACTGATCGGATGAGTACGGACCAGAACAAAAAAAAAATTGAATTAATGAACCGCTTGAAGTGATATACCGAAAAACCGAGAAGTATACTTCTAATTTTTGTGACAATTTTATTTATTTTATGTATCATGAGTACTTATACTGTTCATAAACCTGTTATTCTTCAGATAATATAGAACAAAACCTGTAATTTTTCAGAATAATATATAAAAAGTTTTGATCGTGATTTTCATTTTATTTGTACTTACTGGCAATTTTAGAGATTTTTTATTGATCTATCAGTGATGTGTTTATCATTATCGGTGTCTGGTCACAAATTAACATTATTTATGATAAAATTCAAAATATTCATGAAAAATATGTTTTTGAACCTACATACGTTAAAGATCTTTAAATGGTCCTATTCAGACCCAAAATTGTCTTAAATCGGACGTCCTATGGACATCTGGTTTTGTAACATCGTATGTCCATAGGATGTCCACCGGACGAAAAATGGACGTCCCTAGGACATCTGTAATGTCCGAAACGAACGTCCTGAGGACGTCCATGGGACGTACTTGTGCTATCTGGGTAGCTCAGTGGTTGAGACTTTGAGACTGAAGCGTTCAAAACCATTGACTGCTGGTCGGCTAAGTTCGAATCCTTAGCGACTACAGATTTTTATCTGATGGCCTGAGAAAGTGCTAGCAATCGCACGTTGAAAGGTAAGACCTCGTTAATCCTTGGCTCGTACAAGTTTCGTCTTTTGAGGGCTGCCGTTCGTAGCTGGTTAACGGAAAAAACAATTTTAAACAATATTTTTAAACAACAACAATCTGTGCTGATGTGTAGATGGATGGGACTGTCACCATTATTGTTCATGATTTATGAACATCTTTTCCCTTACTCCCTTATTCCCCCCCAATTTATGCAAATGATTTCGAAATATCCTTTTCTCCACTAATCCTACTAATCGAATGTATGAATTTTGCTGTTGTTCTATACATTCAAAGAAGATAATCATTACACCACAAGTTCAACGAATATATAACAGTCTTGTTATGAGAGGATCCATCAGACATGGTAGGAATAAACAAGAAATGATGACTTTTGAAATATCACCTGAAGCTTAGCAACTCATTGGATCAGACAGACTGGAATAATATTGATTATTTGTTCTCAATGATCAAATGTTGTGAACGCGCAAATTTTAAACCAACCGTGTCGCTTCAGGCCAACAAAACGCACCTAGTTCTGCACTACTTTGTCTGTGGTCCTGTGCCCGTCGTCCCACCTCTACTATACTAACCTCATTCCTTTGTTTTGCGTGAATGTGGACGCATCGTCAAATTCGTTCGAACAAGTTTGCAATTGACTGAAGAAATTAAACGTAAAAGATATAGATTCCCCTCACAGTACATGACATCCAATGGACGTCCGTTTTACGTCCAGCTAAAGTCCAAACGTCCATGGACGTTGAATGTATGTACAGGACATGGGCGTAAGATGGATGTCCAATTTTGTACATCCATTGTACGTACGCTAATTTCCAAATTTTACAAGATATATTTTTTGATCGATTTCAAAACACCTACAAAAAATGTAACAAATTTTTTTTCAGTGAATCAATAGTGCAGGAAATATTTAAAGAAATCGGAAAAATCGATATATCTCACGAACTAACCCAAAAATTAGGATTTTTTTGCAAAAAAATACCTCTCGACAAACCCTACTGGCCTTCCAAATTGTTTTTTCCGATTTCATTAGCCGAAGCACCAAAATCTCAAAAACTTAACGAGATATCGGAAAGTGTGTATGAAGAATTTCATTGTACTCAATTAATTCTACAAAAAGTTATGAGTGATTTTTTTTAAGTCGACGGGATATTTCCGAATATGTCGCAAACGGTTACAGATTTTCGAATTTTACATAGGTCCTTTTTATTTCGTTTTTAAGAAATCTACAAAAATGACAATGCATTATTGCCCTTGCACTGCTCTACAAAAAGTCCCAATGAAGGTTCTCCATTACTTGAAAAACAAACGAAATAACAGTCGCTTAGCTCGTAGAAATTTTGTTTTCCTACATGTTCGGGATGCTGCCACTGCTCAACCCACCCACGGAATCGCAGCTGACTTTCACGAGACATCATAACACCCTCTCTGGAGCATTTCAGTAGTTTTCCTCCCGGGAGGAAATTGGTGACGAAAACATTTCGCTGGCTTGTAGCCCGAGGTGGTGCTGTAGGTTTTCCAGGTTTTCCTGCAGCTGAAAAGTGAATACGCCACCAAAAATCAGTAAGCCGCCCCGGAGCGCCACGGCAAATAATAATATTAGCCGTCCTCTACCCGCACAGGTTATGCCTTTGGGTACACTCTACGAGTGTTTATGAGGGAGTATTATTATTATTATTCTAATTGTGGCGTCTATCGAGAAGCAGATTGAATTTGCAAATGACAATGTTTTTTTATCTCCACTATGAATCAGACAACTGTCATTGGTCAAGTTATGTATGTCCTTTATTCATCTCTTCTAGGAATAATTCAGATCAATCCAGAAGAGAGGCAGTTACTGAAAATATTTAGCCATTATTTACTGACCTTTATTTTAAAATTCAGCAAATTTAGTAAAATAAAAGTAATATATATATTGTAGAATATAAAATATTGTTTACTCGAATATAGAAGTCAATTGATGAACACAATATAATTGAAACCATAAGAAAAAAACATCATCTCGAAGCTTTTCTTGGTCTGTTTTAATTTCAGAAGGAGAATTCTTGTTCTAATTTTTCCTGTATCCATCAATTTTTCCCGCTGAGTTTCTATAACCATCTGGTGCTCCTTTTTGGCATGAGATGTCACTGTTGAGGCCTCGTTTGATATCAGTTTTTTATGTGCCTATCAGAATGTTCCATATTGTTAGGTTTGCTTTAATCTGACGCCATTTCTTATGCACTTGAAGGTCTAGTTGCAGATCCTTTAAAAACCCGTGAGTCTTGTTCTACTGCTGAAGTGTTTGACTCATCGGCAGAAGAGTTATCTTCTGGAATTGAAGAATTAGAAGCTACCCAAATATCTTCTGGATTCAGAACTCCTGTTTTCGAAAGGACTGCTATCTGCGGAAACTTTCTCAACAGAGATGTTCTGGGCTTTCTTTGCTGACCTGGTCTTGTTTTCAAAAATATGGAAATAATTCTGAAGAATAACAATCAGAATATGCTTATCTTCAGAGTGAATGTAGGATCCCCCTTTTTCTGCAACTTCTGATTATTTTTGGACCAAACTACCAGATAATTATACTCAAATAAGAATAATTCAACCTTTTTCAAGTTGATTATGTTAACTAGGTATTTGAATTTGAATTACTGTGAGACTGACATCATGATACAAAACGCCAGATTTCCATTGATGCCAAATAGTACGACAATCTAATCGCAATTTAATTAATTACGGTTAATCCAGATATTCTATCAAGTGAAGATTAATTAACCTGATATTTAGAATCATTTGGTGAAACTGAACCTAATCCAGTTAGGTTAATCTGGATTAAACACAGAAACCGTGCAAAACAAGTATGGCGGTCATAGTGTTCTTGAGGAACATTGCACAAGTATCTGGTAGCTGTAATTGAATATCGTACCTCATTGGATTAGTAGAGAGGAGGACATTTCTACTTGACTTCCACTTCAAATATCAGAACAGAATTGAGGCAAAAAAAAAGGATTACCATAAGTAAAGCTTCTCTCTTGTAGTCCCATATATTCCATTTGTAATTACGAACCATGTTGGGAGGAAAAATTATATCATCTTCCAACTGTGTTTCCTTGTTTTCAGTTACTTTGGCAGATTTCTTCTCTCGAACCAATCTGAATTGAAAAAGTAACATTAAATGATGACGAAAAATTAAAAATTTCCATTAAAAAAGATAATCTTACTTTGTTGGGCGATCAAGATGAATCACTTGGGCCCGTTTTCACCAACATCTTTAATCCCGATTTAGTTCTTAAATGGAGCTTTAAATCGAAATTAATACGTTGCAGCGTTTCACAATACTGTAAAGTGCGATTTAATTGACTAATCGCGATTTAGTGTTGACCTCATAGAAATTATAATATATATATTTACTAGTATATATAGTAGTAAGTATATATATTATAATTTCTATTATAATATATATACTTACTAGTATATATAGTAGTAAGTATATATATTATAATTTCTATGGTTGACCTGCCATTTATTAGGACGGGTTTCACCAATATTCAATCTCACTTTAGAGATAATCGACAATTTAAATCGGGCGTGACGAGATTAACTAGACGTAAAATTTGAGAAAAATAAGAATTTCGTAAAAATGGCTTTCCGGGGAGTTTATAATCTTGCCTTCGAAGACAACAATGATGAAAATTATTTCGTCATTCGGCACCGTCGATAGATAAGAGAACAGTATCCCAAATTCTGGAGTCTATCGAGGACCAGATTGAATTTTCAAACAACAAAGTGTTCTTTATCTCTACTATGAATTAGAAAATTGTTATTGTACAAGTTATGAATGTTCCTTATCCATCTCTTCCAGGAATAATTCAGATTGATATTGTTATAACTCGTGTTATAATCATTTACTGACCATTATTATATAATATATATACAATATAATATAATATGTTGTTCACTAAAACAATTTAAAAATAATAAGAAAAACCATTATTTCAACTTGGAGCTTTTCTTGGTCTGTTTTAATTTCAGGAGGAGAATTCTTTTTCTAATTCCTTTCTGCCTCAATTTTCCAAGGTGAGTGTTATAACAGGTCGCCTTCTATCCCAGCAAACAATTTCGGTCGGAATTTTGTCGGCTCAAAACCTGGTTGCCAGAATTTGCCGAAGCGGTAAAAAAGTGACAAACGACGTCGGACCGATGTCAATAGGACACAATGGCCGACGGTAGGACCAATGCCTGTATGCCAAAATATACTATATTGGCACACCTCTGGGCCGATGGCAGTAAACCAGAATACACTAGTTGGTACAGTTCTGGCCCAATGCCTTCAAGCCAGAATATAGTATATTATGCCTCTGGACCATTGCCTGTTGCGTTAATAATTAACAGTGCTGCTCCTAAGGTGGCGTAAGGAGTTAGTAACAAGGCCTATCCGGAACACGTGGCTAATGGACCATAGCAGTCGATGCCAACACACAAAAAAAAATAGACACACTGACAATTCTTCATCAGTTATATTGGTCCATTTTGTTGGCAAATAGCAAATATGGTAACCCAGAATAAAATATATTTCTCTTATAGCAAAATTCAAACCTTGTTATACCAAGGCAAACAGAACTCGATTGTGTAAAACTTGAGGTGGATTTTTTATTGTACTTATATCTTGATTCTTCTGCCATACTATTTTCCAATGACACATTGAAGGTACTCTATAACAAAATGCAATCAGCACTCAGCTTAGCCAAAACTGAATCACTCAAAATCTCAAAAAAGTCAAAAATACTAAAATAAAACTTTATGATAAAATTAGTTAGTGGCAAGCTCGATGACATATGACACAGACATGAGCATTCAGCGGTGTTGTCGGTGTTTTTTATAAATGACAGCAGGACAGTGACGGCATGCCTGCGTTGTCAACTCAAAACCTGCTCAGTATGGTATTTATCTACTAAAATTATATCAAAATGAGAGTAAAAACAGAAAAATAACAGTAGGAATATAATTTTGAATAACCAATTTATACCATTCTCACTATGAAATTCCGCAGTACGCATATATAAGTATATAGAAGTCCGACTCAATTTTCAATTATTATAATGTGCTCCAGAATGGTTTTCTATCTCTCTCATTTTCATGTAACGAAGAATACTGCCAGCGGGCAGACACGCCTGGAGAATCAAACCAGTGCCTCCCAAAAAAAGGTAACTGCAAGCGATTTCATAAAATGTCATAAAAAACAACCATACAACAACCCATTTTTTTTATTGCTCCAATTTCGGAAACACCCTGTATAACCTTAGATCATATTAGCTATTATAAAATTTCTCCTCTTCTTCGCCGGATACACTAGAATAAGGCGCCAATGTTTGGATGACATATCGGTATAACGATAATAATTATGATGCCACTGGCCCAGTACCGGCTGATAATATGTTAACCATAACAATATGCCATACGATTAGCCGACGTTTGGATGACGTCGGTAAAAAGACTATACGAAGTGACAATATTGGCCCTTTGCCGGGTGGATAATAGGTAAACGATTGCATTATACTATACAATGGACCGACGTTTGGCCGTTGCTACTACAATAATGAGTGTAGGAACTTTTTTTTTCTTTGACTTCTAAATCATTTCGTACATAAAAACAAAACACGAGATTATTATGCTCAACCTTGTTCAAGTTGATTATGTTAACTCCTATTTGAATTTGAATGAGTGACACTGACATCATGATACAAAACCCCAAGTTTACATTGATGCCAAATAGTATGATAGTCTAATCGCAATTTAATTAATCGCGATCTTCATCGGGTGATTGAGTTTTAGTGAAACAGAAAACACTGTTAATACATTATTTCAACTTGGAGCTTTTCTTGGTCTGTTTTCATTTCAGGAGGAGAATTCTTTTTCTAATTCATCATGAATTCAGGTCAAATTCCAAAATCTTTCAAAGTGGGCATTATTAAACCCATATATAAATGTGGAGATAAATTAGAGGCAAAAAATTACAGGCCCATTTCACTAATATCAAGTTTAGCTAAAATTATTGAGAAAATCTTGAAATATAGAATGGAACAATTTTTAGAAAAAAATCATTTGATTTCTGAAAAACAATTCGGTTTTAGAAAAAATATTTCTACCCAGGATGCTATCTGTCATTTGACCAATAATGTATATAAACACCTTGATAATAAAAATTCAGCTATAGCTATTTTTTTGGACCTAGCTAAAGCTTTTGCTACGGTTGACCATAAACGACTATTAATGAAATTAATAAATATTGTATTTCGCGACAAAGTTCATGATCTTCTCAGAAATTATTTAAAAAACAACAATATGTTGAATTTGGTGTGCCACAGGGGACCGTTTTGGGGCCACTTCTATTTCCTATCTATCTCAACGACCTTTTTTGCGTTAATACTCTAGGAGAAACTCAAAGTTTTGCAGATGATACAGTAATGTTATATGGAGAAAAAAATTGGCTTGAATTACAGACTAAAGCAATATTAGATTTCATAAAACTAAAAAAATGGTTTGATTGTAATATACTCACAATTAACTTTGAAAAAACAAAATATATACCATTCACATTTTATAATAATACGCTACCATACTTGGGGCCATTAATAATTAATGAAAATACTAGAATCGAAGAAACTGATAGTATACAGTACTTAGGTGTTATGTTCAACAGACATATGAAATGGGATAAACAAATAGTATTCCTATTGATAAAAATTGCGGAGTTTGTTATCAAAATTTAAGTATCTCAAAACATTTATGGACATAAAAACTCTCAACATTCTTTATTTTTCATTAATACAATCTCAATTGAATTATGGGATTCTGGCTTGGGGAAGAGTCGTGAAATCCCACCTCAGGAATCTTGAGGTTCTCCAGAAATGGTTTTTGAAAATCATATATAGGAAGTGTTATTTATATCCAAGTTAAAATTTGTACAGGGAAACAAAGAAAATTGATATAAGACAATTATTTGGATACAACATTATGGTTTATATCCATAAACATAAATCGAATATAAACTTCAATGATCATATATATTATAATACAAGGAATAAAAATAATATCATAGTAAAAAATAAAGTTAAAACAACAAGGTCTCAGAAAAATTTCAAATACTTATTGCCATTCTTCTATGATTTGATTCCAAAACATATAGAAATGAACAAGTCAGTAGTATCTTTTAAAAATCAAATTAAAACATGAATTCATGAGTCTCCTCGAAATGTGTTTCATGATATCTTTCACTTCAATTAACTCAGTCAATTTGCCTTTTATTATCATTTTATTCCATTTCGAAAATTTACAAAACATATGTATATAATATGTGAATTAATGATGTATATATAATTCTTACATGTTATTTTCTCGCAACAAGTTTTTAACTTCGCGAGTATATTTTTTAGAATTTTGAATACACTTTATTATTATTATTATTATCATTATTTTTATTATTAGATTTACTATCAGGTGGAGATTAATTAATCTGAGATTTAGAATCATTTGGTGAAACTGAGCCTTAGTGTTCTGAAGAATGAAAATGAGCAAGTGTATGAAACATATCGTAAGGTCATGATAACTGTACAAGATCACTATCTCGACCTGTTGAGATAATAATGTTAATTGACCGAGATAATTTTGTTCATCTAGATATCTCGACCAATGGAATGAGATATATGAAGATGATCTCATAAGTAAATTATAATGACCGTCCGAGATAATAACAAAATTGTACGCACTGATTTACGTTCATAACTATTTCTAACTGCTCCTTCAACTGCAAAAAGTTTATCAATTGGGGTTTTATTCTTCCTAGATTCAAGGCATGTCTCATGTATCTGAAAAATAAGAGTTTATGAAATAGTAGATCAAGAGCCCGTGTCACTATTTTTGTTTTGATTTTGATCACTTTTTTTAAACAGATCGGTAAGCCTCCTAACCAAACTTCGCCCCGGATATGATGTATGGCGAGGATCTCTGTAGCATCGTCGACATTGATAATACAAGTTTCAGTGGTCAATGAGCGTAAACTTATCACTAACAAAAATAGTGACACGGGCTCTCGGTCTATAGTGTAAAGGTGCGTATTCACTATAGAGCATTCGTTCCGTATGAACACCGAATGAGCACCGAACGAGCCAATGCTCAGACAGTGGGGACGCTGATTGGAGCACGAACAGAATGCGCGTGCGGTGCTCGGGCCGATCTGTTTTTGTCGATTTCGATTCCGAACCCAATATTTTCTCAGTTTCTTCGTCTGTTTTAATTTCAGAAGGAGAATTCTTGTTCTTATTCTTTCCTGTCTCAATTTTCTACAGTGAATGTCCATCACCATCTGGTGATCCTTTTCGAGATGACACCGTTTAAGGCAGTCCTTCACTTGAATGTTCCAAGCAATCCCAAGAATTTTCTTTGATTCGACGACATTTCTTCTGTAGTTGAAGGCCTAGTTGCAGAGGCTTCAGGAACCTGTGAGTTTTGTTTCTACTGATGAAGTGTTTGTTTGACTCATCGGCAGAAGGGTTATCTTCTGGATTTTCGTGACGGAACATTGAAAAAATTGCAAAATAGCCTAAAAAATCATTTTCTTCTACGGTTTATTGCTTATAAGTTGAACACTACAAATTTTTCAACGGCCTCAAGGACTACTTGTAAATTGGCATATTGAAGCTGAGTGGGGAAAATCCCACTTTTTCACTACAAAACTCTAATTCATTATTGGATTCCCCCCAGTTCTCTGTCTATAGCAAACGCTCTAGTAAAAGAGGGGTTTCTCTCCTTCTGTGCCAGTGGATAAACGCTAATTTGAAAAACAGGGTCATAACATCAGCAATCGGCGCAATAACACTAACACCTAGAGCAAAAGGGGATGTTTGCAGGGAGGAGTGCTATCGCCCGGAAAGTTATTAAAAAAAATACAGTAGCCTTCTTCAATCTATGCAGGAGAATGTGCGAAAAACATTAGGGGCTACAGGTAGGAATGGCTCGACGGCTCGGAGGACTGCGAAGACAAGCATGTCTAAGTGCCACCGGGGCCATAAGAACCACCCCAACAGCCGCCTTAGAGGTCTTGCTCAACCTGCCAGGCCAGTCACGAGCAGGCTGCTTAGAAGACAAGCACCCATAAGCAATATGCACGGAAGAGACTACAACAAGCTATATGAAGAGTTGAAAAACGACCCGGTTACAAGAATTCCATCAGATGGCATACTTTCCGCAGATAAAGCTTTGACAAAACTTCAAAGACAAGTATAACGGACAGGGATGCGTGGAAGGAGGGACCTCCCATCAATGCGGAAATCGCGGTCTACATTGATGGCTCAAAAACTGATGAAGGTTCAGGAGCCGGCATTTACGGAACCAAGCCGAAGATGAAAATCTCATTGAGCATGGCCAAACAAGCGACGATATTTTAAGCGGAAATCGTCGCAATACACCATTGTGCACAAGAGCTAATAAGGCATGAGTGTTCAGAAAAAATCATTGTCATAGCCAAGCTGCAATAAAATCAGTCAACCCAATGCAAGTTCCCAGAATACTTGTTTGGGGCTGCATAGAAGCACTAAAAGAGCTGGGCAGTCAGAACAGACTGACACTAGCCTGGGCACCAGCACACACAGGTTATAGAGGCAATGAAGAGGCCGATACACTAGCCCGAGAAGGAGCAAGTAACGCCCTGAATGGCCCAGAACCGTTTTGCGTTGTTTGAGACTATCAACACTCCCTTCTTATGGCACTGTCACTAGCAGTCATCGACAAAACCTCAAACTAGACTGTCAGATGAGTCGTTTAATTGAAACTGCTCCAATGACGAACAAGAGTACTTTTAGTTTTATTACAATTTAATTATTTGAGAAATTCACTGAAGATGTCATTAAAGAGTCAATAATAGTTTTGGAGTGGGTGTTTGCTGACTCAGCAGAAATACGCCAATTTTTATTTGGCATTTGAGCCCGAACTATTTGTCGGAAAAAAAACCTGAACAGTGGAATTTGTAGGAAATTTTATGTACTTTCATTTCGAATGGAAAAGTTATTCACGAAAAAATGATAGTTTTCAGGTTATAAACGAAAAACTACAAAAAATAGATTTTTCACCAGTTTTTTGCATTTTTTTTAATGTTCCGTCAAGAAATTTTGTTAGCAAACTTCAGATTCGGATTCGGCACTCCAAAAAACATATGGAATGGAAGAAATCAAAACAACCCCAAAACTTTCTCGCCAGGGGCCTTGTCGAATACAAATTTACTGAAATAGATCTTCATCACATGAAAGAGTTCTGGTGAAATGAGAAATACTGCTAATCCAGATTTACTGTCAAGTAGAGATAAATTAATCTGAGATTTATAATCATTTGGTGAAACTGGGCTTTAGCTTCGCTCGCAGAAGGAATTCATTGCTACACCTCCATTTTCCTGCTGATCATGACTATGGCCATTTTGTGGGGGTTATTGGACAGTTTCTCCCTCTATGGTATTCATTATATCTCAAGGACATAGAAAATCGTATCTTTGGTTGAGTTATTTATTACTATTGCCGTCGTCAGCATCTGCTTGCAGATCAACCTCGCAGAACCATACTCTCGTTGTGCAAGTCATCCACAAGCAGTGACCACAGCAAAAGTAAGAAAACCCCCCATTTAGGATAATTGGATTGCAGCTGTACACTCTATTTCTTTAGAGAGGTCGTTATTGTTCTGTTTGAAGCATTTTTTGTCTTCCTCGGATGCTGTACTGTCGCTAGCTACACCTCAGCCTCTTGGACTTTTCGTGTTTTCCGGGTTAGTTTTACAGCACCCACTCCGTAACTCTGGCCCCCTGTACCAGTCTATACAGGTTCTTCACCGGTTGACTGCTGTATTCTTCGGGAGTTACTCTAGGTTTCCCGAATATTGCCTGTCTCTTGCAGTTTAATGCCTCGCATTCTAACAGTACATGTCTGGCTGTTTCTGTCCCTTTACCACATTGTCTGCAGGAAAGTTCTCCGTTGTACAGCCCCATTTTGTGCAGGTGTTTTCTCATTGGGCTGTGACCAGTGAGAAGGTCTGCTATTGTTCTAACTTGATTCCTGCTCAACTTGAGTAGTTCTTCAGTTTTGTGCTTTGACGGTCCTTTAATGAATGTTTTCCCGTGGTGCATGTGAGGGGCTTCATTCCACCTTTTGTTTTTGCTTGACCCAGTCCCGAATGCATCCTCGAATATCGGATTTGTCAATCCCGAGTGCTGGTTCTGCCCCAATGTATGGAGTTGATGAGCCCACTCTGGCTAGCTCATCAGCTTTTTCATTGCCCTCGATTCCACAGTGTCCTGGAACCCACATTAAAGTTAATTTGTTGTGTTCTGTGAGAACACCGAGTTCTTCTCGGCATTCTCATACCAGTCTTGATGTCACTTTTGGATTCATGAGATTATTCAGTGACGCCTGGCTGTCTGTGCATATTTTGATCCGTGCATTGTGCATTTTCCTCATATTGATTTCTCTCATGCATTGCAAGATGGCGTACATCTCTGCTTGGAATACGGAGGTGTTTGTTCCTGGTAAGGCGCTTATTTGGGAGTTTCTCCCCTCACTGTATATTCCAGCGCCAGTTCCTTCCCTGGTTTTGGATTCGTACGTGTACCAGATCCTCTGTCCAGGTTTATCCCTGATATTGTCATTTGTCCATTCCCTTCGTGTTTGAAGCAGTCACATAATCATTATAGGTTACATTCATTTAGAGAACTTATATGGTCCTTCTATGTCCAGTGGGACACTTGATGCTTAGAATGGTCCCACTTTTATATAACGGGAACTATACCTCCTTCTGGTGTGTTGCTTATTTCTGAGTCAAGATTGTTCGGGCTAAATTTGCCAGTCTGGTAGGCATAGTGGTGAAAGTTAAGGAACTTCTTTATTAGTTAACTACACCTTATGTGCCATCCTGTATTTTTGCCATGTTTTCAGTAAAAAAGATGTCAGGTTGATACGTCTGAGCGATTTCCGAGCAGTTTCAGTCCGATTTGTAACAAAACTGTAGATATGCCATCCTCTCCTGGCGATTGGTATGGACGGAACAAGTTTAAATGATCCGAACAGGATCATTTTAAAAAAAATCGAAATAATACGGAGTTGGTGTAATTTTAGTGATGCAGTATTTGAAAAAACTTACCGATCCGGATTCTTTGAGAAACTCTCACACGCCTGTGGGCAAGAGAAGACGAAATTCATGTTTTTATATTTTACAATTCCCATACTAGGATTTCCAGGTATCAGTCCTCCGTCTGTTTCCACCAGTTTCCAACAGCAGAATCCCAGAAACTACAATTTACACAATAATACGACCAAGTAGTCGATGCCAACACACCAAAGAAAAAAGAAAAAAAAATAAGACCAATCGATGGGGCATAAAATGAGTGATTCTGTGACAAAAATAGTCCTTCGCGGGAGTTCAAGAGGATAGGTTACACCTTGTACATGCAAGTGATACCAATCTTATTGTAGTGTTGCAAAAAAAACTACTATGCTTCGTGCAAAAGAGACAAGGAAAAACATTTTGGAATGGTGTATTCTGAATAGTTTAGAACTGAACACTACAAAAACTCAGATAATTAATTTAATATATAAGGCTAATGACCTGATAATAAAAGTTAATTTAATTCAAAAATACATTTCATCAGATAGGTAGTAGTTTTGTACAGCAAATAAGAAGAAATAAGGAATAAGATACAAGACACAGACAGACTCATTTTATAGATTAATTGAATTAAATAAGAACTGATGGGAATGCGTAGTGTTCAAATTGGTTATGGGTTTTCAATACAATATTATAATTTGTATTGCCGTAAAAAATAAATAAAAAAGTTAAAAATTCGTTACACACAACGATGGACACGTTATCCGGTGTGTAATGAACCTATTTAGCCTACAGTGAGACTACAGAGCAAATAAAGAAAAGAGGTTTGGTGAAAGAAGTACTTGGAAGAAGAACCTACAGGATGAAGATTGATGTAGGACTCGAAAGGAAACGCCACATGAATCAAATAAAAAAATGTAATTCGATTTTGATGACAGGTATACAGTCTAATGATTCAGTTTCTATCGTTCCTCGATCTACCTTGCATGAACATTTTAATGTGGTGAATGATAATATTAAAGCACAAAACACCACTTCTTGTAGTAAATAGTGCTGAACGTTCAGACAATAAGGTTTTGCTACATGATGAAGATAGATGTAGGACTCGAAAGAAAACGTCACATGAATCGAATAAAAAGATGTAATTCGATTTCGATGACAGGTATACAGTCTAATGATTCAGTTTCTATCGTTCCTCGATCTACCTTGCATGAACATTTTGATGCGGTGAATGATAATATTAATGCACAAAACTTCTTGTAGCAAATAGTGCTGAACGTTCAACCAATTAGGTTTTGCGTAGACGTAGTCAGTTGAAGCCTACTTATTACAAATTTACTAAAACGGTTACTATTGTTTTAGGAGGGAAGGTGTTACACATAGTGACTCATTTAAAAACGGGCCACCTTTCTAAAACTGTTATTTATTATCCGATTCAGAAGTTTGTTTTTTCAATAGATAGAGCATCAATAGTTCTAGTTAAGTGAATTCGAGATGAAAATAAAAATTTCAAGGCCTACTTCGAATTATGTGAAAATTACGTAGAAATGTTTCCATGAATAAAAAAGTTATATGGGAAAGAAATTTGAAAGTTATATCAATAAATCAACCCACCTCTTCAATTTAAGAACTTTCACCAAATTTCTGACTACACCACTGGATTCAGAATACTTCGAAATACATTTGGTCAGAATTTCATCGAAATCTGTTCTTAAATAAAAAAGTTATAAAATAATAAAAGTAGGCCTTGAAATTTTTATTTTTATTTCGAATTCATGGCACTCAATTAGAACTATTGATTCTCTATCTATTGAAAAAAAAACTTCCGAATCGGATAATAAATAACAGTTTTAAAGAGGTGGCCGCTTTTAAATGGGTCACTCTGTATATGTGTCTAACTTTAGTTTATATCTTTGATGTTTCCATATTCATACCCTGTATGTTTTAGTAGTCTGATGTTTCGTCATTATGACATGTGCGGAAGATCATTGTATTGTATGACAGACACTTGAACTGTACATGTCTCTTCAATAATAGTTATTTATGCAACAAGTGCAAAAAGTAAGGGTTTATTGCACTCGACGTGAAATTGCTCCGTCGTTGAGTACAATAAACAATTTTTGCACGAGTTGCATACAAAAATTTTTCTACGTTTATGCAAAAATCAAAAAATGATTTAAGGTCTCTTCAATAATAGTTATTTATGGAACAAGTGCAAAAAGTAAGGGTTTATTGCACTCGACGTGAAATTGCTCGACGAGGCCGTTTATGCAAAAAGCAAAAAATGATTTAAGGTACGGCACTAGGTGGTGGAAAATGAAAAGCGCAACTTAAATAATTGATTATTACTATCGATTTGCATTGAAACAGATCACTATCGTCTATTTTCCATTAATAATACTCATTTTGAAACTTTCAATTCTGTAATTGTCAGAAATAATTTTTGACTGACGTTTCTATAACCATAGTTGCATTATAAAAATCAAAATCATAGTAGCCGTGAGCGCGTATGTTATCAAGAGGTGTGGTCATAGTACAGACAGTTTGCTCTATGCGCGGGTAGACGGTTTAGAACAAAGCGGATCAGTTTTGATTATGGAGTTTTTCTCGGGAAGCCATTGTTTGTTTAGCTCTGGCTGCTAACATTAATAAAAAATAATATAAAATATGTAAATGTTTAAAACGTATTGCCAATCTCACAGAATATCTGCTAAGTATGTAGTGGGTTTGAACATTTACGTTTGTCATGATAACAGCACGTTGAAGTTGAATGACAGATGAGTGCAATAAAAACTTTATTGCACTAGTGCAATAAAGAACTTATTTTTCCACCGAATATAGTTCGATAAAGTTTTGCTTTTTGCATGAATGTAGAAAAATTATATTATAGTTGAACCATTGATTGCAGTTATTTCAAGTTAAATAACCGATATCTAACAGTTCCTATTTTTCGGAGGCGGCGAAAAAAATTTGATCTGGAATGCACTTCTTGATCGGACTATATTGAAACGTCGTACTCATAGTTATAATCCAGATGATGGAAGACATCAAGAATATAGCTCTGTGTAACAGTCAATAAAACTAAAAGCATAATAGCAAAAATCACATACAAATTAAAAAAAGAGAAGGAACAATAAAAATGAGCAACTTAAAAAAAGGATGACTACTTTCTGTGTGTATTTCAACAATTGCCCGCACTGGCGGATGTTGAACTTGAAACATTTTACCTGCAATCGAACTTTGTCGATATTTTCGAAATTGTCGATGCGCATCACTTGAACTTCTTCGTTGAAGGACTTGAGAGAAAAATCGACGGTTTCTTCCATGCGTTCTGCGTCAGAGATGGCCGACTGATTCTCCAACAGGGACTCGAGCCATTCTTTGTAATAGTTGACGTCCTTAGTGTACGAGTTCATGTTCACCATGATGTCGTGGAGTTTCGACAGCATTATCACTTGATCTTGCAAATTGACCCAAATGTCCGACAACTCTTCGAAAAGTGGCTGGAAATATTCTGTTTATTCGTTGGATGCTGGATTTTAAAATGCATGATGAGCCACTTCAGACATTTTCAGAGAATATAACTTCAAAAAACTTGAAAGATATAGTTGATCTAATTAGTCTACCCCTATCTCTGATTATTAATAAATGTGTTGAGGAAGGTATCTTTCCAAATTATCTGAAAAGAACTATATTAAAACCAAATTATAAAGGAGGAGAAAAGAATAATGTTTCTAACTATCGCCCGATAGCTCTACTCTACTTCCAAAATCTTTGAGAAAGTATTAAAAGAACAACTGATAAATTTCATTAGTGATAATTCTGGTTTTGATAAATTTCAGTATGCTTTCTTGCCAAATTCAAATACCCAATCAGCAGTAACTGATTTCATGAATGAAATTTTTGAAACCTTAGATGAAAGTAAATATGGAGTTGCTATTTTTTTAGATATGAAAAAAGCATTCGATACGGTAAATCATACAATATTACTAGACATTTCAAATAACTGTGGGGTGAGAGGTCACTCATATAAACTTTTTGAAAATTACTTTGAAAACCGTATTCAATATGTTGTTATTGACGAAAATAAAAGTATTGAAAAACAATCCACCATTCGGATTCCCCAAGGTTCAGTTCTGGCTCCAATTTTCTATTTGATTTATGTTAATAGTATAACCAAAATAAAATTGATAGGGAAACATTTTTCTTTTGCAGATGATACTGTACTTTATTATTCAGCCAAAGATTTAAAAAAATTAGAAAACAATATCGAAAAAGATATTCTTTTGTTTGAAAAATGGATAGATGAAATGAATTTAACTATTAACTTAGAAAAAACTGTATACATGATTTTCAAACAAAAAAATATAGACCAAATTAAATTGAATGTAAAAATAAAGAATACAATATTGAAAGAAGTTGAAGAACACAAATATCTAGGCCTATTGATTGATAAGAATTTAAATTTTGAATCCCATGTGAATAAAATAAAAAAATCAATTATTGCTTTGGTTGGAGCAATAAGAAGAATCGATTTTTTAGATTTTCAGATTCAAAATCTCATTTATAATGCCCATATTGTTTCGCATATTCGATATCTAATAACAATTTGGTCATCTTGCAGTAAAAATCAAAAGGACATAATATATCGTTTAATGAATAAAGCAATAAAAGTAATATTTAAAAAACCATGGGAAACACCATCCATAGAATTATACAAAGATACTAACCATTTTACATTAGAAAAACTAATAAAATTTGAAAAATCCAAAGTTGTATACAAGCTAACAAATAATTTGCAAAAAAGTAACAGTCATTTGACAAAAAAATCGAAACTACATGACTGTAATATCAGAAATGCTAATAACTTTCATTTAAATAATATTCATTCAAATATATCAAATATATCGAGTTCTATAGAAACTTACAATAAACTTACTGATGATATAAAAAAATCGAAGTCTATTCATATTTTCTTGAAAAAACTCAAAGAAAATTTGCTATTACATTGTTGTTCATCAATCTATTCCTATGTTAAATTTTTTAAGATTTGTTACTTTTTATCAACTTTGAAATTCTAAAAACTTATACTTAAATATGTTCAATGTCTTGTCTTCCTTATACCAGAACTTGTTCTGTTTGGAAGGTGTATTATCAATAAAAAAAAAATCGAAATATTGTGTCATTTTCCCTATAACTACCTAGCCAAATTTAGGAGAAACCAGAAGATCTTGGACCTTCCACCTGGCAACAACTCAAGTTGGACCTGAATACCTCCTCGGTACCGGACCAAAAGATGGAGTGACCTACAAGATCGGACGAAACATTTCCTGAACAAGGATGCACAGGCCCACAAGAATATGGAGCCAAGTATCCGGAAGTCATTTGTTTCCTTTCCTTTTAACTTCTTTTCGAATTCTCAAACTCAGTAATTCAAATTCAGAGATTGTAAAGGAGGAAATATAGTCAAAATCGGTCGTAACGTGTGGATGTGAGACTTAGCCACCGACAATTTATTTAGTTTCATCTCATTCCTTTGGGTTGAATCATACCCGTTCGAATAAAATTCCAATGATACATGAGACAGACATATACGATTTTCACATGCGAAAAGCAGATGTGTTGATAATAATAATTTTCAGAGGCGCTAACCCGCACGATAAGACCGATTTGGACATCTACAATCACTAGTATTAAAAATTGTTTTATGATAACGTTTCCGGTGTGTAAGGCCTTTGAAATCTCGATTGTAGAAAAACTTATTCATGTTATTTTTTCCCATATGACGCTAAATTGTGAGATGGTTGAACTGAGTATGTTTCCATCTACTGCAATGATACTCTCATCGCAAAATGGAGAAGAATCCCCCCTCACTATTGGAAGTTGAAAGGAGGTAAAAATATACGCACTATTTTGCTGTGCACAAATTCAAAAAGATGGGGAGGACGGAATCGGGTTGGTTCCTAGATGGCGTGCACCCAAAAAGATGAACCCCTGGTGGGATGAACCTGGGAGAACACCATGGTTGTAGGGGTATCGATATACTTGAAGCCCATTAGCACAATTGGCAATAAAAATCTGTTCCCACCGAACTTTGATAACTAATCAGACTCTTTTACTTTGGAGATGTTGATTCCTAATCAATTATAAGATAGATATTTCCCTGAATTAGTTTTCTCTTCAGAATCAAATCATTTTTTAACTTTCTCAATTTCAAATGGGATTATTGAAATAATAAAATACTCAATACCAGAAGTTTCTCGCTCCAAAATTGATTGATATGTATTCAAGAAGTTTCAATAGATTATATTTGCTTATTCCGTATTTTATTTCTCTTCAGCTGACAGAACTTTGTATCCTAAAAGAACCAAACAAAAAAAATAACGCAACGTGGGAAAACAAGGTCTTGAAGTGACTTTTCATAGAGCGAGTGGAGTTACGTTAGGTTTGAATACATGGAAAAACAGAGACAGAATTACTAGTCATGGAATTCTATGGTACGAGGGGATCTCGGTCTTGACTTCCTAAGGCTAAGTGCAAAAAAAATAGGGGGGCTTCTTTCATACTAGGCTGAGTGCTTACTTCATGCAGGGAGATGAAATCGTAGAATTGAAGCCGATAGACATATGAAGATTTACATGGCAGTATTTTAGACGAACAGTAGGGGTATGTTCGGTTACAATGTTCAACTCACAAAAATAATGCTGACAGGAACTGCAATCCTCATATGAACAGTACTATGAAGTTTTTTAAGCAAATCGTCCATATTGTGGTAAATTTCGGATGCGTGTTCTTCAAGCTTTTCGAGTTCTTCTATAATTTTCCTGGAACAAATGAAAAATCAATAGGAAAATTTAAATATCATACATTCATACAAATATAGTACTTTCCACAAATCGAACAGTTTGACGAATTTCCGGAGTATCAATCAAATAAAACAACAGAAACAGAAAACAGTTACTTTTTTGACTAAATGACTGTGACTTATTGCAAATATTGAAATAATTATGATTTAGTTGCAAGCGGATCTTTATATAAAAACCTATCTGAATCTCTTCGTGCTATTTTGAATACGTATTGGATTAAATGAAAGACAAAATGAATGAATGAATGAATGAAATAAAAATATATTATACAATGAGCATGTAATGACATACATTTCCCACGAGTATTATGGGACAGGCACATAATGAAAGTTGCAAATACTCCTAGGAGTTTGCTATTCAGATATTTTAAATATATTGGAAATTTATCAATATGAGGATATTATACTATGCTCTATTAGAATCTAGAATCCAGTGTTGAATGGGGGTGCTTTAGATGTTCACCTGAAAAAATTATCAACAATACAAAAATACTTTTTAAAAATTATTCAACAGTAAAAGCACAAGAGCTTTTTTTTATCGGATAAATTTTTTTCTTCAACGAAATAATTTTGCCAATCAGAAATTTCACGAAAAAAACTGACAGGTCGAGCAATTTTGTCTAATGTCAGTTTTCCGAATGAAATTTCTGATTGGCAAAATTATTTCGTTGAAGAAAAAAATTTATTCAATAAAAGAAAAGTTCGGGTGCTTTTTGCCAAGATAAATCAACGACATTATATAAATACACCACAATAATAATCACCTTGATGGAAACAGTTATTTGAAGGAGTAGTTATTAATAACACAATTTTAATAATGCTTTTTGTAATCTGTTCAGACATCTGACAGACATTTTTATCGCGATAAAAAAGGTGCATATGCTTTTTTTTATCGCTGTCAAACTGACTCAGACGTCATATTTAAATGGGTTTATTTCTACCGGAGTTGATTTATCACAAAAAAGAAAGGAAATATCCGACCGATAAATTATTCAGTGAAACAAAAATATTTCCACTCCACCTCACCTCACATAATGATACATGCCTATAAGACCATACATACCAAACTCGACAGAAAACACACCTCTATACCAAAACAAGTGCACCAAAAAAAAAATATTGGCCAGAGGAACTATACGTACAATTGCCAAAAAATGTTCCATAAAGCTCCGACAAAACTTAAAGAAGAAATAGTCACAGTCAGGTCCATCAATATTATCAAAAAAAGAAATTAAAAAAAATGAACACAGCCTAGAAAGAAAAGATATTCAGCAATTCTTCTAAATACACAATGAACTGCTAAAAATAAAAAAAAAATACTGACGATTGTCAAGCCACCATTTGAAAAAAAACATATTTTTTTTTATGTGAATATATACACATTTTTCTTATCCCCCCCTGTTTTAAAATTAGTTTTATATCTATGTTACACTTACTTTTTTCTCACCCCCCTTTTATTTGGTAATAAGTTTTATCACTTGATTATATAATTTCATCAATTCACTTATACCGTATCGGAAACTTTTCATCTGTGGTATAGACAGAAATCTACGCGAGCAACAAGGAACGCAATCTTATGATAATACCACATAAATAAGAGAGACGCACCACTGTGCGCCTCTCCTGTTGCCGCGCCCGACGAATTAACAGCTCAGTTGATATCCCTTCCTCGAGCGAGTAGAGGAGAAATGAAAGCTATTCTTTACGCTCTCATGAAACCACCATACCCAAGATGAAAACTTTCCGATACTGTATGTTTAATATGCGCCCGCTATATTACCCGTAAAATTCTGCACTAAATCCAATTTATATGTGATGGAAAGTGGGAAGCGATTTCTGAAATTTGAGAAATGGAAATACACACAACAAAACAAACTGGGTAATGCCGCGTGTAGGTACTACGTATCATTATCATAAGGTACCTTACAAACAACTCGTATTGTCTAAACAATATCAATACATCTTTGCATTGCTCCAAGCGGGGGGCAAAGACGTTCGATTGTAGCTGGCACATCAATGTGTAGTTCTGATCTTCGGTTTCCATCAAGACGTAACATTTGTCGATAACAGTCGTCAGCAAATTCACCTTCTCCATAATGCTCAAGAGAACCGATTGCACTTCACTTTTGACAACCTTTAACGCTTTATCCAACAAGCTAGGTACTGAAATACAATAAATATGGTTCCATTAAAAAAAATGTCGATGACGTCACTCCACCACCACCAGCATACCAAAAAAATATTTGAATTCACAAAAATATGCCGAGCAAAATACCCTTCAATTTTTATCCGAACTTTTTTTCTATTAACCATATATTAACTGGGAAAAATGGGCGGGTCCATACATATGACTAACTCTGTATACAGTATCGAAAAATTAAGAGTCTACCAAATTTGGGTGGAGGTAAACTTCTCGCCAACCGCTCGGGTGAGATAATCCGTAACCAAATCATCACCAAAACAACTAAGGGTCGTTGTTAATCCTCGTCGCCAATTTATATTTTGACCTGACAACCAAAAATCAATATAGAAGGAAAAGGAATCCGAAATTGAATACATACAGCTTGGCAAATCTGGCAAGGAATATGAAATCGACACGCCTATCCATACGCAGTAGCAGAAGAGCTCAGGCCAGCAACGGGCTTGAAGCCCTAGAACAGCCCCTGGGCTGCCCAGGTGCTTCAAGCCCCGACTGGAACGGTTTCCATTGGTACTACCGCTACACAGAGAAGGTGCGCGCTTAGTGCACACTTAGTGCACACGCGGAACAAAGTACCTGTGGACTGCGATCTGTGACAATTTTCATTTTAGTGATCCCATTCCTATTTTTGAAGTTTGATCTGTCTATGGTTTAAACTGACAGTTAGCTCCGTTCCTCAACCTACACCAATGCTAAAATCTTGGTGCTTGAGGGAAGGGGGGATGAATACAAGAATTGTTCAGGTGCATGAAGCTCCAAAGTCTACAACTCTAAAGAGCTCCACAGGAGCTGTACCTGAACTGTACCTGGGCAGCCCAAGGGCTTCAAACTCCGTTGCTGAAAAGCGGCTCAGTATACATTCTAACTGAATGTACAATTTATACTACCCTCTTTATCGTCCAAATTCTTTCTCATTCTAATTCGCGCATCTCATACGTTTATCGCATTCCTTGCTAGATTTGCCAAGCTATACATTTTTCAAGGAGTAATTATTCATTCTGATATAACCAGAACGAACTAACCTTAGTATTTGAGTGCATGGAAATTACATACATACATTTTAATTTCCCAAATATGTTTGGTGAGGAGATTACCTATAGGATTATCGTGCACCCTTGCTTTCGCAGGTAAGAATGGGTTTTTGGTCTCGCCCCCAAATTTACCCAATTTTTTTGTACAAAAAAATACTTTTGTTTCCCAAAAATACTAAATGCCCACCAAAATTAAGAAAATACTTAATCTTAGATCGACAACCAAATATTTACATTATGCTAGTCTCTTATATTATTTGTTGCTAAAAATAACTTTTGAGGCTAAATATGCTAAATGTTCACCATGTGATTGCCGATTTTGTTCGCAATTGACACACAAACCTAACCTGAGCAAGCTAACCTATTGGCTAACCTAGTGTCACGAATATATTCAGTTATTCGAGTAGTGGCTGGCGCCATCTAGGAGAAGAATAGCGAAATAATAGCAGCGGCGTGAGTGATCCCTGCACTACCTAGTAACGAGGAGCGGTGGCTTAAGTCTGTTCTCCCAGAAGCATATTGAACATTGTAGAAATCTCTGGATACAACGATATATATATATATATATATATATATATATATATATATATATATATCGCTGATAGGGGAATATTGAAGTATTTGTACAGTGACGATAAATAAGTGGAGTATTACTGGTTGTATATAAATAACTTATAGTTAGTGTGTATATAAATTAGCGTATTCTGTTTTTAAGTGTTGAATAAAGAATTATTTTGTCGTTCTCCTCTACATTGTAGCAAGTGACTTATTCATTTTGATACGATTTATTTATATTATATTAGTCACTGTATGATGTATGTGCATCTTTTTAAGGATTTTATAATTTGTATTTCATATGTAGGTATTGATATACTGCATAAATGACTAAATGAAAAAAAGAATTGTATGGTGTCAGTAGGTGTAATTCTTACAGTTGGGAACCCCAGCTCCCCCTTTTTCGGAATCCTTGTTGAATAATCTTATGCCACACACCACTTTGTTCATGAGGTCTAATTGGGCATCCTTCACGGTTCTCGGGGACTGAGAAAATTCCTTCAGTTCGTCTTCGCTCAAAATACTTTGAAGCGCATAGGAAGCTTCATCGTAGACCTTAAAAACAGTAAAAGATAGAGATAGATATCCATTATTAGTTCTTAAAAATATTGATGAAAAAAAGTTTTTCAAGTTTATCTGACCATAGAGGCCAATTTTCCGAAATTAGCCAATTTTCCGAAATTAGCCAATTTTCCAAAATTAGCCAATTTTCCGAAATTAATGTTCTGAATGAATTCCATGGAAATTATCCTGAATGTAAAAGGCACATATCACCTAACGGTATAACTGAGCTTAAAAATTTTTTATGTAACATCAATTGGCAAATATTTTCTGACGACCAAGATGACCCAAATTATTTAGCAAATTTTTCAGTTTATTCATTATAATACTCTACTACTTCTACTTGAAACTTTTTCTTCTGAAAAAATTCAAACCAAAAGTAAACAAATCACTAGTTCAATGGTTCTCAGATGATTTGAGATTGTTGAGAAATAATTTGGACAGGATCAATCAAATATCAGACGCAACCAAAGGATCCAAATGGTTTTATTGCGTATAAACAACTCAAGGAAGAACATGGTAACAATTTTTTATTACACTCTGTATATCAACTAATGCATTCGTTATCGTGGTCGTATAGTATGCAATTAATAATCTATTAGATACCTTCGGTGTAACATACTAAAATTTCAGCAAATTCTATCGATACCTAGAATCCCTCATATACAGGGTGTCCGTGTGCATGGAATGAAGGCACCCGTGGAGTTCTTACTTCTGGATATTTTTGGTGATAGATTCTGCTTGCTAATGAGGGATTTCTGTCAGCTTCGCCAATACAGTAGACCATATTCACTAATTCTTCGCGAGTAAAATTCATTATCAGCAATTAGACGTGTACAATTATTGACAGTACACTGACGTGTCAAATTTTACAACAGTGGCCTACTAGATTCCTCAAAATCCATCCACATTTCTTATTCATTTTTACGAAAGCGGCCTACTCGATTCCTCAAAAACCATCCACATTTCTTATTTTGCAACATATTTCGCAAACTACACAAAGAAGACCCCACAAACCCTATATCGACAAAAAGCTCTTAAAAAATACCATGCATTGGTGCAATAAAATACAGTGTGTTGCATTTGAAAAAGTCGAGTTATTGCCATTTGTAATTTGTCGTTTAAAAAAAATCGTAGTAGGCCATGGAACATGGACTTCGATTTCGCCTGCATTTCAAGAGATGCGCTGAAGCTTGAGGAATCGACTGGAAAAAAGTTGGTTGAGTTATCTTGAATGGTTCTGTGGGTCCATGCACGACGCTAATTTGACACATAAATTGACATAAGTCAAAAACTACTGTAGATAAGTCTATGAAACCCGGGTGCGTTATTTCGACAATTATGTGGCGAATCCAAAAATGGGGGGTTGCCATTTAAAAAAACAGAACTTACTTAATTGTGTATTTTATTTTGGGACATCCTGTATATGAATGAAAATATTTTTAGAATGTTCTTCATTGTCGGACCTATCGTTTGAAAAAAAAACAAGTCGATAGCTTGGATAGAAAAAAAGTTATGGCCTATGCACACACCCCTGGGTCACCACCTGTATGTGTGCCCAGTCCTTCGTTATTTGACAACGATTATTGAAAAATACTGAACCAGAAAATTGTGCAAAACCAAATAAATTTTTTTTTCGGCTTACCGCATCCAGCATAGGATTTCCAAGACCCGATACCAGAGTTATATAAGTCGCTATCTTCTTCCTCAAGTAGCTGGACGATTCAGTTTCGTCAACTCTGCAAATTTCTTCTCTGAGAGGCAGCAGTTTTCGCAAAATATCCTGCTTGTGTTTGTCAACTGCCGTCGCGAGATGCTCCAAGGTACAGTTGAAGTAGAACTGCATCTTCAACGTGATTATGTGCAGCGTGAATTGCGTTTCCAACTGTGCAATGACGAATTTCACGAACTTCTGTACGTTCGATCTGCTGTTCATCAGGTTTTCCGTTATTCCCCAATTCGGGTCCATCAACAATAATTTCACCTGCATGAAGAATAAGAAAGAGAGTAAGAAAATTTTAAACTTTTTAAAAGTTGGTGCTTCGAAAAAAACTTATTTGAGTTATCAAAATTCTAAATTTCCAAACGGTGTACGGGGGGGAGAACAAAAAATATGGATTTTGATCAAGAGTAATATACTATTATTTTTGATATTATCGAAGAATTTTAAAGTTGTTTAGAATTGGAAACAATATAGAGATTTGTAATCACACTCAATAAATAAAAGTGTGTTCATGGCATAGTCGAGTTAGTAGCAGTAGTGGGGAACTATCGAGGAGAGGAGGAAAATTAATGCAATGACTTTATGTGACCTCTCCAAGGCCTTCGACTAGACAAGTTAGGTTACTATGGAATTATTGCTCTATCTCTCATCGGGTCCTACCTGACAAACCGACGCCAGTGTGTCAGCTTGAATCATCTCAAATCTGATTACAAATTGGTTAAACATGGGGTACCCCAGGGCTCCGTGCTCGGGCCTCTATTGCTTGTCATCTATGTAAATGATATCTGTAAATACTCGAATCACAGTAAATGTATTTTGTTTGCAGATGATACAACTTTCATAACATCAGCAAAAGAGGCTGAAGAGTGGTTCTCACTCAACAACTTGAAAATCAATAGAAATAAATCAAAGAAATTATTTTTTTCGACGAAAACTATGCCTGAACACACTAGTAATGAATCAGAAAACAGTGCAAATTTGTTAGGAATAACAATAGATGACAAACTAAGCTGAAAAAGTCATATCGATCTTCTGAGCAACAAATTATCTAGTACGATATTACTGTTACGGCAATTGAAAAGTATTGCTAATATTTCTACAGTCAGAACAGTATATTTTTCTATGTTCCACTCCAGAATAAGCTATGGAATCACCCCTTGGGACAACTCCACGTGCTCCATGAATATTTTCTTACTTCAGAAAAGGCAATGCGATTGATTGCGAATGCTGGTTATCGGGCACATTGCAAACCAATCTTCATTAAGTTAGGGGTATTGTCCCTTCCCTCAATGTTCATTTTTCAAACGCTCATAGGTCGGCACAAGTGAGCTTCTATGTAATTGCCATGGAGACATTGAATAGGTTGCTAAGGGTTGTTTATTTAATAAAATGACGCTGCATTTTTGTAAGAATTGACAAGCTTGTTAGTGGAGGAAACTAAAAACCTTTATGTTCATAATAATTATGGATATCACACAGAATGTGACGCTCAAAACTGAAAAAGCGTTAGGAAATTTACTACCTGTGAAATCCAATACTTATACGAGAAGGAGTATGACCATTTTTTGAAATGGAAAGATGAAAACAGAGTGAATAAGTACCGTAAATGAAACTAGCTCAATGGCATACTTCCAGGAACTGGTGAGTTTATCTCATGAAAAATATTAATATTTTTGATATATTTTACATTATTTCAATTTGAAAAATATAGTGCAAATAGTCTATGGACCAAACACTCATAACTGAAATCAACATTGATTGTTAAAGAAAATACTATTATTTTTGATATTATCGAAGAATTTTAAAGTTGTTTAGAATTGGAAACAATATAGAGATTTGGAATCACACTCAATAAATAAAAGTGTGTTCATGGCATAGTCGGGTTAGTAGCAGTAGTCGGGTTAGTAGCAGTAGTGGGGAACTATCGAGGAGAGGAGGAAAATTACTGCAATTACTTTATGTGACCTCTCCAAGGCCTTCGACTAGACAAGTTAGGTTGCTAACATTCAGTCAACTGATGGCCTTTCTGAAAGTTAATTCAAAAGGATACATTCCTAAAAAATCAAAGGTGTTGGAAGGTGGACAAGTATTACTTTTCATAAGAAAAGCTCCAGATGATAATTTTCTGCTACGTAAAGTTGTTCTGGTAATGGGCGTATTTGGAGGCTTAAGACGTGATGAAATGGTCAAGATGACAATTGATGACATTGAAGACAGAGGAGCCGTTTTACTGATCAAGATACCAGAAACCAAGACCTGCACCTCAAAAAAGTTTCACCATTGTTGAAGAAAGCGAAATAGGAGCCTTGAACTTAGTTAAAAAAGTACATTGCACTACGACCAAAAGGATGTAAACAACGTAGTTTTTTTCAACCTACAGATATAACGAATGCATTGTGTTACCTGTAGGTAAAAATACTAAAAGAAGTGTTTCTTCTATCATAGCGAAATACCTTAATTTGGAAAACCCGAAAGGTTACACCGAACATTGTCTACGCCGAACGTCGTCAACGCTTCTTGTTCAAAGTGGTGCTTCCATTGAAACACTAAAATTACATGGAAAATGGAAAAGTAATACGGTAGCGGAGAGCCATATTGAAGAAAGTATCTCCTCGAAGAACAAAATTGCTGCAATGAATGCCCATTCCGTTTCCAAAGAAAAAAATGTTAACGTTCCGAACGAAACCGAATGCACGTTGAGGAGTTCATCATCAGTCAACTCACAGAACTTCAAACTTGGTACTAATTTTTCAGGAACATTTGAAAATTGTAATTTCTATTTGCGAGAAAATAATTAGTCCTTTTTTTATGTACAGTTATAAATAAAACTTTTCTGAGTAAATAATTTATTAAACTACAGAAAAAAACATTTAGCGGGCGTCATGATTCATAATGCCCTCCATAACGCCCCGGGCGTTATTGGTCTGTTAATAGCAACCGTTGTCAAGGTATTATAAAGCAGTAATGGACAAGTGAAAAATAAAGTAACTAACGTATGATATTATGATGTTAATAATTTGTAATGAAGATTTAACTCAAAGGAAGCTTAATATTCAATGATACAATAAAATTAGTAAATGACAGTCCAAAACATAACAAAATACCTATAACTATCAACTACAGACTTCCTTCCAAGTGATGGCACAGTCAGTTTCTTCCTGGTATTTTCGTTACGAAAAATCATCTACCTATAATTGTCGTATAAGCTTTGATTTGTGCGTACTTACAAAATAACCCACAAAGTGCTCGTTCGGTTTCAAGTTTCTCGGAAAACATTCTCTCAGAATTTCTTTAACGATATTAAATTCAATACGGCTAGTCGTATCCATCGTGCTGCAGATAATCCTCTAAACACTAACAAAAATGTTTCCGTTTGATCGATAAAGGCTTCGGAATATCACGAATCTGACATATACATAATTACAAAATGACAGTAACTGGAAATCAAGTTAATAATGGGAGGGTCAAGATAGCTCTGCATTAAGTCAAAAAACATATAGTCCAGTGATCTTTTTCTCAAAACAAGAATAAAGATAACAATACATGATCAAAAAAAATTACTGAGAAAAAACCTCAGCTACATAAAAATTGAACTCAAATCGATAGAGCCGTTTCCGAGATCCAAGAATTCACGTCATCATTATTATCAAGTCTCATTAGTAATGAGTTTTTTTTTTGGGAAGACGCCTATTAATCCAGTAACGACAGACAAACTCGAGCCAAAAGTGTAGCACTCTGAAACTCGGCACATGACATTTCGGCATCATGTATTATTAGAAAAAAAGTTGTTTACCAAAAAATAAAGGGTGGAACCTAAGAAATGTTTCATTTCAAAAAAATTTTTTTTTTTGTTATTATTTCAGAAAATATGAGTTTTATCAAAAAACTATTTCGATAGGTTAAGAGATAATTCAATTCTCTATAAGAATGATTTTCAGTAATATTGTCGTAATTTGGGTTTACTCACGACTTGCTAGGTAGAATTTGACCCTCATTTAGTAAAACTCTTTTATAGAAAAATATAAAAACAAAGTTTATTTCAATAGGTACAAATAAATGGTGAAAATGGAATTTACTTTAGAATGGAATGACATACTTCACTAACAGATACAACAAAATGAATTTCTCTCTAGTGGTTACGTTTTAATAATTAATGAAATAGATAAAAAATACTTACAGTACAAATCAAGGGAACTAACATCACCAGATTATCTAATTGTTCTTAGTACTCATTGACTCCCCAGCTCCCCCCATTTCCCTGACTAACGGTCGATAACCAACTCCCTGATCGAACCATCAGTTGTTTTTTGGAAAACTCGTATTTGCTATTTTAAACGTGAAAACTACGAGAATATAAAACAAGGCATGATTCGAAGAAATTGCCTTGACCGGGTTGAAAATTATAATCATGAAAACGAATATACATTTACGGGGTGTTCGGACTTTTACGACAATATCTTATGAAATACGCCCGTTTTCTCAGAAAACGTAGTTTAACGCCGACGTCACATTTCATGCTCGCGTTAATCGCCACTGCAAGTTTAGACAGGGCCGAAAATTAGATTTGTCATAACTTTGCTAAAAATTAGAGTAAAAGGAAAAGAAAAAGTGCATGTCGTTCCTGAAGACTTCTACTTCCTCATGCAAATATAACATGTGAGTATCTGAGACCTAAAATGTTTTTTGTTCCACTTCACATAACCCTTCCACGATATTTACAGAGGATCCGAAAGTCATGGATATTTTAGTTGATATGAAATAATTATACTGGAGCAGAAATCAGTACCCTCTTTGGACCATATATTAATGAAGAGAATGCCGATTTTATGAGTAAGTTGAAAATAAGGCAGGAGTAAAACAAAGTTTTTTTTTGGCATGTATAAGTGGAACCTGTCACACTACTTTAAAATTGTTGCATATAGTCCAAAGAGGGTATGGGTTGCTGCTTCAGTATAATAATTCCATATTTACTAAATTATTCATGATTTTCGGATAATCCGCAAACATCTGCGTGAAGTGCGACAAAACACATTTTAGGTACTCAAATACCCGCATATTATATTTGCATGAGAAGGTAGGAGTCTTCAGAAACGATCATTTTTAGCAGAGTTATGACCAATAAAATATTCGGCTCCGCCAGAACTTTCAGCGGCGGGTGAGGGTGAACCTGAAATTTGATGTCGGCGTTCAATTACGTTTTATGGGAAAACGAGCGCATTTCATAAGAAATTACTTGGAATAATTTTTGTGGAAATTTGAATTGTTTTTCACTCTGTTGAGTTGTTTTTCCGATAAATCATATACTTTCCAATATTACGGCAAACATTTATTGATATATTTTTAAACGAAAAAAAAAATGTTCCACCCCTGGAATTTTGGTAAACAATTTTCTTTCGTGTTTATCATGGTTCCAACTACTAGCATACAAAGTTTGGTGGTGCTCCCAATCGTACTGCATTATATATAAATACTGTTTTCGGTTGAAATAAAAATTACATAATTTTTTTCTTTTTTGGTGTTTTGGCATCGACTGTTATGGTCATTAGCCACGTGTTTTGGGTAGGCTGTGTTACTAACTCCTCACGCCACTTTAGGAGCAGCATTGTTGATTATTAACGCAGCAGTGAATCGTGGAGGATTATTCCAAGTCGGCAACGAGATTCAATCATTCAGATTTTCCCATCTGAAAATGTAAAAAGCTTGCTCCGGCTAGGAACCGAACATATGGGACCTCTCGGTCACCAGGCGGGCACTCTATCCACTGCGCTAATACTCTCCTTAATTCACATTATTATTATCATTATCTTTATGGCTCAAAAGAAACTCATTAGAACAATAGCTAATGTTTCTAGTACTTTCAGCAGCCGCACTATTTTCAATGACCTAGATATTCTATACATATTTGAAACATGTACTTATATTTTTATAAATCGTGATTATTTCATGAGGAACTCTGGAATTCACGATTTGAACACAAGAATCAAAAATAACTTTCATGTTCCCCTAGCAAAATCTTTCATCTCGTATAAGTCCCCGAATAACGTTGGCATTCTCATGTTCAATAAACTACCTCCCGACTTGAAATCTTATACTTCGCTCATACAATTCAAAAAAAGTTTGAAAGAATTTCTTGTCCGTCAAAGTCATTATTCAATGAACGAGGTTTTCTGACTTCCTGTTCATTTTGTTTTCATTGTGATATTAAGATAAGTTTTTTTGTCTGCATTGTGATATTAGGATAAGTTTTAGGTTACGGTCTTATATGACGACTCCTATACAGTTGTAATTGTCTTTGTGGAGAATAAAGTGAAATGAAATATCTATTTTTAGTAAAATCGCGCTTTAACAGGAGAGACGTCTATATAGATGCACTTAATACGCAAAACCTGAGCTGTAGAAAAAATTTGACCCAAATCCAAGATCGAAAAAATATATATACAGGGTGATTCAAAATTCGATGTAAATATTTAAAGGGATCAAAATAAGAATTTTTCTTCAAATCAACATGTGTCCTAAAATGCACCCCCTCCGAGCTACAGCCCCTGTAAGTTAGGAAAAAAACAAGATTATCTAAAACTGTGACTATAATAACGAATCGAATCTTCTGAAAATTGGCATACCCCTATTTTTTTAGGCACTCTATTCTTTTTTTGCTTCAAAAATTATGTAAACCCAGTTTTGGGGGAGTTGGAGGGGGGTCCACACTTTTATTGGCCCAATTTTTATGTTCAAAAAGAGCAACTCCGAATTCGAATAGCATAATCTTATTGCCAGAAAATCGTAATCAACGAAAGGGGGGTACTTTCACAATATCAAACTAACAAAACATTTATTGGGTAATTCAATAATTAATAATCTCATAACATATGTTAAAAATGTCCTACCGCTATACAACTTTCCATTCTTCTTTGCATAGAACGTCGAACACGTTCTAATATCCCAGGAGTGGTTCTTATGTTTTGGAAAGCATCAATGATGCGTTGACCCATGTTTGTGAAAATACCCCCCTTTCGTTGATTACGATTCTCTGACAAACGGTTAGTTGTATAACAAAAATGCAAGACACCGAATTCTTAGTTTTTTTATGGCCAATAAGATTATGCTATTCGAATTCGGAGTTTCTCTTTTTGAACATAAAAATTGGGCCAATAAAAGTGTGGACCCCCTTCCAACTCCCCCAAAACTGGGTTTACATAATTTTTGAAGCAAAAAAAGAATAATGTGCCTAAAAAAATATGGGTATGCCAATTTTCAGAAGATTCGATTCGTTATTATAGTCACAGTTTTAGATAATCTTGTTTTTTTTCCTAATTTACAGGGGCTGTAGCTCGGAAGGGGTGCATTTTAGGACACATGTTGATTTGAAGAAAAAGTCTTATTTTGATCCCAACAATACGCCCTCAAAATATTTACATCGAATTTTGAATCACCCTGTATACAGGTTGAGTCAGAATAATACCAACAAACTCCGACTTCAGATTCCTCACCTCATTTCAGGGTGAAAACTTCCTATCAAGGTATGTCCTAAAATGCATCCCTTCTGAGATACAGGGTGTCCAAAGTACGATAAAATTCAGATTTAATTTTTTCTTCTCAAAAACTCCTGATGGAAAAAATATCAAACCTGGTACACTAATCAATGGTTATCAACGCGATAATTTGATGTTATAATTTCTAATTTTCATAAAACAGTGGCATACTTACGTTGGTATGTGGTCATATTTTGTTTCATATCTTCGTTGAACACGTGAATGGACAAATGAGCGTTTGACATCAGTTAGCCAGGAATCACACTGATCGACTAGGATCAACCGTCCGCGACCGTCCACCTACGACCAAAATTTCCAACACGCATATTCTTATCGCACAACTCACACTGTATAATCGTCATTGACCGTCCTCGACCGTTTTTCAAAGACCATGTTCGAAATTGTAGCCTGCTGGAAATTTTGGTCGGTGTCATACTATCCTGACGTAATGTCATTTTGACACACATTTATGATGAACTTTTGACTTCAACAAAACTCATGTAAATAGGTATATTTCCTACCGGAAAAATAAAATATCTGTTAAAAACTATTGATATTATGAATTTAACTTATTTTCAATAAATGAACAGACAATTCACATAACCTTTCGAATGTCAAATTAATGTCAGATTTACAAAATTATTCTAGTGGTCGGTCGTGGATGGTCGATCGTGACTTCGAAAGTTTTCATTGATCTACTTCTACTTTTGGTCGTAGGTGGACGGTGCGGACGGTCGGTCCTGGTCGATCAGTGTGATTCCTCACTTAGGCTTATCGATACTCAACCGAAAAGTCATAACATGCCATGTACCTAAAAGTGGAGGTTTCCGAAATAATTTAGAAAAACTAGTCTGCAGGTGGTTCCTCTGTCCGAATCAAAATAAAATTCTGCCATTTGGTTACAGGGAGCACTTGCAATCGTTTCCTTTGCAATGTACTGCACAAGTATCATCTGTTGGATATAATTCAATACCCGTCGTGGTATTAGCCAGGGGAGTAGGTCTATATGGGAGTAAAAAGGGTAAAAACATCGGTCGGCGATGACTATCGTCATCACGATCTCCCAAAAGAAGAAAAAAATTAATTCACCAGTGATTGAATGGCTAAAAATGTTTAATACATTAAGGAACAGTTATACATAAATGAATTACAAAAATAAATAACTGTTAACATCAATTACAATCATTTGAAAATAAATTTTCCATCGCTTAAAATGTAAATTATTCGACTCAAACTCATCCTACAATAAAAATATCCTAACTTTTTTTCTAAATTGAGCCAATGAAACAGATACGTAAAAAGTTGTCCAATAATAAAATGTACATTCAATAAATATAGCACGACAAAGGAAGTGCGTCTTCTAGTGTTTCATCATTCCGAAGATTTTAGCTTTGTTCCGGTTCTCGTCAACTGCGCATGATCCTGACGTCCCAGGACTGATAATTTTCAGAACCAAAACAAACCGAAACGTTCTATTCTATTCAAATTTATCAGCATATCATATTACTGATGTAAGTAGGTACTTTTAGTTTTTCTGCTGGGCCTCTAAGATCACCAACTTCGTTTTGACGACTTCCTTTGCGACATTGCGCGTTTTCAAATCAAGAAGTTACGTCACGTGGCAGCAGGGAGATTGACTTGTAGCCTCCATCTCTGGTACCTCCGCATCTCCCCCGTTTGTATTTGGTGTGTTCGTACTTGGTGCCGTAATATTTGGTGTCGTCACATTTGGTGCCACAGTGTTTGGTACTACCATAAATGATCTTGACGTAGTTTCTGTCGCTACATTTGGTGCATTGGAGTTTGTTGCCACCGTGTTTTGGGCCTCAGTGTTTGGTGCTACCGTGCTTTGTGCCACCGTATTCGGACCCACCATATTTGCTGCAACCGTAGTTGGTGTCATCACCGTGCTCGTCGCCACCGTATTTGAT
The DNA here is from genome assembly GCA_958298965.1 of Chrysolina haemoptera. Taxonomy (NCBI): domain Eukaryota; kingdom Metazoa; phylum Arthropoda; class Insecta; order Coleoptera; family Chrysomelidae; genus Chrysolina; species Chrysolina haemoptera. Next base: position 19,051,592 of record OY282593.1, on the reverse strand, counting down.
GGTACATTATTTGATGCAGTCACATTTATTGGCAAAATAATCGGTGGTAACGTAAGTGGTATCACAGTCTTGGGTATTACAATATTAAGTGGTCCAGTACTTGGGGCCACCCTGTTTGGTGCCACGATATCACGTGTTGCCATATTTCGTTCCGATATTCTTCGTGCCGCCTTATTTAGTGCTACTATGTCTGATTCTGCCGTATTTTGTACTGAAGTATTTGGTGCAGACATATTTGGTGCCACCTTATTCAATGTCGCCACATTTGGTGCCACCTGTGTTGGTAACGTCGTATTTGGTGCTAGCTCATTTGATATTGCCGTATTTGGTGCTGCCTCATTTGGTGACGTCATATTTGGTGCCTCAGTACTTGGTGCCGTCATATTTGGTGCTATTTCATTTGGTGTAGTAGTATTTGGAGATGTTAACCTGTAAAATGAATTAAAAGAAATCTTCAGGCGATGCAATAGAATAGTAAGATAGATAAATTCATTCCTCAAAATGTAAAGTAGAGATAAAATTTTAGTAAACGTAAGTTCAGGTTCTGATAGTATACAGCATCGAAAAAGTGAAGGCTATGGTGAAAAATAAAAACAGACGAATAATTACCACTTATAAATTTTGAAAAACATGGCGAGACAAGCGTTTTTTTTAAATACTAGGTGTTAAACCTACTGTATTCAATAGGAATCGCGAGGTATGGCTGAATTCCATAAAGGCAGAAAAAATGTCTGAGCTATTAATTGTCCTCAAACTATCAAACTATCGGTTGTTATAGTGTTATACAGGGTGTTTCCGAAATTAGGGCAATTAAGAAAATGTGTTGTTATATGGAACATGATGTATCAATAAATGAAAAGAATCTTTAATTAATTTTATGAATTCTCTTTCAGTTACCTTTGTTTGGGAGACACTGGTTTGATTCTCCAGGCCACAGCGTGTCTGCCCGCTGGCAGCGTTTCAGCGCGGTTGGTGATCAGTGATCACCAAGAAAGTTTTGAAAATTTTAGAATTCAATATCTCTCGAAAAAAAATGTTTTCCTCCTACCCCTATAGAAAGTACACACTTTCCTCCCTCAAATCAGGGAGCAAACTCATACTTTTCCTCCCTAGGGAGGAAAGTATTTTTTCTTCCCCTCATTTAAAGTAAGTTGTAAACGATGAAACTTGTGAATTCATTATATTCATATTGTTTCCATAATTTCTAGAACATCCTGTATATCCTGTTTTTTGGTAAAAATAAAACATTAATGTTACTTCAACGTAGTTCTTCAATACAAATTTCAACTTCAGGAATCTTAGATATACGTTTTTTGAGTTCAGAATAAGAAAAGCATAGTATGCTGTGGCTCACTGACAGTAAACACGGCGATTGACTTTTGAGGTGCAAAATTGCTACATTCATCAAACTTAGTTGAATTTTTGAAAAATGGAGAGCGATTCCAGTGATTTTGAATTTCCAAATACACCACCTAATATTAAGGAACAAGCCAACATAGCGTCATTAACCTTACTACCACAAAAATCTAAAAACAGGTATGAAAAACAATATGCACAATATAAGCAATGGGCTGAAGACAACAAGATACATAAATATTCAGAAAATGTTTTACTGGCATATTTTTCACTACAAGGAAAATCATTAAAAGCTTCAACACTTTGGTCTAAATATTCAATGCTACGCACAATGATACAAATGAAGGGCAATGTCGATATTAAATATCCAAAGTTGATTGCATTTCTAAAACGTCAAAATGCCGGATACAAACCAAATAAAGCTAAAACTTTTACAAGAGAAGAAATAAATACATTCTTAATGGAAGCCCCCGATGATGTTTTTTTTATTAATGAAGGTAAGAAATGAAATCCCATGCAAATAATTTAATTTTTGACATGTTTAGCATGTCGATGTGATGAGCTTATTAAAATGACTATGGATGATATTGAAGAGAAAGACAATCTTTTAGTCATAAATATCCCCACTTCAAAAACGTACAAACAACGAACTTTTGTTATCAATACTACAACAGGTAACGGCCCAAATTTTGTCCAAATCGTTAAAAAGTATATCTATCTACGTCCTAAAACTGAGCATAAACGATTGTTGGTATGCTTTAAAGCAGGCAAATGTATAAATCAAGTGGTTGGCAAGAATAGTATATCCAAAATACCACAAAAAATTGCAGAATATCTCAATCTTCCAAATGCCGAACATTACACAGGGCACAGTTTCAGAAGAACTTCAGCAAGTCTGTTAGTAAACGCTGGTGGGGATATTTTAGCTCTAAAACAGCATGGCGGTTGGAAATCAACTAATATCGCAGAAGGTTATGTAGAACAATCTTACAAAAAAAAAGAAAAATTTCTGATCAAATTATGGGAAATAATGTAGAACCTTAACTTGATCAAAATCAGCCAAGCACTTTTAGAAGTTACCACCATTACAATGTGCTAAGCGAAAATATTTCAAATACTAAAGCTCCTGTTCAAACCCTATCTTCTTCCAATGGTGTGCTGCTCAAAACTGCACATTCAATATTAACATAAATAATTCTAAAATATAGTTAAACTTAAACAATACTATGTACTTAATTGTATAGCATATATTGATAAATTTGTTCAATAAATAATTCTTGCGTTCTTAATTATATTCGTTACCTATTTGTGTCGGAAATAAATTTTCAACAAAAGGTGGGTAGGAGGAAAAATCATAAGTATTACATGGGAGTAATGTGCCTTTTCCTCCCTACGCGTCGGCCAGTAAACTACATCCTGCGGGAGGAAAAGTGGCACTTTCCTCCCTAGTAATACAAATAGCTATTTCGACAAAACAGTATTCTTTCATTTCGTTTTGTTATCTTCTACTTCCTATTTAATTTATTGCTCCAACTTCGGAAACACCCTGTAGATTATAGTATTGAGTTGTTCACTCGATGGTGGTGGAATTCGTCCGAAATCATTCCTAGTTAGGTGATGATAGTTGAATGTTACGTAAACTGAGAACCTCACCCATATCCGCACTCCTCTTCTTCTCTCCTTCCGTTTCTGATGGCTAAATAAAAAAAAAGAAAATAACTTGTTCAGAATGCCATTACATAATCAACATATTAATCGGCCGGTAATGACACATTTTTGCAATTTTTTTTAATATATACATCATTTACTTTATAATTATAGGTTTTTAAATGTCCCGGCCAAATACCTAAGACCTCGCGCATGTATAGACTCGTTTACATTTGGCAAGTTTACTGGCGGAAAGTACTTGCCGCCACTAAACTTGTCATGTGTAAACCGCGAGAAAGTGCACTTGCTACTTGCTCGGACTTGCCGGCAAGCACTTTCCAAAAGTTGATGGACCGGCTAGTTTACTCTCCGCTTGCCGACTCTTCGTTTGTACTTTCCATGTGTAAACAAGTAAAAATTCGTTACAATGACCAAGTGGGATGGAAATCAGATAATTTCATTTTTGAACATTTACGAAAATTATGAAATTTTGTGGAATATAACGTTAAAAGAACACATGAATAAATTGAAAGGAAAAAGCGCATTTGAAAAGCTCTTAAAGGAGTTAAATGAATCAGGATTTGAAAACATCGACATTAACATACTGAAAGCGAAGATAAAAACAATAAAAATTGTTTATAGACAGGAAGTGAATAAAATTTTAAAGTCCAAAAAAAGTGGCAGTGGTACTGATGATTTGTACAAGCCAAAGCTCATGTGGTTTGCCAGGGCAGATAGTTTTTTACGAAGCATGGTCATAAGCAGGGAAACAACAAACAACATGGTAAGTGTTTTTGAAAATCGTTTATATGAACATACATAACTCCATTATGCTAGCTTGTATTATAAACCAATCATTGTATCTTGCCAAGGTACAGCACCGTCCCCGGAAAAATAATCTGCGTGCTTATCACGCAAAGTATTCGCATCTTGTGAATGGTTATTAATTCCTAAATGCCGTACTGACTGTAGTGCTTGACCTTCTGAATACCAGGAACCATTGATAATATCTCCTGTGTCAGTATCCTCACGGTCAACTGTACCGAATGGGAAATATACTCGGGCATCAGTTATTCGAAGCCAATTGTGCAAAGCACAAGCAGCTTTTACAGCAAAATCTGCAGTACTCGTTTTCAAATTTATTACCCCTAGAAATAATCGAAATCTTGCGCTTAAAATACCGAAAGCATTTTCGGCAACTCTTCGAGCTCGTGACAAACGATAATTGAATATTTTTTGTTTAGTAGTCAAGGTTCCGGGGTATGGTTTTAGCAGATTTGTCCTCAAGGGGAATGCATCATCGCCGACAATAACGGAACTCTGTGGAAAATTTAAGTCTCCATTTAACAAAGCTGCATTCAAGGTAGAATTCCTAAATATCGTACTATCATTTGCTCTGCCATTGGCTCCAACTTCTATATATTTGAAACAATAATTTGCATCTACTAATGCAAATAAAATTATGCTGTAAGTCCCTTTGTAGTTATAGAATTCCGATCCACTATTAGGTGGTCGTTGCATCTGAACATGTTTGCCATCTATAGCGCCACAACAATGAGGAAAATTCCACTGTGTAGAAAACCCTGACTCAATAACTTTCCATTCTTTTTCTGTTGAAGGTACCTGTAAAAAAATACAAAATCACTACCTTTGTTTCAGTACAGTTTTCAATAAAAACATTGAAATGTACAGGGTGTCCCGAAATTACATTCTTATAATTTTAAGGATGATTCCACATATAATAGAACTGGCATTTCTGGTTATTCTATATATTCATTCACAAGCACATTTTTTTATGCCAGGACCACGACACTGCCGGAACCAACGCCGAAGAAACCATCCCACCAGAAGCACCAACACCATCTACACCTCAGTCTTTGAAACGTAGTGAACCATCAAGCATATCCCAAGCTCCAAAACGCAATAAAAGTTTTAGAAATCTTACATCTGGTTCTGGCGTTGATAAAGCAATAGAGTCCCTGAAAGAAATAGTCAATAAAAGTGAGAATAAACCCGATGACCAATATGATGCCTTTGCAAAACATATTTCAGCCCAACTACGAGAACTTCCTCTGAGAAGTTTTATTATTTTGCAAGGACAAATTCAGGATCTTATTAATCGTGAAAGATGAGCCCACCTTCCATTTCAGCAACAAATGCACCAGCAGTTGGGCAGCAGACCTTCCACATCTACTAATTCTCATTATTCAGACATTGCAGAACAAGCATTTCAGCAACAAATGCACCAGCAGTTTGACAGCAGACCTTCCACATCTACCAATTCTTATTATTCAGACACTGTACAACAACCATTTCAGCAACAAATGCAGCAGCAGTACGACAACACATCTTCCACAGCTTATTCTCAGTGTTCCGACCTATTACACCAAGCTAGAGAAGCGGCTTTCATAGCATCTGATGATGAGTATGACAATATTTAAAGTAGTATTACAAAATTTAAATGTTTTTTGTTTTTCCAAATACAACTAGCATTGAAAATTACTATACGATATGAAAAAATTTGGGTGTGTTTCATTAACTTACCGTTATATAGTTCGCAAGTGCTTCATATATTGCCAAAAGCACCTCTGGTAAAAATAGTGATATAGTACTTTTCGGTAGTCTATATAAATACTGCAAGGAAGCAAAACTGTCACCAGTGGCAAGATAACGCAATGTTACTTCTAATTTCATTTGAGGAGCAATGGGACTTCTCATCCACGTTTCTGACTTTGTAAGTTTAGGTTCAACTAGTTTTAAGAGCTCTTGAAACTTTTGGTAAGATAACCTCATGAAATTCCTATAAGACTCGGGATCTTCAATTGATATCTCCTTCAAGAGTCGTTCTGACCCACCCAGAGTACTCCTGCGTCTTATCCAATCTCTAATCCAAACTCGTTTTTTTCGATTTTTCTTGCGTTCTAACATAACTATTAAATTATTGGCAATTTCACTGACAACCACTTTAACAGCAGCACGCACTACGGCACTTGGAGCCATTTTATTTTCAACAGTGTAGCAAATAAACTTGAAAATATGTAAACACCAAACAACAAGCAAGTTTAGTGGCGGCAAGTACTTTCCGCCAGTAAACTTGCCAAATGTAAACGAGCCTTATCGGTATCACCAATCACATTTTTATATTCACTGAAATTTTATATATCTTAGAACGATTTTTTGATGTATGCAAAGGGGTTTTTCTAATTATTTGAACTGATTCACAATTTAATAGTTATTTAAGTAACAAGGAATGTAACGACGTGTTACACGGAGAAAGATGTATAGTGATATTTACAATAATTTCTGGCACTATATGTGACAGCAATAATTTATACTAACGTTAATCATAAATTATTTCAACAATTTATTGGTATTTTACCACTTACTATCCAAGTTATTAGGGTTACTAAAAAATATTGTAATTTTTATCGTAATTTCTTGAATATACCAATATGTTCTTCAGATTTTTCTCAGTGTAGCATTCGAGGTGAGCCAGTACGAGCAGAGGCTTGTCGCTTGCCGAGGATGTTAACAGGCGATACATTCCGTGTTACTTCTTACGTTTTTCCCGCTGCTTGTTGACATTTCTCAAAATTTGCCTGGATTGAAAGTTTGTTTTCTTACCCTTCCTTCATGATTATTCGTTCCGTTATTCAATTGTAAGTTGCTTGTGCGCGTAACTAAGTTACCGAATAAACAGACAACAATAATAGTCAAAAAGTCTCATAACCTAAAAATTGAAGTAAATGAAGCTGAAGGTATTACTTGTCAAAGTCATTATTCCCCTAGGCATGTAAATGACACTATTTACATTCCGTTGTCAAGATGAATTAGTAAACGAATGATATAGGCCATTTACCTGTTTTGTTGCTAAGCATGTATGGATCATTTACAGTGTCGGCAGAGGGAAATAGTATATTGTGCAACAAGTGGGGAAAATTCAACTTTTCTCACGAGTGTGGAGGTTTGTGGCACGAGTCTGAAGGGCGAGTGCCGCAAACACACGAGTGAGAAAGTAACTTTCCCCACATGTTGGACAGTATACTTTTTCTACAACTGCACAAATTTGAAGAATACAAATATTGTAACTCAATATTAATTTTTTTTAGAAAAACTAAAATAGCTATAAAGTATCTACCTCTTAACAGTTAAATAATTGATTTAAAATTAACTTAATAAAAATATCAAAATGTAAATTAAAATAAAAAAAAAGCTTTGCCCGGTTGTACAACCTGTACCTCCTGCGTGACACGCTCATTGAAATTCCTTTACGCCATGGAGCCCTTAGCATTTCTCATTTGTTCAATAGTACATATACGTATCTAACAGAATTTGAAATAGAATCTGACCGACTACAAAAAGCTATGTTATTTCGAGAAAAAAAGCGAAAGAAATTCTGAAAATAGTTTACTTCTTTATCAAAACACGAATAAAAACTACCATAAGAATTTTAAAAACTTCTATAGGTAATCTGGCAGTTCTTGACAGCTGTGACAACTATTTAAAGCTGAACAGCAGCCAACTAGTTTTTGTTGATATTTGTTGATTCTCCAACTATTTAAAGCTGAACAGCAGCCAACTAGTTTTTGTTGATATTTGTTGATTCTCCATATAAATGTATGTGGTGTGGGCAAAGTGCCGTGAGAAATAATATTTCTCACAGTGTGAGCAAAATATGGTTTTGAAAGTAAGTAAGCCATGAGAAATACGCTACTTTTCATAGCAGTTGTAGAAAAAGGTATTTTTCCGTCGACCGTTCATATACAGTATCGGAAAGTTTTCATCGGGGTATGCTGGTTTCATAGAAGCATAAAGAATAGCTTGCTATTATGTTGAGAGAGCATTATAATTTCTCCTCTACTCGCTCGAGGAAGGGATATCGACGTGAGCTGGTAATTAGTTGGGTGGGATAACAGGAGAGGCGCGCAGTAGTGCGTCTCTCTTAGTTATTTATGTGGTATTATCATATCATTGCGTTCCTTGTTGCTCGCATAGATTTGTCTATACCCCGATGAAAACTTTCCGATACTGTATGATGTATTTTAACGCACTCAAAATCGTTGCTTAATGACCCCTGTTAATGAATGATTTTCTATTAATCAACGATTTGATTATATGCAACCCAACATACATTGCTCTTATACATTTTATATTGGTTAGTACTATCTGTCCTTATTTATTTGTCAATTTTCTAATAAAATTTCAGATAATCTGTATGACACCACAGTTGTCACTCATTATTATATACAGTCACGTGGCGTAATGGTAACATCACTGAGTTAGCGAGTTCAAAACCCACTGAGAGCAATATTTTTTTTCATTCCAATTTAAAAATAAATAATAAAAATTAAAATAAAACTACCACTAAGGAAAATTAAACTATCTTTGAGTAGAGTTAATATAAATAGGAAATAGTGATTGATTTTTATCGTATCGTTAAATAAATAAACATTTAAAGTAAAATATCTCTATTTTTGAAAACTACTGTCGACGGAAAAGTTTTGTAACAAACTCGTGAATTAAAATGGCGATTAACAATCTCAAACATAAACGCGCTCGCTCCGCTCACGCTTTAAATTATCTCGATTGTTAATCGCCCTTATTAATACACTTGTTCGTTAAATAACCATTAAAGCACGTCATAACAATTAACGTGATCAGCAAAAATGGCGTAGCAAAATAACTTCCATAATATCGCTGTTATTAATAATATTTTATAGTGATTTTTATGAATTTCACGATCGCTGGTTCGAAACTTTGAACAATAGTTCTTACCGGCAATTTCTCTACGAAGATCTTCCTTCGAAATGACTCCAAACATTTCGGTGACATTCTTGGTGATTATTGGCGTACTGGATGATGATGAACCTTCTGAGGTACTGGCAACGAAGTGGCCGGGAATCTGACAGACCTCACCTGAAAAAAATATTTTTCATATTTAAGCTCAAAATGTGATTAATAGTGTCCGGTGTGAATATTAAGTCTGCCAGACCTTGTATCACCAAAAATCTTTAACAATTCTGGTGGTAAAAAAAATGTGAAATGTAGTCTACTAGAAAACCCAAGTGGCACACCCATATTGTGAAAATATTGGCAAAATATTCAAATAATAATATTGGCGAGAAAAAAAATGTGAACATTCGGCGATATTGGTCCAATATTAAAAAAATAATATTGGTCTAATATTCTCGAAGCAATATTGGCCTCAAAATGTTAGGCGTTATTAGTACAATACCGTTGTAGCACACTTACATTGGAATAATATTGGCAAAATATTAAAACGTAATATTGGCGAGATAAAATTATAATTATTTCGGTAAATTGGCACAATATTACTTGGACATTATACAAATAATATTAGTGAAATATTGAGGAAGCAATATTGGCCCCAAAATATTTAGGGATATTGGTACGATATCATTTGCATATATTGGTAAAATATTCTAAGTAAATATGTTGCCTTGGAAACATTTATGAAATATTTCCAGAAAGTGTCGAATAATTTGAAAATTCTACCATTTCGTTTCTACTTCAATTTACCATTGAGTAGATTGTTGTAAACGCATTGTGAGAAGTCTTATTGATTATATGTTACTATGATTCAGCTGTTGTTCCATATGTGGGGCCACCTAGCGGTTTCTTACTCAAGTTCAATCATGATTCATTTCAATATTGTTTATTGAATATTCGGCCAATATTCAAATTTCAATCCTAGTGATAAATGTATTCTATAATATTGTATCAATATTGTCATTCAAATATTGGCGTAAGGTTTTTTATCTCTAAAATCGATATGAGAGTAATATTGAAATCGCAATTTCGGAGCTAGATGCTGGAAACAATATGTAGGCAATATCGCTCTATCGGTATTGGTGAAAATTATTGAACCAATATTGACCCAATATTTCATGAGTTTCTGAATATACATTCAGAACAGGTTATATTCCACCAATATTATTGATGAAATATTGTTTTTCCAATATGGACCCATATGGGTTCAATATTATTTTTACATTTACAATATACCCATATTGGCCAAATATGAAAACAAGATTCAGCCAACATGAGGTGCTACCTGGGAGACTTCAATAATGGGCAGTAATAGCCTTAGATGAGCGAAACTCTAGTGCTGAAGTCAATTTTGAATATACGAATAAAATAAATACAGCTTAACTGATAAAGTGGTTCTCCAGGTATTGCATAATGTTGACAGCTTCGAAACGTTTCACTCCAATCACCTTCATCAGGGCATCATCGCAATTGACGTACTTTTCATCTTGAGGATCAAGAAGACCCTTTTCTTTAATCATTTCGAATATCTTTTTGGCGCAGTCACTTTGAGACATGGAAGTTTGTCCAATAAGGGCAGCTAATTCAGGGGAAAGATTCACCTGCAAAGAGAATTATATTTTGTTTAACATTACTTTTTAGAAATGTGGTAAGTACGAGATTGCTATAGCAGGAGTTGAAAAAAAAATAACATAGGTAATCTAGTAAAATATGATATTTCTAAAACTAGTTGAAAAATCTGGTCTGCTAGAAAAAATGTAGTCTAACGCATTACAACAATAGTATAGTTCTGGAAACTTGATACTAAGTTTTCTCTTTTCCATTTGTTCGTTTTTCTTTTCGGTACAAATTTTGCAATCGATTTTTGATTTAACTTCCCCATTAGTTGAAGACTTAAGTGTAGGTAGATAATCTTCCCATCGCTTCCAGAAATTGTCCATTGTCCATTCTCGGCATAGACAGTTATTATTTGGACTACGGTCATAAAAAATGCCACTAGTTTGTCCATTCAATCGATTTCGAAGCTTCAATAATAAGTTATCAATGGTGCTCACTTAACTTGGAACAGGCTGTATAATTTTAAATTATCCTCAATTTTTTCCTACAGCTATAATTTATTATCAGTTACAAACATTACAAATTATGGAAGTCAGATTTGGCAGAAATTTCTGAATGCAGACCCCACTGTGTTGTGAATCGCAAACTTTTTTTGTTTTGACGTATATTAGACTCGAAGCACAGGAAATAATGCGAATATCTTGAAAAGGGGAACATTCTCCATGAAAATTGAAAAATGAAAAATGTGATTTGAACGATGGAAAATAGCGACTAAAGTTTGTCTTTCAGTCGCAGATGATTCCACAATAGATTTTATGAATTTCCTATTCATATTTCCGAACTAAAAGTGAATATCTTGTTATGAGAGATATGCAAATTTATTCTAAAACCTCACCTTGTCCTCCTTCGTCTCGTCCTTTTTCTCCTTATTTTCACCTTCCTCTTCTTGTTTTCCTTCTCCTTCTTTGTTCTCCTCGTTTGGCGGGGTAACTAACTCCTTCAATAATTCGCCAATTTCCCCTTTCCTGCAATACAGGCTTGACTCCAATTTCTCTTCAAGTTCTACCCTTACCAAATTCAATAAAGTCTTGAAGAAGTTGTCATCATTAAACATGGCTAAATGAAAAAAAAAACTATAGTTAGTTTACTGACAATTTATTGCATATACTGAAAATCCCATAAGCCGCGGGAGCCGCGGTTTTTAGGTCACTGTGACAGCGACAAAACTTTGCCCTAACTTTTTCAGCGACAAAACATAACCTTACTTTTGAAATGGACGAATTTTTTCCTTGTTTGTTAATTCAGTGACTTTTTTATATTTTATAATTTTATTGTCGCGAGTTTTCGCAATTTTTTTCGGAATGTTTCGGGATGTAGGAGGTAGTACGTTTTTCACTTTTGTTCTGATTTTGTTATCGCGAGTTTTTGTGTGATTTTCGACGTCTGAAACCGTCAGGAATTATTTCGAATTTCTACGTGTTCTCTTCCTAGATTTCAGGGGAACAGCGGGGTAAAATTGTTTTAAATTACATTATTCAGTGACTCCATATGATTTTTTAGATTTTACTGCTACGAATTTTTGTAATTTTTGCGTATTGTGTATAATTTTTTTGAATTAAATCATTGGCGATGGGATCATCAGGTAGACATTCAAAAAGTTCTCTGACACCAAATTTTCAGATCCAACTATTCTTCTTTTTCAAGGAAACTAAAACAAATATGATGCTGCGCAGCATCTGGAAAAATTTAAAAAATCAATTTGTTGACCATTTGCTTAAGTTTTTTTTTCAATCTAAATATGCCGATTGCTTTTTTGTTATTGGAAAGCTACATGAAACTGATTTTTTTTTATTTCTACCCCTATTGTTTAAATAACTGTATTAAACAAATGTATTTTTATAAAATAATCCAATTTTTTTGGAAACCTAATTATTGATAAAAATTGATTTTTGACAAAAAAAATTGGTTTCTTAAAAAAAATATTGCTTAAAAAAGCATTTGTTAACAAAACATTTTTTCATGCTGGTTAATAATAATGTCAAGGAACCGTTTTTCCTTCAAAAAACATAATTAATAATTGCTCTTCCATATTCTGAAGAAATATTTTTTCATATTTTTATAAATTTTGTTGCCACATGGTTTCTTCAATTAATTGAAATCAACCATGCTGAGTTGAAGTTAAAAACAGAAATATATTCAATTTTCTTTGAAAAATTCATTGCTTAAACGACACATGATTGTTTTTGTTTTAATTGTAAAATTTAAAAAAAGTCAATAAAGTCAGTTATTAATATACAAATAAATCATGAATAAATGAATCATGAAAAAAAATTGTTAGTTAACAAAAAATGCGTTTTTGAGCAATGCATTTTTTTTCTAACTAATATTTGCTTCTTAAAAATCTTTGTTTTATCAATGAATAGGTTGTGTTACAAACAGTGCATTTGTTTATAACAATTATTCAAAGAAAGTGAGTGGAAAAAAATCATATGACTTTCAATATTAAAAAACAAAATAATAATAATAATAATAATAATAATAATAATGATACCTAATACATAAAAACACTTGTGAGTGTGTGAATATGGAAAAAGTGATTTTTCAACTCACAATTTTCTAATTTTTCCAACGGGGTTTGTCTTGAGCCGTTGAAGAGCTCGAAGAACAAAATTGAGATTTTTCACTTTAAATTATCAGGGTTTTTAATGTTAATGTTTATGGAAAAGGATAAATAATGAAAAAAATGTGGATTTTTTGCCGAAGGCTTATTTTTTATTCATGTATTTGGAAAGCACTGCAACATTCTCAAAATTCATATTTCATAAATTAAAATGATTATATATGAACCGATCTTCCCGTTTTCACCCATATTGGTGGTTCAGTTCCGGCAGAACTTTTTTTCAGTTATTTCCTGCTCTCACTTTCCAAAATTGAAATATTCGCGAAAAATCAAACCACTCTTTTTTCCATTGAACTGTTCACAACTTTTGCAATTTTTGCGAGCTTGACATTTTTTTCTATATGTCATTACGAATCGAATGACATCTAGCTGATAATTTTCGGAAAAATAGTTTGTGAACCAGACTATCGGGGTCGAAATTAGTTTTGAATATGTTCAATACACTTGCGTAAAGAAAAATTTACATAAGTATTATAAATATTCAAAAGTTTTTGCCCTGTATACCCATATCACCATTATATGTACATTTTTTAAAATTCTTGCTGTTCAGTTTAATTGTCATAGTTACTTATACTTTTCTAGATCGTTTTCAAAGGTTGAAAATAATGCCGGAATTGAAAAATACGTAGAAAATTGGATTTTTCATTTGCAATGGACAATAAATGTTCAAGAGTTCGGTATTTCGAAACACTCATTCATATAAAGAAAAATAACAAAACTTTTTTGAGAATTTAACTATCGGTCCTAACACTGATGTTGAAATAGCACTCACCAGCCATTTCGTGACCAAGAACTTTTCTAGAGCTTCCAGCCATGTCGCAAAAGTATCCACTCCAAACAATTGGCAAAATAACTATGTGAACATGAGCAGGGACGTACAGAAGGAGACTGCCAATTTCCTTCCTTCTTGATATGAAAAAAACACCTGTTATTTTGGGTTTTTACCTTCTACAGTATAAAAACACATCAACATAAAAACATATCCACATAAATACAAGGTGTCCCGTATAGTAATGTCCAAATTTTGGTCTTCGAGAGCTACTGTGAGCTAATGATTGATAGATACCAGGCACTTATACAAAGGGGGGGGTAATGGGGGTAATTACTCCCCCCTCCATGATTGAAGAAAATTTATTGTTTCCCTAAAATCTGTGGCTCCTGAGGCTTTAGTCTCATCAGCCTTATGGATAGAACGCCCCTGATTCTAATCTCTATACTAGACTTTTGGGACTTGGGTAACTGATTGATTTGTGTTATTTGATTTGTAAACTTGATTTTTCTTTGCTTCAAGTTACCTATGTAAATGTAATTAATTTCAAATTATGTTACAAATGAGTACCTTATTGATTTCAATTTCTATATACCTACCTGATTTGCCTTCGCTTCAAGTAACCTTTATATGTAAAAGTTAAATGTATTTATACATCAATATTCGGAATAAAAAGACTTAAATTATTTCGGTTAGTCAATTTTAGCTCTTTGGAAATTTTTCTTTAATTCATAACTGAGGACATTTTGGTGAATTGAAGGTTTCAGTTATTCACACTTAAAGTTATTTTGAAATGTTTCAAATATACACCATTTAATGTTCATTTGAAATGATTCCGAAGAGATCAATTGAACATTTTATAAACGTTTCTGTTACTTACTGCGAATATAATGTATCAAATTATTTAAAATGTTGTTATATTAGATGGTTTCAATCAGTTACAGTTTAGGTGAAATATGAATTGTTTCTAAGTATATCAAACTGATTGATGTTCTTTCGAGACGTTTTATTTTGGAAATGTTTCAAAAGCATTGATTTGAAGCATACTTATATATTTTGAACTTTTATGAATCATTTGAAACATTTCAGTTTCAAGTTTTGCTCTCTGAATGTTTCGATTATTCTCAGTTGAAGTTATTTTCAAATATTTCAAGTACCAAAAATTGATTGAAATATGAAATTTTGCCGAGTATATCAAAATAAACCATCTTGGAATGTTTCAGAAATATTATATGATACTATTGAAACATTTCTGAAACGGTACAAAATGAAACGAGTCGATTATCCACACTCAGAGTTGATTTGGAATGTTTCAAATGTCCAAGTCATTGAACATTTGAAATGTTTTCAAAGAGGTTAATTCAACATATCTGAAACATTTATGAAATACGTAGTAAAATATGTTTCTGTGTATCGAACTGATGTTCTTTGTGATGTTTCATTGAATCAGAATTCAGGAGATTTCGAAATGCATTGTTTTAAGGCATCATGATATGTTTTGAACTTCATGAATCATTTAGAAACATTTCAGAAATCTTATTACCTGAACGATTCGATCATTCTCAATTGATGTTATTTTGAAATGTTTAAATTATCCAAAATTTATGTAAATATGGAATGTTTCTGAATATATCAGAATAACCTGTCTTGAAATGTTTCAAACCTTTATGAAGAAATCTGAAAAATCAGGAGTTTCTAAAATGAATTGTGGATCTTGCTCCAAAGTATATATCGGCCAGACAGGTAGACCATTTAAAAGCCGCATACGTGAACACCTATGAATTATGTAAACAATAAAACACACTCATCATACGCCAATCATATTTTGGAGGAAAGGCCATGACTTCGATGAAAACTTCGAAATTCTTCATGTGGAAAATAAGGGCATTAGGCTTAATTATTTAGAATTCTTGGAAATTAATAAATTGAAAAATTCATCTTGTTTATTAAATGATCAACTGGACCCAAGTTCCCCTTTGTTGAATTTGTTCAATTGAGCGGTGGTTGTGTTTTGAGATTTCCAGGTAGGTTCATTGTTATGTCAATTTTATAAGTTGTATGAGTCTAGGTATTAGCGATAATTATAGGTAGTCCCTAATTATGTTACTGGCTAAGAAAGGTATTTAAGTAATTTCAATGAAGAATAATTTAATGTACTACATTCGCTTGAAAAAGATACTGTGTATTGAAACATGTCGCAAAGACAATAAATTTTGTGGAAATTTTAATCGTGTGATAACATTTGTTTGCACATAAGTCTGCCAATCCTCTTTTTCTTTTTTCGACTTGAATACTCTTTCTTATGGTTTCTCAACATTTTTGTAAGCTAATTCAGGAATTTTAAAACACAAGCGTAGATAAATAAAATAACAGCAACCGCTTTAGAGTACTTTATTGAATAAAAATTTAGAATGTATGTGATACATTACGAAACATTTACAGGTGCACGAAATACACAAATCAATTAAACGGCAGGTATTCCCCAACATTACAAAAACTCTAAAATAATTCTGTATCGCCTAAAACTTAAATCTATGGTCATCAGTTCAATACAAGTTTATAATAAAAATATTCCGACTCTTTCCTACCAACATTGATATCGAGTCAACTAGCGCAACTTTACACAGACATCAAACTACAAATTTTTAATCTGAAACGGGAAGGAAACAGAAAACAGTTGCCGACAACCGGCGCTAGTGAAATGTACACGGAACAAACGCAGCTTAACTGATAAAGTGGGTCTTCAGGTATTTCATCATGCCGAAGGTCCTGAAACGTTTCACGCCGATGACCTTCATCAGGGCATCGTCGCAGATGGCGAACTGTTTGTTTTTGGGATCGTACAGGTCCTTCTCTTTGATTATTGCCCATACCTTCTTGACGACTTCATGTCGTGCCATGGAGTCTTGTCCGACTAAGGCAGCTAACTCGGGGGAGAGTGTCATCTGTTTTGTGTATCCGCTTCCGCCTTTCTTGGCGCCACCAGCAGCACCCTGCAAACAATAGTAAACAAAATTCGAAATTAAAAAACAAAGATAACTAGAGAAATGTTAAAGTTGCCGCCGCAGAATCAATTTCTTCAAGTTTTAAAGTAGTGACATTTTTTTCGCAAAAAATATTCCTGAGGCATTTTGAAACTTTAATACCTGCAAATTTATTATTTGAGGATAATCCAGTACGATTGGGTTTTGAGACGAGGATCGATTGTAGCACCACCAAACTTGGTATAATAGTAGTTGGAATCATGATAAACACGAAAAAAAAAATATTGTTTACCAAAATTCCAGAGGTGTACATTTTTTTTGTTTAAAAATAAATACATTTTTGCTGTAATCTTGGAGAGTATATGATTTATCGAAAAAACAACTCAACTAGGTGAAAGACAATTCAATTCTCCACAAAAATTATTCCTAGTAATTTCTTATGAAATGCGCTCGTTTTCTCAGAAAACGTGATTGAACGCCGACATCAACTTTAAGGTTCACACTTAACCGCCGCTGAAAGTTCTGGCGGACCCGAATATTTGACTAGTCATAACTACTAAAAATGAACGGAGGAGAAAAAGAAAAAGTTCACATCGTTTGTGAAGACTCCGACCTTCTCATGCAAATATAATATGCGAGTATTTGAGTACCTAAAATGTGAATTGTCGCACTTCACGGAAATGTTTGCAGATGATCTCATGAATAATTTAGTAAATATGGAATTATTATAATGAAGCAGCAACCCATACCCTCTTTGGACTATATGCAACAATTTTAAAGTATTGTAATGGGTCCTACTTATACATGCCACAATGAAAACTTTCGTTTTACTCCTGCTTTATTTTCAACTTATCCATAAAACCGACATTCCTTTCAATAAATGTTGAAAATAATCGCTTATTCATATCCTGCATATATGTTTAACAACACTATTGTGAAGTGCAAACCTCAAGCTTCATTTCTCATGTAGGATATGAATGAGCGATTATTTTCAACATTTACTAAAGAAATTGCCGGGATTATGGGTGGGTTGAAAACTGAAGCAGGAGTAAAACCCAGTTTTTTCTTTGGCATGTCTAAGTGACACTTGTCTCACTAGTCTAAAATCGTTGCATATGGTCCAAAGAGGGTACTGATTCCTGCTTCAGTACAACTATTTCATATCAACTAAAATATCAATGACTTTCGGATCCTCCGTAAATATCGTAGAAGGGTTATGTGAAGTTGGACAAAACACATTTTAGGTACTCAAATACTCTCATGTTATATTTGCATGAGGAAGTACAAGTCTTCAGGAGGGAGCATTACAATTTCCCCTCTACTCGCTCGAGGATGGGATATCGACGTGCGCTGTTATTGGTTTGTCGCATTGCATTGTGGTTCGTTAATGCGTCGGGTGGGGTAACAGGAGAGGCGCGCAGTGGTGTCTGATTTAATAGATACGCCAAGTGTCAGCTACTAGGCCGTACCCCACCTTTGATGTTTTTCACCATTTTTACGGATTTTTTCCATTTAATTTTCATGAGGTTTCGCAACATTTTTCTAAAAATAAAGGGGGGTATCTAACCTTCAAATGGACAAGGTGGTACATTTTTTGAAAATGAATTATTCGATTGCCTAACTGATATTTTTCATTATTTTTACGGATTTTTTCGATAAGGAAGGGGGTACGAGGCCAACTTTTTTTTATCCTAATTGTCCATGTTGAAAACCGTTGATTTTTTTTAAGTTCCTGCTTGTTCTCTATGTATTGCCTTCAATTTTGATTTCGTGAATTTTTCTAACCTTTTTTCAGGAAAGGGTAGGGGCGAGCTCGCGACCCAAATATATACAGACTGACCCATTTGAAAGCAGGCCACCTCTCTAAAACCTTTTTTTTATTATCAGATTCAGATTAATTTTTTTCAATAGGTAGATCATCAATAGTTCTAGTTAAGAGACATAAATTCGAAATGAAAATAAAAATTTTAAAACACTTCCAATTTCAAGGTCAAAAATCCAAAAAACATAATAGCGATATTTTTATATATAGTTTGGCGGCGCCACTGGATTCACGACATTCTGAAGTGATTTATGTGAAAATTACATAGGAATATGTCTATGAATGAAAAAGTTATATGGGAATGAAGTTTGAAAATTATGTCAATAAATCGACTACACCACTGGATTCGGAATACTTCGAAATACATTTGGTCAAGATTTCATCAAAATCTGTTCATAAATAAAAAAATTATAAAATAGCAAAATAAATTTTCCTAAAATTCCTCTAATTTCAAATTTTATTCTTTTATAATTTTTTTATTTATGAACAGATTTCGATGGAATTCTGACCAAATATATTTCGAAATATTTTTCGATATATCAGAATTCTGATAAAAGTTCTAAAATAGGTGGATTGATTCATTGGCAAAAATTTTCAAATTTTATACCCATATACCTTTTTTATTGATGGACACATTCCTATGTAATTTTTACATTAACCACTTAAAAATGTCGTGGATCCAGTAGCGTCGGCAAATTCTATTTAAAAAAATCGCTAGTATGTTTTTTGGATTTTTGACCTTGAAAAAAATTCGAAGTAGGCCTTGAAATTTTTATTTCGAATTTATGGCACTCAATTAGAACTATTAGTGCTCTATCTATTGAAAAAAAAAACTAAATCGGATAATGAATAACAGTTTTAGAGAGGTGGCCCGCTTTCAAATGGGTCACTCTGTATATATTTTTTGCGGATATTATCTCTATATTTTAGGTGGAAGTGAATGGGGGGAGGGGGAATTTTTGACATTAACTTATTGTCATAGCAACTGAACAAACATGTAAAATTTGACCAAAACCAACAAAAATAAAAAACAACAGTTTCAAATTTAATTTTTAAACAATCCAAAACAAACAAGGAAGACTTTGACTTTGCCTTGAATATGGAACTGGACAAAAAAATGGCATTTCAGTTTCTAGATAATAGTTTATTCATGAGATAGATATTTGTTCACTATCATGGTTTCATAATAAAGAAAATTAAGAAATTTTTTTCACCATTTCCTTAAAAATATGTATATTAAACACGTCAACACGTGATTTAAAATAATTTGAAGAGTATTTATACCAAACATGAAGATTGTCGTTTGGTGCAAATTTTAAAATCAAACCTCAAACCTAAACTGCTAACAACCTACCAAACAACCAAACATATACAGTGACATTCAAAAATTACAGAACAAATGGAAAAAGTCTTCATTTGTGATAAAAAAATAAATCAATAAAATCATCTTGAAACCTACTTAGCCCCTACCAGATATACTGAATGATTTTCAGTGTCTTGAAAAAAAGCATTTTTCAAGAAACTGAAAATCACTCAGTATATCAGTATGTCTGATAGGGGCTAAGTAGGTTTCAAGCCAAGCCTAAGTTAATGACAATTTTTATATTATTTATTCAATCATACAGTTTCTTTTCATTCGTTGCGTACTTTTTGAATGTCACTGCATACCAAACAAATATTCTACTTACACCTTTCTTTCCCTTCTTCTTGCCCCAATCTTCATCTGAATCAGATTCAGAACCCTTCTTCTTCTTGGGGGGAAGTTTGCGGGTCTTGATTGGCTTGGCTTTTTTCGGTGAGTATTCCTCTTCGGAGTCTCCTTCACTTTCTCCAGTACCAGATTCATCATCGGAACCTTTCTTGGCCTTTTTGGCTGCAGGTTTCTTTCCGGTTGAGGCGCGTTTCTTCTTCTTTTCGTCCTCGGAGGCCTAATAGGGAGAATAATCAATAAAAATGAATTTATCACAACATGAGGAATTATAATAATCAGTTATCATTTTTTTTATTGATCATAAAAAGTTTGTTCTGGTTTGAAAAATTACAAGTCCTGGGACGTCAGAATCGTGTGAAGTTGAACTAAAGTGTACAAATATGAACCTAAGTCAACAACTATCATCAACTGTGCATGCTCCTGACGTCCTAGAACCAATATTTCTCAAAAGAAGAACAAATCTTAAGGTAAGTTGAATGAGCCTCCTACTTAATATTAAATTGAAATCTCACCTCTTCCTCCTCCTCTTCCTCTTCTTCTTCCTCCTCCTCCTCTTCCTCAGTTTCTTCCTTCTCCCCCTTTTCTCCCTTCTTTCCCTTCTTTTTGTCTTGTTTTGAGCTCACGAACTCCATGACCAAGTCATCAATTTCTTTTTTCCTAGACTGCAGGTTAGCATCCAGTTTTTCTTCAAGTTCTTGCCTTACCTTTTTGGCAGATGTCGATGAGAGGTCGGCATCTTTCAAGATGGCTATAAAAAAAAGAAATATATAAATATTTGAAGTAAGCAAAATGTCATGTTTTTCGCGCCTTCTCCCCATAGGACTTGCGCATGCGTACGTTTACTTCCACTAAAAGTTTGAAAATAACACATAAAACTAAAATTTAAAATTATACTTTTCAATACTGGTCTAATCATAGAAATATTCCATTTCATAAATTTTTCCTAATTATTTGTTAACCTGATTAATGTTACATTGATAACCACAAAACCATACAGGCAAAAAACCAAAATTAGAAGTAGCGCATAAGCACTAGGAACATTCAAGCAAGTACAATGGAACATGGAAGGTGTAATTTGCCCCACTCCTCCCTAACTGATGACTGGTCTTGTCACTTGCTGAAGACTTCGCGCCTTGTATTTGCGCATGCGTACACCTCCACCAAACATTTTTGAAAATCCAACACAAAAATAAATTTTTATTATTTTTGCACACCAATCCAATCATCCACATTTTTCATTTGGTGTAAAAAAAATGTCGTTATACAACGAAATACAGTTGTATCTAAAGACTCTTAGCTTTTATAAAAATATTCCTTTGTAAACTACTCATTCCATAAAACAAATACAAAGTGATATCTATCTTCATAAATGAAGGCACAAATAGTAATTTATTGTTCAATGAATGATAATGAACGAATGGTGCAAAATAACCGATAAAACAGAACATTCCATTTCAAAACCCCAAGGAGAACAAGACCAAGCCAAGTTTTCAACGTCCAAAAACTGGGCTACACCCAATATATCAAAGTAAAGCTATTACAGAAAATGATAACTTAAACCCTAAAGTGTATTTTATCCCTCGTGGATTTTTGCTGTCGTGGCTTTTAGAACGTGAAAAACGATAAAGTGTAAAGTGTACAGAATTTTGTCCCAAGTACACTCCAAATAGAATACCAAACAACGATCTGATTTTTCAGAAAACTTCTCGATTAACGCAAAATTTCGGGGAGAAAAACTCCTACGAAAATCAGAAATAATTTTTCACACCGATTTTGTCAACAGTATTTTCAAATTCAATGAGAAGTTTCAGAGGAAATTCCAAATTCAATATCGCACAAAATTGTATCTTCTCCCATAGCGTCGTTCAGCCATTGTTTATATGCGTATGGTGAAGTAAAATTGGCCAAGAGTAAAATGCTTGATTTCCACTGTTAACCCTCGAAAATCCATAGGGAAAAAATGTTCAGAAAAAAAATACAATCTAGGTTTTGTGAATCTCACAACTACTGGTTCTGAATTTAATAGAAAAATAGGACTTACCGGCAATTTCTTTGCGAAGATCTTCTTTTGAGATGTCTGCCATGTCGCTAGAGTGAGAGAACTGAACAACGACAAGAGAGATGGAGCACAACTGGAGTGAGCTTTGCGACTGGGCCGATCGGGGCAAATTTTACGGAGAGGACGACCGACTACCTGTTTTAACCCCCTTCCACCGAACTCTAGAATATATTTCTATCTGTGTGAGGAGAAATGGGGATATTTTGTGGTAGTTAATAAATAATAATTGTGTAAACTTGTTGAGGAATTTTATTTATTAACTTTACTTTAATATTTTCGAAAAATATTCAAGTACGTGTATATGAATTAAATGAAATCATTTGATTCTTATAAATATCAATGGAATGAAAATATAAGGCAAATACAGGAACACATTTTCTCTATGCAAAGTTAGTAAACAATATTGATTTTATTTTTCTGACTGAATTTGTATGATTTCTAATTTTTTAATTATTTAGAGAAAACTTTATAGGTATTCATCACTGCCTTCTTGAGAGTATATTCGCCTCTAATCTCTAGGTGTCGCAATAATATACTTTTTTTTTACTTCTGTTGATTCTTGTGTTTTGTCACATACGTGTTGTATGACTTATGATATTTGTAATTTCACTGATTCTTGTTCAATCCCAAGGAATTCCATCTGCTCATCGTCATCAAGGGGGTTATAGGACTATGGGTTAGTTACTCGCATTTTTCGCGAATGATACGACATCTATAATTATTTAGATGAACTGATAAAAAGTATATCGGGTCTTTCTTGCCATGAGTGGTAGAGAATTTTAATGGTTTAATTATCGATTTTTCAACATGAAAATAGATTTTAAATATTTCAGCCTCTCGCAAATTTCCTATACTATACGAGTTTTGTTTTTCGCCAAGCATCGAACAGAAAATAATCCAACTGTCAAATCATCTCTGCCCAACACCTGGAAAAGTTTTTTTACAAGAACATAGCTACTGTGCAAAGCTTAATTCCTGTGTTGATCAAACAGATGACCATTTGATTAACATTTGCTAACTGTTACAGGAAGCACTGCAGAAAATGGTTCTTGTAGAAAAACTTGACCTTGTTGAGCAGAGATGGCTTGGCATTCATATGGGGCTATTCTCAGAGTAATAAAAGACATAGAGATGCCCTGCCTATACCTACACAAATAGCTGTTTTGAAGTGAACATGAACTATCCTTTTCTATACAATTTGTGGGCGAGGGGGTGACGGGTCTTGAAACGGTATGGACAGTTTGTTTACACTTAGGGCCGGTTTTTCAATATCCTGTTAGCGTAGTTTGACTGACGGCTAAATTTTACTAGTGGTTAGAATGAATGTGACATCTGTTCACATAAAGGAATAAACTCACATTCTAACCATTAGTCACGTAGCATAGACTTTGACTGAACATTGAAAAACCGGCCCTTAGAGTAAGAAGGTCCATTTTACAAACCAAGAATGACAACTAGATCCTAATGAAATGAGCGGGCATACACGAAACTACCCGATTGAATACGGACTCAACATGTATAAGGCCCTCGCTTGTAAACAAACAAAGCTATGTTGCCTTCATGACAATTGTATTTTAATACTCTGAGGGGCTATTGGATTATTTTCTGTTCGTTTGCTTGCCTACAAAACTTCTATAGTATATGAAATTTGCGAAAAGCTGGATTATTTGTAATCTACTTTCATGTTATGGATATTCCCTGGTGTGTTCATATAGTTTCAGAGTCAGATAACTTAACATGGCGGAAGAAGTCAAAAGTTCCATTACTAGGGGTATTTGCATTTGCTCAGTGCCCCAATGCTGAATGTATCATGACTAACAAACATGTTTTTACATAATTTTTCAATCGGAAACGAAGAGTTATGGGAAAAGTGGGAAAACTTGTACTACGACGGCGTGGTAGGGCCAATATTTCAGATTATTTTTCCACAATTGTCACTTTCAAACTGACAATTATCACTTTTGACCTGTCAATTTCTTTGTATAAAAATAACATGCCAGATTAAAATCCTTAAACTGTGCATGCGCTTAGAAGTATTGAGACGTGATTGGTCACTGTAATGGCGGAACGTTTAAAACAAGAAAAAGTTGAAAATGCGTAAATTTGTTTTTGTTCGCGATTAACACAAAAACCTAATTCATCGACGGATAATGCTCATTCATGCTGTTATTGTCATTTTTCATTAGTTAAATAAGGATGCAATGCTCATCGATGAATCCATCGATGAATTTAAAAACTTGCCCGTTTTGTGTTGATCGCGAGCGAAAAACAAATTCACAAATTTTCAACTCGGTTCGCCTTCTTGTCTTTATACAAATTTGAAAATGTACCCTGTGAGGAATAGGCAAGCTAGATTCGTTTTTCAGGATAGGTTTGTGTGTTAATCGTGAGCAAAAAAGCAAATTTATGCATTTTCAACTCAGTTTGTCTTTTTCTTGTCTTTCATATAAACGGTTCGCCATTATAGTGACCAATCACGCCTCAATACTACTAAGCGAATTAGGGATTTTAGTTTGACATTGAGGAGCTCGTATTTTTACAAAAAAATTGACAGTTTGAAAGTGACAAAATTGTCAATTTGAAAGTAAAGTGACAATTGTCAATTTGAAAATAAGTGACAATTGTCAATTTGAAAGTGACAATTGTCAGTTATAAAGTGATAATTGTCAGTTATAAAGTGATAATTGTCAGTTATAAAGTGACAATTGTCAGTTATAAAGTTAATATTGTCAGTTTTAAAGTGACAATTGTAAAGTGACAAATGACAATTGTCAGTTTGAAAGTGACAATGGTAAAAAAATAAACTGAAATATTGGCGCCCTAGCACGCCACGTCGTATAAAAATGTTTGTTTATAATTGGTGTAAGTCAAATGTAAATCTACTCTATTATTTTCATGACACAAAAGGTGACATTAAAATGATTGATGAAAGGTCAAAGGGCCATTCCATCTCAAAAATTTACAGAAATCAGATCGAAACCTTTTTCACTTAAATACGTCCGTCGGCTATATGAATCTTCACCACAGGCATTTTTGAAGATGCACTCCGAAGTTGTGATATATAGTATCGGAAAGTTTTCATCTTGGGTATGGTGGCTTCATGATAGCGTGAAGAATAGCTTGCTATATGTTGAGAGAGCATTACAATTTCTCCTCAACTCGCTTGAGTAAGGGATATCGACGTGAGCTGTTTAATTCGTATGGTGGAATAACAGAGGATAGGTGCACAGTAGTGCGTATCTCTTATTTATGTGGTATTATCTTATCATTGCGTTCCTTGTTGCTCGCGTAGATTTCCGTCCATACCCCAGATGGAAAGTTTTCGATACTGTAGAACTGAAAGTTAAATAATTCAAAAAATATCAAAAAGACATCGTCAAGTGTCAACAAGGTTGAATGACGTACATTTGTTTTCCTGGGGTTTTGGACCGCCACCTGGTGCCAATAGTGATAATCAATTCGTAGTCTGCGCAAAGGGTGCGACATCTACATTTTCCTGGTTGAACTGATGAAAAGTAGATCATTTGTTTCTTGCCATGAGCGGTAGTCAATTTTTTTCTAATCATCAATCGATTTTTAGAAAATAAATTGAGTTCAGTGATATTTGTAGTGTTTTTAGTTTCAGAATAAGTCTACTGGAAGTGGTGGCAGAAGTCAAAAGTTCCATTACTAAGCGTATTTGCTCAATGCTGAATGTACTATCAATAGTACCAAAGACAAAGTTTCTTTAGATTATTTTCCAATAAAAAACAAAGAGTTATAAAGAGATAAAAATGTCTGATAAACTCATTTTAACTTTGAGACATCTCGAGTACTTTATTCAAATTTCTTATGGATTTTAGCAGCTGATCACCATTATATTGTTTCGCGCCACCTAGCGGGAAAGCATTTCGCGAATGACGTAACCGAAAACAAAAAAAAGTAGAAGTAAATATTGACATTTGTTATCTTCATTTTTTATAACCTTAACAATTTGAAAGTTGAGGTGAGGTATTTTTATACGATTTTGGAATTAGTATATGATTTAAAAATAATCTGAATGGCTTCAACAGCAGTAAAATATAAACGTATCCTTCAGTTGCTCGAAAAATGGCCTTTAGATAAAAGCAAATCCCAGGGAAGGTAGATATTGTTGTATAACTGATTTTTCCATTACTCCAAACATTTATATCCACAGGGATATCGGTGATTACTTGAGAAGGTATATGAAAACAGCTCTAGAAGAAAATGAGTTCCAAGGAAACTCCATGTACTGGGACCAGCAATATCTAGCCCTTCAAAAACTAGTGGACAATGTCAATAAAAATAAATACAAGAGAGCAGCCACTTCCACTGTAACAGGTCTTTCTGCAGAACAATGTAATATTGCCCTTTCTGATGAATACTTGGCTGAAATTAAGGAAAAAGAAAAATCGTTTTTCAGAAACCTTATATCCCTGAAGTAACATGCTGAATGGTACAAGCACTATATAACCATCACCAAATACTCAAATTTAAGATGGATGAACCCAAAGGATGCAAAGTACATTATTCAAGATAATGAGATTTTACATAATTGTTTATATTTTTTTGATCGAAAAGTGAGGACATATTTTCAGAGTGAACCTAGTAAATATTTCTGAGATATCATAGATGATCTCTTAGTAACAATATGTTTTGATTTCATAAATTTAAAAGTACCCTTAATGCTCATATTTATTCTTGTGCCTAATCTTTATGAATGTAATAGATACAACCGAGGATACAACTTTTCATTAGCATTCTCTACATCTGTCATTCATACACAAGTTAATAGTGAAGTTATGTTTCACAGAATCTTTGTTACTATTCAACAAAAATATCACTTTGTATTCTTAAGTAACCGATGTGGACAAACAGCTTGTTATTTTTCTGAATTTTGATTTTAATATCCTCTGGAAAAGTCTACAAGTCCTGGAAGCGGTAGGTTCTGTTCGAAACATTTCATATTTTCACTCAAAAGCTCTGCAACATCTTGTGGTCTGCTAACTCCAGCTACATGAGGAGTAACAACAACCTAAAAAAAGAAATGAATATAAAATCCTTTTTCACTACATGTTTTTTTAATATACAGCATCGGAAAATTTTACTTATAAGTGTAATTGTAATTGTGAAAAGTAATTGTACCTATGAGAAGTAATTAATATTAAATTTGCTACAATTACAATTCCAGCTCTGCTGAATATCTGTAAAACTGATGCTTTACCAACTGAACTGTCCAAGTACACACAAAACTCTAACTGTATACAAACAAGAAGGTTGGTACGAAACAATTAGCAAATCAATAACCGGCTTGGATTGCAGTTCTTCCAGCAACAATTAATAGCAGACAGAACCTGTCATAAAAAAAATTAAAGTTGTCATTGAAACAACTTTTCCAGTTATTGCGGGCCCTGGGTACAAGAATAAAAGATGTTTTTGAATCATAAATATCGAATTACCCACATTTGGCATTTTCCATAAAGAACTCTCGGTGCCCAATGGTTCTTTTTCAAACACATCTAGAATGGCTGCGGAAATCCATTTACTCTCCAAGGCATTAACTAGAAATTGT
This sequence comes from Chrysolina haemoptera, assembly GCA_958298965.1. Lineage (NCBI taxonomy): Eukaryota > Metazoa > Arthropoda > Insecta > Coleoptera > Chrysomelidae > Chrysolina > Chrysolina haemoptera. The sequence continues at coordinate 19,023,645 of OY282593.1, read as the reverse complement.
TCAGAAATTATGGAACCTCTACCGATATTAATAAATACAGTGTCACGTCCTAAAAACAAATTTTATTTAGCTGCAAATATTTTATAAATTTCAACGATTACTGCAAGTGAAGTTTATTATTGATAATGTAGAAATATTTGGTACATACTAACCTTTACAACTTTCTAAAACATTCCCGTTCAAAAATCCATCGCTTTCTGCAGTCTTTGGCAGTACGTTAATTAAATAATCACAACTCTGCAGGAACTGGGTAAGATTATTTTTACTGTAGTATTTTTCAACATTCATGCTTCTTTCAGAATCCAACGTTTCTCTTCTTCCCAACCCAAACACCTTGGCCCCCAAATACTTCAAGGTTTTCGCAACTGAAATGAGGCTATGATGAATAATAATGAATTTATCTTTGGCTGTATAGTTAGTTTACTTTGAACCCCAATAGTTCCAAGTCCTAAAATTCCTACAGTAAGATCAGGTAGTGTCCTGTAGGACCAAATTTTGCCTTCCCTTGACCATTGTTGCGACTTCTGATTATCCTTTATTTTAAAAATATTCCTCTCATGATTGATAATGTGTGAAACGACATATTCACTCATTTGCGTACCGAAGTGTCTACCAGTGAATCTAGTAACAAGAAGATTCGGTGGACTGTCAGGCTTGGCATATTTCAAAAGGAGATCCACACCTGCCCATGTTCCCTGTATCCATTTTGCATTGGGAAGTTCATATAAATGTGGTCCGATCAAATTGAAATCTCCCACGATGATGTGGGACTCTCTGAACTGTTCATCTGTAACTGAAATTACCTGAAATGAGTTTTATGTAGGTGTATATGATTTTATGAGATCAGATGAATGAAATGGAAGTATAAATGAAATTACCTGCGTTTTTCACTTCATGAAAATTGATGTGCGGCAACTTTTTTTGCAACTCTTTTAAAAGAGTTGGTGTTTTGGTTAAAACGGATATAACTGATGACATGATTATCAATTATAATCAAAGTCCTGATATAATCGTCAGATTCTGTTCAAAGTAAAGATACAATGGGTGTTAGAGATATTAGGTAACCCGTATCACAGATATGACTGATATGAGATATGTTTTGTAATCAAATAAGTAATCATTAACGTTCATCCCTGTCATGCGTTGCTACTGTTAGCGTAGCGGGAATTCTGCGTGATCGTGAGAAAATAATAATATTTAAAAAAAGACTAGATAGTGTATTTAACTAACAAACTAATAATAATAATGTACACAATTCAATTCTAGTCTACTGAACTAGAACTACTGACATGACATACTGACAAATATACAATACAATACAATACATATAGGCTAAAAAATCGAAGTGTACGCCATCTAACAATTATGCCAGCAACTACCGTAGGTGTGAACAACAAAGAATGGCACATTGTTAACCGTGTAAACGACTAGCTGAAATTTCTTAGATTTCCAGTTTTTCTGGTTAGATAAACACCTAAAAGTTCTTAGAATTGACCATATGTGAACTGTAGTGTTTAGCTGTTTGGTGTTTGTGAATATAAACATGCAGAATATTTATAAAAACCTACCTACCAAATCGCGGAAATTTTGTTCTGTACCTCAATGTTCATCTTATTGCAATCAAATATCAGTCTTCATAAATGTCCACTTGGTCATAGAAAGCTTTGTTTCAAATGGAAGACAGTGCTCAAGATTAGAAAATTTATTACGCAAAATATGCATGTTTGCAGTCTCCACTTCCAAGACAAAGACTATTGTTTACATGGTAAATAAATTGTTTCATTTGCAATATTCTAGCTCAATTATTATGATTTGTTACAGCTACACCTCTAACAATTAAGAGAAAACTCAAAAAAGGAGTAATTTCCAGTCAAAAGATTCCTTATTAAAATATTGAAAAACACAGTAAAAAGTTAACAGAAGTCAAAGAAAATGGTGAGTCAACAAATAGATTGTAAAAATAGGTGAAAGTCGATTTATGCATCCCTACTTTATAACTAAACCTAAGACTAAAAACTGGAATTAACAGTGAACCAGTGTATATGTTCTTAGTACTAGTTAAAGTTCGATAAATGCTTGTGTAGTTTCCCTATTGATGAACTCTTAGTTCTAGTATTTGATATAATTCTTAGGTAAGGGTGCATAAATCGACCATAAGTTATTTCTTACTTCAACAATTTATCTGTAACCTATTCAAAGTTAATTTTAAGTTTCATGTAGATACAAACCTTATTACTGATTGAAAAATTACTTTGCTCGTTCAAGAGACATTATTATATTCATAAAAATGTGATGGGAGTTTTACATGTAATTTTAGGTTGAAGAACCCAATGGAGGAAGACTTAGAAAACATGCCAAGTGAGGGATAAAATGAGACTGCAGATATTGAGGAGAGCGAACATGAAATTCAAATGAAAATAGATGTGTTTTTTCAAGATATAAAGATATGAAATTATAAAGCGTATGATTCTTCGTTTCAATTTGCCTTGTTAAAACATTTATAAAATTTTGAACTTATTTTTATTCGTAAGCTGTTAATAACTTGCAATGCGTTTTTTTGTTCATACATTTTACTGAAATTTTAAACATTTTATTTTAATAAGACCAATCTACGGCCAATGTTTGTAGCTCTTTACATTTGTCATTTTGTGACATCTTTTTGTGAACTAGCATTGCTATTCATTCAGATAAATAAATAAATATACTGGAACAACCAAAATAGGTCTTTTACCAAGAGATTGGAATCTTAATAGTAAATTATTTTCTTCATGGATTTTCATGATTCATGGTAGATATTTTTAAACTAGGAAATAGGAGCAGGAATTATAAAATTTACTCTGAATGCCTCTATATAAATATTTTGTTTCATTAATGACTAAGATAATGACCCTCATAGTTTGAAAATGTCTATGAGTTCAGGAAAAGAAACTGCAATAACATAAGTGGTATAAAAACAAGAAGTTTTATTTCTTATTCTTCATGATAATCTACCACATAGTAAGGGCAACATCCATCAATTTAGGTCAAGTTCTTTCTTCAGTATAAGAAATTATATCACATTGTACTATTGGCATCTTTACCTGAAATTAATCTATTCATAAACACTAGTAGTAGTAGCACCTCGTAATTGTAAACTTCATGCAACTGAACAAGCTTGGGATTATCTCAAAAATACTTATAACTGCATTTCTCAATAATCTCAAAGCTACAAAATCCACCAAATTTATAAATTTCACCACAAGGGCTTTATTTGTTGAACAAAATTATATGTTGTTCACCCTTAACGGTAGCCATATTGGATTATTCAGCGACATCTAGTGGTTTCCTTTTTTCGCCTATACATGATACAAAACAAAAATAAAGTTCTTCTTCTTCTTATTTTTATATATGGCCTTTTCCTAATAGAAAGTTGGCCAGCTCATTATTTTCGTAATTACTTGGGTTCACCATAAGGGTATGGTCCGTATATCGCCGAACATTTCAGATCGGTAAGTAGCGGTTTCTGAGTTTTCAAGCTGCACATATACGGACCCCTTGTCGATTGCTTTCAGTCAACAATTCGAAATAAATTTGTTAGAAGATATTGAGATAAAAAGTAAATTTTTGATCGACAGTTTCAGATCTGGCACTCAATAAAATGATTTCAATTGACAAATGACAAGCGGTTCCCGAGTTACCGAGGAAAAGTACGGTTGCTCTGGTAGGTAACAGATAAATCTCCGAAGTTTCAGGAAATAGTCACCGAATCTTCAGGAATTTGCATGGTATATATGGACTGCCGAATCACCAACAAGAGTAACCAAGGATATATACGGACCATACCCAAAGTGAGTCTGAGTGATACTCATACCCTAAAATTGTAAATAAGGTCAATTTGAATACCACATAACTACAACAAACTCCGGGTGAAAATCAATTAAGTAATCATTAACTTTGACTGTTTTTAATTCAGTTCACTTGCAACTATAACCATAAGCTTTTTTACTTGAAATTTTTGAATATCTAAATTCTAAAGCCATATTTTCTCGATACATGGTTTTGAAATATTTCAAAAGTTTACATTTGGTCATTAAAATGAATTCACAAAAGTATTTCCAAATATGAACATAACTTGACTGGCTCACTGTAAACTTTTGAAATTATTTCAAAACCATGTATCGAGAAAATATGGCTTAAGATGAATACAGCGTTGTCGTATTTTGACTTTCGCTTTTTTGGTACAAGCCAGGGTTCTTGTGATAGGGGGGGTTATGAAATGTCATCGTATTTGTCCGGCATCTTGTCGTCATTGGAGGGAATGCGCCAAATTTGAATTACAATAATATTAATATGTGCGTGTGATTAATGCATATTTGTTATTAATACATTACCTAACCTAGCTTGCACAAGTTTCTCGTAGACTTCCGAAGATTTCTCGTGGGTGCAGCCGGTTGCCGGTTGACGAAAAGAACAAATTTTGATCATTTTTCATAGATTCTGAATGTTGGTCGTAGTTTATAATATATGCATCAATTATCAAATTGCACTATCATTAGGTACCCACTCTTTGGAATTAGTACAGTAATTAATCCATGCCTGCTTTGCTGTATTATTCTTGGGGAATCTATGAAAAGTCAATGTATTAGGGCACGTAGATGTATTACCACAATATTTAACACAGCACTTGAGGTGTCCCGGCATTTTTTAACTTCAGAAATACAAGCTACGAAAAAACAAGTAATAAACAACTAGGAATGCAATAATACAACAATTTACGAATATGATATGAGCAACGGGCTTTATTTATTTATTCGTAAATATTAGGGATATTTATTTTGTGGAAAATATAACCAAAGTTACCACTTTCAGGATAGCCAACTTAATTTCCCTCCAATGACGTAATCTCTCCCTTTCTTCAGGTACCCCCTTGTCCAAAAGCTCATCTATTTCATAACCCTTCCCATCATAAGAACCCTGGGTACAAGCGTACAAGACAACTGACATGCGCATTAGCCGATTTGCATTCGAAATATATTCGAACTCCAACGGTCATTGTGATTCTGTCATTTGATCATTTGCACATTTGCCATTCTGACCACAGACCACCTACCCCTAGACGGTTCACCACAACACTAACTAATGAAGACTGAAATAAGCGCCACCAGAAGATTGGTATCGGTACTACCGTGACGATGCGGGAAATTCAAATCTTGAATTTAATACACAGACCACATACTTAGATGTTCGTGAGTTTCATAATGTTGTTTACAACCTCAAACAACACTTGATATCACGACTACAAAGTTTTTCAAATATCAAGTGTTGTATGAAGTTTAAACAACATAAGAAACTTTCAAAAAATGTAAAAATTAATTTATAGTATATTAGGTATTCGATATTCTGTGGTAATGGTGAAAAAAAACACTTTCAAGTCAAAAGGTGGTTTATTGTCGAAGATGTACAATCTCATTGGACAAGCTTAAAATAATCAACACATTGTTTGAAAAATTAAAAAATTAAATATGGGTGCAGTACAAAATATATGGGTCCTCATATTAGAGAGTACATATGGTAAGTCATATAGAGCACAAAGTCGGTGCAATTGATCCATGATTACCTGGATGAATAAAACTATGGATATTGCATAGTACATTATGTGGATAAGGTAAAATCATATACCGTGTGACACAGACTCGTTGTTTCTCTAGCTATATTTCTGGAATTTGGAACATTGACTATGCTCACTCAACTTCCGGTTTTTCCGGAAACGATATCAACTTTCGATTTTCAAATGGGTCACCTTGTATACTAATACATGATCGGTTAGGAATAATCATAAGGAATCCAACGATACCAGGTTTGATGGTGTTATCCCCAAAGACTACCGAGATATCCAGAAAAAGTTTCTCTCTCCCACTCATTAAGCTCATAAATGATAAATAGCGATATCTCCGTACTCTTTGGAGATAACACTATCGAACCTGGTATCGATGGATTCCTTATGACCATTCCCAACCAATCGTGTATCAATATACAGATCGTCCCATTTGGAAATTGAACCATGAGTCTGTGTCACACTGTATAGTACAACAATGTTTATAAATGATTCCCAAATATATGTAAAAGAACAGACATAACACAAGATACATATTAGAAGGTAATCACATTGAAAACAATCAAATATTCTTGATGAGTATAGTGAAATTTGCGGCCAGCGAACATTTTGTTGTATTAATAAATATTACGTCACTGACAAATTAAAACCAAAGATATAACGAAAGCAGAACCACACATATAATTCAATATAAAAGTCACACTACACAAAGAACGGATAAAAACTGCCATTGTCATATAGCAAAAAAAAATAAAAATTTCATCATAAAATGTCTCTAATAACCCTAGTTAGTTATCAACATCTAGTAGAGTGCAAGAAATTTGGAATTTCATTTGATATTTCAACATTAAACAGCTTGGGCAATCACATGTTTAGGTTGTTTGGCATTTTTTTTCTTAATTCTGTTCATACGAATTTTATTTGCTTGTAGTTTGATTTTATTCGAACCTGTATACAATTTTGATTTGCCCTGTATAATTTGGTTCACACGTTTACACCAGTTATGTGCAATCGTTGTGATGGTGAATTTTGATATCAATTTAATTATACTCATTTTATGTTCGTCATTTTCACAAGTTAAGAATTCGAAACTTACGTTGCAATTTATCATACCCTCAATTTCATCAACTAAATATTTAGAATATGATTGTTTATTTAAACAAAGGTTTATTATTTGAAAAATTTCATAAAAAGAACTGAGGAATGATGATGTAGGGTAACATAATCTTCTAGCAACAGATCCACCATATTCTCTTGAAGAAATTAATAAATTTTGGTGTGAATTATAATTTAACGAAAACATACAATTTCTACAAACTGAACAGGTTACTTTTTTTTTTATTTTTTTCAATATATAACCAGCTACATAATTTGTGGCCAATTCTTGTAACTTATGTGAAAAAGTTTTATCATTCGATTCTGCTAATTTAGAATATTCTTCAATATTGCACACAGTGATGGCTTTTGTGCTATCATTTTTGTTAACAAAAAGTTTTCTCATGGAAATGAACATATTATTACATTTATCATCTTCACAATTGAAAGAATTTTTGTAAAATGACAGAGAAGTGTTAAAAAGGAGTATCTTAAAATTTCCTTCAAATTGGTGCGATGTGGGATTGACATTTTGAGCTCCAAAGCTCCTTATTTGACCAAATGCATTCTCTAGTGGATCTTGATTCAACCTTCTAGTAAGTAAATAAGAAAAACCCTCCGATTTCAGAACACCCCAAATCGATTTAATGTTTTTAATCGTGAAAGACCAGTTTTTCAAACTTGGAGGTCTTGCTTGGTCCCTAGGTGACCTTTTTTGAAACCTCATCGTCTCAAGAATGGGCAAAGCTTCTCTATTCCAAAATTCCAGGTGGCCAGATGTGTCTGTTAAACCAGCTCGTAAACATTTTCCACGATCAGGAAGTTTATTTGAACCATTTACGGAATCAAATAAACGGTCAAACAAATACAACAATTCAGCGGTCTCTTGAACATTCTTCCCACATCTTTGTTCTGTATCTGCAAATTACAGGTTTTATGAAATATGATATCAGAATTGGGATAATGAAATGCTAATGCTATTACATATACAGTTAGCCTTACTCTATTTTTATATTTCTATTCAGAAACTAAAATACAGCCACGATAAATATTCATATATAAGTATAGTTCCTAAATTGTAGATAGTGACTCATAGGTTGTACGGTTCATAATTCATATAAAGCAGGTCAAAAAATAAAACAGAAATCAGCTAGGTACTTGGCTTCAAATCAAGTTTTACTTTGCCACTTTCATACATCCTGTCCGCACTTTCAAATCCTGTAAAAACCTAAAATGTACGAGTCACTATCTACAATTTAGGGACCATACTATAGTGCCGTTCTGCCCTTATAAGTATAAACAAGGTATGTTCATGAGATTCAAGAGGAACATACAACGTTCATCCTTAGGAGGCAAGAGTTCATATGTACACTTATTTTTTTTATGAATACTCATACAAGCTTTTACGTTGAATTCACTTACCAAGTTGACTCACTAAACGAAGTGTTGCAGCCAGCCTTTGGCTGAATATCTGGGCAGCATGCTTGACTTTCATCTTTTTCAATTTATTTTCATAAATGTGCTCATCACTGAGGTGTGGTAGAACCCTTAAGCCATCAACTGCTCTGCTATCACTCTCATAAAGTTGTTCTATATGTTTCCATTTCGCTATTTTATTCACACTGCCTTTAATGTAACACAAGTCTTTTTTTATCAAATTATTTCGAAGTCCTTTTAATAAATGTGGAGGGTCAAAAATTGGATATATTTTGAAATTCCCTATTTCGAATGATCCAATTCTATAACTATCTATATTTCCAGATCTCAAGTATTTTTCTTTTGTGTCTTTAATTAAATTATTTATCACACTTGAATTATTTTGATCGCATATTACAGTTATTGGTTTGAGGCCTATGTTTATGAGCTTTTGTATAATAACAGCTAATAACTGTTTTATTTGTAAAGTACTTGCACCACCGTTACTTGAGAAATGATATGATATTGGTGCTTTCCATTGCCTTTTTAATCCTCTAACCATAAAAACTAGGACATGATCCGCTAAAGAACTTCCTCTTATATTTTTTCCCATATCTTCGAATCCATCTATGGAGCCAGAATGTTGATTAAAATGCAGACTAGGCATGATAGCCATTTCGTCAAATAAAATGGCTATATATTTTTCTGAACAATCCATTTCTGCCGTTATTTCTTGTAAGGATTCAAAAACTACATCATTTATTCCTGGTCCTCCAACAATTTCTGCCAGGAGTCTGGTCAGTGTAGATTTACTGGGTAGAATGAATATTTTCGAAAGAACTGAGTAAGACTTGACACTTTGTTTGTAGAGGATCAGAGCCAACAATTTCTCATCAAGTGTAAACCGTCTAAGTTTCTTTGACTTTTTAGATTCTCTCAGCTGACACTGAATGAGAATAGATGCCAAATTGTTTAATTTAGAAAAATTTTCTTCGAGGTGGTGTTTGTTTCTAAATTGTTCAGATTTGAATAATCTACGTCTGAAAGAATTTTTCTTGTTTCTTTCCATTGTATATTTCTTGCGCAGTTGTTTCATTGCTTCGTACATTTTCTTCTTTTTTGGTGTTATTGTATGCCTTTCAATTCCAGTTTGTTTCAGTAACTGATATGGTGGCAATAGGGCATTACCTGTATTACCTAAAAAAATATATATTTGAAATCTAAATATATGTTTTTAATAAAAATATCTTCACTTTTATAACCAATTAAAGATTAAATAATAGAATCACAGTGTTGTAGATTGTTTCATATTTTTAATTTTGTTTTATATTTTATATTATATTCGATGGAGACTCTGTGTTGTAGAAAAAAAGTTGAATTTGTTATGATGTCAATATATATGAAAAAAGTCATTAAATAAGTTTGAAAAAGTAAAATATTGAATTTTGATACAAAAAAAACTACCGAAATATAAGTTTTTTACACACAGTTTATAATGTGAATGTAATATAATAAAATGTAAATACAGGGTGTTAATTAAGTATGTTGACAAACTTCGGGAGATGATTCTTTGAAAGTTTTCAGGACGAGAAGTTCATTACTGTATTAATTAAGTTATATTCATTACCTTTGATACTATCGGCAGGGTTAGTCCATTCTGAAATCCCAATAACTGAATCACCAGGTTCAGACAGTTGAGTATTTGCTTCAGTAGAATATTTGCTTGAAATATTTTGTATGGATTTGGTGGATGTTGATGGAGTGTCACATATATCATTTGAGCCAGTTGAACTTATACCTAAAAAAATCAGGCATTTTATTCATTCAAGTTTCATGAATAAGTTTTGTACTCACCAGGAAGATTTAGTGTTGGAACAGCATTTGCAAATAACTTGTGAGACCAATTAGAAATATATTGTGACTCAAAATGTTGATGACAGAGCCTTTTAGAATCATAAACTTTTTTCTGATTCATTTCTAACAGTTCCAAATTATTGATTGCCTGTATCCATTTGTTGAACCTAACTAAATCTTTACTTGGATCAGGGAATCTATGCCTTATTTCATTAGAGCCATCGCAATGAGGAACGCAACATTTATTGTGGTAAACCATGATGAATGGTGAAAATGAATAATCACTACAGAATTTCACAGTAAACACTTTTAAATCACACTAACAATAACAATTTTCACTATCAGAAACACAGTTCTATAAGTAATATTATTTGTTGAAGTCCATTTATTTATATACATTTTGTTTTGTTGTCAGTACTCTCTTCTTCTTAAATTTAACATGACCATTGATACCACACGCACAGAACTCATAATTATGGGTTCTGTGACCACAAGACGAACGTGTTAGAACCAAGCATAGAACGAAGAACAACTCTACAGATCACAGCGCCCCCAAAAGATTGGTATCGGTACTAAAAAAAAGGTTCATGGTCACTTAACCTGCGTGAATCGTCTAGGGGTAGGTGGTCTGTGATTCTGACTTCCGAGTTGTTTTTGTTTGGACGTAGTTTTCTATTTCTTTTACACAATTTTTTACACTTACCTTTTGATAACGTGTTTATATTATGTCACAGTTTAAATTTTGGAACGACGTTAACAGTCTATTGAATATGGAGGGGCCTGTTAACGGTCCAGTTCCTCGATGGCAGAAGAAACATGATCCTGGATCATCAAATTCAAATAGCAGTTCAAATAACTCCTCGAAGCTGAGATCCCTCTCGTCTTCGGCGCTAAATTTAACAAAAACTCCAACGAAAGCTAGAGAAGGTGACCATCCCAAGGGCAAAACTCCAGCCAAAAAAACTCCGAAGAAATCAAAAACCCCCACACCGAATAAATCCGCGAGAACACCCGGTGGGGACCGTTTTATCCCTTCGAGGAGTGCAAGCAACTTCGAATTGGCCCATTACAAGCTTACGCAGGATGAAAACGAACAGAGTGATAGCCCCACTCGGAAAGAACTGCAACGGGTAATGTCAGAGAACTTACATGGAGGTGATATCAACGCGCAGCGTATACTTTCGTATAAAAACAAGGCCCCGTCAGCCCCTGAAGGGTTTCAGAACCCTATGAGAGTCATTTATACACAAATTAAGACACCTGCCTCAGCAAAAGGCAGTAGGTATATTCCCCAAGCTCCTGACCGAATTCTTGATGCCCCAGATATTATTGACGATTACTACTTGAACTTGATTGACTGGGGTACAAATAATATTCTAGCTGCAGCCCTAGGAGCTCACGTATATTTGTGGAATGCAGGTTAGTGGAAACTGGTGATTTTATTTTCCTGAAAGTTCTGGACCTTATCAATGCATACTGTATAAGTTGAGATTTCATTACAGTGAAGTATAGTCCATAATATATCCAATGATAAGACACTCAACATGAACGTTGGCGCAATTTGAACGTTTGCTAGATTGATTTCACTATAGACAGATAGAATTCATTATTATTTTTTTCATTTGATGATTATAGCTGCATCGATTGCTGTGATCATTGGCCACCATGTGATCTGGGTAGGCTTTGTTACTAACCCCGTACGCCTCCTTAGGAGCAGCACTATTTATTATAATAATAAATATACTTATTGTTTTATTTCTGGACTTCTAAAGAGCTTTTGAGATTTAACCTCTTTCTACTACTAATAAAACTTCAATACTATGGCATAACAGGCACTGCACTAGCTTGTTTCAACACTTTCCTTTTGAATAGAGAACAGTGCACAAAAGTTGAGAATGTATTTTCAGGTAATAAAAGAGTCACATGAGAAGTACCCCAAGGGAGTGTACTGGGACCTACTTTATTCATCTTATACCTAAATGATGTGGACTATATTCAAGAATAGTAGGAGTCCGGGAAGTGATACTTTCTCAAAGAAAAATCGTCAGGGAAGTAGGTACTTCCCGGACGGTTGCCGAAAAAATGAGAAAGCAGAATTTCCGTTCTATTTATTTATTTTTATTTTGTATAAATTTGCTATTTTGTCTTCAATATCAATTCCAAAATTTTCTTCTAGGGACCGGAAACATTGATCAGTTACTAGAACTAGAAGGTAATGACTACGTTTGCTCACTCTCCTGGACACAGGATGGCAATTGTCTAGCTGTGGGAAATACAAATGGTAAGAAACTACGTTCAAACACATTCAAATACTCCAAAATACTATCGATTCGATTAAATTCCAGGTACCGTTGAACTTTGGGACTGTGCCAGGTCCAAAAAACTGCGAATTATGGAAGGCCACTCTGCTAGAGTCGGGTCTTTGTCTTGGAACTCATTTGTCTTATCCAGTGGTTGTCGCAGTGGCCAAATCATTCACCACGACGTGCGACAGAGAGAGCACAATATTGCGACACTTTCTGGTCACTCTCAAGAAGTTTGCGGTCTCAAATGGTCTACCGACGGAAAATATTTAGCCAGTGGTGGTAACGATAACGTGCTGAATATTTGGCAAGCGGTAGGTACAATGTATATCTAGTAAAACTCTATGCTCAGAGAGGTTCATGATGTTTCTTGTGATAACACTGATGAAATAATGAATCAACCAATCAAGCAGTCAGAAGATACAAAAAATCTCAGAGAAAGTATGTCTCATTCACTCGGCTTATAACTTTGATCCGAACAAATAAAAACAAATCAGTCACGTTTTACATTGTATGTCTATTGAACAGACATTTTTTTTTTATAAGGAAGAACTTTTCGCTCTTGAAACTTGGGATTGTTTGACAATATTTGATATTGTGTGAGAATAAGAATTTTTGTACAACTGAAGGGAATATAAATAACTTTTGATTAAAAAATAATACAGGGTGTTCCTGAACATCATGTACATCCGAAAGGGGGAAATTCCTTGGCTTAAGTTATAAGACTTACATCAATGGACATGTCAGATGTTTGTGAGAATCTACAGGGTGATTTTTTTTATGAGTCATCTGCCTTTTTTTCCCCCTAAACTTTTTTGAGGTATATTGAACTACCTAATGTTGGACAGGCAACAAATATGAATCCTCATGTTTTGATAACACTTTTCAAAATAATTGGCTAATTCTAGTCGTTTGTTTTTTGAAAATCAAAGTTATTAATTTATAAATATTTATCTAGTTCTATCAATTTCTATTATTCTACTATATTTTATATGAAAAATGTATCTCGAATTAGAGAACCATCCATAATACTCTAAAGATGAAAAATCGTATTTTGACACCTTGGAGATCAAATAATCAATCAATAAATCAATCAAAGTACTTTATTGTCAGAAGATACAAAAAATCTCATAGAAAAAGCAATAATAATAATAATTTAAATGAGCTCATATAAACATGAAATATATAAACATACAATATTAGTACATGATTACAGAAATTTTGGTACAGACATATTTAGGCACACATACAGACATGTACAGGGTGTATCTAACCTCTTGCACTCCCGTGAAGGACTGGTGTATGATGTCATTTTATAACGAGTGGCAGTTGTGAAAAATTCGAAAACATTGTGGAAATTTAAAATTTTGTTGGAAAATTCGGAAAATCATGGAAACCGCTGTTCGAAAATACACAGTTTCTTCCATCCGGCAGTTTCAGTATCATTGCGGCTCTGCTCCGGTCAGTTGACGTTCGGCGGACAGCGGTTCACAAAATTTCGACGAATTTTCTAACACAATTTAAACTTTACACATTTTTTTTCGAATTTTTCATACCTGCCATAAAATGGCCTTATATACCTGTCCTTCACGGGAGTGGAAGAGGTTAGATTACACCCTGTATATATCATAAATATAGGATATAAGAAGAAAAATGAGCATATTGAAATGAACAAATATAAATATAAAAAATTAAATACTGGTCAAAGGATCGATATTTACATTGCACTATATCGGGTGACCACAAGGTGAGGTATGCTCTCCAATGTTTCTATAGTTTTGGAGATATGTCGCTATAGTACTTGAATATTTTGCCTCCACCACCACTTCTGGTTTAACTGGAACTGACCCCTTTTTTTTTCAAATGATACCCTGTACATTTTTTCTGATTATCCGGAAAAGCTTGTGATAACATTGTTTTTAAAAAAATGTTTGAAAAATGTTTCATTATGAATGTTCTCAAAATTTAAGGTTCTTCAATCTGATAATTCATCATTTTTCAATATGAAATAGAAAAAGCTTGCTGCTATTTAAGAAATTATAGTTGAGAGCTTTCATTTAACGGTACCATTCCGTTTTGTGACAATGTTCGTAATTGTTGAGAGATTAAATAATCAAGTATAACAAAAATATCTACCATTTTTCACCTTATATTTAATTTTGAAACATAATCTTATCTCAAATTCGAAGGTATTTCGGAAAACCAGACAAAATATACAGGGTTTCATTTGAAAAAAAGTAGGTCACTTCCGGTTAAACCGGACGTGGTAGAGTCCCAGTAGTGGAGTCAAAATATGCGTATTTAATTACTATAGAAATATACCAAATTTGAAACCTATATCTTCAGAAAGAAAAATTGGGGGGTACCTCACCTCGAGGTCACCCAGTATATTAAGTTTCTTCATCTACTAAGGCGGGTGACACACTGGAGAAACGAATTTCGTGAAACTCGTTTCAATATCAAATAACCCATGTACTTATATGAAACGATGCATACTGTTGTTTTAAAAACAGGTGACCAGAAATTGTTTTATTGAATGATATAATATAAAACAGTTTCTTAAAATTCTTTTATTTGAGTAATATTCGCCGTGCTATAAGGACGGTATAGTAATAAAATTTATTAATCTTCTAGGGATTATGATATCGAACTTGTGAAAATTGTTGAACAGCATCCTTGTTTATATAATTATGATTACCAGGATGTACCCAAAAGCGTATTTTTTTCTTAATTACTCAATTTCAGCGTCTGCAGTTCACCCACCATAATAAAACTACATCTTCTTCATCGAAAGGCATATTTGCAACTACTTATTATAATAATATTGAATATGAAACTAGTTTCATGTAAACATGTTTCATGAACAAGTTTCACTCAATAAATTTCTCTAGTGTGTCACCTGACTGAGTATGTTACTTGTATCATACAAGATCAGTATGAAGTACATTGTTTCTGTATTACTAATTCAAAAGAGGCTGATGTAGTTTTGGATGGTGCTGCATCTCATTCAAGTAAAGAACGAAACTTAAAAGGTATATAAATATATTATTTTTCAAGCATTAATACAGGCACTAAACAGACTAGGAAAATAGTAAAACTTGTCTTCTGGGCTTTGGAGATCGATCCACGCAAGCCCTTGATCCACCATGTGTTCCAGAGCTTTACGACCCCTCTCCTCCTCCCAGTTAAGGTTTCGTCGCAGATATGAAACCGATAAACAAGCTTGATTTTTCTCAGCCTGTTGCAGTACAGTAGAATGGTCCATGCTGAGTTCGCCTGGCACTGATTGCACCATATACTTGTCTTTTCCCATGGGTATCACGCTGAAGCCGTTGCCGAATACTTTTAATTTTTGGGCGGCCCTGATGAGATCGTCTTTAGTTATGTCTTGATGTGATTTGTTCTGCCCTCTCGCTTTTATTAGTTTCGTTCTCAGTTCGTCCAGACCTACAAGACCGCCGTTTTTGGCGTTCGTAGCCAGGCATACCTCAACGATTTGAACGGCGAGCTCGTAGTAGAAGTCTCCGATGCCTAAGACTGACCAGAAACCCTTGCCGGAAGATAAGGGATCGACACCTATGCTGGAGCACATTTCTTGGAACTGTTTTCGGAATTCGGGGTTTTTGCGGATTTCGTTTTTGTGATTCCTAGCGAAATCCTCTAGGTTGGTTTTAAAAACTTCCAGTTGCATGGTCATTTGCTCAAATTGGGATTCCTGTATTTCATTTCCTTTGTCTCTGTATTTTTCCTGCTCTAATTTGTTTTTCTTGATGGCCCCCAGGCCGATCCCTCTTCTCATGTCTGGTTTAGGTTTATTATTATTTTTAATAAAAACAGTTTGTGGTTATGGTTTTGACATTCGCCTCTTCTTGTTTTATTGGCCTCAGCATCAGAAGCAACTGGGGTAGCACGGCTGACAGAACCATCAGCCTGTGAGAGAGTTTCTTCCAAGTTACCAACCTAGATTTTTTTTTACGAAAAACCTCGATCAAATTCCAGTTAAGGTCCTGAATCATATATAAGGTATGGTCCGTATATATATATATCCTTGGTTACTCTGGTTAGTAATTTGGCGGTCCGTATATACCAAATTCTTGAAAATTCGGTGACTATTTCCTGAAATTTTGGTGATTTATCTGTCATCAGAGCAACCGCACTTTTTCCTCGGTAACTCGGGAACCGGTTGTCATGTGTCAATTGGAATCATTTTGTTGAGTGTTAGATTTGAAATTTTGAATAAAAAATCTAATATTTATCTCAAAAAAGGTCTTTGGGTCTGAAAGCATTACATTTAGTTGTTTTTTGAAGAAAAAATTATACTTTTAACAAATTTATTTCAAATTGTTGACTAAAGACAAGTGTTAAGGGTTCCGTATGTGTGCAGCCGGTTGCTTGAAAACTAAGAAACCGTTACTTACCCATCTGAAATGTTCGGCGATATACGGACCATACCCATAGATGCGCTGTTTAATTCAAACTGACAATTGTCACTTTCAAACTGACAATTGTCACTTTCAAACTGACAATTGTAACTTTCAAACTGACAATTGTCACTTTCAAACTTACAATTGTCACTTTCAAACTGACAATTGTTACTTTTGAACTGTCAATTTCTTTGTAAAAATACGAGTGCCTACATAAATCCTTAAACTGCACATGCGCTTAGTAGTATTGGTGCGTGATTGGTCACAGTAATGGCGGTAAGTTTAAATGAAAGACAAGAAAAAGTTGAAAATGCTTGATTGTGTTAGTTCGTTCGAGATTCACACGCAAACCTAACCTAGCTTGCCTGTTCAGCACAGGGTTGTGTGTTAATCGCGAGCCAAAAACAAATTGACGCTTTTTCAACTCAGTTCGCCTTCTTGTCTTGATACAAATGTACCTTGTGGAAACAGGCAAGCTAGGTTAGGTTTGTGTGTTGATCGTGAGCAAAAAAACAAATTTATGCATTTTCAACTCAGTTTGCCTTTTTCTTGTCTTTCATTTAAACGTCCCGCTATTACACTGACCAATCACGCCTCAATACTCTTGAGCGCATGTGCAGTTTAAGGATTTTAGTTTGGCATTTAGTCGGTCGTATTCTTAGAAGATGACAATAAAATTTTTTGAATGCTTGGAATCTGTGTAATGGAGTGCCTTATTGCATAAGGACATTTCAAAGGTTGAAATGGTATATGTATAAAACTTGTTTCAAGGAGCAATAAATGTTCCAGTGACTGGAAGACAGTCGAAACCAATCCTTTAGGAAATAACTTTATCTTTATATAGTTTGTATGGCATATGTACGACAGAATCAACTACTTCCCTGGCTAATACCTCGACAGATATTGAATTATATCTGTCAGACATATGTGCAAAGATCTTTCCTTGAATTTATTTCCTGAAGGATTGTTTTTGACTGTTTTACATTCACTGGAACAATATGTATATATATATATATATATATATATATATATATATATATATATATACATATAATGAAAAATAACTTGTGACACCTACAGTCATTGTCTTTTCCGTCAGGATCACTTATAAAATATAAAATCATGATCACAAGAACACAATCTCTGAAATCTAAGAAGAATTGTTCTAATGTATAATAGACCTTCTCAACCAAAATCTTATGAAACTTCCTTCTGATAAATTTATAACAAAGTTCTGTATACTTGCTTTAAGTTAATTTCCATGTAATTTAGGTTAATGGTGGACATCATTCGAATACGACCCCGCTTCACTCCTTTACTGCCCACCACGCTGCCGTCAAAGCTCTTGCATGGTGTCCCTGGCAACCGCATATATTGGCTAGCGGAGGAGGTACTGCAGATCGTCATATCAGATTCTGGAATTGCAATTCCGGAACGTGTGTGAATGCGATCGATACTAGATCTCAGGTAAGATGGTACATTAGATTGGATTTCGAATCAAAAACACCGTTGAGGTTTTGGTCTTTCTTGGTAATTTTTTATGACCTCTCGATACTTGTGCCAGAATCATAGAAGAGTCAGGTAGTAGTAGTACTTTATTAAAATAAGTAAGCCTAATATACAAACATCCTTAGTACCTACACAAAAAATTACATCACATATTTACTAGCATTGAAATTTCACAGGCAATTGATAGTTATTCAAGACAAGACAATAACCGATCCAGAAACCTACATGTTCTTGCAAGATATTTAAAGAAAATTGACGTGATAAATAACATTGACCCGTATACCCTTAAAAGACCTTGTTTCAAACTCCTTATCCATGCATTATGACGTTTACCAGATAATGCATTCGAATAACTTCCTCGATATGTTTAAACGGAAGCAGGATTTCTAAAAAATGATACCCTGTCTCTTTTAGCTCGTATAGAGAAAGCATTTCAGAACTGAACAAGGATCAGTACTAGGCCCTACTCTTTTTCTACTGTACATAAACGATTTGGCTTCTATAGACATAGAAGGTCAATTCACGCTATTCGCTGATGATACAACGATACTGTGGACTGAAAAAAAAGATTCTGATCTTCATAAAACTATCTGCTCGGATATTATTAAAATCAAAGATTGGTGCGACTCTAACCTCCTTTCACTATTTCTAAAACTAATATACTATCTTTCCGATGTAGTATTGATAACATACCCCTAACTTCAAATCACAGTTTCATTGAGAATAAAACTAGCGCCAAATTCCTTGGAGTAAGTATAGATAACAAATTAAAATTTGATGATCATATTGCATGTCTTAATAAGAAACTTTCTTCAGGGTGCTATGCAGTTAGAGTTACTTCAAATGAATTGGGCTCAACTGCAGCAAAAAGCGCTTATTACGCACTAATATAGTCACACTTACGATATGGAATCCCATTCTGGGGCGTTTGTGCTCAAACCCAAATAGGGTCGGTATTTGTTCTGCAAAAAAGAGCAAGATACTTATGCAAAGCCAAACGACAGGACTCTTGCAGGCCTTTATTTGCTACGAACAAGATTTTAACGGTTCATGCTATATTCATTTTAGAAACAGTTTGTCTATTACACAAACAAAACAAATTTTCCCTCTGCCACTTCTACCTATGCCACCAGATATTTCAATGATCTCAGACTACCTTTACCTATGTCAACCGGGTTAACCCTCATTAAGGACTTGATTGTGTATAATGGGCTCAAGATATATAATCATCTACCAGATCACTTGAAAACTAAGAAAAGCACTAAAAAACCTTATTATAGTCCGCACAAATCAAATGGAAAATGGATCCCTGTCTAATTGGCTAAAATTTGGATATGTTGTAGTTTATACCCTTCTGATCAAAAGTCTCCATTGGCCCGGGTTTTTTTAGCGAAGGTCAAAAGTTGCAACTAGTTCAGATCTCCTAAGCGATCACATTTGATTTTGACCCCGTATAATGTGGATGATTTTGTTTAGTTTTGACAGGAATAATAACAATTTCTGAGGGGTTGAATAGACCACCTCTTGATGTCATGCCTTATCTTAGCTGTATCTTATTCCACAGCTATTATTTCATTTCTTATTGACTGATTACAGTTAGCACATTATTCTTGTATTAGGCATTACATCAAGAGGTGATCTATTAAATTTGCCAAATCGTTGATATACAGTAAAAAGAGCAATGGGCCGAGAACAGACCCTTCTGACACTCCGCATGTGATTTCCATTTTATTAGATCCAATACCATTGAAGGTTACCTTTTGCACTCTGCTTGATAAATATGATTTAAACCAATTAAATATTCCCTCTAAAACCATATATTTCGAGTTTTTGCAGCAGTATGTACTGGTAGACGCATTTGTATGTCTTCGACAGATTACAAAATACTGCTTCAGCTAAATTTTAACTAATCATACTTGTTTTTTCTGGCTGGCTCTTGATCTATTAAGCCAGTACTTAATTTTCGTCGTGTAGAAATTATTAATATTTTTAAAGTCAATATTTATATCACGTACCAAGACGGTTAAGATAGTTCCATAATTTTCAAGCAAACAAAAAAAATAAAAAGAGGCGTACCCCAAGGATCAATCCTTGGGCCCCTTCTATACACTATCTATACCTCTCAATTCCACAAACACATTCGATATTTTTCTGTTCATTATTACGCGGACGACACGCATCTTTACATGCCCTTTAAAGAGAGTGATATTCATCTGGCCTGTGACCATATCAATTCTGATCTTCATACTTTGAATTCTTTATCTAAAAAGTTTTGTTTGGCGATAAATCCTATTAGGTCGAAAGCCATGCTATTTGGACGCAAAGGAGCACGTGAAAGAATCAGGAATAATTTGAACCTATTTCTTGACAACGCTCCATTGACACTATCAAGTTGTGAGAGAAATCTTGGGCTCATATTGGACGATGAATTGAAATTTACTCAGCATGTCTCCTTGGCTATCAAAAAAGCATTCAGCAACCTGAAACTCATTTATTCTAATCGACATATACTAACTAAAAAATGTAAGATTACACTTTGCGAATCACTTGTCCTTTCCCACCTCAATTACGCTGACTGCGTATATGGCCCTGCTCTACTGCAAGCTGACAGTCGTCGACTTCAACTGATACAATATTCTTGTGTCAGGCTTATATGTGGTCTTCGTCTGCAATCTCTGAAATAGGTTGGTTGGATCTTTCTCCTACAATATTGCCAAAATTTATAATTGTATACCAACCAAATTAAGAAATATTTCTTCATTATCATTTAAAAAGTTAGTCACTGAACTTATAACAATAACAAATAATCAGTTGATTGTAGGTTAGTTCATAGGAGTTGGAAGTATTGAAAAATTATATTATTATTATTATTATTTTTATCAACTATTGACTCTCAACCGACCCAATCTCTTCCTCAGGTCTGCGCTCTACTCTGGTCCACCAACTACAAGGAGCTGGTCTCTGGGCACGGTTTCGCCAACAACGAGATCACCATCTGGAAGTACCCCGCTATGACGAAAGTGACGGAGCTGACGGGACACACGGCGCGAGTGCTGCACCTGGCCATGTCTCCGGACGGCTCCACTTTCCTGTCGGCCGGAGCGGACGAGACTCTGAGGTTGTGGAAATGCTTCACGAAGAACCCCACCAAGAGCAAAGAGGCGGAGAAAGTGAGGGAGAAACCCAGTGCGCTGAAGCAGTGCATCAGATGATTATTTTATTTATGAATTCGTTTCATTTAAGTATTGACTGATTTTAATATGAGAGATTTAGTTTGTGCCGTTTTATTTTTGATAAAATAAAGTTTGACGTTTTTTTTAGAAACTGAGTTATCATTTACCTTTTAATTTGAGCATGTTATGGTACGAGCAACAATAGTGTGTTTGCCTTCGCTACACACTTGATATGTCAGTTATCTACGATGCATAGTTTTCAAACAAATATTACATTTGAGAGTGACTACAAGACACTGGACAAAGTACAACATGCTTCACAAACTCTTCTTCTCTATTCAGATTTAAAATATTTCTTATTCTTATATACCAGTAATTATTTATTTATTTACGGGCAAGCCCAATACGAAATACGTGTGAAATTATAAAATCAGTACCAAAAGAAAATTGAGTGAAAACGTAGTAGAAGTAATCGCAACGTGGCCCTTTTTGCCAACCCTGGTCTCCTTTTCGAATTTTCGTGACCTTCGGATGACGCGAACGGTCCGTATAACATAATAGGCTTCCCGGGCGACACCCCACTGTATTTCATTCCTATTGTTCCCTCTGGAATAGAGAGAGCAAACTTTCTATTCCATCACAGTTTGTCGTGTGTGCTTTTCACTCTGAGGGTGGAAATGGAAATCATCGCTCCTTTGTTTACCCAGATCCCCGAGTGTACCATAGCCTCCTTGATCCAGACTGAAAGCGGCAGTAGCCTCAGAAATACCTCTGAGGTTGAAACCGTTTTCATTGCGCCTGATGTTACCAAACATGCCAACCTCTGAACCTTGCAAAGCTTTCAGCCTATTGTTCTTTGCTCTTACAACTGCCATGTACAGGGTAATCTTTGGGTTGGTTCTCCAATTATTTCATACTATTCTCAGTTGCCAAAGAATTGCCACTGACTTCTCAATAATCCTATCTACATGTGGCGTCCATGAAATCTTGGAATCTAAGACCATTCCCAGGTATTTGACATGTTGGACTAACTCGAGTTTTCGACCAAACATGATGGGATTGATGGGTGGCTCTCGTTCGTTTGATAAAGGCCCATTTTGCGCAGGTGTTTTCTCATTCGACTGTGGCCCGTAAGATGGCTTGTTATTGTTCTGACTTGATTCCTGCTGAACTTCAGTAGTTTTTCAGTTTTGTGTTTTGACGGTTCTGTAATGAATGTTTTTCCGTAGTGCATGGAGGGGCTTCATACCACCTCTCCCTTTTTTTCGATTGACCCAGTCCCGACTGCATCCTCGAAAGTCGTTTTTATTAATTCCAAGTGCGGGTTCTGGGCCAATATATGGAGTTGATGAGACCTCTCTGGCTAGCTCATCAGCTTTTTCATTGCCCTCGATATGACAGTATCCTGGAACCCACATCAAATTTAATTTGTTGTGTTCTGTCTTCCAGCAAAGACTGCCGAAGCTCCCTTCCTATGATGCAAGTTAGCTTGAAGAACCTTGACCATCACATTGTCCCGTTCTGTGAGGCTGCTCTGGACGGAACAACACCCTGTTCATCTTGTAGTAATCCTTGAACTGATCCCGCTCGAAGGACCCAAAGTTCTTCTCATCGACGGAGTATCTGGCTCTCCGCTTTCCTGCTCAGGAGCAACCAGCTCTCCACTTTTAGGTTCAGGTTTTGTTTCGCTATACGTATGCGTGCTGTCTCTTCCTCATCGCTATCTGGTCCCGAGAATAAGGCCAGGACCCTCGGTCTTCTTGGGAGGTCTTTTGACTCCACAACTGCATGTCAGCACCCTCCCAGGTCTGACCCATCTCTCCTACCTTTTCCCGGGGCCGGTCTCTTGTCTTGTCGTTCACGCAAGTTACCCAGAGTATCCCTGTGCTGAACGTTGTTTTGAGGAATAATTGAATTAGTTCTTGGCTCCCCGAAGGTGCTTTGTCCATTTCCTCGACTATTTTGTCTTGGATCAGGTCTGCCTCTGATCAATGGAAATCTCAGGATGGCGTTTGTCAATTACTGCCATTCTAAGTTTATTTGCGACCTCACTGTAGGTACCAGTAGGTTTAGTAGCCCTCCTGAACTTTTTGGTCGTTTTTTCGGGCGTCTTGGATTCGTCCCGGGTCTTTTTCTACCCTTGGTTCCTTTGTCGCCCTTGGGTTGTTGTTTATCGCGAGCTTCTCTCCGTGGCTTCAATATTTTTCTCCCCTTAGCGCGGGACATTCCAGGTGGTCTTCTTCGCAGTTACAGATTCTTTACTCCCTCTGAAACTGTATTGTCGGTTTCTTGCGTTCCCGTTTGTCACTACAGTGGTCCGTCTCCATAGTAGTGCACTTTGCCATCCAGTCCCCTTTGAGACCCTTGAGGTACCCCGGATACTGGAAATGACATAAGAGAGTTTCCAGTAGTCGAGAAATTCATCGATGAAAAAATAGGACAGGAAAGTGCAAAACGACAACTACAAATCGATAGGTTTTATGTGAGAAAGCTGCTGGCCTCGTTTTGTCAATCTTTCTCCACACAACTGTTGGTTCATGCGGGCCGCCTATATAAAAACTGGTGTCCTACAGACAGTACTCTCTACTAGAGTGTATTTTTGCTGTAAAGGCCGATTCAGATACGAGGGTGCCCACCCTGATTTTTCGACCCTGCACGAGAAATGCATACCCATCGACGTTCACACTTGTACCATTCGGCGTGCGTGATAAACGCGGGGTGAGCACGGAACATGTTCTAGTTCACGTAATGAAAGATTCAGTTAAATATACGACGGGATAATTTGAAAAACTCAAATGCTGTATCTCTAGTATTGAGGAAATCAATACAGAACCAGGGAAAATATGACCATGTGATAGAAACACAAGTGAGAGGCTATGTGATGGTCTTGCAGTTTTCAGACACACGGGTCAAAAATGGATATGCTTGTAAATTGCACGTGCTTCATAAACCCTGTTTCTGAAACCTCAAACATTATTATCCACGACAACATAACCATGTCTTATAGAGGAGTTCCGGTTCGACTGTGGTAGAGGTCGGACACGTTTTTCGTCCGGCCTCGAAGATGGTACGTGGATGCCTTGTGGACCAGAAGTCGTTATGTGTTGTGTCGTTTGCCGCCCAATGGGCACATGTACGTTTTTCAAACGTGTTATAAACGTTTCTGGTTGAAAATTTTAACGACAATAATTTAGTGTAATCTTCAACGTTGAAAGAATACGTTATAAAGATGTGTTTCCAACGTTACTTCCTCAACAACTCATTAAATATACGTTTAACAAACGTTATGTTCATTCAAAAAGAATTTTTAATCAAACTCGCTTTATGCGATTCATTTATCAATGTTTATGACGTTCCTTATCTTTTTATTTGGTTAAAACAATCTTGTTTTATTGAGTATCTTCGACGTTCAAAAAATCTGATTGAAAACGGCAATAAGGCGATAATTAGTAAGCAATTGTTTAATATACCGTTGTTACACGCGACATTTTTTCGTTAAAAAAACGTTCGGTTTTCAGCCATTTCACAACGTCATTTCAATGTCCTTGTGCCCATTGGGCGTTATAAGACGTGCATTATAGTTAAATTTAGTGAAATACATCAATGTTTGTGTAAAATATCAATAGATTATATAATTATCAGCCCCTCTTGGTCTCTACGAGGGTATAGAGGCCCGATGGCAACGGATTGGCCGTATCAAGGGGGTACTAGTGAGATAATATTAGTGGAAAAACTATATTAAAAAAAACAAGATGGCTTGTGTGAGGATGCAGTATTGCCTAGAGCAAGACAACTGTATTTCCCCGATTATTATATAACTTGATTCTGGGTATATGTGCTAGATCACGGACCCAACCAATGGATGAGAGAGAGAGAGAGATAACCATGTCTTGCATAACTCTTTGTTTTTTTTTATTGGTAAATAATGTGAAGAAACTTGGTGTTTGGTACTATTGATAGTACATTGAGCATAGCGGCACCAAACAAATGGAACTTTTGACTTCTGCCGCTATTTCAAGTTAACTCATTCTGAAACTATGAACACTAAAGAATATCACTGAACTCAATTAATTTTCCAAAAAATCGATTATTAATGAAAAACAATTGAAAGAGATACATTACCGCTTATGGCAAGAAATACTTGATCTACTGTTTATCAGTTCAACAAAATTATTATAGATGTCGCACTCTTTGCGCAGACTGCGAATAAAAACCTTTACATTCGTACAAGGCACATAGATCAAGTAGGTTTTGGTACAGCTTCCCTATTCTAGATGGCGCCACGGATATCAAAAGACAGAAAAAGCAGATAAATAAAAATACTTTATAAATAAATCATGAAGATAGATGTCCAAGATTTCCGCCGCGGTTTCGGATTGTGTCTAAGACAAAGACAAGTTCATATTTTACTCGTAGGATGAAAAATGACAAATGCTCAGATAGGACCGGTTTATTGGATAATTCTTCTGCCGTTCGGAGGTTGAGACGAGTTTTTTTAGCGAGTGCAGTTTGCTGCCATGCAACTAATACGATTTCGTTGTACCATGACCTGATTTTGAGTGCAACTCGTACTAGTCAAACTGAAAACGTAGGGGCTGATGCCCGAAATTATTTCTGTGAGGTACTCGGAGTCATGCAAGGCCATGGCCTTTGATGATATCTTGTTTATTCCTTTGTGCGTAGGATGGCAGTCGGCGTTTTTATCCTGAACTTTTTTTGGTATTTTCTAGTCTACCAGACGAGTACTGATCGCAAATATTTACAAATAGGTCGAATAGTTTTTTGCAGCTCAGATAGAACGTCAGATATAAGGCGTTTTCCATTTAGGAGTGTAAAGCCCCGGGACTTCTCATTCTAGACTTACTATTGGTAGATTCTGATAGATGTCAATTTTCAGCCAATGATTGAACTAGAATAATCAAACCTTTAAATGGTTATGGCTATAGTGACAGATTTAGATGCCCCATAATCGCATATAAACCTCGGTGCTGGTATTTTCCAACTTTTACGTATGCGAATTTGATCAGATGTTTCACTCCAACACACATGAAGTGTGTATGTTTGTCCCTTTTCATTCGTAGACTAATTGAAACCGCACGGTTAGAAAATAGCAGCCGGTTGAACAGTATATCGATTTGGAGTAAAATGAAGATAAATTTACAAGTGGATAACATACCGAGAATTCGATTTTTCAGCACAGTGATTATGTGTTTTTCTCGTGTTCCTAACTACGGTACGAAACTACAGAGAATGATTCGTTAGATCGTTTTAAGAAAAAAAGTTCCTAGGAAGATATGTCCGGAGTGGCTTATTTTCTGAGATGCGTTGAATTTTTTTTTACGCCCTGTAACGCCCTAATGAGAATATGTAGAGAATTGGAATACGAACAAAAAGAGATTTTGCACAACCCGATCGGATCATTAGTAACGGAGAAAAACTGGAAAAGTCGAAAAATTTTGCGATTTTTTTAAAAACTCACAACTCTTGTCATTTTTCAGTTTGTAGGGTTGGCCTTTTTCGAAAGTAGCGAATCATGTGTACTTCATTTATGCGCAAAACAGGCGCTGCCAGACTATTGGTTTTGGCACAATTATTGCAATTTGATTTTTTTTTGCATTATATTGCAGCGTGCCTGGACAGTGACAGTCCAATTTCAATTTCTCAAACATATTTTGAAAGTAAAAGTATGTTAGATTGGCTGGTTTGATGGCAGTGGAAAACTAGGAAGATCAAAGAGCAATTTTTCTAACTTGTTTAATTATATAACCCAAGATAACAGTTCTATCAAAGAGTAGAGCTATTACAACGCTAGACATTTCGTCGAACATCAACATAAAAAAGAAGAAGCAAAAAAAAACCAGAGGATAGAATATTTACAATGTTGCAAACTCTCAACATTGTTATCAATACAACAAAAATGAAGAAATATGCTACCAACTTAAAACTACAATAAGGAGCACTAGAGTTACTTATGGTCCTTGTGGAACGACATAGATTTCCAACAAAGTATAGTACTACAAAATGTTTATTCTCATTTCTTGCTACAATGCCGCGAAATGGGTGCAAAAAGCTTCCAAACATGACTGAAAACGGTCGAGTCCGCTTGAGCGGTCGGGTAGAAGGAGAAACCGGGAGGTGATTGTTGAATCTTGTGTGCAGTTTTCTTTCTAAACTACCCGTTTAGTCGGCTGCTCACGCGTGTTCACTGTATAAAGTGTGGTAAGATCTATCTGACTCCAAAACGTCTGGATAAATCGGCTGTACGAGAACCACACCGTTTTACACTTATCCTGAGATATTTGCCAATTAAATTAGACAGACTATCGTCCTTTTGTAATTGGAAAACTTTATTGATTAGACAATTTGAATTACTTTTTTTTATATATCAAAATTGACAGCTCTCTTTTTTACTACAACTGAACACAGAGGGCGTATTAAAAATAATCAAAACACAACAAGAATGTAGGTACAGAATAACTATCCTGAACAAAGACCCTACTTCCAGATTCTTCAGTGATAATCCCTTTACTTTTTGTGTATCTAAATGTTCGCAACGAAAGAGTAAATGACAGTTGCGTGCATGGGCGCCGCCAGTAAAAATATCAGGGGGGTAGTTTCTTTATCAAAGCTTTTAGCTCTTATTTGAAACATTCGCAATTAACGTTTATGACGTTTGGACTGAAAAGGCTAAAATCCAAGGGGGGCCGCCCCCCTTGCCCTCGAGTGGTGGCGCCCATGGTTGCGTGTCCAGAACATAACAAAATAAATCTATAAGGACTGTATTTCATGTGGTAGCATAGTCGGTTTCCTAGTCGTATTTTTGTTAAAAAACCGCTAATTTTTTGCTCTATTGACTGGTTTACAAGTTAAATGAACGTATGTGAAATGTGTGGCAGTTTATAGGCATAAGGGTAAAAATATTTGCTTGTAAATTCAAACTCAAATTCAAAGGAATTTACAAGCATATATTTTTGACTCTTGTGCCTGTAAACTGCAAGACTACTGAGAAATCGATTTTTTGCCATTTTGACGGTTAATTTGAGGTTATGTCAAAAAGTGTTGAATACAGAAGTTTTAGAATTTTCTTAAATCTACAACTTGTGCATTTTCCACTAGGAGTTCACGTTTCGCAAAAAAACGATTTCAATGCCTAAACTGCATCCCCATTTCACCATTTTGAGTGTTTTCGTGTTCAATTTTAGTTTTTCCTCAAAGTTTTTTCCTCAACAACATTTTCCACCTGGTCCTGTAATTATTTTTTTTTTCTTGAAAATTATAGGCACTAGCCTAAATTTCATTAATACTGGAGAAATTTACCATCAGGGTCAAAAACCCTTGGTGGGCACCCATGTATTTGAATCGGCCTTTCGAGCTGTCCTCTCGGGTATATGGGAGTAAAAATGGTGAGAAACGTCTGTCGGCTACGACTATCGTTACTATAATTATTATTTTAATTATTCAAGGATTTTGTGAATCGCTCTGTATAGTTCCACAAAAACTACGGAAGAGTGTTGGCCTTATTTCATAATCAAAACCTGAAAATCTGAAATGTTGCCCTTCGTATGACTAATTAGTCACATAACACATGTTTAATGCAATGTACTATTTCTGTACAAACCGCGCTAAAAATAATTGCAAATCCTTTCCGTCTCTCACACAAATTACCGTCGAAAGTACTCCGTATTTTTACACCTAGATAACTGGAGATATATCTCTAGGACATGCATTTTTGTGGTATTTCGAATGTTATTTGACACAGAAGCCTTGAATATAAATTGGATATTTTCTTTAGAAGTGCCTCACGAGTTGGATATTTATAATCCTATCGATTTTAGGACGTTTCCCTTACATGATTATATACTGGCAGAGGCGGAGGAGATCCTTTTGTCGATAATTCCGAGTATATGTTTTCTGCTCTAGCCTCTAGCTTTACCATGGGTGGGGACGGAGACTTACATAACATGGAATATGGAACACGACTAGGATAACTGATCACTGGAGAATTGGTTTCGTGCACAATGACAGATTCTGGGGGTAAAACAATCTAACCTAGGATATCTGACAACCCACCTAACCACACTTTTCCACTTTATTTTTACTGAAACGTTCTTAAGAGTCTCTTGGTAGAAACGCAATCACTTTTTAAGTGAAAAAATCTCAAATTTTCACAAATTATTTAAGAATAGGAGTACAGCAAACGAAACAAAATGGAAAAGTGAGGTTATTTCTTCTTCTCTTTCTACGATTGAGTTTGTTTTACCTCCAGGGTCTGCCAATTGTGCACGAAATCAATAGAGTGAAGGTATTATTATGACTATTTCACTCACTTGCGGAATGAACCAATCAGAAACTCTCGTCCTGCGGACTCGTGGTGTTTTCTCGAAACAATTCTGTTTCGTTCAGAAATGAATCGACAGACTTATCGCGAAAATTCAATCACTTGTGGTATTACTACTGAACACTCTTGAAGTGTATCCAAAGGCATAACCTGTGCGGGTAGAGGACGCTATTATCATTATTTGCCGTGGCGCTCGATGAACCAAACCCTACGACTAGTTCTCAAGAGGCCATGAGCGCGATCACATTTTGGCCGTTTTTCAGGGTAAAAGAGTCGATAACTAAAAAACGATTCGTCGAATCGATTTCAAACAAAGATAGGCTTCTAGAGGACGTTTGATTCTATGTAACTATGTCTGCGGCAGCACCTCAAGATTCTTTTCATGGGTAGTCGAAGTAGCTGCAGTGTTATTTGAATTTGAAGCAATTTTTATCCGATAGAAATGAATTTGGTATAAAATGAAAGGTAAAACGTTGATCTACGTACTAATCCAGTACAATTATGTTTTGAGACGAGGATCGATTGTATCACCACCAAACTTGGTATACTAGTTGTTGGAACCATGATAAACCCGAAAAAAAAGAACGCCGACATTAACTTTCAGGTTGATTGGTAATAACTCTGCTGAAAATGATCGGAGAAGAAAAAGGAAAAGTTCACATCGTTTGTGAAGACTCCGACCTTCTCATGCAAATATAATATGCGAGTATTTGTGTACCTAAAATATATTATTTCATATCACGAATCAAATTTGCAATCAATTCAAGTGCACCAGACATTTTGTTAAATAAAAAACTAATGTTTTTCTTTAATATACCACAAGAAAAAATTCAAAAGTTCTGCAAACTTGACAGATACATCAGAAAAAACTTGCAACAGATTTGTAACCTTTTACGTTGACCGGAACATGTTTATTTATATAGTTTTTTAATTCGTATACATTTTTTTGATCAAGGTGGTCTCGGAATAATTACAAAAGTTTTGAAACTTTGTTGCAAATTTTGAAAACATCTATTCTGATTAATTCACAAATTTGCAACCATGTATACTATCCGGAACTTTTTGCAATTTGGAAAAATCCAATTTTGATTCCAAAAGTTTTGAAAAAGGGTGTCTCTGAGGGGGTCAACCCTGGGTACGGAGGTAGACACCTCGGAGGAAGGAACTAGAGGAACCTCCTCAAGTGCCTCCATCATATCTCCACACAACTGAAGCCAAACATGTTGGTGGACAAAGGGCTCAAGCTGTGAGGCCTACGTGCTGGGGCTTCAAACCTCCCCACCCCCAACCGTGCCAGGAAAATTAAGAAGAAACAAGATGGACTTTCACCTAGGAAGCCTGGTATGCGTCCGGAACGGATTACGTCTAACTGACGAACACGCCTTGGGCGCTGGAATCAACTGCGAGCAAAGGGTATAAGAGGAGCTACGCTTTGGGTGAAAACACTACAGTTTTTAAAGCTGAAGTTTTTGCTATTTTGACCGTACCGACAAAACAGGAGGTGAAAGAAGGGCCAGAGTCCCAGATACACTACATATGCCTCAAAGACATATTTCTTCCTCAAAATCAGTTCTGCACAGGTACAGGAATGTAGGTATGCTTTCGAGAAACTTGACGGAACGTTGAGCTAGTAAGGGTACCGCGTCAAAGAGGGATGTGTCTTTCTGTTTCCACTGAAGAAAAATCCACGAATTGTTCTCTATGAATACCTTCCGGTAGAAATTTTTAGTACGCCCATGCGGCTATCCTAAAAAAACTGGGCGTTGGTTTTAAGGAGTGAGATGCAGTTTAGGCGTTTGACGTCGGCGTCGTCCCGTTTCCAAGGCGACCCTTGATTGATGGGACAGTTGTCCGACCGGCGAACAAACACTTGTCAAATTTACACTTCTTGGGTCATTCAGGACAACGGAGGGAGCGAAATATTCGACGACATAAATTGGATTCGATACCGTTCGCTTTCTTTGTTTGTTTTGGTTTCCGTTTCTTGGCGAGAACCGAGTACAATTTGTTTTGTTCAGTATTTGCGTTAGCTGAAGTTTGATTAATAGTAAGAGAGTTTTTCGACATAATACCTTCGGTACATGATATTATATTCAAAATGGTTCAACGAGGTTTTTATGAAACCATAAGAACTAGGGTCAATCAACCCACTAAGCTCTTCATTTCACCACCTACAGCATAGCAACTCATATTCTCGTGATAGATCATTGAACATATTTGAAATAAAATACTCAAATACTCTTTCACTTCCTAGCTCAAATAAAAAACAAAAATAATAATTCAAAAATTGTTAAGGATGTTAACAAGTTGTCAACAAATCATCTTTCTGAAATAATTCGCATTTTAGCATTTTAATTCAAAGAGAACATACAAGGTGGCATTTTTGGGAGGAGCAATGGGTTGTTACTTTAAGACAAGAAAATATTCAAGATAACTGAGACCTGTTTCAATAACATAATATATCATTATCCATCATCATAAATAATCTTCCATCATCTTCCATCATCTTCCATCATCTTCCATCATCTTCCATCATCTTCCACCATCTTTAATCTTCTTTCATCTTCTTTCATCATATTCCACCATTAACCATCATCTCTCATCACCTTCCGTCATCTTTCTTCATCTTCGGACATCCTTCGTCATCTTCCGTCATTTTCCGCCATCCTCCGTCATCTTCCGCCATCTTCCGTCATCTTCCGTCATCTTCCGTCATCGCCCATCGTCCATCGTCCATCGTCCATCGTCCATCGTCCATCGTCCATCGTCCATCGTCCATCGTCCATCGTCCATCGTCCATCGTCCATCGTCCATCGTCCATCGTCCATCGTCCATCGTCCATCGTCCATCGTCCATCGTCCATCGTCCATCGTCCATCGTCCATCGTCCATCGTCCATCGTCCATCGTCCATCGTCCATCGTCCATCGTCCATCGTCCATCGTCCATCGTCCATCGTCCATCGTCCATCGTCCATCGTCCATCGTCCATCGTCCATCGTCCATCGTCCATCGTCCATCGTCCATCGTCCATCGTCCATCGTCCATCGTCCATCGTCCATCGTCCATCGTCCATCGTCCATCGTCCATCGTCCATCGTCCATCGTCCATCGTCCATCGTCCATCGTCCATCGTCCATCGTCCATCGTCCATCGTCCATCGTCCATCGTCCATCGTCCATCGTCCATCGTCCATCGTCCATCGTCCATCGTCCATCGTCCATCGTCCATCGTCCATCGTCCATCGTCCATCGTCCATCGTCCATCGTCCATCGTCCATCGTCCATCGTCCATCGTCCATCGTCCATCGTCCATCGTCCATCGTCCATCGTCCATCGTCCATCGTCCATCGTCCATCGTCCATCGTCCATCGTCCATCGTCCATCGTCCATCGTCCATCGTCCATCGTCATTTTTTTGACTTGGTTTCAATTAAGGGTAGAGCACGTGGGTCATAGATATCTAAAACCAAGCAACGCGATGCGAAGTTGTGATTTGGATGGAGACTTACGGACGACGCCCTTTCTATTCTCCTCGGATCGTGCTAGGAATCGCACGTTAAAAAGTAAGACCTCGTTAATCCTTAGCTTCCACAAGATGCAATTTCTCAAAAATGCATTTTTGTTGAAGTTGATTTCCATTTGACAAAGATTAACATAAATGTAAACTCTTCTAACTATAAAATAAATAAATGGAACATGATAATTTTCAACAATACAATAACTTTTTTAAACAAATTTGTCTTTCTGACTTTTCTGGTGGCAAAATCATTTATTATTTTTACAAAATTCAGCTGCCTAATTTTGACTCAATTGAGAGCATTGCCACACCATTGAGTGGTGTCTCTCTCATGCAGTGCTTCTCAAACCCACCCTCTTATCTTTGGAACGAATATACATACTGTATCGGAAAGTTTTCATCGGGGGTATAGACAAATCTATGCAAGCAACAAGGAACACAATACCACATACATAAGAGAGACGCACTACTGTACGCCTCCCCTGCTACCTCGTCCGACGAATTAACAGCCACGTCGATATCCCTTCCTCGAGCGAGTCGAGGAGAAATCGTAATGCTCTCTCAACATAATAGCAAACTATTCTTTACGCTCCTATGAAATCAGCATACCACCGATGAAAACTTTCCGATACTGTATACAAGTGAAATTTGGAAACTGAATATTGAAAGTTGTAAACTTCCCTACTAGTGATGATAGATGACAAAATCGTCAAAGATGACGTCACAAGGCCATCGTGACCAATAATTTTAAATGGAACCCTACGGCAAGCTACACCTCTTTTAAAAAGTATCGAAAAAACTATTCAACGATACTAATTTTGTTTGTATTTATGGCAGTTTTAATGGCTCATTAGTAAAACATTAAAATTTAACTTCCATTTAGTATGATATTAATTACAGATTTAAAAATCACCATCTACTTAAAGACATTGATCGAAGTGACCTCCATTTAATTCCTGACAGTGAAATATCCTATTTGTAAACTCTTCTCGTACTTTTGATAATACGTTGTTTAAAACGCCAATATTGGCAGGTTCAGTGGCGTAAACCTTTGATTCAGGGTACCCTCACAGAAAAAATCCAAAGGTGTGAGGTCCGGTGATCAGGGTGGCCATTCCGTTGAACCTCGTCGTCCAATCCATCTACCACGATACTCCTCATCCAAATACTGTCTTACTGCACCGTAATAGTGTGGAGAAGCACCATCCTGTTAGAATGTTATTTCCAAATTGCCGAATTCATTTGGATTATCTTTTTTGCAACAGCTCCAGATAAACCTCACCAGTTAAATAAGTATTTAAAAAAAGAGGCCCAACGATGGGGTTTCCCAGAATACCTGCCCAAAAATTCACCTTCTGGGGAAATTGGGTATTTGTTTCACGAAACTGGTGAGGATTTGAGTCACTCCAATACCTCTCATTCTGTGTATTTACATTTCCGTTTAGATAGAAAGAACTTTCGTCACTAAAACAAATTGTTTTGACATAGTCTGGCTGTTGGTTAATTTTAGTTTTCATATTTTCACAATATTCTGGTCTTCGGTCTGGGTCGTCGTCGGAGAGTTGATGAAACCATTTTTAATTTTTATGGAAGAAATTTGTGTTTTTTCAACACCCTGTGTACTGTACTTCGACTGACTTCACAGAGGTAGATGCAACTTGAGTTTTTGAAGAAGTAGGATTAACTATTACTTCTGTCAGTAAAGGTTAAAAAATCGAAGTGTACGCCATCTAACAATTATGCCAGCAACTACTGTAGGTGTGAACAACAAAGAATGGCTCATTGTTAACCGTGTAAACGACTAGCTAAAATTTCTTAGATTTCCAGGTTTTCTGATTAGATAAACACCAAAAAGTTCTTAGAATTGACCATATGTGAACCGTAGTGTTTAGCTGTTTGGGCTATTGTTTACATGGTAAGTAAATATATTGTTTCATTTGCAATATTCTAGCTCAATTATTATGATTTTTTACAGCTACACCTCTAACAATTAAGAGAAAACTCAAAAAAGGAGTAATTTCCAGTCAAAAGATTCCCTATTAAAATATCGAAAAACAGTAAAAGGTTAACAGATGTCACAGAAAATGGTGAGTCAACAAATAGATTGTAAAAATAGGTGAAAGTCGATTTATGCACCCCTACTTTATAACTAAACCTAAGACTAAAAACTGGAACTAACAGTGAACCAGTGTGTTCTTAGTACTAGTTAAAGTTCGATAAATGTTTGCGTAGTTTCCCTATTGATGAACTCTTAGTTCTAGTATTAGATGTAATTCTTAAGTAAGGTTGCATAAATCGACCATAAGTTATTTCTTACTTCAATAATTTATCTGTCACCTATTTACTTAAAGTTAATTTTAAGTTTCATGTAGATACAAACCTTATTACTGATTTTGATTCAAGCTGATTGAAAATTAGGTACTTTTTTGCCTCGTTCTTTGAAAAATTACTTTGCTCATTCAAGAGACCTTATTATATTCATAAAAATGTGATGGGAGTTTTACATGTAATTTTAGGTTGAAGAACCCAATGGAGGAAGACTTAGAAAACATGCCAAGTGAGGGACAAAATGAGACTGCAGATAATGAGGAGAGTGAACATGAAATTCAAATAAAAATAGATGTGTTTTTTCAAGATATAAAGATATGAAATTATAAAGCGTATGATTCTTCAGTTTCAATTTTGTTAAAACATTTAAAAAATTTCGAAATTATTTTTATTCATAAGCTGTTAATAACTTGCAATGCATTTTTTTGTTCATACATTTTACTGAAATTTGAAACCTTTTATTTTAATAAGACCAATCTTACAGGGCCAATGTTCTAATTACATTTGTCATTTTGTGACATCTTTTTGTAAACCAGCATTGCTATTCATTCAGATAAATAAATAAATATACTGTAATGGAACAACCAAAATAGGTCTTTTACCAAAAGATTGGAATCTTGAATAGTAAATTATTTTCTTTGTGGATTTTCATGATTCACCCAAGAATGGTAGATATTTTTAAAATAGGACGCCTCTATATAAATATTTTGTTTTATTTATGACTCTCATAGTTTGAAAATTTCTATGAGTTCAGGAAAAGAAACTGCAATAACATAAGTGGTATAAAAACATAAGAAGTTTTATTTCTTATTCTTCATGATAATCTACCACATAGTTAGGGCAACATCCATCAATTTATGTCAAGTTCTTTTTTCAGTATAAGAAATTATATCACAAGATCCACTTGTACTGTTGGCATCTCTTCACCTGAAATTAATCTATTCATAAGTAGCACCTCGTAATAGTAAACTTCATGCAACTGAACAAGCCTGTGATTATCTCAAAAACACTTATAACTGCAATTCTCAATAATCTCAAAGCTACAAAATTCACCAATTTTACAAATTTCACAAGGCCTTTATTTGTTGAATAAAATTATATGTTGTTCACCCTCAACGGTAGCCATATTGGTTTATTCAGCGACATCTAGTGGTTTCCTTTTTTCGCCTATATTAATTTCATTGATACTACCCGTTGTTTCAAACTTATGAAGAAGCTCCCTTCAATAAGTCTGCTGCTTGAATATTTTGTCACCAAGAATTACGATCGCTGCTACTTTATCACCTAAAGCACGTACCATTTCACTTCTTAAAGCACTGAAACGTTCGGCTCACAACAGTTTAACAAATTATTAAAATGTACAAAAATATTAAAAGTTCCAAAAGCTACTAAAACAGTTACACGTTCGATCAACAATACACAAATTATTACAAAAATTTGGACAAGTAAAAAAACGTCAGCTTATTTGACAACTATCCAGAGCTTGAATTTTGAATTTTAGTACTAACTGATTTAATTCATCACAGGTTTGCGTTTTTTAAAAACGAGTTGCCAAAACTGCCATAAACACAAACAAAATTAGTATCATTGAATAGGTTTTTTCGATACCTTTTAAAAGAGTGTCGCTTGTCGTAGGGTTCCATTTGAAATTATTGGTCACAATGGCCTTGTGACATCATCTTTGATGATTTCGTCATCTATCATCACTAGTAGGGAAGTTTACAACTTTTAATATTCAGTTTCCAAATTTCACTAGTATATGTATAATCGTTCCAAAGATAAGAGGGGGGAGGGGACTTTTGAGAAGCACTGTATAGTTCGGTGTTGGCTTTGAATAATAATCATTATGTTTCAAGAGGACTCCAGGCCCCCTGTCTTCTCGTGCCCCGGGACATTTGACCTCCTGCACCCCCCTCTCTCCGGGCCATAAACCCAATGGGTCTCATGAATAAAAATGGAGCATTTGCTCGAAGTACAAAGTAAAAGCAAAAGCAAATCATTCGAAGCAAAACGTAGAACGAAAAGCATTTGCTTCGTTTCTAATGAATAATTTGCTTTTGCTCCGTAGTAAATGGTTCGTTATTTAGACCTTTTGCTACATTTTTTGAGTCTCGACAGTAGTAACTCGGGCGTTTGGGAATATAAAAAGCATAAGGCATGCATAAAGGAAGCAACACTATGAGCTCCGACGAAGAAAGCACGACCTGTGAAGAGAACGATCAAGTAAAATTTGTAGACGTACTGCAAAATTATAAAGTGGTACTAGAAAAATCACAAGTACCCACAATAAAAAAAAGAGAAAGAGAATGCGCTAATGAAGTTACAAGCGGAATGGCAGGCGTTGACAGGAAAAGCGATTAGTATAAAACAAATATCCAAAAAAAATCAATAACATGAAAACAAAAATCAAACAGAAAGCAGATATAAATAGAACCGGCAATAAACAAATAAAGTTGAAGTCATGGGAACAGGAATTTTGGAACTTAATGGATGGTGACAGAAACCCGACCTTGTGCAAAATGTTTATTAGATTATAGTGCATTACATAGAATTAAATTTCATCAGGGGCAGACACTTCTGTTTCGGCGAATATCTGCTCGGAGTCTGAGACACCTGTTCAGGTTCCACAATCTGCAAAAAGCATAGTATCGAAGAAAATTTAAAAAACTCGTCTTCCGGAAACAAAGGAAACACAAAACTTATCAACGGCTGAATTACATAGGTTAGTTTTGTTAGAAGGTTAAAGAAAAGAAAATGAATCAGATATTTAGAACAAGAACAGTTATTAGTTACAGAAAATGACAAAGTTGGTTGAAACTTCCATAAATCTGCTTTCTGCCAGATTTTGTCCGTTACTTCAGCAATTGTTTTTGATACAGTACTTTGCTGAATTCCAATTATTTCCCCCACGCTGTTTTGGTAACCAGGATCAGCGACATAATGCAAAAACACTTTCAGTTTCTGGAACGGCGATAATGCACCACCTCGTGTCTCATTCTCTTCACCGAAGAAATAGTTGGCTAACCAATGCACGTTTTCTTTGTTGACACGATAAAGGTGTCTAAAATCATTCGGTGATGTATCTACGCGTCTTTTATACTGTTTTACGGCTCTCGGATTATTTAACAACGCCATATTTATCAAACACGTGTCGCGAAGTCTGCACTGGAGGTACCTTCAGAAAACTAAAGCATTTGCTATACGTTGCTAGCAAAAGAAAGAGTTTGGTCATATAAACTGAAGTATTTGCTTCTGGTGTAGTAACTGCTTTTCCTTCGGTTGTAAAGCAAGTGCTCCAAACTTATTAATCATATACTTCGAAGGTTTTGCTTCATGATTTGAAGTAAAAGCATTTGCTCCATTTTTATTCATGAGACCCAATATCTCCTCCTAATTTCAAACCAGCTGAAAATCGCTGATTTGCGTTCGAATAATCCAGAATCGTCTATTTTTCCTTGTCGAACGTTTTACAGTTACCAACCGCTGCCTCAGGTGGGCAGTTTTACGTTCATCTCGGTGCAATATAATTAACTCTATTATTTTCGTCTATTTATGCACAACACAATTTAATCTTAGCGAGGTATGATTTATACCGACATCCGTTATGATCCATTTCTCTTTGGACTAAATTTTAAATTATTAGATTACCACGGACAGGAAAGATTTACGATCCACGCAATACGGGGATTGTTGCCTAATATAATTTCGAATAATGTATGAGTGGAATGTCACAGTTCGAGCCGATTTAAGTATATGCTTCCTAGTAGGCATTGGATAGTTTCTAGTGGACTACTGAGTGGGAGGGCCTGCAGTTATACGTGCTTATGAAATAGTCATTCTTTATGACTACTTGATTACAGACTATATGCCTATTCAGAGTGGTCCAACGAAAAGTATGCACCTAGCTTTTCTCCTTTATTTGGAATTCATAGCAAATATACTCGGACACGTGTAGTGTGCCTTTGAGGGGGACACATTTTAGATATATTTTGCAACTTGTGTCTTCAACCCCCTAGCGAGAGGGTGTTACAACCCTAAAATTTTAAATGGAACGTGGGGTCGAGTGATATATCATTTGAACGGGCATAAAATTATCTTTCCAATGATACCCTATTTGTTGAAATTTACTAAAACAGTTATTGCGAAAACGGCTTTAAGAACATTAACCCGATAATTTTGGTATTAATGAAAAATACAAATCAGTTTTGGTTACTAGGAATCAGGATAACGACAATCATTTCTAAATTACTTTATTTTGCCGAAAGCAACATTTCAATGATAATTTTTTGTTATCACAACTAAATTCACCATTTATCGTTTGCGTGATTTTGTCGAAAACGACTGCAGATAAGTGTAAGAAAAAAACTGCAGATATGTGTAACATTTGTTTTACAGATGAGTGTACATTTTATTTGAATGGAGCTTTGGATAGGCATAATTGCCGTTACTGGGATGACAGTAACCCATATTTATTTCGTGAGGTTCATTCCCAGGCCCCTCAAAAAATAAACGTCTGGTGTGGCATATTAGGAAGTCATATCATAGGACCACTTTTCATTTCTGGAAATTTAAATGGTGAAATCTACCTAAACATGCTTGAAGACGCCATTGATCCTTTCATCACACAAACAATAGAAGATGACCAAAATCATAATGCTGATCGGCTTCATTTCCAGCAAGATGGAGCACATCCGCACTATTTTGTTCGTGTACGAGAATTTTTAGATAACCGGTTCCCCGGACAGTGGATTGGCAGGAGAGGCCCAATGGAATGGCCTGCCAGGTCACCTGATTTATCGCCTTTGGACTTTTTTCTATGGGGACACTTGAAAAATAAATGTTTTGCTACGAAGCCCGAATCCATAGAAGATATTCGTCAACGGATTATAGCAGAGTGCCGAAGCATAACACCTGATATGCTACAAACTGTTAGATACAGATTTGAACAAAGTCTGTATTATTGTATGGAAGCAAATGGGTCACAATTTGAACACTTGTTGAAGTAACATTTCAATAAATAAATTTAACAGCTTGTTTTTTTTACAAAGCACTATTACAAGTAATAAATATTGAAACGTACTAAGTACTACTTGTACATGTTTTAATTCCTAGTAACCAAAACGTATTTGTATTTTTCATTAATACCAACATTATCGGTTTCATGTTCTTAAAGCCGTTTTCGCATTAACTGCTTCAGTAAATTTCAACAAATAGGGTATCATTGGGAAGATAATTTTGTGCCCGTTCAAATGATATATCACTCGACCCCACGTTCCATTTAAAATTTTAGGGTTGTGACACCCCGTCGCTGAGGGGTTGAAGGCACAAGTTGCAAAATATATCTGAAATGTGTCCCCCTCAAAAACAAACTCCACGTGTCCGAGCATTTTTGCTTGCAATTCCACAAAAAGGATAAAAGCTAGGTGCATACTTTTCGTTGGACCACTCTGTATAATATTGGTACGTTTCTGGTTCTTTCATTTATTGAATCACGACCCTTATTATATAAGCTTCATATTAACTTGAACTTGTGTTTACAGATATCTTCTTATTATACTCATTCGTGATATATCAGTATCTTTTTTAAATTGATTTCAAAATATATAGGACAATTCATTTGAAGGAAATAATGCAGTGGCGTGTCTTTTCTACTATTAAATAAATTAGAGGCGATCACAATGTCGTATTTATTTATTTATTTATTTATTTATTTACATGAATAGGCCACTCAACAGATTGTTTTACCCATCCAATTACAGAGTAGCACGGAACAAAACAATATAATTAAATGTTTGTGAAAGCTTACAATAAAGTACTGAGTGGAGATTAACAAGAGTCATTCCTAGAAGAAGTTATTCAGTTAAAAAAATGAACGTGACATATGATTATAAATGTCATTTAGAAAAGTGAACATGGTACAATGAATGGGATCAAAAACTTAGATATAAAACTAAATAATGATTATTTTCTATTAAACAATACTTGAGACATATTTCTAAGTATGATAAAAATAAACTATTGAAAGTGTCAATTAAGTAAATAACGCTACCAAAAAATAACAGTGGCTTCAGCCATCAACATGTTACTCAAGGTTATTGTGAACAAGAAGAGGAAGAGGAAAAAAAAACAAAGTTTTTACAATGATTTGAAAACATTATTGCTTTCAAACGTTTTTTGAAGCTCAAGAAAGAAGTGGAAAAAATATCCAAATCAGAATTATTACCAATAACAGAATTATATTATTATACAAGAAGCTTTTGTACCATAACTACCTACCTCAAACTTTCGAATTATTACATCCACGCGTTATAGAAATATTAGCAAACTTATGCTTTTCTTATATTGAGTTTATCGCTCTGTATTAGGTGTATGACAAATGACTTGTCTGATGGCTCGAATAAAACAAAAAAAAATAGTACAGTAACGACAGACAAATGTAAGCCACAAGTGAAAAATGAATCGTAGCACTTTGAAACTCGACACATGACTTCTTGACATCATGTATTGTTAGAAAAAAATTGTTTATCAAAATATGAATAAATATACCAAAAAAATTTGTATTTGAAAAATTTATAATTTTTTTTGCTGTTGTTTCGGAAAGTATAAGATATATCAAAAAACAATTTCAATAAGACGAAAGATAATTCAACTATCCACAAGTATTATACCAAGTAATTTCCTCGTTTTCTCAGAAATCCCACTTCACATAACCCTTCTACGATATTTACGGAGGATCCGATAGTCATGGATATGTTAGTTGATATGAAATAGCTATACTGGAGCAGGAATCAGTACGCTCTCTGGGCCATATGCAACGATTTTAGACTAGTGAGACACGTCTCACTTAGACATAAAAAAAACTGGGTTTTATTCCTGCCTCAGTTTTCAACTCGCCCATAATCCCGGCAAATTTTTCAGTAAATGCTGAAAATAATCGCTCATACACATCCTACATGAAAAATGAAGTATGTGATTTCAAGCTTGAGGTTTACATTTTATAATAGTGTTATTAAACATATATGCAGGATATGAATAAGCAATTATTTTCAACATTTACTGAAGAGAATGCCGGTTTTATGGTTAAGTTGAAAATGGGGCAGAAGTGAAACAAAGTTATTATTTTGGCATGTATAAGTAGTAGCTGTCACACTATTTTAAAAATGTTGCATATAGTCCAAAGAGGGTATGGGTTGCTGCTTCAGTATAATAATCTCATATTTACTAAATCATCCACGAAAATCTCTGTGAAGTGCGACAAAACACATTTAAGGTACTTACAGGAATACTCGCATATTATGTTTGCCTAAGAAGGTAGGAGTCTTCAGAAAAGATATGAACGTTTGCTTTTCCTTCTCCACTCATTTTTAGCAGAGTTATGATCAATTAAATATTCGGCTCCGCTACATCTTTCAGTGGCGGGTAAGCGTGAACCTGAAAGTTGATGTCGGCGTTCAATCACGTTTTCTGAGAAAATGAGCTCATTTCATAAGAAATTACTAGGAATAATTTTTGTGGAGAATTGAATTGCCTTTCACCTTATTATTGTTTTTTCGATAAATCATATACTTTCCAAGATTAGAGCAAATAGTAATTCATGTATCAAGTGAGTAGCTGGGCAGTCAGAACAGACTGACACTAGCCTGGGTACCAGCACACAGGTTATAGAGGCAATGAAGAGGCTGATACACTAGCCCGAGAAGGAGCAAGTAAGGCCCTGAATGGCCCAGAACCGTATTGCGGTATAGCAAAAGCTGTACTAAAAACAAACACCAAATCATGGATTGAACAGAAGTCTCAAGAATGGTGGAACAATGCACCAGGGATGAGACAGGCCAAAGAGTTTATCAAACAACCGCAGCCAACATTCACAGACTATCTACTAAGCCAGAAGAGGAACACTACTAGAATAGTAGTAGGACTTCTCACAGGGCACTGTAGGCTCAACAAACATATGAGTACAATAGGCCTGGCAGAAGAAATGCTATGCAGGTTCTGTCAGGAAGAAGAGGAAACATCAGTACACATACTATGCCACTGCGAGGGCTTGTCAAGGCAAAGGTTTCTAACGCTGGGAGAAGAAAAACCAAGAGCTCCCAGATTCATGGGAGTTCTAAAAACTAGCCTGTGGAGTCTCGTAAAAAAGACAGGGCTAGACAAAGAACTCTAAATGATCTCGAGGACAAACACAATAGATCTGAAAAGGTCGCGGTGTAGAGGCTTGTAGCACGAAAGTCCCTAATATATAATCTATAATCTATAATCTATCAAGTGAGTAAAAAAAATACTTTACTCACGAGTTTTATACAGTATTTTTTCTTCGTCAAAAAAATAACCAATTCATATTTTTTGCAAATATGAAATAAATTTGGCATATTTTTATTGATTCATTATTCGAACAAAGTTCGAAGAGTATGTCGGAGAGTTGAGTTTCAAACAAATGAAACGAATAATTTCGACAGAATCGAAATCACTTTCTCTTCACACTATCCCGAAAATGGAAAATTTGAAGCGAATATTAAAATAACATATTCATCGAGGTCAATATTATTATTATTAATGTTGACTTGACTTTCGAATAACTAGTCCATCGAAGAAACTTTTCATTTTCTTAGAT
This sequence comes from Chrysolina haemoptera, assembly GCA_958298965.1. Taxonomy (NCBI): domain Eukaryota; kingdom Metazoa; phylum Arthropoda; class Insecta; order Coleoptera; family Chrysomelidae; genus Chrysolina; species Chrysolina haemoptera. The sequence goes on along the minus strand of OY282593.1, from coordinate 18,979,484 downwards.
TTGTATTCAAAATAAATAAACAATCCTCGTGAAGCAACGAATAACTTTTTCTTTCTTCGAACTATGTCAAAGAAATCTCATATTTGCACTATCCACGATTTTCTCCGTTCAATCTTTATCACTTTTCATTTCTACTTGAATTAAATTTATAGTTATCAAGAATTCGTTATCTGGATAGATGCCCAATTTCACAAATTTCAATTGTGTCAACTAGTTTCTGACGGCCAAACAGCCACAGCTACCTTGGATTACCTAGTGTAGATTAGGTCCAATAGTTCCTTAGAGGTATATGCTATTATTTTGAATATATTTGCCGCGATAGTTTGGAATTTTGATAATACTTATTTAATGTAAGAATGCTAAGAATATTATTCGTGCAACATTTGTATATCAGATATTTATAGGTAATTAGTTGCCAAAGAAAATGATAACTGGCTTTATGACAGGATTTCGTTATTATTCGGATCTGTCACTGTTGTTGCATGAAACTGTCGGTTGCCTAGCAACAGCCGTTAAAAAAAGTGCACTTTTTTTCACGCTTTTTCGTTTAATAATGAAATCGTATGTTGATAGTGAAATATTGTAATACTTTACGCACACAAACCACACAAAAAAATTGACTTTTTGACAGTTGTAGAAAAAATCTATTTATTTATTCTTTAAACGAAAAAAAATAGATATTCCACCACTGGAATTTTGGTAAACATTTTTTTTTCGTGTTCATCATGGTTCCAACAACTAGCATACCAAGTTTGGTGGTGCTACAATCGATCCTCGTCTCAAAACCCAATCGTAATGGATTATGAATGGTGTTCCACTTTTCCGACTGTTCCAACAATATTTGCGCTTTTAAATATACACAAAAAATGCCCTTTTCCATTGGTATTAATAAAACGAAATATTTCACCCACTCATTGTGAACTGATCTTTAAGCAGAATATGTGAAGGTGTATACAACACATAACAATTTGATTACCATATTATGTGTTATTATGGAGCCATTACTCGTCGAATGATTTATCAAAGCCGCTTAATTTCCTAGTGTTTTCTACTTCAAAAACTAGATATATCATCGTGTGGCGATTTAACTAGTATGAATGGAAATTAAAAGAGCATAACGCTTCGAAGGTGTTTCGTTATTAACACTTGTTAATGTTATTGCATCTTTAGGATAATTAGCAAATCATAAACATAGTGAGTGCCAGGAATTCACGAATTTCTATATTATCATACACTTGCATACTTTCATCTTATATTTTGAGGTTTATGTATACTTGACTACGAAATTGATATACGGTGTGAGACAAACGAATTTTCGATTTTTTTTCAACATTTGGTATTGAAAAGGGAAACATTCTCCATGAAAGTTGAAAAATGAAAAAATGTGATTTATTTGTAATATCTAACAGAAAACAATACTTCCCTGGCACAAGCCACGTTGTACATTGAACTACATCTGGTAGATATTGTGAAAAGACTAACTGAAAAGAAAAAATCTGTAGTGAACATTCGCATTTTCATTCAGATAGTTGATTTTTTTAATTTTCTCTAGTTTTCATTGAAGAGCTTGGCAAAGCGAAATAGATTTTCGTCGACCAAAATGTATTGGGGATTAAATGCGAGAGAAGCGAACCTTTCTTCAATGAAATGAACAATTTCTGTGATATTTTTTAATAACAATCTCCCTATCTAATTTATTTAATGATTTTTTTCAATGAAAACTAGAGAAAATTAAAAAAAATCTACTACTATCTGAATGAAAATGCGAATTTTAACTTTCAGATTTTTTCTTTTCTTCTCAGTTAGAGTCTTTTCACAATATCTATCAGATGTAGTTCAATGTCCAGCGTGGCTTGTGCCGGGGAAGTAGTTGTTTTCTGTTAGATATTACAAATAAATCACATTTTTTCATTTTTCAATTTTCATGGAGAATGTTCCCCTTTTCAACATGAATACCTCCCAAGAGGTTATCTTGAACGATGGAAAATTCCGACTAAAGTTTGTCTTTCAGCCGCAGATGATTCCACAACAGATTTTATGAATATCCTATTCAAAATTTCGAACTAAAATTTATAGTATATTGTAAAATCTTATGCAAATTGTACACTATACTTTTTCTTCGGCCATCTGAATCATAAACAAATCTGTAATATTTTTAATAACACTTTTTATCATAAACTTTCCTGCTGTCATGATTCCCATAATACATACAACCTAAAAAAAGAATTGAAGATACAAATATTGAAAATTAGAATAAAAATCGAACTCTAATCGATTTCATAAAAGAAAAAAAAATACCCAGATAATAATTCGATGAAATTAACTGCTATAGAAACTTCCTGCCAACTATTCGAAAATATAGAATTCTATTGTCGTTAATCTTTATATTGAAATTATATAGTGGTGTCAATGTCATATCATCCTCACTATTACTACTCATTTTCGATTACTTATTTTTTTTAAACGAATTTTGTAAATACTGATGTGTAATGACAAATTATTAGAACGTTAACAAACTTGATTCGATCTTATATCATTTATGATCATAAAAATGACAGTCTAGTAGTTCATGAAAGTCGTAGGAAATGAAATACCCTGTACTGAAATGATCATTACAGTACAGTTTGCGATGTAGAAATGAAAAAGTGTTTTACAATCCTACTTCCTTGATCCTTGAAAAAATTGTAAATTAAATTTTATAAATTTTTGTTATAAACTACCTACTTTCAGTTTCAGTACACTATTATAATTGGATGAAAAAAAGTTTGTATTTCGTTTGTATAATGTCACATGGATTTGCTAAGACCAGTTTATGGGATGAAGGTGACCGGCTATATATCCTTCGATATGAAAATTATCAACACAAGTTGTATACAACGCGTTCAAAGCCATTGATGCTGCTGGTCGTGTAGTGCTAGGAATCGCACGTTAAAAGGTAAGACCTCGTTAATCCTTGGCTCGCACAAGTTTCGACTTTTGAGGGCTGCCGTTCGTCAGGGGTCGTCCCTGACGATGGTTAACGAAAAAAAAAAACAATTGAAAAAATACAATGAAAATGTCCTACAGGGTGATGATGATGAATTTTCTGATCACTCTGTATTACACTTAGCTTTGCACTTAGCTTTATGCTGTTCAGAAAAAAAGTTGGGATAGGGACATTTCAGTCCTTTTGTTCGTCATTTAACACATTTGGAGTAAAATAATAAAACAAACTCAACAGCTGCTAGTTCTTTGAGGATCAAAAATACACCAGGAAAAAAACTGACGATTAGATGAAATATTGTAGTAGTAAGATCCCTAGTCTTTGTGACAAGGAAAAAAATTGCAAGTCTCTCAATTATTACGCAGCACCCGCTCATGTCGGTGGCACATAAAATGAAAAAATCACTAATCGAAGCATGTATAAAAAAGTAACTGGTATGTAAGTGGATATCACAGGCGGCATGATTATATTGTAAGTGTATAATGACTACCTACAATTTTTGATTTTTTTAAAATTTGGAACTCCATTACTCCATTAGGTAACCAGATCCATCGTACAGAGTGCCACATGGTTCGGTATTCATGAAAGCATAAGGGGTGGAAGTATTTAGTTACATATGACATCAAGCGTGGTTTGGGAGAGGTTAGTGTTCAAAGTCAAGGTCAGCTAGAGATCATGCTTCATATGTGAGTACGTCCATCGTTTCTGGTTCAATATGATACTGCTGTAGCTGCCCTACACAACCTAACAAAATCGAATTCTCTCAAATGGTGATATGAACAAAAATCATTATCTTGACACATCAGTTGTTTTCATGCTCTTGCGTATCAAAAACTCTTGACAAGTTGATGCGTAATAACAGCATGTTTTGTAAAGAACTTTCTCGATTTCACTTTAATAGTTATTTATGATACAAGTGTTAAAAGTGGCATTTTATTTTGTGAGTGGGGAATATTGCGAAACGAGCGTTAGCGAGTGGAGCAACCCCACGAGCAAAATAAAATCACTTTTAACAAATGTATCATACAAAATTTTTTGTTCAACAGTTACTGCTAGTAAGAAAAAAACAAAAAAAAATAAGATCCATAAGGATTCGAACACACGATCTTTGGATTACAAGTCAGATGCTCTACGGATCTAGCTACATGGACTTTATAATTGACAACCATATTTTGTATTTCAAATCTAAATTGCAAGCATGACAGGCAGGTAAAAAACAACTGCCTAATAATTGTTGTTTATTAGTTACCACAAATTAATAAACGATCCTAGCTTCTTTGTGTTCGTAGCTATTACTGTTGCAAATATAAATATAATGGAAGTTGGAATGGATGATTCAGATGATTTTCTTCCACCAGAAATTCAAGAAGCTGCAAACAGAGCAACTTTAGATCTGTTGCCTGAAAAATCACGGCAACAATATGATATTGCTTATAATGGATTCATCGAATGGAGTCAACTGAAGAAAGTTGAAGGCAAGTTCAGCGAAAGCGTACTTTTAGTTTATTTCGAAGAAAAATCGAAGTTATGGAAATCATCAACACTGTGGTCTAAATTCTCTATGATAAAAGCTGAACTGAAAATCAAGGAAAACGTGGATATAAGTAAATACCATAAATTAGTCGCATTTTTGAAACGAAAAAGTGTCGGATACCGTCCGAAAAAATCGAAAATTCTGACAAGGGAACAGATTGACAGATTTTTAAATGAAGCTCCCGATACCAAATATCTTATGATTAAAGTGGCAACCATTTTTGGATTATTTGGAGCGTGCCGTCGTGAAGAACTCTGCAAATTGAGCGTAGATGACATTGAAGAAACTATACAGTCATTACTAATTCATATTTCGGATACCAAAACCAACATTCAAAGAAGTTTTTGCATCGTTGGACACTACGTGAATTATTACCGTGAATATGCTGTATTACGCCCAACTTCTGTTACTCACCGTCGATTTTTCCTGAATTACTCTAACTACAAATGCACTATTCAACCAGTTGGAATAAATACTTTTGGGAAGATGCCTTCCACTATTGCTGAATTTCTGAAATTACCAGATCCGCAGCAGTTTACCGGCCATTGCTTTCGAAGATCTTCAGCATCTCTGTTAGCGAATTCAGGAGCAAATTTGACTACAATAAAACGACATGGCGGGTGGAAGTCCTCAACTGTAGCTGAGGGTTATATCGAGGATTCCATTGAAAATAAAAATAAAATAGCTGATAAAATGTTTCCTGGTATAAGTTCTAGTTCTCTCCCAGCATTATTTGATCATCCCACTTCAATAATAGCACCATCATTGATTGGCGATGAAGCTTCTGCAGTTACTTCGTCAGTTAATATCACAAATTGTACAAATTGCCAAATACATATTTATAAGTAATTTTGATTCTGATTGTTATAATAGTATTAATATCTGATTAAAGTGTTTCTATTAGAGAGATCTATATTACTGAGTATCCATCATCTCATCTGTCATTTTACTTTTAACACTAGTGTTAAAAGTACTTTTAACACTAGTGTTAAAAGTGATTTTGTGAAAACGTCAGTTTTTAGTTCATGTGTCAATGAATTAAAAACGTCATTTTTAATGTCAGTTGTACAAAAAAGTCTTTATTCAACACGCTAATTTATACACCCTGCAAAACCTAATTTATATACAGGGTGTTAGTTAATAAGTGTCCGATATTCTACAGGATGATTCCTCAGCTATTTATAAGGTGAAAAGTCTATATAAGCAAGGGTCCGCAAATGTTTCGCTTCGGAGTTACAGGGTGTTGAAGTTGAAATTTTAGTTTCAATTATTTAGAATAACTTTTGCAAAAAATATTATTTTTGCACAAGATTTGGTGAAAGGGGTTTTTTTAAGTCGAGAAATCAAAATTTGGTATTTATTTTTATGTAGCACTTAGAGGGCGCTGCGTACGCTATCATTATTTATTTTAATTTACCCTAACTTTTTTGACAGTGAACTTTTGTGATTTTTTATATTCGAATCCAATTCTAAGCATAAATGGTATACCAGCTCAACATCGTTAGGAGCAACCGTTTTTGAGATATTTGAAAATATCTGCATCGATGCGGGTTATGGTGTCACTTAAGCGACAGATGAAGTTGCTCAGAACTTTACAAAAACTGAGTATGTGGTAGATCTCGCTAAAATGAACAACTTTTTTCCTACAAAGATGTATCGGGAAATAATTCGTTCTCAAGATACCAGATGTTGAAAAATCGATGTTTCATAAAAATTCATCGCCCTGTTTTTTGAGAACGAATCATATTTCGATACATTTTGATAGGAAAAAAAATGTTTATTTTAGCGAGATCTATCACATACTCAGTTTTTGTAAAGTTCTGAATATCTTCATCTGGCGCCTTAGTGACCACCCCATAACCTGCATTGATTCGGAAATAATTTCTCAAATACGGTTTCCCTTAGCCTTGTTGAGCAAGTATACCTTTTTTGCTTAGAAAAGGTGTGGGAATTAGATGTTAGTATAAAAAACCACAAAAATTCACTGTCAAAAAAGTTAGGGCAAATTATAAAATAAATAATGATAGCGTACGCAGCGCCCTCTAAGTGCTACATGAAAATAAATACCAAATTTTGATTTCTCGCCTTAAAAAAACCCGTTCACTAAATTTTGTGCAAAAAAAATATTTTTTGCAAAAGTTATTCTAAATAATTGAAACTAAAATTTCAACTTCAACACCCTGTAACTCCGAAGCGAAACATTTGCGGACCCTTGCTTATATAGACTTTTCATCTTATAAATAGCTGAGGAATCATCCTGTAGAATATCGGACACTTATTAACTAACACCCTGTATACTACGGTTCACTGGACTATTTCTATTTATCTGTTTGTATCTAAAGTACGAACAGTCGACTTCTAGACTTCCCAAACAATGTTGCCAGGAAGATTTTCACGAATGTACCAACCTAAGAGAACTAAATGTACCACATTGTACTTTGCGAATCTGCGCATGCGCACCAACTTTTGTTTTCTCATTTCATAGAACATGAACATAGAACATTGCGCATTGCACCTCACCGGTCAATAAAACATAAACAATGTATTTGCTATGACTAGCTCCAAAGCCTCATAGTTTCATAAAATTTATTACGTTTCTAAAATGGATTTTTTTATTTTCAAATTCTAAACTATATTTTCTTGATATTGTTGTTGATATGGGTCAGTGATTCTGATCTGCTGGGCAGCTATTTTCAAAAGAGAAAGACAATTGAATTACAAGTGTTAGAGAGAGATAAAGAGATCGCCATCGACATAACCTTCTTAGAGCCAAGGCAACGAGTAGACCTTAATCTTTGGCGAAGGACTATTCACTATGGCTTAGAGCAGCTTTATAGACCCAAATGAACAAAACTAATCCAATCTGACTTTGACATTTGACAGTTGACATAGACTTGGGTATCATGACTTTGAAATTATACAATTGTACCACTTTTCGACTATTTTCGAGGATGTAGTACCACTGCACTTTCAACGCCTATTGTACCACATGTGGTACAATGTACCACTTCTGGCAACGCTGTTCCCAACAGCGACGCACACGGCCTCTTTTAGTTAGAAACATAGGTTCCAGATCGTTCGAGAGCTCTGCCATCCTTCCGGGCGTTTCTAGGCTCAAGCTACCGTTCCTCGTCCATAGGTGGCGTGATCACTCAGGACACTGTTATCATTTCGCTCTTTTCCACCTAGATGGCGCCAGGTCTGAATATTTCCGTGACAGTATATTGACGCGTTTACTAAGATTTTGCATGGGTGCCTTTTTCGAGGACTCTCTATAGTTTCTATCTACAATTCTCAAAGACTATACTTCGACCAATATTTGCGAATTTCTAGATTTTATAATGTAAAGAACAATTGAAATGACCGTTCACCTGTGTTACATTGTCATGACCTCCATTTCGTTTTTTGTGTACCTTTCCAGGGCTTCCCTGTATCAAATCACTTGGAACTATAAACATTTTAATATCTGGTTTCCACAAAAAGAAAAAATCCTTTAATACTCATGAAACGTCGTGGAAACCGAGAGAAAGTAGGTAGGAATTGGTGTTTTTCTTGAATTTTTGCAGGCTGTATGCCTCAGGGCACATCTCCCGAGGCGTAGCGAGTTCCAAAGCTTTACCGTTCCCTGGGAAAGTGATATTCGGCATGCCTCTAAAGGGACGCTAAAGGACTGAGCTCGACGGGTCAGTCTCGATGGGACTGCTAAAGGTGAATCGATTGATGATATTCCGGAGGAGCATGTTTTCAATGTTTAACGTTAATATGTGAAAACCCTCAAGATATAATACGTGAAAAACCTTGTAGCCGAACCTACATTTTTCAAATACGAGGGTACTACAAAATATATTTGTCGGTGACACTACATCTACTCGCATGTGTAGTAATGCGAGTAATTAGTAATTTCTCCCAGAGCTCTTTATATATCTTTGAGGTTTTGATAAAAATTTGCCTGTGGCGGAGTTTTTATCTTTTCTATCACTTTTTCACAATGTTTGCCAGCGACGCTATTTTTACCCGATATTTATTACCGAAAAATGTGACAGCACACACATTTTGAGCAAACACCTATCTCCAGTTTTATTTTTTAACCCAACTCATCTTCAAATATACCTATTACCTATAGTAATATAATAAACCTATGAAAATTGAGCCACATGCGAATTTTTAGAGTCCGAAGATATAGTGTCACCGACAAACATTTTTTGTAGTACCCTCGTATTTCAGAAATATAAGCTTGACTCAAGGTTTTTCACGTATTATAACTTGAGGGTTTTCACATATCAACATTAAACGTTGAAAATATAGGGTTCTTCAAAGTTCCTATTGAAAGAATGAAGTAAGTAAATAACTTCGAAAAAAGATACTTTCAAGTACCTTTCTGATGACCCCAATATAACTGAAAATATCATTTTTGTATTGCTTTCTCAAACTGTCATTATTACTCAAGAAATCTCGAAATTAAACTAGAAAATATTTCAGTTCTAATAAGTAAAGTAAACAACGCCGAAATTGTATATTTTTTAGAACGTTTTGTGACGACCCCGGTAAATTGAAATTTTGTATTATGAAAGTGGTGCATGGGTATGACATATTTTATCGAAATCACGAGACTAAACTAGAAATATTCTCAATTTGTGATAAATTAACTTTATTTTCTGTTTGTGTAACTACTTTTAAAATCAGCCTGTTTCTCAGAAACGAATCATACGATTTGATTATCGTCCGTTTAAAGTATTACCTACAGATCATGATCTACCACATACCAGAGTTTCATTGAATTCCGCAATAAACCAAAATCTCATGTATTCCGTGCGGGGTCCTTACATGATTTTCGATTTCAAATTGTAAATTATTGATGTAGTTATAGACACACTGTTTACTGAATAACTGAAAAGTTCAAGCGTTCGTCATGAATACTTATTGGATAGCACAATTACTGTTACCGAAATCTACATTAAGTCCAAAAAACAGGACGTGAAAGCTTATTTTCATTCAACCTGACATTTAACTTTCTGGATTCAGGTTCTCGTGGTATTTGGGCCTCCCGGTATGCATCGGTCCAACATAGAACAGATATAAAATCCTTCTTCTATCTTGCGCGATCGGGTCCATCAATCTTATAAGCTTCATCAAACCTGAATAAGGAATGATATAAATACACGTAATTAAATACTATGTATATCAGGTATTCCTCGCATTTTTTACAATTCTCTTCGAAGCGTATTATCTGGACAGAAGTGGAATCCTAATTGGCTCTTTAATATCGGATGTGTGAACAAAAGGAAGAAACCAATAGGTGCCAAAGATTGTACTCGGTGTCTCAAATAACTATAACTGTTGCAGTGTGTCAAAAAAAATAAAATGTAACAATAGCAAACACATTACAATTGAATACGATAAAAGGTGGGTTAATACAGCGAATAACATAATAACAAGTAAGAATAAGATGAAATTTCAGATGAACATATATACAGTGTGTCCCACTTTGAGCAGCCACACCCTCGTATTTTCTTGACAGTACAGTGATATCAAAACATATAGTACCCAAAAATATCTAACTTGAGGTTGATGAAATATTCGTATATCCATTTTCCACGGCTATCTACGACCAACTGAAAAGTGAAAAATTGGGGAAAACATACTAGGCATTTTTTTATCGCAAAAATAACACCAGATTCTGTTTCAGAACACCCTAAAACCCCTAGATGTTAGTGCTTTATTCATTAAAATATAAAGGGTGGCATCTGTTACTATAGCAACATTATTAATTTTTATTCATCCGAAATGATAGATTGCTTTCAATTTTTTTTGTCACAAAGGGCCTGAACGTGTTCAATTGATGCTTAGTATAAGAAATACCCAAATTTACTTTTTCATGGCTTGCTATGACCAGTTGAAAAGTGAAAAACTGGGAAAAATATACTAAAAGATTTTTTACTTCGAAACTAACATCAGATTCTGGTTCAGAACATGCTCAAACCCCCAGATCTCATTAAAATATACAGGGTGTCTTACAGACTAGCAACATTTTCAATTTGTTTTCATCCGTAATCTTTGGTTGTTTTTAATTTTTTTTTATATGAACAAAGTACCTAAAATGTTCAATTACTGCTATAGAAAATAACCAAATATTACTTTTTCATGGCTTGCTATGATGAGTTGAGAGACGAAAAAATGGGGAAAATACATTAAGGATACTTTAAGCACAAACATTTCTGGATCAGAACACCCTGAAATCCCCACCTCAATACTTAAATCTAAAAATATACAGGGTATCATCTGTAGCTAGCAAATTTGATAACTTTTATTTATCGGTAATGTTGAATTGTTTCTGAATATTTCTTTTCCAATCAAGAATCAAAATATTTCATTGATACAGTGTAAAAAAAACGAAATATTATACTTCCATGGCTATATATGACCAGTTGAAAATTGAAAAATTGTGGTGAACATCCTTCTATTACCGAGACAACATATCCTGGTTCAGAATGTACCGCAAAACCTCCAGAATTCGTTGCCCGGGTAATGAAATTATACAGGATATCATCCTATAAATGGTAACACACTTTTTATTCATAAATCTTGTCAAGCTTGTTGAGAACGAGAATCCGGTGTTAGTGTTGTGAAAGAAATGATTATACTCGTGATAATATTTTTGTTTATAATATTCAGAAATAGGAAAACTGGGAAACATTTCAGAGCTTGTTTTCATCACAAAACCAAATTGTGGTCCGAAACAATCTAAATCACTCAGATCTAATTACTTAAATCATTAAAATATACAACATATAAACTAAAAACAAAATTTATTTAATAAAGGTTAAAAATGTTTCCATTCACAGAACTTCTTAAGTAATTTCATGATTCGAACAACAGGATCCGGTGCCTTTATGGTGTTCTAAACCAGAATTTGGTGTTAGCTCGGAGACAAAAGAATCTTCAGTGTTTTCCTTTATAATTCAACTTTCAACTGATCATATCTAGGCATCAAAAAGTAATATTTGGTATTTTCTACAGCATCAATTGAACGTTTTTGGGCACTTTATGACTCGAGAAGAAACTTTGTAAATCAACTAAACTCTACGAATAAATAAGCGTTATCAATTCTTCCAGCTATAGATGACACCCTCTATATTTTTATGATTCAAGAATTGGGGTCTTGGAATTTAAGGGTCTCCTGAACCAGAATCCGCTGTTACGTTTGTGCTACAAGAGTCCTTGATGTGTGTCTCACTTTTCGACTGGTCATAGCTAGCCATGAAAAAGTAATATTTGAGTATGTTCTACAACATTATTCAAACGTTCTTAAGTATTTAGTGATTATGGAAAAAAATCGAAAACAACTAAACATTACGGATTTATAAAAATCAATACTATGTCAGTTACAGATAATACCCTGTATATTTTAAATAATTAAGAACTGCTATTTGGGGGTTTCAGAGTGTTCTGGGATAGAACTTAGTGTTATTTTTGCGATAAAAAAATCCCTGGTATATTTCCCCAATTTTTCACTTTTCAATTTGGTCGTAGGTAGCCATGAAAAAGTAATATTGTAACATTCCCTACAGCATTATTTGAACATTTTCAGGTACTTCGTGACCAAGGTAAAAAATCGAAAACTACCAAACATTGCGGATGAATAACAAATAAAAAATGTTGTTAGTTACAGATGACACCCTGTATATTTTAATGAATTATCACTGATATTTGGGGGTTTTAGGTTGTTCTGAAACAGATCCTGGTGTTATTTTTGCGATAAAAAAATGCCTAGTATGTTTTTCTCAATTTTTCACTTTTCAATTGGTCGTAGGTAGCCGTGGAAAATGGATATACGAATATTTCATCTACCTACTATACTACTATATGTAATAAAAAACAAATTTTGAAATCACTTTATTGTCAAGAAAATACGAGGGTGTGGTTGCTCAAAGTGGGACACACTGTATATATATATTTATAAAATGAGTTTTTAATATTTGGGATATGTAGCAGGCCAATAAGAGTACTCTAATACACAGATTCCAAGCTTTCAACAATTTTTTATTGTCATCTTCAGGGAAGAGTGTTGTGAGGTTATGTGGCGTATATGTTAAAATTATTCATAATATATGGACAGAACTGGGAATAAAACTTCATTGGTAACACATAGAGTTAATTTGGGAGCGAACACATTACTGATGATACATTTTAAAATGGATTTAAACATTTTTTTTTTGTTTGTTAGTACTAAAAGCACATGCTGTACCTTGAGGAGGCAAACAACCGCGCAAGAGAATATTTTCAAATAAACTCAGTTTATTCCGAGTTCTGTCCATATATTATGAATAATTTTAACATATACGCCACATAACCTCACAACACTCTTCCCTGAAGATGACAATAAAAAATTGTTGAAAGCTTGGAATCTGTGTATTAGAGTACTCTTATTGGCCTGCTGCATATCCCAAATATTAAAAACTCATTTCCTAACTAGTCAGCAAACAAGACTACCCTTTTCTCTCTCTCTCTCTCTCTCTCTATATATATATATAAATTTATCTTTATTTCAAAATGTCCACTTGATTTTTATTTATTATTTATTTTAGAATCGTAAAGTGCCAACTCTGATAGTTTTCTGCGAATGAATCATGTTAGATTTTTCTGCGAAATAAGTTGAAACAAAAAAAAACGCGTGTACAAAGTTACTGCACGAATATGCAAGTTCTGGATGTCATTTGCATTTTTATCAAGAAATATATTTTAATTTTCCATTTGCGTAATTGGTTATACGTTATTGTGGATTCGAAAGTTGCTGCTGTTTTGTTACAGGAACATATTAGACTCGATCATGAATTTGGCTTCTTCTAGAGATGAAAACTCGTCTCAACGAAGATGTTCCTCCGATTACAAGAGTTACAATATAGGAAGGTGTCACCACTGGCAATTCTGTGGAACAAAGGTCTACAGCGGTAGTAACTGTATTTCTTTTTCGGCTATTTCTACAGGGTTATTCACGTTATTCGACACGAAGCATTATGGCTGAAGCATTTGATTTTTTTAACGTTTTTTCTTTACGATGGATAGGGACCTATTGGCCCTACATTTTAAAAATATTTTCATGTTGTACAGGGTGTGCCAAAAACACGAAACATTTCAAAGTTGTTATTTTTTAAATGGAATACCCTGTATATTATTTCATTTTCGGATTTTACGATCAAAAGAAAGGTAAGTTCCATTAACGTTTAATTCACTTAAACCTTATGGTTTTTGAAATTTCTCTTATTCTGTGAATATGCAGCATCAGCTTTAATGCTTAAATTCTCAACCAGTGTTATCTTGTTTTCAACCAAATTAATGCTAGAGGCTACTAACTGAATAACTTTCATATAGCAGTTGTGAAATATTTACTAACTCATACAAGGTGTGTAAAAATTAAGGCAAAATAATCACAATTTTTGAACGGTAATAACTTGTTTAATTTAAATGGAACGCCCTGTATTTTATGTCAAGAGCAGATGTCAATGGTTCAATTGATTTATCATCTACATGTATATTCGGAGTTTATTTTTGATAATTATGGAATCTGATTAAATTTGTTTTCTCACTGTTAAAGTGAAGGGAGTTATAGTTACACCATGATATGAGACTCTCCATGATTGATGTACAATTTTCTTGCAAAGTATTGTCGAGTTTATTAGAAACGAGAACAGTCGTGTCATCGGCATATCTTATGAAGCTGGCAGTTGAACTGATGTTATCAATATCATTTGTGTAAAATAAGAATGAAATCGGACCCAGAACTGACCCCTGGGGGACTCCCATAGAAATTGTTCGGTTATTTGATTCTCCTCAACCAACTGTGAGCAACTCCTCGAATACCATATGAGTATAATTTTGACAGAAGCAAATCATGTTGAACGCAGTCGAAAGCCCTGCTGAAATCGCAGAAAATCCCAACAGGGCACTCTCCCAGCTCAATGAAGTCAATCAGTTTTTCATAAAATGACATCACAGCACTCTGAGTTGATTTTCCTGGCCAAAAACCATGCTGGTTATTTGAGAAGGTACGATGACTCATCGCAAAACTCATTAGACTTTCAAGAAAAGAGTATTCAAAGAACTTTGAAAAACAGGATGTTATTGAAATAGGTCTATAATTCTCAACTAGTAAAGGACTATTAAAATTCCTTTGCCTTCTACAATGATTTTTAGCAGAGTTATGGATATACCAAAACAGATCCCTGTATGATATACATAATGTGGGGGCGATGAATATAGAATGAATCATCTGGTATGTAGAGCAATTTAGAAGATACCTCGACCTATTCACGTTCAACGGTACCGAGGAAGAACGTCACTCGAATCCACGAAATCTCGCCAGCAAGAGTTGGGGATCCAAGCGAGCTTCATCCGTTCGGGTAGTAGTGCCCTCTGTAGACGTAGTCTCAGGTCAGTAACCGACAGAGACGAGAAACATAATAAAAATAACAAAATCCGAGCAGTGCAGCCTGCAAAAATAACGGAGTATTTTTATCGGGAATTGTAAAGAACCGGCCCGGGCAGAGGAATTAGAGAGACGCATTCTTATATACAGGTTCTGCTCGGCGTAGCGCTCGCAGCGATCTCCGCGCCACGAGATATCAGAGGAACTGGAAAACTATTTTCGGAGGAACAATAGGCGGGGAGATTTCGAGATCTGTTTGGATGCGATGCCATGCGACGTTCTGGAAACGAGGAAATCTTGGACATGTTTGTCCCACTTTGAGCAGCCACACCCTCGTATTTTCTCGACAGTACAGTTATATCAAAAGTTATTTTTCATAACATATAGTACCCAAAAATATCTAATCTGAGGTTGATGAAATATTCGTATATCCATTTTCCACGGCTACCTACGACCAACTGAAAAGTGAAAAATTGGGAAAAACATACTAAGCATTTTTTTATCGCAAAAATAACACCAGATTCTGTTTCAGAACACCCTAAAACCCCTAGATCTGAGTGCTTTATTCATTAAAATATACAGGGTGGCATCTGTTACTAGCAACATTATTAATTTTCATTCATCCGAAATATCGGTTGCTTTCGATTTATTTGTCACAAAGGGCCTGAACGTGTTCAATTGATGCTGAGTTTAAGAAATACCCAAATTTTACTTTTTCATGGCTTGCTACGACCGGTTGAAAAGTGAAAAACTGGGAAAAATATACTAAAAGATTTTTTACTTCGAAACTAACATCAGATTCTGGTTCAGAACATGCTTAAACCCCCAGATCTCATTAAAATATACAGGGTGTCTTACAGACTAGCAACATTTTCAATTTGTTTTCATCCGAAATCTTTGGTTGTTTTTGATTTTTTTTATAGTAACAAAGTACCTAAAATGTTCTATTACTGCTATAGAAAATAATCAAATATTACTTTTTCATGGCTTGCTATGACGAGTTGAGAGACGAAAAAATGGGGAAAATACATTAAGGATACTTTAAGCACAAAAATTTCTGGATCAGAAAACCCTGAAATCCCCACCTCAATACTTAAATCTAAAAATATACAGGGTATCATCTGTAGCTAGCAAATTTGATAACTTTTATTTATCCGTAATGTTGAATTGTTTATGAATATTTCTTTTCCAATCAAGAAGCACCCAAAATATTTAATTGATACTGTGTAAAAAAAAGAAATATTATACTTCCATGGCTATACTGCCGTCCTAACTTAAAGAGCAGTATCTCACAAATTGGTACTTCCGAGAAAATGCGCATGAAAGTATTTATATCTGTGCCACTGCATGGTGCTTATGTTTTTTCTTATAGATCTATATTTTTCATTGCTTTTTAGCTTCGTATGATGATAAATATAGTCATAATGAACACACCAAGTGGATTAACTGCAAACGGGCTAGAAGTGGAGATACTGCTCTTCAAGTTAGGACGGCAGTATATATGACCAGTTGAAAATTGAAAAATTATAATGAACATCCTTCTATTACCGAGAAAACATATCCTGGTTCAGAATATACCGCAAAACCTCCAGAATTCGTTGCCCGGGTAATGAAATTATACAGGATATTATCCTGTAAATGGTAACATATCTCACTTTTTATTCATAAATCTTGTTAAGCTTGTTGAGAACGAGAATCCGGTGTTAGTTTTGTCGTTACTCGTGATTATATTTTTATTTATAATATTTAGAAATAGGAAAACTGGAAAACATTTCAGAGCTTGTTTTCATCACAAAACCAAATTGTGGTTCGAAACAATCTAAATCACTCAAATCTAATTACTTAAATCATTAAAATATACAAGGTGTCACCTGTAAAACTAGCAACAAAATTTATTTAATAAAGAGTTAGACATGTTTTCATATACAGGTGACTTCCTATGTAATTTCATGATTCGAACAACAGGATCCGGGGCCTTTATAGTGTTCTAAACCAGAATTTGGTGTTGGCTCGGAGACAAAAGAATCTTCAGTCTGTTTTCCTTTATAATTCAACTTTCAACTGATCATATCTAGGCATCAAAAAATAATATTTGGTATTTTGTACAGCATCAATTGAACGTTTTTGGGTACTTTATGACTCGAGAAGAAAATTTGTAAATCAACTAAACGATACGAATAAATAAGCGTTATCAATTCTGCCAGCTATAGATGACACCCTGTATATTTTTATGATTCAAGAATTGGGGTCTTGGAATTTTAGGGTCTCCTGAACCAGAATCCGCTGTTACGTTTGTGCTACAAAAGTCCTTGTGTTTCACACTTTTTCACTTTTCGACTGGTCATAGCTAGCCATGAAAAAGTAATATTTGAATATATTCTACAACATCATTCGAACATTCTTAAGTAATTAGTGATTATGGAAAAAAATCTAAAACAACTAAACATTACGGATGAATAAAATCAAATACTATGTCAGTTACAGTTGACACCCTGTATATTTTAAATAATTAAATACTGCTATTTGGGGGTTTCATAGTGTTCTGGGATAGAACCAATTTTTCACTTTTCAATTTGGTCGTAGGTAGCCATGAAAAAGTAATATTGGAACATTCCCTACAGCATTTTCAGGTACTTCGTGACCAAGGAAAAAATCGAAAACTACCAAACATTGCGGATGACACCCTGTATTAGGTTTTAGGGTGTTCTGAAACAGATCCTGGTGTTATTTTTGCGATAAAAAATGCCTAGTATGTTTTTCCCAATATTTCACTTTTCAATTGGTCGTAGGTAGCCGTGGAAAATGGATATACGAATATTTCATGAAGCTGAAGGAAGACATTTCTGGGTACTATATGTAATAAAAAACAAATTTTGAAATCACTTTACTGTCAAGAAAATACGAGGGTAGGGCTGCTCAAAGTGGGACACACTGTATATACATGGATATTTTTTAACTTTTGGTGTGAATACAATTAAAGAAATGGGAACAAGCCAAAACACCAAAAAGACGTCAATTTCAATTGTCGCGCATTTCCCCATCAAAGTTGGCATCCTCAGGAGCTCCAAGCTTACAGTAAACAGAGTAAAAAGATCTAACAGTTTAAATTTCCCTCCAGAAGATGGTCGAGGTGTTAAAAAATAACTGTTTGGTGTTGGAGTAAAACTTCAGTGGGTAGGTATATTCAAAGCCCTTCAAAACTGTTCAATTTTCCAAAACAAGATTCCTACGGACTCGTTGTTTTTTCAGCTTTGGGATTGCAATTCATTAATATTCCAAAAAATTATCGGGGGTAATACCACAAGAGCTCAGATTTAGCCGGATATTTTTTGTGGTTGTTTTCGAATACTTACTTTCATTAAATTACCTACATGAAAGTAAGTATGAGAAAACCACCGGAAAAAATATCCTGCTAGATCTGAGCTCGCGTGGTATTTGGTAAGACAATCCCATGAATAAAAAACTCAATTCAATTAAACTTTATTTAACAAACTAAACGAACAATGAGTAGAAACATAATGTTTAGAAAGAACAATTGTTAAAAATACAATTATTATATACAATTGGTCCAGTAGACATTTGCTCCTTTACTGATGTAGACTTTGTTGTTGACATTGACATGGATGTTGTTGACACTGTGGCTAATTCATTATCCAAAGCTTTATCTCGGAGATTTGTCACAAGATGCGAATGATGCTCATTATCAAGTTGTAGATAAGGCTTTATAGACTTGGAAGAGGAATGTCCAGTTATTTTAATTAATTCTTGTTCATTAATACCTGCCTTAGCTAAAGTTGATACGGCGCTTGAGCGATGAGAATGATTAGAAATTTTTTTATTCTTTGTATCCAGTCCAATTTTTTCAGCTGAAATTTTCGTCCACTTAAGAATTTCGTTGACTCCTATAGGAACATTTTTGTACCAACCTTTTGATGAATCATTTTTCCAAAACGGATTGGGAGTTATAAATAATCTATCAGTTGTAATATGGTTCGGTCTATGTGACAATATTTTATAAAACAATGTCACTGGGCATATGCTAGGGTTTTCTATGTTCTTTATTAGCCATTTACTATCGCAGCACTTGTTTGAGCCACCCTGACATGTTTTGGAAAAAACTGTATTATATTCAATGCGACCTGTTAAATCACCATTATTTGATTTTTCTTCTTTAAAATAGTGTACTTTACACTTTGCAGCTTCACCTCCTCGCCAAGCTAATTCATATGCAGCGATATGAAAAAATCTTTTTAAAAGACCTATGGGACTATTCTCATCCCATATTAATGCCATTTTAACAATTTCACTTTTAGTTAATGCTGTTGAACTATTCTTACGTTTTTGTAAATTACCTTGTAAGTTCTTTCGCTTAGAATTACGTGCATCACGGGATTTCTTAAATGCCAAATCAGTGAAAGGGTTGAAAGTAACATTAAATTTTTCGAAATACATGTTTTGCAACATTTTCGCTGTTGTGTTCCACATTGTTTTCACCACGTATTCTTTATAATCCTCTCCATTCTGTTTCTTCATATTAAAGCCCCAGTCCATCAATATTCCTGCCATATTTTCCACTGACTGTTCGGTTTCCAAATTGAAGTTTCGTTGTTTACAAAATTCACTAAATTGATTCCATATGGAGGAATGAGTTTTTATTGTATTTTCTGGAGTTGATTTTTCAATCTCCCTTACTATTTCTGCCTCGCAAATATTTCCAAATCTCGACATACTTTTTGGAATTGTTATATGCTGTTTAATTCTTCCTGTTTTTGACATTTACAATTGTCAAACTGATGCGACGCCCAACTCTTGATAAACAAACAGTAAATGCTAGCGTTGCTACGGTAACGTAATTTATCCGATATTTTTATCCACTTGCAAATTCTCTTCCTTCCTATTTAGCCGATAGCAAACTACGATTTTTGTATTCACAAATGGGAATTTTTATACATGAGTGGGATTGTCGGTAATAATCATACCACTTGCTTATGCTTGATGTCAGAGGTGAACCAAGGAGGAAAGGATTTTCTATTCTGTTGGGAGCAAGAGAATTTTGGAACTGAAATTTCCAGAATGTTATTGAGTACGTCATAAAATAGTAATTTATCTAACAAGTGTGGAAAGTAGTATTTTTCCGCACGCGACGGCAGTTGCACGAACGACGCGGAGCGGAGTTCGGGCAAGCCGTTAAGGGCGGAAAAGACATTTTCCGTAAGAGTTAGGTACAATATTTTTCCTACGAGTGTTTTTGTCCATCTTATTTATGAAAAAACAAGGTTTTTAATAAACAAGTTTTTATAATAATGCTACAAAATGACTAATAAGACAGAATAGTTACATAGGTCATTTAGTTAGTTCTAAATATCATTATTTTCAAAAATACAAAAATCGTGCGGAAAAGTAAAAATCGTACGGAAAAGTAAAAATCGTGCGGAAAAGTAACTTTTCCGAACGATTTTAAATCGTACGGAAAGTACAACTTTCGAAACGAAAAATCGTGCGGAAAAGTTACTTTTCCGCACGCTCGTAGGAAAAAACCTGAACCTGATCATTTACATTTGTAAAATATTCAAGTAATTTCCAATCGGTATCACGCAGTAGTTGACACAGTAAAGGAAAGTTGGCAGCTTTGAAATTGAACTTATTCATCAGGTTATTTGTTGGTTGATTTTTGGAATTGTTTTTCGGTAAATCTATTACACGAACTAATGGAGCGTGTTTCAAATCCGCTCAAACTGAATGTTCAAATGTGCTCTAATTAAGATGCCTAAAAACCCCGGTGTACCGACTTATACATGCAAATCCGTGGGATAAAACGAGAGACATTCGCCAACTTGATTACGAGAAAACAAATGAATCCGTGGGCTGTTTTTCGAATATCCCGCGACAATTGAGTGCACCGCCACCGTCGGTTTTCTTGTTAGGGTTAATTTTCATGAACAGAAGTTTGAAGTTTTGCCCACGATTCACGAACATGAAATTAATAAAACAATGTAATTATTGGAATATATACGGAATCACTGTCCCCAATCAGTTCTATTTGTTACATTTTCGACATGATTTATTATTTTTTTGCTGAAATATAATTAACTCATATTTCACATAGAAGTATTGCAGTTCAGCTGCATCGCATGGAAATTCACCATTAGCACCTGTCAATCTTATGCGCAGCGCATGCTCTCGCGCTGATATCTGTGCATTTGTGCCCGAGTTTTCACTATAAACTTTCTTAAAGAAATAAAGAATAATTTTGTGGCTTTGAGTTTAATTGCATTTGGGATTTGATATTTGTGATGAGTTATATGTTGTTCTTCCACTTTTAAAAAACCGTTCAATATGACATGTAATAGTGAAAATATTTCTATTGTGCAATTTTGTTCGACAGAAAAGTATATTTTTTGATCAACTACACTAAAAAGATTTCCCCATTACAAAATAAAAGGAATGCATGGAAAATAACCAAAACCTTAAAAAGCTTACTGAAGACAAAACATTGATAGATTTCAGTGGGAATAGAGAAAAATATATTTTTCACTTCATCGCGGAGTTTTGC
Organism: Chrysolina haemoptera; assembly: GCA_958298965.1. Classification (NCBI taxonomy): domain Eukaryota; kingdom Metazoa; phylum Arthropoda; class Insecta; order Coleoptera; family Chrysomelidae; genus Chrysolina; species Chrysolina haemoptera. The sequence goes on along the minus strand of OY282593.1, from coordinate 18,957,991 downwards.
TACTTATGGAAGATTTCAAGAAACGGTAAGATATAAGAACGCATCCAGAGTTGATTGAATTGATTAGAAAACATTTTTGCCATAAAATATTGTCAACATGCATCGCGTTTTGAAATAAAATATCTGTTTCAAAGTATGTTCAGATTCTAAGTGGTGAGTACTCAATTTCTGTACTGAATATAAATGAGTTACCTACTTTGTTCATCTTTCTGGATTGTCGGCACAAAAACGGAACATGATTAAATTATTAAAATCTAAGGAAAATGATCAATAATATAAGAAAATTGCACAACTTTTTTTTTATTACACCACAACTATTGACTTTCAAATGGTTTTTAGATTTTTTTTTGGAAAAATTACACAATTTTAGTAGTGTAATTTTTTCAATAAAACTTGATATTCCACTTCCAGTATGGACTATCGTATGGCATACAAAAGTTTAATAAAATTCCTTGAAATTCAATTAGCAATCACAATCACCATGTCCTTGGAATGCTGACAGTGTTGACACGAGACAGAGGACGCCATCTACGGAGTCGATTACAAAAGTAGACCACTATTGTTTTGGCTTCAAAAAATTCTTAACAAAATCTAATCAGTCGGTACACCAGGGTTTTTCAGACATCTTAGCCCTAATCTTCATATAGATGGGTTTCCTGTGATTTTCGAGATCCCAATATTTGAATATCTCGGTTCAAAATTCGTCATTGGTATCATCAAATTATGTCCTAATTCAGTACATTCTGCCCTTCTCCTGCAAAATGAGCAAAACTCGTGAACCGTCGTAAATCCGTCGGCTGAAAGCTAGACAATGCAAGAAACAAAAAAAAAAAACTGCGATGACGGCCATTAATCAAGATCGACTTCGGACTGTTTGTGTCTAGGCACAATGTCCAAGCCGAGATCTTCTTGTGTCATTTACCGGAACAGACGACGCATCACGCATACCAACGACCTCGCAAGCGGTACGGGCAACTGTTCAAATAGGAAAAGTTATTCATTTGCGGACTTCTGATTACTGGATATTGTGCAGCTTTCTTTTTGATTTAGTGGTATATACGCCGAGAGAGGTCGAGTTTGCTGCAGATGTAGTTCTTGGCATCTGTTTAATATCAATTTTTATAAACAAATTTATTTTTTTATACAAGGTGAGCTATGACTAATTACACAAAATATCTGTGAAATTTCAGAGCAATCCGAGATGATTTATTTATTTTTTTTGCGTTCGCCTTACTTCGAAGACGCGTCACTGAATGAAACACCTATGCTTGGAACTCTTCGCCTAGATATGTATCTTACTGTTCTGCGGTTCCACAATAATTAACAACTGTACACGCGATCTGTCATTACCGTGTTTACTGACACATTTATTTCGACGTATTTTTGTTCATATATAATTTAAAAGGCTTGGTAGCTATGGATTAAATGCAATTTGTGCTTGTGTTCGCGTAAACGAAAATTTTATTCGAAACCAACATTATTACCGCCTACTTTCATGGTTATTATGTGTTGTGTTCTGCAAACATAATTAGGTCACCATCTTCAGTTCCACGTTTGATTAAAGAGAAGGATCGGAAGAAAGGACTAACATTGATTCTAGCTTTCCACATGCGTTCATCCAGGGGCGGCGCTTTCCAACACATTCAAAAGGAAATTTTTCCGTTCAAATTTCCGGATTTCACTTAGTTTTCCACTTCTTCTGGTGGGGAGAACACATCGTATAATTTTCTGTGAGTGGTCGCAGGTCACCCTGTATATTCGGTGTGTTTGGTATGAAGAATTGAGATCTCCAAAGCAAATCGATATCGCTCACATACATACACGAAAATGTATACAAACCCGCCTCTAATGTCCCCTTCTGAGATATTTTCTAACTTCCCAGAAACGGAGCATTATATGCGATGGTTTCGACACGAGTTGGCTTGTGTCGACATATTGAGTCTTATTAATATATTCATACACTTATTAAAAACGGAGTTATGAAATGAGAGGAAAATGTTGCTTCTGCTTGCTTAAAAAAACTGGAAACATAGTAACTGCGTTACAACCGACAATCAGATTACCCGAATTCCGTAACACATAAGCAGTTGAATGAGACACGAAATGGTAAAAATTCTAAATGAATTTGAAATACAATAGCTTATTCCACAAATGTTGACAGAAAAGCCTGATCTGTAATATCAGAATTGAGTAACAAAAAGGTTGAGTCACATCATAATGTTCTTCAAGAATCAAATTTGCTCAAGAATCATTTCAGGAATGCTCCAAAATATTGAAACAATTTTAACATGTTTAACAATTTTAACAATTTTAACAATTGTAACATTTGTAATAATTGTAACAATTGTAACAATTATTGTAACAATTTTAACAATTTCAACAATTTCAACAATTTTAACAATTTCAACAATTTTAACAATTTTAACAATTTTAAAAATTTTAACAATTTTAACAATTTTAACAATTTCAACAATTTTAACAATTTTAACAATTTTAACAATTTTAACAATTTTAACAATTTTAATAATTTTAACAATTTTAACAATTTTAACAATTTCAATAATTTCAACAATTTTAACAATTTTAACAATTGTAACAATTGTAACAATTTTAACATATGTAACAATTGTAACAATTGTAACAATTTTAACATATGTAACAATTTTAACAATTTTAACAATTTTAACAATTTTAACAATTTTAACAATTTTAACAATTTTAACAATTTTAACAATTTTAACAATTTTAACAATTTTAACAATTTTAACAATTTTAACAATTTTAACAATTTTAACAATTTTAACAATTTTAACGATTTTAACGATTTTAACGATTTTAACGATTTTAACAATTTTAACAATTTTAACAATTTTAACAATTTTAACAATTTTAACAATTTTAACAATTTTAACAATTTTAACAATTTTAACAATTTTAATAATTTTAACAATTTCAACAATTTTAATAATTTTAAAAATTTTAACAATTTTAACAATTTTAACAATTGTAACAATTTTAACAATTGTAACAATTGTAACAATTGTAACAATTTTAACAATTTTAACAATTTTAACAATTTTAACAATTTTTACAATTTCAACAATTTTAACAATTTTAACACTTAACAATTTTAACACTTAACAATTTTGACAATTTTAATAATTTTAACAATTTTAAAATTTTTTACAACTTTAACAATTTTTACAATTTTAACAATTGAAACAATTTTAACAACAATTTAGCATTTGAGGGGTTCACATTTTTTGAAATTAATTTATTCGACGGTCACATATATTTCACTTTTATTTCATTTTTACGGGTACTTTTTTCGAGGAAGAAAAAGGTGTCCGAAACCACTGACCAATAAATTAGTAAAATTAGTTTAGTAGTACACATCTAGCAGCAAATTCGAAAATATTCACGACCACGATGCGCAGTAGCCTTATGACGAATACCTAGTGATAAGGCAGATACAGACAGTGAAAAACTAAAATTAGATTTTCAATCTGATCTTAAAGGCTGCACTTATATATAACGGTTCCAATATTTGTGTATCCGATTGTACCTGTTTTTGCCCACTAACCTGAGCGTACAGTCTATCATTTTCCTTCCGATTGCCTTCTCACGTTATTGTTTGCGCATGGAATGGAAATTTAACATGTTTAGCTAGATTTGTTTTACTGTACCTTCGTCATATCAAGTATTGAATAAAAAACATCTATCCTACTCACATTTTGACGACTATAGAATTATAACTTATTATTATAAAGATATTCTACCAAAACAACCTTTCAACTTTTCTGTATTGAGGAATCTCGGTTCAGTATGGAGTTTTTGTGAAAATTTCAACTTCAATTTCTACTTGATTGTTCTGTGGAAAAGTTGTGGAATCCATGCAAAGTCGCTTGTTATTTATATTTTAAAATCCCTTTGTGAGGATATTGGATTGAAGCTGGCAGATTCTCGTATGCATCAATTCACACAGAACGTAAGAACAATGAGAACAAAGAGCAAAAATATTGAAAAATATCACCGTCAATAGTCCTCTAAATATATATGAAACCAGCCTATAGAAAGCTAAAAAGAGAATAACATATATCAATAGGAGAATTGAAGTATAATAGACCTGGCCGATGGGACAAAATGCACTTCGAGTGTACGACAAGAGGTGAATCCAGAACTTCAAATTCATTACTATAATTTCATTAGGAGAAAGTGCCAAAAAAGTCTGTTTCTGTACATTTTCACTGAATTGAGAACGTATTTTATCCTGATGATAATAATAAATAATGTTTATTCACTACGACTAAATAAAAATGTGAAGCTTCAGCTGAACACTGAATATTTGATGTGAAACCGATCGACTATCTGAGGAAGCATACTTTTCAGAATAATAAATTTGCTGCTGAACCAGTGTTCTTCTCTATGAAGAACATTAGCCTCGTCCCAGAGAATTCGATGGTGCTCTGTCCATGCGTGGTCGGCAATTTCCTTTTTAGATGTTTCCTCCCGTTGAGTCCACTTTTTGTGTTCAGCTATTCCTACAGATAATGGCCGCTTGGTTTCTCCGATATAGGAATCTTCACATTCACATGGGACCTCATAAATACAGTTTTGCTGGTTTCTGTTTTGTTCTTTGGTTTCGTCTTGGTGAGGAAGCTTCGTAAAGTACTGCCGGATTGAAAGCAACTCTTGATGTTGTATTTGTTTCCGATCCTTTTGATCTTCTCGGAGATACTCCTGATGTAGGGAAGGACAAGAACAGGGTTTTGTGGTCGTTCTTCGACCGTTTTGGTCCAGTTGTTTCTGAACTTCCCCTATGAGTTTCTCGGAGTATCCGTTTTGGCGTAGGTTTTTTTTGATGTGGTTTATTTCCGCATCCAGAGAATCCTGGTTGCTGCAGATACACATTGCTCTCTTCATCAACGTTGTTACCATGCCCCTCTTCGTGGAATTTGTCTGATTGGAGCTGTAGTTGAGGTACTGTCCAGACAATATGTCTGTCAATCAGTTAGGCTAATGACATCAATGAAAGAAACCTCAAAATTATCAATCAGCTCTATTTCTATCATTTCCATAGCCAAGGGCGTCGCCAGCTTCTGACTAAGGGGGGGGCAATTGGGCACTATTATGGAGGTTAAAAAATATGAACGCCTGGTACAGTCGAGAGCATGAAGCTTGTGAAATTATTCACGTTTTGTCATGCGATGCGGAATTTATTAATAGGGAAGGAAGTCAATTGCTCGCACGGCCTTAGGACTTTGTTCGCTTTCCGGCTAGCTATATTTGATCTCTAGGGGGGGGCAACTGCCCTTCCTTGGCGACGCCCATGCATAGCTACAAGCTTTGTAAAAAATACACAACAAATCCCGCTATTCTTCTCCCACCCACTCTTCCAAATTAGTCGATCAACATTTTCTGTCGCATCCGCTCCTCTGGAAGGACGAGAAATTGAAATTCCTTCCCCATTTTTCATGAAATCTGCCCGAGTTTCCAATTACGGCTTGACTTGATACCGGCAGCGTCCTCCGTCGATTTTAATTTTATGGCGTCGTGAATTTTCTTTCGCCGGCCATTGATTAGTTCGAAATTCAATTCCGAATTCCTGCCGTGAATTCGCTCGGAGGTGATGCACGATTTATTTCATTGCAATTTTTCATAGCGTCGATTGGTTGTTAGTCCGGGCTGCAGAGAAGAGTACTTCGTATACAAGTTGATTTTCTTACTCAGTAAAGAAAGGCATATATGTTTTAATCCAGTAACCTTGTCATGAAAGCGGTGGGCCTAAGTTAGTCAGGTAGTAGGTTTCTTTTTTTTTTAATGGCATGGGATGTGACTTATACACAAAATCCAAGTTGTCGACCTTATCAGCCCCCCGGATCACTTTTGAATATCTCAAAAACTGTTAAATTTTTGCACTTTGGTCTTGTCTCATGTTGACCATGAAGGTGCATGTTATTGACAAAGACCCTCCTATACATTTCTGAACGAGATTAAATTTTCTATAACATGACCCAACAATGGACTCGGTATCTCTAATATATGATCTTTCTGGTGGATCGCACCCACATGAAAAAATAGTTTGCAATCGCCTATTTATCAAATTTAATTTAATAATAATATTAGTAGGAGGCTTCGTCGGCCTGAGAACAGGCCTGATGGGTTGGTGGAAAAAAATTCCAAGCACCCACCACCATCTGGCAAGAGTTTTCAACTCATGGCTGGATGGGGAGCAGCAGATTCTGGATTGGTTTGTCGAGGGGCGAACCGTGCTTATCACCAAAAACGGATATTTGTCTGATCCAAAGAATTACAGACCGATAACATGCTTGAACGCATGCTATAAGATGTTTACCCGCATCTCATACATGCGAATACTCTCCGCAGTTGAACCAGTGTATGAACGGATATATGAGCAAATGGGGTCAAAGAAGGGGGTCGCTGGCTGCAAGGAGAACCTGCTAATCTACAGATGTATAACTCCTTGCAGTATAAACGTAACCTTTCGATGGCCTGGATCGATCACCGCAAGGCATTTGATACAACCTCGCATGAGCTTGTAAGACAGCTGATACCGCTCTGGAAGACTTGCTTCACCATAAGATCTGGTCAAGTCAGAGTTCAAACCAAGCAGGTAATCTTCAGAAGGAGAGTATTTTAGGGAGATTCCCTCAACCATCTTCTTTTCTGTATCTCACTACTACCATTGTCCGTTGCACTCAGAAACACCTGTAGTTACAACTGCGGCACCCCCAGCAACCGGAGACACAAGGTCACCCATTCATTTTACATGGATGACCCGAAAATATATGCCTCTGGAGAAAAAGATCTACATCAGTCCTTGAGGGTGGTGCAAGAGTACACGCATGCTATCGGAATGGAGTTTGAGATCGACAAATGTGCCACGGTTCATCTCAAAAGAGGACGATGCGAGAAGTACGGAGAGGATTTCCAGCTCGTAAACTGAAGCATCCTACATCATATTGATGCCAGAGAGACGTACACTCACCTAGGGGTGGAACAGCGCCGCTTCCAAGAGGTAACCACTGTTGAAAACTCTCTCCGCGGCAAGTATCAGCACAAACTCCGACAGATCTTGTCGTCAGAACTATCGAGAAATAACAAAGTTGCTGCAACTAATATGCTTGCCGTTTCGATCTTACTCTACTCCTTTGGAGTTGTGAAATGGACTCAAGAGGAGCTGCGACAACTCGACGTGAAAACTCGTAAAATGATGCATCTTAACAGGAGCTTGCATCCTAAATCCTCCGTTCCACGGTTGTACTTTCCCAGACAGCAAGGAGGCCGTGGACTTTTGAGTTTGGAGTGTCTATATAACAGAATAGTACTGGGTGGAGCCTGTAAAGATATCATGAGTTCAGATCCCCTTCTCTGCTTGGTCTGTGGCCATGAGAAAGCAGGGATTGGAGCATTTCATTTCAAGGCAGCAGCCCGTGCAGCCGATGAAATTGGTCTTGTTTTCGACACTGAACAGGCGAACCCAAACTCTGTCACCAAGTTGGAACCCGTTCAGCAAAAAGCTCGCAGGAGCACTCCTGTCTCCGCAGCTGCATGAGGATAAGCCACCAAAAATCAGTCGTATTGGAGCACCACGGCAAATGATAATAATAATAATAATAATAATTTTTGGTAAATAGGCGATTATAAACTATTGTTTCATGTGGTTGCGATCCACAAGATCCACCAGGGCACAAAGGATATTGAAGAACCTGTAGTTCTTAAACTAATCATTTTAGACCACAAGTGTGATAGTTTGTTAGGATCGTCTCATCGGGAGAAACATATAAATGCCAAAATATACAGGTTGTCCCATTAATAATTTTGAATCTGATGTCACGTGACCGAGAACAAAAAGCTAATAGGGTAATATAATATCAGAAAAAGCTACACCAATTGCTTTAATTTACAACTCCAAAATTACAATTCTCTACTCCTCTCGAGTTCACAGATATTCCCTGTCCTAATCTTCGTGGGAGACCCTGTTCAATAGAGAAACAATTGTGACAAAAATATCTTGTGTTATTGAATACGAGTGAGATATGGCACATTCACGGATCAAAATGATGAAACATCCCAGGCAGCAAGCGTACGTCATACTGACGTACGTTAAAGGTCATGGCAGACGTCATATTGACCTCAGAGTTGACGTCATTCGGACGTCTAAATGACGGTCAAATGTCAGCGTCATTATGACGTTAGTATATGGCGTCATTTTGACGTTACATATAGCTTGTATATAACCTAACAGGTCATTTTTGTGTTACATTAGTGACATAATGACGTCATGTGGAGGACGACATAGTAACGTCCACTCACTGACGTCCGGTAGACGTCATTTTCGCGTCGGTGTCGTCCACCGTCATGAAATCACTAATTAGATACGCTTGCTACCTGGGATCGTTTCATCAAGTTCATAACATTTTTTACAGTTCATAAATATATATTTATTATACGACTTTTGTGATATCCCTTTGCTCCCCATTTGATCTAGATTGGTTTTTTTAACGTAGAGCAGCCTGTTCAACTGGTAAGTCGCTAGCAATTAACTCTACACCGCTGGATTATTGTGTTAGGTAGATCGAAGGTATGATTGAGTTTAATATCATCGGAAAAACTTCATATACAAGGAAGGCAATTATATAAAAATATTTTTGTATTACTGTCATTAAAAAATACGTGTTTTTAATTCATTGACATTGACTAAAAACTCAAAATATTAGAGACATGTGTTCTGAATCTAAGAGCACTGTCAAGGTATAACCCTAAATTTTTAGTTACCTCTATATTGGGTAATTGGTAATTGGTAATTGTTCTTCCAAATAACATCACATATGATTTAGAAGCATCAACGGTAAGACAATATTTAGTAGAAACTGTTATTAAAGAGTTCAAATCCTGATCCATTAGATCAATTGCGTGATTGAGAGAGTCTTCTTCGAATTCTAAATACAATTGCGTATCGTCAGCATAACAGTGCATTGATGTGTAATGCAAGGACTTAGAGAATTGGGAGGTATAAAGAATGAAAGGAAGGGGACCCAAAATTGATCCCTGAGGAACGCCATTTTTTATAACGAATGGGTTTGACTTTTCATTATTGAGTATGACACAGTGAGAGCGGTTGTGAAGATAATGACTGAGGAGTGAGACAGCATCCAAGGTAAACCCTAGGTAACTCAGAATAGCTACAAGAAGAGTGTGATTAATTCGGTCGAATGCTTTTGAGTAGTCGAGCAATACACAGAGTTTGTTATGGTCAATAGAGATGTCCACATCATCCAAAACTTTCAAAAGGGCGGTTGTACAACTATGGTCAGCTCTAAATCCTGATTGACAAGATGGTAATATATCTCATTCATTTAAGTAATTCCGCATTTGTGAATTCAATATTTTTTCGAAGGCTTTTGAAATTGCACACAAAATACTGATTGGACGAAGGTCACTCATATGCATATACTATTTCTACTAATATGGTGGACTGGTAGGTAACTATGAAAGCGCAAAAGGGCTAAAAAGATTTTTTTTCTACAAACGTCAAAAAATTACAAGGTTCGCGCATTGACAACAATATGTGAGGTGACACTTTTTTTCATTTTCCTTCGGTAACATGACATCGTGCGCGAAATAAGGCTTTTTAACACTTTTCAAATTGTAACAAAATTTTATACTACCAATTTTTTTTTGAAGTTTGTAAAAAAATTGTATTGCATCTCGTGCGCGAAATATTTTGGTGATCTCGACTATTTTCTTTAACTTGGCTGCAGTTTTCGATCACCAAAGTAGCATTTTGCGCACTAGATACAAAAATAACTATTTTGTGCAACTGTCATTAAAATTGACGTTTTTAATTCATTTACATGTGAACTAAAAACTAACGTTTTTACAAAATCACTTTTAACACTAGTGTTAAAAGTAAAATGACAGATGAGATGATGGATACTCAGTAATATAGATCTCTCTAATAGAAACACTTCAATCAGATATTATAAAAAGAACACCTACTCAGAAGGAATCATTTATAAAAGCTCATACATGTATTTGGCCGTTTGCGCAATTGGTTTAAAAAAAAATTGTTTAAATTTTTTTTCTGCTTAGCAGCTATCGTCCCCTTACGAACTGCAGCCGTCAAAAGTCGAAACTTGTGCGAGCCAAGGATTAACGAGGTCTTACCTTTTAACGTGCGATTCCTAGCACTTTCTCGGGCCATCAGCCGATCAGCAATGGTTTCGAACGCGAAAGTCTCAACCACTGAGCTACCTGATACTAATTCCTTTCCAACTCTAGAAGGTCCTTCATCACCGACAAATAATGACATTCATAAATAAAGTGCGTTGGGTTTTATTATATTTGGAGCATCTGCCAGTCAGCCTTGTAACCCAAAGATCGCGTGTTCGAGTCCTTATGGATCTTATATTTTTTTGTTTTATTCTTACTAGCAGTAACTGTTGTTAAAAGTGATGCCACTTTTAACACTTGTATCATAAATAACTGTTTTGGTCACTTAAAAAAAATCCAACTGTACTGTTATTCTCGTTTATTCATTCATTCTCATATATTGAGAAGTATAGTTATATGAGACGATTAAACTATTAAAAACTCCATTAGCAGCTAACTTCATACTCAAGCTAGTATATTCCCCAATCTCCTAACATATAAATCATGCACAAATTCGCCATTGTGCACGGAAAATATCGGTATAATTTATTTGTTGTTGCAGTTCAGCCATATCTCAAAAAGTAAAAACTCATAAATTCTTTCCTTTTAATTATTCAAACTGTACAATTTGAGCGCACGCAAGTTAAAAAATATAATTACTCTACTGTGAAATTTTAATCCCGAATCTCATGCAACTTCACAAAATTAAATTACCATACAATATACGCAATTTATATTTTTAATTGAGGCCACATTTATTAGAAATTGTTGATTATTATACTTCATGGGAGGAAAACTGCGTATTCATTCAGTTGCACTGCGTAACAAAGAAACATACTCAATACCTTTGCATAAAACTGAAAAATTTAAATCTTGTTTCGAGTATGTTGCTTGTAAAATTCTCAACCAACATTATGTGATGTATGAACGCTCAATAAATGTTAATTCATTCCGAAATATATTTAAAAAAGAACTGCTCATCTCACAAATCACACACTGCCGATAATGCCAATTATTTATTCTTTCTTAATTTAATTTTTCTCATTCACTCATTGTTCTAGAAACCCATCTGTATGCCATGTATGATCAATGATCAAGTAAGTTATTTATTATCCTAATCTTGTATTTCAAAATTGTTGATGTTTTTGTAAGGGCCCGATTGTAAAATGCCATGTGCAATATCGGATTCCTATTGTGTGTAATTTGATGTATGTAATTTTTAATGTAATCTAACGTGCACAATAAAAAGTATTTATTATTATTATTATTATTATTATTTAGTGTCTTCCTTTTATATGATGTGATTTCTAAAATATGATGAATCTAAGTTATCTGCTGCATGATACGCCCAAAAAATAAGCGGAGAACGTTTTGCAAGCATCGATTTTTAAATAAGTGCTCTTCAGGTACGTTCAACAACAAAGGACGCCGCACACTTCTATAGGGAAATTGGCCCCCTGTCGAATCGGCTGAATTTTTGATATGTTGTAGTCCAAGTCATTCCAAACAAAAAGTCCAATTGGCAAAACTTTTTCTATAGGCTAGTTTTGACGGTAGAGGGCGTTGAAAATTCTCATTTTCTCTCTGTTTTTAAACAACAAAAACGTTACCCTGAATAATTTTCACTATTCTGAGTAATCAAGGTATAAACATTCATCAGTATAAGATAATATTAAAAGTATTGTTCATTGGTGACATTACACATGGTCAATTATACAGTGTGTTCCATCTTGTATGGTCAAACTAATACCTCAAGTTGATGATAAAACTCTTGTTATTAACACGCTTATATTAGCTTCACTTGTATGGATGTATGTGTCTATGTAATTAATTCCGGTGACAATGCAATATGACATTTTTGTAATAGAAAAAAGAAAATGGCGGCTCCATGATGGCGGGCGAGATTTGTGATAATGGTCCGTTCAATTCAAAATTGGTATGATGAAAGGATTTTCGGGGTCAGAGATTATGCTGTTTTTTTCAATATTCATAAATTCAAAATGGCGGCTCCAAGATGCTGGATGAGATTTGTGATTGTGGGCAGATTCGATTCAAAATTGGTATGTGGGGGTTTTTTAGGTCATATGTTTCAAATTTTTTGTCAAAAATTTATAAATTAAAGATGGCGGCTCCAAGATGGCGCAAGATTTTTGTCATTATGATCTGATTCGATTTAAAATTAGTGTGTTAGGGTTTTCGGGGTCAGAGATTATATTGAAGATGGCAACCCAAAATGGTGGCCGAGTTTCGTGATTACGATCAGATTCGATTAAAAATTGGTACAAGGGGGTTTTCGGGGTCGGAGATTTAGATTTTTCAGTCATAAAAAAGATTATGTAGTTTGAAAATACTAAAGAACACGCTTTACTCCCAAAATGGACTAAAAAGTAAAAAATAATTGGCAATTCGTTCCACCATCCAACCCAATTTTTTTCGTATCGCCCTATATTGAACTTGAAATTGAACTTTAACGCATTATGAAAATATTATAGTCCAGATTCGTTTTGAAAATTGTTCGAGAATGGGCTACTGGATAATATGAAAAATTATGTAGTTTAAAAGTATTAAAGAATACGCTTTACTTCCAACATGGACTAAACAGTAAAAAATATTTGACAACTGAATTATTCAAATGTGAAGAAAGCCTGGGTGCTTCCGATCTACATTCTTATATTTTTTATTTTAATATAACAATACTGAGCGTCTAAGAGCTTAAGAGAACTTCTTCAAGCACCCTATGATTTTTTTACATTGAATTGTCAATTATCTTTTACTTTTTAGTCCATTTTGGAAGTAAAGCGTGTTCTTTAGTATTTTTAAACTACATAATATTTTTTTATGACTGAAAAATCTAAATCTCCGATCCCGAAAACCCTCTTATACCAATTTTTAATCGAATCTGACCGTAATCACGAAACTCGGCCACCATTTTGGGTTGCCATCTTCAATTCATGAATTTTGACAAAAAACTCATAATCTCTGACCACGAAAACCCTCACACACTAATTTTGAATCGAATCAGATCATAATCACAAAAATCATCCGCCATCTTGGAGCCGACATCTTTAATTTATAAATTATTGACAAAAAAATTGAAACATATGACCTAAAACACCCCCACATACCAATTTTGAATCGAATCTGACCACAATCACAAATCTCATCCAGCATCTTGGAGCCGCCATTTTGAATTTATGAATATTGAAAAAAACATCATAATCTCTGACCCCGAAAATCCTTTCATCATACCAATTTTGAATTGAATCGGACCATAATCACAAATCTCCTCCGCCATCATGGAGCCGCCATTTTATTTTTTTCTATTACAAAAATGTCATATTGCATTTTCACCGGAATTAATTACATAGACACATACATACATACAAGTGAAGCTAATATAAGGGTGTTAATAACAAGAGTTTTATCATCAACTTGACCATACAAGATGGAACACACTGTATAATTGACCATGTGTAATATCACCAATGAACAATACTTTTAATATTATCTTATACTGATGAATGTTTATACCTTGATTACTCAGAATAGTGAAAATTATTCAGAGTAACGTTTTTTGTTGTTTAAAAACAGAGAGAAAATGAGAATTTTCAACGCCCTCTACCGTCAAAACTAGCCTATAGAAAAAGTTTTGCCAATTGGACTTTTTGTTTGGAATGACTTGGACTACAACATATCAAAAATTCAGCCGATTCGACAGGGGCCAAACTTCCCTATAAAAGTGTGCGGTGTCCTTTTAAGAAATGAAATGAAAATGAAAAATGAATGAAGCGAAGAAGTGTATAAATTTATTATTTATTGCAAAGCGCTTTCGACTTGCGTCATCTTCAGTGCTTACCTGAAAGTAAATACTCTAATTGAAGATATTTGAATTTAAAATTGAAATTGAAATTGAAATTTGAGGTTATGGAATTTAGAAAGTTTAGTGATTACTTACTAGTCAGGCAACAGGAAGTATCGAGATTTGTAAAAACATTATCTGTTTAAATTTGAAACTTATTTAAGTCTAAAAACCAACGAAATGCATGTTGGAGTTATACACTGAAAAAAATGTGGTACGTTATATCAATAAATGCCGTTTTTTACCTCTCCGTTCATTGGCAAAATACATTTTTCATCGTGGCAATGAATAAATATTCACTGACTTTTGTAGGTATTTATTGATACAACGAATTCAAGTTTATTGAGATCAAAGATGATCGTTTCTTACATTTATGAACAGTTTTCGTTGCTTCTGCGGAAAAGTTTATTGAGGTGAGGAAAGTGGTACACTGAGATCAATGAAGATCTAATTTCAGACCTAGGAACATATTTCGTTACGGCTTTGAAAAAGATTATTGAAATTAAGAAAAAAGTACATTGGAACAATGTATATTATTTCATGATAAAAATGTGGTACATAATATCAATGAATACCGTTTATTACCTTTCCGTTCATTGGCACAATTAACTTTTCATCGTGATAATGATTAAACATTCACTGATGTACGAAGGTATTTATTGATACAATGAATTCAAGTTCATTGAGATCAAAGTCGATGGTTTTTTAAATTTATGAACAGGTTTCGTTGCTGCTATGGAAAGGTTCATTGAGGTGAGGAATGTGGTACACTGAAACAATTTGAAATTGTTCATCACAGCAATGAACATAATTCATGGTCCCAGAGCACTGATGTATATATTTTAAAAAAATATGGTACATTTTATTGATGAATAATTCTTCGTTTATTGGCACAATACATTTTTCGTCGAGTCAATGAATGACCATTCACTGAAATATATATGTTTTTATTGTAACAATGAATTCAAGTTTATCGAGATCAATGATGATCTATTTTCAGACCTATGAACATGTTTCATTGCGGCTATGGAAAAGATCATTGAAATGAAGAAAGAAGTACATTGAAACAATGTATACTATTTTATTAATGAAATGTGGTACATTATATCAATGAATACCGTTTATTACCTTTCCGTTCATTGGCACAATACATTTTTCATCGGGACAATGATTCAAGTTCATTGACATCTAAGATGATCTTTTTTTACATTTATGAACAGGTTTCATTTCTGCTATGGAAAAGTTCATTGATGTAATGAAAGGGGTACACTGAATCCATTTGAAATTGTTCATCATATCAATGAACGTAATTAATGGTCCCAGAGATGATTTTATTGTTACAATGAATCCAAGTTTATAGAAATCAATGATAATCTATTTTCAGATCTACACATTTTATTGGGGCTATGGAAAGATCATAGAAGGTGTAACGAAGTTACTAAGTCCCAGTTTTGTTAGGCAGATAGAAGCAACATTTTCCTCCCATTCTATAACTCCGTAATTAATATGTTCATGAATATAATAATAAGCCTTATGTCGAACCAAGCCATCTCGTGTTTGAATATACTCATAAATTTTGCCGGCATCTGTTCAGCCGAATCCTCGCATAGAAATCTCGGTTTCTGGCAAGTTAGCTTTAGCTGGTAGTACACAGCGCCTCCACTAGAGGGACCACTCCGCACGACTTCGTTGTTTGCACAGAGCCGGTTAACTTAAGTAGACAGAAGCGATCGTTGAAGCATTTTCTCAAGTAGCACAGACTACAGAGACATCCGAAGAGCTCCGAAAGGAGCTAGCCGAAATAAAAGATAACTTGGAGATACGCCTTCCAATCAGGATTGCGATGTTCTGATGAATGCACGTTAATTATTTTGCATATCATTCGGAAACTCACTGTATGCTAATATCAGTGGGAGGCCTTCATTGCATTTACGAATGATATGCAATGATTGAATAAATACCACTTATTCAAATGATAAACAAAATAATTAGTTCAATGTGTGAAAGCATCACGAGAATAAATTGAAACATAGATTTAATGTATATCAATTATTGAATCAAGTAATAACCGATATTTAATAATCACCGTTCATTGGATTGATGAAAAATATCCATCGTCGAACTAATCTGAATCATTATATCAATC
Source organism: Chrysolina haemoptera (assembly GCA_958298965.1). Classification (NCBI taxonomy): domain Eukaryota; kingdom Metazoa; phylum Arthropoda; class Insecta; order Coleoptera; family Chrysomelidae; genus Chrysolina; species Chrysolina haemoptera. The sequence continues at coordinate 18,941,810 of OY282593.1, read as the reverse complement.
ATACAGCATTCATTCGAAGAATGGACAATAATAACTAATTCGATGAATACAGTTTCATCAGTTGAACGAATACAATTTATTGCTTGGGTGAACATTCTTCATTCGCTTGATGAATGGAATTCATAACGAACCTATTTAATGTACTTGATCATGATATCAATGACAGCATTCATTGATATTATTAAGATCCGTATTCATAGTATGGATAACCAGTGGTACATTGACATAACGATTGCGTTCATTGGACCAATATTGATAAAAATATTCATTGAGTCACTAAACATTTTCAATGTATTCAGGTACCAATTTTTTTCTGTGATAAGGCCATGTGGATATTTCAATTGAATGAAAACCAACTCGTGACTTTGTCAAGTAAATTGTCAAAGAAAATTATTGGTACCAACTTGAAGAGTGAACCAATAGGAATTATGAAAATGTTGCAGGAGTGCCAATATAAATTGTTCTTTAATATTTTGAATTAAAGTATTGAAATTTTTTAATTGAAGTTAGTGATCCTTTTGTGAAAATGAAAAATGTTTAGGAAAGCCATAATAGTAATTTAAGTTACAAGGAATGTAAAGACGTGTTAACATTCGAGGTGAGCGAGTACGAGCCGAGGCTTGTCGCTTGCCGAGGATGTTAACAGTCGGTACATTCCGTGTTACTTATTACGTTTTTCCCGCTGCTTGTTGACATTTCTCAAAATTTGCCTGGATTGAAGTTTGTTTTCTTACCCTTCCTTCATGATCATTCGTTCCGCTATTTCATTCTAAGTTGCTTGTGTGCGTAACTAAGTTACCGAATAAACAGACAACAATAATATTCAAAAAGTCTCATAACCTAGAAATTGGTATAACTGAAGCTGAAGGTATTTCTTGTCAAAGTCAAAGTCATTATTACCCTAGGCATGTAAATGACACTTTTTACATGCCGTTGTCAAGATGAATCAGTAAACGAATGATATAGGCCGTTTACCTGTTTTGTTACTAAGCTTTCACTTTCATTTCAAAGCTTCTTCAGAGCAAACTATAGAGCAAATATACAGTAAGGACCAAAAGTCCGTCGCCCCATACGTAAGTTCTTTATTTCACATATCACAAATAAATGTTAAATACACAGTTGTTGGGTTTCATTCGATCTCTCTAATGGTTCAAGTTTCATTTATACAAAGTGTCTCTAAAAAGCGCAGCGACTTAGAAATTAATTTTTTTAAATAGGACGCCTTGTATTTTTTGCATAATCGGCTAGGGACGATCATAAGGAATTCAACAATACCCAGTTTGATGCTGTTATCTCCAAAGACTACGGAGATATCGCCTATTATTTTCTCCATAAGCCGAATGAGTGTGAGAGAGAATTTCTTGATCCACCAGAAAAAGTCCCTGCGCTTTTTTGAGACACTCTGTATAAATGAAACTTAAACTATTGAAGAGATCTAATGAAACCCTATCGTATTCAACATTTTTTTGTAATATGTAAAATAAACAAGTTACGAGGAGGGTGACGGACTTTTGGTCCTTTCTGTACACATACATATTTTAAAGAACTTTCTCGATTTCACTTTAAAATTCTTTATTTAACACGCTAATTTATGTACACAACAATCACTGGGCTATATTTATCTCGACACTCAATGCTTCCCTATTCAATTCTTGCCAATCGGCGACTCGCACGGCCTTTTATAGTGAGAAACATTTCTTCTAGTCGTCTTCGAGAGTATTCTTCAATTTCCATTTCCCTCGAGTCTAGGGACCGCTATTAATGCTATCCTTCACTAGATGGTGCCCCGTTCTGAGGTCTAAATATCATACATTTTTCCTCAAAACAGTATCAAGAATACTCAGAGCAAATAATAGTCCAAAAATTTGAATATAACAAAGAATAAAAGTAAAAATGTTAAAATTAGTAAAATTAGTAAAATTTTGAGCTTGGAGCTTTTGTATTCAAACTGAAAACTTTGCGATAGAATAACCTACATTACACAAAGAAAGATTTTTTCTTTTTAGTGCAATTAAAAATGAGCTTTCCTTCAAATGTTTATTTTTATTTTTTTTTAAATCATAGTTGGATGCTTCGGCCCTTCGAAAGGCACAAGATGATCATCAAGCATAATGAGCGCCTCTGGATATCTTTTACTCTTTTCAATAACGGTGACTCTGAAAGTTACTCAACAAGCACATCGTAGGTCTCTTTGGCCACGTGACTCACGTGCTCGACATTTGACATTTCAAATTCCTCATTAAAAATTTACAACATCCGAATATTTTCAGATGCAATGAAAGACGTATCTGTGTTAGTTAGGACGATCGAATAAAAGAAGATGAGAAATAATTTTTTTATTCAAATTCAATGATAAAATTAAATATGATCCATCACATTACAGATAATTTCGAAGTTTTGAAAATATTTTCGAGAACGGACTTCTATTGAAATAAAAAGAAGAATTTGGCTACCTCTAGGGTACCCAATTTTTCACAAAAATCATTTTCTAATGACTGGTGAAAATCTCTTGAAAAACGCGTGATGATGGCCGAAGAGGATCTGAAACATAATGAAACCGTCATAAGTGATACATCACTGGATTTAGAGTTAAATAATAATAATAATAATATCGTCTTTATTTTTTCCATGTGAATGAAATAAGAAATACATAAATAGTGACAATTATCAAATATTTGGAAATAAAGGGCAAATTTCTGCAAATCAAAAATTTGTATAGAATGTACTTCCACTTAACCCCTTAGAAATGGCACCAAAACATAAACGACTTTAAAAAAAATTGCATGCTGATATGGTTGATCGACTTGTTGGACAGTGAAATTAGCTGATATATAAATATTTAATTAATTAAAATAAATAGCCCTCATGTCATGAAAATTTATTCCTCATTCAACCCAAACTGTTCTTTATAATCCAATCAAATAGTCTTCGGGCGCGCCTGTTTCAGGAAAAAAATATAGTAGTCGTTTTTTCACCCGTTCTGTATGTTTTTCGGGGTACTGAATCCGAAAATCGCAAAATACCTCAAAATTTTCGACCCTTTTTCAGTTTTTTTTCCAAAAAGTCATAAAACTACGCAATTTTCGAGATAGGCAATTCTATACAAAATTAAATAACGTTAAATTTTTTATACAAACAACACCATTTAAATGTATTTTTGGTTGAAAGGTTTTGCTGCTAGAGCGCGCTGAAAAAAGGCCAAAATTTCCACACTTTGTGGAAAACCCACTTTTCTCGTTATTTTTTCGCTTGTTGTTACTCAAAGCCTATGCTTGTTATTATAGAAAAGCTTGGATTCTGATAAAAGTACATTGAATTCATTGCATTGCATTGAATTCATTATTATTATATACAGAGTTATATGTATGGAAACGGTCGATTATCTCTTAAAGTAAGATATCTAGGGAAAAATGTTCGAAAGTTTCAGGGTTTTTAAAATCTACTTAAGAAAATTAATTACTTACGGTATCAGTCAAAAAGTCATAAAAAAATAAAGTTGATTTTTCTTTAATACAACACCCTGTATATTATTGCATGTTTCAATTCTGCTCGAAATTCGGTACAAAATTAACCATTTTCAAAATATCGAATATTGAAAATAACTTTTTATTACTCTCAAAAAATGGAAAAACATTTATTATGAAAATTACACAAGGTGGTGGATATAATTAAATTTTTATTATTATTTTTTTATAGAAAATAAAAAAGTGTAATTGTTCATGGTTGATAAAAATGCATGAAACGAAAAACATTTAAAGCTATCGGTTGTCTAACATGACATTGAAAGAATTTTCTTCATTTGTAACGCTTACTAAATAATAAATAATAAGTAATTACGACATTAAAGTAGAAGTTTCGAGAAAAACGTCGAAATGTTTACTTTAATGTCGGAATTTCGACTTGATTAAATAATAGTTATTTATGATAAAAGTGTTGAAAGGGGCTTTTGATTTTGTGAGTAGCGGTGGGTTGCACAGATACAGGGTGTTGAATATGAAAAATTAAATCTATTTTTCATTCATAACTTTCACATCTACCGATCCGGAAATTCACAGAGTTCCACTCCAATAGTTACGGAAGATACAGGGGTGTTTCCTTGAAAAGTGAGACAAACTGGGTTTTTCAGAAGTGAAAATTTTCCATCGAAAATCTGTACTGGTAGTAATATTGTTGTCCTGATTCCGAATCCGTTGAAATTTTGAACCCAAGTATATTGTCCCCTAATGTAATTTTTCGCGAAACTCGGTGAGTCCATCGCTTCTGGCGAGCATTGTATTTCACTCAGATCAACCACAGGTAAGAGTTCTTTTCAAATAATTACAAAAGATAGGGTGGGGGGGGGTGTTTCCATAAGAAGTGATATACACAAGAAAAATGTTTTATAATTTTCCAGTTTCAACACCCTGTATTTCTGCAACAAAGCAGCTTTGTGAAAAACTGCATGTGAAAGTAGCATTGATATTTTTGGTAGAATATCCAGTAAAAATTTGAAGCGGTAATTTGGATTGTGCAATTCATTTCAGCAAAACAATTTTTTCATTAGTATGTATTCATAAAAGCGCAATTATCTTGAAAACGATTGATTTTTCGATTTTAGTTCGAAAATATGAACAGGAAATTCATAAAATCTATTGTGGAATCAGATTTTTTTCTTTCCTTTTCAGTTAGAGTCTTTTCACAATATCTATCAGATGTAGTTCAATGTCCAGCGTGGCTTGTGCCGGGGAAGTAGTTGTTTTCTGTTAGATATTACAAATAAATCACACTTTTCATTTTTCAATTTTCATGGAGAATGTTCCCCTTTTCAACATGAGTTTTCCGTGTTCGAACAATCATAAATGTTTTAAAAATAGGAGAGGAAAGGGACCAATATATCCTTTTTTGTACGCCACTGGTGGCAACTAAAAATGTACTTTTTCTTTTAAAATAAAGCTCTTATTGAACAAAAATATTTTTTCGAATTTAACTGTAAAATTTCCAAAACTGTGGAAGTTATGAATAAAAAATTGATTTAATTTTTCATATTCAACACCCTGTATCTGTGCAACCCACAGCTACTCAAGGGTCTGAAAATTGATTTCGTGATGAGTATCACATGATCTACCAGCGTTGAAAAATTCAGCGTGCATTCTATTACTTTTTTTTCAACTTTGAAAAGTTTAGTAGTAAAGTGGTATGTGTACTATAATGACAACTAAATTTCATCGTGTATACTATGAGGTATTCTAAAGTGACAGTACCTCCCGGACTATAATTATACTGCTATGACCGTGGTACCACCAGTATCCACTCAGTATTTCAAATGACACCACCCTTCTTCTACATTAACACCACATTTGACTGTGCTAAATGCGCTCTATCTCCTCAATCAAGTTATGATACTGACAAGTAAATGTTACGTTAATAAATATATTTTGAAGACAAAGAAAAATTGTAGATCACGATTCGCTTTGATATTGTCGGTAGGATGTCCATTATTATGGCCTTCTGCTCCGCAGAGTTATGCCGTACGTCTACTATAATTTGTCGTAGAATTGGGATAGGAGGACAGGCGGTTCTTCAATATTAGTTGGTATCTGGAAGTTAGTAATAAAATCCATCAATTTTGTACACAATCTAGTTCTCCTTTTTAGTTTTGTGCAAAATGTTAGGTATAACGATATAGAATTCAGAAGTGTTTTGAATGATTAATGAGATTTGGAAATAAATTTGATAAAGTAATTGCTGGCGACGTCTTGGAAAACGTCCAACAGAATAGTCACATGGTTTCGTTTGAAGACTGGGAATATTAATCAAAAAATATATACAAGGTGATTTACGTAAGCTGTGCATTAGAAGTTTTTTAACTTGTAGTTGGATTAAAACTTGAAATTTGGTATGCATAACCGATGGGTGGATTAATGGATAAATAAATATATATATAGAGTGACCCATTTGAAAGCGGGCCACCTCTCTAAAACTGTTATTTATTATCCGATTCAGAAGTTTTTTTTTCAATAGATAGAGCAACAAAAGTTCCAGTTAAGTGTCATTAATTCGAAATAAAAATCGAAATTTCAAGGCCTATTTCGAATTTTTTTCAAGGTCAAAAATCCAATAAACATACTAGCGATTTTTTTAAATAGAATTTGACGGCGTCACCGGATTCACGACATTTTCAAATAGTGTATGTGAAAATTACTTAGAAATGCGTCCATCGATAAAAAAGTTATATTGGAATAAAATTTGGAGTTTATGTCAATAAATCAACCCACCAACTCAATTTCAGGACTTTTATCAGAATTCTGTCTACACCACTGGATTCAGAATATTTCGAAATATGTTTGGTCAGAATTTCATCGAAACCACAATCAAATTCAAATTCAAAAAGAAGGGAACATGTTTCACATCACTTAAAAAATCTTGGCTCAGCATCACTCCGCTGCGATTTTTCATAAAATTATTAAAACTGAAAAACCTTCTTATCTCTTCAGAAAGCTATCTTTCAGAACCGACATACATAACCTCAATTTGAGATTTCGGAATCATTTGTCAGCACCCAAACACAGAACATCTTTTTTCGTAGCTCTTTCTCATATCAGATCGTTCGCTTATACAACCGGTTACCGGCTGAATTCAAGTTACCTCCACTGAAAACTTTCAAGAAAAAATTGAAACAATATTTAATCGAAAAAAATATCTCGAATATTGAAATATGAAATGAACTAAAAATGCCATACTCCTGTATTTTAGATCGTATCATCCACTTCCTTTGAGAGTAGTACAAAAATGTTTGTGTATGTTTAAATTTTTTTATGTTATGTTTAGTTTTTAATCTTTGGTATAATTCTTTATATTCTTTTCCTGAAGTCCGTAACTTCTCCAGTTATGATTTATGTTTTTTATTTTTCTTGTTATTCTTGTTGAAATTAGGAATTATCATGAGTTTATTTTTAATGGTTGGATGGAAGAGCAAGGCTCTGCAATGATTTTTCATGTGCGTAGATTGAATCCTGCCTTTTGTTAGGTTAAGTATCTGTACTGAGTATCCTAACAATAAAAGCATTTATTATTATTATTATATTTTATACTTACAATATATTTTTTGTAATATAGTTTTCTGGCATTACTTTGTTTTTCAATGATAAATACAGTATTAAGACTTTAAATGGTAAACGGTAAAAATACCCCATGGAAAAAAAAACCCGAAAAAAAAAACGGAAATAAAGCTCCCGGAAAAAAGTCCTAGGAATAAAAACCCCTAAGAAAAAAACTCCAGGATAAAAACGCACGCACTCAAATATCTACGTAAAATAAATGTTTTGAATTTCTACGCACTCAAAGGTCTACATGAGGTTAGTCCGTTCTGGTTGGATCAGACTAAATAATTACTCCTTTTTCCTAAGGTTTTTTACGGGGGGTTTTCATTCCTTTCTTTGCCTCTTTTATTTTCGGGTTCTGTTCCGTTTTTTTTTTTAAGTTTTTTTCCCTAAATTCACTTTAAATTCATATGCCTCTTCACCGAATACTCGCCCAGCGATGTTGTGCCCTCCCCCCCTAATTTCTAGAACCGCCACTGCGTCTCTGTCGGCAATTATATTTGGTGAGCACTAGTTGAAGACCATCAGACCGTGTCTCGGCTATAATATAGTAGCTTATATTAAAATAAAACTCCAATTATGAACATTCGCATATGCATTGAATTTTCACGCATGTGCCACTTTGGACGAGTAGCAGAGTTGAGGCAGGTCGGAAATCTACGGGCGCAATCGAAATAAAAACAACTGAACAACAAGTAATCGTTTTCTTCATTGGCGGCGGTTGAGAGGAACTTTTGGTGTATATCCTACGACAAAGCACAATGGGTCTTTCTCATCGATTTTTTTTATTACATTTTCTAATAAGGATAATAGTAAAATATAATATAATCAAAAGAAAAAAAAATATTTCTTTCTCTTTTCGCCAAAAAAACAATATTTCCATTTTTTGGGCGCGAAACTCAAATAATTCAAAGTTGAAAGTTTTCTTTTTAAATGGCAACCTTGGTGCAGCATTGACATTGACAGCAAAATGAGATGAGACTTTTGAACTACTACAATTCATAAGATAACATTACGTTGTCAGGCACGTATCAATGATATATGAATCACGAACAGATTGAAATGTAAGATATAACTGAATTAAAATGATTGTTTTTATGTAAAACAGGATCTTATGCCGTGACGGTAAACAGCATGTCGCTCTCATGCCGTCACGCCAAATGTGTGAGGTTTTTGTCAAGTGGTAAAGACGATCAAGTGACCAAAAAGGAACAAAAAATTAATGGTGATCAAAGTGCAAGCTTCAGTAAAATGTCTAAAGGCGGGACTCCACCAAACTGGGCAAGACCGGTGGCACGTGCCGCCGGTACAACCCGCCGGCTGCTGAGAAAAATTAATAAAAAGCAGTCTTTCGAGGCCGCTAGCATCGGCCGCCGGCATAATTTTGCTAGCGGGCAAATGTCGGTACAGATCAAACGGATTTCAGTGGGCTACGCTAGGGCAGGCTCTGTCTGAACCAGTGCAAACATGTGCTTTTAGCCAGTTTTGAATATTTTTGTGGAACGGTACGTTGTTTACGTGGTATGTTTGTATTTTGTTTGCGTTTTTCCGCTATTTGTTTTTGTTTTTCACAGCGGACTAAGAGACTTCAAAATGATACGTGTGCACAACATTTGCTCTACGAAACACAATCTACCGATTCAAACCAAAGGTTAGTACATCATCTACTATTATGATGGATAAAAAATATGAACGCCTGGTACAGTCGCGAGCATGAAGCGTTACATTTTGGAAGTCGTTTTGTCATAGATTAATAGCTAAGGAAGTCAATTTCTCGCACGGCCTTAGGACTTTGGTCACTTTGCGGCTAGCTACATTTGATCTCTAGGGGGGGGGGCAACTACCCCTCCCTGCCCTTCCTTGGCGACGCCCTTGTTAATATATCATATTCCAGTTCCTGGGATTTTTTTTGGAATAAAATTTCAAGTTTGACGATGATCTCCAGAAAATCAGACCGTACTGTGAAACTGACTGCACCAAATCGAAACACAACAATCTCAGAGCATCTAAACAATTTTTCTCAGATTCCTTATCGTTATATAAGCATGTACAGTTCGATAAAATAGCTGAAAACGTGAAAACGTGATGCGCACTCGTCGGACAACGGACTTTAGTCCGTAATACATCCAGTGATAAGGCACTCAACATGAAGGTACGCGCAATTTCAAATGCTCATCCAGTTTGTTTTGCTGTACTCAACTTGGTACATATTATTTTTAAATGAGACTATCAGGTTAGTTTTAGGCAGGTGTTGCATTTTAGCGTCTTGGAGTTTTGGATTCGTGAGGCGGACTTCGTCAAAACCATCCGCCTCAAAAACGGTACGAAGATCTCTGACAAGACTACAAGTACGACAAACAAGAATTTGAGAATATTGGGTACTGGGTACATTCCAGGGTGTCAAGAGGCCCAATAACCCTTTAAGAGATTATTTCTTATGGTATTTTTTCCTTTCAAAATGAAACGCGCCATGTACAATTGTACAACAGCCATCCTCACTGAACCAATTGAAGCCGATTCATAAAATTAAGGGTCCACTCGCCATCGCCATCGCCGTTGCCGGTCCCGTTGCCGTTGCCGTTGCCGTTGCCGTTGCCGTTGCCGTTGCCGTTGCCGTTGCCGTTGCCGATGCCGTTGCCGTTGCCGATGCCGTTGCCGTTGCCGTTGCCGTTGCCGTTGCCGTTGCCGTTGCCGTTGCCGTTGCCGTTGCCGTTGCCGTTGCCGTTGCCGTTGCCGTTGCCGTTGCCGTTGCCGTTGCCGTTGCCGTTGCCGTTGCCGTTGCCGTTGCCGTTGCCGTTGCCGTTGCCGTTGCCGTTGCCGTTGCCGTTGCCGTTGCCGTTGCCGTTGCCGTTGCCGTTGCCGTTGCCGTTGCCGTTGCCGTTGCCGTTGCCGTTGCCGTTGCCGTTGCCGTTGCCGTTGCCGTTGCCGTTGCCGTTGCCGTTGCCGTTGCCGTTGCCGTTGCCGTTGCCGTTGCCGTTGCCGTTGCCGTTGCCGTTGCCGTTGCCGTTGCCGTTGCCGTTGCCGTTGCCGTTGCCGTTGCCGTTGCCGTTGCCGTTGCCGTTGCCGTTGCCGTTGCCGTTGCCGTTGCCGTTGCCGTTGCCGTTGCCGTTGCCGTTGCCGTTGCCGTTGCCGTTGCCGTTTCCTGGATAATACCAGGACGGGTATTGCATTATATTTAACAGATACTTGTGCAATGTAAAATCGACATTCTCTTCAGATATTTCCGCCATGTGCAGAATATGAATCAAATGACTGACATAAAACGACTACTTCCCTGTCCAATACCACGACAGATATTGAACTACATCTGACAGATATTTGTTAAATGCTTCATGTAATTAAACAGTAGATTATCCTTGATTTGGCTGGGGAAGACCACCTGCAGATGCGTTTCGAGGTTCTTGCCTCTCATCAGTGGCAGGGTAGGTCGGACAACATTAGAGTCGTCCTGCCCCAGCCCAATGAATTATAATCCTCCGTAAAACTAATATTCTCTCCCAAATGAAGCAGCGATTTACAGTAAAGTCAGTCACAGCGCCTCCCGCGGAAAAAACACTAAAATCATTTCTTGGTAGCAAAGACTCCAGGAAGTGAGCAGAGTTGAAGAATTTTTACCGGAGAGTATCACATGAATGAAATAGTAAAATCAACAATGTCGAAGTGCCCTTCTCTCCAAGTATTTCTACTGTTTAATAGCAATAAGCATTTGCAATTGGGCCTTCTTAAAAGAACTCTTCACAAATATTTATCAGATGTAGTTCAATATCCGTTGTGGTATTGGCCAGGGAAGTAGTTGTTTTTTGTCAGATGTTTACCACATGGTAGAGATGTTTGGAGAGAAGAGTAATTCAAAAAATTCTTGAACTTGGTTACATGTTGATTTCATGATGCATTTGTCATTGTGCATATTTTGAAATTGTGCAAATATTGTAATTGTGCATTATATCTGTTAGATGAAATGCAATACCCGTCGTGGTATTAGCCAGGGGAGTAGCTGTTTTCTGACAGGTATTTACCATAATAAGCGTACGTCGTACGTGTATATGCGGAAAACGACTATCGTTCAATTAGATTGTTAATATTCAGTACAAAAAAATAGCTTTCGTCACACTAAAGAAGATTAACAATGTGTGACTTGCAAGTCAAGTCGGAATTTCCGAGTTTAAAGTCAAAATTTCCGACTTGAAAGTCGGAAAAATAAAATTCCGACTTTAAAGTCGAAAATTAAAAAAAAACTATGTGGCCCTCAGACGCTTTACTATAACTATACAGGGTGTAACATAAGTACGTTAAAATATTCATGTGACGTGTTCCTGAGACAATTTTAAGTAACATGCATCAATATAGAAAATTGTAAATATCTCGAAAACGATCACCTCCAGCGTTGTTGAGGAAGTGTACCTTTTTTACTTGGAAAAGGTGTGGGAATGAGGTTTTTTCATGAAAAGTACCAAAAGTTTACTGTCAAAAATGTTAGGGCAATTTGAAATGAATAATGACAGCGTACGCAGCGTCCTCTAGATGTTATATGAAAAATGATACGAAATTATGATTTCCCACGTCAAAAAAACCCCGAGTACCAAATTTAATGCAAATAACTTATTTTTTTCAAAAGTTATTTTTAAAAAGCGTCCAAAAAAATTCAATTTCAACAACCTGTATGTCCGAAGCATTTCCGGACACAAGTTTACATATACTTTTTTCCTAAAATTGTCTCAGGAATACATCACTTGAATATTTTAACGTACTTATGTTACACCCTGTATTTTTACCCAGATTCAGAACAAGATGAAAAGATAATCAAAATCCCCAGTGACGGACCTTTAAATGTTTAACTCCAATTCTTCATCACGAAAGAAAAAAATCCTTGAAAAATTCGCGAAGAACGCCCTTGCCTCGGCCTATTCGCGTAGGTCAGTGACAGAGAACTTGGCCATCGCCTTCTTTCAGACTCCAGAGCCTTCTTTCTTCGGTTCGTCTTTACCGAAATTGTTTTTAGCGGTCTGCCGGCTCGCTCCATCCCCCCTTCCCCCCCTACGTGGTCGATCGCCGCTGGCCGGACGCCGTTCATCGTGCCTCGAATACAAATTGGAACGGCACTATTTCATTTACAATTTATACGATTTCGCCGTTTTTCTCCTTTTGTTCTTTATAGTTTTGCGCTTTTAATTCTTCGCTGCTACTTGTAGCGCTCGGTTGTGGGCCACGGGGGACGCGACGCAGAACGTCTGGGGATTGGGGATGACAGCTTCCATTACTTTGAATTTAGGTTGCAGGAAAATGCGACGGGAAATATTAGAATGGACCGTTTTAATTAATTCTGCTTTTTTATGTTGCCGTCGCCGTCGTTTGATCTTCCTTTCAGGAATAATTTCGTTTTCAGGGAGGAGGAAATGCGAAGGCGTATCCAGTTATTCTTGTTAGTTTTCTGTTTTGTTTTTCACCGTATCCCAAAAGAGAATATGGCGTGAGCTTGATAGGTATGTGTATAGCGCCGCCAGATATCTCTCTTTCGAATTATCCGACATGGAAATGTTCTTTTGTGAACTGTTAGTAGAGGTCCCATATATCATAAAACCATACGGGAGGGACATGACTTCAACTCTAAAAAACCGCCCTTTGGTCAAAAAAACCTGTTGAAAATATCATTACAAAAAAGATTGATCTTTCTAAAGTCCTTTCCTACTAATTTTTCTTTAAAAGCCATAGTTTACGAGATAATAATTGTTCGAAAACTACGTAAGCTACGATGAAATTTTTAATTGTACGAAAGAGAAGGGGGGCCACAAGAGTTTCTTTTTTGCCACTTTTATGTTGAAATTTCGACTTTTATGTTAACATTTCGACCTTTTTCTCGAAATTACGACTTTTTTCTCGAAATTTCGACAACAAAATTCGGCATTAGAGTTAAAATTTCGAGAAAAAAGTCGAAATTCATCAGTCATAAGTACATATAACTATTTTTCTACAACTGCGAAAAAATTCCACTTTTTTTGTGTGGTTTGTGTGCGTAAAGTATTACAATATTTCACTATCAACATACGATTTCATTATTAAATGGAAAAGCTTAAAAAAGTGCACTTTTTTTAACGGCTGTTGCTAGGCGACCGACAGTTTCATGCAACAACAATGACATCCGAATAATAACGAAATCCTGCCATAAAGCCATTTCTCATTTTCTTTGACAAATAAATATCTGATTTACACATGTTTTGACAATAATGTCCTGAGCATTCTTACTGGATTAAAAGTATTATCAAAATTCCAAACAATCGAGGCGAATATATTCAGGGGTAATATAATAAGTAGTATGATTATTACCGATAATTTTTTGGAATATTAATGAATTGCAATCCCAAAGCTGAAAATACAACAAGTCCGCAGGACGAGTTGTATTTTCTTGCATTGGGATTGCCAATGAATTGATATTCCAAAAAATTATAGGTTTTTAATCATACCACGAATTATATTTAGGACGACAATATATCGATTTGAAATTAAGAAAAATCGTGTCACCTGGTAATTGATGCTTTACTTCTAGCCGTATTCAACGAAATACTCTTTTCCACGGCCTCATCTATGATACTAATGGACATTTGTCCTCAACGATCGCTCATATTGATAAATAAAGAACTAGTCAAAATACATAAATTTGACGTTTATAATTTAAATCATTATTTTCACTTGACATATAGTCAAACAAAAACTAAGCAGGTTTATCATCGTGAAAATACAGAGACAAGCAATATTTTCACTGTAGTTCCGATTCTATTGGCTGAATTTTAAAATTTGAAATCCACTGATTGGTTGTTAAGCAAGGAAATATATTGTCACAATAATAGCATATACTTTTAAGAAACTATTGGACCTAATCCACACTAGGTAATCCAAGGTGGCTGGCCGTCAGAAACTAGTTGACATCAATAATTAATAGAATTTGTGAAATTGGGCATCTACCAGAAAACGAATTCTTGATAACTATGAATTTATAATAATAATGTGTCTTTATTTTCTCTATATTTAATTTAAGTAGAAATGAAAAGTGATGAAGATTGAACGGAGAAAATCGTGGATAGTGTAAATATGAGATTCCCTTGACATAGCGCAAAGAAAGAAAAAGGTATTCGTAGCTTCACGAGTATTGTTTAATAATTTTGAAGACAAATCTAAGAAAATGAAAAGTTACTTCCGATGGACTAATTATTCGAAAGTCAAGGCAACATTAATAATAATAATAATATTTATTTCGATAAATATGTTATTTTAATATTTGCTTAAAATTTCCTATTTAGCGATTACATTGTTTATTATTTTTTTTGTTATTTATCAATTGGAAATAAATGATTACCTTTATATTCTAAAGAGTAGCATTAAGCGATATGTTCGAGATTGAGTGGAAGAGCAATTTCCATTGTAATTCATTACTATTGAAATTGAACGCCTTTAATTTTCTTCCAAAGTTAAATATATTATATATTTTATTTTTATTCACATGACTGTACCGTTGAAAATGCGTTAAAAAAATAAATAATCGAAAATGAGTGGTAACAGTGAGGATGATTTGACATTGACACCACTAATTTCAATATAAAGATTAATGATAATCGAATTCTATATTTTCGAATAGTTGGCACGAAGTTTTAATAGCAGTTAATTTCATCACATTATTATTTGAGCTCGTAGCAGCGAGTGAAGAGTGAGAGAACATGCAGGTTTTAGATAGTGAAGGTGAGGGTTCAATTCCCACTTTCCCACATAATCCACATTTTTTTTCTTTTTTTACATCGATTAGTGTTCGATTTTTATTGTAATTTTCATAATTTGTTTCTTAAATTCCTTTTTTAGGTTGTATATATTATGAAAATCATGACAGCAGGACAATTTATAATAAAAAGTGATATTAAAAATATTACAGATTTGTTCGTGATTCAGATGGTCGTAGAAAAAGTATAGTGTACAATTTGCATGAAATGACCCAATGCATGCCATTTCATGCTCATTGTACAATATACTATATTTCGTAACAAATTTACAAATATTCAATGTAAATAAAAATTACTACCTGCTGTTTTTCATTAATGAATACGACTTGTGCGCCAGTTCAATCCACAAAGCTTTCAATTCTTTTGCGTAAAAATAACGAAAGCATTCATACTGTTTCTGGTATTCGAACAGACAAAAAGGCCTATCATTGCTTCCCAGAAATACAACTAGAATTCAGCATTGTTCATGGCCAATTCGAATGATAATAGTCGAATAACGATTCAACGATTCAACGGGTGTATATTAGCTTCGGTTTCCGATTTTCAATGTCGATTGTTCTCGAATAAAAACCAGTCATCGAAAAACGATGGATTCTTGAACCATCCGCTGTGAATGGTTATGCTGTGGAGCCAGTTTTATCCCTATTTTTCCTGTTCAACAATTAAAATTCCAAATTAATTGCTTCATTTCTAGTCATCAGTATTAAACCATTGGAAGTAGATCAAGAAGTATACTATGGAATAAATGACCACAGCAGCCTGACTAAATCTTGAATTGATTATTTTTGTTGAAAAATCCCAACAAATGTAAAGAATTATGATTGAACTATTTCAGTAAATTAATTTCAAAATCCATAAAGATGATGTAACTTTCACGTTGAAAACGCAAAACGTATCAAAACAATAATGTACTGGATATTTGTATTAAATACTGCATATTTTTTGATTGAATCATTCGAAAATTAACGAAAGAAAGAAAGCACTTGCCTGATTTATTATTATTATTATTAAATGTTCTGTCAGATAACTTATTCTTTAGGTCGTGAAAGATATTTGATAAAATCAACGTGAAAAAAAGTTTTTCTACCAGCGTGCGGAAAAATCCACTTTTCCGCACTCATTTTAGTTTTAAAAGAGTCACTTTTCCACACTAGTGCGGAAAAGTTTTTTCGCGCTCTTTTTAGTGCGGAAAAAACATTTTAGTGCGGAAAAGTAGATTTGTTCAGTTTTTGCGGATTATACTGACATTTAAATATTGCGTCGCAGAAGGTTAAAATAGGAAGCTTACCAAGTATGGTTGTATAGTTCAATATATATTTAATAATAAATGATCTTTATGTTAACTTCTGGGTGTTTTTCCGCTAGTAGAAAAAATAGTGTACCTAACACGAGCGTAAAGTGTGTTTTCCGCACGCGATTTCTGGCCGAACTCCGCTAACGCATTCGGAAAAGTATCACTTTCTGCACTTGTTAGGTAAACTACTATTGAAATATAAGATTTCATTTATAAACTTATCAAGAAGTAAAACTTTTTTTTTTAACTAGATCTTTTTACGTCCCGAACCGGTCAAAACTTTTGTTTTGTAATGTTCGTCCTAAACCGTCAAAAATATTTCAGAACGACTATGCGTTCTCTTTCTGAAATTAAAGGAGGACGGTGGGGTAAAATTGTTTTAAATATCATTATTTAATGATCCCATATTTTTAACTATCTTTACGGATTTATCCGAGTTTATTTTCAGGAGTTTTTGCAATTTTTTTCGAAGAGGTGGCGGAGGGTATATTAATTTCAGATGAAATTATTCTATGGTCCCAATTTTTTAACAATTTTAAGGATTTCTGATCCGGAAAAATTTCATAGGGAAATTGCGAAATAACAAGGCTACTGCGCGGTTTGGGAAACAGGAAGCGATTTCCCCCTTCCCCCTTCCTCATCAGTTTTTTTATAAAACCTTTTATCTATCAATCTATCAATTTCTTTTCCTTCTTCTGTTTCAAATAATTCACACATTAAATTTTCTGAGGTTTCCTGTTCCTCAGACATCAGATTCTAAATTTTCAAAATTCTTCATATTATATTCGGAATTTTCCAGGTGTGGACCTTTAGCAAATTATGATAAAGTTCCGCAGGTGCGGACCTTTATCCACGGCCTTTTTTTTTAGTCTCAGGCGCCCTTAAAACGCCCCTGCCCCTAAATCACACATAGAGAATATTATGCGTTTCCATATGGATCTGAAAAAACATTTCAGTTATGAACATACCGTTCATCACATGTGACATAAACCGCAGAAACCGTAATTTTATTCGCGACTGTACATTCCACCGTCAGCGTCGCAATTTTCGTTTTCTCAAAAACAGGCCAAGAAGACAAGCTCGCATCGCTGCGAGGAGCCATTGTCTTCATTAATTAAATACGAGGAATTCGTTATGGGCTCAAATAAAAACTGAGCTACATGTGTCCCGCAGTCTCGTAGCAACAAGAACAACAAATGAAATCAGCAGGTGCTCTCAAAATGGCGGATTGCCCGCGGCCGAGCGCACCAACAGTACCAACAGTACCAGAATTCGCGTACCTGGTAATTTCGCTCGAGAAAATTACCTCTGAAAGGCGTCCGCGGCTACGTTCGGACGAGGTGTTCGGAATATTTATGCATTTGAAAACCATCATTCTGGATTTCATGCACGAATGCAAATCTACGAGTTGCGTGAGCGCTAACGTTTATGAATTTCGATTATACGGGTTGTCTCAGATGAAATGACTGGAACACCGCAGGACAGAAGTATATCTGTCTTTATTTTGTAGATATTTTCATGCTCTGCTTCTGAATTATTATCGTTGAATCTACCTAAGCGTTTCTTTCGAGATTGACCAGAGTACACTTTGCTGGATTTTATTTATTTATTTATTTATTTATTTATTTATGTTTGGGATACAACAGGCAGAAGCTGAAAACAATACCCACTTAATATTTATTTACAGATTTCACATTCTGAATAAACATCAATAGGCCTTTTCATTTAGATGACAAATGACTAACTTTATTTACCTGACAGTCCCAACGGCAGTGACGGCGAATATTTTTTCTTTTTAAAGGAAAAAAAATAATCCGAGTTTCTCATACTTGATTTTACATGGAGAAGAAAATTCATCATCAGAAAAATTCGTGTAGGTACATTATTTTGTATGAGAATGAAATATTTTTGGTGGTATATAAAGTAGGTAAAAATTACCTAACTATATCATTATTTATTATAAAAGGGAAAAAAGTATTAGATTTTAGCTTGAGGTTATGTTGTCTCCCGACGCGAAGCGGAGTGAGACAACAAACCGAGAGCTAAAATCTAATATTTTTCCCGTGTATAATACACTATTTTTTCTGTGACAGGAAAAACGACGATTTAATATCTACCTTTACCTATTTGTACATATATCTGGGAAAAAATCACTCGCTTTTTTCCCGCGGGAAAAAAGTACTTACTTTTTTCCGGTTCTCAGGGAAAAAAGTAATTTCATGAAAAGTTATATTTTATTACCCGTCAACAGACATAAAATGTTAAACTTTATTCCCGTCACAGAAAAGAAGTATTTTTTTCCATATGTAGATTTAACTACACTAAGAATGACACTAAGAACGAATATTCAATACAAAAGAACGCTTATGAAGGTTTATACATTTATTTTAGATCTGTCATTTAAATTAAAAATTAATAATTAAGAAGTTGGTTAACTTTCAACATATCCAAGAATTGAGAAATTTTGTTGATGAAACGCGAAACGCGCTACTTTTGAGATTTGGTGGAATTTCAGGTCAGTTTTTTGTGGTCCTTTGAATGTTTCAATAAATATTTGATATAGGTAGATTATGAAGATCAAGACGTTCCAAAAATGATGGGTGCTTTTTGATTCTGCTGACAACAGTCCTCGCAGTTGGCATATTAAAGAAACCTAGACATCCGTTCACCCCCTACTAATTTTTGGTATATCGCAACGAAATTTGGAAGGCTCAAATAGGAGATAAAAACCTACTTTTTCATGGAAAATTTCCAGCTAAAAGTTTCAAAATGGCAGCTGAGCGCCATCTTCAATTATTTTTTTTAAATAGAACACCCGGTATATCATTGCATGATCGGTTAGGGATGATAATAAAGAATCCAACAACACCAAGTTTGATGCTATTATCTCCAAAGACTATGGAGATATCGCCTATTATTTTCTCCATAAGCCGAATGAGTGTGAGAGAGAATTTATTGACCGGCCAGAAAAAGTTTCTCTGAAGGGATTTGATTGGCTTTATTGATTTTAACTAGTTGCCAAATTTTTTTAACATTCGAAGGTATGTTATTTTCGATATTTTTAACGTACTTCTGACAGTCAACAATAATACTGATAAACACAGAAAGCAATAGAGGTTAAAAAAGGACAACGAAAGAGGTGAATATAACTCCTGACGATTTCAATAATTTTTTTAATAATATTTGTTATGAGTGATATATAAGTTCACTACCTGATTGCGATCAGAATGCACTCAATTTTCACCTAAAGACTCACTTTTTCTCCATCCAATAACCAAAAATGAAGTTCTTGAAGCCATTCTACGACTGAAAAATTTATCTTGTCCTGAAATGTACGAAATGACGAACAAAATAATAAAAAGCACTTGATATTTTCTTCTAGAACCTCTGACTATTCTCTTTAATCTTTGTATCTCCAATGGAAAATTCTCTGTTGAGTTCAAGTTAACTAAAGTGATACCTATATTTAAAAAAGGCGACAAAAATACGATTGACAACTACAGACCAATATAGATAATACCAATTTTCACTTATAATATCACAAGAGCTTAAATTAATTCCAGAAATAATTTAAGCTTGCGTGGTATTCGGTAAGAAAATTTCACACCATAATTTGGAAAAAAATTATTAAGCCAATCTGACATTTTAAATTAATTTCACTGCTTGTCAAGTCCACAATGTTTCGTTAAATAAAAAATATTACCAACTTTAGTTACACCAAATGCTAAAACTCAGATGGGTATTAGATCAGTCTATCGCCCTTTCCTAATTTTAGGTCACTAAAGGTGGTAGAAATGTATTTTTTGTATTTAAAGTAATCCATAACACTTCTAATGTAAAAAATATAATATTAATATGGTTTGTTAATGTTAGGTGGCCGTGATATAGGCGGCCATGCTTTTGACAGATGAGGTTTATATTGGTAAATTACATTGAGTTACTGAGTAAACCAGCAAACAAAGATATTATTATGTAAAACATTTCTTGTAAGCATTTGCGTTAAACAATTTGAGAAAAATGAAATGCTTTGAAAAGTACAATTTATGTAAATACTGCAAAGAGTTGAGTCAAGTGCAAATATGTAATTCCAAAATTAATATACTTAACGAATTTAATGGAAGATTGCGACCAGGAAGCGTTAGAGTCGAATGGTTTGTTTACGAAAATTGAAGAAAGTCTGCTGCAGATGTCAAGTGAATATGGCCTTTTGCGTAAAAGAGATTTGAACAAAATTGTTTCAAAATATTACATATATGTCTTAAAACACAGACATCTAATTAATTCGTCACCTTCCTATTCACCATTAAGAAGAGAAGATGGGCTAGAATTCAAGCAACATTTAAATCTTACTATGTTTGTAGATCCTACGTTTTTTGAAATATAAATTGTTAATGCATAATAATTAAACAAATTTGTGTTTTCTGATGTTTAATGAAACTTTATAGAGAATAATAAATGTTAATTCTTATAGAAATTTTGCATTATTCACAGGTATATCTACAATGTTTAATGGGTGTAGATCATATGTTTACCTTTTCAACTGTCAAAAATTTCCACCTAAATATCGTGGCGCTATGAAAAAATTACCGGAAATTTTTTCAGTTGCCGTGGTAACTAGTCAAAATCAAGGCATCTTATTGGTTTAAAAGTAGAGGTGTGAAATTTTCGGTAAAATTTTTGAAATTATTCTAAAAGGCCGTTTAATTTCGTTCTTAACTATAAATAAAGCACTACATGAAGGCTCGGTTCGGTTTCAGACTGCATGGAAATTATTCGAATCAATCTTGAATGACAGGAAACAAGCTGTCCTCCTATTCTGAAATTGAAAAGATTCATTTTGGGGTACCTCAAGGTTCTATCCTTGGCCCACTTTTATTTACTATCTATATATATCAATGACATATTCCATTACACGTGTCCAACAAAATGTAATCAATCAATCAATCAATCAATAACATTTATTGTATATAAAAGAATAATAATTCTTATTACAAGAGTATTTGATTACAAGCTAGCAACATTTAATGTAGAAAAAAAAATAGTAAGTATTTCAATTCGACAGAAAAAATATAATGTAGATTACAAGTTTTTTCTTACTCACTCATTAATGATAAACGAACGCAATTTCAACATATTCATCAGAGAAAAGAAAAGTTGTTCAAGCTTTGAAAAGAAGCACAATTGAGGAAGTTTATGAGATCATTCAGATCTTGCAATTGTTGAAATATCTCACACTCCCTTATTCTTCTAAAAATTGGGTAATGAAATAGTACGTGTTCTAATGTTTCCTGTTGTTGTAAGTTACAAATTGTACAGAGCTCTTCTGCATTAATGATATAACAGGAACCATTGAAAGTGAATTTTAAGCGTTTTCTATTGCTAGTTCTGATTTGTGCAATTATTCTGGTAAAATATATTGGACAAGACACCTTTAGGTATGCCTGACCTGTGAAGCTGAGCAGTAGGGATTACAAAATTAATGGATAGCTTGATAATGACAATTTTTCTAGGTCTTTTCTACGTAATGTACTATCATAAATATCTAGAATGTTCTGTGAATTCTTCTTAGTGGGATTATCCAGAAATGCATCCCACCGATGACCTTGGTTCGAGAAAGATAGGTATTCCTTCACCTGGAGGACCCAGTTGAATTTGGGATCTGAGTTCAAGTAACGCAATCGAAGAAAGCAAATTTTTGTCCAACAAAATGTATTTGTTATGCAGATGATTGCTCTCTTTATGCTTCTGACAAGTGTTTGATTTATTGGAAAAAACTTCCCAGGATTTTTCAGGAAAGGCCGAAACATGGTTCGCTTCTAATTGCTTGAAACTCAATAAAAACAAAACACAAAATATATCTATCTTATAAAAAATTATCTGACAAATATCTTTCAGTTGCCACCGAGTATTTCAAGCTCCTCGCAAGACGTCAATGCCCAGCGACACTACAACACAAAACAATAGACATCCTACAAAATTTAACGCACGTGAAAAATTCCCGAGGACAAAGACACATCTTCATTGTGTTCGAAGAAAAAAAGAAAAAAGCAGCACGAATACTTCTGAATAAATACATCGACCTGACCTCAGACAACTTAATTAGGAATTCTGTGGCCTAAAAGCCGAAATGCAACACAAAACAATTGAGGCAGCTGGTTCCGTTTAAAAATACACCGAACAAGAATGTTGAGGAAGGTTGGGTACGATTTGGTAGTACTACCAGTCCCGAAAGTGAATACGAAATAAATGTAGCGCATGGATGGTGGGCAGGACTGAGGGGGTAGGTTTGAAGATACTTTTTGTTGAGGAGGAACAGCAGTGATCCATATACCACATCATGTGAGTGCATCCATAATCTCTTATGCTGATAATACTGTCATTTTATGCTCAGGTAACTCTTGGAAAGAAGTATACTCTGCATCGGAATCCAATCTTGCAAAAAAAAAACATTGGCTAGATTATAACTCAGTTTGAATATTTCGAAAACTCATTTTATAATATTCACCTCTTCACAAAAAGACCAACCTAACGAATCAACGATCAAAGTTCCCACTGCCTTTTATTGATTTTGAAAAACCCACTACCTATTAAATCACATACATACAGAAATTGTGCCTGTTGAAATATCATTGTGTAAAAAGTCCCACACTCAGAATAGTAATTTATGTATTAAGTGAGTAAAGTGATACTTTTTTTACGAGTAGGAAATGACAATTCCTACAAGTAGAAAAAACACTTTACTCACGAGTTTCATTCATTAATTTTTCTACAACCAATTTTTTACAAATATGAAATGAAAGAGTACGCCTGAGAGTTGAGTTTCAAACAAACGAAACAAATAATTTCGACAGAGTCGAAATACCTTTCTCTTCACACTATCCCGCAAAATCTCATATTTGCACTATACACGATTTTCTCCGTTCGATCCTCATCACTTTTCATTTCTACTTAAATTAAATTCATAGTTATCAAGAATTCGTTAACTGGATTGATGCCTAATTTCACAAGTTTCATTAATTATTGATGTCAACTAGTTTCTGATGGCCAAACAGCCACAGCTACCTTGCATTACCTATTGTGGATTACGTCCAATTATATATGATATTATTGTGACAATATATTTCCTTGCTTAACAACCAATCAGTGGATTTCAAATTTTGAAATTCAGCCAATAGAATCGGAACTACAGTGAAAATATAGCTTGTCGCTGTATTTTCACGGTGATAAACCTGCTCAGTTTTTGTTTTACTATCTGTCAAGTGAAAATAATGATTTAAATTATAAACGTCAAATTTATGTGTTTTGACTGGTTATCTTTATCTATCAATATGAGCGATCGTTGGGGACAAATGTCCATTGGTATCATAGATGAGGCCGTGGAAAAGAGTATTCCATTGAATACGGCTAGAAGTAAAGCATCAATTACAAGGTGACACGATTTTTCTTTATTTCAAATCGATATATTGTCGTCCTAAATATAATTCGTGGTATGATTAAAAACCTATAATTTTTTGGAATATCAATTCATTGGCAATCCCAATGCAAAAAATACAACTCGTCCTACGGATTCGTTGTATTTTCAGCTTTGAGATTGCAATTCATTAATATTCCAAAAAATTATCGGTAATAATCATACCACTTATTATATTACCCCTGAATATATTCGCCGTGATTGTTTGGAATTTTGATAATACTTATTTAATAATAAGAATGCTAAGAATATTATTCGTGAAACATTTGTATATCAGATATTTATAGGTAATTAATTGACAAAGAAAATGATAACTGGCTTTATGACGTTATTATTCGCATCTGTCATTGTTGTTGCATGAAACTGTCGGTCCCCTAGTAACAGCCGTTAAAAAAATGCACTTTTTTTACGCTTTTCCGTTTAATAATAAAATCGTATGTTAATAGTGAAATATTGTAATATTTTACGCACACAAACCACACAAAAAAAGTGGACTTTTTTTGACAGTTGTAGAAAAATTCGTTTTTTATTACCGACCAAAATTTTACAATATTCTACCAATAGATCTGAAAAACGATAAGAAAAACAAACATAAACTGAAAACTTTCATCATCGATAACTTCAAAGATTTCATGAAAATAATTGATAGATAAAAATCAAAAATGAGAAAGAAATGTCTATCTCTTCATACACTAATATATAAATATTTGAAAAAAAATCGATTATCACTTTCTATGTGTCCGTTTCTCTTACCTGAGTATGTTCAGTTTGAAAATCTCTAGATTATTTTCGTTTTTAAATTATTCTTATTAGTTTTATACATTTCATGTCATTTTTAATTCTTAAGTGCCAGTTATTTCTATTGATGTTATATTTAAATATAATTTATTTGTTGTAAATTTTTATACTATTTATAATTTTAAGTATTATAATTAGGTAACAATTCGAGATCCACAACACAAGATTTCATAGCTTAGGTGGCTCCTTTGCATTTCTATCACGGGTAATTCTACTTCCAATTGTTCTCACATGATCATTTTATTTTATTTTATTTTATTTATACAACTTTCTTTACATTTGTATTACCTGTTACTGTAAAACTGTGAAATATATTTGATTTGAAAAATATTTGATTCATATGACACTACAGGAACCACAGGAACTGAACGAAAATCCAAACATTCCAGTAGAGAGAGTAACCCAAATATTGGAAGGAAACAGTAAATTGATAGAACAAATAGTACAAGAGAGTTAAGCGAACCGCAAATATGAACATACGCAAACTGAAAATAATTCTATAGAAACCTATTATGAGCCCTTTCCGCTTTTCCTGTCAAAGTTGTGGTACATTTTTTTCTAAAAATCATTACTCAGCTAATAGTATCAGTTTCTTGCAAAAAAACACTCACTCAATGCAGAAAATGAATAAATTGAAACGTTAGCAAATGAAAAAGTAAAATCGACAATGTCGAAGTACCCTTCCCTCCAAATATTTCCACCATGTGGAAAATATGGGGCAAATATCTGACAGAAAACAACTACTTGTTTATGGCTTATACCACGACGGATTATAATTCATTGGGCTGGGGCAGGATGACTCTAATGTTGTCCGACCTA
This sequence comes from Chrysolina haemoptera, assembly GCA_958298965.1. Classification (NCBI taxonomy): domain Eukaryota; kingdom Metazoa; phylum Arthropoda; class Insecta; order Coleoptera; family Chrysomelidae; genus Chrysolina; species Chrysolina haemoptera. The sequence goes on along the minus strand of OY282593.1, from coordinate 18,916,586 downwards.
CCCTGTCACTGACGAGCGGCAATAACCGCGAAATGCGTCTACAGGTGGTCTTCCCCAGCCAAATGAAGGATAATTTGCTGTATAAATTACAATTGCAACTGGGTCTTCTTGGAAGAATGTTGCACAAATATCTGGCAGATATAAATCAATATCCGTCGTGGTATAAGCCAGGGAAGTAGTTGTTTTCTGTCACATGTTTGCCTCATATTTTCCACATGGTGGAAATATTTGGAGAGAAGGGTACTTCGTTGTCGATTTTACTATTTCATTTATTTGATACTCTCCGGCAAAAATTCTTGAACTCTGTTCACTTCCTGGTGTCTTTGCTACCGAAGATTGCTTATTGGTTTCCCCACGGGTGGCGGATGCGACTGATTTTTACTATAAGTCACTGTTCCATTTGTGGGGAAATATTAGTTATACAGTGGATTATTAATTCATTGGGCTGGGGCAGGACGACTCTAATGTTGTCCGACCTAACCTGTCACTGACGAGCGGCAAGAACCGCGAAACGCGTCTGGAAGTGGTCCTCCGCAGCCAAATGAAGAATAATTTGCTGTATAAATTACAATAACTTCAACTCGTTTGGCCTTCGATGGCGCCGACCCTGCACTTTCTACTTCTGTTTCGATGTCATCAAATTCTGACACTTTTCCATCTACGATATATTCTGAGCCGCTGTTTTGAAAACATATACAATTATTCTCTAGCCGCCACTGTTTATCCTTGATCAACGCTGCTCTACCATTTAACAGCACGTCGTCATCGAGCAATCAGAGGCCTGCTTACTGTAACCTTGGTGAATACCCTATTTTAACGCTTCGGTGTGCATTTCACGGATCGCTATTAAGTAATATCAAGTAGTTTGATATTACTTGATATCAAGTCAAGTAGTTCACACCGTAAATCAAGTCAAGTCAAACATCAAATTTTTTGAGTTTTGAAGTCAAGTCAGGTATTTAAGAAAAAATTCAAGCTACTTGGCTTGATGAATCAATGATATGAATAGCAGGTGCAATGAGAACGTACCCAGAGGCCGCTATGGAGGTAATTCTAAGCCTCACACTCCTCCATATAGTAGGGGACAATATAACGATAAGGACAACATATAGAATGACCAGATGGATTCATCAAACGCAAATTTCGACTCCTTCCTGGAAAACACTAAACCTGGGAGATGAGATGACAAAAAAGTTTAGCTTTGTACAAGAATTCAACACAAAACTAATTAGAAAAAGTGAATGAGACAAGGACACCACTCAAGAGGAGTGCCATTTAATGGTACATAGATGGATCCCGAACAACAGAAGTACTGGAATAGGACCATATGCGCCTGGAACCAAATATTCCGAAAGTCTAGGCAAATCCTCTAGTATTTTCTGAGCACAAATCTACGCCATTGAGAAATGCGTTCAGTTCAATATAGAAAGGAGCTTTCGCAAACAAGTGTTAATCAATATATCACAAAGACAAGCAGCCATTAATGCTCTGAACAGCCATGTAATCAGCTCCAAGATGGTATGGGAGAAACTTGATGAACTAGATCAGAACAACACTGTTACCCTCCTATGGGTTCCGAGAAGTGGAGGGTGATAAATAGCAAACGTACTGGCAAAAAAGGGGCAGCACAGCACAATACTGTATGAACTTGAAGAAGTACAAAACAAAATATCCCAATGATGGATAGAATCACAAGGAATAAGGCAGGCAAGATACTTCTGGTAAAATACAACCAGTAGAGATCAGATTACTGTACCAGCAAGAGTAAAAAGAAGCTCAGAATTCTTACGGCAATAATAACAGGACACTGCCGGTTGAGAGGGCCCCTTGAGAAACTCAGACTAGTCAACGAAGAAGAGTGCAGATTTTTCGCGAAAGAGGAGGAAACCTATATCCACATTATCTCAGAATGCATTACCCTGCAAAACCCAAGAGTAAGATATCTCGGAGAATACGAAAAAGAAGAGGGAAATCTACCTAATCTGAAGCTATCCTATGTCCTGAGCTTTCTGAAAGCCATAGGTCTGGAGAGTGGAGAAACTGCTCTAGTAATTGAGACATTTTAAAAGGCTAGGCGGTAGAAGAGGAATATAGATCTTATTGGTTGCAGTGTAGTGACACCCCTACTAAACGGAACAGAACATTTATAGAAAATATCATTAGTTAATAATCGGAAATATAGAGGGCAAATATGAAGAGCCCCAAAATTGATCCTTGGGGTACTTCTTGAGAAGAAACCCACGCATGCAAACAATTCTTGCAAATAATGACAGGGAAGGAAACTGCTACGCTTAAAACTCTCCCAAAGTCCTCGAAAAGGGCCGTTTTTTCATTCGAGGTCCGGCCCTGCGCCGAGCGGCGGTTATGCGGGTTCGGATTATGATAGGTTAGTTTGGCGAAGTGCAAGTGCAACCTTGGCCGGGCTGTTGACCGTTGCCAAACGGCGTTGCGTCCGTCCGTCCAAAAACAAAAAGGCACTCTCTCTCACTCTTCGAAGCAATGCACTCGTTCAAGGCCAACTATTCGGCGTTCGCGAACGCACGGGGGGAATGCACCGCGAGAGCCGGTGGGTACGCGAGGGGCGCGCGGGGCGCGATGCCGTGAAACAATTGAACCGCGACCGGCCGCCTGCGACTGGAATCCAGAATTGACGGTGGCTTTTTTAGGCGTTCATTGAAACGGATGATATCGTTTTGATGGAAATATGGAGATGGCTGCGAGACCGTGAGAAGATCGAATTAAGACGGTCGTCCGGCGGAGACGAAAGACGCTAGGTCAGTGATGCTGATTTTCGTCGTTTTCGTGACTTGTGCTTTAGCGAAATTACGTTGACTCAGTATAGCAGATACACCGCCATATTTTCATGCCCCAGATCCCTTTCTAATAACATCTCAGACATCTCCTAGCAATGTATTATCGCTTTTAAAGACTGAGAACTGGAAAAAATTCATTTAACTTCTTTTCAACTGCATATATTATCTTCTTTCCATGAAGAGTGGATGACACTACTTAACGGAATATCACTAAAGGAAGAGAAGCTACCTAAAACACCAAAACTACGTCACTACCACTCGACGCGCGTTTAGCATTCTCAAAAGCTATAGGTACGCTTAGCACAGTGGTGTTTTTGGTAGCTTCTATTTCTTGAATTGTATCACACCAAAGGTTCCAAATATTCATTATACGCTTTATATTAGCTTCACTTGTATGTTTGTTTGTATGTTTAATTGTATGTTTGTTTGTATGTTTAATTGTATGTTTGTTTGTATGTTTGTTTGCATGTTTGTTTGTATGTTTGTTTGCATGTTTGTTTGTATGTTTGTAACTGACTCCTTAGAGCGTGATTTTCACCCATTTCCAGACGTCCGAATGATTTGAAATTTGGCAGGTGTTCATAGTTCCGATGACAATGCAATATGACATTTTTTTGGTTATGAAAAAACAAAATGGCGGCTCCAACATGGCGGACGAGATTTGTGAGAATGGTCGTCCGATTCCATTCAAAATTGGTATATAAGGGTTTTCGGAGTCCGAGATTATGATTTTTTATCAAAATTTATGAATTCAAAATGGCGGCTCCAAGATGGCGGACGAGATTTGTGATTATGGTCAGATTTGATTCAAAATTGGTATGAGAAGTTTTTTCAGGTCGTATTTTGAATTTTCTGTTAAAATTCATAAATTAAAGATGGCGGCTTCAAGATGTCATTATGGTCTGATTCGATTAAAAATTAGTGTGTGAGGGTTTTTGGGGTCGCAAAGTATGAATTTTTCGTAAAAATGTATGAATTCCAGATGGTGGCCCAAGATGATGGATGAGTATTGTGATTATGATCAGATTCGATTCAAAATTGGTATGGTTTTCGGGTTTCGGTTTTCATTAATAGATTTCAGTAGAAATGGAGAAAAATATGTTTTTTACTTTATCACGGACTTTCGCTACTTATGGAAGATTTCAAGAAACGCTAAGATATAAAAACCAGAGTTGATTGAATTGATTAATTAGAAAACATTTTTGCCATACAATATTGTCAATATGCATGGCGTTTTGAAATAAAATGTCTGTTTCAAAGTATGTTCAGATTCTAAGTGGTGAGTACTCAATTTCTGTACTGAATATAAATTAGTTACCTACTTTGTTCATCTTTCTGGATTGTCGGCACAAAAACGGAACATGATCAAATTATTAAAATATAAGGAAAATGAAGGAACACATCAATAATATGAGAAAATTGCACATTTTTTTTATTACACCGCAACTATTGACTTTCAAATTGTTTTTAGATTTTTTTTGGAAAAAATTATACAATTTTAGTAGTGTTATTATTTCAATAAAACTTGATATTCCACTTCGAGTATGGACTATTTATTTTCGTATGGTATACAAAAGTTTAATAAAATCCCTTGAAATTCAATTAGCAATCACAATCACCATGTCCTTGGAATGTTGACAGTGTTGACACGAGAAAGAGGACGCCATCTCTGGAGTCGATTACAAAAGTAGACCACTAATTCATTTGTTTTGTCTTCAAAAAATTCTAAACAAAATCTAATCAGTTGGTACACCAGGGTTTTTAGACTGTTGTATTCAGAATGTAAAATGCTGACAATAATAGTGAAAATATGCTAAGGTGTCATATTTAAATATAAAAATTTCATCACTTCCCGTGAGACCGGAAGTTGCATGAAGCTGAGTTACTTGTCAAAAAATGCAGTTTTAGGTCGTATGTAAATCCTCCAAATTGAATTTTTTTTCCTGACACGACGAGCCATTTGAAAAAAAAAACCGTAAAGTTATATTTACTTGGTTGGATGGAAGAGCAAGGTCTGACTGTATCACTTGTGGTATGGTCAGAAATTGAATCCTGCCATTTGAAGGAGTTATGAATGTAATTTTTCCTGTCAATAAAATCTATTATTATTATTATTTTTCCCAATACTTTAGTACTGAAATTAATAATATGAACTTAGCCATGGCCCTCTGATTAAAAATTTAATTTAGAAATAAAAAAAAATTGTTTACAAAAAGTAAAGTGATACATGGTTGTAATCAGAGTGTCATATGAGAACAAAAAAGTGAAATTTTATACCACTTCCGATGAGACCGGGAGTTGCAGAAGGGCGATTCACTCTGAATTTCATTTCAATATCTGTAAAACCAAAAAAGTTATGGTGGCGAGCCACTTTCCGTGGACACCCGGTATATGTATTTTGAAACGCTCACTCGTCAGTTTGACCACGAGAGAAGCAAGATGTCCTACACTAACAAGACGACGCTTATTGCCATAATCCTATACAATAGGAATAACGTTCGTCGTGGTATTAGCCAGGAAAGTAGTTGTTTTCTGATGGATTTTCGACCCAATTATTCCTATTGCATAGGATTATGGCAATAAGCGTCGTCCTGGTAGTGTAGGACATCTTGTTTCTCTCTTGACAAGCTTATTGTGAACAATGCATGCAGATTTCTTTAATTTGTATTTGTGGTTAAATTAATCACGCAAGTTCTGGGTATTGCTTTGGTTGAGGGGCTGGAGTTCAGATGGCGCCCGTGGTTTAGTGAACGCTAGGCTGCGGGCGGTGTCTCAGCTTCTGCCTTTACATGGAGAGTTTACTGAATCATTTGTTGCAGGCATTAGATATTGTCTGCAGAGACCTACCCTAGACTGATCAGAACAATAACCTAGAAATCGATCTACAGGTGGTCCAAATGTTTCAATGAACATTTCATTGCAACTAGAAATTGCGGAGACATCCTTGTAGGACTCTGCACGGATATTCATTAGATGTAATTCAACGTTCGTCGTGGTATTATCCAGGAAAGTAGTTGTTTTCTGATGGATTTTCGACCCAATTATTCCTATTGCATAGGATTATGGCAATAAGCGTCGTCCTGGTAGTGTAGGACATTTTGTTTCTCTCTTGACAAGCTTATTGTGAACAATGCATGCAGATTTCTTTAATTTGTATTTGTGGTTAAATTAATCACGCAAGTTCTGGGTATTGCTTTGGTTGAGGGGCTGGAGTTCAGATGGCGCCCGTGGTTTAGTGAACGCTAGGCTGCGGGCGGTGTCTCAGCTTCTGCCTTTACATGGAGAGTTTGATGAATCATTTGTTGCAGGCATTAGATATTGTCTGCAGAGACCTACCCTAGACTGATAAGGACAATAACCTAGAAATCGATCTACAGGTGGTCCAAATGTTTCAATGAACATTTCATTGCAACTAGAAATTGCGGAGACATCCTTGTAGGACTCTGCACGGATATTCATTAGATGTAATTCAACGTTCGTCGTGGTATTATCCAGGAAAGTAGTTGTTTTCTGATGGATTTTCGACCCAATTATTCCTATTGTATAGGACTATGGCAATTAGCGTGGTCCTGGTATTGCAGGACATCTTGTTTCTCTTTTGACAAGCTTATTGTGAACAATGCATGCAGATTTCTTTAATTAGTTTGACCACATTTTTAGCCAATTTAAGTTACTATTAGACACCGAAATTTACTATTTGTTACTGAAACATTGGCGCAATTAATTTTTTTTAACAAGGTGTAATATAAATGAGAAACCATGAGTCTGCTGGTCTGCTGCCAGACATTAAGCATTCATTTTAAGTATCAGTGTCGAGCGGTCATAATGTATCTTGTTTTACAAACATACTAATTTAACAATCAGCGCATTAGCGGCCTGTTGAATCGAATGAAGCTTATGCCTGCTGAAGAGAAACATTAGAGGAAGAATATACATTTTCATGAATGAGTGCTTACGCTTGCATTTTAAAACCAAGAACTCCATTAATATCTTGTCAGAATTAATTCTTCTTTACTTGATGAAGAATTATATGTTCGGACGTATGCTGCTTGCGTATGACAAAAAAAATCATAGCAAATGTGAGTATAGAGAATAATGACCTCTTAAAGAAATCTGCATGCATTGTTCACAATAAGCTTGTCAAGAGAGAAACAAGATGTCCTGCACTACCAGGACGACGCTTATTGCCATAATCCTATACAATAGTAATAATTGGGTCCAAAATCCATCAGAAAACAACTACTTTCCTGGCTAATACCACGACGAACGTTGAATTACATCTAATGAATTTCCGTGCAGAGTCCTACAAGGATGTCTCCGCAATTGCTAGTTGCATGGAAACTTTCATTGAAACATTTGGACCACCTATAGATCGATTTTTGGGTTCTTGCCCTCATCAGTATAGGGTAGGTCTCTGCAGACAATAACCAATGTCTGCAACAAACGATTCAACAAAATCTCCATGTAAAGGCAGAAGCTGAGACACCGCCCGCAGCCTAGCGTTCACTAAACTACGGGCGCCATCTGAACTCCAGCCTCTCAAACAAAGCAATACCCAGAACTTGCGTGATTAAGAAACCTTCCAGCTGCTTTGATGTGAGCTTTTTGCTGAACGGGTTCCAACTCGGTGACAGAGTTTGGGTTCGCCCGTTCAGTGTCGAATACGAGACCAAGTTTATCAGCTGCCCGAATTGCTGCCTTGAAAAGAAATGCTCCAATCCCTGGTTTTTCATGGTCGCGGACCATGCAGAGAAGGAGATCTGAACTCCTGATGACTTTGCAGGCTCCATCAAGCACCATTCTGTTATGTAGACACTCCAAACTCAAAAGTCCCCGGCTCCCTGTTGTTGTTGTTGTTAGGATGCAAGTTCCTATGAAGATGCATAATTTTTCGAGTTTCAACGTCAAAGCTCTTCCTTAGTCCATTTTACTACTCCAAAGGAGTAGAGTAGAATAGGAAAGGCAAGAATATTGGTCGCAGTTTTTTCCCGACAGTTCTGATGACCAGATCTGTTGGAGTTTGTGCTGATACTTGCCGCGGAGAGAGTTTTTAACTGTGATTACCTCTTGAAAGCGGCGTTACCCCACTCCCAAGTAGGTATCCGTCTCTCCGGCATCAAGATGATGTAGGATACTTCCGTCTACGAGCTGAGCATCCTCTCCGTATCCCTCGGATCGTCCTCTTTTGAGATGATCCGTGGCACATTTGTCAATCTCGAACTCCATTTCGATAGCACGCGTGTACTCTTACACCACCCTTAAGGACTGATATAGGTCCCTTTCTCCAGAGGCATACAGTTTGAGGTTATCCATATAAAATAAATGAGTGACCTTATGCCTCCGGCTGCTGGGGATGCCGCAGTTGTATCCACGGGTTATCCTGAGTGCAACGGACAATGGCAATAGTGAGATGCAGAAGAGAATAGGGCTGAGGGAGTCTCCCTGAAATACGCCTCTTCTGAAGATTACCTGCTCTGTTTGGACTCTGACTCGACCAGTTCTTATGGTGAAGCGAGTCCTCCACAGAGGCATCAGTTGTTTAATGCATCTCACTATTTGATCGGGCACCGCAAGGCATCTGAGCAAGTGCATGATCAGCTCAAGCGATGTTGTATCAAATGCCTTGCGGTAATCGATCCAGGCCATCCGCTTATACTGCACGGAGTTTTGCGTTATACATCTGTCGATGAGCAGGTTCTCCTTGCAGCCAGCGACCCCCCTCTTTGACCCTCTTTGCTCATATATCCGCATCTTATTTGCCTGTAATTTTTTGATCAGGCAAATCTCCGTTTTCGGGGATAGGCACGGTTTGCCCTTGACAAACCAATCCGGAATCTGCTGCTCTCCCTATAGCCATGAGTTGAAAACTCTGGCCAGATGGTGGTGGGTGCTTGGAAATGTTTTCCACCAATAGTTATTCAACCCATCAGGGCTTGGAGCAGCGAAGTTCTTCGAGCCTTTAAGGGCCTGTAGAACTTCTTCCGTAGTTATCGGGTTGCGCAGATCATTGTTCTCAGGCTGACGAAGCCTCCTGCAGAAAGCTTCGAACTGCGCAAGGCTGGAGTATCTACATTGAGAGGTTGCGGAAACTCATATAGATGCTCTTCCAGGTCTCCACTCGATCAGTGGCCGCCGCTTATCCACAACACGTGGAGGCTCTTGGAATAAGCGAGAAGGTTTATCGCGGAACTTCATGTTTTCCGCGACACTTCTCGCTCGCCTCACTAGTGACTTCGCAGCCACCAGCATTCGTATCCTATCAAGGCAGTGCTGTTTGATGGTAAACAGCACGCCTTGATTTAGTGTGTGGTGAGCTCGTCTTAGTTTTGTGGCAACGCACTGCGGGCGTGAAGGGCCTATTGGCCACCACATAGTCCATCACACACTGGATACGAGACGCGTGTTGTCTCGCAGACTTGATCTTAGCTTCCATCTTGTGTATGCGTCTCTCATGCCTTCCAACCAGAGGGGCGGTATTCCTCCTCTCCGTTTGGAACAGAGCATGAGCGGCGTCATACACGGCAGAGTTGATCTGCCAGATGTCAGCTTCCTTGATTCTGTGAAGCGCCCTGCGGGTTCTGATGCCCTCCATCGGGGTACGACCTGAGAGCATCCTCTGCAACCCGGTTTACAAGTGGCATATCTGCCACTTCTGCCAGTGCGTTAAGCGGCTGAGGAGGAGCTCTGACATAGCTTCGGACCCGAAGATGAGATACGATTTTGTGCGGAAAGGGCGGCATGCTCTGGGTATCTCTCACTCCACAGAGGATGCATTCTCGCCATGTATCCTCTCCGTGCAGGATCACTGCTCTCGTAGCAATGCAGAAGGCCGTCTCTCAGCTCATCCGTCCACTCAAGGCGTCCGTTGTCATTGCGGTTGTCATCGTTTGACAATCCATCGTTTTGGGCCTCACCACATTGCCTTTGACCCCTATTCCGATGGGGTCGGTTGTGGGGGCCTTTTTATCGTGCATTTGGAACCCGAGTTCCAGGGTATACTGGGGGGTTAGCCTAGTATAGCCCACGGCCGCCCTCAGAGGGAATGCTCTTTTCCTCCCCGGTGTGCCTGAGCTGCCGGTCCGGTTTTGCACCCGTTGCCCAGGAAAGTGGTGTCGTAACTCACCAAGGCCTTGGATGACAGTTGGCCCCCTGCTTATTATTATTATTATATACATTCATACATTATACATTATACATTCATTAAATCCAAATATAGACGCCACTATCCCCTGTATACTAGGAAATGAGAGAGGACTGACTCAAACTCCAGGAACTTCATCCTGGTTGGGTCTCAACCGAACCGTCTACTCTCAGTCGTTGTGTGGGACAATAAATTCGTCGTACATTACTCACATCCATACATCAAATCACTCTTGAGATTGCAACAATGAGCCTTGCCAAGATGATAGATTGCATTGGCCTAAAAATCCATCGAGATTAATTTGAATAAATTGCACAGCGCCGAATAAGTGACCAACCTCATTTCCTCGTCTTGAACAATGCTGAATTAACTCTCGAGGCCCAACCCTTTCTCATATTCATATTTCAAAAATACTTCTCTATCAGAATCGAGTGTATTGTTCTTGGCACTTGGCAGATTAATTTATCGTTTCGCTCTGCGGATGATGGCTGCTCACTCGACTGAAGCCTTGTAGCTGACCTAGGAATCGAAAACAATTACTTCATTGAACGTTGTCAAATCAAGAGGATTTTTTTTTTATTTTTTATTAACGTGTCTTGACAACAAAGGCCATTGACACATAAACAGTACACAATATATACATAGTATATACAAATCAGTTTGCTAATATGCACTGGATGGAATATACAGGGTGTCAATTTGAAAACTTCCCACCCTTAATATCTTCCTTCCAGTAAACAATATGAGTAATCGAAAAAACAGGTCAATTTTATTGTCAAGGGGGACCCTTTCACGGACTATTTGTAGCCCTCGTGGTTCAATCCCCTAGGAGGGGTAGATGTTACCCTTAGAATTTTAAATGGGAAGGGGGGTCAAGTGGCACATCATTTTGATGGGCGTTCAATTCTTGTTCCAATGGTACCCTGACTTATTATTTTGTGATGAGCATTTTCCGAAAAATTGCGTTCTAAACTAACAGAAGTAATTATTAGAACGCCTATACTGAGATGCATTATTGTATTGACTCCCTTTAATAAAAATGGTTAGAAGAGTAGGTGGCACCGCTCCAACCCTTGAATGACAGGAATAAATTTATTACGCATGGGATTTTTTATTTGGTGGTTATTTTCCTTCTACAAAATAAAATTTAATTTGCGAGAAAGACATTTCCAACATAAAATCTACTGACGCTTATCTTATTAGCTGTTCGAAATGTTGTCCATTTTGCTCTAAACAGTAATACAGTCTGTTTTCGAACTCCCCTCTAACATTACGGAAAACTTCACTAGGAATTGACTGGCATGCTGCTGTAATTCGTCTTTTAAGTTCGTCAATATCAGAAGGTTGTGTTTTATAAACAACGGATTTGAGATGCCCCCAAAGAAAGAAATCTAAGGGTGTTAAATCCGGTGATCTCGGAGGCCATTCAACTGCTCCCCTTCTGCCAATCCATCTACCCGGAAATCTCTCGTTTAACCACTGTCGGACGGGAAGAAAATAATGAGGTGGAGCACCGTCCTGCTGGTAATGTAACAGATCCTCCTGCAAAAGTTCATTACCTTCTGCATCAATTTGAGTTTCTAGCTCGTGAGTTATAAGAGGATCGATAGTCTCTTCAAGCATATCAAGGTACAGATTGCCAGTCAAGTTTTCTTCCAGAAATAATGGACCAATAATGGCATTTCCAAGAATACCAGCCCAAACATTAACTTTTTGTGGGTGTTGTGTATGCCCTTCCCGAAAAATATGTGGGTTTTCGTCACTCCAATAGCGACAATTTTGTCTATTAACATTGCCATTCAGAAAAAATGAACACTCATCGCTGAAACAGATGTTTAACAGAAGATTAGGGATGGTATTGACTCGATGAGACATGATTTCACAAAACTCTATTCTTCTATCATAATCATCCTCGTGGAGCTCTTGAAGAATCTGCATTTTATATGGATGAAATTTATGCATTTTCAATGCTTTTCTTATAGTCTCGCGTGACATTCCCGTCTGTTCTGATACTGATCGTAAGGAGCTCGTGGGCTCTGCAGCAAATGTTCCCAAAACTTCAATTTGAGCTGCTTCATTTAGTACTCTGGGGTTATTTCTTTTTTTATTTGTCACTGAACCAGTTTCGTAAAACTTATTCACCAAATCAAGCACATACCGGTGACTTACATTACAATTTGGATGTCTTTCGTTAAAAAGACATGCCGCCCTTCGTGCGCACTTTCCAACTTCTCTATAAATTACAATCATTTCAATTCTGTCTTGAAGAATGTAAACCATTTTTACACTTTTATACACTTATTAAAGTAATTCCTAAACAGCCCAACAGGTACAACGGTATTCACAATACTACCACATAGTTCAAATTTGCTAACCAATTTTTTGCCGGAAAACAGAAACTTTTTACAGCAGAAGTAGCAAAAAAGGAAGGCTATCTGTACAATTTCTGCGATGACACTTAAAAATTCAGCATTTAATAAACACAACTTTACTACCATCTACGTTTTCCTATTAGACTACTTTTTTATGTAACGTGTTTGGAGCTAATGGCTAATGTTACCCCTAATCAAGGGTTGGAACGGTACCACCTAATATTCTAACCAGTTCTGGCCAAACCATGCATCTCAGTATAGGCGTTCTAATAATTACTTCTGTTAGTTTAGAACGCAATTTTTCGGAAAATGCTCATCAAAAAATAATAAGTCAGGGTACCATTGGAACAAGAATTGAACGCCCATCAAAATGATGTGCGACTTGACCCCCCTTCCCATTTAAAATTCTAAGGGTAACATCTTCTCCTCCTAGGGGGTTGAACCACGAGGGCTACAAATAGTCCGTGAAAGTGTCCCCCTTGACAATAAAATTGACCTGTTTTTTCGATTACTCATATTGTTTACTGGAAGGAAGATATTAAGGGTGGGAAGTTTTCAAATTGACACCCTGTATATATTAATAAAGAATATCAGATGTTATAATACAAAGCAATGTCTTTTAGAAAGTACAGTATTTTTTGTTTTGTGTAAATCTGTTAGCATTTCTGCTAGGTTTCCTTCGATATGATATTTTCTACGGTTTGTGTCGAAATGTGCGCAGTCGATCAGGATATGCTTCACAGTGATTGGAACATTGCAGGTTGTACAAAAAGAGGTTTCTTCAGAGGCCATCAGATGTCTATGAGTTATTCGAGTATGTCCAATTCTTAATCTGCGTACGATTATCTTCTCTTTTCTTTGGAGGTTAGGATTTTGAAGTGGAGTGATTGTCGGTCGGATCTCATGAAGTTTGGTGGGATTTTCGTTCCAGTGGGTTTGTCAGGACATTTAGACAGAATTTTTGAGAAATGTTCTCAGGTCAGTTGGTAACTGTATGTTTTTCGGTTATTAAATGTGCAAATTCACTTCCAGTAATCCCCACGTGTGATGGAGTACAGATCAGTGTCAGACATATTCCCATTGTAGCAAGGTAGCTGGCCAGATCGTGTTTAGTTTGCACAAGAGGGTGGTCTGTGAATATATTTTTGATGGAGTGAATAGAAGCTAGAGAGTCTGTGCAGATTGCGACGTTTCGATGGTCCGGTGTTGAATCTAGGGCTAGGAAAAATGCATACAGTTCGCCTGTATGGACTGTGGCAGTGATTGGAAGTAAGCATGGTTTGATCACTTTGTCAATATTTGTGGTAGAACATCCAACACCAAGTTGACCTTTGGAAGCATCAGTGACCAAAATAGTATCGAAAGAACTCGAACTGTGTATAACAACTGTCTTCAAATATTTGAAACAACTCAGTTGAAACTAGCAGATACGACACTCCTCTATTGTAGGACTATCGAAAACATTGTTTTCTGACCTTGAAAATTCGAAATATTTCTTAGAATTTAACAGTTCATCACAAATGAGAAATCTTGCTTGTTTATTATGGATTTTTCTTCAGAAGCATGTTCCTAATAGTGCTTTTAGTATAAACAATCAATTTGAGTGAAAATTACAAGAACAATAAAGATTAAGTCTCTAAATTAATTCAAGGTACTCGTCGAATGTTTTATATTGAACAAACTGATAGAAAAAAATCATTACTAGAAATAGTACTTGCTTGTAAACGGCAAAACAAATTATGGTCATCAGATGGATTAACTGAGAATAATATTGATGTATTGACAATATATTTCCTTGCTTAACAACCAACCAATTTTGAAATTCAGTCAATAGAATCGGAACTACAGTGAAAATATAGCTTGTCGTTGACTTTCACGGTGATAAACCTGCTTAGTTTTTGTTTTACTATCTGTCAAGTGAAATTATTGATTTAAATTATAAACGTCAAATTTATTTGTTTTGACTAGTTATCTTTATTTATCAATATGAGCGATCGTTGAGGACAAATGTCCATTGGTATCATAGATGAGTCCGTGGAAAAGAGTATTCCGTTGAATACGGCTAGAAGTAAAGCCTCCAGGTGACACGATTTTTCTTTATTTCAAATCGATATATTGTCCGAAATATAATTCGTGGTAAAATTAAAAACCTATAATTTTTTGGAATATCAATTCATTGGCAATCCCAATTCAAGAAAATACAACTCGTCCTGCGGACTCTTTGTATTTTCAGCTTTAGGATTGCGATTCATTAATATTCCAAAAAATTATCGGTAATAATCATACCACTTATTATATTACCCCTGATAATCAATTCATCCTCAAAGAGATATAGATAAGGAATAGATAGATAAAGAATAAGTAAATAATAATTTTACATAAAGGTTATTCCAAATGCTACATTATTTCTTGACATGTAGTATATATTTGAAGATAAATTTTCTCGGATGTATCTTTGCAGGAAACTTCCTGCTGATCGTTTTGAAATTTAATTTTGCCTGCTATATTATGCTAGTACAACACCACACCGGATACAATTACGAGTTTTTCAAAGTTTTACGGTATTGGTCCCGCATTGCCCACATGGAATTTAACAGCTTTTCCTTCCTGCGTCTTATCGTCGAATTTACTTTTTCGATAAAACTTTCGAAACAACAAGCACGCTGCATATGTGAGATTAGGTTATCAAGCAGGCATAACTCGCAAACCCCATTCAAACAAAAGTTCTAAAACTAAATTGGACAATAAACCATCGACTAATTGCGAGGGACTTATCAACAAGATAAAAGTCGAGAACTTAGGGCACAATGCGATTGTTCCAGAAACATTATGCAAAAAATGAAGTGACTTTGTATTTTCAAATGTAAATTTTATTTATTTTTTCTTATGCTCAGTCGTTGATATGTGATACACTTCTGGGTTTTAAGCAGTATTTTACCTTTCAATTATAAAAAATGAGGGGCCACTTTTGCTACCCAATATAACAAAAGTAACTGGGATATAGAAATAAAAAAACAATGAGGATAACCAACTAGTAATTTTGAATTTCGTCATTATTGGGAAGAAAATGGCAAAGCTTGTAAATGAACCAGTATTTACCGAAAAAATCGCAGAATAACAAAACGTTGAAAAGGGGAACATTCTCCATGACAAATTGAAAAATGAAAAATGTGATTTATTTGTAATATCTAACAGAAAACAGCTGCTTCCCCGGCAAAAGCCACGCTGGACATTGAACTACATCTGATAGATATTGTGAAAAGACTCTGACTGAAAAGAAAAAATCTGAAAGTGAAAATTCGCATTTTCATTCACTAAGTTGATTTTTTTAATTTTCACTAGTTTTCATTGAAAATTCATTAAATAAGATAAGGAGAATGTTATTGAAAAATATCACTCACAGAAATCTTTCATTTCCATCCATCCATCTATGCGTATGAAGTAAATAATGGAGTTGTGATGATAATCTCGAAGTTGAAAAAAAAACGCTCTTTTGGTATTTATAGAATATCAAAAGTTCTCATCTCCAGTACGTATGTCAGCTATTGAGATCTGAGTAAAATTCATTTCTAGTTGAATTCCAATCTACTCAGTCTCATCAATATACAGGGTCTCCCGGAATAAATGGGACAAACTCCAATGGTACAATCCTCTAAAATAAATATTAACGGAGTTACAGGGTGTTGAAAGTGGCAAATTATGTTTTCCAGAAAGTCCATATCGGCTCAACTTTTTCATATGAAATTTGGTTTGTTATTTGACAGCATTAGGTGTAAAATTTCAGTGCAATTCGTGTGTTTGTAACGTCAAACAGAGGCGTACGGCAGATGTGCAGAATTGCTCCTCCCCAATTTCCATGTAACTGGACTGACATAGAATTTGTCATATCTTAATTCTTGATAAAAAAACGAAACGAAAGTTATACAAAATATAAAACAACAACAAAAATTAATTTGCACTCCGGGGCGACTTGATTGATTCCAACTGCAGGAAAACCCGGAAAAACCTGCAGCACCACATCATCTGAAGATCCCGATCTGCCAATGTCCTCTCTCTCGTAAAATAAAATGTAGGGCGTCTTCAGAGGCTCCAATAAATTCAAGACATCGTCAGAACATTCAATGACTATCATCAAACTTAAACCAGTCCGTTTTGTCTTTGGCCAATGTGTAATAATGACCACATTCAACGCCAGAACCGCAGTGGACAATGACTGCATAAAGATTATAATAGTGGTCCGCTAGATTAAGGTGTTCATCTATTTAGAACTTTCGTAAGGATTTGGTGCTTTCACCTGTTACGATTTTTCAATCGTTCAGCAGTTCCATACTTTTATTTGGTTATAATCAAGAGGACGTAGTCTTTTTATGCGCGCATACAAATGTTTCAACTTTGTATCTACATATCTAGATTCATTACCGGTATATGACTGAGTAGATACATAGTTTTCCAAGTCCACACTTTTCCTGTTACAAATGTCTATTTCTTGCGTGATATCGGGGTTAAATGAATCTGATTCCACAAGCTGACCAAAGGTTTCCGTTTGAATAAGCTCTTTCAGCTGACGTCGCATCGAACAAACTTCTCGCCCTGAATATCTGAAAAACCTCTAGCTCCCAATTCGTAAAGCAACTCGTCCCTCACTAATTTGGATAAATCCATTTTCGGGACCCTCGAACGCAGAAAAAAACTTAATTTAAATATTCGGTACACTCGAATGCAGAAAAAAAATTTAATATAAATATTCGGTACACTCGAATGCAGGAAAAAAATTTTAATACAAATATTCGGTACACTCGAATGCAGAAAAAAAATTCCATATAAGTATTCGGTACACTCGAAGGCAGGAAAAAAAAAATTAATATAAATATTTGGTACCCCCGAATGCGGAAAAAAAATTCAATATCTATAAGTATTCGGTACACTCGAATGCAGGAAAAAATTTTAATATAAATATTCGGTACACTCAAATGCAGGAAAAAAATTTTAATACAAATATTCGTTACACTCGAATGCAGAAAAAAAATTCCATATAAGTATTCGGTACACTCGAATGCAGGAAAAAAAAATTAATATAAATATTTGGTACACTCGAATGCAGAAAAAAAAATCAATATAAGTATTCGGTACACTCGAATGCAGAAAAAAATTCCATATAAGTATTCGGTATACTAGAATGCAGGAAAAAAAAATTTAATATAAATATTCGGTACACTCGAATGTAGAAAAAAAATTCAATATAAGTATTCGGTACACTCGAATGCAGGAAAAAATTTTAATATAAATATTCGGTACACTCGAATGCAGGAAAAAAATTTTAATACAAATATTCGTTACACTCGAATGCAGAAAAAAAATTCCATATAAGTATTCGGTACACTCGAATGCAGGAAAAAAAAATTTAATATAAATATTTGGTACACTCAAATGCAGAAAAAAAAATCAATATAAGTATTCGGTACACTCGAATGCAGAAAAAAAATTCCATATAAGTATTCGGTATACTAGAATGCAGGAAAAAAAATTCAATATAAGTATTCGGTACACTCGAATGCAGGAAAAAGTTTTAATATAAATCTTCGGTACACTCGAATGCAGGAAAAAAATTTTAATACAAATATTCGTTACACTCGAATGCAGAAAAAAATTCCATATAAGTATTCGGTACACTCGAATGCAGGAAAAAAAAATTTAATATAAATATTTGGTACACTCGAATGAAGAAAAAAAAATCAATATAAGTATTCGGTACACTCGAATGCAGGAAAAAATTTTAAGATAAATATTCGGTACACTCGAATGCAGGAAAAAAATTTTAATACAAATATTCGTTACACTCGAATGCAGAAAAAAAATTCCATATAAGTATTCGGTACACTCGAATGCAGGAAAAAAAAATTTAATATAAATATTTGGTACGCTCGAATGCATAAAAAAAGTTCAATATAAGTATTCGGTACACTCGAATGCAGGAAAAAAAAATTTAATATAAATATTCGGTACACTCGAATGCAGAAAAAAAATTCAATATAAGTATTCGGTACACTCGAATGCAGGAAAAAAATTTAATATAAATATTCGGTACACTCGAATGCAAAAAAAAATTCAATATAAGTATTCGGTACACTCGAATGCAGGAAAAAAATTTAATATAAATATTTGGTACACTCGAATGCAGAAAAAAAAATTAATATAAGTACTCGGTACACTCGAATGCAGGAAAAAAAAATTTAATATAAATATTCGGTACACTCGAATGCAGAAAAAAAGTTCAATATAAGTATTCGGTACACTCGAATGCAGGAAAAAAAATTTAATATAAATATTCGGTACACTCGAATGCAGAAAAAAAATTCAATATAAGTATTCGGTACACTCGAATGCAGGAAAAAAAAATTTAATATAAATATTCGGTACACTCGAATGCAGAAAAAAAATTCAATATAAGTATTCGGTACACTCGAATGCAGGAAAAAATTTTAATATAAATATTCGGTACACTCGAATGCAATTGCAAAAATCGGAGAATTGACAATCTTAATCACAATTGCTAGCACCATAAGTTTTGTATCCGAAACAATCGAATGCAAATATGAGATGAACGAACGGATAGAAGTTGATTAAATAACTTAAAGTTCGTAGCATTCGAATACAAATGACGACGATAGAATTTCGATACTCAAGAGGTAACCGCAAATATCACATAAAAAAAAAATTAAACAATCTTATTTTCTCACTACAATGGCCCCGCGATGGGCGCCAGTCGAGTCGTGATTGACTGGTGCCTCAGCTATACTTATTATCTTATAATTGTCAGTCAGTTTGGCGCATATTCGTCAATACAGCCAATCATCACCAGTTAAAAGTTCTATTTCCAAATGATGACACAGTAAGCTTTGCACGAACTGGTTATCAGTCATATCAGGAAATGCCAGTTGAAGCTTCAGAAAGTCACATACGTTTTTGCTAACTCTTGAACATGTACTACAACGAAAACTGGTGAGGATTTTTCCGGCAAAAGATCCACAAACACCAGACGAGATAGATAATACGGAATCATTCAATTCAGAGCGGTCAGGAGCATCGATTTTGTTATTTTCCTGCTCAGAACCCCAAGAATTCGGAACAATCTTTCGTTGTCCTAACGAGTATCTAGAAAGACTCCAGGAAATCGGTTGGTGGAAAAGATCATAATTTTCTTACGAAACTGTAGCTGCATGAAAAAGGAATAGGTTTCATTGTTGAAAATTTCAATGATTGAATTACGTGCATAAGTGATATGGAATCATTTAATTGATTGTTTCTTAAAAGTTGTTGTTTAGAATATCGAGAAATTTTCGTAAAAAGGATATGGTGAGGAGTAAGGAAAATACACATCATTGAGTGCTTCGGCTTCTGCCTCATTCTTCCGGACTATTACCCTCCAAGATAAAAGTTGAAAAGTTGGCGGCGGTAAGAAGGAAACGTAGAAATACGCCGAACAAAAAAGTTCAGAAAAATACGGTCGCTGAGCACGAAGTCGAAAAATTATAATCATAATTTCAGCTGCAGATACATATCAAATGTTATAAATTTGCAATTCTGCGAGCTCGTTTAAAAGTTCAGAACTTTAAAATTTCAGATCTACACCACTAAGTTCGCGTGTTTTTTTTTTCTTCTAACTTATCATTATGCTTTTTCCCATGGCCTTGTAGAAATTTATTAAAATGCGTTTCGATACGAATGACGATAGCTTCGGTAGCGTTCTCATCGAAGGAAACCATGGATGATTCAATTGTTATTTCGTAGTTCGTTTCCCTGCCTTGATCGCAATCGTTTTCAACACGCATTACAAGATTTTCATAATTTCTTGGTTGTTGGGTGCGGTGAGGGAAGGGGTAATAATGAAAGAAATCTGCTGTCAAATTGGAGACAGGCCCCTTGTGCTTAGTCAAATTGAACTCTATGCGTAGGGAGCTCTAGATACAACTTTTGAATATAACAAAAACAAAAATCAATATAGGGTGCTTTCATTTCAGAAGTTCCCACCTTCATCCCACTAAACATTAAAACATAAATGAAACATAAATGTTACATCACATTGTGACTTTGTGATGTTGTTCAGAGGTACGCTTGACATTACAGATACGTTGCGTCCATGGTCCTTTGTGCCTCTTTTAAATATTACAATGTAACGTTTAAAACTAAATGTTACAAAAATGTATCATATTAACATGCCATCAATGTTGCTTAAAACATGTTTGTAATTCAACGTTCAACTTGATCCATATTTTTTCATTTGAGATACTGGGTGCAAGTATGACTCATTGTATTTTTTCTCTTTTTATATTTTTCCGTACACTACAAATCAAAGTATCAAAACAGAGGGAAGTAAATGTTAATGGGAGAATGATATCAAATAAAAAAAACTACAACTGCATTGAATATTTAATGGAATTAAAGAAATATAAAAAATAACAAAATAATCTTAAAGAATAAAAGTAGAATATTCACTGAATCAATGATCACGTGGTTTGCGTGTCACTACTCCTTCCTCTTCAGTCTCTACTTTGCAAACCTTATCCAATCCGTCACAATTAGTTCAAACTCAACTCACCTGTGGTTGAACAGAATGTCATTTACAGATCCTGAAAATATAGTAATTATAGTCACTGAAAACTTAAATCAATTTTAAATTTATATTTTCAACAAAATGTCAGTTGTATGGTATGTAATAAGACTTGAAATATTTTTATTAATTCTTGAAATATTTTGGGTAATTCTTAAAATCACTAATAATTGCTTAAAAAGAAGAAAAAGAACAAAGGCGGGGAAGAAAATGGAAGAAAGAGAAGAAGAGAAAATGGAGAAGGAAGAAATAGCTGAAGAAAATAATAGGAAAAAGAAGATACATCTATAGTCTATTTCCTAAATGGTAGATAGTCACTCATAGGTTGTACGGTTCATAACTCATATGAAGCAGGGCAAGAAATGGAACAGAAATCAGCTAGGTACTTAGGTTAGGTTAGGTTAGGTTTTAGGTTTTAAATCAAGTTTTACTTTGCCACTTTCTCACATCCCTTAAAAACCTGAAAATGTACGATGGGTCACTGGGTAATTAAGGAACTAGACTATAGAGAGAAATAAATTGAAGAGGAACGCTGGCAGAAGTTGAAGGAACAATGGGAAAAAGATGAAAAAATTATGAGGACTCCCGTCTGAAAGTTTTCCAAGAATAGATGAAAGACAAGAAGAGCAGGACCGGTTGCATCAAGTTTCACAGAAACAAGAAAACGAATGGGTAAAAAAAATCGAGAGGTGCAGGGCTAGCTTCTGTAAACTCAGCAGGCTCAGTGAAATGAAAGACTTGATGAAAAACTAGATGAACAGGACCGGCTTCTACAAACTTCGCAAGATCGGAAAAATTAAGGGATTAAACATACAGTTTTACAAACAAGAAATTCGGTGAGCAAAAATCGTACAAAAAAATGTGAGCAGAAACCTAAACCTAAGCATGTACTTAATAATCAATTTAAGATGCAAACATACAATCAAATGAACACGCTTGCGCCAATGTACAATGGTATGTTAGAGACTAGAGGTAGAAAAAAGATAAAATAAAAATACACGATTAGGAAAAAATATACGGGTTATTCATTTATAATAAAAGATCTGAGTTTCAAAATGTTACATATATATAAGGAGATCGATTTAGCTGCGGAATGCGTAATATTATCGAGCGTACAAATCAGATTGTCCACGTTTTCCAGACAGGGGGTGTTGGGAGAGGGATTGATGTATATATGAGCAAAAGGCAGAAATATGGAACGGAAAAACAAGGCTTCATCTTCCTTTTTCAGTTTGTTCCTATAGCTAGAGACCAGAGTTATTTTTTCTGTAAAAGATAGCTATGTGTCATAATGGCAAATGACAATCAGCGTATTCAAGCCCTTTGAAGACCTGCATCGACAAGTTGTATCTTAGATCAACAGTATTGAGCTCTAGCTGGCTCTTGTAACAAATTTTTCGAAGATGACTTTCGTCCATTGCAAGGATTTTGATCAACCAAATCAAGGTGAGCTTGAAGGTGGTATATGCGATCTTAACCCTTCCTACCTCCAGTCTCACATCATAATTTGGCGTGTTGACAGTTGGACTCGTTCTAGAACATCCAGATAGCGCAAAACCCAAACCAATACACGATTTGTCAAGACACAAACAAGCGAGTCTAACACTTTTTCCTACGAGCGTGCGGAAAAGTAACTTTTCCACACGATTTTTCGTTTTGAAAGTTGTACTTTTCCGTACGATATGAAATCGTTCGGAAAAGTTACTTTTTCGCACGATTTTTACTTTTCCGTACGATTTTTACTTTTCCGCACGATTTTTGTATTTTTGAAAATGATGATACTTAGGACTAACTAAATGATCTATGTAACTATTTTGTAGCATTATTAAAATAACTTGTTTATTAAAAACCTTGTTTATTCATTAATAAGATAGACAAAAACACTCGTAGGAAAAATATTGTACCTAACTCTTACGGAAAATGTCTTTTCCGCCCTTAACGGCTTGCCCGAACTCCGCTCCGCGTCGTTCGTGCAACTGCCGTCGCGTGCGGAAAAGTACTACTTTCCGCACTTGTTAGGTAAATAACTATTTCCCTGGGGTGCCAACAGTTCATTTTTGTTTTAGCCATGATAGGAAAAACAGCTCCTACGGCTTGTTTACCTCTATCTGCTGTTGAAGAAGCCATTTTTTGGAAGAGAGACGAATATGAAAGTGTTACCCCTACGTAGATAAAATTGTTTGTCAAATAAATTCGGTTGTTTTGTAAGTAAATGGTTGATGATGGTTGCCTCTAGCAAAACACATGACTTTAGTCTTCAACACATTGACAGTGAGCAGGTTAATATCGCTGTAAGATCTATACCCGAATCTGCCAATATCACCAAATCGTCCGCATAAAGAAGTATGAAAAGATCAGTTTTCTTATCAATACTCCAGATGCACCCCTGGTGCGAAAAAAAAATCCAATATCAGATAAAAACGAAGTTAATACACTGAAAAAAATGTGGTACGTTATATCAATAAATGCCGTTTTTTACCTCTCCGTTCATTGGCAAAATACATTTTTCATCGTGGCAATGAAAAAATATTCACTGACTTTTGTAGGTATTTATTGATACAACGAATCAAAGTTTATTGAGATCAAAGATGATCGTTTCTTACATTTATGAACAGTTTTCGTTGCTCCTGCGTAAAAGTTTATTGAGGTGAGGAAAGGGGTACACTGAGATCAATGATGATCTAATTTCAGACCTATGAACATATTTCGTTACGGCTTTGAAAAAGATTATTGAAATATAGAAAAAACTACATTGAAACAATGTATATTATTTCATGAAAAAAATGTGGTATATAATATCAATGAATACCGTTTATTACCTTTCTGTTCATTGGCACAATTCACTTTTCATCGTGATAATGATTAAACATTCACTGATTTACGAAGGTATTTATTGATACAATCAATTCAAGTTCATTGAGATCAAAGTTGATGGTTTTTTATATTTATGCTACTATGGAAAGGTTCATTGAGGTGAGGAATGTGGTACACTGAAACAATTTGAAATTGTTCATCACATCAATGAACATAATTCATGGTCCCAGAGCACTGATGTATATATTTTAAAAAAATATGGTACATTTTATTGATGAATACCTCTTCTTTTATTGGCACAATACATTTTTCGTCGAGTCAATGAATGACCATTCACTGAAATATGTATGTTTTTATTGTTACAATGAATTCAAGTTTATCGGGATCAATGATGATCTATTTTCAGACCTATGAACATGTTTCATTGCGGCTATGGAAAAGATCATTGAAATGAAGAAAGAAGTATATTGAAATAATGTATACTATTTTATGAATAAAATGTGGTACATTATATCTATTACCTTTCCGTTCATTGGCACAATACATTTTACATCGTGACAATGATTCAAGTTTATTGAGATCAAAGATGATCTTTTTTTACATTTATGAACAGGTGTCGTTAGTGCTATGGAAAAGTTCATTGAGGCAATGAAAGGGGTACACTGAATCCATTTAAAATTGTTCATCATATCAATGAACGTAATTTATGGTCCCAGAGATGATTGTATTGTTACAATGAATCCAAGTTTATCGAAATCAATGATAATCTATTTTCAGATCTACACACAGGTTTTATGGGGCTATGGAAAGATCATAGAAGGTGTAACGAAGTTACTAAGTCTCAGTTTTGTTAGGCAGATAGAAGCATTCTATAACTCCGTAATTAATATGTTCATGAATATAATAATAAGCCTTATGTCGGACCAAGCCATCTCGTGTTTAAATATACTCATAAATTTTGCCGGCATCTGTTCAGCCGAATCCTCGCATAGAAATCTCCGTTGCTGGCAAGTTAGCTTTAGCTGGTAGTACACAGCGCCTCCACTAGAGGGACCACTCCGCACGACTTCGTTTTTTGCACAGAGCCGGTTAACTTAAGCAGACAGAAGCGATCGTTGAAGCATCTTCTCAAATAGCACCGAATACAGAGACATCCGAAGAGCTCCGAAAGGAGCCAGCCGAAATAAAAGATAACTTGGAGATACGCCTTCCAATCAGGATTTCGATGTTCTGATGAATGCATGTTAATTATTTTGCATATCTTTCGGAAACTCACTGTATGCTCAATATTAGTGGGAGGCCTTCATTGCATTTACGAATGATATACAATGATTGAATAAAGACCACTTTTTCAAATGATAAACAAAATAATTAGTTCAATGTGTGAAAGCATCACGAGAATAAACTGAAACATATATTTAATGTATATCAATTATTGAATCAAGGAATAACCGATACTTAATAACCACCGTTCATTGGATTGATGGAAAATGTCCATCGTCGAACTAATCTGAATCATTATATCAGTTATACAGCATTCATTCGAAGAATGGACAATAATAACTAATCTGATGAATACAGTTTCATCAGTTGAACGAATACAATTCATTGCTTGGGTGATCACTCTTTATTCGTTACCATAACGAACCTATTTAATGTACTTGATCATGATATCAATGAAAGCATTCATTGATATTATTAAGATCCGTATTCATAGTATGGATAACCAGTGGTACATTGACATAACGATTGCGTTCATTGGACCAATATTGATAAAAATATTCATTGAGTCACTGAACTTTTTCATTGTATTCAGGTACCAATTTTTTTTTGTGTAGTAGTGGGCTCAGCTCATTTTCTTACATTGATTCCTTTCTATTGCTAAACTGGGTTAGATTGAACCACTTATTTGTATTTCTATATATTTTATTTTACTAGGAATTTAAAAAAATGCGTTACATATATGGAATCATTTGAGAATGAAAGTACTGTACGTTTTGAATTCCGATTGCAAAAGATTCGAGAATATTCTTTGCTGAACCATAAATTTTGAACCTGTTTCCATCAGAATATCTATATCGAGCAATTCACAACCGGAATATGAAAACGCGAACATTCAACATCTTCCTTATTTACTTAGGTAATTGATGATATTCATAACATTATTCCATTGTTTCGAATTGCGTGTGGCAGTGAAATGATAAATTATTAAAGTTGTATGATGTACCAGATATCATCTTCTGTGTGAAGAAGCAGAGAACGGGAAAGTGTGAACTTGTTTGAACTTTTCCTGGAATTCAATAACATGATTATTAATTCATTCGTCTATTTATCATGACCACCGAAAATCGACAACATTACAAGTATAAATGACAATTGAATCGAACAATTGCCAATACTGTGAAATAAGCCTCTCATATTCACAATGCAATTTTAATACTCCTAAATCCGGCTCTGTCTGCTCTACTTCCTTCCGTACACAAGCATGAGTCATCGTACCGCTTAGGCGTTAGGCGTTAGGCGAAAAAACGGCCACATGCATCACGAAACAACCAGAACCATCTACAGTCGGGCGTCTGAACCGCGAAAGAAGATTCAGGGGAATTCCAGAAAGAATTCTGTACATATTCAGTGTTCGCCATAAAGTTGACTATGTATGAGTAGGAGATTTGAGCCGGTTCTGGGCCTCCCCCCACCACTATGACGTCATCAGTGACCTTGACCTATGACCTATGACCTCGACCTATGACCTTGACCCATGACCTTGACCTATGACCTATGACCTTGACCTATGACCTCGACCTATGACCTCGACCTAGGACTTGACCTAGGACTTGGGCTTGCCCTTAGCCTTGACCATGATGTATATTGTTGGGAGGTGTTCAGGGTTTGTGTTTGTCCTAGAGATTGTGATGACTTGATTTTTTTTCATACACGGACAAGTACCTTTTGCCAAGTACTTAATATATTTTTCTTACCTCAATGTCTTTCATGTATACTTACTCTGCCATTGTGTATGATCTAATGTGTGGAGTACGCATAAAAATCTAAACCGAAGTATAGAGACGTCTGCACGCCACGGATATCCAGTCAGATATGTGAACTGGCGTCACACACCCATACACTGCGGTGACTCATCGACTACTCTCCGTCCTCTCTTCATTGATATGGTGGGGATGGTTCTGCTGTGACGTTGTATGAATAGTCGAAGCGGATAGAATTTGTTCACCCTCTCTCCCACTCATCGATATTACATATAAAGGAGGTGGGAATGATTGTGAAATCAGTATTTTGTTGAGTTTTGTGCTGAGAAGACGACATCGATAAAATGTATTCCTGTGGTTGTGGTAAATCGTTCACTCGTAGTGATAATCTCCGTCGGCATCAACTTCAAAGTTGCCAAGGTGGCCCTTCTGTGAAAAGGATTAAGTTAGATGTGGCTGCATCGACACCAATGTACACATGCAATTGTTGTAATGTGACAATTCCTACATCCCAAGTTAATTCTCACAAAAGAACTCTCCAACACAGGAACAATGCATGTGTGCAAGTGAGTGATGGCATACAGATTATAAGGAATGCTTTCAAGTGTAGAATTGTGAGTTATAGAGTGGAAAGTACCAATGTTTACACTGAATATATGCCATTCTTCAATGAGATCAGGGAGAAGGTTATTGGATTACTTGAAGAGGCAATAAAGGTTCACAAGATCTTTAAAGTGAATATGGAAGTATTTGGCAGCTACATTGTTCAAACACGGGATTTGAGTGACACGAAGTCATTCAATTCACAGAATAAAATTGTGGATCAGTCTACGGATTTGGGTGCATTATTCGATGGATTCCGTGATGTCATTATTGCTCAGACTACGGAATTTGAAGAACGTGATTCAGGTATTTATTTAAAGTTTCATTTCTATTTATATGAATAATAAATTATTGTTATGTTTCAGGATGGAGTTGTGAAAAAATTAAGTTCCTCGAAGTGAACATCAACAAGTATAGTCCACTCAGCGGATGTTCGTATGTGAAGCTGCCCGAGTTCATTGAGACAAGAAAAGGCGTTGTGAATATTCGTAATGAAGATCAACATTGTTTTGCATGGGCCATCACATCTGCATTGTTTCCTGCGAATGGTAGAGTGTCAGAAGTTTCCTCATACCCCCACTACGCCAATGTCTTGAATGTAACAGGTATGGATTTTCCAGTTAAACTTCAAGCTATAAAAAAGTTTGAGGACATGAATGATATTTCAATTAATGTGTATGGGTTAGAGTCAAAACTTGATAAGGGTAAAATGAAATATGAAGTGGTTGGTCCGTTGCGTTACTCACAGAGAAGACTTAGAAGACATGTTAATTTGTTACTTATAACAGATGATTCTGGCAATAGTCATTATTGTTGGATTAAAGACCTTTCTAGGTTAGTTTCAAGTCAACTATCTGCGCATGAGCATAAAAAATATTTTTGTGATGGATGTTTATTGTATTTCTCTCACGAGCGATTACTGTTACGTCATCAGTTGCATGACTGTAATCACTTGAGTACTACAACACCATCAGTCAATTTCAGAATCAACAAATATGGTAAAATGTTACCGGGTAATGCACTTATGTTTGAAAATTTTGAGAAACAAATGAAGGTGCCATTTGTAGTTTATGCTGATTTTGAATCAGTTCTCAAACCCATTCAAACTAGTCAACCCAACCCTAAACACTCATTCTCGAATAAAACATACAAACACGAACCTTATTCATTTGCTTATTCGATAAAATGTTCATACAATGATAAATTATCGAAATTTGTTACATATAGGGGTGAGGATGCAGCCGAGAAATTTGTTACAAAACTTGAAGATGATTTGAGAAATATTTATCACAATTATTTGAGGTATCCAATTCCTATGGCTGCACAAACCCCCGCGGAAGAAGCAGAGTTTTCTTCTACACAATTTTGTGGAATATGTGATAAACCATTCACGGGTGGTGATGTGAAAGTGAGAGACCATTGCCACCTCACTGGAAAAAAAAGATCACCTGCCGCACATTCCGTATGTAACTTAAATTTCAAATTGCCAAATTTTGTTCCAATCATTTTCCATAATCTGAGTGGGTATGATTGTCATTTGTTCATAAAAGAACTGTATAGAAACAAAGACAAAGTGGATGTTATTCCACAAACTAAGGAAAAATACATTTCTTTCACTAAGCATCTATTCACTCACACATACACTGACAAAGACGGAAAAGAAAAAAAGAATTTTTTGAAAATGAGATTTATAGATAGTTTCAAATTCATGTCGAATTCTTTGCAGAACTTAGGTGCTAACTTAACATCCGATCAGTGTATTGAGATGCATAAACATTTTCCACAAATTGACAAATTCAATTTGATGAGACAGAAAGGTGTTTTTCCATATAACTTTGTTGATCATATTGACAAGTTGAATTATCCAACTCTACCCACTAAAAATCAGTTTTATGACAATCTTAACGGAGAGCATATATCAGATAAGGATTATATGAGAGCGAAACTTGTTTGGCATTTATTCGAGTGTAAGAGTTTAGGGGAATACTCGGATTTATATTTGAAGTCCGATGTTCTTCTATTATGCGACATATTTGAGAATTTTCGAAATATATGCTTGGATAAATATAAATTAGATCCGGCACAGTATTATACAGCGCCCGGAATATCATGGGATGCAATGCTGAAGTATACGAATATTGAATTGGAATTATTGACAGACATTGACATGATTAATTTTTTCAAAAAAGGAATACGGGGCGGAATAAGTCAGTGTAGTGAAAGGAAGCATATAGCTAATAATAAATTTTTACCCGATTATAACCCAGATGAACCTTCATCATACATATCATATTTAGATGCAACTAACCTATATGGTCACAGTATGTCACAACCATTACCCACCAACGATTTTGCATGGCTAACACCCGATGAAATAATCAATTTGGATGTAATGGGAGTGGCATCTGATAGTCCATACGGTTATGTTCTTGAAGTAGATGTTCATTATCCCCAAGAGTTACATGACAAACATGCTGATCTTCCCTTTCTCGTTGAAAGTTTAATACCACCACACTCGAAATCAAAAATTCCTAAATTAATTCCAAATTTAAATGACAAAAGAAAATATATTGTAAATTATAAAAACTTACAGCAGGCTGTGGCCAATGGTCTTATTATTATGAACACACATAGAGTGTTGAGATTCAAGCAGTCATGTTGGATGAAACCTTATATTGATTTGAACACTGAAATGCGAAATCGATCTAACAACAAAGCTGAAAAAGATTTCTATAAACTCATGAATAATGCAGTTTATGGGAAAACAATGGAAAACGTTGATAACAGAATTGATGTTAGACTGGTTACGCATTGGGAAAGTATCAAGAGGAAAATTGGTGCTAGCGCCCTAATATCACGTCTAAATTTCAAAAGCTGTTCAATTTTTTCAGAAAATTTTGTTGCTATTCAATTGGGCAAAGTTAATGTATTGTACGATAAACCGCTATATTTGGGATTTTGTATTCTAGAATTATCCAAAACAGTCATGTACAACTTTTTCTATGGATGTATTAAACGTCATTATGCAGAAAATGCCACCTTACTCTACACTGACACGGATTCTTTAATTTTGAAAGTAAATACCGATAATTTTTATGATTTCATGACCAACAATATATGCGAGTTTGATACTTCCAATTACAACGTAGGAAACCAATTCAATATTCCTATTACAAAGTCAATTCTGGGTAATTTCAAAGATGAATTTCCGAATGATCCCATAATTAGCTTTTATGGTACCGGTGCCAAAGCATATTATGTTCAGTCTGTAGGTAGTGAATTCAAAAAAGCAAAAGGTGTCAAAAGATCCGTCATAAAGAATGAATTGACATGTGAAGATTATAAGAAAATTGTCGAACAGGGTGGTCTAATATTCAGGAAGATGAACTCGTTCAGAAGCATATTGCATGACATGTATACTGAATTGAAGAACAAAGTTGCATTGTCATACCATGATGATAAACGGTTCATCATTCCCAATACGACACACACTCTTCCTTGGGGTCATAGCGATATAGAATTCTACCAGAATGATCCAGTAGAGAATATTCGTTGGGTTTCCAATATTATTCAATCTTTTTCCCAAGAGAGTCCTTTGGATCAATTACTTCATTTATTAACAGCTGAATTGAACAAATGAAATATCATTTCAAATGGAAAATTCACCACCATACTTATTTATTTGTATTTGAGATGTAATTACGCTTATTATATAAAAGTCAAATTATACTAGTCAATTTTAGTTAATGTCTTGTCCAGTTACCAAATATATAAAAATATATAAATATACACGTTATTCTGATTTCCTATTGTTTCATTTAAGAGAATAAATATCTACACAGAGATATATAGATTTTAATTGTCTTGAAATCATCAGTATGAAAGATATCAAGGTGGAAGAAAGATGTCCAAAGCTATTGATAAATTCGGCCGTAGACGAAAATGGGGTACTGTCAAAGTTCGAGTTCTTCAAGGTTCCCAAGGTCCTCAAGGTATGGGATTCAAGCTTTCGCCTGACGACCAATATGATATGCAAGGTAAAAGACTGAAAAATGCTGGTGAACCGATAGACGAGAGTGATTGTGTAACTCAATTATATCTCAATGAACAAATTACGGAGACGAAGGCACTTGTCCTTAAAGCCTTGCAGGCTGCCATACATGCCACAATGGCTAAGATTGTACCTGAAGCCCGTCAAGCATTCAATGAAAAAGTAGAGGAGGTGACTGATGATCTAGATCGCAAATACAAAAATCTAAAAAGTGATGTGGATATCAAAGTATGGGATGCTACAGCCACAATGACACGAAAAATATCAGAGTTGACAACTGAACTCGATTACAACAGCAAAAATCTGAAAAATGATTTGGATGCCAATGCATTGAATGTCACATCTGCAGTGATGCTGAAATATAATGATTTGGAAAGAAGGTTAGCTGAATTGGAGAATAAACATCCTGATGTTTGGCTCACACATAGACCAAAACTGTGGGCTCCAGGTAGTGATCCAGAACCCGCTGTTTGAAAAATAAATTTGTATTATGAAAATATTACAAATAAAATGTTCTAAATCAATGTTGAAATTTTTCATTTCTTACTCACCAAATATATTATAGAATTTGGTAGTGGGTGAGTTCTTTTTGAAAAGTATCAATTCAAGTTATGGAAACTTTGTACATTTTTGCCATTGAGTGGCGCAGATGCGTGTGTTTATGTTCTTTGTGTGGCCCTGAAAAGGGCCTATTGGGTGCTCCGAAGAGCTGGGTGCCATCCCGCATATTTATGCGGGACGACCACGGGGGGGTGAGGACTTAGATGACATCGTCATCCTCGTCATCCGATGACACCAAGATGATGGTGTCATCATCGGAGTCGTCCTCTACGGGGAACTCGTCCGGGTCGAGGTCCATATTTATGTCCTCGACACGGATATGGACCACTTGGCCATCATCCTCGAACTCATCCTCCGAGGAGCTATCGAAGTCGTCGACGCGTTGATCCATATCTTCGTCGTCCGAAGTCGACGGAGATGGATAGTTCCACACATCTGTGGAGTCCGACACCTCATTCACCTGAATCGGACCCCGTGGATCTCGATGGTAAAATGGATCCTGCCTCTCACCCTGGTATACCTGCTGGACCTGTACGGCAGAGACGATCTGATATCTTGCTATCATCGCTTCCCGTTCCAAATCATCTTCGAATTCGGCACAATGTCTCGGAGACGAGGTGGAGTCTGGAAGAGGCATCTTGGAAGACTGATACTATAATCTGAGCTGGCATTGAATTTATACTAGTTCGGGGGTGGCAGTGTAGGGTGGGAGAAAAGAGTGGGGGTTTGAAGGCTGAGAGAAATCAGGTGATGGGAGAAATACACATCATATTATTTTATAAAATATGTAAATAAAATATAAATAAAATATGTATATAAATAAAATATAAATAAAATATGTAAAAACATAATTCAGATGAATTGAAGAAAAATGCCCCATCCTCCGCATTGTTCAATGTGCACCAGACCATTAAATGTGCACTCCTATTTCACTTCATCTTTTTTTCTATTTTTATTCTAAATCTACATATACAAAACTTATATCTACTTACAAATAACTTAACCTTAACCTTAACATATCTAAAAATTAAAATTAGCAAATTGCTCCAGGTTGCTTCGGAGCCGTGCCACCAAAGCCACCCCCTGCGCCTTGGCGTCTTCCAGCCTGGTGACTAGCTGGACCTCCCGGAGACTTTGCTGCCGATCGCGGGCCATCAGCTCTGCCTGCTGGCGCTCAAGCTCTTCCAGCTGGCGGTTGAGTTCTGCCCGCGCCAGCTGACTGTCATCATAGTCCCGCTGGGCCTCCTCTATCTCACGCTTTGCCCGTTGCACACTCATCTCCAGCTCAGGTACGATAGGTGCTGGAGGGTGGACTTCTTCAGCAGTGGGTTGTGGAGGGGCAACTTCAACGACAGGTGGTAAAGGTGCGTCTATAACCGGTGTCACAACAGTTGAGGATGTCTTCTTGGACACCCTTCTTCTGCTGTTGTGTGCGTGCTTCCTCGATGATGATTTCTTCGGTGGTTTTGGAGGCAGGAAATCATCATCGCTGTCAGCAATTTGGATTATAGGCAAACCTTCCATCGACGAATTTGCTCCTGCGTCACGGGATCTCTTGGAAGCAACTCCGTTAATGAACCCACCTTGCCGTCTGCGTTGGTCCATCGTCAGCGACTGCATTTCGGGGACCTCTCTCCTGATGACGTCCATAACGTCATTGAAGTGCTCTTCGTCTGGCATTTGAGGTGCGGCGCCATCCACCCTGATGTTACTCAGGATCGTTATTGCTGCAAGACCAGTTAATGCGGGAGAATCCATAGCTAAACATACAAAAAAAAATTAAACGGGTTCATGATTACAAGATTGTTAACTTACTCTCAAATTATTACAGCTTGCTATAGTCTGCTAATTCAGTTGGCTGGTGGTTGATCTGGCGGGTGATCTTGTGGATGATGTGGTAGCTGATGTCAGTTCAGAAGAGTGACTGAAGATTATTCGGAGGAAGTTCTTGTTTTAAACACTCAGACCTCCACCCCACTCCTCTTCTTCTTCTCCGACCTCCTACTCCAATCCCCACTCCGACCACCCACTCCTCTTCTTCTTCTCCGACCTCCTACTCCAATCCCCACTCCGACCACCCACTCCTCTTCTTCTTCTCCGACCTCCTACTCCAGTCCCCACTTCGACCACCTACTCCGACCTTCCACTTCAATCCCCACTATGTCTTAAGCCACACCTCTTTCTTTAGCCAGTATCCCTCAGACCAGAAAACCCCACTCCATCATAACCCCACCCCTATTTCAGCTCTGTTATTTGTTACAATGTACACATCCACCTACGGGACAGAGCAGATATAGGGGTGAGTGACAAGAATAACAATTATGAGTGGGAACATTTGCATACTCGAGTGTATCATGTGAATTAACATGCTGATACCACTCACCATTATTATTCATGCCGCAATACCGTACAAAACAAATATCACATAGGAAGCGTTTTTCATTATCACAAGTTTTGATAGTAACAAATGAAAAGCTGCAACAGTACAAATTTGTTGCAACGTCTTCTAACACCTCTGTCATATTTATCTGATGGGCATTGCTCACGATCGTTTCGGGGACATCCTCACAGTCTGGTACAATTCCATCGTCTACTTCTGGTTCTTCTCCGTCATCTTCTAGGAACTCTTCTTCGACGAAGTCATCCCCAGCGGGTATGTCTTGGCGGCCATCTTCAAAATCTACCAGGTCATGGAATTCGCCATTGTCACCATTCTCACCCACTACAACTTCATCTTCTTGTTCCCAAACAAACTCGTCACCTGCCAACACATCAACTTGATTGTTGGCATCTAATTGGGAGAGGGCTTCCAATGCAAAACCAACTTGATCAACCATAATTGCTTTACAAACACAGTTTCTAACAGAAAATACAAAAGTCGAATGAAATGTTAGGATTTTGGACCGATTTTATATGTTACAATCGTGAGTGGGGGTTACCACCTCCACTAAACCAACACTTCATCTCCTGAGAATAGCAATTCCTCCATTAACCTAGATTTCCTCGTCATCTAATTAGTGACGCAAATGCAAACAACGAGGATACAAAAATACTGAAGATATTTAGGAAAAAATATTTGATTTTCGAATTAAACCACAGAAACATGACAAAAATATATCTTCAAATTTTTTTCTATTAGAATTCATCCTTTCAAATCTTTTATCAAGTATGACATTTTTCGATAAAATCCATTATAACGTGGATACAAAAATATTAGAGATTCTAAAAAGAAATGTTTGACTTTCGAATTAAAGTGCAGAAACATGACAAAAAAAATATTTTCAAA
Source organism: Chrysolina haemoptera (assembly GCA_958298965.1). Classification (NCBI taxonomy): domain Eukaryota; kingdom Metazoa; phylum Arthropoda; class Insecta; order Coleoptera; family Chrysomelidae; genus Chrysolina; species Chrysolina haemoptera. The sequence goes on along the minus strand of OY282593.1, from coordinate 18,881,353 downwards.
TATTTTTTCTAGTTGAATTTACTCTTTCAAATCTTTTATCAAGTATGACAAATTTCGATAAAATCCATTATATCGCGGATACAATACATTACAGCAATTCCAATATGCACTGATTCAACCCCGCATGGAAACGCCAATGATACCTGCCGTCTACAATAGCTTTAATATTTTAGTAACTGACCGGTGAGGGTGAATTTTACCTGAGATGACCGTAAATTCATTTCATTTGGGTAAATTTTTATTTCATAGCGTCTCTTTGCGATAGTTCAGTTGTGTTTTATCTGTAATGGCGTTAGTAACAAAATCTCAATCAGAAAGTGAAGCGGCGGTTAAGGCACTGTTGGACATGGAAAATATAGTGCCGACTATCATATCACCCATTAGAGAAAACGAAATTGTGGAACAATCGCCTGTGAAAAGTGCAAGGAAGCGTAGTAGGCCGATATCGAAAATAGACAAATTCAAAGAAATCGTCAAAAAAGCTAGCCCATATGCCCGGAATGCATGGAGAATACCGAACTTTTCATTACAACCGAGTGTTAGGGAAGAATATAGAGTGGAGGACTTTAGCGACGACGACGAACCAACAGAACAACAGACAGACAAACCAAAAGACACAAAAAACACTACAGACTCAGGGAGTACTTCTACAGACACAGATACTTCATCTACAGATACAGACACAAAACAGACAGACAACAAACAACAAAGGTCTACAGAAACGGAGAATTTTGTCAAGGAAAGCAAGCGTATGTTTGCTTTACTGGAGAAACTTGATTTATCGACTGATACAGACAATGAAAATTTGAAAAAACTGAACAGTACATGTGATAGGTATGAAAAGAAATTTCGGGAAGCTCAGATACAACGTGACCAACTGAAAAATAAGATAGGAAAGCGTGAAGAAGCAATAGAATTCAGGAAGCAGATGATGGAAAACTATGCAATTTTTTTTTCAGGAAATGATTAATATGCAATTTTTTTTCAGGAAATGATTAGTTGATGAAAGTTCTGAAAGGAGTGCATATATATTAATTGGTCGATGTACACAGTGAAGGGCGATGTAGAGGGGCCCTTCACGGACTTTCATTGATTAATTATTTGAAATAAAAAATCTAAAAATTCTAGATATGAAAAATAAAAATGGAATTATGCAAAAAAAATATAATCGAACAGAAAAGATAGGTTTTTTTTTGATGGGCGAGTTCAAGGTCACAAAACCAAAAAAAGCCCGAGAAATAAATCTCTTAATATCACCCTCCACCCACCTCCTAGGTGATATAGAGAGATTTCTTTCTCGGGGCACACTGCAAACTCACCACTGAGCTACGCAGCCTCCGAAAGAATTAGTCAAATTTCTTCTATATGAATGTTTTAAATCAAACCCCTGAAATGTATGCGACTAAATATACATGCTCCTACAATTCCGTAAAACTGAAGAGTTGGTCCATCTAGTGCCAAATAGCACAACACATATAAACTATACCAACTGAGCTAATGCGATCTCCGAAGGAATTCGTTATAGCTACCTCTAAAGACCTTTATTTAACCCCTCATGATAAATTCCCCCAAAGAAAATATGACTTTTTGTGATAGAAGTGCAAGTAAAAGGAACGTATGTGAAATATCTTGCAGTTTACAGGCTTGTAAATTGTACATGCTTCAAAAACTCTGCATGGGCAATTTACAAGCATATATTTTTGACCCTTGCTTGTGTTTATAAACTGCTAACAGTTCACATACGTTCCTATTCAAAAGAGATATTTTCTTTAGTTCAGAAGTATTAACTTTGTTAATACTGGAGGAATTTAACATGAAGGGTCAAAAACCCTGGGTGGGCACCCATGTATCTGAATCTTGGCGTATCCACCAGCCATTGAAGTGCAGAATGTTTTGATTAGGGGCACTGCATTGAACCGCTTTTCAGATATTTTGCTGCGATTTTTTTTATATATTTTTTTGGAAATATATGATCATTGCGAAAGTTTTTCATCATAGAACTTTTTTGAAATTCCCACTTATGAGTGAGATATGATTTTTTTAAATATTGATATCGAGATTTTGTTGTAAAATTTATTTCAAGTATAACCTACAATTTTATATTTTTTCTTGGAAGATATGATCATTTTTAATGTTTTTGACCAACAAACTTTTTCTTTATTATCATTCATGAGTGAGATATAATTTTCAAAAATAAGTAGGAGTAGGAGATCTGAGCCGGTTCTGGACCTACCCCCACCATCATAACTTTCAACCAGCAAATTATTTCGCGGTTCGATTCGCGGCCGTGAATTTAATCGCAGTTCGATTCGCGGCCGCGAATTTAATCGCGTTTTGATTCGCGCTCGCGAATCAAAACAGCGGTCAAGGTCTCGAATCCGCGGATTCGTCCGTAGGTCTATTATTTTGAATTTTTCACTTTCTTGATGTCCAACACTTCTTTTTCCTATGAAGTTTGTGAAGGTAACTCCTGGGAGGGAGGGATATCTACTCCCTCTCCTTCTATGGTGGTTTGTTGTCATGTTCATTGTGCGCATGTACCAGTCGACTTGTTTGAATAAAACTTAGAGTCGCATTAACATCAGCACCATTTCTGTCCACATCCCATTGATATCACACATTCCTACGAGCTAAATATGAACTCATTACCAAATTTGTCTGCTGAAGAAGAAGCAATGCCATGTATTGCAACAAATGATGACTTTGGTTTTGAAGATATTCCGGTATATCACTTGTCATCCCAAGAAGGTTTCATCGATGAATATAACATTGATGATTATCTGAAGATGGGAGATATACCGGAACCTTCAGAAAGTGTTGATCCAACCCTTTCACAATTGTCACTACCAAAATGCCCGTCACTTCTCTCTCCTCTTAGTGTCGATACGAAAGCGAAACCATCTAGGAGAAAGTGTGCATCTACTGCTTCAAATCCCAAGAAAACAAGTAAGGGTGTACGGAAACCCCGTAAGAAGAAAGTAGATGACACCTTCAAGAATGTGATAGGTGATTTGGAAGATGTATCGCTTCATTCTTTTGGTCCACTGCAGCGTTGTGGAGACATGCTTAAGAAAGCGAAATGCAGCATCGTAAAATCGAGAGCTATCATCGTCAAATGCGATGACGATGTTCGAAGAGGTAGCATGGACGACGAGGTGGTTCTTCAGAAGCTCGATGCAAAGATTGTATCATCGAAGGCTGAACTGATCAAAATGTGTGAAGATGCAGATAAACTCCGTTTCAAAATCACACAGAAGAATCAGTCCGCCCTTTGTTTGAAAATGCAAGCTGAGATTGAGCTTCAGGAGTCCACTAAACTTTTTGATATGGTAGCATCTGTACGTGATAAGTGGCGAAAAGAGTTTGATCACGCATTCCAATCTGATAGTGATTAGCTCTGAGGATTATGAAATGTTATCAATGTTGTGAGTTGAAATGAAAGACTTTTTCAAAAATCTATGAAGTGGGGAGGAGTATGCAGATTATTTCGGTTTTGGCATACACTGGGCGTTGCGTTTGGTTGGGGCAACGTTCACCACTTCATGATTTATTCATTTTGAAAAAAAACTCAAAAATAGTTCTATATTTTCTATAGTTTATTAATAATCTTACAGCTTAGTGAGAATAATAAGTAATACAATTTCATTCAAATATTAAACCATAGCACTTTTGTGTAACCATGAATTCTTTCCGCTTGGAAGGCCTAACCACTTAATGTATAGTTTATTTCCTTTCCTCCTCAACACTTTTTCAACTAGGTATACGTCAGGATTTTGCGTTTTCAATAATTCTTCTCCATAAAAACATCCTCTAATCGGGCTCCCATCCATGTCTTCAAGAATATAAGTTATGGGGTATGTTTGGTTAATTTTAACAATTTTGAATAGTTCTGTTGTGTAATTGGCAGTGTAACCCTTTTCGAAAATATTCTTGTACTTGCTTATACGTACAATATCATTCATTCGAAATTTGGAAATACTTTGTTTTCTTCGAGGGATTACTTTGGAACTTTTGAATTTCAGTTTTGTTGCTGGCATAACATCGATTGGTTTCATACCAATTGTACGATGCACCTTATTGTTATATTTGCTTGTTATGATTGGAAGAATATTCAACCATTTGTTGTGTCCCATCGCTGAAAATTCTCTATAAAGCCACGTCTTTATTGTTCGAATTACTCTTTCAGCTATGGCCGCCTTCATGGTGCTGAATGTTGAATAATGGTTGATCTTATATTTTCGCATCAAAAATGAAAAAGAACTATTGAAAAATTCTGATCCTTGATCGCTTTGTAGATGTTTCGGGGAATAGTTGGCTTCTTTCAGCACATCTTCCATTGCATTGGTTACAGCACTACCTGTTTTATTTTTAATCGGCTTCGTCCATAGATATTTCGAGTAGCAATCAATGACCACAAGAACATATCGATATCCTTTGTTATGTTTAGCATAAGGTTGTAATTCGGCAAGATCTATTTGCCACAGATCTGCAAAACCTTTGACGGTGGTGGTTCTTCTGATGAAATTACGTCTTGCCGGCTTATGTAACTCATTGACAACTTGTCGTTTGACATCACTTATTTCATTATCCATCTCCTCGCAATCACTTATTTGTTTTCATTCAGACAAACAATTTGACAATGTTACGGCATCATATAATGAGAACAAACTGATCATTTTTGCTGATGTATTAGATTATTATACCTTCCTCACGTAATTCTTCAATTATGGAAATTATTTCATTATCATGTCCAGTGTGTCCAGCTGACTTTGAAGATATCAATAGCCGCAAACGAGCGACTAACTCCTTGGGTGAATTCCAGTAAACATAATTCGCAGGTTTGGGATCATACATTTTCTGCATTTTCATTCGATGGAACCCTTCACCTTTTTTTGTCCTACTTCTGGTCGTCTGATAATGTGATAAGTTTAGTATAGGTTTAATAACTTCACGGAATTTTTTAGATTTCGGGTGTTTGAAACCATTTCGCAGTAGATGTTGTTTGTAAGGTGCATTTGTTAGCCTCAATATTTTAGCATATGTATGACGAACTTCATCATCATCATCAACTTCAGGTGGGTTTTTCAAAAAAATCATGTTGTATAACTCCAGACTACTTGGGAATTCATGTGTTCGTGTTTTATTTTTGTTCCAAAATAATATATTTCCATCACTGAAACGTACATTGTGACTCCCCATTTTCAGTTTTTGTGTAGTAGGATCTAACCGTATGCCAAATATTCTGTCATAAGCTGCATTCTTAGTTTTGACATTTTCCAAATGTCTTTTCAAAACATCTCCAGTATTGTCTTCAAAATTATCAAATACGGACTTTTCATCTTTTCCGAATTCTTTGATGGTATCTGTCTCACTGTCAACAGATGATAATTCACTACTATATGATGAATTATTTCCCACTGAAGTACTCCTAACTTTTATTGGAGTAGACTGAGAATTCACTTGCTTCATCGAAAACGTCGGCTGTGGTGGCTGTGGTTTCGTGGTAGCAGCAGCTGAAGAAAGAACATTTAATGGCTTCATTATGGGATCATAGAGTTTTTCAAGCGCCATTCGATTTTCAATAAGTCCACTCTTGATAGAGTTAAATTTCTGCCGTACAGCTTCTGTTGTCTCAACAAGTTGGCGTTTCAAATTCAATTCATTGTTTTTATCTTCAACTACTTTATCATTTTTTGTCTTCATTTTGCTTCACAAGAGAGAGAATACACTGAAGTAACCTCTATGCAATTCAGCGATCGATTGAATGCGTATTGTATTATCATGGATATATAAAACTATCGAACCCCATGCGATATCTACCTTCATGCATTTTTCTATCCTTATCAATGACCAAAAATCCATATTGATCCTCCCAACATTTAACACACATCAATTGGAATTGCTTAAATGTTACATCGGGTGACACGTGATCCGAATAAATATGGTGTAGATTCGTTTCATCTTGCTTGAACATTACGATAAAGTTGGTATTATCTCGCACTAACTGTTTGGGCACTCGTGAATATGTTTGAGCAAGATAAAAACAGTCAACATCTTTATGACGTCCCATACAGAAATATGATCTTATAATATCCTGTTTTTCACATATTACATCATCGAAAATGAAAACAGAATTTGGTTTGGCATCGGATGGTTCCACTATTTCTGCATTATTACTGAATGTATAAAATCCCAACCCCTTGATGGGTTCCAATACATTTCGTAGGAATTGATATTTGGGTTGATTGAGTGATTTCGAATAGAGATAAACATTTGTGAATCGCAGTCCTTGTGGATGTGTTAAAAGAGAGATCATGGCATTCGTCTTTCCACAATTCGATGGTCCGATAATGAGTCCTCGAACAGATGATGGAAGTAGTGGACCATGCCGCAACACTTTCTGTCCATTCAATCCACAACCGAATTTTTCATCTAGATTATCTACAGCAAACTTTTCTTTCTGCTTCACAATGCGCATCGTACCGTGGTTGGAGACTATGTAAGCGATGATATGCTGTGAACATTTCATTTAAATGAGTACCATCAAACGATACGGATGTGTTCGTAGTGGATGCAGAAAAAGCGGTCGTGGATTCGTTAATAATTTAATAAACAAATTGCCGTTCGAATTACATTTACCCGGAGGATATCAGTATTGTGGACCCGGTACAAAATTGGAAAAACGTTTAGCCCGCAAAGATCCTGGAATCAATAAATTGGATATTGCATGCAAACAACACGATATTCAATATTTGAATCATCTAACTGATCTCACAGCGAGACATAGAGCAGACAAAGAACTCGAATACGCAGCTTGGAACAGGGTTAAATCGAAGGACGCTGGTATTAAGGAAAGAATAGCTGCCCTACTCGTTACCAACATTATGAAATCAAAGAGACGTTTCGGTATGGGTTGTAGTAGTACTACTGTGAAGACAAAGAAGAGGAATCAACCGAAGAAAAAGAAGAGAAATCAACCGAAGAAGAAGAAAAATAATCTCATAAAAATCGCCTTTGGTTCTGGGGTGGTTCATAAAGTGCGGAATGTACTGAAAAAAGCTGGGGGTGAGCAATTTGTGACGAATAATTTGAAAAAAGCCACCGTAGTGGCATTGCATGCAGCACGTAAATACCTCAAAGCTGCCGGTGGAAAGAAAACGATCCGCACGCCTCGCATAATTCCAATACCTAAAGTCGGAGGGATTCTACCATTGATACCAATTTTTGCTGGATTGTCTGCGCTCGGAAGTTTAGCTGGTGCTGTTGCAGGCATCACCAGAGCTGTGAATTCAGCAAAAGCAAGCAGAACCGCCCTGATCGAAGCGAATCGTCATAATAGGAAAATGGAAAGTGTGGCATTGGGTAAAAGTGGTAGTGGTATATACCTTAAACCTTACCGTAAAGGACTCGGACTCTATTTGAAACCATACAATCCAAAAAACTAGTTGATTCCCTACCTCGAAAACCTCTCACCGACATCGATCTCACTTATTATGCCAAGAAAATGAAAATTGCATACTTTCGCGGTATTTTCATGCGTGATACATTACCCACTAGAGGTCCACGACACCGCGAGACCGCCATTGTCAATTTAGATGGAATAAGAGGATCGGGAACACATTGGGTGGCATACAGCAAATGTGGGAAAGACATTACATACTTTGATAGTTTTGGAAATCTACCCCCACCAATAGAGTTGATTCAATACTCCCAGAAATGTTCGAAAGTGAAAATTCTATATAACTATGATCGCCAGCAGAAGTTCAACACAGTTTTCTGCGGTCACTTGTGCCTGAAGTTTCTCTCTGAATTATTATAGAATGGATAAAACTCCAGCAATGACTCGAGAGGCTATTAGGACGATGGGATTATCACTCAAAATGTATTCAAAATATCGGACCTTGACAAGAATGGATCGAGTGATGCTTGCAAATATGCCGAAGGAAGTGATACTCGCATGCGCTGCACATGAGATTGCTTCTGTTTGGGAAAAGTTACCTAAAAGTCTACAAGATGATGTTGATATAATGAAATATAGATATTGCAATGACCACCACAATCTTGACGGCGAAAGCGTTTCAGATTCTGATGTGAATGATGGTCCTATACCTCGAAAAATATTCTGCTGTTATTGCAATATAAAGGATATGAATATTGGTGCTAATAAAAATGAAATGGATATTGATGAACCATCTCCGAAAAAGCGTAGGTTGTCCCGAGTGTGTTGTAGACAACAATAAATTGAAGTGAAATCCATAAAATGTATCAGTCATGTCACGGAAGTTCGAACTACAAGCTGTCGGGACGAGTGTCTTGAGTGCAGACTTTTTCCCACCCGTTGAATTCGATAGAAACAGTCGTTATGGATTGGGACTTTTAGGATTCTATGGATGCAACACAGTAAATAATATAACTGAAAAAAACAATGTGATCAGTTTTAGAATCAGTGATATAAGTTCACCAATACTTCAGAAGTACACAATTGAAATTCCATGTGGTGCCTATGAAATAGATGAGATCAATTATTCAGAAACATATCATGTTTCGATTGTTTCATGGGAAAAATCAAAACGATACCAATGCAGATGATATATTCTACCTACATGCCAATAATAATACTTTCAAATGTGAGATGCGATCAAAATATGAAATTGATCTAACTCATCCGAATTCCATAGCAAAGATGATGGGTTTTAATTTTGATAGATTTCAACCGAATCAGATACACGAATCCTCACATCCGATAAATATAACAACTGTGAGACTAATCCGCTTAGATTGCAACATTATATCTGGTTCATACATAAACAATGAAGAATCCCACATTCTTTTTTCATTCGATATCGATGTGGAGCCTGGATTCAATCTCACAAAAGAACCACACAAGATTATATATATGCCCATCAGTCCAGAAGGTCGTCAGTTGATTCACAACATCACAGTGCGTATTTTGGATCATAATAATAAGCTCATTGATTTTGGAAGTGCAGAAGAGATTGTTATAATTTTGGAATTGAAAAAAATCTAATAACTATTATGGGTTTTTGTTATAATAGACAGAATCGACAAGGATTTGAAAACATTCCACAAATAGCTAAAAAGGAAGGTTCGAATAGAAAAAGGCTCATTCCAAAAGTGTACGCTAAACAGTTAGCACACCACACTGCTCTCTCGCTGAGAGATCTCAAATTTTTGAAATCAATTGGACTGAAAGTAAGGAACAATGGTGCTCGAAACAAATAGTGAAAAGTTGAATATATTTGACGAGCCGATGCTCGATCATTCCCTCACAAGTTTACATGAGCATACATATAAACCATATGGATCACCATTGTTTAGGAATTCAGATGAAATTCGAATTGCAATCAATAATCAAGACGTTATACTTGACATTGCTGAGAGTTTCATTTATATAGAGGGTAAATTCACACCTAAAGATGAAACAAAATTATGTTATCTCTCGAATAATGCAATCGCCTTCCTTTTTGATGAAATTCGCTACGAAATGGGTGGTGAACAAGTTGCTGTGGTCAGGAAGCCGGGGATAACATCTACAATGAAGAATATGATATCATTTGGACAATCGCATGCTAACACTTTATTGACAACTGGATGGGGACTTTCGGAAACTAAACAGGATATCTTGGATACAACTAGTCACGTATTCAGTGGTAAATTACCACTGAAATATTTGATGGGTTTCGCTGAAGATTACAACAAAAGTATCTTGAATGCCAAACAAGAAATGATTTTAATAATCGCTCGATCCTTCAAGAACTCATATATTGGTGAGGTTGATGCTGATTTGGAAATCAATAAAATTGAGTGGAAAATAAGACACATAGTGCCAGAAGATAAGCACAAGCTCAAACTTTTAAATAGAATCAACAAAAGCGGTCTGAATGCTAAAATCAAGTTGGCTTATCGCATGTGGGATCTCTATGAACTTCCATCACTACGTGGCACGTCTTCAGACATATGGGCTATCAAGACAACCAACGCCCTTGAAACACCTCGTTACATCATCATTGGATTCCAAAGCACTACCACTTCTGAAGACAGGACAAAGGACATCACTAAATTCACAACTGCTGATATCAATAACATTCGTGTGTACTTGAACTCTGAAGTATACCCATATGAACGTTGGAATTTGGATTTCGATAAAAAACTCGATACTTCGGCTTATTATGCCTATGAGAACTTTCAACGAAGTTATTATGATAAAGATATGAGTGAACCTCTCATGGACATTGGTCAATTTCGACAAAATCCACTATTCATCATTGATTGTTCACATCAGCCGAATGCCACAAAATCATCAACTATTGATATTAAGCTCGAGTTTGAAACTAGGAAAGTCAACTTCCCAGCCAACACCAAAGTATATGCACTCATTCTGCATGATACATTTTTGACATACAATGCATTGGATGGTTCAGTTCACTGCAGATATTGATGAAGACACACACACACACATTTTTTTCATTTTTCTTTCTTTATTCATGTAAAAGAGAAATAGGTAAATAAAACATGTGTAAAAAATTTTTATGTTTTTTTATTCAAATATCATTAGCTTAGAATTCAAATAGTCTTAGGTATGTACAAACAATCTAATATAACTTCTTCTTCATCTTCATCATAATTTTCTCCTTCTTCGATTTCACTATCATCATCATCCAGTTGGTACTTTTTGATGATGTCTTCAGGTAGGTATGGTAGGAGGCGGTGGAGAAATCTTTTCAGCTCACATTCAATCATTGCGTCGCAGAGGTGATGTAGATCGAAAGAACCATCTGTATATTTCTCGCAGAGATCCACACCCTTTTTGTAGTTCTCGTAATCACGCATACAGTGTTGGATCCTTTCTTCATCATAGCATACGCTCAGGTCATAAATGGTGGCGTGGTGAGCATCCTCGCTCAAAGCACGCAACTCAGAAGTTAACCTTTCAACGGCGGAAGAGATGTCTATGGCTTCGGTCCAGTGTTGACTTGCATACATCATCCACATTTTTCAAAAATGAAGCTATGATCAAAGAGAAATTATTGAAATAAGAATGCTACAAAAATAATCAGTACTACTCACATTAGACTTTTGATGATGTCTCCACCGAAGAGTGTGTTTAACAATGTATGAAAAGTTTTTATATTTTCCTTACAATTATCACCTATAATATAAAAGAATCAGAATTAGAAGATATGACAAGTGGAAATTATATATTACAATTATTCAGTGAGATCAAATTTGACCAACGATCTCGTTTTCATGCCGGCAAAGCTTTGTGGACTCTGACCCAAATATGCTACTGTATATTTACCACCTGATGAATTGATGCATGCTACATCATCATCGGTAAATTGTTCTGAAACGCGTTTTGGCAGCCATGTTTTGAATAATGTATCATTGCTTACATCAAGTAGTATCAATAAAATGGATTTACCAAACCGGGTAGAACAAACTGACATCGTCTTAATTGGGTAAGCTTCATTCAGTGGCAAAGATGATATTACTTTTTGCTCTAACACTTCCATCTCTTGTTTAATTATAGAATTGATTTTTTGTAAATCTACTTTTGGAACTGACATGATGATAATATATATGGAAAATATAAATAATTTTCAATAGAAAAACACACTCACTGATCTCTCTCACTGTGTAGGCACTGAATAACTTCACTACTCTTGCTGACTGCTCGACTGCTAGGTATACAACTTCTGATTTCATATCACCATACCAACTTCTTTTATAATAGATAGTGAACCACCCCCCACCACAGACTTATGAAACATGTATGATACAAAGCCCCCACCATGCGCGAGTTTGCATCGCATCGATAGAGGGCGGAGAGTAAATAGTAGTCGATGAGTCACCGCAGCGTATGGGTGTGTGACGTCAGCGCGGATCCAACCCACCCTATCGAGAGCGAGGGTGGATGCGCATAGCGTCACGCGACCCCTCCTCCCACCACCATCGCAAGGTATACATCACTGGAGAGTAATCAGAGTTCACATATCTGACTGGATCTCCGTGGTGTGCAGACGTGTTGTACCCTCTCTATACTTCGGTATAGATTTGTATGTGTACTCCACACATAAGGGTCATACACAATGGCAGAGTAAGTATACATGAAGGACATGGAAGACATTGAGGTAAGAAAAATAAATTAAGTACTTGGAAAAAGTACTTGTCCGTGTATGAAAAAAAAATCCAAGTCATTATAATCTCAATGTCAAACACAAACCCTGAACACCTCCCAACAATATACATCATGGTCAAGGCTAAGGGCAAGCCCAAGTCCTAGGTCAAGTCCTAGGTCGAGGTCATAGGTCGAGGTCATAGGTCAAGGTCATAGGTCAAGGTCAAGGTCATGGGTCAAGGTCATAGGTCGAGGTCATAGGTCATAGGTCAAGGTCACTGATGACGTCATAGTGGTGGGGGGAGGCCCAGAACCGGCTCAAATCTCCTACTTGTATGGGAAAAAAATTGTTATTGAAATTTTTTAAAAACTCTAATGACGGCTCGTTTCTGCATGAGTGACTACTGAAAAATCACTTGCGACTTATATCACGTGTCCTCAGATTTGGCGGGAATTTCAAAAAAAGTTGCTTTTGGTGCCAAAAATGGGTCAAATTGCCAAAATATCTAAAATTTTATTGAACAAATGTGTTTGGAATCCAATGACGACCCCATTCATCAATCTTGAACATGATTGAAAAAAACAAAAATATCTTTGTTTTTCTCTACCTTCACTAAGAAACATTATTCATTCTTGTTTCACCTGGAAATAGCTTTAATAACCTGAATCACTTAAATTTGGGTCAAAACTAATCCAATATTTGTGAAACTAACATTGTGCGGGAGATTAAATGACGAAAACAGGATTCAGTCTTGTCACTAGGTGCCATGTATATTGAGTATAATGAGCTTATTCAATATTAATACAATAATAATACTGTAATCCAGTACGATTGGGTTTTGAGACAAGGATCGATTGTAGCACCACCAAACTTAGTATGCTAGTAGTTGGAACCATGATAAACACGAAAACAATAGTAATTTTCCTAACAAGTGCGGAAAGTGATGCTTTCCCGCACGCAGTCGAGTGCGGGAAAGACACTTTCCGCATGAGTTAGGAACAATACTTTTTCTACAAGCGTAGGAAACAAATTCATTTTTTCAATTATTTATTTATGCAAATTGAAACAACTAACAAGAGTAACATTTTCTATCCACTCATTATTCGTAATATTTATTGTAAATGTACAATTTGATGCATTATGTAAATTTATAGCGGAAGCCAGAATATTTTTTGAAGATGGCTGATTTCCTGAAGAAGAAGGTAACTCGGGCAATACATTATCGAAAGAAATCGAATGTGCAGGCACAGGCATCAAATCGTCGCCGATCGATATAGACGTGGATGGTTCTAAAATGCACCCGGAAGACGATGTAGTGTTCAAATTGAGAATTTTGTTGGACATTTCTTTTTTTCGATTGGTGGAGTCTTCTAAATACCCCTCTGCAACTGAAGTCGATTTCCATCCTCCTAGGCGTTTGATATTAGTTATACCCACACCACAGTCAGCAAGTAAAGTGACTGAGGAACGCCTGAAGCTGTGACCAATCTAAAGCTCTGGATTTTGAAGGCGCAGATATACTGCTATTTCGGAGGGTATCTTTCCTATGGTATTGATTCCTACACATTGCACAGTACATTTTCCACTTTTGTAATACAAGAATAAACGACGGTGAGGAGTCTCTTTTGGACGTAAATGTACATAATTTCTGTATACGTTCAAAAAATAACCATCATTTGCTTCTTCAGATATCACGAAGGATCTAGAGGAATGATTTTTGGAATCCTTGATATTAACAATTATCAGGTTTTCTTTGTCGTCTATGTCGTCAATGGTGAGTTTTGTCAGCTCTTCTCGTCTGCAAGCACCAGCTAATCCAAAAATTGCTACTAACTTAATCATGAGGTATATGTCATCGGGTGTTTCAGTCATAAATTTTGAAACGTCTTCTTGAGTGAAGATTTTGGCCTTTTTCGGTCGAAAACCGACATTCTGTCTTTTAATGAATGCAATTATTTTGTAAAATTTGCTAATATACAAATTTTGCTCTACTTTGAATACACTCTTCAACATTGAATATCTTGCCCATAAAGTGTTCGGCTTCCATGTTTCAGACATTTCTAGAAAATAAGCCAAGAATACTTCTTCTTTATTTGGTGTTTTCACTTTTTTATTGTTGCACCATTCAATAAAACTCGTGTATTGCTTCTCATACCTTTGTTTAGATTTCGTTGGCAATAACTCTAGTTCGCATCTGTAGCTGCTTGCACGATTTCTTGTGGAAGTTCTTCATCAGATGAATAATCCATTGTGGCAATTTCACTGAATCGAAAATTTTATATAAGTAACGCTTTGTCTGTCACTCTGACAATTACAAACAAATTTGTGTATTGATCGGCATGACAGCATCAATTGTTACCTACTCGTTATTAAATCAATCAAAGCCTATATATATATTTTCATAACAATACATTTTTATTTATCAATATTTGTTCATTTTTTCAATAAATAGTGCAAAATGATGGATGATTTTGAACAAACTCACTTAGTATTGCAACAAAAAAGCTTGAACTTTCATATTTTGTCACTTATATTTTACGAGGATATCATATAAATGTTTTTCCCGCACTAGTGTGGGAAAAAATTTCCCGCACTAGTGTGGGAAAACTTTTCCCGCACAACTGTGGGAAAATGACACTTTCCAAACTGAATTGCGTGCGGGTAGAGGGTGAATCACGCACGCTTGTAGGAAAAATTATTTACCGTAATTCCAGGGGTGGAACATATTTTTTTTTTTCGTTTATAAATGGATAAATAGATTCTTGCTGTAATCTTGGAAAGTATATGATTATACAAAAAAACAACTCAACAAGGTGGAAGACAATTCAATTCGCCACAAAATTTATTCCTAGTAATTTCTTAAGAAATGCGCTCGTTTTCTCAGAAAACGTGATTGAACGCGACTTCAAATTTCAGGTTCACGCTCACCCGCCGCTGGAATTTCTGGCTGAGCCGAATATTTGATTGGTCATAACTCTGCTAAAAATGATCGGAGAAGGAAAATTTCATATCATTTCTGAATACTCCTACCTTCTCATGAGAATATAATATGCGAGTAATTGAGTACCTAAAATGTGTTTTGTCAGACTTCACGTAGATGTTTGCGGATGATCCGAAAAATCATGAATAATTTAGTGAATATAATAATAATCATTTATTTCCTTAAGACAGTTACAAACCATATGGAAAAAGTCAGTTGCTTTAAAATGTATATATATACTTACACACGTAAATTTAAAATAAAATAATAGTAAAAAAAAAATAAAAAAAATTGATTTCACCGCAGATTGCTACGACAAATATTCTTCCAGTTTATAAAAACACTGTTCTGTCAAAAATGATTTCAACTTATATTTGAATGATTGTTTTGTCAAGCAGTTTTTCACATTTAAAGGAAGAGCATTGTATTTTCTAGGAGCCATATGACTGGGAGATTGGTGAGTTATTTTGAATTTTCCAAATGGAATTGAAAAATCGTTTTTTTGTCTTGTATTGAAACTATGATTTTGTTTGTTCCTCATATATATTTCATCATTATTGTCGAATACTAGCATACTCAACTCTGATATGACTAGACATGGTAATGTTAATATTTTCAGTTTCTTGAATATATCTTTGCATGATTCAGTCTGTGAAAGCCCCTTCATTGATCGTAAAATTCGTTTTTGTGCCACGAAGATATCTTTTGCTAGGGTAGATAAACCCCAAAATATCACACCGTATCGAATCCTGCTCTCAACTTGTGCATAGTAGAGCTGTAACAATTGATCAATATTGAGTACATGCCGCAAATTTCTAAATTGAAAGGCAATCGAATTCAACTTTGAGATTAGGTAAAGGGAGTGAGCCTTCCATTTGAGATTTTTATCTATTCGTAATCCTAAGAAAATTGTTTGATCCGAACTAGTTGAAATCGATGGACCCGATTCGTTTGATTGGAATGACAACTCATTACATTCTTTTTGGATATGGTGAAACCTCAGTGCTTGCGTTTTCGAGGTATTTACAAACAAATAATTTGCTGAAAACCATTCATTCAAAGAAATCAACACCTCATTGCATTTATCACGCGCAAGGTAGATTCCATTTTTTCAGATATGATTAACAAAGTATCATCAGCGTACATTGTGAAGGATGCAGGTACAGAAAGTTTATCCAAGTCATTTATATAGAACAGGAACAGAATTGGCCCCAATATGGACCCCTGAGGGACACCAATGTCTATTTCAGTTTGCTGTGAGAAATGATTGTTGATTGCTACATACTGTGTACGTTTGAGTATAAATGATTTTATCCATGCTTATACAACTTTTCCAGTAGTGGAATTATAATACTGAAGCAGCAACCCATACCCTCTTTGGACTATATGCAACAATTTTAAATTAGTGGGACATGCCAAAAAAACACTTTGTTTTACTCCTGCCTCATATTCAACTTACCCATAAAACCGGCATTCTCTTCAGTAAATGTTGAAAATAATCGCTTATTCATATGCTGCGTATATGTTAAATAACACTGTTATGAAGTGCAAACCTCAAGCTTGAAATCACATACTTCATTTTTTATGTAGGATGTGTATGAGCGATTATTTTCAACATTTACTGAAGAAACTGCCGGGATTATGGGGAGTTGAAAACTGAGGCAGGAGTAAAACCCAGTTTTTTTTTGGCATGTACATGTAGGACCTGTCACACTACTTTAAAATCGTTGCATATGGTCCAAAGAGAGTACTGATCCTCTGTAAATATCGTAGAAGGTTTATGTGCAGTAGGACAAAACACATTTTAGGTACTCAGATACTCACATGTTATTTTTGCATGAGGAAGTAGAAGTCTTCAGGAATGATAGTCACTTTTTCTTTTCCTTTTATTATAAATTTTAGCAATGTTATGACAAATCTGATTTTCAGCCCTGCCTGAACTTGCAGTGGCGGTTAACGCGAGCATGAAATCTGACGTCGGCGTTAAACCACGTTTTCTGAGAAAACTGGCGTATTTCATTTATTTCATGAAATTCATTCTTGTGGAGAATGGAATTATCTCTCAACCTATCGGAATCGATTTTTGATAAATCTTATATTTTCTGAAATAACAAATAATAATACATGATGTCGAGATGTCATGTGCCGAATTTCAGAGTGCTGCAAATCATTCTTCACTCTTTGCTCGAGATTGTCTGTTGTTACTGGATTATATTGTTATTTGAAAATATCAACTGTCAAGTATCTATAGTTCCGTTGGAAACTGTTTTATAAACAAGTGACTTTTGTTAAAATATTATGATTCTCTTCTCAAAAAAGTTCAATTTTCCGAGTGTTCCTTTATCTGTTTATGGGCCCAGTACGCTTCCACTGAAGAGTTTAAACCGATGATAATTGGAATAGAAAGTTCCGGTGTGAAAATTATCGCAGATTCAATAAACACCAAATTGCCCCAAGGTATCAAAAGTGATTCCGGTTCTGAAAATGCTACAGCATTCTATGGTATACAGTGATATTCCAAGAATTTCAAGAAAAAGGGACCTAGATGCTATGGATGTAACAGTTATGGACATTTAGCCAATAAATGCCCAAATAAATCAAGTTCCACAAGGTTCAGAAAAATACATTTTTCTTAATCTGGACTCAAATATGTAGTTTTACAGTATGATAACACACATCAATGTAATATATCTACAGTTGCTAAGGGGGGGTATCTTGAAAAGGGGGACATTCTCCATGAAAATTAAAAATTGCAATGCCCATGGTGTATGTCAAAAAATAACTTTCAAAGTGGTACCGCAGAAGTAATATTTCCACCTTCCTTGATGTGTATAATTACTTCTGAAGAGCCTGCTTTCCAATTTTTTATTAATCTCCCTGATGAGCTTGGCAAAGCGAAATAGATTTTCGTCGACCAAACTGTATTGGGGATTAAATGCGAGAGAAGCCAACCTTGCTTCAATGAAATTAACGATTTCTGTGAGTAATATTTTCTAATAACATTCTCCCTATCAAATTTATTTAATGAATGTTCAATGAAAACTAGAGAAAATTAAAAAATCAACTATCTAAATGAAAATGCAAATTTTCACTTTCAGTTGCTTTCAGTTAGAGTCTTTTCACAATATCTATCAGATGTAGTTCAATGTCCAGCGTGCCTTTAGCCGGGGAAGTAGTTGTTTTCTGTTAGATATGGAGAATATCCCCCTTTTCAACATGAATACCTCCCAAAAGGTTATCTTGAACGATGGAAAATAGCGACCAAAGTTTGTCTTTCAGCCGCAGGTGACTCTACAATAGATGTTATGAATATCATCTTCATATTTTCGAACCAAAATCGAAATGTAATGTCCATGACAGGTCTATGTCAAAAAATAACTTTCAAAGTGTTACCGCAGAAGTAATATTTCCACCATCCTTGATGTGTATGATTGCTTCTGAAGAGCCTGCTTTCCAATTTTTATCAATCTCCCTGATCTCCTTGGCAAAGCGAAATAGATTTTCGTCTACCAAAATGTATTGGGGATTAAATGCAAGAGAAGCGAACTTTGCTTCAATAAAATGAACGATTTTTGTGAATAATATTTTTTAATAACTTTCTCCCTATCTACCTATCTAAAAAATCAACTATCTGTATGATGTGCATGTAAGCGCCAAAGTAATTAAAAAATAATAATAATTTTCCTCGATAGCTATGTGGTTTCGATAACATGGACGTTCACCAAATAGATCGTATTTATAATGCGTTGATATGCCAAATCTGGTTGCAAGTTTGATTAAATATGAATTTATACAACGTTTAATAAAATGACTTACAGTAATTGTAACGGCTTTGGGGAAGGAGGAAAACTCCAAACGGCGTGGGTGCCTCTTCTCAAGAGCTCTCTTGCCGGTTTTTCGTTCTTCTTGTCGCTATAGTCTTTTGAGTTTGGAGTAAAATTCACAACCGATACAATGCAAATGATTGATACTAGGTAAAGGAAAAATATTCCAGAAATTGGAATTGCGCGATTAATTTGAAAATGCGCAAACGAGAAAACCAACTCAGTTTTTCATCAGATAAATCGCCGTAAACTCCCGAACACCTAGATATAGATTTGCGTGATTCCATATATACCAAGGTGCTCATAAAGTTACAAATTGAAAATAAATGATTTATTTCTGGAATTCTGAACATATGAAAACGCAAATTTTCACTTTCAGATTTGTTCTTTTCAGTTAGGGTATTTTCACAATATCTATCAGATGTAGTTCAATGCCCAGCGTGGCTTGTGCCGGGGAAGTAGTTGTTTTCTGTTAGATATTAGATACAAATAAATCACATTTTTCATTTTTCAATTTTCATGGAGAATGTTCCCCTTTTCCACATATGAATACCTCCCAAGAGGTTATCTTGAACGATGGAAAATAGCGACTAAAGTTTGTCTTTCAGTCGCAATAGATTTTTTCTGCATTCATGCAAAAAGCAAAACTTTATTGAACTATATTTAGTGGAAAAAGAAGTTCTTTATTGCACTAGTGCAATAAAGTTTTTATTGCACTTTTCTGTCATTCAACTTCAACGTGCTGTCAGCATGACAAACATAAATGATCAAACCCACTACATATATAGGAGATATTCGGTGAGATTGGCAATACGTTTTAAACAGTTACGAATTTTATATTATTTTGTATTAGTGTTAGCAACTAGAGCTAAACAAATAATGCCTTTCCGAGAAAAACTCCATTACCAAAACTGATCCGCTTTGTTCCAAACTGATAGAGCAAACTGTCTGTACTATGACCAGACCTCGTGAAAACGCGCTCACGGCTACTATGATTTTGATTTTTATAATGCAACTGTTATAGAAACGTCAGTCAAAAATTATTTCTGACAATTAAAGAATTGAAAGTTTTAAAATGAGTATTATTAATGGCAAATAGATGATAGCGATCTGTTTCATTTTCCAACACCTAGTGCCGTACCTTAATATATCAATTTTGCGTTTTGCATGAACATAGAAAAAATGAAACTCGTGCAAAAATTGTTTAATGCACTCAACGTGTTGTCCAACAACGTGACAATTTCACGTCGAGTGCAATAAACACTTACTCTTTGCACTTGTTGCATAAATAACTATTATGAATATCCTATTCATATTTTAGAACAAAAATCGAGGGGTACCTTCTTTCGTTTTGTGGGAAATAGTTGTAGTCACGCAATTTTTAGTGAACGAACAAGAGAACAAGTACTACGCCAGTAATAAATTATAAAAAAAAACCCGCGGGGGAAACCGTAGCCACCTATAATTTAAAATTCAAACACGATTTTGGCAACGCCGTCCGCCCATGGCGAGCGTCAAATCGGGGGCGCGACACGCCACACGCGAAAATTCGTCGCTAACCTTTCCCAACGTGCCTCTCATTGTGCTCGAACCAAACAAACGAAATCGCGGGGGGAATGACCGACGAGAATTTTCGAATGAGGTTCAATGCCATGACTCCGCCATGTCATGCAATATTCGCGGCTGGGAAAATAAATAATGCATGATGAATGTCGGCGAAATTAGTGCATAATTTTTCTGTCTTTTCTGGAGCGTTCTTGATGGGAACCGGTATTTTGCCTCTTCGAGAATGTCTTGATATACTCGCTAGATTTGATGTCGAACACTGTTATATTCGTTCATGATTTTAAAAAAAAATTTTTTGAGATGCGTCATACTCATTTAAAGAAATGATGATGAACAAATTCTTGTTTGCGAGTTCATGAATGAATAAATAATACCATTAGTTTGCTAGGGTATTTTCGTACTCTAAGTATATCACTCAATGACTACGTTTATCTCGGCGGTCTCTATCCGCTTCAAATTCGATAGCATTGACTCAAGTTAAACCACCCCATTTTATGTCGCGATATATGAATGGATCGACGAATCCTATGCTTCAATCCAATTGAAAAATCTAACTTCACAGAGCAATGCGAAGCCCTCATCCATGTATCCCAAAACACGTTTTTTTCTACAACTGCTATGAAAAGTGGCGTATTTCTCATAGCCTACCTACTTTCAAAACCATGTATTGCCCATACTGTGAGAAATATTATTTCCCACGGCACTTTGCCCACACCACATACATTTATATGGAGAATCCAAATTCGACAAAAACCTAGTTGGCTGCTGTTCAGCTTTGAATAATTGTCACAACTGTCAGATTATAGAAGTTTTTAATTTCTTGAGGAAGTTTTTATTTGTCCTTTGATAAAAATCGCAATTTCCATTAAATATTATTTCAATAAGACATATACTTAATTATGATGAATAATATGGACACTGATAGTAGTGATGATTTTGATAATACTCCGCCAGAGATATTGGAAAAAGCTGCAAAAGTAACGTTATTGGCATACGAAAAATTTATGGAGTGGAGAAGAAATACAAAAATAAAATCTTTTTCGGAAAGTGTACTTTTGGTATACTTTGAAGAGATGTCGAAAACTTTAAAGGCGTCTACACTTTGGTCACAATATTCAATGTTGCGAAGTACTATCAGTATAAAAAATAACATAGATATTTCTACGTATCAAAAATTACGTTCATTTTTGAAAAGAAAGTCCGACAATTACGTCCCCAAAAAATCAAACATATTGACAGCAGACCAATTCCAGAGATTTTTAAACGAAGCTCCAGACAACGAATATCTACTAATGAAGGTAAGTTTATTAAGAAGAAACTATTTTTAGAATTCCTTTCGCTTTTTTCCTCGTATCAACATAGCTTTTTGTAATTAGTGTTTTTTTAATAGATAAAAAGAATTAGATAATTACTAAAAATTCTATTTCAAATTCTGCTATATAGAGCTATTTGTACTTTTAAACATACACATCAGTAAAACAGTTCGGTGGTGTACTGGATTGTGCTCTTGACTGCTACGATGGTGAGCGCGGGATCAATCCCCGTGCTTAACTAACCTTTTTTTATTTTTACATCCTGATATTTTTATTTTTTGTAGGTTGCAGTGGCTATTGGAGTATCAGGGGCATGTCGTAGAGAAGAGTTGTGGAAATTAAAAATCGATGATTTAGAGGATTTAAATTCAGCTCTACTGGTGAAACTGGATAACACCAAAACAAAAAAGCCAAGAACGTTCACTGTAACAGGAGAATTTTATAATATATATAAAAAGTATGCTGCTCTTCGACCCATTGACTTGCAAGAAAAGCGTTTTTTTTTAAATTACCAGCACGGAAAATGTACCAGACAGGTAGTCGGTATTAACAAATTCGGCAGTATGGCTAAGAAAATTGCAATTTTTTTAAAATTGAAAAATCCTCATCTGTATACAGGTCATTGCTTTAGACGTTCTTCGGCAACAATTTTAGTAAATGCAGGAGGGGACATATTAACCTTAAAGCGCCATGGAGGATGGCAATCTAGTAACGTAGCAGAAGGATACGTCGGAGAGTCAATCAAAAATAAAATTAACATTGCTAATAAAATCGTCAACTCTATTGAAAAACCACTCGAACTCTTTACCGAAATGGAGACAGAAAATGCACCATATATTCATCATCAACCTTCAACGTCTACAATTAATATAACAGAAAATTTACTAAAAAGAAATGACTTTCAGGGTTTGACCATACAAAATTGTACGAATTTTGCAATTAACTATAATTTTAAATGAATTATTGATTTGTTAAGAGGTAGGATAGCTATTTTGGGATATTTCAGTTTTGCAAATCATAAAAATAAATATTAAGTTACATTACTTGTATTCTTTGAATTTGTGCAGTTGTAAAAAAGTATAGTGTGCAACATGTGGGAAAAGTACTTTTTTTCACTCGTGTGTTTGCGGCACTCGCCTTTTAGGCTCGTGCCACAAACTTCCACACTCGTGAGAAAAGTTGAACTTTTCCCACTTGTTGCACAATATACTATTCCTTAATCAGTTGAATGAAAAAACTGCTCTCATCTTTGGACAACACGTTATTTTTATTTATTATTATTTTGTTCTCCATTTTGAGAAAGAGAATCTCATCCGATTACAGACAATAGGCCTTTTCATTTAGATGAGTTTTTAAGGCGCATGCGCTCATTTTGAGCCCCAAAGTCTGATTGGATATTGGGAAAGTGAATAGCCATTGGTTACGTTTTGAAACAATAATTTGAGATTGGCTCAGTTCAAAATTCGCGGTCTGTCAACTTTAATTTCATGACAACAACAATGTGCTTTGGCCCCAACAAAATGATCGATTGGCGTTCGTTCTCGTTATTTGTTACTGATAGTTGTTGTTTATTTTTATTTTTGTGCGTTTGTGATAATAATAATTATAGTGTAATACGAAAAAAGTGACTCAATTTATTACCTCGACTCTCGACTTTACTGTATTGTGTGAAAGCTACAATGGTATGGAAATGCTGTGTTTGTGGGAAAGAAAGGGGAAAAACCAAACTCGAACCTTTCACAGGTAAATTTTAGTTTACTTTGAAAATAAATTCAGAAGTCGAAAAATACTTCTTTTCTGTGACGGGAAAAAAGTTTGACATTTCATGTCTGTTGACAGGTAATAAAATATAACTTTTCATGAAATTACTTTTTTCCCCGAGAACAGGGAAAAAAGTGAGTGATTTTTTCTCGGATATATGTACAAATAGGTAAAGGTAGATATTAAATCGTCGTTTTTCTTGACACAGAAAAAAATAGTGTATTATACACGGGAAAATCATTAGATTTTAGCTCTCGGTCGGGAGACAACACAACGTCGAGCTAAAATCTTATACTTTTTTCCCTTGTATAATAAATAACTATATAGTTAGGTAATTTTTACCTAGTTTATACCACCAAAAACCTTTCATTCTTATACAAAATAATGTACCTACACGAATTTTTCTGATGGTGAATTTTCTTCTCCGTGTAAATTCAAGTAAACTATCCATGAGAAAACTCGGAAGGATTATTTTATTTCCTTTAAAAATATTAGCCGTCACTGCCGTTGTGGCTGTTAGGTAAACAAAGTTAGTCATTTGTCATCTAAATGAAAAAGCCTATAGAGACTATAAACAACCAATCTGAATTTGGCCAATTTTATATGACATCTGTCAATGTCAAACTCGTTTATCTCGTAATTTCACTTCTCTTTAATTCGATCTCTTGGGTCCAATTCTATATTTTATGAAATTTACTTGAGTGATTCAATTCAATCCGAAAACTGTATATTATTAAATCGATTAGATGGATCGGATCCAGTCAAGTCAAACCCATTTTGAGCGGATCCAAAATTGTGAGATAAACGTATTCTATAAGTATATAATTGTAGCCAAAACTATCAAAGTTCATAGTGTGTATTGGAAAGTATCGATTATTTCGAAAAAATCGTAAATATCTATACATTCTTATAGAGAAAATATGAGGCAAAGAGGATAAACTGAAAATTATAGTGTCCCCTTCTGATAAACAATAATATGAATGAAATTATATTAAAAAAACATTTAGAAGCGCTAAAAAGTAAAAAACAATTTCTTTAGATGTGAGTTACAGATTCAAAAGCTTGTCGCCTGATGTTTTCGGTTCGAATGCGAAAACGGCAAGCTTTTGAATCTCCAACTCACATCTAAAGAAATTTATTTTTTACTTTTTAACTCATTTGAATGGGAGCTTGTGTTTAAAAAGTATTTTTTTAAACAATAAAAAATAAATTGAAAAATTGCGAAGATTTAAAAAAATACAAATACTTTATAGAGAAATATTTGATCTTCAATATTGTGAAGAATCCCGAGCAATAGGAAGTTTGCTCGACCCCACAACTCAGGTATACGATACGAGGTGTGGTTGA
Organism: Chrysolina haemoptera; assembly: GCA_958298965.1. Lineage (NCBI taxonomy): Eukaryota > Metazoa > Arthropoda > Insecta > Coleoptera > Chrysomelidae > Chrysolina > Chrysolina haemoptera. The sequence goes on along the minus strand of OY282593.1, from coordinate 18,856,422 downwards.
AAAATAACGGTATTTCTGGTGTATTTTTAATACGCTTATATGTATCAGCTTCACTTGTATGTATGTAATGGGAACTTCGAATGTGATTTAACCCACTTCCAGACGTCCGAATTATTTGGAATTTGGCATGTTTTCATAATTTTTGGTGGCAATGCAGTATGACATTTTTGTTATAAAAAAAAAACAAAAACAAAGTGACAAAATGAAAATATTTGCTACAACTAATAAATATATTGACACCAAATTAAATATATTTGCAAAAACACTTTTTACCCGAACGGCGCCTCATTGAATCACTTCAGTAAAAATGCATTCGAGTTTTTAAGAACTTTTTTTTGAGTAGATAAATTATTCTGCAACAGTTAGTAGACTCCATGAAGTTCGACTCCTGTAACTCAGTCTCAATATTCGAAGAGTCCTTCTTTTTCGCTCATCCGCAACACCTTGCAATCCTTTTTATTATTTCGTTCCGCGGATAGAAAACATTAATGCAAATTCGCAGGATATACGTACAAAAAAAAGGTACTCGGAAAGTCACGTTCGAAAAGCGTACACGCAAACCGCTCATTCATTACAATTTATTTATAGCCAGCGTAACGATTGGGCCAACGTATGGCCCAAAGCCCAAAATACGACCATTAGGATAACATGAACCATGCTGGGGTAGGTCAGCATGCGGTGGGGTCCTGATTTTGTGCATGCTGGAAGCGTAATTTGGCCATTTCCTGTTTGGAAGTGTTGCTTCCGCTGGGCTCGATTTTCATTGAATATTAGAATGCGTATAATGTGGCAGTTGTTACCAAATTAGACTGGGAATGTTTTTCTCCACACTTGTTCGAAACTTCTAATAATTATTTAAATTCTTTCGAAAAAATATCTAACACAAAACAGTTACTGTCTCCTACGACAGATGGATTATTTTGAGCCAAAAAAGAATATTACCATATTTTACCATACTTTTTTGAGACCTAGAGAATGCAAAATTTCATTTTGAAAGTTTACTTTTTATAAACAGACGAAAACCCTGTCAGCCATGTTGGTATATGGATTATCTGTGCTGTGACGTCATACGTAAACAAGCATTTGATATGAGATAGTGAGAGACTTCTTTCTCCGTGAAAAGTCTGTAACCTACAACTACGTAACCCTGGCACATACACCATACACTTTTTGGGAGGTTCTATGAGGATTTATAAATAGATGTAATTTATAAGCATAGCTACGAAGGCGTAGAAGGGCCAACAACAAAATATTTTTCGAAACATTTGGAATTGCCACTTTGAACTGACAATTGCCACTTTCAATTGGCAATTGCCACTTTGAACTGGCAATTGTCACCTCGAACTGGCAATTGCCACTTTGAACTGACAATTGTCACTTTGAACTGGCAATTATCACTGAACTGGCAATTGCCACTTTGAAATGGCAATTGCCACTTTAAAATGGCAATTGTCACTTTGAACTGGCAATTGTCACTTTGAACTGGCAATTGCCACTTTGATCTGGCAATTACCACTTCGAACCGACCATTGTCACTTTGAACTGGCAATTGTCACTTTGAACTGGCAATTGTCACTTTGAACTGGCAATTGCCACTTTGATCTGGCAATTGCCACTTCGAACCGACCATTGTCACTTTGAACTGGCAATTGCCACTTTGGACTGGCAATTGCCACTTTGATCTGGCAATTGCCACTTCGAACCGACCATTGTCACTTTGAACTGGCAATTGCCACTTTGAACTGGCAATTTTCCCTTCGAACTGCCAATTGTCACTTTGAACAGAAACCTAGGTTCAAGGTAAAAAAATTACCGACCAGCAATATGTCTATTCTTGTCATATTTGTGCTTTCTGCTTCAGAAACGGTAACACATGGATTGAGGGTTTTCAGAAATATTCAATTATGAAAAGGCCACAATCACAACCACAATAGTCCAAGAGTGACATACGAAGTTTGTTTACAAATTGTATAACGTCACATCATGGCCGATAGCGTTTTCAGCGTTCCAACTTAAAAATAAAAAAAACGATTTCTAAATTGAAATTATGTAGCCATCTTGCACGTGTCGAAATAAATGGCAAACTGGCAGATTTCCTAATAAGGAAGTTAAGATTTATTGCTGGAGTGGAGCCGGTCCTGGACGCCCGGAAAAATTATTCTGAAGATGTGTATTCTTTCCTCAACCAATTCTGATTGTTTCCCTCAGATATGAAACTGGCAGAGTTCCTAATAAGGAAGTTAGGATTTATTGCTGGAGTGAAGCCGGCCCTGGACGCCCGGAAAAATTATTCTGAAGATGTGTATTCTTTCCTCAATAAAAGCTCTGAATTCAGTACAGATCAAGTCAAAGCAAGTATGGGAATGCCTTCAGAGCCTCAATGAACTGGCAAAACACAACAAGGTAACACTTGTGTGGGTGCCTGGACATAGAGGAATAGAAGGTAATGAAAAAGCAGACCAACTTGCCAGACGAGCTTCTGAACTACCATTCATAGGCCCAGAACCAGTGTTTGGTATAAGCAAAACCCGATGCGGAAACCTAATAAATGAGTGGAAGAAAACAAAACACCAAACATATTGGGACCAAATCGAAGGGCATCGACACAGCACAGCCATGGTGAGGCATTTAAGCCAAACACTGACGGCTGACACTCTCAACTTGAACAGACCTAAGATACGCATACTTACCGGCTTACTAACCGGACATTGCGGCCTTAGGAAACACGTGTACACCATGGGAATAAACAGAGAAACCGTGGAGTGCAGACTTTGTGGTGACGAGGAGGAAACAGCCTCTCACATCATCTTTGAATGCGATGCGCTGTATAACAAGCGCTATAGAATATTCGGACAGACCAACCTAGAAATAGGCATGAATCCGAAACACCTAGCAAATAGATTACTAAACCTGATAAAAGACACAGGCCTATTTAACTAAGAACTACTGACGACAGAATAATACAATAGACCCAAGATGGTCTCAGTGTTAAGGGTCACCCTCACGGGTAAACCCTGAATCTGGCTCGTCAGCCTCAAACCAACCAACCAACCATTCTTTCCTCAACCGATCCTGATTGTTTCACTCAGATATGAAACTGGCAGAGTTCCTAATAAGGAAGTTAGGATTTATTGCTGGAGTGAAGCCGGCCCTGGACGCCCGGAAAAATTATTCCGAACATGTGAATTCTTCTCTCAACTGATCCTGATTCCAACCCTGAAATTTGCAACTGGCAGAGTTCCTAATAAGGAAGTTTTCATATCTGGGGGAAACAATCAGGATTAGTTCACTCCAGCAATAAATCTTAACTTCCTTATTAGGAAATCTGCCAGTTTTATATTCCAGCATAACAAAGAGAATCGTTCAAGAATATAATTCACGACGTGTTTCGGATTTGTTTTTGGAAAAACACCCCCAAAACAAGAAAAGTCCCAGAGGAAAACGGTGGCAGACTAGGTCCTTTTGGTATCTATCAATACTGTTTGCCAATGGGCACTCTAACTATAAATATTATGGTTTGGAAGTAACCAATATAATCCCATTAAAAAAGTGGCCACCCTGTATAGAGTGTGTTATTTGTTCGATCATAAAATGATGCACGGAAAAGGATCCAAATATCCAACAGTATTTTGCAAACTACGTTCAAACATCAGTTCCAGTCGAAACACCCTGTACACCCGAAATAACTGGTTGTGGCTGTCGTTTCGAGCGCAATAAGGGGACCGTTGCGGAAGGTTAGTCACGACTTTTCGTAGGTAGCGTGAGACGCGGCCCAAATTTCGAGCACGCCATGGGCGGGCGGAAATGCCAAAATGATGTCATTTGCATTATTCAAGACCGGTGTTATTACAGGCAGACGCTCGGGACCGATAATTTCCTGGAATAATTCATATGTTATTGCTCCAATTCGCAGGTGAACCACGTTGAGCATTTAGACGAGAATTGATATTATTACTGCGGCTAATTAATGGAGCTATATAATTTAGGAGCGGCAGATGTTTTTGATTAATTAGGCAATTGAAAGGAAAAATAAAAGGGCTCGTGAAGTCGCTACTCATTGCAAATGGTGGGCTTAATTATATTTGAGGCATCGTACACAGTATGTCATTTCTGATGGAAGAGAATCTGATCACCCTCCAATAACTCGAGGAGTCCCCCAAGGGTCTATACTTGGACCACTATTATTCACATCTCTGATTTTTATTCTCATCTAGCTAACTGTCAAATGCATTTATATGCAGATGACACACAGGTGTATTTCAGTTTTGATTCTGAAAAAAGGACCTTAATAAATGACGACCTTGACAAACTTTATGACATATCAACCACACACGGATTGAAGCTGAACCCAGAAAAATCCAAAGCTATAATATTCGGTCCTCAAGCAAAGAGAGACGAAGTCCAATTGACTAGTCAATTCCAAATACGAGGTACGCCAATTTCCACTGTGAACGAATGTAAAATGTTAGGTGTATTGTTGGACAAAGACATGCGATACGAAAACACATAGTTAATATATGCAGAGTATCCTATTTCACTATGAGAAGTCTCTTCCCATACAGACATTTCGTGACAAATACATTGGAAATACAACTATGTGATTCTTTGATTCTATCCAAAATATCTTACTGTGATGCTATATATGGCACAGTTCTAACGAAATCTAATGTTTCCCGTTTACAAAGAGTTCAACATTTATGCTTGCGATTTTTGTACCTAATTAAAAAATACGATCATATCAGCCACATAAACAAAAATTCTGAAAAACTTAAGCTGGATTAGGTAAGAAAATTACATTTGCTCTCTCTTACACACAAAGTTTTGATTCATAAGAAGCCACACTACTTATTTGATATGGTGAAGCGTTTTGAAAATGTAAATAACTTGGAACGAGAACTCGACAAACTTTAGTTGTACCAAAATATTCTACGGCAATTTTCAGTAAAATGCTTGAATTGTCTATAATAATTTACCAAACAGTTTTAAAAATTACTCTATAATCAATTTTAAGAAAAAATTCTAATTGAGGAAGACAGTTCAGGACATTAATGAACCACTGCTATGCAAAATGGAACATGATTAATTAAGTCCCCTTGCAATAATTAATTATATCCTTTTTTTTATATCAATATTTTTTATATTAATTTTCCCGCTGCCGACACCATAGTTGCTTAGCAAAAAAACAGGTAAATGGCCTATATCATTCGTAGAATAACAAATCGAGACACATTTTTATTTATTATATTTCTTGGTAGAAGAAAATTTCGAACATTTTAATTCTTATTTGTATTAAATATCGAAATTCTAACAGAAGATAGGCACTAACAGAAACATTTCAATTCTTATTGAAATATATATTTATAATGAAATTCGAGCATTTCCCGGACTAGTCCGGAAAGTACGTACTTCCCGGACTAGTCCATGAAGTTATACGTTCTCAAAGAAAATGAAGTAGATACGAAGTTGTAGAATTTTTAAAATATTCGACATTTTCTGATAATATTTCATCAATGTTTCCAAGGCAACATACTGACTTTGAATATTTTACCAATATATGCAAATGATATTGTACCAATATCCCTAAATATTTTGGGGCCAATATTGCTTCCTCAATATTTCACTAATATTATTTGTATAATGTCCAAGTAATATTGTGCTAATATCCAGAAATAATTATAATTTTATCTCGCCAATATTACGTTTTAATATCTTTCCAATATTTTACCAATATTATTCCAATGTAAGTGTGCTACAGCGATTTTCTACTAATATCGCCTAACATTTTGAGGCCAATAGTGCTTCGAGAATATTGGACCAATGTTATTTTTTAAATATTGGACCAATATCGCCTAATGTTCACATTTTTTTTTCTCGCCAATATTATTATTTGAATATTTTGCCAATATTTTTACAATATTGTACTAATAATGTCCCAATATGGGTGTGCTACTTGGGTTAAATGACTACAATTCATGTGTAGGTAAAGATGCAAAACGAGCGAAGTTTGGTAATCCAGATATTAATCAAAATTTTTTAGCAGGGGCCGTAGTGGTCGTGATGTACGCGAAAGCACGTTGGCTTCGCATCCATAGGGGTTCAAGTTTCATCGCGGTCACCGGTCTAGTGCATTTAATCACACGTTTAAAGGTCTTCCTTGAGCTCGCACAACTCTCCCAAAGACTTCCGAGTGTTACTCGTAAGGGTGCTGCCGGTTGATGAAAAGAACAAATTTTAAAAAAAAATGTTCCAACAAAAGAATAATAGATGAATTGATAACTCAATGTTTTATCCAAAAAGTGGAAGAAATCGTATTTTTATTAGATAATAATTAATACGTTTTAAATATGAATGTGAATTATAATCCATAACCCACTAGTGTGTTATTCAATAGTTTACTTGTCTAAAATGAAATTTAATTTTGACAGTCATAACTGTCATGTGTTGGATAAATAAATAAATATGTCAATAGTTGAAATTGGGCATATACTTGGCGTAAGGTCATAATTTCATCGATTACTTTGTTCTAAATAGGAGTCTCGTTCTTAGGATAACTCCAGTACCAACTAAGAGAGCACACAGTAAAAAAAACATTGAAATTCCCAATTAAATATTGTGTAATTTTATATTTAATAATTATGTAAGTTTCCTCGAAACTAATGAATTTTAAGTGAAAAATTATGTTATTTTCATTAACTTATCGTGTCATATCATATCGAAAGTCATGTGAGATTACTCATGTCGTAAAAAATTTTCAAAATTTCTGTACATTTACATTGTAATTTCACACTGCGTTTTTACAATTTTTATTGTAGAGATACGGTGTAATACTACGTTTTAACTGTGTTTTTACATTACTCACAGTATTCTTACTATGTGTTTTCACACGGAATTTTTGCTCTGTATTTTCACATTGTTGGCTGTTTTTCTACAATGTATATTCTCATTTCTTATTGTATCTTCAAGTTTTTTTACTGCATTTTCAAACTTTTTTCTCTAACAGGAAAAAAGTTTGACATTTCATCTGTGTCGACAGGTAACAAAATATAACTTCTTATGAAATTACTTTTTTCCCGGGAAGAAAGTGAGTACTTTCACATAGGTAAAGGTGATTTTAGAATTTTTTTTCCGTCACAGAAAAAAATTGTCTATTATAAACGGGAAAAATATTAGATTTTAGCTCGAGGTTGTGGTTTTTGTCTCTCGACGCGAAGCGGAGGGAGACAGAAAACCAAGAGCATAAATAACTATATTTTCACATTGGTTACTGAATTATCACATTATAATGAATATTTCCAAATAATTTTATCATGTAGGTGCTTTTTAACCTGTATTGGTTTGTTATATAACAAAATGAAATTAAAAACTGTCAACTTTGAAGGATAAGGAAAGTAATAGGTGAATAATGAAGTCTTATCAAGATATGGAAATTGTGATAAATAATCATGGACTGATACTGTTTATGAAGGTTATTTATTGTACCAGAAGTACCTCAATACAACAAAATAAAGACTACATATCAATTAAGATATCAATCTTGAAATTTCACAAATTTATGAAATTAAATACTGTTTTCTTCACTGGGTTAACCTTCTTACTTTTCAATTCTGTATAAGGATGTATTTTTAGTATCATCCTTTGGAGTAGCTCCAGAGTGACCATAAAATCCATCGGATACTAAATATTCAATATAGAATATAGGGCGAATGTCCTGTTTCCAGTCCAGTTTCTAGGCATGTATTGATGTAAGTCATATTTTCTTATTGACAAACAAACAAAAGTACACAAACCACGCTTAAACATTATTAATCTTCCAGTCACAAAAAAAAACACAAATTATGAATGTATTGAGTGAAATAATGCCGTTTTCTTGGCCCGTTCACAGTGTATGTCTCTTCCACGAGTTCCACTGAACGTGTGTGCATGCGCACCCTGCGCAGCTGTACATCGATACCAATCCATGACATAACCGACCAACCCCTGAAATCGTAATATAATGGACTAGCCCAAACGCATCAAAATTTATTTGAATAACATCTAATGTGAAATTCATTTTCACATGAGAAGACGTGGAATATTGGTTGGCTCTTCCAGTATTTACCGTGTATTCCGTACGATGACGTAACAAATAAAATAAAACACCCAATACTTACTCTGTGATTTCACATAATATGTGCTTGTTTTCACACTACTCCTACTGTACCGTACCTCTACAAAGCTTCTCATGTGAAATGGAGTTTTACTCCGTATTTTCACTTTGTGAATATTTGATCACTGGTTTTCTAATGTAGAATAACATGAATATGAATTTTCACTTGACATATATTGTGAAAATAAATTCTCATGTCGAGATCTGTGAAAGTTTCATAATTAATTATTGAAAATTACAACGATTTGTATCAGTGGCAGGCACAGAACCATCTACCTGCTTTCGATTATATCATAGTGCATGGTTTTCAACTGTGGTTGATAGTTTCACAAGCATTGATTCAGTTAGGACTACTAGTTCTCAAATTATTCAAGAAAGGACAACTCCACTTTCCCTCTAACATGTACGTCATTTGAGCGGAATGAAAATGCGACCAATCTCTTGAAAATCTCTTGGAGCTACCTCAAGATATAAGAGGAGCTCAAAGTACCCAATGATAACAAAAGCAATTCATCATTCGAAACAGTTGAGTAATTTGCCACCAATTTACTCTCTGCATTATCAATCATCCCACATAAAATTTTGTTTCCGTTTGTTAAATTGCTTGGAAATACTTTAATAACAATAATTCGTTACTACAATTACTAGATTTCATATGGTATTCGGAGCAGTGCCAGCGGTGTACTTGTAAAACCTCAAATTGAGTATGAAATATTTATATTCACTTATCTAAATATCTAAATAATACCGAAATGATGTTTCAACGCCATTATATCGTTTTTCAGGAAATTAGGACCAGTCACGAACAGTCAGCTGATATCTAATGATCATTTCGGCTGAAATTGGATTTTAAAAATTTTGTTACCAGGACCGTCTTTAGTCACCGTGGTATTTATGATACATTTCCTTTAATGCAATAGGTTACTTTGAAAACAGTGAACTCAAAATGTGTTAGTGAGAGACATGTCTATGTGAGTATGCAGATTTACTGATAGATAGTTTATTTCACTACGTTATATAATAAAATGTTTGTAGCAAGTCAAAAAATAGCATACAATTAATAGTCAGTTAAACAATTAAAATAAAAAAAAAACAGAAAACACAATACAAAATATAAAAACAAGAATGAGTGTGTTTACATTAAAAACATTTTTTTACATTCATGCAAAAAGCAAAACTTTAATGAACTATATTTAGTGGAAAAAGTTCTTTATTGCACTAGTGTCATAAAGTTTTTATTGCACTCATCTGTCATTCAACTTCAACGTGCTGTCATCATGACAAACATAAATGTTCAAAGCCACTACATATATAGGAGATATTCGGTGAGATTGGCAATACGTTTTAAACAGTTACGAATTTTATATTATTTTGTATTAGTGTTAGCAACTAGAGCTAAACAAATAATGCCTTTCCGAGAAAAACTCCATTACCAAAACTGATCCGCTTTGTTCCAAACTGATAGAGCAAACTGTCTGTACTATGACCAGACCTCGTGAAAACGCGCTCACGGCTACTATGATTTTGATTTTTATAATGCCACTGTGGTTATAGAAACGCCAGTCAAAAATCATTTCTGACAATTACAGAATTGAAGTTTTAAAATGAGTATTATTATTGGAAAATAGATGATAGTGATCTGTTTCAATGGAAATCGATAGTAATAATCAATTATTTAAGTTGCGCTTTTCATTTTCCAACACCTAGTGCCGTACCTTAATAAATCATTCTTTGCTTTTTGCATGAACGTAGAAAAAATGTTGTATGCAACTCGTGCAAAAATTGTTTATTGCACTCAACGTCAAGTGCAATAAACACTTACTTTTTGCATAAATAACTATTAAAATCCAAAAAATTGTTATGGACTATTCTGAGAGAAATCAAAATATCCATTTTTTGCAAAAACAAATGACATAATATTATGCATAAAATTATCTATAAAAAAGGTATTTACAGTAAATTCAAGTTAAACTCAAGCCAGTAAACAATAGTGGTAAAGACGTGATCAACGCGTGCCTTGCTCGTGATCGAGGAAAGGCGAGCCGCTATTGGTCTATGTTTCTCAGGCAGGTATGAGTGGGAAACACGCCCTGCCTATTTCACCAATCCGACATCGACGATCACGAAGTAACAGCGTGCATTTGTTTTGATGCGGCTTGACCTAGAGTTCTATAGACTATACAAATTTTTTTCCAAAATGCACCGTTTTCCAGTAAAATTTGCTCGAAATTCGAAAAAATGCGATTTTCTCAATTTTCAGAGCTCTCTCATTCAGTCACATAATGATATTTTCAGGATCACCTTGTCCCAAATTATTCATACAGTATCGGAAAGTTTTCATCTTGGATATGGTGGTTTCATAAGAGCGTAAAGAATAGATTGCTATATGTTGAGAGAGCATTACGATTTCTCCTCTACTCGTTCGAGGAAGGGATGTCGACGTGAGCTGTTAATTCGTCGGGCGAGGTAACAGGAGAGGCGCGCAGTAGTCCGTAGCGTTTCTGAAGACTCCTATCTTCTCATGCAAACATAATATTCGAGTATTTGTGTACCTAAACTATGTTTTGTCGCACTTCACGGAGATGTTTGTGAATGATCTGAAAATCATAAATAATTTAGTGAATATGGAATTATTATACTGAAGCAGCAACCCATACTCTCTTTGGACTATATGCCACAATTTTAAAGTAGTGTGACAGGTCCTACATGCCAAAATAGAAACTTTGTTTCACTCCTGCCTCATTTTCAACCTACTCATAAAACCAGCATTCTCTTCAGTAAATGTTGAAAAAAAAAATCGCTTATTTATATATCTTGCATATACAGTGTGACCCATTTAAGATGGAAGCATCCTTCTAAAACTTACATTTTTCAACCGATTGGATTTTTTTTCGTTAGGTAGACATTCAAAAAGTCCACCAGGACACCAAATTTCATGAATAAATCTCCATTTCCAGGGCCAACTTATCTTATTTTTCAAGGTAAAATATCTAAAAAAATTACTAGCGATTTTTTTATAAAAAATCTGACTACACCACTAGATTCGTGACATTTTCAAATGGTTATTGTGGCTATTACGTTGAAATGCGTCAATCCATAAAAAAGTTATAAGGGAATTAAATTTGAAAAATATGCCGTTTAATCAAGCCACCAATTCATTTTCAGAACTTTTATCGAAATTCGGAATACAACACTGTATTTAGGAGGTCGCGATATATCACTGGTCGAAATTTCTGTTCATAAATAAAAAATCATAAGATAATAAAATTTGAGAAATATGTAAATGGAATTTCAAGAAAATGTCATTTTATCTCATAATTTTTATTTATCAACAAATTTCAATGAAATTGTAGTCAGTGATATTTCGAGACTCCCTTAATCTGTTTGTGTAGTCAAAGTTTGATAAAATTTCTGAAACTGAACTGAAACGGCATATTTTTCAAATTTCATTCCCTCATAACTTTTTTTATTGATTTACGCAATTCAAAGTAATTTACATACGAACCATTTGAAAATGTCGCGAATCCATTGGTGTAGTCACATTTTTATAAAAAAATCGCTAGTAATTTTTTTACATTTTTTTCCTTGAAAAATAAGATAAGTTGGCCATGGAAATGGAGATTTATTCATGAAATTTGGTGTCCTGGTGGACTTTTCTACCTAACGAAAAAAAAAATATATCATTACAATCGGTTGAAAAATTTAAGTTTTAAAAGGGTGCTTCCATCTTAAATGGGTCACACTGTATGTTCAATAAAACTATTGTGAAGTGCAAAACTCACTTACTTCATTTTTCATGTAGGCTGTGTATGAGCGATTATTTTCAACTTTTACTGAAGAAATTGCCGAGATTATGGGTGGGTTGAAAACTGAGGCAGGAGTAAAACCCAGTTTTTTTTGGCATGTATAAGTGAGATTTGTCTCACTAGTCTAAAATCGTTGCATATAGTCCAAAGATGGTACTGATTCCTGCTTCAGTCTTAACTATCTCATATCAACTGAAATATCCATGACTTTTGGATCCTCCGTAAATATAGTAAAAGGGTTATGTTATATTTGCATGAGGAAGTAGAAGTGTTCAGGAACGATACACTCTTTTTCTTTTACTATAATTTTTAGCCAAGTTATGACAAATCTAATTTTTGGCCCTGCCGGAAATTGCAGTGGCGGATTAAAGCGAGCCTGAAATTTGATATCGGAATTCAATCAGGTTTTTTGAGAAAACGAGTGCATTTCGTGAGTATATTTCTTGGGGAGAAAATCTTATACTTTCGAAACAACAGCAAAAAAAAAATTTATTTTTATTTTTATTTGTAAAAAAATGTTTTCTAACAATATATGACGTCAAGTAGTCATGTCTCCACTTGTGGCTTACATTTGTCTGTGGTTACTGTATATACTACTCTTGCAATACGCATTTAGTTCCTAATAATATAATGTATTCGTGAAATTATCTGAACGAATATCCCCAAAATGCCAAGTTTTCATAATACTTTCACCTTGCCAGGCACTCAAACTGTGTTGCTGTACAAACCACCACTCGAGCAACCTCTCGTGGTAAGCAACACTTTTCGTGCCAGCAAGGTGAAAGAGATTTTGTGAAAATTCTGCAATTTGTCGGGATATTATATTACTGTTAGGTATGCGCTAGGGAATTTGACGATATATTATTTTCTTTTCCATTATCATAACATAATCTTATGACACAGAAGGAGAATATATCGTATAGATGACGGGACCAGTATTCAGTTCAGAATTAATTCACATACGACATGAATACCGACTGCCAATACAAATCTCATTTCGTTCTGTTGAAAACAAACACAATGCTCTTATTGACAGCTAACTTGGCGATAAACAACACTTCATACAGGCGCTTCTCACAGTTTCACTGACTTTACGTATTTCGCATATCCAATATTTAGTTATCCATTTTGTATAATAAGTGATTTCTGAGTATCTCGTTTACGATTCCAGACATGCATTGTTCCTTCCTTTCATTCAAGTTGTTTGACAGTGTTTTTGTACTCGCTGCATGAATGACACTACTATTTCCATCTATTTTCATTCTCGTTCAGCCGCTCAATCAGATACGCAAACAAATTATTGTAATAATAAATTGAATTCTGTCGCGTGAGATTTGCATATAATGTCGTTAAAAGCTCATATTTGAGGCCATTGTGACTTGATTCTATTTGTGTTTATGATCGTGCAAGTCTGGTTACAGGTGCTTTTTTTCCAACTTTTTTCAGCAGTCTCGGAAAAATATAAATGAGATGTTATTAGATTTATAATAGCGTCTAGATGATTTTTGAAAAAAAAAAACGTTTCGCCCTGTTATCACTCGTTGTAGGAATAAACTATGTACAAAAACGAATGATAATATATTGAAAAGTCCATCACAAGTCTATCATCTAAAACATGTCAAACTGCTGTCCCATAATTTTCCTAGGTACACGCCCAAGTAGCATTTTGGCGACGACAACCACATAATACACCAAAATTAACGTTGTAGTTGGTGTAGAAATTAGTCATTTATGAAACGACGCTCTCTAAACCACTGGTCAACGTTGTTTTAACGTTGAACATGACATCAGTCAAGCTACGACGTTGTCATAACGTTTACTCAACCGACTACAAGTAGTAAATATTCTGGGAATGGGAATAACCGTCTGAAATCGTTTAAGTGACAACTTAGGTTATTTTAAACGTTTTCCCGACAGTAAAGCGACCTTGTGAGATTCAACTAAGGAGTGGGTAACTTTTCAGTTGAGTTCAAAACGTTTTGGCGCAGTCATCTTCACAACTAACCTTCCTTGAAATATTTACTGCAGAGGACATGTAGGCCAAATTTAGATAATGATGATTTACCCAATTTATTATATTTTTTTCATTTCAGTGACAAGGATCATTGCTTGCTAAATTGTTTGACAGAAAATGTATACAGTGCGGCTTTTTATAGTCCCCCCCCTGTTAACTTTTGAACGGTCTGACGTAGAGCGATAAAAAAAACCGTTTCGAGGGTTTCACCGATACTACCTTTTGAAATACAACGCATTGTGATTGCTCGATAGATGGCGCGGGGGGCACAAAAACCTAATTTTGGGGGTCGAATGACACATCGTTGAAAAGAGAATTGGATTCTCTTTTCAACCATCTAATTTTTTTAAATTTCGTTAATATATTTTTTCACAATAAGCATTTGAAGTGTCAATGTAATAAAAAGAAAACAAACTATTATGACATGTAGTATTTAAATAATTAGAAGCAAAATTGTTGTCAATTAACGAAGCAGGTGTTCGAAATGTCCACGTAATACTTCTTGACAATAAAAAATTCGATTCACAAATTCCTGCCGAACATTATTCAACATGTCTGCAGTTATACTAGCACAAACCCGTGTTATTCGTTCTTTAAGTTCTTCCAAATAGTTGGATTGTTGCTCATACACTTTGGATTTGACGTATCCCCACAGAAAGAAGTCACAAGGTGTAAGGTCTGGTGATCGTGACGGCCATTCGATTGGTCCACGACGTCCAATCCATCTCAAAGGGTACGTTACATCCAAATACTCTCGAACTTGACGTTGGAAGTGAGGAGGGGCCCCATCTTGCTAGAAGGTGATGTGTTCCTGAAATTCTTTCTCATTTTCTTCTAATATTCCAAGTATGAGTGGTTCAACCGTATCTCTTAGTAAATCCAGGTACAAATTACCGTTTAAGTTTTCTTCCAGAAATAAAGGGACCTACAATATGGTCTCCCAGAATTCCAGCCCACACATTTACTTTCTGTGGGAACTGTGTGTGACCTTCTCGAAAGATATGGGGATTTATATCACTCCAGTATCGCACATTTTGTGTATTCACATTTCCGTTCAAAAAAAAGGTACTTTCATCTGAAAAACAAATATTCCTAATGTAATTGGGGTTCCTAGCTATCTTTTCCTCCATAATTTCACAAAATTCCATTCTTCGGTCTGGGTCGTCTTCTGTGAGTTGGTGTAACATTACTAATTTGTATGGATGGAACTTGTGTTTCTTCAAATATTTTTTTACTGTAGCTGTTGAGACCCCAATCTACTTGCTACACGAGAGGTACTTTGTTGCGGATTTACCACCATTTCGGCAATTATCGCAACCTTTGTCTCTTCCGGAATTGATTTTCGACCAGCTCCACCTTTCCTACGAACACTGCCAGTTCTGTTGAATTTTTCAACTAGTTCCCTCAAATATTTCCGAGTTATAGGATGTTCAGGAAATTTTTCATTAAAAATTCTCTCCGCTTCGTGGTAGTTCCGATGGGCCTCACCAAAATTATAAATTGCTTCAATTTTTTCTTCGAAAGGACGTATACGAACCATGATGATATCAAATATTCAAAGTTAATAATTATAAGTAGACAAAACTCCTCAGTGAATATGAATACAATAATTCATCAATCCATTGTACTTTTATAGGTAACTAATTAATTATTGTCATTTAAACAAATCCAATAAATAGTCCTTTCGTAGTACCTGTTATTACTTTTGTCATTAAAAATAAATGAAATGGGTATAATTTCGATATCCTAATTCCTAATTAAGCTTTGAAAGGAATTGACCGTATTTCGTGGTATTGATTGCAATTGTGAATCACTAGAACAATTAAGGTCTTTTTCTTCAAACATTATTATTTTAATACCACCCAAATTATTTTCCGTTCCATTATTTTACATCAAACTCTTCAAAAGTTATTGAGGTAAGGTAAGGAAACGAATTCAGATCCGCTCTTACACTTGACACTTCAAATGCTTATTGTGAAAAAACCTGTCAACGAAATTAAAAAAAAAATTAGATGGTTGAAAAGAGAATCAAATTATCTTTTCAACGATGTGTCACTCGACCCCCCATGCCATTTAAAAAAATTAGGTTTTTGTGCCCCCCCGCGCCATCTATCGAGCAATCACAATGCGTTATATTTCAAAAAGTAGTATTGGTGAAACCCTCGAAACAGTTTTTTTTTATCTCTCTACGGCAAACCGTTCAAAAGTTAACAGGGGGGGGGGGAACTATAAAAAGCCGCACTGTATATAGTAAAGGAAAAAGGACTAGAATGATCCTAACCTAACTTTCGGATCGTAAATGAAAAGTGCTTACAAATACACTGCCTTCTCATACAGACAAAAAAAAAATAAGTCGTTAAGAAATTTCACGGGCACAAGCTAACATGAAGACAGGCAGTTTTGAAATCTTAAGTTTAATTTCTTTAGGAACAAGTGCCAACCTGTATAGAGAGATATTAATGAAAGCAACTACTTTTTCAGAGGAACAACTGTTTATAGCCAGGAGAAACAACTGTGAAGCAAATTGTATTCGTTAGTTAAAATTGGTTCAGTTTTTGGTCCGATAAGCAACTCCAGTCGCGCTTCGGGTATAAAGTTAGTTGTCTGGCAGACTAACGTTAAAAAGTAGTATAATTTTAGTTATCTGACAACCAAGGTCGCGTTACAACTTGTATACTCCTACGCCATATTGGAAGTGTAAATCTCTTTGGAAACATGGTCAGCCATTAAAACTTGGAATGTAAAATAAACATTTACTAAGGATTTTGAAGCCTCATTTTATTTTCTAGAAATAATTCTTAAGTATTCCGTTTATTTCACGCTTGAATGGATATAAACATTAAAAATTGTTTTTAAAAATATATATTTTTTACTCTTGACATTTGAAATATTCGCAACAGATTGAAAGCCCGCGTGTTTATTAGCATGAAACAATGGTATATTTGACAGTAAAATGTAATGCGTTGGCAATTTCTGTTTCGTAATCGTTATTTTTCGGTAATATTGAGCATGAAATATTTCGATATTAACTTGCGGTAGTAGTTGCCAGAAAGTTTTTTATCAGTGTCCATTTGGCCATAAGTAATTATTTGGTTGATAAATCAACTATTTTCTTAACACCATAGAAAATAAACTGTCATTGCTGCTTGAGAGGGCGCTGGTGTGCAGTTGTTCTTAAGTAAATTCAGCAACGTTTAGGAAACGACCAACTGCTACCTACAGTTGCAGCAGAAACGTTGTAAAAACCCAAAAATTATTGACCAAATTGGTGTAAAACAGGGTTGTGATAACGTTGTGTTGACGTCGGCAACGCAACTTATGTTTGGTTGCACAACTTTTCCAACACGTTGCCGCAACGTTGAATTGCTACTTGGGATGGTGGCTCTAACACGACCGAAAAAAATTCAGAAGTTATAAACAATTTAGTAAAAAGAAAAAAAGGGGTTTGGTTTTTTGCAAATATCTCAAAAACCAATTGAGCTTTCGGGAATGTTAAAAAAGAGAGGAGACAATGTCCCCACTCTCCACTCTCGGAAAAACGGCCTAAAACGGCAACTCTCACTTAGGCAAGCCACGCCTTCTTCGGGCACTTTCAGAAGAATATTCATTTAAACATATTGAATATGAAAATTTAGAAAGGAAATAATCGAGGGACTTATGAATGAAAAATGGATCGGGGGCTCGCCAAAAAAGCTTTAATTAAACGTACCCATCATTTTGTTACAAAACAGTATCGGAAACTTTTCATCTGTGGTGTAGACAGAAATCTACGCGTGCAACAAGGAACGCAATGATATGATAATACCACATGAATAAGAGAGACGCACTACTGCGCGCCTCTCCTACTACCTCGTCCGACGAATTAACAACTCACGTCGATATCCCTTCCTCGAGCGAGTAGAGGAGAAATTATAATGCTCTCTCAACATATAGCAAGGTTTTCTTTACGCTCTCATAAAACCACCATACCACAGGTGAAAAATTTCCGATACTGTATAAAATTCCATGTGACTTGAAAGCTCGTCACGAGAATAATTCTTGACAAAGATAAATTCAAATTCATACTTCGAGCGAAAAGCTTTTATATTATATGAAATTTTATAATGTAACTAAATGATGGGTTAATTTATTCCAAATTTCATTTTCTTCTTTTTACCGTATTTGAATAATAGTTATTTATTAGACAAGGAACAAAGTATTAAATTTTAGCTCGAGACCGAGAGCTAAAACGCAATTTTTAATGACAGTTGTAGAAAAACATCTTTTTTGCTTCGGACTTCCATCGTCTTAATGGTTGAAAGATTTCTACTTCTTTCAATTTTTCACTACGTTTCAATTGCTTGAATCTGCAATCGTCTTCAGGTGAATACTGACAAATTTTGAATCTACACGATGTTTTATAGGTCTGCCGGTAATTACGTTGTAAATTACGCGCGGTCTTGTGGCGCGCGTGTTTTCGCGCTAATTCTCCCTCCAAACCGTTTCGTCAGCTTTGACGTAGAGAGCCTTTATACCAATGTTCCCATAGAAGAATCCCTCACCATCATCAAGAGGAAACTTGAAGAAGACATCGAGCTTCAAGAAAGGACTGACCTTCCCGTACAAGCGATATTGGAACTACTGCAGTGCTGCCTTCATAACTCTTACTTCCAAGAAAAGGACCCTTTCTTCTCCCAAACTGATGGACTGCCGATGGGATCTTCTCTTTCTCCAGTAATCGCCAACATATATATGGAGTGGTTCGAGGAATTGGCTATTAGAGAGGCAGACTACAAACCAAAACTGTGGCTAAGATACGTGGACGACACATTCATCATATGGAGCCACGGAGATGAACACCTTGAGAATTTCTACTCAAGAATAAATAACATCAGGAATTCAATCAAGTTCACAATGGAAAAGGAAACTAACAGTACCTTGCCTTTCCTCGATGTGAAAGCTGAAAGAAAAGACAATGGTATCCTCACCTCTGTTTACAGAAAAAAGACACACACTGGACAGTACCTCAACTATGGCTCCAACCACCCGAATTCCACGAAGAGGGGCATTATAAGAACGTTGATGGAGAGAGCAATGTGTATTTGCAACAACCAGGAGTCTCTGGATGCGGAAATAAACCACATAAAGAAGGACCGACGCCAAAACGGATACCCCGAGAAACTCATAGAGGAAGTTCAGAAACAACTCAAAAGGACCAAGACGGTCGAAGAACGATCACAAAACCCCATTCTTGTCCTTCTCTACATTAGGATTAAAAGGATCGGAAACAAATACAATATCAAGAGTTGCTTTTAATCCGGCAGTACTTTACGAAGTTTCCTCACCAAAACGAAACCAGAGAACGAAACAGAATCCAGCAAAAACTGTATTTACGAGGTCCCATGTGAATGTGGAGATTCCTATATCGGAGAGACCAAGCGGCCATTATCTGTAAGAATACCTGAACACAAAAAGTGGACTCAACGGGGGGAAACATCTAAATCGGGAATAGCCGACCACGCGTGGACAGAGCACCATCGAATTCTTTGGGACGAGGCTAATGTTCTTCGTAGAGAAGAACACTGGTTTAAACGCAAATTCATTGAAACCGCTTATATCGAGGCTGATGGTGCTTTCAGTCAACCGAGCGTGGAAATCAAAAACGTATGGAGGCCGCTAATGAACCGTTTTGGAGGGAGAATTAGCGCGAAAACACGCGCGCCACAAGACCGCGCGTAATTTACAACGTATTACCGGCAGACCTATAAAACATCGTGTAGATTCAAAATTTGTCAGTATTCACCTGAAGACGATTGCAGATTCAAGCAATTGAAATGTAGTGAAAAAGTAGAAATCTTTCATCCATTAAGACGATGGAAGTCCGAAGCACAAGTAATCAAGTTACTACATCGTCTACAACCTTCAAAACATCTTTTTAACTAGCATGCGACGCCTATGTCAAACCTTCTCCAAAAATTTTCCCCGCATAGCCAGGAAGTCTCTCTTTCCGGCTACCGTCGTACATGCAGGAGGGTCATTAGAATACGCGAAGTTGAAATTTGAATTCGTACGCACGCGGAGGAACTGCAAACAATACGGCGATCGGCATGCGGTGGAAAATTAATCGTACTCATATTTTCCGTGACACGCGGGGACATTTCAAATCGCCGTTGCGTGGCTCTTTGCCTATTTGCCATCGAAGCGTCGCTGGTAGTTTCAATTTGTAAGATTTTTTGCTAGAACTGATGGAGGCATTTTCCAAATATAAGGATTTTCTGTACGTCTTTGCAGTGTTTTCTTCGAAGCGGATTCAATGCAAAAATGTCTTTTAATCCAGTAACGACAGTCAAACTCGAGCCAAAAGTGAAGAATGAATTGTAGCACTCTGAAACTCGGCACATGCCAGTCGATATCATGTATTTTTAGAAAAAAAAAAAAATGGTTTACCAAATAATCAGGGAAAAAAAAATATATATATTTTTTGTTGTTATTTCAGAAAATATAAGATTTATCAAAAAACGATTTCGATAGGTAAAGAGATAATTCAATTCTCCACAAGAATGATTTTCAGTAATACCTTATGAAATACGCTCGTGTTCTCAGAAAACGTGGTTTAACGTCGACGTCACATTTCATGGTCGCGTTAACCCGCTACTGCCATTTCCGGCAGGGCTGACAGTTAGATTTATCATAGCTTTTCTAAAAAGTATAGTAAAGGAAAAGAAAAAGTGTATATCGTTCTTGAGGACTTCTACTTCCTTATGCAAATATAATATGTGAGTATCTGAGTATTTATTTATTTATTTATTTACAGAAAACAAACAGGTTTACACCTCATTATAAGTTCTCTACTAAAAAATAAAAATTGGCAAGGTAACAGTAATAATAGCGAGTAATAAACAATGAAAAATAAATTCAATGAATAATGAAAGAGCACTACTCATAAGTCCAGTCAATATCTCTATTTAAAAGGTTTCTTAAGTTAAGGTTGCGCGTATTAACTCACTTTTGAATTTGTGGAGGCTCACCCCAAAAAATCCAGATGAAGATTGAACAGAGAATTAATTACATAGGGCTTGCATGTGATCTAATAACTTGTTACTTTTATTTGCATTAACTGAAAACAGTATTGGGCGCGGACGTAGGTAATTTAATGGGATGAAAAATTTAATTTCTGATAACAGATATGGACTTTCAATGAAATTATTCAATAGTTTGAAGATAAATAGAATTTTGTTGACCTTTCTTCTGTGCTCGAGTCGACCTATCTCGAATTCTTCTCTTATCGGTTGAAAAGATTCATAACCTGGGTTTACTCCGTTCTTACGGTAGTACAGATATTTTAGGAACTTGTTTTGTATCGTTTCTAGTTTTTTTTTTTTGAGTTTTGTTTATGCGGATCCCAAATGATTGATGCAAATTCAAGATGACTTCTTATCATAGCATTGTACAGCACTTTAATTGAGTTGGTAGTTTTGAATCTGGTTGAGTTGCGTTTTATGAATCCAAGTAGTTTCAATGCTTTGTTACAGATTATGTCTATATGATTATTGAAATTAAAGTCACTAGAGTACCCAAAATGTGTTTTATCCCACTTCACATAACCCTTCTACGATATTTTCGGAGTATCTGAAAGTCATGGATATTTTAGTTGATATGAAATAGCTATACTGGAGCAGGAATCAGTACCCTCTTTGGACCATATGCAACCATTTTAGACTTGCGAGACAAGTCTCACTTATACATGCCAAAGAAAACACTGGGTTTTACTCCTGCCTCAGTTTTCAACTCACCCATAATACCGGCAGTTTCTCCAATAAATGTTGAAAATAATCGCTCATACACAGCCTACATGAAAAATGAAGTATGTGATTTCAAGCTTGAGGTTTGCACTTCACAACAGTGTTATTAAACATATACGCAGGATATGAAATAATAATAATAATAAAAGTACTTTATTGGTTACCCAATAGGCTACCGACCGGGGTCCTTCAGCCTGTTACATACATACATACATTCGTAAGTCATTGATATTTACATATTTTACGTATAGGTATATATATATAAAAATATTAATTTGCAGGTTTGAAAAAAAAAATGAGATTTTGTTAATTTCCTGGCCTTTCTGCTAAAGTGGTGAGGCATATAATAATAATAATAATAATAATAATAATACCTTTATTTTCCATTGGACAATTGAAAATTGTATGGGATTCGTCAATACAAGTGGGTAAAATACAACAAAAGTGAACACACAAATAACTTAAGACTAAACGGTTACATCTAAAAGACAAACACAAAAAGAAAAAAGAAAAAAAAAAAAAAAGGAACGTGGATAAAGTTTTAAATTTGTAAATATTCCTCTACTGAATAGAAACATTGTGTCACTAAAAATTCCTTCATTTTTTTTTTGAAACTATAGAGTGTTTCACACTTTTTTATTTCATCTGGCAATGAATTGTAAATTCGAGGAGCCATAGCTCTAGTAGAATTGTAATGAATTTTTGTACAGCTGAAAGGAATATAAAAGTGATCTTTTTGGCGTGTTTTGTATTCGTACCTGGAATTGTTCAGTTTAAAGTTACTACGATATTTATATACATATATGCCAAATTCAAAAATTAACAGTGATGGGAGCGTAAGGATTTTTAAATTCTTAAAGTGATCTCTACAGGATGAGCGTTTCGAAATTCCAACCAGAGTACGTATAATGCGTTTCTGCGCAATGAAAACCTCTGATGATGCGGTGGATAGGCCCCAGAAACGCACCCCGTATCTTAGCCTGGAATCTATTTGTGCATAATATAATTTCAGGAGCTAATCCTCGTTAAGAACGAGTTTAAGATTTCTGATTTGATATGAGTAGGAATTCAATTTGGATTGTAGTGTTCGACAGTGATTGTTCCATGTGAGACACTCATCCACTTCAAGGCCTAAAAACTTGACTTGTTGTACTATTTCAACACTATCGCAATTTTCTGTTGATATTAACACATCGGAACAGTTTTTCTGACGACTATGGAATCTAATGGATTTCGTTTTATCCATGTTCAGGTGAAGACGGTTTGCACTGAACCAATTCTTTACTTTTGAAAAAATTTCATTGCATTTATCTGACAGAAATTTGTCTGATTTATCTGATATGATCAGTGACGTATCATCTGCGTACATAGTGAGAGAAGACTGAACTGGTAAGTCATCCAAATCATTCAGATATAATATAAAAAGAATAGGTCCCAAGACTGAGCCTTGAGGGACTCCAATTGAGACTGTTCGTTTTGAAGAGGTAATATTGCCGATAGAAACGTACTGGCTTCTCGGATCGAGGAAGTTGTGCAACCAATAGTAGGGAATACCACTTATTCCATATCTCTGAAGTTTGTTCAGTAAAATACCATGATCTACACAGTCAAATGTCTTGCTGAGATCACAAAAAATCCCAACAGGGCACTCACCCGCGTCTATTAGGTTCACCAGTTTTTCATAATACGAGTCAACTGCTGTTGACGTGGATTTTTTATCTAGGAATCCATGCTGATTATTGGAGAAAATTTTGAACCTATTGCAGAATGCTAATAACCTATTAAGGAAAGCATACTCGAAAATTTTTGAAAAGCTAGAGGGAACTGTAATTGGTCGATAGTTTTTCACAAGCCGTGGATCACCGTTTTTATGAGGCATTCCATCAGGGTGTTTGTTGGAAACTTGAATCTTGGGTTCACTGTCGGGGCTCTTCGAATGGATTGGGTTTGGATAATCTGAATATTGTTTTGATTGTTGGCAAACTTCTGGGATAATTTTTTCAGTCTCTCGACGATTGGTTGTACATTAGTGCGTTGATAAAGGAGATGGTTTGGAGGATAATGAAAGGGGTTTTGCGGGTGTCGCATTTTGGTGATTGTTCGCAGGCTAGATCTTTCCGCTACGTTCAAGTTCTTCAAAGGTGGATTTCTGACGTTGAGGTAGATTGGGTGAGCATATTTTCAAGGATTGGGCGGCATATGGTTTTATAAATGTGTGCAGCTGTTTTACTGCTGATTCCTCTGTTCTTATAGGTAAGGTTCCGGAAATGTTTAGCTCTTGTAATGCACTTTTTTTTCATCAGTATGATGATTAAAGTTCAATTTTTGGTCTATGTGAACTCCTAAGTATTTAACTACAGTGCTACTTCTTAATGTGTGGTTGTTTACAGTTACCGTAGGCGAATCATCTGATATTTTATGGTTGAAGATTATCAGTTGAGATTTTTCGGGGTTTGTCTTCAGCCTCCATTTGTGAGCAGGATATGAATAAGCGATTATTTTCAACATTTACTGAAGAGAATTCCGGTTTTATCGGTAGGTTGAATATGAGAGGTAGGAGTAACAAAGTACTTTTGTTTGGCATGTATAAGTGGGACCTGTCACACTACTTTTAAATTGTTGCTGTTTCAGTATAATAATACCATATTTACTAAATTATTCATGATTTCCGTATCATCCCCAATCAACATTTCCTATTCTTAAAAAAAAGTATCACTTCACTCACTTGATACATAAATTACTATTTCACCCATCAATCACAATAAATTTCCTATATATACAGTATGCCCTACTTTCAGCAGCCACACCCTTATATGTTCTTAACAGTAACTTGTTTTCAAATTTTGTTTTTCATTACATATAGTACTCAGAAATATCTACCTTCAGGTTGATGAAATATCCGAGTTAGACTGTAAGTTTTTTCAATTTCCTATTGAATCTCACCTCCACTGTATGCAATGGATCGTCTCCGATGGATAAATATCCGTATATCCATTTTCACGGCTACCTACGACCAATTGAAAAGTGAAAAATCGAGAAAAACATACTAGGGAATTTTTTACTTCAAAACTAATACCAGATTCTTGCTCACAACACATTGAAACCCCTATATCTCAGTGGTTGATTAATTTTAAAATATACAGGGTGTCATCTGTTACTAGCAACATTAATAATGTTTATTCATTAGTAATGTTTGGTTGCTTTCGATTTTTTTTCTTTAGTCCAACCAATATAACAAAAATAAAGCCTGTTTTGCAAATTAATTCTAATAGTAAGCGACTTGCGCCATGATTTCGGGGATACTTTGTAAATAACTAAAATCCAAATTGCAACTCAATTTTTTTTTTGTGCAATTGTTTAAACAATGATTATTAAAAAAAAGGGTCCTTTTTTTGTTTTTTTGTAAATATCTTAAAAGGTACTGGACGAATGGCTTTACTCATTGAAGACCGTTTGTAGAGAATGAAAAAACCTACAAAATGGTTTTTGCAAAATCCCGATACGACCATTTTTCGCCGAGAAAAGCCGGAAAAACTCTTGAAAAAAGGCCTTTTTTCAAAAATTCTCCTTCAATTTTCAATATTAAGAAATAATTTTTCGGGAAATGGTAGCTAATATTATGTACGTTGAGCTTCCGAAAGGTAGAAATTGTCGCTTCAATAGTTTTCCTACAATCGGGTTTTAAAAAAATTATTACGGGAAATGGTCCGATTTGAATTTTTAAAGCGGCATTTTGAAGTTGAGGTTAAAAACTACAATTTGTCTATCTCACATTTTCCCATAAGTTTGGAGAACATTGTTAAAAATGCTTCTGAACACAGCGCTTCGAGTGAAAATTCGTCGCCGAGTCGTGCTAAGGTAGTAGTAGAGGGCGCGCCGAGAAGCGACGTCTTCGCTGTATAGAAAAAAGCAAAATATGGCTGTAACTTTTTTAAAACCCGATTGTAGGAAAACTATTGAAGCGACAATTTTCACCTTTCGGGAGCTCAACGTACATGATATTAGCTACCATTTCCCGAAAAATTATTTCTTAATATTGAAAATTGAGGGAGATACGAATTTTTGAAAAAGGCCTTTTTTCAAGAGTTTTTCCGGCTTTTCTTGGCGAAAAATGGTCGTATCGGGATTCTCCAAAAACCATTTTGTAGGTTTTTTCATTCTCTACAAACGGTCTTCAATGAGTAAAGCCATTCGTCCAGTACCTTTTGAGATATTTACAAAAAACAAAAAAGGACCCTTTTTTTAATAATCATTGTTTAAACAATTGCACAAAAAAAATTTTAAGTTGCAATTTGGATTTTAGTTATTTATAAAGTATCCCCGAAGTCATGGCGCAAGTCGCTTACTATTAGAATTAATTTCCACAAAAAATTTATATTGGTTGGTCTATTGTCACAAAGTGCCTAACGTCTTCAATGGATGCTATAGAAAATAACCAAATATTACTGTTTCATGGAACGTGTTTTTAGAAATTCTTTCGCAGAAAATCTACAAAAAGGACACGCGCAGTTTTATGATAAATGGCTTTGTTTGTCCTCCCATCGAATGTTTGACAACTGTCAAATTACGTCACTGACAGTGCTTTATTACATGAGAACCACAATTTTCAACTGTATCGCACTTTGAAGCTTCCTTTGCTAACTTCTGATGTCATTTTTCAGTTGTGATCATTTATGTTTTAATTTCATGGCCTACCTTGTTCGATTGAACAGTCATCTGTATTTCCGCCATTTTCTAAGCGATTTTCAATTCTGAAGAACAGTGTAATTACAAATTGCGGGTTCTTTCGGATAATGAAAATAATTGTACAGGGTCATTAAAAAAAAAAGTAGGGGTCACTTCCGGTTAAACCGGAAGTGGTGAATTTTCAGTAGTCGCGTCGAAATATGCGTATTCAAGTACTATAGCGACATACCAAATTTGAAATCTGCCAAGGCATTGCATTGCATTTAATTCATAATTGAGGATATTTTGTTATACACATGATACAGGTACTAATAAATTTTTTGTAACATTTCTGAAATGATGCAAAATTGAAGGTTTCAGTTATTCACACTTAAAGTTATTTTGAAATGTTTCAAATATACACCATTCAATGTTCAGTTGAAATGATTCTGAAGAGATCAATTCAACATTTTTTAAACGTTTCTATGTTACTTACTGCGAATATAATGTCTCAAATTATTTAAAAAAAATTTATATTAGATGGTTTCAATCAGTTATAGTTTAGGTAAAATATGAATTGTATGAAGTATATATCAAACTGATTGATGTTCTTTCGAGACGTTTTATTTAGAAATGTTTCAAAAGCATTGATTTGAAGCATACTTATATCATTTGACACATTTCAGAAGTTTTGCTCTCTGAACGTTTCGATTATTCTCAGTTGAAGTTATTTTGAAATATTTCAAGTATCAAAAATTGATTGAAATATGTATATGAGTATATCAAAATAATCTTGGAATGTTTCACAAATATTATATGATACTATTGAAACATTCCTGAAACGGTACAAAAATGAAACGAGTCGATTATCCACACTCAGAGTTGATTTGGAATGTTTCAAATGTCCAAGAGTCATTGAACATTTGAAATGTTTCCAAAGAGGTTAATTCAACATATCTGAAACATTTATGAAGTACTTAGTAAAATATGTTTCTGTGTATCGAACTGATGTTCTTTGTGATGTTTTATTGAATCAGAATTCAGGAGATTTCGAATTGCATTGTTTCAAGGCATCATGATATGTTTTGAACTCCATGAATCATTTTGAAACATTTCAGAAATGTTATTACCTGAACGTTTCGATCATTCTCAATTGAAGTTATTTTGAAATGTTTAAATTATCCAAAATTTATGTAAATATGGAATGTTTCTGAATATATCAGAATAACCTGTCTTGAAATGTTTAAAAAATATTTCTACAATTTTGAAACATGTTTCTAATAAATGTTTCGATTATTCACGACTACAGTACTTTTGAAATGTTTCATAAACGTTTCATGTTTACTGGGATGACAGCGGAAAAAAAATTCTGAAGGGTTGAACAAGGCTAATCACCTTCCGAAGTTTGTCAACGTACTTAATTATATAATAATAATAATAATAATAAGAAGTTTATTTACCAAAATGTTATTACAAAATTAACACTAGAATTGTTGTTGAAATGTAAACAAACATGGAAATCCCACTAAAACCAAAGTTGCGCGTGGACTTTGCAATATTTAATTTACAATATTCCATATGCATATGATATTAAAAATAGAAGATAGTTTGAATTGGTCTCACTTTGTAAATAATAATATTGGTTTCTAACATTTTGACATTTAACCTATCTGAGATATAACTAAGCAAATTTTAACTATAAATAAAAATAAAACACAAACAATTTGTAAAAGTATTAGAATTCACAAAAGATATTGATCTGTATACAAAATTAACATGAAGGTTTGAAAAGTCTGTTATTCAATGAGAGAGCGAACCAGATCTCGATTCAAGTTTAGAACATAGTTTTTGATAATTTTTTTCAGCATTTGGCTAGAATTTGTATTCACTAAATTCATTTTGTGTTCAGTGGGCAGAAAATTAAAGATTTTTGGAATGAGGTAAGATATATTTCGTTGTCCGATTTTTGTACTACTCAGGGATGTTTTAACATGATATTCTTTTTTGTGTCTAGTGAAATGTTCGTGGTCAATATTATTCAATAGATATTTGTTTTTGTGGATATGTGTAAGTATGTTATAAAAAAATGTTTGTCTCACATCGAGTATTCTTGCTTGTGAAAAAAACAGCTTGCTAGAGAAGGTTGGTTCTTTATCATACATTATTTTCAGAAGTCGTTTCTGTACAGTTTCCAACTTTTTCAAGTGAGTAGCAGCAACTCCTCCCCAGCTCAATATGGCATATTGAATACGAGATTCCACTAGAGCGAAATAAATGATCTTCAAGTGGTGAGTATCAAGTATTTTACTTAAATATTTGAATTTGAACAGCATACTTCTTAGAGTTTTTGTAACATTCTCAGTGTGAACGTCCCATCTCATATGACTATCCATTGTTACACCAAAATATTTCATGGTATCTGTTCTGGAGATATCATTAACCGAATTGTCGCTATGTATATTGAGGGTGTTGAAATTTGGTAAATGGTTTCTGTAAGCTGTAAAGGTCATTTTGTTTTATCAAAGTTGATTGTTAATAGTTGGTGACTGAACCAGTCTATTATCTGTGACATATCAGACTCTACTTTTTCTTTCAGGTCGTGCCAATTTTCATCCTCATACAAAATCACAGTATCATCTGCGAAGCTCATTATAGATCCTGAAGTGTTCAGGGTAAGTAAATTATTCAGATATATTGAAAATAATAGTGGCCCAAGAACAGTGCCTTGTGGTACACCAAACTGGACTAATTCTTCTGAACTTAGTTTATTTTCAATTTGTACGAATTGTTTCCTCTGATGTAGATAACTCTCTAGGAGGTTATAAGGTCTTCCTCGAATTCCTATATCTTCCAAGTTTTCTAGTATAGCTGTGTATGGCTCACAGTATCGAAAGCCGTAGAGAGATCTAAAAATATACACAGACTTGGTTTTCCGCTATCTATTTAGTCTTTTCTTTAGAGCTTTTTCAAAAATTTTTGCGATATTTGATATGAGTGAAATGGGTCTGTAATTGTCAATTAAACTTTTTTTTCCTTTCTTGTGAAGTGGTTTGATCACGGCTACTTTGAATATAGTGGGACATACACCAGATTTCATAATTTTGTTGATAAGATATGTCATGGGTTTCGCGATTTCTCTTTGAATTTCTTTGAGAGCTTCAGATTTAATTCTATAAATTCCTGGTGATTTATTTGGTTTTAACGAATTTATAATTTGACATATTTCTTCCTCGTCTACAGGTAAGAGAAACATTGAATGTGGGAGAGATTTTCTGGGTATTGGCTTAGCAATTGGCTTTTGAATTACGGAAGCCAGTTTTTTTCCCACTTCCGCATAGTGTTTATTGAATGCATTTGCAATTTTCAGGTCATCGGTCAATACATCATAATCTGTGATAATTTCTTTGATGGTCGATTTTTTCTTCTTACATTCCATACTATTTATTGTGTTCCATAGGTGTTTAGAGCTTTTTTTGTTTTTTTCAATCTTTGATTTATAATAGTTCAATTTCGTAATTTCCATCACACGGTTCAGACGATTGCGATAATTCTTAAATTCTTCACCGTAAGCCTCTGGGTTCTCTCTGTATTTTTTATATAGTTGGTTTTTTGTATTTATTGATTTTATTAAAGCTTTTGTGACCCAATCTTTCCTTTTTTTATCTTGCTTTTTTCTTTTGATTCTTTTCGTATGTTTTTCTGTCAGTTTACATATAAGTTCTATAAAGAATGAAGTAGCTATATCTATATCAACCATCTCGTAAAATGAATGCCAATCATATTCACTCAATTCACTAAGGTTTTTGTAATTAGTGTATTCATTATAGATTTCTGTTGAAGTTTCAAGTTACCTGTATAATTCTTTTCTTGATTTTTGTGTTAGCTATTTTTAGTTCAAAACTGTTTACCGTCAATACATGATGGATGCGACGATTCGAGAAAAACTACATCGCCCCTAGCGGTACCGCCTCTGCATATTAAACCACCGAGCCACAGAGTTTGGGCGCCCGTCCTATCCCAAGCTGTTCTGTATTGAGCAGGTCGTTAACCTGGCCCCCACATGTGTGTATGTGTGTATTCACGCACTGCACGCGAACTCCAAACTGGCGGGAAAAAACCAGCCCGTCTTTTACCTTGTCTTCTTTTGAGCGTCGTACTCGTACAGGGCGATTCTCCGAAGCGGGTCTCGTTCACGAAGACAATGGCAGTGATGTCCGTATTCCGGATCAGATTTGCGTGAACTTGCACTGATAAAAAGGATATTTTGCATCAATGCATAATTGCATTGATTCAAGTCGATTGTATTCTTGAATAGGTCCAACCAAATATTAGTTTGATTTTTTGACAGAATCCTCTTGACCACTTGAAAGAAAACTGTTTTGAGACATATGAACACTTTCTTCACTGAATAATGAGAGTTGTTTGGTGCAAGAATATTTCAACTTTGATAATGAACACTATTGTGAATCATTTCTTTGTTCGATGGTGTGAGTTGGTTGAGGCAAGAATATTTCAACTTCAATAACGAACAATATTCTTCTTCATAATGCAATACATTTTTGATTCAAGATTATCTGCATTTGGAGGCTCAGTACAAATGTGCACTTGCTTATAAAAATATGCCATGGAAGCCATGTTCATATGGTACAGTTCAACAAACAGAGAACAACTGCGAACAATTGTGGTATAATGGTTATATATGAGATTTAATTTTGTAATTTTCAGAAACTATATAATCATCGTATGTACCTATTCGGTGACGCATAGAAATGCGATAGAATATAGAAACGACAGCGTAACTCGCCATTATCACACACCTGTTGAAAACAAAAATATCTTCAACCTACCTCCACAACTGGTCCATAAATGACATAAATTCAAATCGTGCAGAAATAATTGGACCTCCATATTGCACTTCTGTAGCAGCACATCTGCACATAACCACTGTGTCAAATACAAAACTAACAACTTAAATTATGATTCAAACACAACCCCCGAACCAAACGCGGGCAAAAGCAAACAGGATAGAGGTCCCAGTCGGCAATCGCAGTACGCGCTTTCGCGTGGGTTCGCGTCGTTCCGGTAGCGGGGTTTCGTCAAGAAATCATGTTCTTGGGTCAAAAGGAGCATTTTTCACAAGTAGGAGTTCTCTAGGGTAAAGAGTTGGAATGTATTAATGCAAACAAATTCATTCCAAGATAATTTATGTAAAGAAGCAAACAGTTCAATAAGTTTGAAATAAGAGTATATTCATCAATTAGAAATAATTATTCTTTTTAGAAGATGATTCTGTTCAAGAAGATATATATTTGATTGGAGACATCCTTTTTATTAGTGTGAAAATGAAAGCTTGATCGATGCTGATGATTGAAATTTTCTTGTCAAGACGGTTACAGGATTATTTAAAAACCCCATTATATTCAACCGTTTACAACGTAGCAGATAAGATACATAGATTTCTGAATGAATACGTATTTACAGAATTCTATAAATTCTGTCCCAGAATATGACACAATCCACTGATAAAAATACCCAATTGGAGACAAAAGAATCATGCTTTAGAATTTTGTCTCTTGTAGCAAAGAAATTGTCCTCTTCCCGAATACTTTGTTCTTGAACATTCTTTTGGATTCAGACGCTTTTGAGAGATCATTATTGAATTTGTCTCCAGTCCTTCTTAAAATCATAACTATTTGATGCAACCTCTCAATGTGTTTGTAGATGTTCTACCAACGACACCTTTGTCATGCATAAGCTCGAGTCTACCCGAAGTTTTCCGATACCCATTTGAGCAACTCACAACGAAGCCGGAAGCGCCATTTATTTTCTCTTGTTGATGTTGATTGATGGTGTTTTAGCCGGCAAGATTTGTGTTGTGAATATATTGATGATGAGTGGAACTCTCTCTGGAATTCTGGAATTCTCGCAACCATTTTTTTTTAGACTCTTCAGTGATAATGGCCTTTGTTTTAAAAAGTCCTTCTACTTCGGTCAAGACTAAAATCTATGCCATTTCAGGAAAAATTTCCCACACTTTTCTCCTGGTGTATCATTTTTGAAACTTATTTTTACGAATTAAGTGACAACATTTCTAACTGCGTTGAGGATATCTTGTTTCCTGTACGAAAATCCACAATTTGCTAATTCTCAGGAAACGGGGTACAACTTTTTTTTACTGGCCTCTCCTGTAATACCAAAAAAATAACACGAATAACACATTATGGAGCCCATCTTTTGAGATATTCTTTTGGATATTCACGCACCTTATGAATGCTGTACATGCCCATCTTTTTCTGAGTAAAAAAGACGATAAAAATGATTTAGTATCGGGTGGCTGAGAATGGGAATATTGACCTCGAGTCAGCCATCAACTAATCTAAGAAGTTTTATGGGGCTGACTACTGGTGAAATAAATATTCAATAATGAAGATTTTCAGAAGAAAGTCAGCCAGGGTAGCTGTCTTCAGGAATTCTGACAATTTTATGAACCAGTTCTCAGCCACCAATAAATTTTGATGAAAAGAACCTATTGTGACCTCGGAAGCTTCAAAAACTTGTTCAATAGTAATACATTTGGACAATGCCTGAAAAAATAAACCTTCTTATAATCATTATTGTTCAAGCATTAGAGCCTAATGATGAAGTGCCCAACCACTGACAAAATCTTAAGGTTTCTCACATAATAAGCTGCCAACACAGCACATCATATCACATACACACGTCTTCAATATATTTTTTCTACGTTCATGCAAAAAACAAAACTTTATTGAACTATATTTGGTGGAAAAACTGTCTCTCTATTATTATTATTATTATTTATTATTAATAAAGACTTTATTGCACTCATCTATTCTACTATAGTGTACTGTCATTATGACAGACATAAACTTTCAAATCGACGCCAAATTTAGCCCATTTTCTGTGAGATTGTATTACGTTTTAAATAGTTGCATGTTTCATCATATTAATTATATATGGACTAAATTACTAGAAAATGCAATTTGTTACAAATAAAATTATTTCCTTCGAATATCATCTGAATTACACAAAATGTTTTTGAATTACTTTTAGCAGATAGATTTAAACAAGCAATGTCTTCCTTACAGTTTAGTGCCACCTAAATGAAACATTTTCTGGTTTTTGCATGAACGTAGAAAAAATATTGTATGAAACTCGTGCAAAAAGAGTTTATTGCACTCGACGTGTTGTCCAACTCGGCCTAATGGCCGCGTTGGACAATTTCACGTCGAGTGCAATAAACACCTACTTTTTGCACTTGTTGCATAAATAACTATTTTTCTACGATCACATGGAAATATGCCCATTTTATGCGCTTTCTCGATCAAGGAAGTAGACCGATTGTAAAACACTTTTTCATTTCTACATCGCAAACTGTTCTGTAATGATCATTTCAGTACAGGACATTTCATTTCCCACGACTTTCATGAACTACTAGATTTTCATGAACTAGGGAAAATATGGACAAGACGGGGTATTTAAGGGCTTCTGAATTATTTAAAAAATTATATATTCATTCACATAGTGGTTGGTAACTAATTCGAGTGAAAAAATGTGAAATAATATGTTCATTCAATTTAAACAGTGTCAAACACTTCATCTTGCCCCACTTGATGGGGTAAGATGGGGTCACATGTGGGGTAAGATGGGACAGGTTATTCTTTACAATAATCACTTAAATGAAGAGCTTCCTCATCTTCGTCCTCTTCTCCAGCACAAGAGCAGTGCGCCCATAGAAGACCTGGACCGTTGTCTTTTATTAATCTTTTTTTGGCAAACTTTCGGTGTACCTTTTGGCTTTGTTTGAATAATTTTCTGTTTCGATGTCACCACAGACTTAGGACTAGGCTTTCCATAAAGGCGTTTTTCCAGCCTCAGCTTGGCTTTTTCTATTTTCAGTTGTTCTTTTTCTTTTTTATCATTTATCTCCTTCTCCAGCTCATTTTTATACGGCTTTTCTGATAGTATAGCAGTTTTTCCGTGTTGTTTTTTGGCTTTGATTGAAGGCCATGATATCTTCAGGAGTAGGCTTACATTTTGGTTGCAAATTTGCACTAGAGTTTTTTGGTGTAAACACGCCGGAAACATTATCAAAATTGCCGGTTATCTGATTTTCAGTTTGATCGGCAGATTCAGTGGACATATCTACAGGTGGGACAGTAGAAGTCTGATGATCTTGTTTTGTTACAGGAACAGAAATGTCAGGAACGACTTCATTTTCACTTGAATCAATAGGAGTAGGCTGGTCCTCGTTTAGTGGAATAAAAGCAGGCCTATCAGTTGTTTCCGATGGACCGTAGTCGTGATCGTTGAAAACATTTGGATTAACTGACACCAGTTTTTTGAAAGCCATTTATTGCGGTTGTCATTGTCAGAGAAAAGCATTTTCGTACAGTTTAGCAATTTGAAATTGTGTCACAACACGGCCCGGATTCTTTCTGAGCCATATTGAAACTTCTTGGTCATAAAATACACTCAAATGCCTCATGAAGCTCACGTCGAGGGGTTGTAGGCGATGAGTGCAGTGTGGGGAAAAACACTACAGGGCAACGCCGTTATTTTTTGCGTAGTCAATCACCTCTAGGTTATTAGTATGGGTGAAATGTCCATCCAAGAGGAGGAGAACTGGAGAATCTTAAGTTGGACGACTCCATGAAACGAACCTCTTGAACCAGGAAAAGAATATTGCAGACTGCACCCATCCATTAGGGTGATACTCAGCTGTAGTCCCAGGAGGGCAATCATTCATCAATTGTTCGTTCGCTCGAACCCGCGGAAATATAAACGTAAAAGGCATATATGATCCTGCTGCGTTGGAACAAAATTTAATACTTATTGTGTTTCCCCTCTCACCAGACGTCAAAACACCAACTTGCTTCCTACCTTTCAAAGAGAGTATCTTCGACCTATGTTTGGGTACAATCGT
This sequence comes from Chrysolina haemoptera, assembly GCA_958298965.1. Lineage (NCBI taxonomy): Eukaryota > Metazoa > Arthropoda > Insecta > Coleoptera > Chrysomelidae > Chrysolina > Chrysolina haemoptera. Next base: position 18,821,066 of record OY282593.1, on the reverse strand, counting down.
AATTCCTGTCTCATCACAGTTGTAAATACGATCAGGAGTCAATTTATTTTTCTCAACTACTCGAGTTAATAAATCAAAAAACTTTCCAACATTAACTTTGTTGAAAGCGGCCGCTCTAGCAGCACTAGTTGCCTCTGGTTTTCGCAACGATAATTGAGATCGCGGGTCCTGAAACCCGATAACCAGTCGTTTCCAGCAATTTGTTTGATTGCTGAAAAGCTGTGGGTTATGCCTAATTTTTCAGCCCATTGATAAGCTAAAACCCTTAAGGGTCTGCATCCCTGAAAAAAGGGGGACGGAAACGATTTCTTTCTTCTGATTGATGAAGGAATGTATGACTGTATACAGATAAAAATAACAAAAAAATATTTTGAAAGTATTAACTGAATGAAAAGGATATTTCTTCCCATTTTTGTGCATTTTTGATCAGTGCCACCATCAAAATGAACGAATATTTTTATGATGTTTCCTTGTATTATTGAAGTCTATCAATTACTTGATGGAATGACGGTCTCGTTTTCCTCTTACACAATTCGGTTTATTTGTGAATAATTTTACAAAAAAGTGTTGTTTTTGCGAAATGAATTTCCTTGCATTATTCCATTCGAATTGGGAAATAGCCAATTTTATAACCGTCAAGCTATAAAGGAATGTTTCAGCCGTCGACTAGTGAAAATTAATTATTAATTACAATTCTTGAATCCAAAATAGAACTGAATTTCTTTACGCACCTCACGTTGCTCCTCCAATACGGCTGATAACGTGAAACGTGGAGAGAGGGATCATACAAGTTCTGGCACAGGGTCGGATTTCGGATCACTTAAAATATTCGCTGCGCCTAGACATTTTTGTTGTGCTATTAACTATCGGTTATGATATTAAATAAAAGTACATTCCATTTAACTTACTCGAAATTGTTTTCTCTAACTTATTTGGATATGAACTCTACCGATGATGCAACTATTTGTGGATATATTCCAAAATTCGGGAAAATATAATATATATTTATATGATTTAAGAAATTACTAGTTTTTATACAACTTGTTTTCTGTGTGTGGGGGTGGGTGCGTGTAGGTGTGTTTGTGTGTGCATGTATACATGTTTATTTCAAATTTGAAAGTGGTTTATATTATTCATCGGAAGTTTGATTTTGTGGAGGAATTCTTGAAATGATTTGTTTGGGTATTTAACCTTCCACAATAATTAAAAAAAAAGATTCACTATCTCCTACACCGAAAACCCACACATACGAATTCTGAATCGAATCCGACTATAATCGCAAATCTCGTCCGCCATCTTGAATTTATTAATTTCAACAAACGATTCCTAATCTCCACCCCCGAAAACCTTCTCATACCTCAAAAATCTGTAAAAATATTACAATGTATCAAAACCTTCAAAAAATAATATACGATAAAGACTTCATACGCCAGCACTGTATATTTATGCTGCATGCATGTCATTAGCTTTTATACAGTATTCTAGATGAGACCATCGGTATAACTTTTTGTTGTACACTTTTCTTCCCAAAATTCTCATTCAAAACATCATCGAAATAGTTTCCGCCCGTTAATCAATTATACCTACTATTTTTAACGCTTCATATTCTACAGATTTTCAGTTTTTTTTATTTTACTTTCAATTTTCGATTCATTCTGTGATTGGACCACAATATTTAATCTCAAATGCTCGTACAAATTTTCAGATTACCACGAAAGCGAATAGGAAAAACAATCACCGAAATACTTAATTCGGTCCTGTACCGCGCGAAAGTTGACAAGCTGGAAATGGCAGTTCGAACATGAACTGCCATCTAGCGATATAAGTTTCTTATACTAAGGGCTAAAGACCGTTAAGCCAAATAATCTTTCTTCCATTTTCAACACTAATAAACTCTCTTTTATGCCTTCACCACGAGCTTCTTCGCGACAAAATACCTTCCTCGAAGAGCGACCTTGGTAGATTTGGCGACCGTGAGAGGACTTGCTTTTGCGAATCACCCTGTATAGTATTTCGCAGGAAGGAAGCTTATGTATATTATTTTAACTGGCTGCTATAATATGCCGCGTTGCGAGCGTGCATCGGAGCATTTCGATCAAGAGAGCAGGTTCACTTTTAATTTTACAACGACGAACGTCAATATCGCGATCGAAATGCTCGATAATGAAGCCTTCTGTTCATCGAAAGTAGAAGAAGTATAGTGCGATGTTGCCGGCGTTACCACGAATTTTTATAAGTACAAGATTGTCTCGGAAGTATGAGTGGAACGCACCGAAAGCGGCGACATCTATTGTTATTTATTGAAAAAACATGTACCAATAGGAGAGTAAATCGACAGATGGTGTCGCTAATATCGCGACTCGGGCAGTGTTTATTTACATTCGTTTATGTGAAAATATGAAATCATCGTCAATTGTAGATTCGTGCAATTTTATCGTGTTTGACTCATTATTGTAATCCCCTCGAGTGGTTTTTCATATCACTCAAGCGTTAGATTGAAGTGTTCCTCCGCCTTCATGAAAGGATTATCCATTAAAAATTATTTTACACTTTTCTTTCAGAAAATTTCAAAATTGACTCAATTTTATAATCTGTCTACCCTTTCACTAATAAACATTTCAGTTTATTACTACCTCAAGTTGGTATCAATATTTTCATTCATCACTTTGGACAGACAGGTAATTAGCTGTCTTTTCAAATACAAGGTGTCCCAGAATAAAGAGGACAAACTCCGAAAGTAGAATCCTCACTTCATTTTAAGGCTGAAAGTTCCAATAAACATATACCCTAAAATGAGTATCAACCGAGTTACAGGGTGTTGAAAGTGACACAAAAAAATATATTTTCCAGAATAACTCCATAACAGCTTAACTTTTCTTAATGAAATTTGGTATGTCACTTAACAGCATTCAGTTTCATATTTCAAGGCAAATCAAGTGTTTGTAACTCTCAACAGGGGCGTACGGCAGGTGGATACTCCTATTCGCCCCTCCCCTACTTTCACGCCACTGGATTAATATCGATTTCGTCTTCTTCTTCTTAATCCCCAATATTTCCTATACAAAAGGGGAATACGTTTCGTTTCACAAATATCAACGGTTTTCGATATACAGGGTGTTCCTTAAAGACATGCTAATATTTGAGGTGGTGATTCTTTGACTTACCTATTTTAATGAAAAAACTTTCTATAAACGTATGTCCTGAAAGTCCTAACTTTTGAGATACAGGGTGATAAAATTTTGAAAAAAAAATCAGTTTTTTAATAATAACTGAGATAATGCACAAACATTTTCATTTTCTCAACCAGTGGCGTCCGTACGGGTTTTGCATTGAATATTTTTGGAGAAAAAAATACTACGCCACTGCTTTCTCAAAAAAAAAAAATACTTTTGAGATCCTCATTTATTTTTGAGCAAATTTAATCTCTTGAGTTTTCTTTGTCCGCCGCATGGTTTTCGCTTAAAAAAATAAAAATCGTTTTACTTCAGGATCAATTCCTCAAAAATCTGATGTGGTGTGGAAATGATTGTGCATCGACTTAAAGCAAATAAAGGGATCAGATTTGTTCCAAAATGAATGAGAATCAAAAAAATATGGATTTCAGCTTGTACAAAAACGAATTTTATTTTATTTTATAAAAGTAAGTTTAAATGAACGGATCAAATTCATTAATTATTGACAATACTAACACTGATTTAAAAATTGTTGGAAATGGCCACCTTCACTTAATAGGCATGCTTCCGCCCGTTTACGCATGGAATTACGCACACGTTGAAATATTCCCGGCGTATTTCGAATAGTTTCACACGAGGCAACTATTCGCTCTCTTAAATCTTCTAAAGTATTAACGGGAGTTTTATACACTAGAGTTTTAAGGTGCCCCCATAAAAAGAAATCTAAACTGTTGAGATCAGGGGATCTTGCTGGCCATTGCTGAGGTCCTCCGCGACCTATCCAACGATTATGATAAACTGGATTTAAATGGTTTCGGACAATTACACTGAAATGAGCAGGGGCTCCATCGTGCATGTACCATATTCGATTCCTTAACGCAATTGGTACATCTTCAAGCAACCCATTTAGTTCTTCTTCGATAAGAAATATCAATTATAAAGAGGTAGCTAAATTACTATCGGACGATTTATTGTCAACAAAATGTTAGGTACCTACTGCGATATGAAGCAATTTCAATTTAATTATTTTAATCAAGAACCGAGCATCTGACAAGAATTACACATTTTTTTGGATTCTCATTCATTTTGGAACCAATCTGATCCCTCAATTTGCTTTCAGTCGATGCACAATCATTTCCACACCACATCAGATTTTTGAGGAATTGATCCTGAAGTAAAACGATTTTTATTTTTTTAAGCGAAAACCATGCGGCGGACAAAGAAAACTCAAGAGATTAAATTTGCTCAAAAATATATGAGGATCTCAAAAGTATTTTTTTTTTGGAGAAAGCAGTGGCGTAGTATTTTTTTCTTCAAAAATATTCAATGGAAAACCCGTACGGACGCCACTGGTTGAGAAAATGAAAATGTTTGTGCATTAAAAAATGCACCTTGATGCATGAAAGACATGTACCAAATTTTATAAAAACGTCTACAATATTATCTCAGTTATTATTAAAAAACTGATTTTTTTTCAAAACTTTATCACCCTGTATCTCAAAAGTTAGGACTTTTAGGACATACGTTTATAGAAAGTTTTTTCCTTGAAATAAGTCAAAGAATCACCCCCTCAAATATTAGCATGTCTTTAAGGAACACCCTGTATTTGAAGTTTCCAAACTGTCTTCATGTTAGCTTTTGCCCGTGAAGTTTCTTCACGATTTTTTTTTTATCTGTAAGAAAAGACAGTGAATTCGTTAGCACTTTTCTTTTCAGATTCTATATTTTCTGTCAAACATTTTAGCAAACAATGGTTCTTGTCACTGAATTAAAAAATATATAACAAATTGGGTAAATAATTATTATCTAAATTTGGCCTACACGTCCTCTGCAGCAAATATTTGAAGGAAGGTTAGTTGTGAAAACGTTTTCAACTTAACTGAAAAATTACCCTCTGCTTAGTTGAATCTCACAAGGTCGGTTCACTGTCGGGAAAACGTTTAAAATAACTAAAGTTGTCACTTAAACGTTTTTAGAAAGTTATTCCCATTCCCAGAATATTTACTACTCGTAGTCGGTTCAGTAAACGTTATGACAACGTCGTAGCTTGACTGATGTCATGCTCAACGTTAAAACAACGTTGACCGGTGGTTTAGAGAGCGTCGTTTCAGAAATGACTTATTTCTACACTAACTACAACGTTAATTTTGGTGTTGTCGTCGCCAAAATGCTACTTGGGATTCCTCTTCATTTAATTTCAAGAGAAGTCAATTCCTTTTCTATTTCAAAAGTGTTGCTATATCGTTGATTTGCATCCCGTCAAGCCTATCATTTCCCGTGGTTATCCACAAACGAAAAAACGCATTCAATTAGAATCCGAGAAATTGGGTCACCATCTCCTTGAATTCAGAGTCGACCATTCGAATAAACACTGAAATCAGCAAAATCACGACGAAACAATTATTATCCTAATGATATGATTCATTGCAATGTCTCCGACAATTCGCTAAAATAATCTTGCATAATTTCCAGAAACGGCGACCATTTTGCCATGTACAATAGAAATTGCGACAAACACTATAATTTAAGAGGCCTGCGCTTGATAATTACTTTATGAAACAGCATGCATGTGTTGAGGCACTTTGATTTAGAATGTTATTGTATTCGAAACATAACTCGCGGATTTTTGTGACCTTTCACTTAGTCAACTACACATTGTAGTTGGGATCATTCGTCTTCTTGCATGGATCTCCTTGGTTCTCCTCTCTCTTTCGGCTTTGAATATTGCCTTTGCTTATTTCGTAATTTATTAACAAATGCGCCGTTATTTATTTTCCTCGCGAACCATAAAGTCCCTATGAGAAACGAAAAACACGCGATGATGTAAGTGGTGGAACTGAATCGCCATAATATGAATTTATCCTTTATGGACTGAAAGCAAAATCTTCTTCGCACATTATCTCTGAAATTTCGACAGTGAGCTATTATTAATAACAATAATGTTTAGACAAATATTCAAACTTTAAGAGGGGTATTTGTATTAACCCTCAAATAATTCATGATGCCACATATAAAGGCCCCCACTCACTGGGAATGAAGGATGCGCAATTAAAGGTGGATTCATGCAAGCATAAATCTAAACTTGAATGAATTTAAAACTAAAATTAAGTAAAATAATTTAGGAAAAAAAGTCACAGAAGCTTTGTTATTGAGAATGTAGTTACGAGTCGAAATGCATGATAAAATATAGAGTGTTCCATTAAAAAAAAATCATTCTATGAAATATTTCGAAAACGCGACTGTCAATTTTTTTTTTGTTTTCGGCGTCGAGAAGGCCATTAAAAATGCTACTAGTTTGCCCATTTCACCGAATTCGTAGCATCAATAATAACGCAGTTGGCAATGGTGCCGACTTAATTTGGAACACCCTGTATAGTTTTCATGCTGTACTGTAAACACTAGATCAGAATAGATAAAAAAAAACAACAAACCACGATAATCTCAGGTTAGGGTTCCCCTTCTGTTTACTGTTTTCAAACAATACCCTAAAACGTTTCAAAAATTGACAGTTGGAACGATATGCGCATGTCTAGTACTTTCTTAATTTCGTTACATTGATGCTGCATGAACACCGTCATATTCTTAATTTAAAATTCATCTAAATCTTGAATTCATTTTAGTTTTAGTGATGTTGCATGAATCCACCTTAAGTCTCTACATGTTTGCTATAAGGTAAACTTGTACTCTCCCTCTCTCTTCCACACATACTTGCATCCAGTACGATTGGGTTTTGAGACGAGGATCGATTGTAGCACTACCAAACTTGTTATGCTAGTTGTTGGAACCATGATAAATACAAAAAAAAATGTTTACTGAAATTCCAGGAGTGGAACTTATTTTTTTTTTGTTTGAAAATAAATAAATAGATTTTTGTTGTAATCTTGGAAAGTATATGATTTACCGGAAAAACAACTCAACGGATATTTTGGCTGGCGAGCATACAGCATCATCTCGAAATTGGCAGCTTCCTTGGTCTGAATTCTCAAAAACACATAAAAAATTAATTTTTCACAGTTTTTAACAATTCTGCCCTCCTCAAAACCCGTAAATCGCAATTTTTCACATTTTTTTCCTTCAAAGAAGAAAACTGAAAAATTACTTTTTTATGTGTTTTTGAGAATTCAGACCAAGGAAGCTGCCAATTTAGAGGTTATGATACTGTCAATATGCTCGCCAGCCAAAATATCCGGGCTGTCGCTAGACGCTAGTCTATGTAATTGCTATGTAAATATTGAAGAGGTTGTTAAGGGTTGTTTATTTAATAAAATGACGCTGCATTTTTGTAAGAATTGACAAGCTTGTTAGTGGAGGAAACTAAAAACGGTTGCGTTCATAATAATTATGAAGATCCCACAGAATGTGACGCTCAAAGCTGAAAAAGCGTTAGGAAATTTATTGCATGTGGAATCCAAATACTTATACGAGAAGAAGTACGACCATTTTTTGAACTGGAAAGATGAAGAAAACAGAGTGAGTACCGTAAATGAAACTGTTTTAATGGCATACTTCCAGGAACTGGTGAGTTTATCTCAAAAAAATATTATTATTTTTTATTTTTTTTACATTATTTCAGTCTGAAAAATATAGTGCAAATAGTCTATGGAACAAATACTCACAGCTGAAATCAACATTGATTGTTAAAGAAAACAATATATCAGCACTCAGTCAACTAATGGCTTTTCTGAAAGTTAATTCAAAAGGATACATTCCTAAAAAATCAAAGGTGTTGGAAGGTGGACAAATATTACTTTTCATAAGAAAAGCTCCAGATGATACTTGTCTGCTACATAAAGTTGTTCTGGTAATGGGCGTATTTGGAGGCTTAAGACGTGATGAAATGGTCAAGATGACAATTGATGACATTGAAGACAGAGGAGCCGTTTTAATGATCAAGGTATCAGAAACCAAGATCTGCACCTCAAAAAAGTTTCACCATTGTTGAAGAAAGCGAAATAGGAGCCTTGAACTTAGTTGAAAAAGTACATTGCACTACGACCAAAAGGATGTTCACAACGTAGTTTTTTTCAACCTACAGATATAACAAATGCATTGAGTTACCTGTAGGTGAAAATACTAAAGAAAGTGTTCCTTCTATCATAGCGAAATACCTTACTTTGAAAAACCCGAAAGGTTACACCGGACACTGTTGTTCAAGGTGGTGCTTCCTTTGAAACACTAAAATTACATGGAAAATGGAAGAGTAGTACGGTAGCGTAGAGCTATATTGAAGAAAGTATCTCCTCGAAGAACAAAATTGCTACAATGATAGCTCATTCTGTTTCCGAAAAAGAAAATGTTAACGTTCCGAACAAAACGCGGATTGGCGCAGTGGTAGATCGGAAGGTCGCGGGCTCCATCCGCAGCAGGGGAAGATTTTTTTCAGTTTCAGATATAAATATGAGTGATTGAATCTTGTTGCTGGCTGGGGATAATCCTCCACGATTCACTGTTGGGTTAATAATTAACAGTGCTGCTCCTAAGGTGACGTATGGAATAAGTAACGAAGCCTATCCATAACACATTGTCTGTTTGGATATAAATATAAAATAAAAAATTAAATAAAATGAAACCGAATGCACATTGAGGAGTTTATCATCGGTCAACTCACAGAACTTCAAACTTGGTATAATTTTTCAGGAACATTTGAAAATTGTTATTTCTATTTGAGAGAAAATAAGTAGTTCCTTTTTCATATTCAAATAAAACTTTTCTGAATACTAAATTAAATTATTGAACTACAGAAAAAAAAACATTTGCCTAGGTATTATAAAGCAGTAGATTCCGTGCCATAAGCATCAACACCGCGACCTTTCCAGATCTATTGTGTTCGCCCTCGAAATCGTTTAGACTTCTTTATCTAGCCCTGTCTTCGTCACGAGACTCCATAGGCCAGTTTTCAGAACTCCCATGTATCCGGGAGCTTTTGGTTTTTCTTCTCCCAGTGTTAGAAACCTTAGCCTTGACAAGCCCTCACAGTGGCATAGTATGTGTGCCGATGTTTCCTCTCCTTTCTGACAGAACCTGCATAGCATTTCTTCTGCCAGACCAATAGTACTCATATGTTTGTTGAGCCTACAATGCCCTGTTAGGAGTCCAACTATTATTCTAGTATTGCTCCTTCTCTGGTTTGGTAGATATTCTGTGAATCATTAAGATGTAAAAGTAGAAAATTAAACAGAATATACTATTCGCTGGAATCACAAAAAAATTTGGGAGAAAAAAATTAACACAACTTTTATCGAATGTCACAACAATATTTTTATGATGATCCGCTCTCACATTGAAAAACATTCCCACGGAGAATCCATAAGCCCTGCTGAAAGATTTTCACTGAGATGTAAACACAACGCATTTTGCAACGCAAAAAGCTGAGAATATTCAGCTTTTTGCGTTCGTTTTATTCCAGATTCTGCTTCCACCAATCAGAATATGAAACGTAAAAAGCAAAACGCAGTTTTGCTGTGAATCCCACTTAAAGCAGTAATGGACAAGTGAAAAATAAATACAGTTACTAACTTGCAAACCACCATCATAATTATCGTCCTACAGATCGAATATTCTTTCTGATAAACCAGAATAATAATCCCTGCTTCAATCATTTCACTCGAAACGCGGCTGGCTCTCCACATTCAAATTCCACCATCAGGCAGCAGATTTGGTTGCCTGCACACACGCCCTCGCTCAGTTACGAATTCAATTAACTAAATATGTTATTCAAATGTTTCAGGGCAAGGCACGCAGAGATAGATCAATGCATCTGCGGATGAATTTTTAAATAATAAGATTGCAGACGCACATGCGATGTTTTTCGAGAACTAACGAACTGCTTCGGAATACACGTTCGCTATAATTAATGAACGGTTCTAATTCGATGCTTTTGTTTCCAAGTGCGTTTGTTTCGAACAAAAGGAGGACGGAATGGATGGAGGCAATAAGGACAGGTATGGACTGGGAGAGTTTCAGGTAGAATCGCTTTTTTTGGCGTTGAAATACCTCGTCAGATTTTGCCTCATTGATTTTTAAAACTCATTAACAAAGCATCATTGAGCTGAATTATGTTTATGATGGAATAGATACCCTTGAAGTGATATGAAGTGTAGCCAAATGAATTACCCCAAGTAGCACACCCATATTGGGACAATATTAGTACAATATTGTGAAAATATTGGCAAAATATTCAAATAATAATATTGGCGAGAAAAAAAATGTGAACATTAGGCGATATTGGTCCAATATTTAAAAAATAATATTGGTCCGATATTCTCGAAGAAATATTGGCCTCAAAATGTTAGGCGATATTAGTACAATATCGCTGTAGCACACTTACATTGAAATAATATAGGTAAAATATTGGAAAGATATTAAAACGTAATATTGGCGAGATAAAATTATAATTATTTCTGGATATTGGCACAATATTACTTGGACATTATACAAATAATATTAGTGAAATATTGAGAAAGCAATATTGGCCCCAAAATATTGGTACAATATCATTTGCAGATATTGGTAAAATATTTAAAGTGAATATGTTGCCTTGGAAACATTGATGAAATATTTCCATAAAATTCGAAATGTCGACATCAATCTTGAAGTTTCGAGAAAAAAGTTGAAGTTTCAACATAAAAGTCGAAATTTCGACTTTAAAGTGGAAGTGATGAAAAAAAACCTATTGTGGCCCTTCTGCGCTTTCGTATGAAATAGCATAAATTACTACTATCGACTTATTTGTTTATACCTACCAACCTAGAATTCGAAATGTCGACATCAATATTGAAGTTTCGAGAAAAAAGTTGAAATTTCAACATAAAAGTCGAAATTTCGACTTTAAAGTGGAAGTGATGAAAAAAAAAACCTATTGTTGCCCTTCTGCGCTTTCGTATGAAATAGCATAAATTACTACTATCGACTTATTTGTTTATACCTACCAACCTAGAATTCGAAATGACGACATCAATATAGAAGTTTCGAGAAAAAAGTTGAAATTTCAACATAAAAGTCGAAATTTCGACATAAAAGTCGAAATTTCAACATAAAAGTTGAAATTTCAACACAAAAGTCGAAATTTCGACTTTTTCTTTATTATTTCATCTATTGAACACATAGGTGAAGATCATATCTACTCGGATCTCAGACTTATCGTAGTATTGAGTTGTGTTCATGGACAACTCTGTTTTGAAATTCAAACCATAAAACACACCAAAAATTAAAAAAAATCCAGTTGATAAATTTTCCATAAGGATTCTGCCTAGTTCTCGTCGTCTCCTGAAAAAAAATCTCAAATCAATGGTATATTATAAGAAAAATAGATCAAGAAAGTTCTCCCGATATTTGTTACTTCCTTAATTCCTGAATGTTTACCAAATTACCATACAAAATTTTCATAAAAGTAAACCTTTATTTATCGTAAAAAAAATAATCTGTTATGTATTCATCCTCGGATAAAACAACATTTCAAAAAGTCCATAACAATTCGAGAGATCATGTCCGAAAACAAATGCTAATACACACGTGTATGGCGCACAACAAAGTGAATTTACAGTTGCCAACATAAATGGAAACGGTTGATTATTTTTTGAAGTCAGACAGCTAGCAAAAAATATGATTGGAGTTGTTAAAAATATCTTAAGGTCTCCACTCACGATCATATTCTGTTGGAAATCGGAATAATATATTGTGTAACAAGGTTAGAATGAAAAACTCGATGCGAGTGGGAAGTACCGAGCGCGAGCTGAAAGCGAGCGCGAGGAACCACGAGCATAACGAATTTTCATTCTAAACGAGTAACAGACTGTGCTCTCTCCCCCAACCACAAATTTCACATATAATCAAATGGAAAGCAAACGAAAAATTACTACTTTTCCGCCTCAGGAAAAAGTTCTACCATGTTTTGAAAGTGGCAAAGTTTTTGCGCTCTAATTACACACAAGATTTGTTCTACAACTGCAGATTTTACAAAAATATTTCGTAAAAATTAATGATTATTGATAACCTCAAATTTGACAGTTCAGATTTTAAAACGTGCGAAATGAAAAAATAGATTTCTACCACATTTTACAACATTTTCAAAAAATGAAAGAAGAATAACCATAAACCAATTTTTGAACTAAATATAACTAACGTGTGTAATTTGCTTCATTTATCGCTCTAAGTATGGTAATAAATATAGTTATGTGAAATTCAATAACTTGTACAAAAACATTTGACATTTTTCTATTATGGTTTCCATGGTAACTGGGCGAGCGTTTTGGTTACTTTGGCGCTCGGCGAGCGCAAAGTAAAAGAACGCTCGCTCCTTGGAAAAGTACAACTTTGCGCTTCTTTTTTTAAGCGCAAACATGGTTGTAGAAAAATACTTTTTTGTGACTTTTTTTAAGATATTTTGGCAATTTTTCCATACAAGAGTTCTGATGACAGACAGTGAGTTTCATTTCCTTCTCAGCTTCATCCTCACTTTGTTACGAAATGGGATAACCCTACAACAATTAATAGAGCTCTCTCTTAAGATTTATTGGCCGTATGGTTTGGTGAATTCCATTAAAAACTCGTTTCTTCATAATTTTTTCTACAAATCCATTAATATATTTGCACAAACATCTATCAGAGAATTTCAAAGTCAAATTATATAAATGGAAAAGTCCCGTTAGAAAACACACACACACACGAATAAATAACAGACATCATTAATCACACAATTCGAATTCTTCTATTAAACATCCTGTAGAATGTACATAAATATTATAAATTTATCTTTGGCACATTAGCCGGATAATTTATGCTTGGATCTGAATTTATGCAGATATATTCATTCGTTTTGTCATTGAAATGTTAATGTTAACAATGCAACTGCACTTGGCAATCACCTCAATCTCTGCGATATTGTTCAGCTGCTGGCGTCGATCTAATTCTAGTCACATACTGATGTGTGTAATTTGTTTGATTGATTGGAAGGCCACTACGTTTCGGAAACAACCCTGAAAAGCCCGTGGATGAGTCGTAATGTGCTACGTGGGAACGTTAGCAGAAAAAATTACAGAATTTTTGACTTGGTGTGACCAGCCTCGAACCATTTATGAGGTTTATAAGGTATAAATCTTTAAAAAAATGTCATGAGTATCATACTAACTATCATTTCTTGATGTCTTTTTTTCATTTCCAAGATCCCAAGTAGCACACCCATATCGGGACAATATTGGTACAATATTGTGAAAATATTGGCAAAATATTCAAAATATAATACTGGCGAGAAAAAAAATTTGAACATTCGGCGATATTGGTCCAATATTTAAAAAATAATATTGGTCTAATATTCTCGAAGCATTTTGATTTTGGTTCGAAAATATGAATAGGAAATTCATAAAATCTTTTGTGGAATCATCTGCGACTGAAAGACAAACTTTAGTCGCTATTTTCCATCGTTCAAGATAACCTCTTGGGAGGTATTCATGTTGAAAAGGGGAACAAAATGTTAGGCGATATTAGTACAATATCGCTGTAGCACACTTACATTGGAATAATATTGGTAAAATATTGGCAAAATATTAAATCGTAATATTGGCGAGATAAAATTATAATTGTTTCGGGATATTGGTACAATATTACTTGGACATTATCCAAATAATATTAGTGAAATATTGAGGAAGCAATATAGGCCCCAAAATATTTAGGGATATTGGTACAATATCATTTGCATATATTGGTAAAATATTCAAAGTGAATATGTTGCATTGGAAACATTTTTAAACTATTTCCAGAAAATATCGAATAATTTAAAAATTTTACAATTTTGTTTCTACTTCAATTTACCACTGAGTAGATTGACTTGTAAACGCACTGTGAGAAGTCTTATTTAATATATGTTACTATGATTCAGCTGTTGTTCCATATGTGGGGCCACCTAGCGGTTTCTTACCCAAGTTTAATCATGATTCATTTCAATATTGTTTATTGAATATTCGGCCAATATTCAAATTACAATCCTAGTGATAAATGTATTTTGTAATATTGTATCAATATTGTCTTTCAAATATTGGCGTAAGGTTTTCGTAACAATCTCAATCAATAAAGGGTCAATATAATTTTTGGAATATAGATTAAATAATATTCCAACAATGTGCTATCAAACTTTGATATACAATATTGTTTTTTATCTCTAAAATCGATATGAGAGTAATATTGAAATCGCAATATTGGAGCTAGATGGTGAAAACAATATGTAGGTAATATAGCTCTATCGCTATGGGTGAAAATTATTGAATAAAATATTGACCAAATATTTCATGAAACAATATACATTCAGAACAGGTTGAGCCAATATGAACCCATATTGGTTCAATATCACTTTTACATTTACAATATATCCATATTGGCCCAATATGAAAACAAGATTCAGCCAACATGAGGTGCTACCTGGGATATATTCCGAATTTTTCAATTTGACACACTGTATGCCTCTACCTATACTCATACTCGTCTTACGGGTGATCTTTGAGATGCCAATAATCATCCACTGGCTACCACCACTATCCACTACTAATCCAACATACCTTACAGAAGTTCCACTGCATAATTATTGGCAGATGCCGTGGACGAAGAGAGAAGCTAAAATCAATTAACGAACTAGAACAATATCACACAAATGTATATTCACAGTCGATGCGCGGTAGCAGAAGAGCTCAGTTTACATTATAACTGAATGTACAATTTATACACAGAAAAAAATTGGTACCTGAATACAATGAAAAAGTTATGTCAATGTTCCACTGGTTATCCATACTATGAATACGGATCTTAATAATATCAATGAATGCTTTCATTGGTATCATGATCAAGTACATTTAATAGGTTCGTTATGGTAATGAATTCCAATCATCAAACGAATGAAGAGTGTTCACCCAAGCAATAAATTGTATTCGTTCAACTGATGAAACTGTATTCATCAAATTAGTTATTATTGTCCATTCTTCGAATAAACTGTATGATTATATAATAATGATTCAGATTAGTTCGACGATGGATATTTTTCATCAATCCAATGAACGGTGATTATTTAGTATCGGTTATTCCTTGATTCAATAATTGATATACATTAAATCTATGTTTCAGTTTATTCTCGTGATGCTTTCATACATTGAACTAATTATTTTATTTATCATTTGAATAAGTGGTATTTATTCAATCATTGCATATTATCATAAATGCAATGAAAGCCTCCCACTGATATTGAGCATACAGTGAGTTTCCGAAAGATATGCAAAATAATTAACATGCATTCATCATAACATCGCAATCCTGATTGGAAGGCGTATCTCCAAGTTATCTTTTATTTCGGCTGGCTCCTTTCGGAGCTCTTCGGATGTTTCTGTAGTCTGTGCTACCTGAGAAGATGCTTCAACGATCGCGTCTGTCTGCTTAAGTTAACCGGCTCTGTGCAAACAACGAAGACGTGCGGAGTGGTCCCTTTGTGGAGGCGCTGTGTACTACCAGCTAAAGCTAACTTGCCAGCAACGGAGATTTCTATGCGAGGATTCGGCTGAACAGATGCCGGCAAAATTTATGAGTATATTTAAACACGAGATGGCTTGGTTCGACATAAGGCTTATTATTATATTCATGAAAATATTAATTACGGAGTTATAGAATGGGAGGAAAATGTTGCTTCTATCTGCCAAACAAAACTGGGACTTAGTTACTTCGTTACACCTTCTATGATCTTTCCATAGCCCCAATAAAGCCTGTGTGTAGATCTGAAAATAGATTATCATTGATTTCGATAAACTTGGATTCATTGTAACAATAAAATCATCTCTGGGACCATTAATTACGTTCATTGATATGATGAACAATTTCAAATTGTTTCAGTGTACCACATTCCTCACCTTAATGAACCTTTCCATAGCAGCAACGAAACCTGTTCATAAATATAAAAAAAACCATCAACTTTAATCTCAATGAACTTGAATTCATTGTATCAATAAATACCTTCGTACATCACTGAATGTTTAATCATTATCACGATGAAAAGTTAACTGTGCCAATGAACGGAAAGGTAATAAACGGTATTCATTGATATTATGTACCAAATTTTTTTATGAAATAATATACATTGTTCCAATGTACTTTTTTCTTCATTTTAATAATCTTTTTCAAAGCCGTAACGAAATACGTTCATAGGTCTGAAATTAGATCATCATTGATCTCAGTGTACCCCTTTCTTCACCTCAATAAACTTTTCCGCAGGAACAACGAAAACTGTTCATAAATGTAAGAAACGATCATCTTTGATCTCAATAAACTTGAATTCGTCGAAGTCAGTGAATATTTATTCATTGCCACGATGAAAAATATATTTTGCCAATGAACGGAGAGGTAAAAAACGGCATTTATTGATATAAAGTACCACATTTTTTTCAGTATACTGCCCTCTTTATCGTCCAAATTCTTTCTCATTCTAATTCGCGCACCTCAGACGTTTATCGACATTTCTTGCTAGATTTGCCAAGCTGTACTATGCATTACTACAACACTGCAAGGTATTTCCATGATAGGTCAGTAGCAGGGATTCATCAAGCCAAGTAGCTTGAATTTTTTCAGAAATACTAGACTTGCTTCAAAACTCAAGCTTTTGAAAATTTGATATTTGACTTGACTCGATTTACGGTGTGAACTACTTGACATGATATCAAGTAAAATCAAACTACTTGATATTACTTGATAGCGATTCGTGAAATGCACACCGAAGCGTTAAAATAGGGTATTCACCAAGGTTACAGTAAGCAGGCCCCTGATTGCTCGATGACGACGTGCTTTTAAATAGTAGAGCAGCGTTGATCAAGGATAAACAATAGCGGCTAGAAAATAATTGTTGTTTATATCTGATTCAAGAGATTTGTCCGTGATGGAATCGGAACCTTTTCCAAGCAGCGGCTCAGAATATATAGATGAACAAGTGTCAGAATTTGATGACACTGAAACAAAAGCAGAAAGTGCAGGTTCGGCGCCATCAAGGGCCAAACGAGTTGAAGTTAATAAAAGTGCACAGAGAATTTTTTTATCAAATTGTTTTCGATATACCACAGGTACAATTCCAAAAGTTCTGCAAACTTGACAGTTACATCGGAAAAATATTCGTAACGTTGTACAGATTTGCAACCTTGACTGAAACAAATATTTTTATTTTTTGATCACGGTGGTCTCCAAATAATTACGAAAATTTTGAAAATTTTGAAAACATCTATTTTGATGCATTCACAAATTTCAAAATAAATGCAAAAATCTAATTTAAAAATAATTAGATTTTTCCAAATTGCATGAAGTTCCGGACAAGAATGCAAAAATAAAATTCTTTCCAGGCAGACTCTTTACTCTTTTTTGCCGTTTTTTGGGATGGATTAGCTTACATGTCCATTAATTTCCGTAGTAGAAGATCACTGTCATCCAGCGGTAATTTCACACCTCTTATGGACGTTTTTATACATGCAGGAAATTTTCGCTGTAATTTGCTATTATAATCTCCCTAGAGCATGAATTATTTCCGGAAATTTTCTCGAATTTTCATAAAAAATTCGCAACGGAGGAAAATTTCCGGAATAATAATTCATGCTCGCGAAAGATTCGGTAAGAAAATGTTATACCAAAACTTTTTAAAATAGAAATTAAATTGGTGACATACTTAGGTGACATATTATTATCCATGTAACGGACATCATAGTGGGCCGTTGTTAAGGTTTTGTCTCATAACAGCGAATTGAGATTTTTTTTTTGCGGATTTGATACCATCGGTTGAAAATACACAAAAAGTAACATTTTCAACCAATGAGTGTTGCATAAGATGGCCATGATGACGAGTTTTTTGACGTTTTGTATGACAAGTTTCAAAGTCAGTAGGTATGTGTTTTGTGTTCAAAATCATAGTCGCTTGTAGTCGCGAAATTTGTGAGGCGATAAGTAAAGATGTGGATAAATTAATTCCAGATGATACAAAAAAATCAAAGACAATGATATGGAATCAATTTCTTGAATTTTGCAAAGAAAGAAATACAACATCGAGGCATCAACTTCTGTCGAATAGTTGAATAGAATTTCAGAAGATTGGGGCTTCAACATGAAAAAAAGAAATTCAGAAGATTATAAAGAGTCTGTTGTGAAGGTAGGAGAAAATTCGCTAGAGATTACTATTTTTTTAAGCAAGGAAGTTATTATGACAATAGTTTTATTACCAATTTTTTTTGGGTTCCCTGTGCTCTAGTAAAATGTGGTTCAAATAATTAAATAGAGAAGCAAATATTCTACCAAAATCACATAATTTTATAGTACTAGAGGAAAGGGAAAAAACTTAAGGTCTACTTCTATCGGACACTAATGAATTACATCGGCGACACCTTCATTTATTAACATCGGATTTGATCTTAAATATTGTAATTTCCCTATGCTCTAGTAAAACAAGGTTTAAATAATAATCAAAAATAAATATTAGTCTTTACACTTTTCCTAATTTTATACTACTAGAAACAAGGGAAAGTATTAAAAGAATTAAAAATCAATAATAACGCTTACAAAATAAATTATAATTTTACGAGTTATAAAATTAATCAAAGTTGGCTATATGTAGTGACAGTGACAAGTTCCTTATGTCTATGGTTTCTTATGTCTATGGTTTCTTATAATTAATTGCATTGTTAACACTTGGGTGTTGTAAAATACAAATAATTAATTAAATATTTATTGATAAAATGAATGCCGACACGTACAATCTTTGTTCCTTTTGTACAGAATGTAAGCATATTCAAGTTTATCATAAAAATGTAAAGTATTAACTGATTTGGTGAAAAATTCTGGCCTAAAACCTGAACAGGAAGATCTATTTAAGAACATGAGCAATATTCTTTGCAATATTTCACCCATAAATCCTGTGTGGAAAAGAACAAAATGGTGTCGAAGTATTACTATTATTTCATGAAGCATAGACATTTAATGAAAAAAAAAAAAAACAACGGATCCCTACCTTACTCTCCATTAAGGAGAAAAGACGTGGAAAAGGAATTTCTAATACATTGGAAATTTGTAACAGATAATAACATGTACCTATAATTAAGTTATAAATAAATATCTATCAAAAATATTTTACGCCAGTGTGTTTATGACAGCTGTCAAGCCAGAGGGAAATTTCCACTTATTAATTTCCCTCTACGTAGGGCAATTTCCGAAGAAATTAGGTTATTGTCATAGCATCATGTCAAAATGCAGGCATCTGATTGGCTAAAATTAACTGGTATAAAATTTTCAGTGTAATTTTGATAATATTTGTCGATTTGAAATGTTTTCTCAGAACGATTGACTGTCAAGATCATAAAAATATAATCATTTAATTTTATTCATTTAAAATAGTGAGATCGTCTGATGGTGGGTGATATTTCACTATTTTTTGCACGACCCTCATAATCCTATTCGACGTTGACATTTATCGAAACCAGAAATTGCGAATAATAATAGACGTTTTCATTCTGAATAATAATTCCGACGGAAAAAGAGAGGAGATGCAAATTAGGCGACCTTAAGACCGAGTTATTACAAAGGATAGTCTCCGCGCTACATCACGAACGATATTGCGTAACTCTTTAGTCGTACCTGCTCGTTTGCTGATTACCATTTCGATCAGATAACTGCGATGTTGATGTTGTTTGCTGCGTTTAGAAAATGCAGTCGTTGAAGGAATTTCGACGACTCCTAAAATGCAATCAGACATTTCATATATTTCGTCACTTTTCAATATTTGCATGCATTTGGGAACTAATTTCAGAAAGACAGGAAAATGTTACATCTTCATTGTACTATCTACTATATACTCAATACTATATATTAGATATATACTATAAACAAACTACTGAATACTAATACACAATATACTATACTACTATTTTTGAACCAAAATTTCATAAAGAAATCCATCTTCTTTTAAATCACCTTTGCCAACTTTTAACATGGTTCTTCAAGCGAAAACAGCTAACTTTGGTGAAGACATCCACACAACTCACTAGCCAGTCCAAAGAATCGATATAGCATCCAACAATCCAGTGGACAAGTCAAATCCAGAAGTACATCCATAGCAACAATACATCCATTTACGAGGCAGCGGACTCTCAATCCACGGAGAATCCCTAAAAAAACCAGGAATACATCCACATCCGAAATACATCGATTTACGAGACAGCAGACTTTCTATACACGGGAGAACTCTTAAAGAATCCAGGGCATCCACAGCAGGAGTGTATCCATACCCGAGTCAGCAGAATTTCAATCCGCGGAAGAACCCTTAAAAAATCCAAAAGTACGGTTATAACATGAGTACATCCATCTATACGAACTAGCAGACTCTCAATCCACGGGTGAATCTCTCACAAATCCAAGAGTACTTCTACAGGAAAAGCACATCTATTTACGAAGCAGCAGACTCTCAATCCGTGGGTGAACCTCTTAAAAATCCAAGAGTACATCCACAGCAGAATTACATCCATATACGAGGCAGCAGACACTCAATTAACGAGGTGAACCCTCGACAATACAGGAGTATGGCAGGAGTATATCCTCAGAAGAATTACACCCGAACACGATCAATGGGCGAACCTCTAAAAAATCAAGGAGTACATTCACATGAGAATTACATCCATACACGAAGCAGCAGACTCTTAATTCACGAGGAGAATCCTCGACAATCCAGGAGTAAAGCAGGAGTACATCCACAGGAGACTTACATCCGAACACGAGGCGGCAGACTCTCAATCCAAGGAAAAACTCCTCAAAAATCCAGGAGTACTTCTACAGAAGAAGTACATCTAATTACGAAGCAGCAGACTCTCAATCCATGAGTGAACCTCTCAAAAATCCAGGAGTACATCCACAGCAGAATTACATCCATATACGAGGCAGCAGACACTCAATAAACGAGGTGAACCCTCGACAATACAGGAGTATGGCCGGAGTACATCCACAGGGCAATTACACCCGAACACGATCAATGGGTGAACCTCTAAAAAATCAAGGAGTACATCCACAGCAGAAATACATCCATACACGAAGCAGCAGACTCTCAATTCATGAGGAGAATCCTCGACAATCCAGGAGTAAAGCAGGAGTACATCCACAGGAGAATTACATCCGAACACGGAGCGGCAGACTCTCAATCCAAGGAAAAACTCCTCAAAAATCCAGGAGTACTTCTACAGAAGAAGTACATCTAATTACGAAGCAGCAGACTCTCAATCCATGAGTGAACCTCTCAAAAATCCAGGAGTACATCCACAGCAGAATTACATCCATATACGAGGCAGCAGACACTCAATAAACGAGGTGAACCCTCGACAATACAGGAGTATGGCCGGAGTACATCCACAGGGCAATTACACCCGAACACGATCAATGGGTGAACCTCTAAAAAATCAAGGAGTACATTCACAGCAGAATTACATCCATACACGAAGCAGCAGACTCTCAATTCACGAGGAGAATCCTCGACAATCCAGGAGTAAAGCAGGAGTACATCCACAGGAGAATTACATCCGAACACGAGGCGGCAGACTCTCAATCCAAGGAAAAACTCCTCAAAAATCTAGGAGTACTTCTACAGAAGAAGTACCTCTAATTACGAAGCAGCAGACTCTCAATCCATGGGTGAACCTCTCAAAAATCGAGGAGTACATCCACAACAGAATTACATCCATACACGAGGCAGCAGACTCTCAATTCACGAGGAGAACCCTCGACAATCCAGGAGTATAGCAGAAGTACATCTACAGTATCGGAAAGTTGAGAGTCTGCTGCTTCGTAGATTGAGGTATTTCTGCTGCAGACATACTCCTGGATTATCAACTTTTTTGCTCATGTATTTTGAGTCTGCTGCCTCGTGTAAACAGTATCGGAAACAATTTATCTGGGGTATACAGTATCGGATAGTTTGTATCTGGGGTATAGACAGAAATCTATGCGAACAACAAGGAACGCAATGATATGATAATAGCACATAAACGAGAGAGACGCACCACTGTGCGCCTCTCCTGTTACCCCACCTGACGAATTAACGGACCACGTGGCAATGCGACACACCGATGACAGTGCACGTCGATATCCCTTCCTCAGCGAGAAGAGGACAAATTGTAATGCTCTCTCAACATACAGCAAGCTATTCTTTACGCTCTCATGATATCACCATACCCAAGATGAAAACTTTCCGATACTGTTTATGTGAATGAGGAACAATATTGGTCTTAGCACTTTTCTTGGGGCACACCTACCTTGACTATCACCCCAGAACTCAGTTTGGTTCCTATTTTAGTATTCCATATTATGTTTGCAGGATAATCCTTTTCCAAGATCGAGAGCCAGGGACCAGGATATTATAGCCATTAATTCAAGGATTTGTCCAATGCCCCAAATACTGATTTGGGTAGACTCAAGACGGCATCCCCAATACAGTAGTTTTTGTTCAAAGTGACGGCATTTGGATGTGAAGATTGAACTCGACGGGTAAGTCTCGATCACACCGCTAACGGTGGAACGATTGATGATATTTCGGAAGTGTCAGGGAAATCGGAAGGATTGGGAAGCAGGTTCTTCAGAAGTAATTTCATATAGCAAGAATGGAAAAGATGGAAATGATGGAAATGATGGAAATATTTCTTCTGCAATAACAAGTTGGAAATTGTTTTTTAACATAAACCTGTCATGGGTATTGTATGAACAGGATGTTCATACAATCAGTTGAGAAATCATCTGCGGCTGAAAGACAAACTTTAGTCGCTATTTTCTATTGTTCAAAATAACCTCTTGGGAGGTATACTTGTTGAAAAAAGGAACATTATCCATTCAAATTGTGATATATCTATATATATTTATATTTAATAACACTATTGTGAAGTGCAAACCTCAAGCTTGAAATCACATACTTCATTTTTATGTAGGATGTGTATGAGCGATTATTTTCAACATTTACTGAAGAAATTGCCGGGATTATGGGTGAGTTCAAAACTGAGGCAGGAGTAAAACCTAGATTTTTCTTTGGCATGTATAAGTGAGACTTGTCTCAGTAGCCTTAAATCGTTGCATATGGTCCAAAGAGGGTACTGATTCTTGCTTCAGTATAATTATGTCATATCAACTAAAATATCCATGACTTTCGGATCCTCCGTAAACATCGTAGAAGGGTTTTGTGAAGTGGGACAAAACACATTTTAGGTACTTAGATACTCATATGTTATATTTGCATGAGGAAGTAGAAGTCTTCAGGAACGATGTACACTTTTTCTTTTCCTTCTACTACAATTTTTAGCAAAGTTATGACAAATCTAATTTTCTGCCCTGCCTGAACTTGCAGTGGCGGGCTAGCGCGAGCATGAAATGTGACGTCGGCGTTAAACCACGTTTTCTGAGAAAACGTGCGTATTTCATAAGGTATCACTGAAAATCATTCTTGTGTAGAATTGAATTATCTCTCAACCTATCGAAATCGTTTTTTGATAAATCTTATATTTTTTGGAATAACAACAAAAAAAAATTATATTTTTTTTAAATGAAAAATTTTTTAGGTTCCACCCCTGATTTTTTGGTAAACATTTTTTTTTATAATAATACATGATGTCGAAATATCATGTGCCGAGTTTCAGAGTGCTACAATTCATTCTTCACTTTTTGCTCGAGTTTGTCTGTCGTTACTGGACTATATGGCGTATTTTTGATATTTTTCAGATCACCGAAGATAACTGCGGTAGCGACGTTTTTCCTTTTCCGCTAAAATAGCCGCGGTTTCCCGTCGATCGTTTCCTTCGCACTGAGTAATCACATTTTCATGCACCGCTCGCAGATTTATTCACTGCGACTTCTTCTCTCCCAACGGCGATCCGCCAGTAATTCACCACTGGACTAGGTCAAGCGCATTCTCAGAAAAACTTATTAGTAGCCGGTGACACTGACGGCCGAGGCAGCTCCGCAAAAAAGAAATTCAATTTATTCAGCCTTTACGCGCATTTACTTTTTGCCGAGGATACAGCACAAACAAATTCTATTATTTGCCATCCCGAGAGATAACGAGCTGCGTACGGGTGGCGCGAGATGAATACGAGTTGATCTTTCAGTTGGTTAGCGCGGACGAAGATCTTCGAATGCAAAAGGAAAACTTCGATGGTATGAATTAGTTTCGCCCTTATGATGGCGTATGAGATGAGAGTTACCCCCTGCGAGTGGTAGATTGATTTTGTGCGTAAACTCAATGCAGTAAATGAGACAAAGACAAAAATTATGGTAGTTATAATGGGTCTAGGACAATTGCCAGACAAAAATAGCGAAGTGGTCGAGGTGTTAGGACCTTCTGCTCCCATGCCATGATTATTATTCATCATCAAGCAAACGTAAACAATATTTATATAGATTAAAACAAAATGGCACCATATCCAATGATACATACCAAAGATATAGCAATATTTTCAAAAAAGTAGTTAAAGAAGCAAAACAACGCTGTAATAAAAATTACATTCAAACGTCCAATAATAAGTCCAAAGCAGTATGGAATCTGGTCAAATCTATTACTGGATCGGACAATAAGATACCTACGTACAATACCAGAAAACATTTCTACCGATGTAACTAATAAAACACTAGTTCTAAATGAGGTGAATCAGTACTTTATTAATAACTGCACAACTTTGAATAGTGTAAATAAGAGCAATATGTATCTAGAGCCTCCTTCTTTTGATAAAAGCATATTTTTTCTCCCTACAGATCCAAATAGTTATTTGTTGTACTAGGCATAAAAGCACAAGATTTAATTCCGCGGCTGGTGTTTCATAGCCGAGCTATGAAACCAGCCAAGGTTCTCTTCTGCCGTGTGAAACATATAATTTTTTCCCATGATGTGTTGTGTACCACTATAATCGCAACAGCTACCACACTAAATCTTAATTGTCACTCAGCAAGTAACAGAACATCCAAAAAAACAAACGCCGTCTGGTATGACTACGAATGTCAAAGTGCAAAACGTATCTTGAAAGATTCACTTAAAATATGCAAGCAAAATGGTTTCTCAGGCCAGCGCAATGGAATATATCTTACAGCCAAAAAAAACTACAAAGCAATCATAAAAGCAAAAAAACACAATCACTACAAACAAATTACACAGACTCTTGCTAATTGCAAAAATGCAGCCACTTTCTGGTCCACCATCAAAATGTTTCGTAGAAACAAGAATAACCTTAATCTGCCTGCGAATGTCTGGGAAGAGTTTTACTTGCACATATACCCGTCAAGGATAATAGATAATACGCTTTACTTTGGAGTAGCCCACCCAATACTTGATTCCCCAATTACTTCCGATGAAGTTTACCATGTACTTAACCTAAGCGGTAATAACAAGGCACCGGGATGCGATGGAATTCCATACGAATTTTTCAAAAACCTACCAAATAACTGGATCTTATTCATAACATGTCTCTTCAATCAAATAATGGAGAAACTTGTTGTCCCGCAAAATTGGAGTGACATTGTCATGAAAATGTTGCATAAAAAAGGCTCAACAGATGACCCCAATAATTTTCGCGGAATTGCCCTTATAAATTGTTTAGAAAAAATTTTCACTCACATCCTGAAAATCAGACTCTCTGACTGGGCCGAAGAAAATAATATATTACCAGAATCACAATCGGGTTTCAGGAGAACGAGAGGTTGTATTGACAATGTATTTACTCTGAATGCCATAATACAACTACATCTGAGGCTTAAAAAACGTAAAATATTCGTTGCCTTTGTGGACTTTAAAAGAGCTTTCGACTCGCTGAACCACACATTGCTGTGGCAGAAACTATTTGAGTTGGGTGTTAGTGTTAGAATAATTTATATTGTGAAGAGCATATATGACAAAGCAACTATGAGAGTATTAGGTTTAAATCAAATGACCCAACCAATTGATATAACCACAGGGGTGCTCCAGGGTGATACTCTGAGCCCATTACTTTTTTCCTTATTCTTGTCTGACATTGAGCATTTTTTCATTAACAATGGTGCAAAGGGCATAAATATAGATAACATGAATGATGCTTTGATGTTGTTTTATGCCGATGATGTTGCCATTATCGCCGACACGGAGGTTGATCTCAAAAGAAAACTCAAATACTTAGAAGACTATAGCAATAACAATGAACTCACCGTAAATACAAACAAAACAAAAATTGTCGCCTTTTCAAGGAGCACAAAAAAAACTAACGACTATAATTTCTACATTGACAATAAAAAAATTGAAGTGGTAAACCATTTCACGTATCTCGGAGTAACCTTCTCATCTTCCTTAACGTATCGAGAAATGGCGACAAGTACATCAGATAAAGCTAAACAAGCCTGTGGTGCAATCATACCAATAATGGCTGAATCAAAAATGAACTCGTGGTCTTCACAAATGTATTTATTTGATTCCCTTATTACTAGCATAGTAACGAATTGCCTTCCAGTGTGGGGTTTGCGTTATATAGACATACTCGAACAAATTCAAATTGCCTTTCTTAAAAGAATTCTGTTGCTACCCAAAAGCACAGCAGATTTCGCTGTACGGTTAGAAACTGGAAGAGTGAAGATATCGTACTGCATATTTAAGAACACTCTCAACTGGATCATCAAAATATTTGACATGCATGAAGGTCGTCTACCAAAAATTGCTTTACACCGCCTCATAGCTTTACAGAATAACGACCCAAAATACAACTGGATGAGCCAGTTGAGAGAATATCTTATCTATGCTGGATACAATTAAGATTGGGGTGTGGTTAATGGAGCTCTCCTTAAAAGAAAAAGAAAATCACTTCTAGAAACGTTCAGGAACAAACTCATACAAGAAGATCGTAATCTGCATGCGCGTTCTACTTACTTGGCGTTTTATACGCATTTAACAATAATACCTGGTAGCCAGAAATATCTAAACCTTAAGTTACCTCTTCAGATAACCCGAATACTAGCCCAGCTTCGCTTGAACAATAACTACCTTATCAAATTTAACTTTAGAGGCTACTCATACAAAATAAACCCAAATGAAATCTGTACGATATGTAATAGTTCCTGCCCCGAAACGATTTTTCACATCTTATTTGATTGTCCAATTTACACTTCAATGAGACCAACGAACCTTGATTTCCTTACCAGTCCTGAACATTTCGTAGCGGCACTCAACGATATTACGCCTACTACTTCAAAATCGATATTTTATCGCCTCTGGAACATTTTAAAATTGAGAGCTTTTATTGTGAACGAATGACATTATAAATTTTCGTTAGTCCACAAACTTGTTTCGCCAAGAAGTTCACCATGAAGCTCAACAACCGGAAGGTACCAAAAAAGCGCTGAGTTTTTTGAAGTAAATTTCTTCCTTTATTTTCTCTTGATCTATTTGCTTAATATTTATTTATACGTATAGACATAACTGATACTGATATCCCATCCTACTTTTATCTACATCATTAATTAGCAGGGCAACAACCGCTTGTTGTTCTCTCTGAATTTTTTTTTTTTTTTTTTTTGTAATCACTTTGCCCGATAAATGGAACTTACTCTGTACTATTATTATAGTTATTATTGTTATTTCTCATCAATATAACTCTGTAATAATGCGTTAACTAGATTTTAGCATCGGATATATTGTTAAGACCAAACCTTTTGTTATAAAAACTGTAGTTTTTAAAAAACAAATAAATGATTGATTGATTGATTGACATATAATTTTTTCTTCAAATTTGTTCCAATTCCTCGCAAAATCGACTTTTTCAAATTTAAATTGCGTTTCATTATCAATATCCAAATAACTAAATTATTTCATCAAAGGTAACTGGGCCCTGCGTTACTATGTTTACCGCTGATGACGTTTGTTGAATTTGTTTGTTTACTGTTTACTTTGTCATTGTCAATTTTGAAAAGTTGTCATGTTAGAAATGGATTTACTGCAAAGTGAGGATGAATTGATGCAATTAACACCACCTGAGATAAGAGACCAGGCGCGAGATGTGGAATTTAACCTTTTACCGGAAAAATCAAGAACTGTATATGAACTCACAGCAGATTCATGGAATATAGACAGAAGAAAAATTTCTCTGAAAATGTGCTGATTGGCTATTTTTCCGATCTTTCAAAGAAAATGAAGCCTTCAACGTTATGGTCTACCTATTCGATGTTGAAAGCTACCCTGAACATAAAAAATAACATTGATTTGGCAAAATACCTGAAGTTACGGGCTTTTTTGAAACGCCAGTCAGACGGTTTCCATGCAAAAAAATCCCGAGTTTTTCAAAGAGAAGAAATCGAGAAATTTTTATCAGATGCCCCAGATGAACTGTATTTGTGTACGAAGGTAGGAATATATTGAAAATGATCTATTATGGATTAAAGAACTAATTTTCAATTTATATTTTAGGTTGTACTTATTGTTGCAGTCGCTGGGGCTTGTAGATGTGATGAGCTTTTGCAAATGAAAACAGATGATGATATGGGCGACAAATTGCTAATTATGCTACTGAAACATAGATTTAATGTATATCAATTATTGAATCAAGGAATAACCGATACTTAATAATCACCGTTCATTGGATTGATGAAAAATATCCATCGTCGAACTAATCTGAATCATTATATCAATCATACAGCATTCATTCGAAGAATGTACAATAATAACTAATTTGATGAATACAGTTTCATCAGTTGAACAAATACAATTTATTGCTTGGGTGAACACTCTTCATTCGTTTGATGAATGGAAATCAGTACCACCATTCATTGACTTGATGAAAAATATCCATCGTCGAAATAATCTAAATCATTATTTCAATCATACAACATATATTCGAAGAACGAACAATAATAATTAATCTGATCAGTTTCATCAGTTGAACGAATACAATTCATTGCTTGGGTGATCACTCTTTATTCGTTTGATGAATGGAATTCATTACCAAAACGAACCCATTTAATGTACTTGATCATGATATCAATGAAAGCATTCATTGATATTATTAAGATCCGTATTCATAGTATAGATAACCAGTGGTACATTGACATAACGATTGCGTTCATTGGACCAATATTGATAAAAATAGTCATTGAGTCACTGAACTTTTTCACTGTATTCATGTACCAATTTTTTTCTGTGTACATTCGAAAAATTTAAATAAAAAATATCCAATATATCGAACATATAGTAATTTGAAAGTTTTTCATTGACTGACTGTCACTTCTTCAGTTTATTGTAGTTTTTTGGGTTCCCGATATCCGTTTGTGTCTTCAGTGGAAAAAAAGGTTCAATCTGTTCAAAATAAGATAATCTTGACAGAATTCATCAGTCCCAAACTCGTTGATTCAGATAATTTGATAATAACTACCCTACACTCCCAAAATTGGGTACCACTAAAAATCATTATTGAAGAGCTCTTCAACGATGTATTATCACACATGGAAGTTTTCCATGCAAAGTAGGGGTTGACACGGTGGAAAGGTTTGCTCATATAATAATAATATCTCTTGATACCTTTCGTCATCTCCGAGATATTGCCACTAGCAAATTTTTAATAAATCACACTGTAGTCATGACATTTTTTTCCCTTTGGTTCTCGTGATGCATTTTATGGAGATTAGATTGTTTTTCCCCTCGTGGAAGACGGAATTTACAAAACAAAGGTGCTCTCTTCATTATTGTAACATCGAACCAGAATATTATCAATTCCTTTAGTGATGAAACTCTTCAAAATGGACATAGTGTATGTAAAATCTGGTGATGTGAAACTTTCGATACGTAATATTTATTGTCTAGCCAGGTCAAGTTGCGCTACAACGTCCTACTTAGAAGTCAGACCATAATTTGATTCGAAGACAAATGGCGAAAAAATATTATTGTCGTTTTTGGAAAGTAGGATAATGGCATTAACATAACTCTGACCGTTCTCTACACGTTTTGCAATTACCCATATCGCCGATTCGGATACTAATCATTTCCTCCAAATACATTCATTTCAAACCGATATCCATTGTGTGTTCGGAACCTTGTCCTCAAACGTCACTTAAAAAAGAAGAAGTCAATAATTTCTTTATTTTTGAAGATATAGATGTTCATGAAATCAGAGCTGTAATCATCTGCGGCTGAAAGACAAACTTGAGTCTCTATTTTCCATCGTTCACGAAATGCAATCTACACAGAACCGGAATTCGATATGAAGTACTTTTAAAAGCTTCTTGTACCGAGTGTAAAATGTGAGGTTAACATGTTTGTTTGAAAGTTTTAGACATGTCAATTGATCATTATTCACCTCATTAATGTGTGGCTGATACAGATGACAAAAACCCCACGCATAACAGTAAGGTGGCTATAGACCAAGCAAACATTGTTGTTCAACAGTTGAACAACAGTCGAACAACGCACGAGTTTGAAAACACCTCTTTTGAAGTGACAACGTCAAAGCAGTATTTGACCAGCATGAGACACTAGGGGTTGCAATGTGCCGGCTCGTTTCTAGAGATGCGTGGGTTGAAAGAAATAAAATTGCTGCCTGGTGAATGATGAATATAACACAATCCTTTATTCGAAGGTTAACACCCCAGGTAGCAAGCGTACGTCATAATGACGTACTTAATTAGTGATTTCATGACGGTAGACGTCATCGACGCAAAAATGACGTCTGCCAGACGTCATTCAGTGGACGTTACTATGTCGTCTTTCACATGACGTCATTATGACGTAATTCTTTGGTCACTAATGTTACACAAAAAATAGAAGAACTTTTTAAATAAAAAATCCAACTAATTATATATGTCCCATAAAATGATTTATAACAGATATTTCTGAAAATTATTTCATTGAAGTGGCTAGTGATGATATATTTAAATTACCTGTACCTATATAGAGTCACTTTTAAAATAGCGTAAAATAACCATTGCCTTCATCCCCTGGCATAAAGGTACAAGTTTAATTTTATAATTTGCATATACAATCAATAGAGTACACATCAAATCATTATTTACCTAAAAACGTATAACTCAAAAGTGAATCAAATAAAAATACCAACATATGTAAAGAAATCAAATTGCTTATTATTTTTGTCATTTTGTATTTCCCGCGAAAGTCACCAGTTGTCCGACACCGACACATTCGCATCGGATTGGTTCGGATTAAGCAACATGGCCGCCCTACAAAGAAAGACAATGAAGCTTATATTAAAAAGCGGTAAAACGAGAAGGATATATTTCCGATAAATATACATTACATTCCATTAAAAAAATGTGTTTACACTAGAGGTATATTTGATTTAATTAATTTTTGAATATTGTACTAGATGGTTAGTAATAATTGAATAAAAACTATAGTCATATTAAGTGCTATATAAACAGCATAATCCAGTGTGAAAAATTCAATGACATTTTTACTGACTTTTAGCAAGAAAAACTTATAGTAACTCTTCCGAATTAAGTACATATTTCAGAATGATCTGAATAATTAAGTTTTATAATAGTTTTTTACTGTATTACTTACTGAAAAGAAATTGTTTTATGTTGTTATAAATAAAAACTCTTTCCATGATCACGAGTTTCTTAATCCTTTGCATCAAAAAAATTAACCACGACATTGACGTTTCCTAATCTACCTAGTTTGTATCAGTCATTGATCATCCAGTACACTGCCTTCTAATTTTTCTGTGTGATTGTGATTCTTTTCAAGAAAAATACGAATATCCCAACAGTTGCTACAAGTATTGTGAAAAAACATTGCATTTTTTGCTTCATATCCCCAAATTAACTAAAAAAGTACGCCTCAGTGACGATGTTTATAACGTTTGAGTGACGTCATATGTACGTCTTGTGTATGACCTAACAGGTCATATACAAGCTATATGTAACGTCAAAATGACGCCATATACTGACGTCATAATGACGCTGACATTTGACCGTCATTTAGACGTCCGAATGACGTCAACTCTGGGGTCAATATGACGTCTACCATGACCTATAAGATACGTCATTATGACGTACGCTTGCTGCCTGGGACAAGACACGGTGGACACTATAATAAGTACAAAATGCCAAAATAGAAACTACTGAACATAAGTAGTTAAAATGAAATACAGCGCATACACTACTACAACCTTTTCGGTCCAAAGTCAATGGCCTACTGCCAAGCCAGGACGATACGATACGATACGATATTTGATAGTATCGATATTTTAGTCTTCGATACTCGATATTTTGTGTCGATATTTTGGAATATCGATACTTTCCATTGAATATCGAATAGACCGTATCGAAGGACACATTAATATAGGTACGCGTTCCAACCGTTTTAAGCTTCCTGTAAAGTGTTCTGTCTCCATGATAAGTTTTGTTGGTTCTCAGAATTCAATGTCTTTGGCTGTGTCTGGGTCACAGAACACAGAACTCAAGCACTTCGTTCAAGTTCTGTGGTGGGTCTCAGGAGGCGTCAGTGTCAGGACTGTCAGGTCAGGTAGGTCACTGGTCAATGTATTCAGTCAGGTATCATTGGTTAGGTTGTTTTACCTGCGGGGTCTGTCAATTATATACGAAACCAATTATGTTGAATGTTTATTTTTTAGAAGAATATTTTTAATATTGTTTAGTTTTGTTCTTTATCTAGTCTTAACACTGACTGCTAAGTTTAGTCTTAACACTGATTGTTAAGTTTTTGTAATAAATATTATGTTCATCAATCTGTTAAATTTCCACTTTCAAAAAATAAAAATGAACTTTAAGGTTAGAATGGTTTACATCATATGTCATATCGATAGATCGATATTTGAAGTATCGATATTTTAACTCTCGATATTTTCTTGTACCGATAGAAGAAGAACAATACATATCGATACGAAGTATCGATATTTTCAAGAGTATCGCCCATGCGCACTAGTTACTGTTTCCCGCGCTTTTTTTACCCACGCGTATAACCTCTAAATCACATAGCACAGAGGCGGCGTGCTTCAGGGTGGATAAGGGTTGTATCAGAATTACCTTGCAAATTCATTGTGGTAAATTCTGATTGATCTATCAAGATGTTGAAATTTAGATAAGTAGGTTACTGGGCTCAGAGAGGGCGCCAGAAGTGAGAAACAAAAAATAACAAGAGCAAATCCACTAGACAAACACTACGAATTTCTTTCTTTAATTTGCAACGGCATATGTGAGCAATTAATAAACAAATAAATGTGATAATAAACTAATAAACCAGAACAACGTTTAATAATTGGAAGTTCAAGAATGTAATATTTAACAGTTAAATACAGGTGGAAATTGAACAGTACCTTTCATTTTCCTAAATTAATTGTACTCAATTCTCAATCACTCTTTTTATTCCATCGAAGAAATATAATGGCATTAGCCAGAGGAGTAGTTTCTTCTGACAAGTCATGCAGTACAACAACAAAACTAAACTTCTGAAATGATTCCAAGATACTTTTAATCTCTATCTATCATGAAACACTTCGTACATTATACTAAAACAGTAATACACGAGAAATAGGGTCATGACAACCATATCTCAAAATAAACTAAAGCATTTCAAACTTTTTTACATCCCATCTACATATTTGAAATAATTCATAAGCACCAAGAATTATTTATACAATGCGTATATCATTTTACGCATTCCTACATTTGAGTTTTTCTCAGCAATTATTTTGTGAGGATAATATCAGGTTTTTCGATTCTTAATGTTTCCTGTATTAATTTCTATGCATTTTTTGTCAGTGACCCCAACCGCCGGCGTTTGCCTAAGTAATTAATATAAGAAGAAATTATACCTATTATAGAAAAAGTAATAGAAAAAGATATACATATGGTACTTATAAAACTCACGCTAATATCAGCGGCGCGCGGCGTAATGATTTGGTGATACAGATGCTACCCAACTTTCGGGGGGCTTGGTCAGTAAATGGGACCCAACTGGCGTGAAAGGGCTGTCCATAATGAAAGACTAATTATCTTAGCACCCTTTTACGTAAGTTTCAGATTCCTAGTTCGTGTGGATTCCAAGTAAAATTGTATTTTCTGGCCAAAGACATCAAACTCTCCAAGACACTTGGGTATTTATGGAAACATCATTTTCCTTATAAATACCCAGCCTGGCAACAACTCCAGTTGAACCTGAATACCTGAGGAGTTTTCGTCCATATGCACTGTAATACAGGGGATTGTTTTTTTTTATATCCTACAAAGTCGAGGAAATAGTCATAAAAAGAGCCATAATTGAAAGGGGTGGTAGGGTGTGAAAACTGGACGAAAACTCCTTCCCTTGGAGGGTTGCTTTTCTTGGTCCCTAAAAAAGTGCCACCAAAAGATTCAGAGCTTAATCATCATTCCAAGTCCATTTTTCCAATTTTTGAACATAGCCGGTCCTTTTCGAATGCCCCCTTTTGCCACCCCTCTGTGACCCGGCCTTGCTAAAAATTCCTTCTACCTCGATTTTAGCTATCTAAGGGCTGAAATGAAACTGATGAACTAAAAAGTGAGGATATAGGAAACCGGCTAATTTTCGACCTGAGACATTTTCGGGAGAAAAATTTTAAAAAAATTTTTTTCAGCCCCGGCCCCATCCAAATTTCCTTCTGCTTTGTCAGATGATAACTGATTACTTCCTGAACAACATATCTCAACGGAAGGAATATAGAAGAAAGCTAAAATTTATCGAAATATTTTCCTTTGTTTCTCGGCTGGCCCTACTCAAAATAAAAAATATTTTGGATTTGGTATCTTCGAGCACATTTTACTCGGAAACGGTGGATTTTAAAGAAAAATTTGTGGAAACCTTTTTTGTAGAGAATTTTATGCAAAATATTATAACATCATTTGTTTTTGAAAAAAATGGATTTTTTTCGATTTTCCTAGGAAAATCGTCCATAAAAATTTTGCGGATGCTTTCACGGCCTATCACCCTCAAAATTCAGATTCAGCGGGTCAAAATACATAAAAATAACTTGCATGATCCCGTCGCGCTTCATCGGCTACGAAAACCCACCCTGCCACAGGACTATGGTGAGGGTTCTGTCTATAAGAAGGTTATTTATGTAGATAACGAATAGGAGTGGACCTAGCGCGGAGCCTTGAGGAACCCCAAATTGGATAACTTCAATTATTTGAATTTATTGAATAAATAGTTGAGGAGAACTCCTCTTATCCCACACACCTGTAGTTTTCTGATGAAATAAGAATCACGCACTAAGTGGCACCCTATAAAACTACAGCAAGACGGCAGGGTTTCGATTGCTATTACAAAAGTAATAGATTTATTACATTTTACTACTCGTCATTACGTCGTTACTACAATTTGATATTCATATCAAATCTATTACAATTTGATTTTTTACTAAAAAGAAGAAGAATTAATAAAATTGGTGTTCGTGATGACAGTTGACGCCTGGGACCCAATTTTTAAAATTGTGGTAAAAGATTGTCTAGAGAAAATGACGTAGTTTCCTCGCAATACATGATGGAGCAAGAGGGTTGTCTTGGGCTTCAACGACTTAATCCTTCGCCTCCCTAAAATATAAATTTGGATTTGGCTTTATGAATTCACTTCATTTTTCTGGCATTTCTAATATGCTATAATATATGTTAGCAATGAACTATTTCGCAATCATTGCACTCTTGCAACTCTGGCCCACAGAACTATAATTATGAGTTACGAGTTCTGTGTTCTGACGAGACATAATAGGCCGTGGGCAGCAGGAGGGACTGATTTGACCCACTCACGTTCAAACATAACCTGTGTTCTGACAGCTTGATGCGCTTGAGTCAGAAATTTTGTTATGAAAACCAACGTAGATGTTGATGCGCATGCGCAAGTCGATATTCTTTGCAATTTTTTTGAATCTATTACTATTTACTGCTATCTATTACAATTTGACATAGCTATCTAGTACACTTTATTGCCTTACTAATCGCAACCCTGCAATACGGTTACATCGACGTATATCGTGTACCCTAGACCATTATTTCGCAACAAACAGAGTCTCCGCTCATGATCACAGTTGATTTAAAAACTTCTACGAACTTCGAACATCTATCGGCCAACAAAACGCGTCTGTAATCCGATATTAGGATGGCCGCTTCATAGAAAAAGAAGAAAACTATCGAACGCGAAGACGAATTCCGTCTAACCAGTTTGTTCGTCGGACAGCTGTTCGAAAAGAGTAACCATGAAAAGTGACAAGTTGATGTCCCAGCTTTTTGCCGAACGATAGAAAATGGCAAATATCGTAAATGATTGCGATTGTCAAGAACAAATGCTGTGCGTATTCCACGACGATGCGATGGGTTTAATATGTATATGGGGAAATCGAGACAGGTGATGAAATGTGCTCTAGTTGCTTTTAATTGGAATTGATGTTAGGGAAAGATGATTCTGATGGTCGCTTGCTTTCTCATCATCCTCATCTGCTGAAACAATGAAGTATAGTATGCAGAAGTTATTGTCTTGTTTTCTTTACATAAAATGGTGGCTAGAGAATAATTGTTATGTCTGATTTGAGTGATTTGTCCGTAATGGAATCGGAACCTTTTCAAAGCATTGGCTCAGAATATATCGTAGATGAAAAAGTGTCAGAATTTGATGACATCGAAACATAAGTAGAAAGTGCATGGTCGGCGCTATTAAAGGCGAAACGAGTTGAAGTTAATAAAAGTATATCTGATAAAACGAAAAAAAAAGTACGGATTATTTCATAGTCGAGCAAGAGCCTAAGAGTAATAAAAATACTGACAAACAAGGCATATGTTCCCTATATACCGCGGTTTTGAAAATGAAAAACTGCGAACATCTTCACTAAGGCGACATTTGCAAGCTAAACACACTAAAACACTAAAAAAAATTAGGTGGATCCAGCCCACCTAATTCCTGGGCAAATACCTCTACAGGTTCGAATAGGTGTAGCAAAATTTCAGTTTCGAGTTAGTTTGAGAAGGTCAAGCAATAATTAAATTTTAGCTATAATTATGTTGTGACACAAATGAATAATCTACACGGTGGGTCAAAAAAAATTCCACATCTTATTTTCTTTAATGAGTTTTCCATTTGTTGCTTTTTTTTTGAATATTTCCAAAAATCTATGGGATTCAAGTAAAAGTTGTGGCACATTCTATACATTTGAACAGGGCATTTCAAAAATAAAACCTACTTTTCTATTTAAGAGTGGGACATTATAAGGTGAATATTAGTGTACTGTAACTCCAGTTTTGTTTATTTTGCATCCATATATTTTTATTGTTATTGTGTTTTCGCAGTTAATCAGATTAATACAAAAAAAAGTACTAGTTCTCCAAGAAAAATCAAGTAGGTAGCTTGATTTACAAGTACTTGATGTGTAACTACTTGACTCGACTTGAACTTCAAAAATAAATACTTGACTTGATCAAGTCAAGTAGTGAATCTCTGGCTAGTACCACCATGAATTCTGGCAGATCTGATAATCGGAATTGTCGGGGGAGAAAAGTCGTTGCAACTAATATGCTTGCCGTTCCGATCTTACTCTTCTTCTTTGTAGTGCAAAAAGGAATTCAGGAGGAGCTGCGAACACTCGAAGTAAAAACTTGCAAATTGAGGCATCTGTATGAAAGCTCGTACTTCCTCAGACAACAGGAAGGCCGAGAACATTTGAGTTTGGAGTATCTACAGAATCAGGACTTCAGATCTCCTTCTCTGTTTGGTCTGCAGGAATCGGAGCATTCCTCTCAATGGCAGCATAATTCGTCACATCGGCATGTGGAAAGATCATTCATATAGATGATGAATGGAAGTTGGCCCAGAACAGAGCCTTGAGGAACCCAACATTTATATAATTATTGTCAGTTGGATACATTACAATACGGCCAAGACGTATATTGTGTATATAGGCCATCAGCCGAATATTTGATTGGTCATAAATCTACTAAAAATTATCGGAGAAGGAAAAAGAAAAGTTCATATCGTTTCTGAAGACTCCTGCCTTCTCATGCAAATATAATATGCGAGTATTTGAGTACCTAAAATGTGTTTTGTCGCACTTCACGGAGATGTTTGCGGATGTTCCGAATATCATGAATAATTTAGTAAATATGGAATTATTATACTGAAGCAGTAACCCATACCCCCTTTGGACTATATGCAACAATTTTAAAGTAGTGTGACAGGTCCTACTTATACACGCAAAAACAACTATGTTTTACTCCTGCCTCGTTTTCAACTTACCCATAAAATCGGCATTCTCTTCACTAAATGTTGAAAATAATCGCTTATTCATATCCTGCATATATATATATATTTAATATCACCATTGTGAAGTGCAAACCTCAAGCTTGAAATCACATAATTCATTTTTCATGTAGGATGTGTATGAGCGATTATTTTCAACATTTACTGAAGAAATTGCCGGGATTATGGGTGAGTTGAAAACTGAGGCAGGAGTAAAACCCAGTTTTTTCTTTGGCATGTATAAGTGAGACTTGTCTCGCTAGCCTTAAATCGTTGCAAAGAGGGTACTGATTCCTGCTCCAGTATAATTATTTCATATCAACTAAAATATCCATGACTTTCGGATCCTTCGTTAATATAGTGGAAGGGTTATGTGAAGTGGGACACATTTTAGGTACTCAGATACTCACATGTTATATTTGCATGAGGAACATATAATTTTTAGCAAAGTTATGACACATCTACTTTTCAGCAATTGCAGTGGCGGGTTAACGCGAGCCTGGAATTCGATATCGGAATTCAATAAGATTTTCTGATGAAACGAGTGCATTTTGTGAGAAATTACCAAGTATATGTCTTGTGGAGAATTGAATTATCTTTCGCCTTGTTGAAATTGTTTCTTGATAAATCTTATACTTCCCGAAACATCAGCAAACAAAATTATAATTCAATGTACTTTCTCCTGTTACATTGAAAATCACAGCCATGTTTATGAGTTGATTGGCATGATAAAACATGCACATTAGATCAATCTGATTCTGTACAGAGAGATTTTCATAACAATTTTTATTTTTCAGTAATTCTTTATTTTTACAAGAAATGGTGTAAATTGATAGATCGTCCTCACTTTTGCTTCAAACAAGCTAAAACTTTCATATTTGTTCATCATCCACATATATTTTGCGACAAAGTTAAGCACTTAAATTTTTCCAGCATTAGTGCGAGAAAATGAAATTTTCCAATCTGAATTGCGTGTGGGCATATGGTGGATCACGCACGCTTGTAGAAAAATATAATAGCATAATTTCCCCCTTTTAATGTCTTCTTATCTACAGCACTGAACACGAGTACGTTAACCTTCATCAAAACTAGGCAACCTGAATACGAAATAAAATAAGATTTCTCACGAAGCTCCTTCAATACTTCATTATTGATACGAAAATTATCGGTTTGTTTTTTCCGCTGGATTATAACCCATCCGTGTGTGCTACGAAGGAGCTACGATGCTACGAATAAGGTAATTTGCACTGAAGCGCTCCGCGATTCCTAACCGTGAAAAATACTCCATAGAGAACTCATTACCATTTCATTCATTATAATTTTCAGAGATTGGCTATGATGATAGGTGTTTATGATGAGATTGGGTTTGGTGAATGAATGCGCGGGATGTGAGGTGGGTGCAGCAGTGG
The DNA here is from genome assembly GCA_958298965.1 of Chrysolina haemoptera. Taxonomy (NCBI): domain Eukaryota; kingdom Metazoa; phylum Arthropoda; class Insecta; order Coleoptera; family Chrysomelidae; genus Chrysolina; species Chrysolina haemoptera. The sequence goes on along the minus strand of OY282593.1, from coordinate 18,781,254 downwards.
CGACTCGTATCTACAGAGGAATTTTTGTTGAATTTCATACTGTCTTATTACATTTTCTCTATTTGTTTCACCTGATACTCGGTACATTTAAAACTAAAAATAACAGTTGTTGCTGTCAAAGTTTGAATGAATGAGAATTAAAGTCGTTTTTGATTGATGAGAAATTATTCCAGATCTTTTATTAAGAATACGTCTGTTATAAACCATAAAAGTACATTCCTTCTGTTAAGAACATCAACAGGTTATGGGCCCAGCACGCTTCCACTGCGAGAACAAAAATTGTTGAATTTTTTGAGTTATTCGAAAAATCTCTCAACAGATATTTGTATTGAGATTTCATCATAATATTGGGGAGAATAATCATGGAAGTAACCAAAATTCAGATTGGTGTACTAGAAGGAAAGTCTAATTGGTCCACTTGGAAATATAAGTTGTGCATATTACTTCGAGGAATCGCTGGCGCAATCGATGTAATTGAAGGTAGAATTGGATCTCCATCACCTCCAGCATCAAATGCGAGTGCTGATGCAATATTGAAGCATGAATCTGATTTAGCGCTTTTCACAAAAGCAGATAGTAACGCACTTCTAATCATCACGACAAATATGACTGAAGAAACACTTCAGAAAGTTATGCGATTTACAACGGCTCGTGAAGTATGGCTGGAGCTGCATAGATTGTTCGATGGGAATGCAGAAGACAAGACCTTTGATTTGTGTACGCAGTTTTTCAGTTATAAGAGACAGCCTGGAGATGACATTGCTGCACACACGTCAAAATTGAAAAACTTGTGGAATGAACTACAAGTTGAGATTGCCAAGGACAAAGTTGCAGCTAATAGTCAGTGTAAATGCAATTTACCTGAAATTTAACTCATTTGCAAGATTTTGGGTACTTTATCAGATGAATATTTTTCATTCAAGTCTAGTTGGATGCTGATGGCGAAAGCTGATAGAACAGTTGATAATCCAACAAACAGCTATGCGCACATGAGAAAGCTTTGTTGAATAAAAGTGACAATAATCAAGAAGCTCTACTCACCGAAAAAGCTAGTTGCAGTAAAGCAAAACCTAAAACAAAGACAAGTCTGATATGCAATTATTGGAAAGCACCTGGTCATCGCGTACGGAATTGTTTTAAGTGGAAAGCTGATGGCAGGCCACCCAAACCTGACAAGAAAGACAAAACTGATACAGCAGGACCAAGCAACGGTGTGAATATGACTCTACTAGCTGTTACCAGTAATGTTCTCACTGTAGATTGTGATCAAGATAGTTGGTTTGTAGATAATGGTGCTACTAACCATATCACCAATCGAAATGATTTGTTCGAAAAGTTTGATGAGTTTGATACAACCCACACAGTTACCACAGCCAATGGAGATTCCATTAGGGCTATCGGAAAAGGCACAATTATCGTAGAAGCAGTCGTGGAGGGAAAATCAGAAAAAATCGCGTTAGCTGATGTTTGGTATGTTCCCAGCATCAAGAAAAATCTATTTTCTGTAACATCTGCACAAGATAAACATTTGGGAAGCGAATTCATCTCTACAGCTCAAACGTGTTGTCTCAGGATTGACGGGCAAGTGAAACTCGTTGGTGCGCGGAGCCGATTCGGTGGGTTATTCAAACTGTCTTTGAAAAATATCAAGCCTGATGCAGAAATGCAAGCGAATATCGTTTCCAATGATAATTTGTTGCAATTATATCATGAAAGATTGGGTCACCAAAATAAAAGACATATAAAATCTGTTATATCACGTGAATTGGGTATATCTGTGAAACTGGACAGTGAATTATGTGAAGGGTGTATATACGGTAAAGCCCACAGACTTAAATTCAGGACTAGAGCTCGAGCAACGATTCCAGGTGAGCTTATGCATTCTGATGTTTGTGGACCCTTTGTGAACTCCCAATCAGGATATCGGTACTTTGTGTTGTTCAAAGACGATTACAGTCGTTTCCGTTATGTTTATTTCATCAGGGAAAAGTCTGACGTTCCTGATAAGCTGAAAATAATGTTAGCTGAAACCAAAGCTGTAGGACATGTAGTGAAAGAGTTTCTCAGCGATAATGGTGGCGAGTTTGATAGCAAACAAATAAGACAAATTCTTCAGCAAAACGGAATTCGTCAGAGGTTAACCATGCCTTACACCCCACAACAGAATGGTTGTTCCGAGAGGGATAATAGAACAGTTGTGGAGACTGCTAGGGCTATAATGCATACACAAAATGGCTTACCACAGTTCTTATGGGCTGAAATGATAAACACTGCAACTTATATATTGAACAGGTCAGGCGTTTCCAGTGTTGACAGCTTATCTCCCTTTGAGGTATGGCATGGAAAGAAACCCAGCTTGAAGCATATGAAAATTATAGGATCTACTTGCTTCGCACATATTCCAAAATCTTGTAGGAGAAAAATGGACAAAAAGGCTGTAAAAGGCATTCTGATTGGCTATGACAATGATGATGACTATCGTATATGGTGCAATGAAACCGCTAAACTGATAAGATCCCGAGATGTAGTTTTTGATGAAAGACTTTTCGTTCCTTCAACATCAAATGAAGAAATTGTAACTTCATCTTCAATGAAGAATGATTCTTTGACTTCAACTCCAATAGAAACGGAACACATAGATGATTCATCTGAAGAAAGCAAAGAAAGCGGATGTGAAGAGGAGGAGAGTGACGAAGAGATAATTCCAGAAAGACGACTAAGGGATAGATCCGATATGAGAAAGCCAGCTAGATTTGATGATTTCGTGATGCAAGTATGCACCAATATTTTAGAAATGAATGAACCATCCAGTTATGTCGAAGCTATCAATAGTGGTCAGCGGATGCAATGGATAGATGCTATGAAGAAAGAAATGCAATCACTCGAAGAAAACGAGACTTGGGTCCTTGAAAAGCTTCCTAATGGAAAGAAAGCAATCCCATGTAAATGGGTTTATAAAGTCAAAACTAACCCAGATGGTTCAGTGGACAGATATAAGGCTAGGCTTGTGATAAAAGGCTACTCTCAGAAAAAAGGTGAAGACTACGATCAAACATTCAGTCCCGTGGCAAAAGCTGGTACGGTCAGGGCAGTATTGAGCATTGCAGCAAATGAAAATATGTCTTTGAGCCAGTTTGATGTTTCGACAGCCTTCTTATATGGAAAACTGGAAGAAGACATATTTATGAAGCAACCAGAGGGATATGAAGATGGTTCTGATCGTGTATGTCATCTGAAGAGAAGCCTCTATGGTCTTAAGCAAGCGCCAAGGTGCTGGAACAAAAGATTTGGAGATTTTTTGTCAAAATTGGATTTTCAAAGAAGTGATGCTGATCCCTGTCTATTCATAAAGAAACAAGGAAAAGACATCATCCTTATAGCACTTTATGTGGATGATGGTCTCCTTGCCTCAAATAATGAATCACTTAAAAACGATTTCGTTAGAAATTTGAAGAGTGAATTCAAAATCAAAATCAAACCTGCTTCGTATTTTCTTGGATTAGAAATAGAAAGAAGCGAAGATGGATCGATTAGAGTGAGTCAGGCAGCATATACAAGGAAAGTGCTGGAACGGTTTGGAATGGAGAACTGTAAATCAGTTTCTACACCGATGATAAATGAACCCAATCAACCAGGGAAGGAAGATGAACCAGATAACGTAGAGTTTCCTTATCGGCAAGCGGTTGGAGCACTGATGTACCTCATGACTGGAACAAGACCAGATATCGCTTTCGCAGTCGGTTTTGTATCCAGAAGTCTTGAAAATCCCAGTTATTCCGATTGGATTAGAGTTAAACGTATTTTTCGTTATCTTCAGGGGTCATCTGACTATGGAATTACATACAAACGTCACTACAAGAATGGTTGTATCGAAAGTTTCAGCGATGCAGACCATGGAGGAGATGAGACTACAGGGCGTTCAACAACAGGTGTGGTCTGTTTATATGCAGGCGGAGCGGTCTCTTGGATCAGTCAGAGACAGTCATCAGTGGCAATATCGACAACAGAGGCGGAAATTGTAGCTGCAAGCGAAGCGGCTAGAGAATTGGTTTGGTTAAAGCGCCTGTATGGAAATATTGTAGAGTTGAAGGGGATGCCTGAATTAATGGTTGATAACGAGGCTGCAATCAGGTTGGCTCAAAATCCTGAATACCATCGCCGTACTAAACATATCGGCATAAGGCATTTCTTTGTCAGAGAACTGGTATCTGAAGGCTCTATTGAAGTGAAAAAGATAGCATCGGCATTTCAAACAGCAGATATCATGACGAAGCCACTGTTCAAACCAAGACTTCAAACTCTTTGTGAAAACATGGGGCTGATCAAGAAGGTTCAACAAATTGTTCAATGAGGGAAGGTGTTGAATTTCATACTGTCTTATTACATTTTCTCTATTTGTTTCACCTGATACTCTGTACATTTAAAACTAAAAATAACAGTTGTTGCTGTCAAAGTTTGAATGAATGAGAATAAAAGTCGTTTTTGATTGATTTGAAATTATTCCAGATCTTTTATTAAGAATACGTCTGTTATAAACCATAAAAGTACATTCCTTCTGTTAAGAACATCAACAATTTTCACTTATAATATCACAAGAGCTTAAAAAATTTCCAGGAATAATTTAAGCTTGCGTGGTATTCGCTAAGAAAATTTCACACCATAATTTGGAAAAAAAATATTAATCCAATCTGACGTTTTAAATTAATTGCACTGCTTGTCAAGTCTACCATGTTTCGTTAAATAAAAAATATTACCAACTTTAGTTACACCAAATGTTAAAACTCAGATTGTCTATCGCCCTTTCATAATTTTAGGTCACTAAAGGTGGTTGAAATGTATTTTTTGTTAAAGTAATCCATAACACTTCTAATGTAAAAAATATATTAACATGGTTTGTTGCAGTAGGTGGCCGTGATATAGGCGGCCATGCTTTTGACAGATGAGGTTTATATTGGTAAATTACATTGAGTTACTGTACAGTAAACCAGCAAACAAAGATATTATTGTGTAAAACATTTCTTGTAAGCATTTGCGTTAAACAATTTGAGAAAAATGGAATGCTTTGAAAAGTACAATTTATGTAAATACTGCAATGGATAGGTATGGATAGACGACATCAGATCTTTCTGCACAGAATACCACTTACGATGATGGATTTGTTTCGTCTCCATCTGTGTTCTGTGTGTAAGCTTTCCCATGTCATCGGTCTATGTCAATTTTGACGTTAAGCTATCTTGACAGATGATCCTTCTCAATTTACTGATTTCAGTAATTTCATTCTCTCTTCACTCTTTGAGTAGTCATAGTCAATTTTCGAAATCGATGTCATTTTCTATAAAAGTCACAGGGATAAAGGCTCTACGCCTCCCTTATTTGAATTTTCATAATTTTTAATAAAACACATGTTGGTTTTTGTGTCCACTTAACCCTTAGTGGAACATATAGTGACACATTTTTAAATTTTTTACTTTTATTAAAGTTTCTATGTAATATTTTCCCTCTCCAAGTAATAATAGTAATATTACACTGTATTAGATTACTGATGGTTACACTGTTCTCCTTTTATTGTAGAATTTAAACTTATATAGCTGATGATGATGTTCAAAACATGTCCTACTATGATACCGCTGAACTGATCAATAGTTTTTGATCGTTCTATCATAACATAACATGTGGTTGTTATATTAAATTGTGGAGATGACTTTCAGTTTTTCTGCATTATAAATCTATACCACAGGTCAATATCATATTCAAATTTACAATATATTGGCTCAATATAAAATCAAGATTCAGCCAACATGAGGTGCTATCTGAGTTCTATAATGTCATAACTTTTATAGATCATTTTTCGAAATTTTATTTGACGAGGTCTGTGAAGCCGTCTCACTCGATTTTCTTCTAGCAGAATGACTAATTGCTCTATAACAAATTTCAAACATTGCATATTATCATGCACACAAACAAATAAACTTGAAAATAAATAAAAACTGACTCACGACTGATAAATAATATTCGGATTAGCCGATTTAAATTATTCGGCATTTCAGTGCATGATTCACATCGACAATTTCCAAGGCCAAAACTTGCTCACAGATACTATTTCGATCGTTTAACAAAAACAAAGTAATTAGAAGTATAACGTAGTTGATTGAAATTGGTAATTTGTTCCATGCATCGAAATTCTGAAAAGGTGTTTACAGCGGAAATAACGTGCAGTCGGGGATATTCAAGGTTGCCGGTAATGCTGCTGACATGTATTTTGAGATGGGTCTGGTGCGAGGAAAACAGGAAAAAATAATAGTTGCAGTACTAAATACTTAATACGAAGGCGTAGAAGGGCCAACGACAAAATATTTTTCGAAACATTTGGAATTGCCACTTTGAACTGACAATTGTCACTTTGAACTGGCAATTGTAACTTTGAACTGAGAATTGTCACTTTGAACTGGCAATTACCACTTTGAACTGGCAATTGTCACTTCGAACTGACAATTGCCACTTTGAACTGGCAACTGTCACTTTGAACTGGCAATTACCACTTTGAACTGACAATTGTCACTTTGAACTGGCAATTGTCACTTTGAACTGGCAATTGTCACTGTGAACTGGCAATTGTCACTTTGAACTGGCAATTGTCACTTTGAACTGGCAATTGTCACTTTGAACTGGCAATTGTCACTGTGAACTGGCAATTGTCACTTTGAACTGGCAATTGTCACTTCGAACTGACAATTGTCACTTCGAACTGGCAATTGTCACTTTGAACTGGCAATTGTCACTTTGAACTGGCAATTGTCACTGTGAACTGGCAATTGTCACTTTGAACTGGCAATTGTCACTTCAAACTGGCAATTGTCACTTTGAACTGGCAATTGTCACTTTGAACTGGCAATTGTCACTTCGAACTGACAATTATCACTTTGAACTGGCAATTGTCACTTTGAACTGCGAATTGTTACTCAAATAAGATATTTATTGCCAACTGCATGCATAAATATTTTTATTTTTTTCAATTAACAATTGCCAGTTCAAAGTGGCAATTGCCAATTGAAAGTGGCAATTGTCAGTTCAAAGTTACAATTGTCTGTTCAAAGTGACAACTCCAAATGTTTCGAAAAATATTTTGTTGTTGGCCCTTCTACGATTCGTATTGTTGGCCCTTCTATGCCTTCATAGATTCTAGCTGGTGAAACAAGACTGCTGCAGAAAATTGAAGAATTGAGAAATAAGGTGAAATTTTCAGAAACAGGAAACAGTCATTAGGAGGCCATGAGCGCAATCGCATTTTTGGCGTTTTTTAGGACAAAAGAGCCAATAACCCAAAAACGGTTCGTCGTATCGATTTCAAACAAGGATAGGCTTCTAGAGGAAGTTTGATTCTATGTAACTGCGTCTGCGGCAGCACCTCAAGATTCTTTTCATGGATAGTCGAAGTAACTGCAGTGGTATTTCTCTTCCATTAAAATTTGAAGCAATCTTTATCCGATCGAAATGAATTTGGTATCAAAAGAAAGGTAAAACATTGATCTATGTACGTGTTGTAATGTTTTCTTGAAATTATTTATTCATCTAACCAAAAAATTGCTTCAAAGTAACTACATTTTTGAGATTTTTTTTGTGAAAATTCAATTTCTATTACAGCACGTACGTAGAATCAAATTTCCTCTAAAAGCCTGTCCTTGTTTGAAATCGATATGACGAACCGTTTTTGAGTTATCAATTGACCCTTTTTCCCCTAAAGAGCGTCCCAAACGTAATCGCGTTCATGGCCTTCACTTTTGAAAAACCAAGTTTGAGCTCTTTTAAAGCTAGATGTTGAACCATATTGTTGTTGTGATTTCATTCACAGTTCAAGAAATTCTTCATGAAATGAATAATAATAAAGAATATAACTGAAGAATACGATGCTAGCTGGTGTTACAAGACAATTGAAGAATTGAGAAATAAGGTGGAATTTTCAGAAACAGGAAATAGTCATTAAAAAAATAATATCGAAATACTTGAGAGGAATAGTAAAACTGATAATATTGTTTTGTTTGGACTGAAGAAATAGTATATTACACACCAAGGTGGGAAGAGATTCATTCCTGTCGTGAGATTGGTTAGCTATGATCTCGAGACAGGAATGAAAATTCCTACCGAGGTTTGTATACTATTTATTTTATTTACAACCATTATATTTCGATCAAAATTAATAACTAAATCTCTGTTTCGTTCTGAACATACCTAAAATATTACATTGAACGACAAATTACCAAGAACGCGTTTTTCTCAGAATAATCAAGTAGATATATTGTGACTACGGGGTATACAATTGTCACCAATATAAATAAATGTAAGATAAAGTCAATAAATGTCAGAAAAATATTCATCTAGAATAGATGAAATGATGACGGGAAGTGAGGTCGGGAAGTAGAGGGGCTCAACTTTCGTTTAGCTGAAACCAGTTATGGACAAACTGTCGTCATGGCAACTGTTGTTATGGTTACGAGAATACAAAAACCCGATTCCCATGGTGCGGAAATGCGGGGTTGCCAAGTTGTCCACTTAAGTTTAGCTGAAATCAGTTATGGAAAAACTGTTGCCATGACAACCGTTGGTATGAGAATACAAAAACCCGATTCCCTTGGTGTGAAAATGCGTGGTTGCCAATTGGGTCAGTTATAGTTTAGCTCAAATCAGTTACGGAAACACTGTCGCCATGGCAACCGTTGGTATGGTTATGAGAATACAAAAACCCAATTTCCTTGGTGTGAAAATGCATGGTTGCCAAATAGGTCAGTTATAGTTTAGCTGAAATCAGTTGCGGCAAAAGAAGAAAAAGAATAAAGAAAATGGACGAAGTAGTCCGGCTGGACCCGCTCGCTTCGCTCGCGTTTATTGTGTTCTGGATCTAATATTTTAAATTAATCTTTGAATGAATATATGTTTCATTCCTAAATGAATGACCTATAATTGGTATATACAGTGGGTTCATCTCTTCCAAAATAATTTTAGCATTGAGCATTGGTTAGTTCAGTTCAGTTTGTTAGGTCAAGCTACCTATGAATATTTTTTGTGCGTCATTTCAATTTGAAACTGAACTGTAAGAAAAGTGTCAGTTTGAAAATGTCAATAATCAACGAGAAATCGGCAAGAAGTGTTCGAAGTTGCTCTCCATCATGGTTTGGTACCACCCATATCTCTTTGCAGGAAAACATGCAAAGGCCACAAAGTACCAACGGAACCGTTTTCCTATTATGACTTTAAGACAACAGACAACTTGGCCACCCAGCATTTTTACACCAAGGAAATGAGGTACCCAGGGCAGAAGTGCAGTTAATAACACATTTCCCGTTTTTTCTTCAATGGAATCGATGAATTCCGTTATTTGTTAAGGTGTTTCAGTTTAGAAAGCACTAATAACAAAAATTTGTTCCGTTATTTTCGAATTGATTATTTGGCAACCACGCATTTCCTCACCATGGGAATAGAGTTTTTGCATACTCGTTACCATAGCAACGGTTGCCATGGCAACAGTTTTTCTGTAACGTTTCAGCTACACTAAGGCCGGATTTTCATGCATACGATATACGACGATCCGATGGTACGAAAATGTTTTGATTGGTTGAATTGGTAGGTGTGACAACAAATCAACCACAGGGCATTTTTCCAACCAATCAGAATATTTTCGTTCCATCGTATCGTCGGATATGCATGAAAATCCAGCCTAAAGCGGACAACTTGGCAACCATGCATTTTCGCACCATGAGAATCGGGTTTTTCTATTCTCGTAACCATAGCAACGGTTGCTATGGCAACAGTTTTTCCGTAACTGGTTTCAGTTAAACGAAAGTTGACCCAGTAGAGGTGTGTAATGTGACACTTCCCAACCTTCAATGACGTTAGTAATGACAGCATTACATATATGGTTATAAATAAAAATTCCTGATAAAACGATTGGATCCCCAGTTATCGAACTCAATAATCTACTTGAAGCTAACATTACTGAAGAATATATAAACAACTTCTAATGTCTTGGTAAAGAAACTATTAGCCATATAAAGACAGAATTCGCGTCTTAAAAAAATGCAGATTTTCAGAAAGCTAAGAATCTGAAAGAGGTGTACGTGTAGATCGAAGAGAAAATATGAAAGTGCTTCGCAGACGCGTACCTATAAGCGGGATAACATGGCTCAACTTTCGTTTAGCTGAAATCGGTTATGCAAAAACTGTTGCCATGGCAACCGTTGCTATGGTAACGAGTAAACAAAAACACAATTCCGATCTTGCGAAAATGCGCGGTTGCCAAGTTATCTGCTTAAGATTAACTGAAATCGGTTATGAAAAAACTGTTTCCATGGTAACCGTTGCTATGGTCGAGAGTAATCTAAAACGCTATTCCCACTTTGCGGAAATGCGTGGTTGCCAAGTTGGGTCAGCTATAGTTTAGCTGAAATCGGTTATGCAAAAACTGTTGCCGTGGCAACCGTTGGTATGGTAACGAGTTAACAAACACAATTCCGATCTTGCGGAAATGCGCGGTTGCCAAGTTATCTGCTTAAGATTAGCTGAAATCGGTTATGAAAAAACTGTTGCCATGGTAACCGTTGCTATGGTCGAGAGTAAATTAAAACGCTATTCCCACTTTGCGGAAATGCGTGGTTTCCAAGATGAGTCAGTTATAGTTTAGCTTAAATCAGTTATGCAAAAACTGTTGCCATGTCAACCGTCGCTATGGTAATGAGTAAACAAAAACACAATTCCGATCTTGAGAAAATGCGCGGATGCCAAGTTATCTGCTTAAGATTAGCTGAAATCGGTTATGAAAAAACTGTTTCCATGGTAACCGTTGCTATGGTCGAGAGTAATCTTAAATGCTATTCCCACTTTGCGGAAATGCGTGGTTGCCAAGTTTGGTCAGTTATAGTTTAGCTGAAATCGGTTATGCAAAAACTGTTGCCGTGGCAACCGTTGGTATGGTAACCAGTAAACAAAAACACAATTCCGATCTTGCGGAAATGCGCGATTGCCAAGTTATCTGCTTAAGATTAGCTGAAATCGGTTATGAAAAAAATGTTGCCATGGTAACCGTTGCTATGGTCGAGAGTAAATTAAAACGCTATTCCCCCTTTGCGGAAATGCGTGGTTTCCAAGATGGGTCAGTTATAGTTTAGCTTAAATCAGTTATGCAAAAACTGTTGCCGTGGCAACCGTCGCTATGGTAACGAGTAAACAAAAACACAATTCCGATCTTGCGGAAATGCGCGGTGGCCAAGTTATCTGCCTAAGATTAGCTGAAATCAGTTATGAAAAAAATGTTGCCATGGTAACCGTTGCTATGGTCGAGGAAACCACTCAACCCGAAGATACTTTCCAGTATTATACAGGGTGTTGATTAAGTATGTTGACAAACTTCGGGAGGTGATTCTTTGAAAGTTTTCAGGACGAAAAGTTCATATAAACATATGTCCTAAACGGCATGGATTATACTGAAGCAGGAATCAGTACCTCTTTGGACCATATGCAACGATTTAAGACATGCCAGAAAAGAATAATGGGTTTTACTCCTGTGAGTTTTCAACTCACCCATAATCCCGGCAATTTCTTCAGTAAATGTTGAAAATAATCGCTCATACACATCCTACATAAAAAATGAAGTATGTGATTTTAAGCTTGAGGTTTGCACTTCACAATAGTGTTACTAAATATATATATGCAGGATATGAATAATCGATTATCTTCAACATTTAGTGAAGAGAATGCCGATTTCATTTAGGTACTCAAATACTCACATATTATATTTGCATAAGAGGGTAGGAAGGAGTCTTTAGAAACGATAATAACTTTAACTTTTTCTTCTCCGATTATTTTTAGCAGAGTTATGACCAATCAAATATTCGGCTCCGCCAGAACTTTCAGCGGCAGTAAGGGTGAACCTGAAATTTGATGTCGGCGTTCAATCACGTTTTCGCATTTCATAAGAAATTACTAGGAATAATTTTTGTGGAAAATTGAATTATTTTTCACCCTGTCGAGTTGTTTTTCCGATAAATCATTTACTTTCCAAGATAACAGCAAAAATCTATTCATATATTTTTAAAAGAAAAAAACAAATGTTTCCACTGCTGGAATTTTGGTAAACAATTTTATTTCGTGTTTATCATGATTCCAATTACTAGCATACCAAGTTTGGTGGTGTTACAATCGATTCTTGTCTCAAAACTCACTAACTTTTTGGACCACCCACATACTGCTAAGAAAAGTCAATGAATTCAGGTATTTAAAATCGGTTTGGCCGTGGTCTATATGGAGTTATACATGATTTATTTTTCGTGATACATAAATTTGTTATGGAAATTGAAGACGTTATCACTATTACATAGCGGATAAATATTCCTTTCACTTTCACTTTTTTTATTGGGAACCAGAACTGTTTCTGTTTGAGGCAATCGATTCGAATTGATTCATTTTCGGAGTTCGATTTCAAGAAAGCAACCAGGCACGCTAAAAACACTTCTTTAAAGTCATGCTTACCGCACCCAGGATACCATTTTTAGTTTTTGATTTGCAACGAAGTAACATACTCTTGCGAATAAAGGCTTGTGCATCTTTCTCATCTCAGATTGAACCTACTTAGCGTTATTATAAAAATCATTAAACAATGGAATGTGGGCGTTACTCACGTTTCGTAATATACATGTTAACGAAATCGCAATATTTCTGATTTTGACAATATGGATAATATTTCACATATGTAAAACGATTACATGGTCATTACAAAAATCACTATACATGGCGTGCTCCCATAGATCCTTACGAGGTTTTGTTCGTTTTAAACCACAGGGCTTGTTATATTCCGGGTGAACTATATGACCAATTACCGAAAATAAAATGGTGCACTAGCCCATCATGTGCAAACATCTCTGTTGAATTTCAGAGCAATTCGAGATCGTTTATATAATTTTCGACTTTTGAATACGCGCGAATACTGAAATAAACACGTTTTTTGGTTCTCTGTTACGATCTCTCGATATTCAATTTCTACCGTTGATCGTGGTTCCAGTGATTTCGCGCTAATTACAAAGCTGCATGTTGTCTGTCATTTTTAATTTATTATGGTTAGGTACTGAGACATTATTTCCACATATTTCCGTTAATAGATCGTTCAAAAGGCCATAATACTTTTTCGAATGTAATTAGTGTTCTGAAGAACATTGTGTTCACGTACCAAGGAAGATAATTCGACACCAATATTATTTACTTCAACTTTCAAATTTTACTCTGCAGTGCTCTAAAATATATTTGTTTGTAGCAATTTTTATGGGGAGGCACGCGAGAACTCATATCAAATCACCACCTTGTCCCTCGTTAGATGAAGAAGGAATGGAGAAACACTACATATTGCGATCCAGAGGAGGCTCTTTTCTATATATACAATGGGTTTGCTAGATCCAAATTTCAGTTATTTTTCTACTTTTTGTTGGGTATAATTTTCTGTAATTGGTTCACCATGTAAATTTGGCGTATGACTGCTAATTGCCGTTTTCACCTTTTATTCTTCGTAGAAAGACTATTATTCAGAGAAACTACATAGTGTTCAAATATATGCATGCATGACACACGGCTGTCCTATACAGGAGGTTCCATTTTTGGGTGGCCCTCGGCAATAAATATCTCCTAACAAAACCTCACAATTCCAAGGTGTGATTTTTGTACATATTCCGATTCTGCTGCCCTCCGGCCCACCCCTGAATTCTGCTATATAAATCACAAAACGCCACTGGTCATCAATCCCAGTACAGCAACACTCGACCTTAATATCTATTCTTTATATTAGATCGCATACGAATTCGCAGTCTCTTTGTTATAGCAAAACTGCATTTCTAATGCATAACCGGTTTTGCTGAATCACAATTTAGCCTAAAAACATGTATCGGCTGTCCCGTCCCTACCCTGCTTCTTCTTTGTGCACAAACGCGCCTTCCTAATAGGCTGTTTGAGCCGTTTCTCGTTTTCATTTTCAACTTTTTGCAGAATGCCGACCTAACTGTTGTTAGACGCGTACTGAGGACTTTATTATCGTCATTATTTTAAGGCGAATTAAGTTTCGAGTACAGTCGGAGCCGCAATGATAAATTGGCCTGAATAAAAAAATTGTCTGAGGATTACTGAATTAATACACAAATTACAGGTTGCACATATAAACATGGATAAGATGAACTTTTCCTACGAGTGTGCACAAAGTTGTACTTTTCTGCATACATTCGCGTGCGCAAAGTTACACTTTTTCGCACACGATTTACCACTCAAAAATTTTACTAGTATGGAAAATGTATGTTCATTTTAGTTGCTGTAGACTATTTTATGCCATATGAGAAACCTTTCAATCGTATTTCTCGATGTTTATATTTCAGCTCAAAATAAATAATTGGTTGTCTGTAAAGTAATATAATATTATATTTATAGCTACGCATACGATCGTTTTTTTTTTCATCGAATACTAAATAAAAGCCTTTGACTTTTTATACCATCGTTTATATGAGTCAAAATAATTTATAAGTCAAAATTGTAACATAACCTATTATTACTGCACTCGCCGACCAATGCTGCTTTTTTAATAATCAAACAACAAATATATTAGATTATATCACTAATCAAATTCTTAAATTGCAAGAATTAATTACCTTTTTTGCCGCAATTGTTTTTGTAATAAACAATGGAAACCACATTAACTTTTCACTTCACTTCACAAAAGTCACTTGTCATTGTCCCTTATTTGTCAATAAATTTCATTTCCACTTCAACATTTATTTAGATATGATGTAGTGTCCCATATTATATTCCAGAATAATCCTGACCCAGGATAACACTTGTTAATATTTAAATATGTTTTTCTACGTTCATGCAAAACTTTATTGAACCATATTTGGTGGAAAAACTGTCTCTTTATTGCACTCATCTGTCATTCCACTATAGCGTTCTGTCATCATGACAGACATTAACTTTCAAATCGACGCCCAATTTAGCCCATTTTCTGTGAGATTGTATCACGTTTTAAATAGTTGCATGTTTCATCATATTCATTATATAACGGGCTATGAAATTACTAGAAAATGCAATTTGATAAAAATAAAATTATTTCCTTCGAATATCATCTGAATTACACAAAATGTTTTTGAATTACTTTTAGCAGATAGATTTAAACAAACAATGTCTTCCTTTGCGTTTAGTACCACCTAAATGAAACATTTTCTGGTTTTTACATGAACGTAGAAAAAATATTGTATGAAACTCGTGCAAAAAGAGTTTATACGTGAAATTATCAACGCAACCATCATTCAGAAGTTGATAGAAAACAACGTCTCAAATTTACTCACAAATTAATATACCCCCAAGTCAAACAGTCAGAATCTAAGAAATTTGTAACGTTAACATATTATGGAAGAAGTACAGAGACTATTGCGAGATTATTTAGAAAAAATAAGGTAGAAGTAGCATTCAGGCCTTATGCCAGGTTATCCAATTTCCTATTCAATTTCAAAGATAAAACAGACAAAATGGAAAAATTTGGAGTTTATAAGCTAAAGTGTCCGGAGTGTAACAGTGTTTATGTGGGACAATGTGGAAGACCTATTTCAAAAAGGTATGCCGAGCACGAAAGGTCCTTTAGACTAGGAAAAACGATTCTACATTTTCAAACCACTCCTTGGAATGCAAGCACAAATTTCCGAATCTCAACGATACCGAAATTTTGCACTACGCTGGCAAGGGTTGGAAAATGAATTATTTAGAATCATTAGAAATTTATAAACATAAATATTGCGGTTGTAATCTATTGAACGACCAGGTAGATTTAGTATATTCGCCCGTATTTAATGCAGCCCTTCCACATTGTCGAGCATAAACACATTTCCATCAGGTATAAGGATATAATTAGGTGTTAAATTGTTATTTGTAAGAGATGCCAGGAATAAAAGGCGTGTATTGATATAGTCAATTATCAGTTTGAATTATAGTTTTGAAAATGTCCATATAGGACGAAACTGCAGTAACTAAAGGTTATAAATATAAAGTGGTACAAAAACACAGAAATTTACTTTTCCCATTTTTCATCACATCGGTGTCTCTAACAGAAACAACAACAGCCTCTCTTTCGGTTTTTACCACATGGAGCACTATCCTGGTATCATCCTCTTCATGGTTTAAAAATAAGTGTGTCAGGTCTCTTTTTCTGTTTGACTCGGCATGCGTCTCATCCAAAAAACACCAGCCACAATGACTTCCAGACTGTCATACTTCATGGCTTCTTCGCTCAGGAAGGTCGGCCATGTTTTCTGACAGGGCGACGAAGCTGCTCCAATTCTTAGGTAACGGAACGCGGTGAGAGAATTATATACGATAGTCGCGCGCCATCGACCATTTTCAGTCAGTGTATTGAACAAACAACCCCCCCATATTATGAAAAGCATTAAAATGTTAGAATTTAATGAACGTTAAATGTACTAAATTATTTTTAGAGGGGAATACGCCCTCCAAAATATATAAAAACATATGGAACACGTTTTCACAAGTTTTTTTTTTTAAATTTTGGCCCATTTTGTCCAAATATTATCATTTGATGAACTTTTAATGCTCCAAAATTATTTTTTTGCCTCTCATCGTGTTCTATACCCCCGAAAAAGTAGAAAATAATTTGATTTTAGGGGTATTTTGGACGCCATCTTGAATATCCCACTTCCGGTTGGAATTTCGACTTGATAAACGCTATTTTCGGATTCAGCGGGGTCGAAATGGGGGTTAACGTCATTTATCCAATTGTTACATGAAATGCTTCTAGGATTCTAACGGAGGGCTTTTTTTGGAATTTAGCCCCAACTATATTGTGTTTGATGAAATAATTGCATTTCATTCATTTTGTTGATAAAACATCCGATATCCACGTTTCTCTCTGCGACAGATTATTTCTACATAGATATTGATACCCGAAAACGGAAATGATTGTTTGGCTTATGATACTTTTTTGATAAATTCTGGTTTTATTTTGCACCACAAATGTGGTTTGGCAGTGTTGGACAGCAACAATGAAATTTTCTTATCGCCAGGAAGTGGCCTGTTTTATAATGCACATGCACTCATCATTCTCCGTTAATTTCCATACTCAACAAGTAATTTTGTAAAATCGACAGTTCCTAACTGCAAGTATTCGTAACGGTACAATTCGTAAGGCCAATTCAACGCACTCAAATGTCTACACAATGTTAATTCGTTCTGGTTAGATCCATCAAGCCAAGTAGCTTGAATTTTTTATTAAACTCAAGCTTTTGAAAATTTGATATTTGACTTGACTCGATTTACGGTGTGAACTTCTTGACTTGATATAATAATAATAATAATAATAATAATAATGTCTTTATTTTTATTTATTTATCAAGTAACGATATCAAGTAACATCAAACTACTTGATATTACTTGATAGCGTTCCGTGAAATGCACACCGAAGCGTTAAAGTAGGGGATTCACCAAGGTTACAGTAAGCAGGCCCCCGATTGGTCGATTGCGACGTGCTGTTAAATAGTAGAGCAGCGTTGATCGAGAATAAACGGTGGCGGCTAGAGAATAATTGTTTATGTCTGATTTAAATGATTTGTCCGTAATGGAATCGGAACCTTTTCAAAACAGCGGCTCAGAATATATCGTAGATGAAGTAGTGTAAGAATTTGATGACATCGAAACAGAAGTGGGAAGTGCAGGGTCGGCACCATCTTAGGCCGAACGAGTTGAAGTTGATAAAAGTGTATCTAATAAAACAAAAATAATTACGGAGTGTTTCATGGTCGAGCAAGATCCTACGAGTAATAAAAATACTGACAAACAAGGCAAATGTGTGAAGTATTGTATTGTTATTTCAAGTATGTTTCATACTGTATAAATGTATATTTTGTCATAAGAGTGCGGGGTTGTTTCTAGGAAAAAAAGGAATATGTTTTTGTCAAACATTGGGCGATTGAAATATAAAAATTATAAAACTAACAGTTTTTGAATAGTTATTTCAATACATTACAAAATGTACCCTGTGTAAGGCGGTTTGAAAAAAGAAAAACTGCGGAACTTCTTCACTAAGGCGACATTTGCAAGCTAATCACACTAGAGTCTACAAAAAAAAATTTGGTAGATCCAGCCCACCTAATTCCGGGGCAAATACCTCTACAGGTTCGAATAGGCGTAGCAAAATTTCAGTTTCGAATTGGCTTGAGAAGGTCAAACAATAATTAAATTTTAGCTATAACTATGTAGTAATTTGTGACACAAGTGGATAATCTACACGGTGGGTCTTTGATAATATTTTATTTGTGGCTAGTTTTTTATAAAATTTTGAATATTTACAAAAATTAATAGGATTTTAGCATTTTAGTAAAAATTGTGGCACAAGCTATACATTTTTATACCAGGCATTTCAAAAATATAACTTACTCTGCCATCTAAGAGTGGAACATTGTAACGTGTATCCATTGGAGACGATCCATCACATACAGTGGAGGTCCACATGACAGATATCATTCATGTCAAATTATAACCTATTGTTACTTCCTCTTCCTAGTTGTCTGTTGTCTCTCGTAAACACAGTTAACACAATTTATTATAATTTTTGGGTGTACTACCACAAAGTTTTGATTGAAGTATATTAATATAAATCTTCAACCAATTCTGAAGGCGGTTACAATTTTCGTTTTGCGGAAATGCTCTGTTGCCAAGTTGGTCACTTCTGACGTTATGATTACTAGATATCAGATATAAAGATGGATCGCAGTGGATATCAGGCGGTTCTTGCTATGACATTTTGACTTTGAAGAAATGCGATGTTGTCAAGTTAGGGGAGCAGAAAACCATTAGGAAGAGCTTTATAAAAGTTTTGATTGGAGAATATATTAATATATATCTTCAGCCAATTCCGACGGTATCTACAATTTTTGTTTTGCGGAAGTGCGTTGTTGCCAGTTGGTCACTTTGGATTACTCAATATATGTAATGAAAATGAATCGAAAGGTGAAATATCCTTTTCAATCAAGTGATCTTGATTAAGAAATTTTGACTTCGCGGAAATGCGCTGTTGCCAAATTATAGGGGAGCGGCATATCATTGAGAAGAGAATTATAAAAGTTTCGATTGAAGTATATTAATATATATCTTCAGCCAATTCCAATAATAATTATAATTTCTGTTTTGCGGAAATACGTCGTTGCCAAGTTGGTCACTTCGGATATGGAGATGGATATCGAAGTGGACATTATTCTATTCAATCGGGTAGTTCTTGCTATGATATTGTGACTGTACGGGAATGCGCTGTTGCCAAGTTACGGAAGTGAAGAATCATTAAGAAGGGCTTCATCACAATTTCGAAAATTCATAATCTCCGACCTCGAAAACCCCCACATACCAATTTAGAATCGAATCGGACCATAATCACAAAACTCGTCCGCCATCTTGGAGCCGCCATATTTAATTTATGAATTTTGACAACAATATCATAATCACTGATCCCGAATATCCCCACATAGCAATTTTGAATAGAATCCGACCGTAATCACAACTCGATCACCATATTAAATGTTTGAATTTTGACAAAGAATTCATAATCTCCGACCCCGAAAACCCCCACATACCAATTTAGAATCGAATTGGACCATAATCACAAAACTCATCCGCCATCTTGGAGCCGCCATAGTTACCTCATGATTTTGACAGAAAATTCATAATCTTCGACCCCGAAAATCCTACATACCAATTTAGAATCGAATTGGACCATAATCACAAAACTAGTCCGCCATATTGGGGACGGATTTTTTTTTCTCCATCAAAAATTTCTGTTTTATATTCACCTATATTCTAACCCTCGACTAAATTTTTTATATGAGAGCACAAATTCCAAGATTTTCGTACATAAAGTCACAGATTATTGTAGTCGAGCATTTCATGAAATTTCTTACGAATAAAACATTCAAATTCGTATGCATTAAAACTAAACCCTTCATCTTTAATTGGAAAATTATCACCTCTTCTAAGTTAACCAGACACTACATTCTTGTTGCGAAATAATTCCTACCATGCATAACTAAAACAAAATAATTATAACTCACCTTGGTGTAATAATCGGGATCACAGCAATGGAATAACATTAATGATAAAACATCCACATGGTCAACAAATAGTACACTCAAAAATCAAAATACAAACTCACCTCAATACGGTACTGAAACGGTACTGACCTGCGTAATGAACAAAGCGCAGACAAAGCAAACGTCGTATTTGCAGATTCCTTCAAACTCGCAACTCTCAAAACTGCCATCTATATAATATTGTTAGTACTAATATTGTCACGCCATGTCTTGGGCACAATCGAGCTAGTGACATCTAGTGGTGATGCCCATTTGGATCAAACCATTTTGCCTATATCATTAACTATCTTCTGTATTATCAAATAAAGGTTATAAACTTTTTTACCCTAAAAAACGGCCCAAATGTGATCACGCTCATGACCTTCCTTCGTTGCAGAATATCACGCTTTAATATCAAATAGCACATTGTATGCACTATTATTCATTTAGTGCTTCGATTTACTGGTGACTTCCGTTGAGATAGATAGATAGATAGATAGATAGATAGATAGATAATTTATTTCTTTGTTTAAAATATACAAAGTATAAAAGTATATTACACATTGCCATTTAACAAAGAAAACGTCGCAAAACAGAACAGAATGTTGCATAAATTAGTCACTATAATAAAAATAAGACATACATGTGTATATAGAACACAACAACGAATATGAGTTGAAATAGCACTAGATAAACCGTGCGCCAATGGACATGCCTCTCCTTAAAATATGTTAGATCACCTTGAGCCAAACGCCGGTTTAGAATCGACCAATAAAATGATACTTTAGGCCATTATTATTATTCAGTTGCTTAGAACCAGTTTTTTTGTTGTTTTTCTAATTCAAAATATTCCATTCGACGGTGATTGTATTTTCACGGCATTGGTGCCTCTTGATGATGGCCAAATGGTTCTTTTACCGGATATATCTGACTGGACACTGCGTGTATCTATGATGTTACGCATATATTCACACTAAACAATAAATGTTCATATCAATTACCGTAGAACGGAGCTATTCTGGACTTTTTTTGCATTATTTTTAGTATGCAGTGTGTCCACAAAGTGATTCCCCCCTTGTTAACTTTTGGAGTGGAATTTTCTTTGGATTTTTTTTTGTGAAATGGTAGTTTATAACCTACTCTTTGACAGTACTAAAAACTGTCTACCCTTCAAAATGGCGGCCAGGCGCCATCTTGGAAGATTTTTTTTAATGGCATGGGGGGTCAAGTGATATGATAAAGATAAACCAGAATTATAAGAAGGTCATTAACCACCAACCATTTGAGATATCAGCAGGCGGTCCACATTACGCAGAGTTGTACCTGCCCTAACCATTCAATTTTGTTTTGTATGTAAAGAAATAGGTATAATGATATTGGGTTAAGAAAAATCGCTTGATTATTATTGAGAATTATCTATGTACATATAATATATTATGATATATAACACACAAACATTTATAAACATCACGATAATGAATGCGATTAGAGTTCAGAAACTTTATAATTTTGAGTTGTTTAGAATTAAATTTAATATACACACTCTTACAAAATTACTGTTTGTGAAGTTTTTCTATATCCATATATGATTTTTCCACCTTTTAATATGAAAAACACAGTTGGCCCAGCTGCAGTTTCTGTTTGATGAGAGCTACCACATTTGAACTTAAGGTTGGAGAAGTATTATTTCTTCGAACAGCTGACTTAAGCTGATGCCATATATGTTTAATTGGGTTAAACATACAGTGATAAGGAGGAAGTCTGAGTACCGTATGTCCCAAGCTTTCAGCCAATGAATCACAAAAATATTTCTTTTTTATCGAAAAACTGTGTGAAACTTCTAGTAACTGTTTTTTTGTGTACTTTTTCTCATAGTACATATCACGATTTAACATATATTCTTGTATAGTGGCTTTTGAACATGGTGCTTTATCTAATCTTCGACTGTGGTAGCTAGCATTATCCATGACGATAATACTGTTGGGTGGAATATTTGGTTGAGTTTATTTTGGAACCAGTCTTCAAATAATTCTTTGCGAAAAAGATAAAACCACTTTCGGTTCCTGCGTGAATTATCGTAATGCATTTATTGGACGGCGCATTAGTTTGGCACAAGTCAGATGAGTCTTCCCAACTTTTTTTTGGAATATCGTGTGTATCGAACCAAATTTCATCCAAATAAACTATCGTTCTACCACATTCTCTAAACTC
The DNA here is from genome assembly GCA_958298965.1 of Chrysolina haemoptera. Classification (NCBI taxonomy): domain Eukaryota; kingdom Metazoa; phylum Arthropoda; class Insecta; order Coleoptera; family Chrysomelidae; genus Chrysolina; species Chrysolina haemoptera. The sequence continues at coordinate 18,758,908 of OY282593.1, read as the reverse complement.
GTTTATAGCCAATAAATATTCAAATCTCCACTTCTTGAGGCGCGCAGATTCCATTATGATGCTTCTGCCACTACTGAGTTTTCTAACTTGAAATCCGTTTCGTAAAAGAGACGTCACACTGGATACCTGTTTCATTATTTTTTAGCCGTTGCATTAAAATATCTAATGTAGGCCCAATTTGCTCTTTATATAAGGCATATACTGTTCTTCGAATTATATCTACATCAAAGCCATCTAGTTTCCTTGAACCACCAGTCTTTTCGTTTCTTTCTTTTTAAAATAGGCTTACTTACTATTTTAAAGACTGTGGAATACGGTGTTTTTATTGAAGAAGCACTTTTTCGCACAGCTTGATCCTTGGACATTCCACGTTCCAGAACATTTAATATAATTTGTTTTCCATGAGAGTGTAACATTTGTCGACTAGTGGTACAACGACCACCAGTTGAAGTACTAGCTTCAGGATGAGCCCACGGACGCCATATTTTTAACAACACAGAATTCGAATAGACACAACTGACAACAGAATATTAGGTAATGACTAAATGTTGTTTAACTTTCTCCCTTTCATTTCTGAAATAGACTATGATCTCGTTAATAGTCCACTAGTACCAAAAGTCAGGAGGCCAGGTAAGTAAATTTTATTACTTACACACATTTAAACATATCATTACCAATGGTTCTAATCAACGCAGGAGATTTTTTATTACCAAATATATTCAAATACAAAACTGTCAACAGAAGCCAAAAAAATGGAGAGCCTACTATTATTAAAATGCCAAACTATCTCATGAGATATTTGAATCCGGACCTGGAAATATTTTAAGGGACACACACTTCCATTGCTTATCTGTATTCCGAACAATGGACAATAATGAGGGTCGTCGGCTAATATTGATTTACAACCTTACTAGATTGTTGGTTCTACTTTACCTCATTCGAATTGTCCATTGATTTTCTATACGACTGCAAAATTTCAGACGAAAATAATCATCCAAAACAAAATAGCGGCACATTATGTTAGAACTTTTATACGCGATTTCTTTGAATAAATGGCTTTAAACGAGCTCAGTTGAAATGAAAAAGTATTTTTTGATATCTGCAAATGTTTTCTGTCCATCAGAATTGCATATGGGACATGATATTTGAGATTTGCTGAGATTCAATAAAACGACGCATTACACTACTTATCTACTTATTTGAATCTGCCATTTTGAGTGACAAGAAGCTCCTGCAGAAACGAGGACATATTTTATCATTACACCAAAGCTCTTTAATAGCCATTTATTCGAAGGGATCCTCTTGTGAGAGTTCTAAAATAATCACCACCATTTTGTTTTGGACCAATATTTTTATTGGAAATTTTACTGTCGTATAGAGAATTGAAAAACAATACGAATGAGGTATTACTTGACCCCCCTGCCATTTAAAAAAATCTTTCAAAATGGTGGCCAGACGCCATGTTGAAAGATATAATTTTTTTTTCATTGTCAAAAAGTAGATTATGGACAACTCTTGAACTAAAAAAAAATCAAAGAAAACTTCCTCTCCGTTCAAAAGTTAACATGGGGGGAGGGGGTGTTACTTTATGGACAGACTGTATAAGAGAAAGTTATCGAAAATACTCTATTTTGATAATCAGATATCTGAACACAAAGCTCAGAGTCCATTTGGGAGATTTGATAACGATAGTCCTCGCCGACCGATATTTTTACCATTTTTACTCCCATATACACCTACAACGTAGGCTAATTGTGGCAAATACCTGTCAGAAAACCACTACTCCCCTGGCTAATACCACGACGGGTATTGAATTATATCCAACAGATACTTGTGCAATGTACCTCATTGCAGAGGAAATAATTGCAAGCGCCTCCTGTAACCAAATGGCAGAACTTTGTTTTGATCGGACAGGGGGACCACCTGCAGACTAGTTTCGAGGATCTTGCCTCGTCATCAGTACAGGGTCCCTGTCTGAATCATCCCACAATTCCGTTATTCCGCTCGGCGATGACTATCGTTATTTTGATAATCTTTTTGGACAGGTTTGTAACACCAAATTTTATCCTATGGCAAATTGACCCCCTTTCTTACAGGTGGCCTAAAAAAATTTTTTTAGGAGCGTCTAAATAGCCCCGTGGTGGGTCGGGGTTATTTTTGAATCGGTAGGAATAATGCATAAATTATAGTTGCCTGGTATGTAGAGGTAAATGGAAGAAAATATCACCATTTTGTTTTGGACCAATATTTTTATTTGAAATTTTAATGTCGTATAGAGAATTGAAAAACAATACGAATGAGATATGATCCAAAATGATTTCAATTATATGAGTCACTGTATTCAAAATTCCTCTAATTCATTCAATCGAAACAAAATTAAAATACACAAAGAAAAATTCACAAAACTATTACAAAAGAAACAAGAACAACACCAAAATAACACAAGAAACACCAACACTTTTGCTGAAAGAACTGTAATCAATTTATCCTCTAGAACTTTAAATACAAATGAGAAACTTGTTTTAGTGAAGGGATTGAACTTTGCTGTTACTCCCAAAGTTATACCAACTCTTGAAATGGTCACTGCCATAGAGGCAACAGCCCAGCGTTTACCAGCTGAAATAGCTGGTGATTACAGATCTGACTGCAAAAATGCACTGACAGAACCTTATCATTCTAGAAGTAATTTAAATACATATGAGAAGAGTGCAATAAAATCTCGTCGATCAGATGATAAAATTAAAATACTTCCGGCTGATAAAGGAAATGCCACAGTCGTCATGAATACAGAAGATTACGAACACAAACTAACACAAATGATCTCTAACACCACTTATAAAATACTAAATGAAGACAACACTACTTCAGTGAAAAATGTATACAAAAAACTGAATGGTGACCCAACTTCATCCATAGAGAGAAAAACATATCGAACCCTTGCAAAATACAAAGATATGCTCTCAAAAGGAGAGCGCACAAACCTTATTTCTCACCACAGTAAACCCCCACATTTCTATGGATTACCAAAAATTCACAAACCAACACATCCCTTGAGACCCATTGTTAGTTCCATTGGTTCTCCATGCCAAAAATATATTTTAAAACCGATATCTGGTAATGGAAATAGTTTTATAAAAAACACTCCACATTTCTTAGAAAAACTAAATGAATTACAAATTAATGATACAGATATTCTGATAAGTTTTGATGTTGAAAGCTTGTTCACAAATGTTCCAATTAAAAAAACTCTAGAAATTGTCATATCTAAATTAGAAAGAGACATATCATTGAATAATAGAACAAAATTGAATGTCGATTCTATTATTGAACTCATAAAACTCTGTACTGAAAAAACGTATTTCCAATTTAAAGATAAATTTTATCAACAAGAATTTGGTATGGCAATGGGTTCTCCATTATCACCCATTTTGAGTAATATATTCATGGAATATTTTGAAGAATTTTTCGTTGAAACGTACCAGAATGGACCCAGAGTATGGTGGAGGTATGTTGATGATGTGTTTGCTGTTTGGAATCAGAGTAGAGATGACTTGAAAGTGTTCTTAGATTACATTAATAAACAAGAACCAACGATAACATTCACATTAGAAACAGAAAAAGACGATGAACTTCCTTTCTTAGATGTTTTGATAAAAACATCAACATCTCGAGTTAACACAACTGTTTATAGAAAGAAAACACATACCAATAGATATCTCCATTATAACTCAAATCACCACACCAGCGTGAAAAGGGGAATTGTCAAATGTCTTTACAACAGGGCACAAGTGGTTTGCAATTCAACACAAAACCTGAAAGAAGAATTGAATTTTATAAAGTCCGTTCTCAGGGAAAATGCTTATGCAAATGAATTCGTGGAAAAAACCATTAATGAAATTGAAAATAGTACTACACTTTACAATCGAACAACACAACACACAGACATGCGACATCTCCATACATATCCAACAAAAAATATTATTCCTTATGTCCATGGACTGTCTGAAAACATAAAACGGATTGGCCATAGGTATGATGTAATAATAATAATAATAATAATACTGGAACAACATTTAAAACAACCAATACATTGAGATCAATACTCACACATACAAAACCCAAAAACGCTGGTGAATGTTCAAAAAATTGTGTTTACAACATACCTTGTTCGTGTGGTAAGAGTTATATAGGTGAAACATCAAGACCCATTGATTGTGCGCCAGGAAGAACATAAAAGTTACACCAGAAATCGAAAAATAACGGGTTCGAAAATATCCGAACATATTCTAACATCGGATGGCGATCATATGATGGAATGGAATAATACCAAAATTTTATTGAGAGAATCAAACCAAGAAAAAAGAAAGTTGAAGGAAACTGCGAGCATTCTTTTATCGAACAACTGCTTCTCAACCAATTCCATCGAAATGGACCGCACCTGGTTACCCCTCCTCAGAGATGAAATAAGAACTAATAGAATGGTGATTTATTGATACCGAACACCCTATGTATCAAGATACCAAATGTCAATCAAAAGAATGTATGACAGATTTCATTTGACTCTGTCAAAGAAAGGTCTTATTACCAAAATCGCAATTCAAATTCAGTTTCCTCAGCGTCTTTCTAAGAAGTTTTGATAACGGAGGCAGATACAGCCTCCGAAACGTCAACAGTTTTCAAAAAAAGAGAAGTATTCTTTGTTAATTCGATCTCATTTTTTCAGATAGGCAAATTCAGTGTAGGGTACGTTACTGACAAAATTTAATTTCTTTCAAGACAGCAGTCTTGTGAACGCAGTAACTTATCGGGCAAATTAATTAATTTGCCCTTCTACACTTGTAATACAGGTTTCTTTGGATTAAAAAAAATTTTTTCATTTTCAGATTGTGGAAGGTCATAAACCCAAAAAATCATGTCAAGAACTGGATTTCCTCCACAAAATCAAACTTTCAGTCAATATATCTATATATATTTTTATACATGGTGACCAAACAAAAATATAGGAAGATCGGGGATATATTGGAATGATTATAAAAATCCAGAATAGCCCCGATCTTCTTCTAAAAAATTTTGGGGTAGCATAATGTTTATAACATTATTGTACAATGATACTAACATCCACACCAATTTTCACATAAAACTTAGCTAGCTGTATATTGTACTATAAGATGATTATGTAAGACTAAGAATAATAACGAATGAAATAATTCCAACGCTATAGTATAAACATTTTTTTTCAGGATTGCTTCACCTTTACTATTTGTGGTTTCTTATTACTAGATGAGACGTTTGTTTTTGTAGAATTCAGTAGATTTTTTCAATATCCAGAATGTCCTGTAATGTACTCAAATTATCAGTACCTATATTTAATGGTTGTTTTCTTGGTGTACATTTGAAAACCTGCAAAGTATATAAACTTATCAAAACTACTTTTCATTACCTTAATAATAGACCCATTAATTCTAGCCACTGCCTTTTCCGACAAACATTACTATAATCCCTAACATATTTAATAATATTATTGAATTTAAAAAATATGATTGGCATGTTCTTTAAATATATGGAGCACGCAAAACAACGATTTCGTTCGAATCGAAGTCACTCTTTATAATTTTACAATTTTCAGTGAATCATTCCATAATTTTGTAATGACTGCGCATATACACTGTAAAAAATGGGTGGTAATCCGCAGCGAATATACGCCTTGAAAGAGGAAACAGGGATTGTTTTGAATCGTGTTATTGAGCAATCAATATTTGAAAAGAGCTGTCATCAGTGTTAGATTTTTTTTATGGCTCATTTGAGGTGGGGATTTCATAGCAATGATGCACCTATAGAAATAAATTTCTTTATTTCTAAAACAAAATTGAGAATACAAATTTATATATGCCAACATGAACAGAAATATACACGTACATTAGAATATCGAATAATCTTCAGGTTCAACCACATGCGAATTATACCAAAAGAAGCTCCCAAGTTTCGAGAGTCATAATGTCTTTCAATAGAATTGTTAGATAGTAATATCAAATAAAATTGTTGGAAACGCACACAAAGGATTGTCATGAGCCCAGGCACAACGAATGATTTCTACAATGATAAAAATAAACTGAATAAACCATTTGACATGCAACTTCTCACACAGGCACTTTGCATGTCACTGTACTTTCGTCTCAGTATTGCACAAATAATAATAAGTAACTTACATAGGCACGTTACTCGTTATTATATCCTAAATAAAGCTCACTGACATGTAACTTCTCACACAGGCACGTTACAGTCCTCCGTAAATCCTTCGAAAATCCTAAAAACAGGCAACTTCTCACGTTGCAAGCTTTTCTGCTCTCAAATCAACCTGGTTACAGGTAACTTCACAAACAGGCACGTTATAAATTACCAGATTGAAATTGATCCAAAAGTGATATGTAACTTCTCACTAAGGCACGTTGCAAATCACCAAAAGACATGTAAACTTCTCACACAGGTACGTTACAAGTCTCCAGATTTTCGATGAATAAACTCAACATATCATTCACTCAATTCTAATGTGCCCAGACTCATGTACAACCGATTAATCAAACCAGTACCTTTAGCGTTTCAATTTTAAAATATATACCAACAAGAATTAAATATTCAGTACCAAGGAAAAACCCGGAATTATAATCGTTAAAGCAAAGCACACCTTTTTTCGAATGAATGTGTTTACCACGATTGAAACTTTCCACACAAACTCATCCTTTGGTTGATAATCAACAAAGGAAAATACATTAAAAGGAAATAGGTACTAAAACACTTTTACTTGGAGTAATAACCTGTTGGGCTCATATAACATCAACTCGAAGATGGTCTGGGAATGCCTAGAAAAACTCAATGATCTAGGCAGGAACAACAAGGTGATCCTCCTCTGGGTGCCTGGGCACGTCGGAGTAGAGGGAATAGTATGTTTTCTTCAATAATAACTGTTTCATCTTCCTCTTGAACATATGAATGTTTCTCGAGTTTTGTACATCTTTAGGAAGAGTATTAAATAGTTTGCAACCATTATAAAAGATACCCCTTTGATATAGGCTGGAAGAATGTTTCGATGGAAGCAATCTGTTTTTCATACGAGTTTCATAGGTATGTTCTACTATTTCAGATTCAAATTATGATTTATTTTTGAAAACAACGCAGACAACATCATAGATATAAATCGATATCATTGTGAAAATTGAGAGGCTCTTGAAGTGTTCTTTGCATGATTCTAGTGGTCGATTTTTGACACGATACGGACTGCCCTTTTTTGTAGCATGAAAATTCTATGAGCATCCGTGTAGTTCCCCCAGTGCATTATACCATACTTCAGGTTTGAGTGGAAACATCCAAAATATAAATGTTTGACAATATTCTTGCTACATTGTTGGGATGATATACAGAGTGCATAGCATGTTTTAGCAAGTTTCGAGGCCAAATTATTGATATGTGTGTCCCATCTCAAGTTACAGTGAGACCTAAAAGTTTTGTTGTGTCATAGCAAAAAATATCAGTGTTGTTCAGAGCAATAGTATTAGGAGTTTCAACCTGAGTATGACCAGTTCTAAATGTAATCAATACTGATTTTTCATTATTGAGACACAGACAATTTTTCTCCATTGGCTCACATTCTGATACACATGGTCTGCTTGGGTTATAACATCATCGATGTTATCGGACACAAAAAGAAAATTAGTATCGTCAGCATAAGCTACGAGTCGAGTAGTAGCATGACTCATCTGTTCTAGTAAATCATTGATATAAATGAGAAACAGAGTGGGCCCCAATATGGATCCTTGTGGTACTCCAACCCTAACTGGAATGAAATCAGAGACAAAGCCATTGCATTTGACCTGTTGGTATCTATTCCCAAGATAAGAATCAAACCAATGAAGCGCAAGGCCCCTAATGCCATATCTCTGCAATTTGTATAGGAGAATCAATAAACAATCCTAACGCAACTTTTTTCTTGTCTAAAGCCCTAGTAATCTTATCAACAAACTCACACAGTGCTGTGTCGGTATCAAATTAAATCAAATTAATATATTTAAAAAATAACTCAAGAACAATAATTTCAGAAAATAAATCGAATAGTCCCCAAGTAGAACACACAATTAAATTATTCACTTGCCGTTCATCAACCCACGGTTTCCTGAATTCCTGCCATTTCCTTGCCTTCCGTCAGCGAGACGTTTTTTTGAAGATACCTAAAAACCCGATCTATGATAATACATGACACACGGCCTATACTGGCCTGATGGTCTTATTACTATGGATATAATGTGTTTTGGGTAGGCCTTGTTACTAACTCCATACGCCACCTTAGGAGCAGCACTGTTGATTATTAACGCAACAGTGAATCGTGGAGGATTATCCCCAGCCAGCAACAAGATTCGATCAATCAGATTTTCTGAAACTGAAAAAAATCTTGCCCTGTCTGGGGATCGAGCCCGCGACCTTTCGATCACGAAGCCCCGGCGTTACCACTGCGCCAACCTCCGTCATAAACTTCTATCAGATGTTTGCCTCATATTCTCATCATGGTGAAAATATTTGGAGAAAACGGTACTTACACATTGTCGATTCTACTATTTCATTTATTTGATACTCTCCGGCAAAAACTATAGAACAAAGTTAATTCGGTCTATTTTCATAAGTCGGCCTTAATTTTGAGCTTAAACTTGAAAGTAGTGTTAAAATCCAGTTCAAACTCGAAATTAATTGTTAATTTCGAGTTCTAACTCGAAATTAAGGAAAAATATTTGTCCGCTCTAAAGGCCCCCATAGACTTCGTTCAAATCGCGCGATTGGACCGCACGTACCTGTACGAACCAGACAAACACGTAGTGTGTGGGTTGAAAGACGGTTCGGATTAACCGTCGTACAAAATCCGTGCTAGTTTGATTTTATGCACGTACGGACAGGTATGTACATGCCTGGTTGCAGTGTGTGTGCTATTTTTTTCACTCTGTACGTACCACATAGGCGCACAGACCACAACTATGAATTCTAAAGAATTTCTGTCAGACTTTATTAAATTATATAAAAATTATCCATGTTTGTGGAAAATTAAATCAAAAGAATTTTAAAAGAATTTTAAATCTTCATAACTTCTTCCAGTAGCAATAAATCGCAAAGTAGCTGTAAGTCTCTCATGAGGACTTATTGCTTCCCTTAAATGTGTAGTTTGTTTGTTTATTGAAGGTGTGTTATTAGTTGCAGTAATTCCAAATAGGTCGCTTCGTCCATACGCAAATAATTATACCAGTCTGCTGGTTGTAATTTCAATTCGTCTATTAAATTGATATGAGAAAAGGTATTTCTTCTCAAAAGCCAATTTTTACACCATTTTGTACGATTTCTCTCCCGTTTCTTTTTCACTGCCAATACTGCCGCCACTGCCGACACCTTCGAGGTACCATTGTTCGCGCGTTGACTTTAACTGAATGTACTGAGCTACAAGATCGTAGTGTGTGGGCAAAAAAACGTACAAACGTGTTTCGCGCGATTTGGTCCGTACGGTCCAATTCGCGCGATTTGAACGAAGTCTATGGGGGCCTTAAGCCTTTGTAATACGGTAGCACATACCTTCATCGTCACCTAATAATTTCTACATAATATTCGTCCTCTGATATTCCATTCCTTCTTCGCAGTCGGTTTTCCACTCTAATTCATTGTTTCGTCATTAAATTTGTACGTCAGACGTGCACTACCCGGGCATTTTCGTTTAAATTATTAATTATTGCCCCTATGCCATTATAATGGTGATAGTGGGTAATTACATACTTTTGCAAATTATTGACAACGTGGTGAATGCCCAAAATAACGGAGTTATCATTGTGTTCGTAGCGTAAAGAACAGTGGCACAGGACAGAAAGAAAGAGGCGCAAGGCTGAGAGAAACTTCCACGTTAACTTGGCCGAGACTGGGAGTTTTGGACAGGGGGCGTCCACAAATTACGTGAGGTGTTTTTTAAATTGTCTATACCTCCCTCCCCCCCTGGTGAGATGTGGTAAGATTTTATTCAACCCCCTCCCCCATCCCCCAATCTCACGTGAGATTTTTCAAAATGTGGGTTTCTTACGTAAACGCGTTGGATTGTTTTATTGTAAAAAGAAAAAAAAATTGCTTCGTGCTTATAAATATTTACGACTAGTTTTTAAAACTAGTAATCAATATTGCTGAGAGTTTAATTATGAGTGTAATAAAAATTTAACAATAGAATACTTGAATCGTAACTACTGTGATTAAAAAAAGAATATCTACTCTAATTCAGTCCATGGAGATTGATGCGCGGTCTCAAGACTGACTATTGGAACCAACATGTCCATATGATTTTCAGTAAAATCATCTGCTCCTTCAACTTCGTTCTGATCTAGCCACTCTAAGCCGTTGGCGCTTGCGCACAGTAACTCATCAGCTCGTCTTGTGACAGTCCGCGAGGGTCGCACTTTGCGGAACATACGTGCTTGCGTAGCTGGTGCAATGTGGGCTGCTCGTCTGTGATCTGCGGCTCTTGTGCTAGATGCAGAGTAAATACCGCATGTACTGCAGCATCTTTTCTCTAAATCATCACGTACACTTGGGCAATAGAGACCATAAGGCGTGCTGATGAAGGCCTTCAGCGGTTGAATCGGTAGGCAGTGGCGTTTTAGAAATGGAGCAAATGACTTTTCGTCATGCTCTTTAAAGTCCAGAATTGTCAAACGTCCATCAACCTGAGTGATAGGGTATGGAGGTGGCAGAAAACGGTCGTGAAGAATCATATGCAGATCACTCCGGCGTGGGCTGCAGCACTTCTGGTCATCGTAATCGTATTACGATTACGCTTAAGATTAAATCTTAAGCATGTACAATCTGAATTAAATGGACCAAAATAAGAAGTATAATTTTTTTTGTTTCAATCAGAAAAAAAATTGCGTGATATTTGCCGAGACCCCCCCTCTCTCCAACGTAAGATTAGATGAAATTTGACTCGACCCCCTTCACCCCTTAAACATCTCACGTATTTTATGGACGCCCCCAAACTTTTCGGGAAAGAATAGGAAATGGTGTATCGTTCAGAACATGAATTCTGTTCAAAAATAAGCTTTTTAGTTCGTACGCATTAATCTATGGATTTCAGAGAAAGCATGGTTATCAATTACAACTGTCTAGCTTTTCAATGAGGAGGACACTCGTCTGCCATCATAACACAAAACATTCATGACCTTCGATCCCAAATATCACTACATACCAATTTTGGAAAGAATCAGACAATAATTAGAAAACTTTTCCGCCATCCTGGATTTATAAATATTGAAAAAAAAGTCATAATCTCCGACCCCGCAAACCTCCACATACCAATCTGGAAATTTAGAATTGGATCAGACCATAATCACAAAACTCGTCCGCCCTCTTGAAGCTATCATATTGAATTCATACCCCTTCATTCCAATTTACAAGTGATTTGGTCTCCAGATCAAGGGCATTGAGACGGAAAGGCATCGATAAGATGATAGACTGCATGCTAAGAGATAGGATTATATACTCCTCTTTACTGGAAGAAACACTGGCGGCCAAGGTCACCAGGGGTTGTCCGCAAGGGAGGTCCTGTCCTCACTGCTATGGAACCTAGTAGTGGAGGATCTGCTAATCACACTAGAAAGGGGTGGACACAAAACACTGGGGTACGCAGATGACATAGTCATCATGGTCCAAGGCAAATTCAACACTATGGTTACTATTATAATTACTAATTCAGAATCGAATCGAACCATAACCATAAAACTCGTCCGCCATATTGGAGCCGCCATATTCAATTTATGAATTTTGACAAAAAAAATTTCCCATTCATACTAACAGGGCAAGTTAAATGATAGTTTTTTATGGTACCAGTGTGTTTTATTGAAAAGTCACGCGAGAAAGATTTATACCACGAGGAAATATGCGAAAAATATAATGATATCGGTGAGGTAGACAAGATATTGCTCATACTGTTAATGATATTGTCCATCACTCTTTGGAACGATGACGGAGCGTTTTTCATCCCGAACGGCATGCGCAGGAATTTGTAGTGTCCATTTTTGGTAGTAAATGCTGTTTTTTCTATATCTTCCTTGGCTACCTTGGCTATCAATTTGAATTGAATTGGGTTGTTTTTCCGATAAATCATATACTTTCGATCCTCATCTCAAAACCCAATCGTACTGGATTATCATTCATACGTGAGAATAATTGGATCAGCACTTGTTAAAGTCTGAACGAGTTGAACCCCCTCCTGAAAATATTTTACAATCACTGCACAAATTCAGGTGTCTTGTTCGAGATACTCGATTACATATCAATGTTGTTACATTCTGCAAAACATATAATTTAAAACCTAGAAGAATTTTATTGACTGTCATACTCTGATTACTCTAACCTTGACAGTACCTGTACAAAATATTCTCTGCACAAAATAACAACCGTGTAATAAATCTGATAAATTGATTGAATATTTACATAATGGCGTTTCAATGACTGCGAACAATAATTCATAATAATAAAAGATCAATCTGAAAGAGCAATAATAATAGAAAAAACTTCGACGTTCAAAAGTTTTAAATCAATGGCGTATCGCTACTTTATTCCAATGTCCCCGGAAAGAATCATTATTGGTGTACATTATTACCGACAAATATTTTTTTGTTGTAATGAAAAGGGTAGAAAACGAAAGAACAAGTAGGTAGTTACAACGATGCCTATTTTTTGAGATAGGGATATAGGCGCACGCGGGAGGGAAAGAACATTCCCTCTGATGTCGGCCGTGGGTATACTAGGCTAACCTCCCTCGGTATATCCTAAGACTCGGGTTTCCTACAACCGACCCCCTCGGATATGGGGTCAAAGGCAAGGTGGTGGGGCCGCAAACGAGGATATGCCAACCAATGACGACCGCGATGAACAAGGACGCTATGAGTGTACTGATGAATTGGGGAACGACCTTCTGCATGACTGGCAAGATGCATGCTCTGTGAGACACTCAGAGCATGCCGGCTTTTCCGCCCAAAACCTTAGGGATCAAGTATACCATCTCCGGAAACGAGGCTATGTCAGTGGCCCAAGTGGCAGATGTGCCACGTGTCGTTTTGACTGTAGAGGAGGCTCACATCATACCACCGATGATGGAGGGTATCAGAACCCGCAGGGCGCTTCATAACATCAAGCGCCTGAAGCCACAACAACTGGCACGAGTGGATATGGATATTAACGATGTTCTTTAGGCAGATTAACTCTGCCATGTATGACGTTGAGCAGGCTTTGTTCCAGACGATGAGGAGGGATACCACCTCTCTGATGAGCGACGCATGCACAAGATGGAAGTCAAGATCCAGTCGGCGAGACAACACGCGTCTCGTATCCAGTTTGTGATGGACTATGGGGTGGCCAATAAGCCCTTCACGCCCGCAGTGCGCGGAAAACATGAAGTTCCGCGATAAACCTTCTCGCGTATTCCAAGAGCCTACACGTGTTGTGAATAACCGGCCGGCCGCTGATCAGGTGGAGACTTTCTGTAAGAGCATCTCTGAGTTTCCGCAACCTCTCAATGAAGATACTCCAGCCCTTGCGCAGTTCGAAGCTTTCTGCAGGAGGCTTCGAGAACAATGATCTGCGCTACCCGATAACCACGGAAGAAGTTCGACAGGCCCTTAAAGGCTTGAAGAACTTCGCTGATCCAAGCCCTGATGGGTTGAATAACTATTGATGGAAAAAAATTCCAAGCACCCACCACCATCTGGCAAGAGTTTTCAACTCATGGCTGGATGGGAAGCAGCAGATTCTGAATTGGTTCATCGGGGAGCTAACCTTGCTTATCTCCAAAAACGGAGAATTGTCTGATCCAAAGAATTACAGACCGATAACATGCTTGAACGAATGCTACTCGCATCTTATACATGCGATTACTCTCCGCAGTTGACCCAGTGTATGAACGGATATATGAGCGAAGGGGGTCAAAGAAGGGGGTCGCTGGCTGCAAGGAGAATCTACTCATCGACAGATGGATAACGCAGGACTCCGTGCAATATAAGCGTAATCTTTCGATGGCCTGTATCGATTACGGCATTTACTCAGATGCCTTGCGGTGCCGATTGGACAACTGAGGTCGCTCTGGAGGACTTGCTTCACCATAAGATCTGGTCAAGTCAGAGTCCAAATAGAGCAGGTAATCTTTAGAAGGGGAGTATTTCAGGGAGATTCCCTCAGCCCTCTTCTTTTCTGCATCTCACTACAGCCATTGTCCGTTGCACTCAGAAACACCCGTGGTTACAACTGCGGCACCCCCAGCAACCGGAGACACAAGGTCACCCATATATTTTACATGGATGACCTGAAAATATATGCCTCCGGATAAACATCAGTCCTTCAGGGTGGTGCAAGAGTACACGAATGCTATCGGAATGGAGTTTGGGACCGACAAATGTGCCACGGTTCATCTCAAAAGAGGACGATGCGAGGAGTACGGAGAGGATGTCCAGCTCGTAGACGGAAGCATTCTGCATCATCTTGATGCCGGAGAGACGTACACTTTCCTAGGGGTGTAACAAGAGGTAACCACTGTTGAAAACTCTCTCCGCGGCAAGTATCAGCACAAACTCCGACAGATCTGGGCGTGAAAACTGTCGGGGAAGAATAAAGTTGTTGAAACTAATATGCTTGCCGTTCCGATCTTACTCTACTCCTTTGGAGTGGTGAAATGGACTCAAGAGGAGCTGCGACAACTCGACGTGAAAACTCGTAAGATGATGCATCTCAATATGAGCTTGCATGCTAAATCGTCCGTTCCACGGTTGCACTTTCCCAGACAGCAGGGAGGCCGTGGACTTTTGAGTTTGGAGTGTCTTCATAACAGTCTGGTACTGGGCGGAGCCTGTAAAGTTATCAGGAGATCAGATCCCCTTCTCTGCTTGGTCTGTGACCATGAAAAAGCAGTGATCGGATGTGAAAACTCGAAAGATGATGCATCTCATTAGGAGCTTGCATGCTAAATCGTCCGTTCCACGGTTGTACTTTCCCAGACAGCAGGAGGGCTGTGGACTTCTGAGTTTTTAGTGTCTACATAACAGAATGGTACTGGACGGAGCCTGTGAAGATATCAGGAGTTCTGATTCCCTTCTCTGCTTCGTCTGTGACCATGAAAAAGCAGTGATTGGGCCATGTATTTTTAAGGCAGCAGGTGCAACTGATCTTGGTCTCGTTTTCGACTTTGAACGGGTTAATCCAAACTCTGTCACCGAGTTGGAGCCCGTTCAGCAAAAGGCTCACATTAAAGGAGCAAGAGTGCTTCTGCAGCTGCATAAGAATAAGCCAATGCATGGGGTCTTCTTCAAGAACATGGAAGACCTTGGCTTATCCAAAAATCTGACCTTCGCTTCTCTCAGGTCAAGCGACCTGAAGTCGGAGACCGAGGGATTCATAATGGCTTGGTCAATACCCTGGTCTACCGTAGTCGCGTGATGGGTATAGAGATCCCGGACACAAGATGCAGAGTGTGTCGTGGGGCACCTGAAACCATAATGCCCGCGTGTCAAGCTTATGAGGCCTCAGTCTATATCCACAGGCATAACGCGGCTCTACGAGTGTTTTACTATAATCGATATCTACGACACTCGTACGTTATAGACGAGACACCGGTGTTGCCTTATGCTCCGGGGGATATTGTGTCTGTTGTCGAGAATACGAGGTGTCGAATCTATTGGAATAACTCCCTCTCAACCCTCAGGCAAATACAAGCAAATAAGCCTGATGTAGTCCTCCTCGACCATCAAAGTAGGACGATATTCGTCATAGAGTTTTCGGTTCCATATATCGAGAGTTACTCTTTGAACTCTTCGGGCTGTACCCAAACCATTCTTTTTTTTTTAAATTGGTGGTTCTGATTATAGGGGTCCTTGGTGGAATGATGGACACTCTGCTCTCTAATCTATAAATCCTAACTGCCGGACGAATGCAGAAGGCGTCCGTGGGGGTGGTTATCTTGGTAAATGGCCCCAGCGCGCCCTCCAGATGTGTCGGAGCTCCTACTGGTATAATCCAAACTGATACAAATAATTATAATACTGATAATAGTAATAATAATTTATGATTATTATTTGCCGTGACGCTCCGGGGCGACTTACTGATTTTAGCGTAGCGTAGCTATTGTTGTTCAAGAATTTGTATAACATCAAAATATGTAAATTTTTAACGTGGAGAACCCCGAGTTTCTGGGAGAATATTCCAGTAAAATTTTGTTTCATTAAATGATTATTTTCTTTCGCCTCTACTTGATATTTTTGATAACCCTGCTCTTCCTGATTTCCGACTATTTGCCCTTGAACTGTGCGCCACTGAATGTAAGAGGTGAATCTTCAGTTGAGGACAAAAAAGAACAAGACCTATTCAATAAGAATTCATCTCAAGTTTCGTAACGACATTCTTGCATTTTATAACCGAGAAAAAATTGAAGAAGTGACATTTTAATCTTCGGCCAGCATCGATAGGAGAATGGTTTCGAATGCGCACTTTTTGTTCTAGTTTGTCGTAATATTCAGATCGAGATTAGGACATTCTCTTGAGCATTTAGGCAAATTTGTACAGAGAGGAGAGCGGGATCGCGGACAATCGCGGGTCCAGGGACAAACTGAGCTCAGCCAGTGGCAGATCAAAACCACCTGATCGGCGGGAACGATTCTGTGTGAAAAATATTTTCCTTCGTAGAAAAATTAACGAAAAAATTAAATCCAATAACTGCACTTTTTGCCATTGTAGTAATGATAATAAAAAAATGATATAAAAAAAAAACTAATGGGAATCTGAGAAAGATTCAAGATTACTTGGACCTAAGTCTATCCACTTTCGTCTTAACTTCAAGGTATATTGTATTCCTTATATACTTATCTTACTTTTTTAAGTTTGATGGATATATGCACTATGGGCAAGGTGCAACTATATTTTCCATAGAATTGAGAACAATGTCCTTTTGTTTTTCAGTTTTATTGAAATAGGTATTAAAACGATTGGCCATATGAAAACATTGATTTATTGTTTTTAGACCAGGATCCCACGCCTATTTCCAAAAATGATTAATAACAGACTGAATCTTGTCCTACAAAATGGATGGTGGGACTGAAGAGTCCCCCACTCCCAACATGTACCAATGACGTGGTCATAAGAAATCATTAGTAACCAGGGGATTTTCGTCGTTACTTGGTTAATATTTGTATAATTGAACGGTCATATTGTCCTACAAAGTGAATGGTAGGTGTTCCCAGTCCTACGCCCCGAGATTGTCAATTCCATGGTGAAAAAAAATTATTAGTAACATGTTGAATCTTCGTGAGTAGCTTTGTTTTGATGAGACTTTTGCCTCTACGGATATTCTCGAAAGTGGTAGCTAATAAAATGTGCAGGCGTCAATCATGTCGATTTGGTCAGTGCAAAAAAGTCATTAATAATACTTAGTTAGTTTTCGAGTTGAACCTCGAGATAATTCGCCAAAATACTCGAAAAAACTTTTGTCCTACAAAATGGATGGTAGGATTAAAGAGTACCCCACTCCCAACATCTACCAATGAAATAAATAAAATAAAATAAAAAACAATAAAAATCATCATCCGCTGGTTACTAATGATTTCTTAAGTCCACGTCATTGGTACATGTTTGGAGTTTGGAGATGCGCCTTCCACCGGAATTGCGATTTTCTGATGTATGCATCTTAATTATTTTTCCTATCTTTTGGAAACTTATTGTATGCTCAATATCAATGGAAGGCCTTCATTGCAGTCACATTCCCGAAAAATATGCAATGATTGAATAAATATCACTTATTCAAATAATGAACAAAATCATCAGTTCAATGCATGAAAGCAAAACGAGATTTGATGAAAGGTATAGTATTAACTGATACTCATGAATTCAATAATCACCATTCATTGGATTGATGAAAAATATCCACCGTCTAAATAATCTGAGTCAATAAATCAATTACACAGCATTTATCCGAAGAAGGAACAATAATAAATAATCTAATGAATACAGTTCCATCAGTTGAACGAATACAGTTTATCGCTTGTGTGAACATTATTCATTCGTTTGAGAATGGAGTTCATTCCCCTAACGAACCTATTTAATGTACTTGATCATGATATCAACGAAAGCATTCATTGATATTATTGAAATTCGTATTTATAGTATGGATAACCAGTGGTACATTGACATAACGATTGTGTTTATTGGCCCAATATTGATGAAAATGTTCATTGAACCACTGAACTTTTTCATAATAATCAATTAATCTGATGAATACAGTTTCATCAGTTGAACGAGAACAACTCATTCTTTGGGTAAACACTCTTCATTCGTTTGATGAATGGAATTCGTTACCCTAACGAACCTATTCATTGTACTTGATCATGATATCAACATAAGCATTAATTGATATTATTAAGATCCGTATACATAGTATGGATAACCAGTGGTACATTGACACAACGATTGCGTTCATTGGACCAATATTGATGAAGATATTTATTTTGTTGAGCCACTGAACTTTTTCATTGTATTCAGGAACCAATTTTTTTCTGTGTTGTGAACGCAGTAACTTATCGGGCAAATTAACTAATTTGCCCTTCTACACTTCTGCACAGATTTCTTTAGATTACCATTATTTTTCATTTCCAGATTGTGGATGGTTATAAGGTTTACTTACAGCAAGCGACTCTCCAGTCGGCGGTGATTATTTTCCTTTTCTAAGCTATAATATCAGGTTAGTAACAAACCCGTTATTTTGATAACACAATTAATGTGAAAGTTATGTAAAAATATTGGAAAAATTCATTGAAAACTAAATAATAATGTATGCCTCAATGTTTTATCTACCTGACATAAAAATAGACGTAGTTGCATTTTTGTATAATGCTACAAAACAATAATTCAAGTTTTTGAAGCCACTGATAAACCCAATCGACAAAACAATTTTGTTTGTTACATTTCAGTTTATCAGAATTTGTTTACAAAAATAATTGCCCTGGATAGTAATTAGTCGAAAAAATATTCTGAATTTGATAATTTTGTGTTATCTCATACTTAACGAAATGGCTAACAATTTTTCAGTTGAAACGGTCACGATTATCTGAATTTGGCGGAAAAGTAGGTCGAAAAGTTTAGGATATAGGTCAGTATTACAGATATTTGGATGATCTCTTTTACGTATACATCGGTCCTTCATTAGAAAGCATGGCTAGCAAATGATAAGTACACCAGATAACATTTTGAATAAACATGCATTTGTGAAATCAGCATATATTTTGTGAATGAATAACTTTCTTCAAAGTTTCAATATCAAGTGGTCTTATCACAGCCTCATTTGTCTGTTCTGTGTTCTGATGATAACCCAATTGAAAGTACGAAAATTGACTTCGATTATTTGCGAGGAAGTGATAAAAAATGTTTAGCGTTATAACAGTTTGATTATTCAGGATATGTACCACCCAAACACCAAAATTACTTCGGTTTATCTCGACGCGCGTGTCGCCAACGAAGCTGGCATCTCTAGGATTTGAAGTTTTCTTATCGTATCTATACACTGTGTCCGCCAAAATCTGGGAGCCATATGGCAATTTTTTTATTAATGGTTTCTCAGAAAATTTCATTCCTTATAAAAGTTGGCGCATTCAGTTAGACTGAATACGCGCATAGTTGTTATTATCATTGTCGTTACATCTAAGCAGGAATCGGCCTATATTCTAAATTCACTATACAGGCTGTTCCAAATTAAGTAGGAACCATTGCCAACTCCGTTATTATATAGATGCTATGAATTCGGTTAAATGAGCAAGCTAGTAGCCTTTTTAATGGCCTTCTTGATGTCGAAAACAAACAAAAATTGACAGTCACATTTTCAAAATATTTCATAAAATGGCATTTTTTAAAATCGAACACTCTATATTTTATAATGCATTTCGACTTGTAACTACATTCTCAATAACAAAGCTCCTATGAGTTTTTTCCTAAAGTTGAAAATAAGTCAGTTTTGTTAATAGGAAACATTTATAAAAATCGGATATGATAAAGCACTATAAAATATCGAGTGAATGTTCAAAAACACCGCCTCCTTGTTGAACACATATTTGGGCCCTTCTCTTGACTCTACGTGTTGCATTCAACACAGTTCGGCCATCAATTCTATTAATTATAGTTTCAATATAATTTTTCAGTTCATCATCATCATTATGTTTTATTTTGTTCACCTGATTTTTCAGAAATCCCCAAAAATAAAAATCTAGAGGTGTCATATCTGGTGAACGAGAGGGCCACTTACCAGGACCATCTGTAGCAATCCATCCAAAACAGCCTCGAAACATTTTTTTTACGCCACTGAAATCATGTGCTGGTGCACCATCCTGCTGAAAATAGATCATCTGACGAGCCTCCAGATCAAGATCATCGAAAAACTCTTCCAACACTCTTGTTAATAAATTAATGTAACGGGGTATGCGAACGCGATATGATTTGAAACTGGCTATGCAATTTTGGAACAAAACTGTCAAAGTTGACCTGTTTACTATCCTCTCCACACATTTGATTATATTTTGATTGCATGATAAGGAAACTGAATATAAAAAATATATCCAAATCGATAGTAAATGTACAAACTATAGATAAACAGAGGTTTTTGGTGAGATGTTCAATAGACATTAGCAACTTGACGATCACTCATTAAAATGAATTAACGTAAGTTCATCAAAGAATATACTAGGTGTTTCAAGATCTGAACAGAAGCATAAGAAAGAAATTTTTTGAGGTCCTTCATATCTTGCAATTATTGTGAAATATCTCACACAACCTCTTTTCCCCAAAAAGTGCAATAATATAAAAATGCAATTGTCAGAACTGCACCTTGTGGTTTAAATTTCAATTTTTTTTTTACAACTTTGTCGACTTTTGACAGTCTTTAAGCCCAGACCTAGACTTCTGACAATAATTTTCTTCGATTCCTACAGTTAAAACCTATAACTCTACCAAATATCAGGACTACACCTTCTCATTTTTTTCTCATTAACTAATTACGACTTTGACCGCCCACCCACGCCCCCCTCCCTTGGAGAGCATTCTGACGGCAGCGCTACGTACCTAAAAGGTACAAAGGAGACGTTTTATACAAAATTCGTGACTACTCCTTATCAGTTCACTTTTTCGTAGCCAGCTCTTAGACTAATAAGGCAACATCTGTGGATAATCTATATCGTACGAGTGTCGTAGATGGTAGTATACCACTCGCAGCGCCGCGTTACGTCTGTGGATACTATTATTATCAATATCACTTATTTTTTCTTCATTAAGAATATTCCTGATACATCCCAAGGGCGTGTTGGTGTCATTAACCCAGATAGTCACTCCTCACATCCAAGTATTATTATTATTATCATTTTAACCATTAATCACTTCCAAAAATGGCTGAGTTCTGGGCCAATAATAATAATAATAATAATAGTAACTGTCGAGGAAGAACAAAGTTGCTGCAACTAATATGCTTGCCGTTCCGATCTTACCCTACTCCTTTGGAGTGGTGAAATGGACTCAAAAGGAACTGCGACAACTCGATGAAAAAACTCGTAACATCTTAATAGGAGCTTGCATCCTAAATCATCCGTTCCACGGTTGCACTTTCCCAGACAGCAAGGAGGCCGTGGACTCTTGAGTTTGGCGTGTCTATATAACAGAATGGTACTGGATGGATCCTGTAAATTTATCAGAAGTTCTGGTCTGTGACCATGGAAAAGCAGGGATAGGAACATTTCTTTTCAAGGCAGCAGCCCGTGCAGCCAATGAACTTGGTCTCGTTTTCGACTTTGAACGGGTTAAGCTCACATCAAAGATGCGAAGATTGAGGTCCTCCTGCAGCTGCACAAGGATAAGCCAATGCATGGGAACTTTGAAGACCTTGGTTATCCAAAAACCTGACCTTTGCTTTCCTCAGGTCAAGTGAGCTGAAGTCGGAGACCGAGGGATTCATAATGTTCATAATGACCTGTCGGGATGGTGTTTTCAACATACTGGTCTACCGTAGCCGCGTGATGGGTATAGAGGTCCCCATCACTAGATGCAGAGCGTGTCGTTGGGTGCCTGGGACCCTTATGCATGTGCTGTCAGCATGTCCAGCCTATATCCACAGGCATAACGTAGCACTAGGAGTGTTGTGCTACCATCTACGACACTCGTATGGTATAGACTAGACACCGGTGTTGCCGTATGCTCCGGGGGATATTGAGTCCGTTGTGGAGAACGAGAAGTGCGGAATATATTGGAACTACTCATTCCCCACCCTCAGGCAAATACAAGACAATGAGCCTGATGTAGTCCTTCTCGACCATCAAAGTAAGACAATTTTCGTCGTGGAGTTTTCAGCTCCTGGCGAAACGAACATCGTCCGAAAAGAAGAGGAGAAACGGACTAAATATCGAGACTTACTCTTTGAACTCCGCAGGCTCTACCCAAACCATTCCGTTAAAATGGTGGTTCTTATTATAGGGGTCCTCGGTGGTATGATGGACACACTGCTATTGAACTTAAAAATCATACCGGCTTACCGTAATGTGGCAGAAATCTTAGCCGGACGAATTGAGAAGGCCGTCATCCTTGGTTCACTGCGTCTGCTCAGGGCACATGATTCTCGGACCCAGTATTTTTTTTTTTTTTTTAACAACAAAATGACTGAAAAAATAACCAAATTACTTTGATAACCCCGTCAAATGGCAGGATTCAATTTCTGGCCATACCACGAGTATACAGTCAGACTTTGCTCTTCCATCCAACCAAACTTATAAAAACTTGTGTTTTTCGTGTAGTCCGAGCCATTTGTTGAGATTATAGCACCAATCCTGTACTTACACCATGTGCATGTACCTCACAAAACTGGTGTCAGGAAGGGTCTATCCCCAAGGCGCTCCCGATAATAAAACCAGTAGATTGTCCTAATCTGCCAATAAACACAATTATTGGACCGATTTTTATTCCAAAAACTCTGGGAGAGTACAAAACTCAACAAGTGATTTTTGAGAATCATTATTATTAAAGAATATTGCTATTTTCAAACAATCATTCTTTGTCCAGTCTGAAGACGGACATCAATCTGCAAAAAGGGTAAGTCTCGGAAAGAATTTCTGTTAGGCTCCGCCCATTCAAATCAGCAGCGCTGATGGTGGTTTCCGCGAAGTTCGCTTGGCGGGTCACGCCCCCGTGATCTCATTGCGCGAAAGATATACGTGGACGCGAATATTCACTCTCAGTATTGCCGCACCTTCCATCTGCATCGGGGGTTGTATTACCCTGAATCTTCAAGTTTTCTTCCACAACCTATCCTGTTCTACATTTTAGCAGTGAAGAAAGAAACAGTGTGTTATTTGTGGGTAAGAGTACAACTCTGATAGTCACTACATAGTGAATTCATATTTCTCTCAGTGCCTGAGCCTATGATAAAGGTCATAGCTACTCAAGTACTTTTGTTTTAAAGTGAATAAAATGAACTTGATATTTCTTTATTTCCTTTTTGTGATGTCTAGCCTATGATAAAGCTCATACGTCTCAGACATCTTTACGATTTTGATATTATTATATTCCACACCATTTTTTGTGATTTATTGTGTGCTGATACTTGTTATTCTATATATTGAATACCTGGGCTAACGTCCCGTGAAAGTATTTCACCTTCCACCGTGATACTCCTGTTTACTTTGACTTTGTGCCTAGTTCCTGTCTGCCTCCGGCCAAGCTCTTTTTAGAGCCTGTTCCTCTTAGAACAAATCGTCGATCTAAAAGAATTCGTCTTATTCGAAAGGCACAGGTCAAGTATACAGACAGTTCACATTAGATGTTGCGCATGCATATGTGCTTTATATCGGTGTACATTGACACCTGTTATATGCTGAAAACCAACCGACTTTTGTGTTAACATATTAATATTAGTGTATTTCGAAACTTGCTAAATTCATAGTTTAAATATTTTCTTTCATCATTAATATTTAGAAACTTGCATTAACTTCATTCTTGTTGGGAAGGTAAAGTGTATTTTCAAGAACATTCTCGATACCGTTTTCTCGAATCATTTGCGTACTAAACTGGGATATATTTCCGGAAGTAGATCCGGAGATTTTCCGCTATGAACAATTTCATAGCTTAAAGATTTTTCTAAGTAATAAAAATTCGTGTAATATTTTATTTTTATATTCTCATCGGAAGTCTCCTTCTTCGTAAGAGAAGATGGAGAATGGACGTCAGGTTGAAAACCCCGAATCCCAAAGAGCTAGCCGGTTAGGGTTTAGAAATGAACCGAATTTCATTAATTTCTAATATTCAACCTCGACGACAAGGTGGCAAAATAAATCTCAATACTTCGACGTCCCATCAATACATGAAACCTCTTCTAATTGCCGTGCGCTAACATTGCGTCATCTTTGAATAGGAATGCCTTCACTTTCGTAAGATCCTACAAAGCAAATAGGACGTTGGCGGTTTTCTTCACGTGCGTATTTTTCGACTGTCCGCTGTCCATTCTTCGAATAAACGAGGGAATAAACGAGGTCTTGCAGCTCGTGAGCGTCTCACTTTACGACACTGATTTCTATCTAAAGTAATATCATCGTCAGTACTTAGCCATTGAACACCATTACACTATATATTCAATTATGAAGGTGAAATAGGTACCATTGGAATTTATCGGAGGCTTTGAGAATGGAGTAAAAGTAAATTATTGACCGTTTTCGAGAGCAGTGTCGTACAAAAGTCGTTTCCGCTTGTCAAATGGTAAAAATAATAGTTTAAAAAACTAAAGAACAGGCATTAGTGTGAAGTTATCCATAGTTTTCCAGCCATACTTTTTATGAATTGGGAGAATTTACATGCGGCCGAACTGCGGCGTTGCCAAGTTTTTTGAATATCCCTGAACTGAATACTTATTTATTCGTTAATATTTTTAGCAGAAATTATTTATTATTGTTCATTATTTTTCGACCCTGATCCATGCATTCAATCTGAGAAAGCAATTGAAATATGATTTTTGTTGCATATGAGTGATTTATGATGGATGTGAACTGGAATATTGGTAATGATTTGGTAGGGAATATCTTAAATATTATAACTGAGATAATCCTGGTAATCCACACCTACAGAGTCATAAATCAATTTGGAACGTCTTTCCGGAGACCGATAGGGATAAAAACTGTGATTTTACATAAATATTTTTTTTAATACAGAAACGTTTGGAATAAGGCAAATATACCTACATAACAATTTGGGGTGCCGTAGGAGAGACAGGATCTCTCATTTTTTACATATTTTTGCTGATAACTCGGTTAATACTGGACGAATCAAAGAAAAAATAACACCTAAATAATCCTGGTAATCCATAGAATGTCCCTGTATCATCAGATCAATATTTAGCGGCACGAAATTTCTTCCACGGTTTTATATCTCGAGTTATCTCGGTTATTAGTTGATGTGTTAGGATTATTCACTCATTGAGAGGTTCGGTTATATGAAAGGAACACGAATCAATTCTAAAATCAATTTGACCCCACGTCGAACAAGTAGAAAAAACATATGTTTAGAAATTCATGGTTGGGCATTAGCTCGGTTATTAGTGGCTGTGTTAGGATGATTCACTCATAGAGAGGTTCAGTTATATGAAAGGAACACGAGTCAATTCTAAATTCAATTTGACCCCACGTCGAACAAGTAGAAAAAACATATTTTTAGAAATTCATGGTTGGGCATTAGCTCGGTTATTAATTGCTGTGTTAGGATGATTCACTCATAGAGAGGTTCAGCTATATGAAAGGAACACGAATCAATTGTAAAATTAATTTGACCCCACGTCGAACAAATAGAAAAAACATATTTTTCGAAATTCATGGATGGGTATTAGCTCGGTTATTAGTGGCTGTGTTAGGATGATTCACTCATAGAGACGTTCGGTTATATGGAAGGAACACGAGTCAATTCTAAATTCAATTTGACCCCACGTCGAACAAGTAGAAAAAACATATGTTTAGAAATTCATGGTTGGGCATTAGCTCGGTTATTAATTGCTGTGTTAGGATGATTCACTCATAGAGAGGTTCAGCTATATGAAAGGAACACGAATCAATTCTAAATTCAATTTGACCCCACGTCGAACAAGTAGAAAAAACATATTTTTAGAAATTCATGGTTGGGCATTAGCTCGGTTATTAATTGCTGTGTTAGGATGATTCACTCATAGAGAGGTTCAGCTATATGAAAGGAACACGAATCAATTGTAAAATTAATTTGACCCCACGTCGAACAAATAGAAAAAACATATTTTTCGAAATTCATGGATGGGTATTAGCTCGGTTATTAGTGGCTGTGTTAGGATGATTCACTCATAGAGACGTTCGGTTATATGGAAGGAACACGAGTCAATTCTAAATTCAATTTGACCCCACGTCGAACAAGTAGAAAAAACATATGTTTAGAAATTCATGGTTGGGCATTAGCTCGGTTATTAATTGCTGTGTTAGGATGATTCACTCATAGAGAGGTTCAGCTATATGAAAGGAACACGAATCAATTGTAAAATTAATTTGACCCCACGTCGAACAAATAGAAAAAACATATTTTTCGAAATTCATGGATGGGTATTAGCTCGGTTATTAGTGGCTGTGTTAGGATGATTCACTCATAGAGACGTTCGGTTATATGGAAGGAACACGAGTCAATTCTAAATTCAATTTGACCCCACGTCGAACAAGTAGAAAAAACATATTTTTAGAAATTCATGGTTGGGCATTAGCTCGGTTATTAATTGCTGTGTTAGGATGATTCACTCATAGAGAGGTTCAGCTATATGAAAGGAACACGAATCAATTGTAAAATTAATTTGACCCCACGTCGAACAAATAGAAAAAACATATTTTTCGAAATTCATGGATGGGTATTAGCTCGGTTATTAGTGGCTGTGTTAGGATGATTCACTCATAGAGACGTTCGGTTATATGGAAGGAACACGAGTCAATTCTAAATTCAATTTGACCCCACGTCGAACAAGTAGAAAAAACATATGTTTAGAAATTCATGGTTGGGCATTAGCTCGGTTATTAGTGGCTGTGTTAGGATGATTCACTCATAGAGAGGTTCAGTTATATGAAAGGAACACGAGTCAATTCTAAATTCAATTTGACCCCACGTCGAACAAGTAGAAAAAACATATTTTTAGAAATTCATGGTTGGGCATTAGCTCGGTTATTAATTGCTGTGTTAGGATGATTCACTCATAGAGAGGTTCAGCTATATGAAAGGAACACGAATCAATTGTAAAATTAATTTGACCCCACGTCGAACAAATAGAAAAAACATATTTTTCGAAATTCATGGATGGGTATTAGCTCGGTTATTAGTGGCTGTGTTAGGATGATTCACTCATAGAGACGTTCGGTTATATGGAAGGAACACGAGTCAATTCTAAATTCAATTTGACCCCACGTCGAACAAGTAGAAAAAACATATGTTTAGAAATTCATGGTTGGGCATTAGCTCGGTTATTAATTGCTGTGTTAGGATGATTCACTCATAGAGAGGTTCAGCTATATGAAAGGAACACGAATCAATTGTAAAATTAATTTGACCCCACGTCGAACAAATAGAAAAAACATATTTTTCGAAATTCATGGATGGGTATTAGCTCGGTTATTAGTGGCTGTGTTAGGATGATTCACTCATAGAGACGTTCGGTTATATGGAAGGAACACGAATCAATTCTAAAATCAATTTGACCCCACGTCGAACAAGTAGAAAAAACACATTTTTGGAAATTCATGGTTGGGCATTAGCTCGGTTATTAGTGGCTGTGTTAGGATGATTCACTCATAGAGAGGTTCAGTTATATGAAAGGAACACGAGTCAATTCTAAATTCAATTTGACCCCACGTCGAACAAGTAGAAAAAACATATGTTTAGAAATTCATGGTTGGGCATTAGCTCGGTTATTAGTGGCTGTGTTAGGATGATTCACTCATAGAGACGTTCAGTTATATGGAAGGAACACGAATCAATTCTAAAATCAATTTGACCCCACGTCGAACAAGTAGAAAAAACATATTTTTCGAAATTCATGGATGGGTATTAGCTCGGTTATAAGTTGCTGTGTTAGGATGATTCACTCATAGAGAGGTTCAGTTATATGAAAGGAACACGAATAACTTCTAAAATCAATTTGACCCCACGTCGAACAAGAAGAAAAAACATATTTTTCGAAATTCATGGATGGGTATTAGCTCGGTTATTAGTTGCTGTGTTAGGATGATTCACTCATAGAGAGGTTCAGTTATATGAATTTCGTAATATGTGTTTTTTTCTACTTGTTCGACGTGGGGTTAAATTGAATTTAGAATTAATTCGTGTTCCTTTCATATAACTGAACCTCTCAATGACTGAATCATCCTAACACAGCCACTAATAACCGAGCTGATGCCCAACCATGAATTTCCAAAAATGTGTTTTTTCTACTTGTTCGACGTGGGGTCAAATTGATTTTAGAATTGATTCGTGTTCCTTTCATATAACTGAACCTCTCTATGAGTGAATCATCCTAACACAGCAACTAATAACCGAGCTAATGCCCAACCATGAATTTCTAAAAATGTGTTTTTTCTACTTGTTCGACGTGGGGTCAAATTGATTTTAGAATTGATTCGTGTTCCTTTCATATAACTGAACCTCTCTATGAGTGAATCATCCTAACACAGCAACTAATAACCGAGCTAATACCCATCCATGAATTTCGAAAAATATATTTTTTCTACTCGTTCGACGTGGGGTCAAATTGATATTAGAATTGATTCGTGTTCCTTTCATATAACTGAACCTCTCAATGACTGAATCATCCTAACACAGCCACTAATAACCGAGCTAATACCCATCCATGAATTTCGAAAAATATGTTTTTTCTATTTGTTCGACGTGGGGTCAAATTGATTTTAGAATTGATTCGTGGTCCTTTCATATAACTGAACCTCTCTATGACTGAATCATCCTAACACAGCCACTAATAACCGAGCTAATACCCATCCATGAATTTCGAAAAATATGTTTTTTCTATTTGTTCGACGTGGGGTCAAATTGATTTTAGAAGTTATTCGTGTTTCTTTCATATAACTGAACCTCTCTATGAGTGAATCATCCTAACACAGCAACTTATAACCGAGCTAATACCCATCCATGAATTTAGAAAAATATGTTTTTTCTACTTGTTCGACGTGGGGTCAAATTGATTTTAGAATTGATTCGTGTTTTTTTCATATAACTGAACTTTCCTATGAGTGAATCATCCTAACACAGCAACTAATAAGCGAGCTAATACCCATCCATGAATTTCGAAAAATATGTTTTTTCTACTTGTTCGACGTGGGGTCAAATTGATTTTAGAATTGATTCGTGTTCCTTTCATATAACCAAACCTCTCAATGAGTGGATAATCTCAACACATCAACTAATAACCGATATAACTCGAGATATAAAACCGTGGAAGAAATTTCGTGCCGCTAAAAATTGATCTGATGATACAAGGGCATTCTATGGATTACCAGGATTATTTAGGTGTAATTTTTTCTTTGATTCGTCCAGTATTAACCGAGTTATCAGCAAAAATATGTAAAAAATGAGAGATCCTGTCTCTCCTACGGCGCCCCAAATTGTTTTGTAGGTATATTTGCCTTATTCCAAACGTTTCTGTTTAAAAAAAATATTTATTTAAAATCACAGTTTTTATCCCTGTCGGTCTCCCGAAAGACGTTCCAAATTGATTTATGACTCTGTAGGTGCGGATTACCAGGATTATCTCGGTTATAATATTTAAGATTTTCCCTACCAAATCATTACCAATATTCCAGTTCAAATCCATCATAAATCACTCATATGCAACAAAAGTCATATTTCAATTGCTCTCTCAGATTGAATGCATGGATCAGGGTCGAAAAATAATGAACAATAATAAATAATTTCTGCTAAAAATATTAACGAATAAATAAGTATTCATTTCTGGGATATTCAAAAAACTTGGCAACGCCGCAGTTCGGCCGGATGTAAATTCTCCCAATTCATTAAAAGTATGGCTGGAAAACCATGGATAACTTCACACTAATAGAACAGGCTTAACTTCCCATGGACTAAATGGACTAAAAAGTAAAATATAATTGACAATTTTATTTCTCAAATGCAAAAAAAGTGGGTGCTTTCGATCTAGATTCTTATATTTTTTAGTTTAATTTATAGTCTTTCCAATATCAATTGCAATTCATAAAAACTCGCTCGGAACTCATAGCGGCAAATTTGTTTGACCTGCCATAGGCGGGGATACCTCATTTTATGACTTTATTATTTAAAAAAATACGTGTCAAAATGTATCATATTATATAAAAAGCAATCGAATCATTCATTATGCATACGCCGTTGTTTAGCCAGATACACTTAATTGTAGTCCTAATTGAAACTTAGAAAAAAATCATTATTAAGCTCGTTAACTTGCTACAACTGAATATTAAATTATGAAACGTACAGTAAAACGTACCTATTCTGTGAGGGCGTTTGGTTTAAACAGGATACCAGACGTGAACTGAGCCCTTTTTGTATCCCATTCGTTTTTTTTTTCTTGGGAAACGAAATTTCAAAGCAAACACCATAAATGAAAATAAATTCTTTGCAAATTAAACAAAACGATGAAGGAAAATAAATTATTTACAAATAAAACAGAAACCTAAAGGTAAATAAATTATTTGCCACTAAAACAAAAAAGAAAAAACGTTTCAATTCCAAAGTTCAAAAATCATCATAGCAGTCAGAATCTTCTGAACTAGAGTCATCATTTGGTTGAATTATAATGGGTTGTAAAGGGGGTAATAAAACATACTCATTTTCTTCTTTGATTACATGTTCAACACAGTTTTTCCAAAGCTCTTGGCGATCTGCGGATAGAACTTTCTTAACGAGTTCTACAACCTCTTTACTAAGTTCTGGAGACTGATTACATTTTCGTAATTCTGATTTTACGTTTGCCCATATTAACTCTATAGGGTTAAATATGCAATAGTAAGGAGGAAGTCTGAGAAGAGTATGACCCTGCTCTTGGCACAGCTTGTCAATATAATACATTTTCTCTAACTTCAGCCCTTTTATAACAGTAAGCAATTCTTTGTTTGTTGGGCCTTTTTTACGATCACTTGCAGGAAAAGGTATATTTTTTTCAGACATAAATGCTAATATTTGAGCTTTGTTACTGCCACTATTTGGTATCTTAAGGAGTTGCCGCGAGTGATAGGATACGTTGTCCATAACGATTACTGACTGTGGTGGAATGTTAGGTAAAAGCTGTTCATTAAACCACTTTTCAAATAATTCTGCAGTCATATCTTCATGATAATCGGCAGCACAGTTTTTAATTTTTTTTGCAGATATTAATAAAGCATTAGGTACGAAACCGTCTTTGCTTCCAGCGTGGACTATTATTATGCGTTTCCCTCTAGAACATGGCCCATTCAAACAGCAATTTTTACTACTGTCAACCCAACCAAAATTTACTACATCATGACTGTCAAACCATGTTTCATCTAGATAAATTATGTGTCTATTAGAACTTCTGTAGTCTTTTATCTGCCGCAAATAATCTTGTCGCCATTTAACTATCCTTGATGATTCGGTGATCGCCATCCGTTTATTCAATTTTTTGTGTTTAAAACCACATGCCGACAAAACCTGACGCAATGTCTCTAAACTGGTATAAGTGTATTCTGGATAAACTACTAGCTTTTCCTGTATTACTTGCAATGTGGCAACCCTGTTCTCCTTATATAAACTATAAATTGTTATGGGTATAAAATCTTGAGTAGCGGTGTCAACTGATTTCAGTTTTTCTTTAAATGTTTTTCGCTTCAGAGAATGATCCTCAGCAACCCCTTTCTTAACTACTCGATAAATGGAAATTTTATTTATTTTAGTTAATTCAGCAATTCTAATTACGATTGCATTATCAGATTGCTGAATATTTTCCTTTTTTAAACATTCGAACATATTCAAAATAACTTGTTTGTATACCTAAATCTTTATTGTTAAATTCATACCTGTCTTTAATCTCGCTACACTCTGCAACTTCATTATTTTCATTCGCCCAAGGTCTCCAAAACGCCATATTCGGATTTATGAATAATACAATTTCTAATTTCAACACACAACACACTCCACTACCTACCCCACTGATAACCAGGCTGAATCTGCATTGGAAAATTTTCTCAACAACACTTGGACTGAGGTTCCTCTGGCGGTTCTTTTGTCGGTTCCGTTTGACTGCGTACGAGGGAGGTGAAATATGTTTTGTTTCTCAATTTGGAGTGTCGTGCGTTAGCTATGCATATATATTAAATATTTATTACCCCTTATATAACAGTCTTTTGCAATTGATATTGGAAATACATACAATACAGAGCGTTCAAGAGCTCAGGAGAACTTTAGGAAATACATACAATACAGAGCGTTCAAGAGCTCAGGAGAACTTTATCAAGCACCCCACGCTTTTTTTATATTTGAGAAATTAAATTGTCAATTATTTTTTACTTTTCAGTCCATGGGAAGTAAAGCGTGTTCTTTAGTTTTTTAAAATTATTATTTTTTTTTACTATAATTTCGAAATCTCCGACCCCAAAAACCATACCAATTTTGAATCGAATCTGACCATAATCACAATACTCGCCCATCATCTTGGGCCTCCATCTTGAATTCATACATTTTAAAGAAAAATTCATAATCTTTGACCCCGAAAACCCTCACACATTAATTTTGAATCGAATCAGACCAAAATGACATCTTGGAGCCGTCATCTTTAATTCATGAATTTTGACAGAAAATTCGAAATATACGACCTAAAAAAACCTCAGATACCAATTTTGAATCGAATATGACCATAATCACAAATCTCGTTCGCCATCTTGGAGCCGCCATCTTGAATTCATGAATGGGTGAAAATCACGCCCTAAAGAGTCAGTTACAAACATACAAACAAACAAACATACAAGTGAAGCTAATATAAAGCGTGTAGGGTAATATTGTGATTTCCACTCTGGATTCATCAGGAAAACAATAATATAGGCAATCCGCACCTTGAACTTATTCCAGGACACGTCGTTACTTATCTGTCGTTGGATCGGGAAACCTAACATGTTTTCTCTCGTATATTGTGCCAGTCAGCAAAATTTTCGAAACGTTGTGTTCTTTGAATTCTCTTCAGCTATCTCGATTTATTTCTCATTATATCATTCAAGTGGAACTTAAGAGTTGTTGCATGTTATTTGAAACCAGTCCTGTGAAGTGCTGATCTCACAATATCATTTAGGTTCAATTGACAGCCCTGAATTTCATGAATGTTGTCAAAGTGATTCCCCCAAGGGAGGGTTAGTGACATTATTGACAGTTTCCGAATTCATTTCCAGCGAGACCTTGTGAAAGACCATTTGAAAATGTAATAAATTTTCCGTTCATCCCAAGATGGTTTTGAGATTATTGATATTGAAATATTGTCCTTTAGACGCTGAATATTTTGAAAGAAAAGATATTCTGCGTTGCAGGATTTGTTGAGTCATGCATGGGTTGTAGCGCCATTGTGTATTTAGACCGTCCCGTCAGATATTGGCAGATTTTGCTGACTCATTTTCTCTTTTCTGGGATTTTAACTATTCTTTCAACATATAGCAAAGTTTTCTTTACGCTCTTATGAAACCACCATACACAAAATGAAAACTTTCCCATCCTGTATATTACTTTTACAGGACTCGAAGGAAGAGTACGCTGAGAATACATCTTTACTTCTCCACCTAGACTGAGGTATGAGTTTGAAATGGAATGTTATTGCAGGAAAAAAGGCCCAATGAGATAGACAATGGCCTTTTGAGTTTTTCATGGCACAGAATAGAAGAGGCCAACATACTTCATTGTACCTTTTTCAGTTGAACTCTAATGAAGGTTGGTCTCTCCTAAAAATATAAAATTCGAAATGGACATACAGGTCTTTTTTTTTTGGTAGATGGGTTTCGATTGCAAGATACTGGACAGTGACCGCCTGGACCGCCAAAAAGTATGTACCATATGAGAAAAAGGTTTAGTATTAGAGTATTCGAAAAACATTTTTGGGAAAAGTTTGTGCATGTCCGATAACCTAGAAATCGATTTTGACGCATGTCACGTGATTGGTGGTATGGCGGCAAATTGAAAAGAATTACTATGAATAGGCAAAAAGTCGAGTAAAATGGCAAGATATCAAAAAGAGTAATTTGAAAAAGTTGCTTAGAATTCAATTTTATTCCCATATATAGTTTGACAAAATAATGTGAGAAAAATGAAAATAGCAATTTTTTTAAAATATTTTCCTAGCTTTATAAAAATACAAATTATTTTCTTATGAATAACTTGACCATACTGAAATATTTGTATGTCAATGATAATAACAAAACTTTCTCATTTTCTCCACACCAGAGAGCACTAAATTGAAAAAATTGAATTTTGTCAGAACCCTTGCTGTTAAATTGGTTGGTATCTAACAGTTATAACAAAATTCGTGACATGTGTTAAAATCGACATGCACAAACTTTTCCCAATAATCTTTCTTCCAATACTCTAATAATAAACTTTTTTCCCATATGGTACATACTTTTTGGCGGTCACTGTATATCTCCAAATGGCCAGAATTGGATATTGGCCCTTTTCAAACTCAGGTCTAGATATAACCCCTACATAATATGAACAATTAAAAAATTACCCTCTTTATGACTGTTGTTGAAAAAAAAAATTGTACTTTATATATAGATCGGCCTAAATCGTCTACTTCATCATAATCTTGAAACGATTCACAAGTACTTCTCTGAAAAGATCCCTTCATCTTCGTATAACCTTGTCATCGTCTCATTATAGAATCCAAGACCTAGTTTGAAGATTTGCAAAGCAAGTTCGATGTTAATCTTTTGAAATCACTATGCAAATGCAACACTGGTATTATACTGCACGTCTCAATGAAACTGCATAATTCAGAGATCATGATCCATTAACAATAAATACCAACAATACCGCCTAACTAATACGAGTTTTCATTTCACGGCAAATGATTTTTGAATATTTTTTTAATTCAATATTTGCTTCATAAGTTGGTCATATATAGGGTATATCTATTAGACGTGTCTGGAGGCAACATACTACGATTAATTTTTCTCAAAAAATTCCAATTCAAAATTGAGCATATTTCCAAAAGCGCCTAAATCATCCTCAAAATCAGAAGATAATCCTATTTTTAGAACGACCTATAGTATCAAAACTTCATCAGAGATTTTATATCTGTTGCTTTCTTCTCAGAAATTTCTTTCTGAGAAAACGAGCGCATTTCGTAAGAAATTACTAGGAACAATTTTTGTGTAGAATTGAATTGTCTTTCACCTTGTTGAGTTGTTTTTCCGATAAATCATATACTTTCAAAGATTACAGAAAAAATCTACTTATTTATTATGGAAATTTGGTGAACATTTTTTTTCGTGTTCATCATGGTTCCAACTACTAGCATACCAAGTTTGGAGGTGCTACAATCGATCCAATCTTATTGAATTATATTGAAATTACTTTAAAACGAAACATTGTCGCTTGGTTCGACCGTTCATAGATGGCACTAGATGTTATTCTATCACTCGGATCTTTTTATATTATATTCAGATAATAGACAGATTTTAGATGACGATTTTCTCGTTTATGCCTTTGAGACGACTGAAAGATGTGCTGATGAAAATGATGGAAAATTGGAGCGGTCCCCGCGTGGCTTCATTTTTCAAAAAATCCTATCCTCATTTCGGGATTCACTTACCTTATGCCAATTTTTTTTTGATTTCATGATGGAAACTTTCACATTTTCAGTTGTCATAAGCAGGGTTGCAAGTGGCCAAAGGGTTGAAACGATGGGGTGAACTTGTGACAAAAAATAGAAATTTTCAGTGATTTTCTGGATGCCGCCAATTAAAAATATGAAAGTTTTCATCATGAACCGTTCATTGAAAAATTGGCATAAGGTAAGTGAATTCCGAAGTGAGGTTAGGATTGAAAAAAAAAATGAAAATTGAATTGTTCATATGAAAGCCACGCGGAGACCAATCAAAATTTTTATTATTTTCATGAGCACTTTTATATCTTTCAGTCCTCTCAAAGGCATGAACGAGAAAATCGTCACCTAAAATCTGTCATCATCTCCCAGTCTATGAGGCAAAGGACATGGCACTGGATATGTGTATTCCTGGGGCTCGATAGATTTTTTTGATTTTTGGATATATCATTCTACAGGTTAAAAGAAGCAACTTTCTTCATTAAACTTTTTTCTGGCTCTACAGTGTGATCTACAAAAATGGGTTGATTATATAACGCTAATTATGGAAAATATTTTCTGCGGATGGATTTTTCTTGATTTTTAAGTATAATTTCATGTCAAAAATATCCATTTTCTTTGATTATATCAATTATGGTGTACATTACTACAGGATGAGGCAGAAAACGCGATTTTTCTGAAACTCGTTTATTCACTTCTCGCCCAATTGTGGGCTTTTCATTGAATTTCTTGAGGCATATTGTGTAGACGAACCTAAAAAACTGTTCTACATACATTTCACAACGTTTCTACACAGTGAGCAAAAAATAAGGTGGTTGATAAATGGGATATGATGAGATAGTGGATTTATTGTTGATATATGAGTTTGATTTTTCACAGAGAATGAAAATCAAGTGTCGTCTACTCTTTTTGTGTGACGCTACAGGGTGACTCCAAAAAGATGAATTCTCAAATACCTATTTAAACTTTCAACAGTACATGTAATATACAATAATATACTCATACAAAAAAAAAACAATGCAACTATTATATACAAATATTATATAGGTATTATGGAGCTCAAAATTCTATATTTATAATAGGTTACATAGATACATGGTGGAAGATTCATCATGACAAACGATATAGGTTACTTATATTAAAATCAATCATTAACAGATTCAAAATATGCAACGGTATTCTATTTGATCATCAAAACGTGTTCAGCACTAAACCTTTATCAACTTTTGGTTCCGAGAAATTCCAAGAAAAGCCCACAATTGGGCGAGAAGTATATAAACGAGTTTCAGAAAAATCACGTTTTCTGCCTCGTCCTGTAGTAATGTACACCAAAATTGATATAATCAAAGGAAATTGAAATTTTTCACATAATATTATACTCAAAAATCAAGAAAAATCCATTCGCAGAATAGTATATTGTGCAACAAGTGGGAAAAGTTCAACTTTTCTCACGAGTGTGGAAGTTTGTGGCACGAGCCTAAAAGGCGAGTGCCGCAAACACACGAGTGAAAAAAAGTACTTTTCCCACATGTTGCACACTATACTTTTTCTACAACTGCACAAATTCAAAGAATACAAGTAATGTAACTTAATATTTATTTTTATGATTTGCAAAACTGAAATATCCCAAAATACCTATCCTACCTCTTAACAAATCAATAATTCATTTAAAATTATAGTTAATTGCAAAATTCGTACAATTTTGTATGGTCAAACCCGGAAAGTCATTTCTTTTTAGTAAATATTTTGTTATATTAATTGTAGACGTTGAAGGTTGATGATGAATATATGGTGCATTTTCTGTCTCCATTTCGGTAAAGAGTTCGAGTGGTTTTTCAATAGAGTTGACGATTTTATTAGCAATGTTAATTTTATTTTTGATTGACTCTCCGACGTATCCTTCTGCTACGTTACTAGATTGCCATCCTCCATGGCGCTTTAAGGTTAATATGTCCCCTCCTGCATTTACTAAAATTGTTGCCGAAGAACGTCTAAAGCAGTGACCTGTATACAGATGAGGATTTTTCAATTAAAAAAAAATTGCAATTTTCTTAGCCATAGGTACTGCCGAATTTGTTAATACCGACTACCTGTCTGGTACATTTTCCGTGCTGGTAATTTAAAAAAAAACGCTTTTCTTGTAAGTCAATGGGTCGAAGAGCAGCATACTTTTTATATATATATTATAAAATTCTCCTGTTACAGTGAACGTTCTTGGCTTTTTTGTTTTGGTGTTATCCAGTTTCACCAATAGAGCTGAATTTAAATCCTCTAAATCATCGATTTTTAATTTCAACAACTCTTCTCTACGACATGCCCCTGATACTCCAATAGCCACTGCAACCTACAAAAAATAAAAATATCAGGATGTAAAAATAAAAAAAGGTTAGTTAAGCACAGGGATTGAACCCGCGTTCACCATCGTAGCAGGCAAGAGCACGATCCAGTACACCACCGAACTATTTTAATGATATGTATGTTTAAAAGTACAAATAGCTCTATCTAGCAGAATTTGAAATAGAATTTTTAGTAATTATCTAATTCTTTTTATCTATTAAAAAAACACTAATTACAAAAAGCTATGTTGATACGAGGAAAAAAGCGAAAGGAATTCTAAAAATAGTTTCTTCTTAATAAACTTACCTTCATTAGTAGATATTCCTTGTCTGGAGCTTCGTTTAAAAATCTCTGGAATTGGTCTGCTGTCAATATGTTTGATTTTTTGGGGACGTAATTGTCGGACTTTCTTTTCAAAAATGAACGTAATTTTTGATACGTAGAAATATCTATGTTATTTTTTATACTGATAGTACTTCGCAACATTGAATATTGTGACCAAAGTGTAGACGCCTTTAAAGTTTTCGACATCTCTTCAAAGTATACCAAAAGTACACTTTCCGAAAAAGATTTTATTTTTGTATTTCTTCTCCACTCCATAAATTTTTCGTATGCCAATTCATACTTTTTCTTGAAATTTCCGGCAATAAATCTAACGTTACTTTTGCAGCTTTTTCCAATATCTCTGGCGGAGTATTATCAAAATCATCACTACTGTCAGTGTCCATATTATTCATCATAATTAAGTATACTTATGTCTTATTGAAATAATATTTAATGGAAATTGCGATTTTTATCAAAGGACAAATAAAAACTACCTCAAGAAATTAAAAACTTCTATAATCTGACAGTTGTGACAATTATTCAAAGCTGAACAGCAGCCAACTAGGTTTTTGTCGAATTTGGATTCTCCATATAAATGTATGTGGTGTGGGTAAAGTGCCGTGGGAAATAATATTTCTCACAGTATGGGCAATACATGGTTTTGAAAGTAGGTAGGCTATGAGAAATACGCCACTTTTCATTGCAGTTGTAGAAAAAATATTTTCCATAATTAGCGATAGACAATCAACCCATTTTTGTAGCTCACGCTGTAGAGCCAGAAGAAAAGTCTAATGAAGAAAGTTGCTTGTTTTATTTAACCTGTAGAATGATATATCCAAAAATATCGAGTCCCAGGAATATATGTATCCAGTGCCATGTCCTTTGACGGTTGGTGCATTTTGCGTAATTTTTCGCATTTGTTCCTTTTCAAGAAACAACTTCGAGGAATATTCTGAAAAATAACCCTTAACCTAACTCCAAACAAACAAAAAAAAAACATACGATGATGAAAACCTACCGATAATTCGAATTCACGCGGTTTATTCAGTAGTATTTCCGTTATTAGTCATATCACGAAACACGAAACACATTCCTTGCATTCTAATTTATTCATAACTGCGTCTAGTTCAAACCCCATGCGGCGATTGGGTACCGAATATTCTAGCCATGGAACCATGCTTTTATTGGAGGGGGTCCTAAACTGAAATTACCTGCTAGTCGCCAACGGGTCTTTCGCTTTTTGTGGGTGGAGATTAGAAAGGAATAATTTCTAAACAAAAATGGTGGCAGCCTAATATATGGCCATTGCGTGATGGTAATGTAATTATTAATTTAACAGTCGGGTAGGGTGGTGGGAGGAATTTTTGAGGCATTGGCGTGGATACAGGGCTGCGGAGTCTCTATAGGGAGAGACTTTGGAGTCGAAAGAACGGGTGCTAATTAATGGGAGGCGAATAATATTAGTTGCCATAAGGATAGTAGGAAGAAGCGACTTTTTTTGATAACTTGCCGTTTTACCCCACTTTTTGCCTTTTCATAGTGATTTTTTTCAATTTGCCGCCATACCAGCGATCACGTGATCAACTTTCTCCAAGAATATTTTTTCCAATACTCTAATAATAAACTTTTTTCCCATATGGTACATACTTTTTGGCGGTCACTGTATAAAGTGAAAATTGGAAGTCTCTCTAATACGTAAGTACCACAGCCGACTTAATCTCCCGAGCCATGTTGAGAAAATCGGCAACACCGCACGGAAATCAATTTGACGTCCTACTCATTAATTCTTTAATGTGAATTCCTCGGCTTATTCGGAAAACTAGGAGAAAAACAGAAGAAAATGAATTTTCAGAAAAAAAATCGAAAGTTATTCAATTTTTTCAATCACAAACTGGAATCGTAATATATTATATTCAATTTCTTAGATATGGGAAATCTGTCAAGTTTGGTTTTCCATGCCCTAAAATTCACATATTGGGATATTTTTTCAAAATATTTTTTCTGATAAATGCAGAAACCCCATAGATTTTTTTCAGATTTTTCATTTCAAATCTGACAGATGAAAATAATAAGTTATTAGAAGGTACCTACCTATACAGAATCCATGTGAGTTTGGTACATTCTGTATAATGTAACTTCCAAAACATATTATTTTCATAACTCCGATTTCAAATGAAAAATCTGAAAAAAAAAATCAGGGATCATCCATGTTGTTTTGTGCACTTATCAAAAAATACTAAAAGAAAACCTACGAAATGTGAATTTTAAGGCATGGAAAAACTTGACAGATTTTCCATATCTAAGATATTGAATATATTACTATTTCAGTTTCTGATGGAAAAAATTTAATAACCACATTAGTCGTCGTTCTTTTCTATAAAATTTCATTTTCCCATGTTTTTTCCCTAGTTTTCCAAGAAGCCGAGAAATTCACATTAAAGAATTAATGAGTAGGACGTCAAACTGCTTTTCATGCGGTGTTGCCGATTTTCCACCCACGCTTCGGGAGATTAGGTCGGCTGTGTAAGTACCCATATTCGTTGCTTTTCAATTGATTCTTTTTTTTATAACTAGTTCAAATTGTGTGCCCTGATTGGGTACCGAATATTCTAGCCAAGGAACCACTTACATTTGGAGGGGGTCCCAAATCGAATCTACCTGCTAACCGCCAACAACAATGAGTCTTTCGCCTTCTGTGGGCGGAGATTAGAAACAACTAATTTCTAAACAAAAATGGTGGCAGCCTAATATATGGCGATTGCGTGATGGTAAGGAAATTTAATTGAATTCTGACATAATGTATTATAGGAGTTATTTTTGAGTTATTGGCCTTAGTTAAATACAGTAGTTGGAAAGTTTTGGGTTTGGATTTAGAGTTGAGGAATAAACAGAGGTTAAATTTTTTAGTTGAAGTGCTTCTGGATATTATGACATGTCTTTCAAAATGTTTTCTGATTCTCAACAAAAATTCTATTATGTTTCATATTCTTAATTGCAGACAATAGATTACTAAGAAGAATTTTCTCTATTCATCAAACAATTTTTTAAACATATTACTAAACGCGTCTTTCGATAAACAAGAAGTGACACCGAGTATATCAAGATTTTAGGCTAGTATAAGTATGCCTGTAGGTGAGGAATGAGGAATATCTGAAACTTATACCAGGGTGTTCCTCAATGATATGCAATTATTTGAGGGTGTGATTATTATTGGAATATTAATGATAGTTTGCCCGTAAACTATGATCCAAAAATGTGCCGATGCGAAAATACGGGGTGTTAAAGTTTAAGGAAAAAAAGAGAAATAAATTTGTATTTCCGGAACCGCTTGAGATATTTCAGTGATATTCAGTGTATAGTGACATGCAAAAAAGGCTCATGTTTTTCAGTACAAACATAATTTTCATCTTCAAGATGTAACAGATCGCTTGATGTTAGCAGTGTCCAAGGTTTTATCCAAGGCACCTTGGCGCTCACGCGGGCTTTCTAGCCCCTGATCGCTAGGCAACTCTGCGATCGCGCAGGTGTCGATCTGGTGGCGCGATAACTATTTGTGGGGATGGAGCCTCGTGCCGTATATCAAATGAAACATGCGTGTTATTGCGCACCACTGGGGGAAGGTGAAAAAGGTTCAGTTCTAGGCCCATGCGAAACAGCGTTGAGCTTGACCGCTTTCATTCATTTCATTTCCTGTTAACTGACAAGTACCTAATTGTTTGTCTCGAAAAAGGGTTATTGGTGACCAACAACTAAACGCAGCTTTGCCGCTATTTAGTTCGTGCCGGCCTCTTTATTTAGGTAGGTAGAATTTTATCTAGTGGGTGATCCTATTGTAATTAGTTTGCCTCTTTATTTAGACAACACAATAAGCCACCTCCTTCCATACCGTCAGGGTAACATTCAAATTAAACTGTTCGACCTTCTCTGTGCTTTTCAATCAGCAGCCCACACCCCTGAAAACCCTGAGATTCACTACAAACAGTGACTTGGATATTTTTAGAGACCAAAATGACACACTATGATTTTTTCCCAAATGAAAATAATGTTTGTATTCCCTGTTCTAATTAAAAAATAGGTACCACCATCGGTATTTTTCTGCGATTCGCAGCTTTTGAGAAAAAATAAATAAAACCGTATTATTGTCCGAGAAAATTGTTGAAATTAAGAACAACTAACATTATACATCAATATATATAAAGTTACAATGAACATCAGATAATCATTATTGGTTTTCTGTTTCGTGCCAAGAATATTTCACTTCCTGTCAGATGATTATGATTTATGAAGCACAAAGTTTTATTCATTCAAGACAAGACAATTCAGATAATGAATTACATAATACCCAATTTGTGTGCTATTTTACAATTCATCAAATGTCGAGAATTACACCTAAGCATAGAATATGCTTGTATTGTGCCTATTCTCTCAATGTTGATGAATACATATGACTATAAAAAACAAAAATATAAATGCGGTTCATGAAATGAACAAAAATTAATGTGTAGAGGAGAGGAGGAGCAAGAATAAATCTTATATTATTTAATGGAGTGAGAAGGGAAATGCAGTTAAAAAAGAAAATAAGAAGAAGAAGGAAAGAGAGAGACGATCCAGTATGGTATTTTGTATGATATAAAACAAATCCAACATGTTCTGAAATACTGTACGCATATATGAAGTGCAGCATCCAAACACATTGAAACTCTCAGACTGTTTAAAAAAAACATTCGTCACGTCGATGATACTTTGCTCCTAAGCTTGCTCATTTATCTGAAACGCAGTATAAAAAGGTTGGCAATCTGTTTTATAGATATTTTCAGGGACGTTTCTTTTCTGAAATATCAATTGTTCCACCGTTAGCGGACCCATCGAGACTGACCCGTCGAGCTCAGTCCTTACATCCATATGCCGTCACTTTGGAAATATGGTTAAAATCTCTTTCCCAGAACTCAATCATCCAACTAACGGCGAAGCTTTGGAACTCGCTGACTCGGCAGATATTACCTGGCATACAGCCTTCAGAAATTCAAGAAAAACACTAATTCCTATCTACTTTTCCTCGGCTCTCACGATTAGACCATCAGCTAGTGACAGATTTAGGTGCCCCATTTTCGCATACAAGCCTCGAATAGGGTTGAAAAGTATATCGATTTGGAGTAAAATGAAAATATTTTTACGAGTGGCTTCTGGGGATAACATACCGAGAATTCGATTTTTCAGAACAGTGCTTATTTGTTTCCCTCGTGTTTCTATTTACGGTACGAAACTACAGAGGGTGGGTGATTCGTTAAGTCGTTTTGAGAAAAAAAGTTTTTATGAACATATGTTCGGAGTTGCTTCTTTTCTGAGATACAGGGCATTGATTTTTTTTTCAAACGCCTTTGTATCTCAGAAATCTGTCACTAGCTGACGGTCTAGATGTTCTTCGAGCAATAAAGGATTTTCTTTTTCAAATAAAACCTCTTAACACCTTAATTATTGTGTGTTATCAGTTGTGAAGATCACAGGTTACTCCATGCATTTGAATCCCATTTTAGTTTCAAAAGAGGTTTCATTTTAAGGTAGATCTTAAGTAAACCATTTTTTAACGAAAGTTTGTTCGAAACTTAATAATGGGCGGAATCAAGATAATCGTAATGAATTGCAAAAAGTCGACATTTGAAAAAATTAGTAATAAAAATTCTATAATTGAATTGTATATAGCAGAAACATTTTAATCCAGTACGATTGGGTTTTGAGACGAGGATCGATGCTTGTAGTTGAAACCATGATAAATACGAAAAAAAATTGTTTACCAAATTTCCAGGAATGGAACATTTTTT
The DNA here is from genome assembly GCA_958298965.1 of Chrysolina haemoptera. Classification (NCBI taxonomy): domain Eukaryota; kingdom Metazoa; phylum Arthropoda; class Insecta; order Coleoptera; family Chrysomelidae; genus Chrysolina; species Chrysolina haemoptera. Next base: position 18,714,508 of record OY282593.1, on the reverse strand, counting down.
TTTCGTTTGAAAATAAATAAATATATGATTTATCGGCAAAACTATTCAACAAGGTGAAAGACAATTCAATTCCCCACAAAAATTATCCCTAGTAATATCTTATGAAATGCGCTCGTTTTCTGAGAAAACGTGATTGAACGCCGATATCAACTTTCAGGTTCACGCTTAGCCGCCGCTGAAAGTTCTGGTGGAGCCGAATATTTGATTGGTCATAACTCTGTTAAAAATAATCAGAGAACAAAAAGAAAATTGCCGGGATTATGGGTGAGTTGAAAACTGAGGCAGGAGTAAAACGCAGTTTTTTCTTTGGCATGTATAAGTGAGACTTGTCTCAGTAGCCTTAAATGGTTGCATATGGTCCAAAGAGGGTACTGATTCTTGCTTCAGTATAATTATTTCATATCCATTACTGTCGGATCCTCCGTATAAATATCGCAGTAGGGTTATGTGAAGTGAAACAAAACACATTTTTGGTACTCAGATACTCACATGTTATATTGGCATAAGGAAGTAGAAGTATTCAGGAACGATATAAACTTTTTCTTTTCCCTCTACTATAATTTTTAGCAAAGTTATGACAAATCTAATTTTTGCCCCTGCCGGAAATTGCAGTGGCGGGTTAAGGCGAGCCTGAAATTTGATATCGGAATTCAATCATCAGGTTAACGAGTGCATTTTGTGAGAAATTACTGAGTATATTTCTTGTGGAGAATGGAATTATCTTTTACCTTGATGAAATTGTTTTTTGATAAATTATGTACTTTCCGAAACAACAGCAAAAAATTTATAATTTTTTTAAATGAAAATTTTTTTGGGTTCCACCCCTGATATTTTGGTGAATAATTTTTTTTCTAACAAAATATGATGTCAAGAAGTCATGTGCCTAGTTTCAAAGTGCTACGATTCGTTCTTCACTTGTGGATTACATTTGTCTGTGGTTACTGTACTATTTCGACAAATAGTGATTTGTTCATATATCCATAGCCCTCTAGATTAAAATATGAATAAACAAAGTTTGGTCACAAAAAGCGATAAGTTACAAATGGTTGTATTTAGGATGTCAAATGATGACAAAGAATTGCAAATATACATGTTGTCTCATTTAAAAATCGAAAGTTTATGTCACTTCCGGTGAGACCAGAAGTTACATGAAGCTAAGTCACTTGCCAAAAAAAGCAGGTTTAGGTTGTATACATATACTCCAAATTCCATCACACTATTTGCAAAACCAAATAAGTTATAGCGGCGCTTTCCGTGGACACCCGGTATAAACTCCAAAACTTCATATTTTCCTATATAGACTTGGTTTGAATTTTTTCAAACAATTGTTCTCTTTATTTGAGCCTGTAAATAAAAATAACTAGACCAGATTCCGAAAGAGTATCAGAACAAACACGTAATCGATGGAAGGGAAACCAGTTCTCAACGAAACCTTGATTTTGATAATAATTACGCACCCGTTCTACCTTTCCGGAATAACTAACAACATACAATTTGAATTATTGAAGTCACCTTACATATTCTGTGTCTAGCATTTAAATTTCAAATATCAGTTGCACAGCGTCGAATATTTTTGAGGCCACGGTATTCAAAGGTCGCCATTACATTATATCACAACGATTATAGTACGGGGAAACTCATTAGAATGCGGACTTGTTTCTCCTCAACTGTCTGTCTCTTGCGAGAAATCTACCTAAAAATGGTACGATCTGAATACAGGGTGATAATTCGAAACATTTCAGTCAGGTATATCTCAAGGAAAATATTCAAAAATTAATTTATTTATTTATTTATTTATATACGGACATGCCAATTTACAAAAAACATAATTATTTAAGAGACAATGTTTGAGTTACAATCATAATCAACTAAAACTAAATTACAATAAATTAATGTGCCCCATTTGATTTTTGAATGAATATGTGGTTGTGTCGAACAAATCAATTGTTTCACAATTTTTATTTGCCAATTTAACTACCCTTGTAATTGACTCATTTTGGCCATAGTTTGTACTGTGATGAGGAACCATGAACAGTTCTGAAATTCTTGTTCTTCTGGGATTAACATTCAGTTTATAGAGTTCAATTAAATTTGGACAACTTATAGCTCCATTTACAACTTTGTGCAGAAATCTCAGATCAATCTCAGCCCTTCGATGTTCCAAACTTGATAAGTTCAAAATATTCAAAATGTCAGAATATTCATAGTTTCTCCTCTGATATCCAAGTTTGTATGCGCATGACCTTAAAAATTTATTTTGGACTTCTCAATTCTATTGATATCCGCCTGATAAAATGGACACCATATCATACAATTATATTCAATAACTGATTGAACGAGAGAGCAGTACAATATTTTAGAAGTGCAAAGGGAAAATTTATATGAAGATCTTGCAATGAAGCCCAATAATTTAAATGATTTAGAAACAATGTTATCAATATGTGTCTTGAATGTAACTTTGGAATCAAATAATATGCCCAAGGGCGTCGCCAGCTTATGACTAAGGGGGGGGCAATGGGGCAATATTATGATGGATAAAAAATATGAACGCCTGGTACAGTCGCGAGCATGAAGCGTTACACTTTGGAAGTCGTTTTGTCATGCGATGCGAAATTTATTAATAGGTAAGGAAGTCAATTTCTCGCACGGCCTTAGGACTTTGGTCACTAGCTACATTTGATCTCTAGGGGGGGGCAACTGCCCCTCCCTGCCCTTCCTTGGCGACGCCCTTGAATATGCCAAGGTCTCGAACACTATCAGCCACTGACAAATTAACATTTTTCACTTGGTAAGAGTATTGAATTGGATTCATAATTCTCGAAAATGTGATTTGATAACATTTGTTTATATTAAGATGAAGCATATTTATATCGCACCAACAGGACAAATTGCTCAAATCTATTTGCAAAAATTTAGCATTACAGACATTGTCAATGACCCTAAAGAGTTTGAAGTCATCAGCAAACATCAAGTGGTAACTGTGTTGTATTACTTCTGATATATCATCAATAAATAACAAAAAAAAGTAGTGGACCCATATGGGATCCTTGGGGAACCCCAGATGTTACCGAAATTTCTGATGACACAGAACCAGCATATTTGACACATTGAGTCCTACCTCTCACATAAGAACCAATCCAGTTCAAAAAGGTACCGTCAATGCCTAAAGCAGATAGTTTTGCAATTAGAAGGTCATGATTGACTCTATCAAATGTCAATTGTCTTTGATATCGAGGGGAAAATCTATTTGATGTGTGACCATCAAAAGCCACTACATAAACAGCTACAACTTGTGATATATCATTTGGAAGCTCTGGAAATAGTCAAAACCGATTCCTAAAGGATATATTTGTAAGAATTTCTAGAACCGAGTATTTTATAGCCTTTGTGCTTGATTTGAAAATTTCTTATACTCCAGCAAATGAAGCTCCAAGAATGGCAAAACCTCGCAATTTTTTCTACCTGCATCGATCTGCATAAAAATTTGGAATCAGTCTCATCTTACTCTCTACTTCCAATTCTATATTATGCCGATGAGCGCTGTTTATTTTTTAGGGGTGAAAACTACCCCTTATTGTCAAAACTTGATGAATATTCTAGTCATATTTTCGAACAAAAATCAAAATGCAATACACATGACAGGTCTATGTCAAAAAATAACTTTCAAAGTGTTACCGCAGAAGAAATATTTCCATCATTTCCATCCTATTTTTGGAAATATTTCAACAATGTTTCCAAGGCGACATATTCGCTTTGAATATTTTACCAATATATGCAAATGATATTGTACCAATAGCCCTAAATATTTTGTGGCCAATATTGCTTCCACAATATTTTACTAATATTATTTGTATAGTATCCAAGTAATATTGTACCAATATCCCGAAATAATTATAATTTTATCTCGCCAATATTACGTTTGAATATTTTGCCAATATTTTTTATTATTATTATAATGTAAGTGTGCTACACCGATATTGTACCAATATTGCTTAACATTCTAAGGCCAATATTGCTTCGAGAATATTAGACCAATATTATTTTTTAAATATTGGGCCAATATCGCCGAATGTTCACATTTTTTTTCTCGCCAATATTATTATTTCAATATTTTGCCAATATTTTCACTATATTGTACCAATATTGTTCCAATATGGGTGTGCTACTTGGGTATTCGAAGTTTTTTCGAGTCTAATTATTGATATTTTCGATTTTGATAAGATATTAAATATCGGTATAGGAACTATGTGAATCTTTGATAAACCCAAATTATTTTACAATTGTAGAAGACAAAAATCAGCATATGGACCTCATTGTATCTCAACAGAAATTACTGAACTGAATTCCAATTCGCTAACACTAAATCAATGAAAATTTTCCACCGTACCTCGATGAAGTCCTACAAATCCGCATACCTATCCTTCAGTCCCTAAGTAGCTTTTGAGTTACGAAAATAGAAGAATACATAAGTGGCGTTTTACTGTGAAATGCCATTCGACGCCTGAGCCTTAAATTGGCACTCTGCTCAATTTTTATTGGATTACTCAATTAATTTAATTAGGAAATCAGGACACACTCTTTGACGTAGGGCTTTTCATTTTGCTATAATCCCGAAGAAGACATCATTGGGTTATCTAGTAATCCCAGTGTTATTTGCATATGAGTGAGTCTTTTAATTTTATTATTTTATTGCGAGAAGTAACCCCAATATTAATTTTTTATTTATTATCCAGAAGATGTTTTCATTAATTATGGCATGCATTGAATATTTTTTTTTAGAAAATCATAACGAAGAAGTTGATTTTATTTTGAGAATAACATTTCTACAACGAAGTATAGTATTTGAATGTAATTTGACAAGTATGGGGCTTTGGAATGGAAAACATTCTCATATATCATAATTCCATAATGTACCACTTTGATTTGCATACCTTTCTCTACTAGGGGGTACCAGGTTTTGGGCTTCAGCATTTCCTTTACTTCCTGGCAAATGGATTTCGTTGCATGCTTCATTTCAAAAGTCATATTTAACAATTGAATGTATGAAGGGTAGCAAGGATCAGTTTCAGGGCCGATTCTATTCAAAATTCATACAGTGACCGCCAAAAAGTATGTACCATATGGGAAAAAAGTTTATTATTAGAGTATTGAAAAAAAGATTATTGGGAAAAGTTTGTGCATGTCCGATAACCTAAAACTCGATTTTGACACATGTCACGTGATCGCTGGTATGGCGGCAAATTGAAAAAAATTACTATGAAAAGACAAAAAGTGGGGTAAAATGGCAAGATATCAAAAAAAGTTATTTGAAAAAGTTGCTTAGAATTAAATTTTATTCACATGTACAAAGTTTGAAAAGATAATGAGAGAAAATTGAAAATAGCAATTTAAAAAAAATATTTTAAATATAAAAATATCATATTATTATCCTATGAATAGCTTGACCATACCGAAACATTTGTATTTCAATGATAATGGCAAAACTTTTTAATTTTTTCCACACCAATGAGCACTAAATTAAAAAAATTGGATTTTGTTAAAACCCTGGCTGTTACATTGGTTCACATCTAACAGTTATATCAGAATTCCACGACCATTGTGATGACATGACACTCCAGAAACATGGTATTTTTCAGATTATAATCAAGTTTCGATGATAATCGTGCCAGAGCGTTTCACTTCGCATGCAATGTTGAAAACTCTAATTTCTTTAATTTGACGCACATTTTTGAGATTATGTGCGAAGTGAAACGTTCGTGCACGATTATCATCAAAAATTGATTATAATCGAAAAAACACGATATTTTTGGATTTCCCTATCATCGCAATAATAGTGGAATAGTGTTTTAACTATTAGATACGAACCATTGTAACAGCAAGGGTTCTGACAAAATTAAATTTTGTTTAAATTAGTGCTCTCTGGTGTGGAGAAAATGAGAATGTTTTGTTATTATCATCGGAATACAAATATTTCAGTATGGTCAAGCTATTAATAAGAAAATAATTTGACATTTTTCTACAGCTAGAAAAATATTTTTAAAACATTGCAATTTTCAATATTCCTACACTATTTTCTGAAACTTTGTGTATGTGTATAAAATTAAATTCTAAGCAACTTTTTTCGATATCTTGCCATTTTGCCCGACTTTTTTCCTAATCATAGTAATTTTTTTCAATTTGCCGCTATACCAGCGATCACGCGACATGTGTCAAAATCAATTTTTAGGTTATCGGACAAGCACAAAGTTTTCCCAAGAATCTTTTCTCCAATACTCTAATAATAAACTTTTTTCCCATATGGTACATACTTTTTGGCGGTCACTGTATAAAAAATCAAAATAACCTTGGCTTATGAACTCCCTCACCTCCCAGGGGACGCGTGTCTAAAATGGATAGATCTCGGGAATGGTATACCAGAGGGTAAGAGGCGACAACACCAGGAAAAGGAAACCTGATGAACATACGAATTAGCACGGAAACCTCCTGAGGAAACTTTCTTCAATTTTGTGGTTTTCGTAGTTCCTACCACCTTTTGATAAATAAAAATTCAGAAAAAAACTGAAGTCGAGTGTCAGTCTCGAACAATATATACAGATATACAGTCCAGTATAATAATACCGGTCATCAGAACTGTCGGAGAAGAACAAAGTTGCTGCGAAAAATATGCTTGCCGTTTCGATTCTACTCTACTCCTTTGTAGTAGTGAAATAGACCCAGGAAGAGCTGCGATAACTCGACATTGAAACTCGAAAAATGATGCATCTTCATAGGACCTTGCATCTTGAATCGCCTGTTCCACAGTTATACTTCCCCAGACAACAGGGAGGCCGGGGACTTTCGAGTTTGGAGTGTCTACATAACAGAATGGCACTGGGACCATGAAAAGGCAGGGATTGGATCATTTCTTTTCAAGGCAGCAATCCGGGCAACCGATGAACTTGGGCTCGTATTCGACTCTGAACGGGCGATCCCAAACCCTGTCACCAAGTTGGAACCCGTTCAGCAAAAAGCTCACATCAAAGATACTGAGTTCCTCCTGCAGCTGCACAAGGATAAGCCAATGCATGGGGTCTTGTTCAGGAATAATAGCTTGCCAGGATGGTGTCTTCAACACCCTGGTCTACCGTAGCCGCGTGATGGGTATAGAGATCCCCCACAATAAATGTGATAAATAATTGCCTAACAAACCTAACTCAAGGTTCCGAAGCCTCAATCCCAAATATTGGTGCTTTACGAAAAGTTGTTAGTCGTAAAAGGAACGCAATAAATTCAGCACCTGCAGCACCTGCAACTTTACCGGAACTGGTCTTACCTGAGGAATATACCCAATATTTTCCAGAGCCTAACACAGCAGAAAATTTTTTACTTTGTGATAGTGGGGTGGTCCGTCGAGAATTTTAATTTTTGGACGGCCAACATGGATACAGCACTTACAGACATCTACATGGTATGCAGATGGTATGTTCTCAATTGCACCCACATTATTTGCTCAAGTATATACCATAATGGCAGAAAGATTTGGAGGAGTTCTACCAATATTTTACGCTCTGTTGCCTAATAAACAACAAGACACGTATATAATGTTCAATTTAATCAAAGAATTGCAAAATAATTTGAATGGAAATTCTATTAGTTGTGATTTTGAACAGGCTGCTTTCGGTGCTATGGCTCAGTGTTTTCCAGATGTTTCCATTAATAGTTATTTGTTTTACTAGGCATGAAAGCACAAGATTTAATGCCGCGGCTGGTGTTTCATAGCCGAGCGTGTTCCAGTTCCACGCAAAATCGACTTTTTCATATTTAAATTGCGTTTCATTATCAATATCCAAATAACTAAATTATTATTATTATTAAGGGTCGTGAGTTCGATTCTCCAATGACTTTTTTTCGTTAGAACTTAATTTTGGGTTACTGAAGAATACCTTTCCCACGTTTCATGATTGACGGGACTACGAATAATCATGCTGCTTCTAAGGTGGCGTATGGAGTTAGTAACAAGGCCTATCCAGAACACGTGGCTAATGACCATAGTAGTCGATGCCAACACACCAAAGAAAAAATAAAAAAACTAAATTATTTCATCAAAGGTAACTGGGCCCTGCGTTACTATGTTTACCGCTGATGACGTTTGTTGAATTTGTTTGTTTACTGTTTACTTTGTCATTGTCAATTTTGAAAAGTTGTCATGTTAGAAATGGATTTACTGCAAAGTGAGGATAAATTGATGCAATTAACACCACCTGAGATAAGAGACTAGGCGCGAGATGTGGACCTTTACCGGAAAAATCAAGAACTGTATATGAACTCACATACAGCAGATTCATGGAATATAGACAGAAGAAAAATATAGGATCTTCCTCTGAAAATGTGATGATTGTCTATTTTTCCGATCTTTCAAAGAAAATGAAGCCTTCAACGTTATGGTCTACCTATTAGATGTTGAAAGCAACCCTGAACATAAAAAATAACATTGATTTGGCAAAATACCTGAAGTTACGGGCTTTTTTGAAACGCCAGTCAGACGGTTTCCATGCAAAAAAATCCCGAGTTTTTCAAAGAGAAGAAATCGAGAAATTTTTATCAGATGCCCCAGATGAACTGTATTTGTGTGCGAAGGTATAGGAATATATTGAAAATGATCTAGTATGGATTAAAGAACTAATTTTCAATTTATATTTTAGGTTGTATACTTATTGTTGCAGTCGCTGGGGCTTGTAGATGTGATGAGCTTTTGCAAATGAAAACAGATGATATAAATGATATGGGCGACAAATTGCTAATTATGCTACCAAATACTAAGACCAAAAGATCAAGATCTTTTGTAGTAACGGAATATTTAAGCGTTTACAGAAAATCTGCATCCTCCAGACCCTCGAATTTAAATAATCGGCGTGTTTTCTATAAGTATGCGAACGGTAAAGCACATCATCAATTCATTGGCATTCACAAATTCGGTAAAATGCCAGAAGAAATTGCTACTTTTCTGGGACTATCCCATGCGAAAGAGTATACCAGGCACTGCTTTCGCAGAACTTCGGCCACGTTGCTGGTGCATTCTGATAGGGACATAACAATGTTGAAGCAACATGGAGGATGGAAGTCTTCCGCTGTCGCAGAAGGCTATATTGAGGACTCGCTAGCTAATAAGTCGAACATCGGCAATAAAATATTTTCTGGCGTTTCCGGAGTATCAAGTGTTGGTACTAAAGTTGTTAATTTTACTGGAAAGGAGGGAAGTGGACAGAGTTCAATTGTATTAAATAATTGTTCACAATTCACCATAAATATATCTAATAAATAAAAATTTCGTGTTGTAGTTTGTAGTTTTAATGCAATAAAACCAGTTTATTATCATCAGCATCATTTTGAGTTTTCTTAATGTCATTGTCAATTTTAATAACCAGTTTGATTTAAATTATTACTTGGAAGGTTGCCTAGCAACGAACTTTTTCTGCCTAGGCAGTAAAAGTGGACTTTTTCTGCCTAGGCATTAAAAGTACAACTTCTAAGCCTGCCAAGTGTCATTAAAAGGCCAAGATGTCATTTGGAGAAAAAGGTTGTTTTTTTCATTTGTCACAGAACATGCGAAAACACATTGCTGGTTTGGGCTTGATCAATCAGTATAATACTGATCCAGACTTTAGCCTGAGAGCTAAAATGCTAATTGCTTTAGCATTTGTGAGAGTGGATGATTTAGACGATTACCTGGAACCACTCAGTGAAGAGTTACCTGGAGAATTACATCCTCTTCTAAACTGGTTTGAGGATAATTATATAGGACGAATAAATATGCGTGGAAATGGGAGAAGACAACCACTGTTTCCACCAGAAATGTGGAACTTATACGATAGAACTCTTGATGGAGATGATCGAACCAATAACCATTCCGAAGCTGCCAATCGAAGATTGAAATCGGAACTGGGAATGGAGCATCCAACATTTTGGAAATTCATAGATCGGTTACGTAAAGTTCAAAAAGGACGAGATACTTACTACGAACAATTAGTTGCTGGGAATCAGCCTCCATTGAAGTTAAAGAAGTATAGGGATGCCGATGGAAGAATTTTGAAAATTGTCGCAAATAGAACTCCATTTGAATATTTGAAAGGTATCGCCCACAACTATAAAATGTCTGAATAAACTATTAATTTATAAACGCGTGTTGAGTTGTTGAAAATGGTGGATTGGTGTTGGGATAAAACTTCGGTATATTCACCTTGAATACGGTCTGTTTTCACAAACTCACAACTAGGTGAATTTTCGTATTAGTCAAACAATGGTTCATTGGGATGAAGTTTAATTGACTAATAAAATCGAATTCGGACAAGTGCTCTAATGTGCCGAAAACGAGAATTAATTGCCTTTTATTACGGCAGTAATCAACGGTCTATTGAATTCATCAAATACTGCGTTTTGAGGATCACCGCCTGGATATGAATTATAGATTTTACCTTGATTACTACAAAATTAAATCGGAGGATGGCATAATGGAATTTTCTTGCATCGTGGGTCGGAAATGAATTTTTAGAGGATTTTCCACAAAAGAGAAAATGAAAAATATTGATTGTAAAAACATCGAACTTCGAAGGAAGCTTTGTAGAGGACTCATAAGTCGAAAGGCTTCCATCGCCAGAATGTCAAAATAATATATTTTTTTATCTTTTTGAAAAGTATACAGTAGGAAACATCATAACAAAAAAGTCACGAGTTACTCTATATTTTGAATTATGAAAATATAAAATAGCCCAGTGAACAAACATACATCACAAATTAATACGAATCAACAAGAATAAAAAAAACTCTTTCAGAAACAGAAATGAATAAACATACAGGGTGTTGATTAAGTACGTTGACAAACTTCGTTGACGAAGACTCTTTGAAAGTTTTCAGGACGAAAAGTTCACATAAACATAAGTCCCATTGGTTTTCGAGATACAGGGTGATAAAAATACATATTTTTTCAAGATTTTTTGGAGATAACTTCGACATTTTCGACAATGATTAGAGAACTTTTGTAGAGAATTATTGAACCTACAAAATGATTTTTTGTACGACCGGATCGGTGAATTTTCTTCTGAGAAAATCCGGGAAAACTTCAATAAAAAGACCATCTTTCAAAAATTCACACTTTTCATAAATCTGAAACTGGACAAACAATATTTCGAGCACTGATAGAACATGAGGATCAAGTCTGCGCAAGATGTTTTCTGTCCGATGTGTAGTTTTTGCATAATCGCGTTATAAGCAATTCAAGGGCTTATCTTGCAAAATGCGCAGATTTAAGGGAAATCAGCACATTCAAATTTTGTAAACGGCGTCTGGAAGTAAAGTTCAAACACTACAATTTTTATATTTTGGATTTTCAACTAAGAGGTGGGAAATGTGTTGAAAATGCCACTGAAAGTTGATCTAAACGCTTGAAAGTGTGTTCATGGCATAGACGAGTAGCAGTAGTGGGGGAATTATCGAGGAGGGAGTATAACCGCGTAGCGATTTGAACAATGCAATTCCCTCCCTACCGCTCCTCAATTCTGCCACAAACACACTTCCAAGCGTTTGGAGCAATTTTCAGTGACATTTTCAACACATTTTTCACCTCTTAGGTGATAATCCGAAATATACAAATTATAGATATTGATATGTTCTTCCACATGCCTTCAACACAAATTTAAATATGACGATTTCCCTACAATCGGCACATCTAGCAAGATGTGCCATTAAATTTTTTATAACACGATTGTACAAAAACTACACATCGGACAGAAAATATCTTGAGCACGGTTGAACCATATGTTATTATGTATCCCAATGGACACACGGACGTTGGAAAAACGTTGTGAAATGGTTGAAAACGCAACGTCAGAAATTAGTTTTCAACTAACATTTTATAAAGAAAAAAATGTCGCGCGAAACAACGTTATTTTAAACCAAATAAATGCGTAAATTAAACGTTGCTCATTATCTTTATATTGAAACCTCCATTCGTAGATATGACGGAATGGGTAATATGGATATTGAAAATGTGAATGTTTTTGTTCGTATTCGAATTTAAATATATTTTGGAAATGAAAGTTTTTCTTTGATGTTTATACAATGAAAAAAGTCCTCCCAAAGGGAATTAATAACACTTTACGACAAAAAATATCACTCGTTTGGGAATAAAGTTTAAAAAACGTATTAAAAACATTGATTTATATAAATCGCATAAAACGTGTTCGGTTACCGGTTTTTTTCAAAATTACATTAACGTTAGAAAAACGTGTATTTTGAATGAAAAAATGAACGTATTTCCTATACGACATTATAACAAGTTTTTTAACGTAGAAACCACGTCTCCAAAACGGTTTTCTAACGTTGAAGATAACGACCAATTTTCAACGTTGAATATTGAAGTTAGGAAATAACGTACCTACTATAGACATTTGGGAATGAAGGATGTGAAACGTATTATAAACATTGTTAATTGAATCGCATGAAATGTGCTCAGTAAACGTTTTTTGTTTTAATTGAAATAACGTTTGAGAAACAAGTTTTTTGAATAAAAATATTAATGTGTTTGCTACACGACATTTTGACGTCAGTTTTCAACGTAGTGTTAGAGGAGCACCGTTGAAAACACGTCTTCAAACCGAATGTTCTCAACGTTGAAGATTACAACCAAGTTTCAACGGTGAAATTTTCAACATGAAACGTTTATATTTACGTTGATGACACGTTTGAATAATGTGCGTGTGCTCATTAGGCAACGTTGTTGGAAAACTTTCTGTTATATTTTTCTTTCACTAACTGTGAGGAAAACTGATGAATCGTGTTGAAAAAACGTTAGTTTACCGTGAGTACTTCACCAATTCGATGAACATTTGTTTGATAACAATGTATAATAAACTTCAGCAATATACGGTTTGGAAACGATGGTCAAAAACATATTTTTTACGTTTTTCTATTAATAACAATCGAAAAATAGTGACAGAATCGCGTTCAAGAAACGTTAATTCAAAAAGTTAAACCAACGTTGCAAATATACGTTAGCTTATTATGAGTTCTTCATCGAACGTTGTTGACAAAGATTTGTTTCACGTTTTCTTATCTTCTGGGAGAAATTAGTGAAAAAATAACGTTTGGGAAACGATTATTCTATAAGATGAATCAACATTTTATAAAAGGATACTTTCTACATAGCGTCAGAAAACACCGTTTGAATAACATTACATACACGATTAGCTTTAACGTTGAAATTTTCAACCGACTTTCAACGTTGAACTTCTCAGCCAAAAACGTTTATTCAACCAATTATACGTGAACTAAACATTGTAAAAACGTACATGTGTCCATTGGGTGGTCCCTGTACTCCATTGACTTTTCTGTTTCGGAACTAAATCCTTTGTGTGAAGTATTACAAATCAACTTACCATATCATTCCGTAGCCTTCTAGATATAAAACTTTGTAGTATTTATTAACAACTAATATTTCAAGGTGACCATATATATTTTATAGTCGAACCTTATACCGAGACCCTAAAAAATTAAATTCCCGAACGTTCTAACCTTCTATTACCATATTAAACTTATTATTACTCATTTATCGACAATCCTGTAAGATACTGTTACAGCTTATGAGGACGAATTATTTTGTCAGAGTGATTTATAGCTTGTTTCAGGGCACAGAGAATGGACGGCATTGTTTTATCTCATATACAGTTGGTTTCATAGAATCAACAAGAAAATATTTCACCTGGAATAATATAATACTTGGCAAAGTTTTCTACAAGAACTACTAAGTAATGCTCTTTTAAATTATTTCAGCTTCTGGAAGATTCCGGGAAAGGACCACGCAAAATCCTTATGGAAAATGGCTCTCGGCTCAATTCCCTGAATTTTTGGTATGTTGTAGATTTTGACTTCCTCGGCAAAAGTGTCCATGGGCACAAAAAAATCGGACCACTAGTTTTGGAGATACAGAGTGTCAAAGATGAAAAGTGAAGCTTTTGCTAAGAATTATTAACAATTCGAAGAATTAACAAAACGCCTATTCATTCTGCGAATACCATGCCTCAATGATGGTACAATGTCACCTTGATCTCGTATCCATTATACTTTTTCGTTTCGTGCTCTACAACAGGGTAAACAAAGAAAGATCTAATTTGATTAATTTTACATCAACCAGTGTGAGTTCTCTAATGAGAAATGAATATTCAATATAGCCAGGATGAACTCCCTGAATCTCGACCAAAGTTAACTGACATTATTTTTCAACAGGGTGGTTTGAAAATAGGGGTACGTCAACTCCTAGATTTTTAGTTCGGATAAGGGAGAGCATTTCATTATTATATCAAGCATTCTTCACTGTTGATAACGTCACACAGTCATTTCATGTATACAGGGTGATTAAAAATATATAGTCCAATTTTCTTAGAAAAATGCTGTTTTTTCAATAAATACTCTTTATTTCGAAAAAGAATCGGGAAATTTTCAAAAAAAAATTATGTAATTTACGGTTCGAGGAGTCCGAAATATTGTCATCAATTTCAGCATAGGTCTCCGGATTCATTTGTCGGCAATATACTTTTGAATGTACGGATTTTATTGATACCTCATATATTCCATCGAAGACTGAAATGAGTTATTTTCGAGCAATTCTTGTTTGAAAATATTCGGACTAGATTGTTAGTACGGTACTTATTCCAAAATTGCAATACTTTCCATGCATGTTGAATGAAATCTCTTTCATTTGGAAGCTCTATTTCCAAAGAAACTGAAAAAAATTCAATAAAAGCATGTCTTCAAAAGTGTTTTATTTACATTAACTTATATTTTTGTGTGAAATATATATTCGAATACATTTCAAAATTAGTTCATTGAATGAATGTCCACAAAACGTAAATATATTTACTACCTATCGCGAAGAATTTTGGGAAGTATACCATTCATTTGTTGATTGTATGCCAAATATTGAATTCCTAGGCTTTCGTTGGATTGATTAGGAAATATCTTCTATTTTGCAGAAACCCCACATTTCACAGAAATCATCTAAATCATCTAAATTGGAATTATTGCTCCTGTTTCTTTGAAACAGGGCTTTCAATAATGAAAGAGATTTCATTCACCATGTATACAAGGTATTGCATGTTTGGCATAACGACCGCACTAAGCTAGTGCGAATATTTTTCAACAAGAATTGCCCGAAAATAGCCCATTTCGGTCTACGATGGAGTATGTGGGGTATCAATAAAATTCATACATTCAAAAGTATGTAGCCGACAAATGAGTCCGGAGACCTATGCTGATATTGATAAAAATATCTTGGACTCCTCAAATTGTACATTATATCAAAATTTCATGAAAATTAACCGATTCTTTTTCGAAATACGGGGTATTTATTGAAAAAAACAGCATTTTTATAAGAAACTTGTAATGTATTATTTTTCTCACCCTGTATACATGAAATTACTGTGTGATTTTATCACCAGAGAAGAATGTTTGATATATATATATATATATATATATATATATATGACATGCCTCCCTTATCACAATATCTATCAGATGTAGTTCAATGTCCAGCGTGGCTTTAGTCGGGGAAGTGGTTGTTTTCTGTAAGATATTACAAATAAATTGCATTTTTTATTTTTTTATTTTCATAGAGAATGTTCCCCTTCAACATGTATACCTCACGAGAGGTTATCTTGAACGATGGAAAATAGCGACTAAAGTTTGTCTTTCAGCCGCAGATGATTCCACAATAGATATTATGAATATCCTATTCATAATTTAGAACAAAAATCAAAATGCAATGCCCACGACAGGTCTATGTCAAAAAATAACTTTTAAAGTGTTACCGCAGAAGAAATATTTCCTTCAAATACCATCCTTGATGTGTATGTGCTAGTGAAGAGCCCGATTTCCAATTTTTTATCAATCTCCCCGAAGAGCTTGGCAAAGCGAAATCGATTTTCGTCGACAAAAATGTATTGGGGATTAAATGCGAGAAAAGCAAACCTTGCTTCGAAGAAATGAACGATTTCTGTGAGTGATATTATTCAATAACATTCTCCCTATCTAATTTATTTTATGAATTTTCAATTAAAACTAGAGAAAATTATAAAAAAATCAACTATCTGAATGAAAATGCAAATTTTCCCTTTCAGATTATTTCTTTCCACTTAGAGTCTTGTCACAATATCTATCAGATGTAGTTCACTATCCAGCGTGGCTTTAGCCGGAGAAGTAGTTGTTTTCTGTTAGATATTACAAATAAATCACATTTTTCATTTTTCAATTTTCATGGAGAATGTTCCCCTTTTCAACATGAATACCTCCCAAGAGGTTATCTTGAACGATAGAAAATAGCGACTAAAGTTTGTCTTTCAGCCGCAGATGATTCCACATCAGATTTTATGAATATCCTATTCATATTTCGAACAAAAATCGAAATTTGGTAGCATTTGTCCCAATAAATTATTTGTAAATATTAAACTTCTTTGTACTGCGAAGTAACATTAGAGCTGGTGCTATGGATAAATATATAAATAAATTATTCATTTCTCTTTAACTTGTTGATCTTCAGGTTTTTCATTTGTTGATCTAGTCAATCCACTTATTTATTAAACTGTTTAGTCTCACAATAATTTGACCAATAATAATCCATTTTGAAATATACCGATGAATTTTCATGAGAAAATGTCACGACATTTTCAAATCATAACCTGCAGTTTCAAACGTTAAATCGTCAATAAATTATTCAGTTTCCTTAATAATAATCTAATCTACTATATTATGCCATTTCTAGTTCGGTTATCTCATTAACAGCCATTAATTATTAAAACATGGATAAATATCTAAAAGGTTACCATTTCAGAAATATGGATTATTTAAAATTTTGACCTACTTCAACAATTATTCTTGAAATGGATGAGCATTTCATTTATTATGAATGAAAACTGACGAATGTCAATCGTCATGATACTCAAATCAAATTAGAATAATTGAGATTTTTCCAAAGAGAGTTCGTTGTGTTGGGTAGGACAAATGAGAATATCTATTATAAATAAATATATCCAAGTTATACGAAATCAAATAGTTATTTATGCAACAACTGCAAAAAATTTCACGTCGAGTGCAATAACCTCTTTTTGCACGAGTTTCATACAATATTTTTTCTACGTTCATGCAAAAACCAGAAAATGTTTCATTTAGGTGGCACTAAACTGACATTGACATTGTTTGTTCAAATCTATCTGCTGAAAGTAATTCAAAAACATTTTGTGTAATTCAGATGATATTCGAAGGAAATAATTTTATTTTTAACAAATTGCATTTTCTAGTAATTTCATAGTCCATTATATAATGAATATGATGAAACATGCAACTATTTAAAACGTAATACAATCTCACAGAAAATGGGCTAAATTTGGCGTCGATTTGAAAGTTTATGTCTGTCATGATGACAGAACGCTATAGTAGAATGACAGATGAGTGCAATAAAGAGACAGTTTTTCCACCAAATACAGTTCAATAAAGTTTTGTTTTTTGCATGAACGTAGAAAAAAGATATTTCCGTATCTATCGTTGAATCGATTATTTATAGACCATAAAATTTGTTCAAACTGTCATAATAATTATAAACTGTATATAATCTCAAAGTTGTTCTGGTTGGCTCTCGGGTTTTCCGGTGGTCTCCAAACGTTTCGACTGGCAGTCATCTTCAGTGGCGTGCTCGAAGTACTCTTCTTGACGTCTTTTGAGTTATATTAATCTTGGAGTTTTCACATGTTTTTAGACAAATCTTCAAGATTACTGTCACATTCTTGGAAAAGAGGTAATTTGAAATATATCCGAAAATTTTGCTCTTATTATAGTGCATGCCTTCCGAAATTCAAGAAGAACACCAAATCCTGCCTACTTTCTTTCAGCTCTCAGGATGTTCTCTGAACAATAAAGTATTTCCTTTTCGTTGGAACCAGAAAAAAGTCCATTCATGAGAGGGGGTAAGAAACCTATCAACCCCTTTCCCCTCAGCTACGCGCCTGTCTGAAATTAAATTACTGACAACTTCTTGAATATTGTGAACTACGATCAATTATAGAAAACTATGCAATGTGCTCTCCCCACCAAGAGAATTGGAAAAATTGGTAAAATTTGGAAATTTCAACGGTAAAAAAATATCAGCGTTGCAGAACTAAAGGGCTTGAAACCTTGCAAATAGACCCCACTGTGATGAAATGCAAAATTTCCGTATTTTAGTAGCTTCAATGACCTTACTGTTCTAAGAAGATACAAATATACCGGGTGCCCACGGAAAGTGGCTCGCCCCTATAACTTTTTTGGTTTTGCAAATGATATTGTGCCAATATCCCTAAATATTTTGTGGAATTTAAATAAAATTCTCCTTATCTAATTTATTTAATGATTTCTCAATGAAAACTAGAGAGAATTTAAAAAATCTGCTATCTGAATGAAAATGCGAATTTTCACTTCAGATTTTTTCTTTTAGAGTCTTTTCACAATATCTATCAGATGTAGTTCAATGTCCAGCGTGGCTTGTGCCGGGGAAGTACACTGATAAAAAGGATGTCTTCAATCAAATATCCTCTTGAACAGAATTATCTTCTGAAAAGAATAATTATTTCTAATTGGTGAATAATACTCTTATTTCAAACTTATTGAACTGTTTGCTTCTTTACATAGATTATCTTGAAATAAATTTGTTTGCATTCATACATTCCAACTCTTTACCCTAGAGAACTCCTACTTATGAAAAATGCTCCTTTTGACTCAAGATCATGATTTCTTGGCGAAATCCCGCTACCGGAACGACGCGAACTGCGACTGCCGACTGGGACCTCTATCCTGTTTGCTTTTGCCCGCGTTTGGTTTGGGGGCTGTGTTTGAATCATAATTTAAGTTGTTAGTTTTGTATTTGACACAGTGGTTAAGTGCAAATGTGCTGCTACAGAAGTGCAATATGGAGGTCCAATTATTTCTGCACGATTTGAATTTATGTCATTTATGGACCAGTTGTGGAGGTAGGTTGAAGATATTTTTGTTTTCAACAGGTGTGTGATAATGGCGAATGACACTGTCGTTTCTATATTCGATCGCATTTTTATGCGTCACCGAAGAGGTACCTACGTTGATTATATAGTTTCTGAAATTAAAATATTACAAAACTATTCTCATATATAACCATTATACCTCAATTGTTCGCAGTTGTTCTGTGTTTGTTGAACTGTACCATATGAACATGGCTTCCATGGCATATTTTTATAACCAAGTGCACATTTGTACTGAGCCTCCAAATGCAGAAAATCTTGAATCAAAAATGTATTGCATTATGAAGAAGAATATTGTTCGTTATTGGAGTTGAAATATTCTTGCCTCAACCAACTCACACCATCGAACAAAGAAAGTATTCACAATAGTGTTCATTATCAAAGTTGAAATATTCTTGCACCAAACAACTCTCATTATTCAGCCAAGAAAGTGTTCAAATGTCTCAAAACAGTTTCCTTTCAAGTGGTCAAGAGGATTCTCTCAAAAAATCAAACTAATATTTGGTTGGACCTATTCAAGAATACAATCGACTTGAATCAATGCAATTATGCACTGATGCAAAATATCCTTTTTATCAGTGTAGTTGTTTTCTGTTAGATATTACAAATAAATCACATTTTTCAATTTTCATGGAGAATGCTCCCCTGTCCAAGTAATATTGTGCCAATATCCTGAAATAATTATAATTTTATCTCGCCAATATTACGTTTGAATATTGTGCGAATATTTTACCAATATTATTCCAATGTAAGTGTGCTACATAATATTGTATTATATGTATGTATGTATGTTGTACTATATAATATCGCCCAACATTTTGAGGCCAATATTACTTCGAGAATATTAGACCAAACTTAGTTTTTAATATTGGACCAATATGGATGTACTACTTGGGTAGTTCACCTTGACTGTTAGTTGTAGTAAATTTCTATGAATAAACTAACCGCATGTTTTCGACTATATCAGTTGCATTGTCTATTGTATCGATGCATTAGACCTCTTAACAATTTTTTTCATGCGCAGCTAACGGTTGTTTGACAAAGGTCATGTTTTGTCACCACGAAAACCAAATTAAAACAGCCAACCGGATACCCAGTAACACATAGAAATGTAAAAATATACGTCGCATGCGATTATTCGACGAAAATTGATGTATGCATGAGGTGCATCCATTTTTACATTCTAAATCAAGGTTGTCGGTGCATTTGAATAAATTATTGTGTCACCGATATGTGACATTAACAAATCAGTGATGAATTTGAAGAATGCCACAGCAACAATCAGAAAAATATTTCATTTTGTTTGCTGCGTTTCATTGTTTAATTTTCCATTGTCTTTCGTTACCGAATAACTGTCATACATTAATAATAATGATAATAATAATTTTCATCAACCATTATTAAAAATTTTGTACAGAGATAATTGTTTTATGCTGAAAAAGGAAGACTAAATGAACAGGAGGGCCCACAAAAGGATGAATCCATATACAGTGCGGCTTTTAATAGTCCCCCCCCTGTTAAATTTTGAACGGTTTGACGTAGAAACATGAAAAAAAATGTTTCGAGGGTTTCACCAATACTACTTTTTGAAATAAAAAAATGGTGACTGTCCAACAGGGGGGGGAGGCGAGGGGACACATCAACTCAAAATTTTTAAATGGAAAGGGGGGTCAAGTGTCGCATCGTTAAAAAGGAAATTCCATTTTCTTTACAACCATCTGAATTTTTTTGAATTTTGTTGATATTTTTTTTTGCGATTCAAAATCGATATATCAAATATAAATGTGGATCTGACAACAAAGTTAAAACTTCTGAACCAAACAAAATATTATTTTTTTTTATAGAAATGCAAGTGAAAGGAACGTATGTGAACTGTCTTGCAGTTTATATGCACAAGGGTCAAAAATATATGCTTGTAAATTGCCCATGCATCATGGTTTTTCAAGCATGTGCAATTTATAAGCATATATTTTTGATCCATCGGAGACGATCCATTGCATACAGTGGAGGTGAGATTCAATTTCCTATATATTTTTGACCCTTGTGACTGTAAAGTGCAAGACAGTCCACATACCTTCGAAAAGTCATATTTTCTTTGGTTTAGAAGTATTAATTTTGCTAATACTGGAGGAATTGATCATGGGGGGTCAAAAACCCTAGGTGGTCACCCTTGTATCTGAATTGGCCTTCAGATCCAATGAAGAGTTCAAATCAATTGAGTTCCAGTTTATATGTCAAGAAGAGTACTCTGACCACGCCACTGAAGATGACTGTTTCAGTTGAAACGTCTGGAAATTAAAAAATAAAGAAAACCACGGCAAAACCCGGAAGGCATCAACCAACTGAAAAAGTTTGTTCCCCAAAGTTTTTCTCTACTAGCTGTCCATGGAATGTCTCCAATAACTTTTTGTTTTTGAAGATATTGAAATGAAATTTGGAGGACTGTATGAGACATAAAACTTGACAAGTAATTCAGCTTCATACAATTTTTGGTTTCACTATGACCTTCCAATTTTTGAATGAGTCACCTGATATATTTAGACTCCTGTTGTCTTCATATGACATTCTAAATACAACCAAGTATCACTTGTTACCTTTTGTAGCCAAAGATTGGTCTTATTTTGATATTTATTTTTCACTCAAGAGGGCTATACAATATGTATACTTATGTTAAAATTGTGAATTTTACTCCAAGTTTTGGGAAAAATACTCATACAATAAAACTTACGGTTTTCGGTCAAAATGCATGTTTTTATTTTTTAAATTATCACTATTTTTTTGTATGTCGATATAGTGGTTCGTTGGGCCAGGAAAAAAGAGCATCCCATTACGATTAACAAACTTAACTTAGATATTTCTTTTTGAGATTATAATAACATTTGAATCTCAAATGAAAGAAAAAAACTGGAGAGGCCCGATGCTATCATAACATAATATTCAGTGAAGCAAAGCCAACAAACAGTGTTTATTTACATCCACCTCTTACCTCTGTTCTTTTGAAACATCGGCTGTCTGCTGTCAAATTGTTAAAAAAAATATATGATTTTGGTAGGTCTCAATCAATGCGTAATCATTCATATTTTATATTCATATTTATTATTCTAAACAGGAAATATATGTCTTTTTCAACTGCTACTATAGTAGGGCTTTGAAAATTTTAAGCGTTTACTAGAAATATCTCTCTCTTGGCAACACCGCTAGTAGGAACAGCCATTTTTCCTTGAAGTATTTGTTTGAAAAGCTGTTTCATGTGCTTCATGTGTGCTTTCAACAGTTTTCGTGGTTTTTTACCTTCATTAGTGATATTTAGGATAGTTTTCATTGTGGTGCAGTGGTTTAAATGAGACACAATGTCGAAATACTCGAAATACTGCTTCGATTGTAAAACAAACGATGATAGACAACATTACTCAGTTGATCAGTGGCATCGTTGAACACCGATTCTAAACAATATTCTAACAGAATATTGGGGTTAAATTGGTACTAATAATGGATTTTCATAATATAAACGACAAGAAGTTGCAAATGTGGTGTAATCAGCGACACCTCTTTTAAAAGGTATCGAAAAAGCCTATTCAATGATACTAATTTTGTTTGTGTTTATGGCAGTTTTGGCAACTCGCTTTTAAAAAACGCAAATCTGTGAGGAATTAAATCAGTTAATACTGAAATCAAAATTCAAGTTGCGCCTCTGCATGGTTGTCAAATAAGCTGACGTTTTTGTTAGTCTCCCTAAATCGACGTTTTTGTACTTGTCCAAGTTTTTGTACATTTAATAATTTGTGTATTGTTGATCGAACGTGTAACTGTTTTAGCAGCTTTTGGAACTTGTAATATTTCTGTACATTTTAATAATTTGTTAAACTGTTGTGAGCCGAACGTTTCAGTGCTTCAAGAAGTGAAATGGTACGTGCTTTAGGTGATAAAGTAGCAGCGATCGTAATTCTTGGAGAAACTGGACAAAATATTCATCCAGCAGAACGCATTTTTAATGAGAGGTTTCCCGATCTCCCCGTTTCGAGGACTTATTGAAGGGAGCTTCTTCATAAGTTTGAAACAACGGGTAGTATCAATGAAATTGATATACTGACAGAAGTAATAGTTTATCCTACTTCTTCAAAAACTCAAGTTCTACCTGTGAAGTCAATCGAAGTACAGTAGATAAGGTGTTGAAAAAACACAAATTTCATCCATAAATATTAAAAATGGTTTCATCAACTCTCCGACGACGACCCAGACCGAAGACTAGAATATTGTGAAAATATGGAAACTAAGATTAACCAACAGCCAGACTATGTCAAAACAGTTTGTTTCAGTGACGAAAGTACTTTCTATCTAAACGGAAATGTAAATACACAGAATGAGAGGTATTGGAGTGACACAAATCCTCACCAGTTTCGTGAAACAAATACCCAATTTCCCCAGAAGGTGAATTTTTGGGCAGGTATCTTGGGAAACCCCATCGTTGGGCCTCTTTTTTAAATACTAATTTAACTGGTGAGGTTTATCTGGAGATGTTGCAAAACGCAATAGAACCGTTAATCCTTGCAATTTTGGAAGATAATCCAAATTAATTCGGCAATTTGGAAATAACATTCCAATAGGAAGGTGCTTCTCCACACTATTACGATGCAGTAACACGGTATTTGGATGAGGAGTATCATGGTAGGTGGATTGGACGACGAGGCTCAACAGAATGGCCACCTGGATCACCGGACCTCACACCTTTGGATTTTTTTTCTGTGCGGATACCTTGAATCGAAGGTAAGTAGATACTGATTTTTAAATCTGTAATTAATATTATACTGAATGGAAGTTAAATTTTAATGTTTGCTAATGAGCCATCAAAGCGGCCATAAACACAAACAAAATTAGTATCATTGAATAGGTTTATTCGATATCTTTTAAAAGAGGTATAGCTTGCTGTAGGGTTCCATTTAAAATTATTGGTCACAATGGCCTTGTGACGTCATCTTTGACGATTTCGTCGTCTACCTTCAATATTAAGTTTCCCAATTTCACTTGTTTATGTATAATCGTTCGAAAGATAAGAGGGGGGAAGGGGACTTTTGAGAAGCACTGTACGTTATGGCTGTTGAGGTACTAACCGAAGAAATACGCACCTGAATGGACACACTTATAATTCAATTTTTATAAATTTTCAATTTGTTGGCTTTGAATAACTTTAGGGGACGATTCCACAGGCACTTTGCCCTCGCGAAGGCAACGACCATGGACGTATAATATCGTATAAATACAGATGGACTCAGCATTGCCATACCTACAACACGGATCGTTTTGAAGTCGCTCAGTTTGTGGGCGCGCGGGCTGCGGGGAAGAGGAAGGTAGCGATAGACTGTGACCTTCCCACAACCGACAGGAGCGCACGCATTTGATAAAAATAGGGTTCAATTACAAGAAAAAAATGCTGATTTTGAAATAATGATAAAAATATGAACGAAAGTGATAGAGCATATATCCGATGGGACTTCGTGAGATAGAAAAACTCATTTGACATATCAACATGTCATGAAATACGTCATTGACTGAGATAGTAAGTGTTTATTTATCATCATCGATCCTTAGAAAATTTGTTTAATGAAATTTGTCCTAATAAAAAAATAAGACTTCCGTTTTCAATGAATGGAAAGCTGGACACAAACGACTAAAACAAAAAGAAAAAGAAAATAACTAAAAAACGGTATTTATATATTAAATGAATACATGTTCTTATATCGATATTATCATACATGAATATCGTGAAGAATAAATATTTCACAGCAAATTTCAACGCATAACATTCAAATTCAGAAATGCGATATTTCAATGTATTAACGACAATATGCAAACAAAATTCACAATACAGATAATCGAATCAAGATTTATTTCCAGAATGTCTCAAAAATCGACGACTTTTAAATTGTATTCTAGGTCCTTAATATGTGTGCCAAATTTCAGATTATGATAATTTGAAGTGGGTGGAAATAGAATTTTAAAATTCACATCATCATTCCTATTATTATTAGTGAAATCAAGTTTTTTAAGACCTCATCTAAATAATTTTTTTAATCCAAATCGTTAAAGCCGTTAGCAAAAATACATATACAAGAATTTCTCGTTAAGAGATATTTGATACCGCCACCAACTACTACTGCTCACTTTTTCTTTCGCAATATCACAGGACTCTGTCCTGTTTTATCTCCTGAATTTTTCGATCAGTTCAGTTTTTGATGCAGTCATGGTGCCCGAAGAAGGTGATCCTATAACTTTCCATTGAACTGGTTCATCAGTGACCATCTGATAAATTTCCAGATCAGTCGTTTCAGAATCTATTTTCCTCCTGTAATTTCAAGAAACAAATTTCTTCATTATATTTAGAACTGAATTTGTGTACCCTATATTTTTTCAACCCAGAAAATAAGTTCATCAGTTTTTCAAAGTCAAACACCAAGAAGTAGGTGAAAACTATGTTGCAAAATTTGAGTTAACGTTCTTTGAATTATGCCTTTCTCAATTTATCCTCACCTCTTCAGTGGGGAGCTTGAATTTTTGACGATTTCCTCAAAATCTGTATCTGGGACTGTTTCCGTAGAGTCAGTTGAAGATTTTCTTTTTCTGAAATCGTTCAATCTGAAAATATATAATATATTGTTTTTTGTAGAAATCTCTACTATTATTTGAAATAACAATTCTGATGAATGATAATAATTACCCTGACATTAAAGCAGTTGACTTCCTTGAGATATACTATTCATTCACTGGGTTTTATCTCAAATGCTGCATCTTCGAAGTGAAAGGAACAAACCCTAGCAGACTTTGGAACACATTCAGTTGAGCATTTTATTTCCATTTTCTTCAACCAAGCCGCTTTTACTGTCACATCAGCTGGAAACCTAAAGATAAATCCAAATTTAGATAAACATTTCTTGGAATTTTTTGCAACCTTTTTTTCTGATTACATCATCCAAATGACCAAATGAAATAGTAAATGTTTCGTGAGGTGTCTATTTCATTATTTCCACATATAAAGGTTTGAATACCCATAATCATTTCATTTTGTTCGGCGAAAACAGATTGATACCCACTGTAACGCCTATGGTACTTACGAATGGAATCTGATATTCGGGTTGGAACATATGGATTGTTGGCAAACCCAGCAAGTTTGCACCATTATTACTCTCTGTCTATTATTACACTGCCACTATAGTACTCAAATAAGTTCGCAATACACTATTTCAATACAATAATCCTACAAAAAAGCAATAACAAAATGACAGATCTGTCAGAAGTTCACTTTGTGGAAAACATAAACAATGATTTTCAACAGCGTTGAATCAAAAATCAAAAACAACAAACTTTATATCAATTTGAAGATGCAAGTGATGATTTTTGTCGATAGTTTGGATTTCGAAATATGTAAGTCTTACAGTTGTAAGTTGTTTGATAATGTTACCGTCACCATACTTAATTTTTTAATTGTTATCGAATGGAATACGTACAGTGACACAATTTTGTCTATGATAAAGACTTATCACCTACGCGATGTGACAACGCCCAACTCAATATCACGACTAAAGATTGTGACCATTCACGACTTCAGACCAGGATGTCAACAGTTAATTTCCAGTTAATTCATACGTCCATGGCAACGACCAGAGGCATGACACAAAATAATTAAATTCGACAACCTAATTCCATCATTGAAAAGAATATCTTTGATAACGAGCTATGAAAAACAATTCGATGAAAACAATGATGGCCGTTTCAAGTATGATATGGGAAAATTCATCAATTATGAGCTATTATATCAAAAGAACAATGCCATCAGGGAATCATTTAACAACTATTTATAACTCATCACAACAAAAAACTGTTCGTTGCATATAAGGTTTTCTATTATGTATTACTTTGATGATTAGGTACAATTAACAATGGTTTTGAGTCTCACGAATTTTTAATTTAATTATAAGCATTTGTGGGTTGTAGATTTCCATTAATATTCAGCGATCTGTGAAGAGAGCGGTGGAAATCGGGAGCGGAAAATTATCAGTAATCCATTCACTGCACTGCGTATTACAAAAATATTAGGATATCTGTTAAAATTTCTGAAGATAGTACTAAATTTATCATTGTTCTACCATCTTGTCGACATGGTATTACAAACTGGAAAAAAAACAAAGAAAGTCACTATACTGGGCCGGCCATGAAATTGTATCAATATGAAAAAAAAAATTATCGTTGTTTTTAGTGAAAATTGCTTGGAGGCTTTCGTTTCCACAGTTAGACAAACATAGCTGAGAGTGTGAAAATATGCACGACCATGATGTGCATCCAGTAAAAGGGCACTTAACATCAAACGCTCATTTGTTTATTCACTTGTCCAAAGAAAATATGAAGGAAAATATGTCCACATACCATCGTAAATACGCCACTCCTTTACGAAAATTCAAAGTTAAACCTTCAAATTATAACGTTGATAAACCTATAGTGAACCAAGTTTATTTATTTTTTCCATCAGGAGTTTTAGAGAGAAATAATAAAATTATTATATACCATCTGGGGAGGAAATTATGTAGCTATACATAAAAAAATTATATAATCAGTTCTGGAACATCAGGGATCTGTTATTGCCTGAATTGTATAATAAGAAATAATTTAAAGTGCTCTAGCCACTCCCCTCACCTACTTTTCTCTTGAAAGGCTAAAACACTAATTTTCCCCCAGCTAGGGGGTTGGTTATGAACTGAAAAGAAGCTCCCAGCGTAAAATGAAACTGAAAGATGACTTTGACCTTGTTTATTCCAAGGAAACGATTAACAAATAACTCAAATAATAATAATCGTGAACGCTAGCAAGGTAATAATTTTTGGCAAAAATAATCAATAATTTCATCATCTACAGAACAACCATAAATGTACCCAAGGGAGATCTCGCTTGCGTCTCACAATAAAAACAATAAAAAAAAATCAGAGCACGTTGAATCAGTGGGGTTATTTTTTTTTATAATACCAAGACACACACACAATTCATAGTTTATGGAAATATATGCACTTTAGATAGATCATGAATAATTTGTTGGACTTATCTGACTCCTTCCGACGCAGGGAGAGGTTTCTATCTTGATTTTCACCCCTCACAGGATGGGAAGAATACCGTACAGGGTGGTCGGATTGGCCCAACGACCACAAGGTTTTCGCTACTGGAACGATCTATTCAGGGATGATGTACTAGAGTGTGGGGCAGCACCAATCTCTCGAGGATCAGTCCGGGTACCCTAGGTACTTGGTGGGGGTACAGAACCCAACTAATCTAGGGGCCAATTGTAACGTCCCTTTTTTCCTTACCAGGACAAAGGCGTACGTCACTATGGCGCGTCGGTGGTTGAGCTTTATTATTCTCTCTAACGAGAACAACTTCCAAACCCAACCGGTGCCTCGGGCGCCAGCTGATTTAAAGTGGTATGCTCCACTCTCCTCAACAGCAAGTCGGAGGGAGGCCCAGGCAGCCTCAGATGGAGATACGGTATCCCAGGGGTCAGGTGTGTTGTCTACAAGACCAAAGTGGGCAAGTAGTTGCAGGCTTTAAGTGCAACTCTTGCAGCTTCTGTGATACCGGCTGCGTTGCTAGCTCTCGGACTTCGAGCAGCAAAAGAAAATCAGATTATTAATAAAGAATAACTAAAAGATAAGATACGGCTACTAGTTCGGTCTTTATTGTTAAATTAAAAATAGACGGGATTTGTTAAGCAAAGAACAGACACTGATAACTACCTAAACACGTATTCGGATATCGGTCGGGGAAACAAGTTCTGAATAGTCAACGGGTTTTGGGGTGGTTCGGGTGTTCCGGGCTTAACGGGGGGTCACACAGATATTCCAATCAGGATGATTTATATTCGGTCTTTAACTAACTAGCTTTAACTACCTTTTCAAACACCCGGTATAAATCTAAAATTCGGAGTATCACCAAATGAATTGAAAGTGCTCGAAATTTACTGCTGGGACAAATACTCAGTATATTTGTCTCTGCAGATACCTTCATTCACGGTCCACGGCACATTAGCCACGGCGGCTAGTCCCTGAACAACTGAAAATTTCAGTTCCCAGAAAACGTAGATCTCGCGCAATATCAAATTCCGGAATGAATAGGTGGTTTTAATGTATAAAACGGCAGTACTTCCCAATCCCACGGATTCACGAGTGTTCCGCCGACGGACAAACAAACGCCTTAGGAACACTTCTACTAAGCTGTCTTTTCTTTAAGCGAGGCTCTAATCCAGCCAGGCACAGATTCCTCTGGTCCTTTTGGGATCTTAGCGTCGCACAGCACGATGGAAGATCGGTTGGGAATCCCTAATCGAGCACTATTCGCTGATACCAACAAATTCGCACAAAATGATCTCTTCACCGCTTTTCGGGTATCCTCGCGATCAGTTTCCTGCCGACGGGCAAACAAACGCCTTTGGGAAGAGCTGTGGGGCGTTACGCTGAAGGCGGCGGATAGAGATCAGTTCGGATATTGTACACGCTTAAATTATATAAAGGAATTAAGATTATGGCCAAACGGATACTCCAAATACTGTCAATTACAAAAAGAAATGATAATAGCTCCTGAATGAAACATATAATGACCTGTATACGAGATCGGTCTTTCAATGGGAATAAATTCCGGAATTCTTACGTATATGTATAATCGGTTACACTGATGTTCCAGTAACACGGACGGATTACTAATTATTCACACTCGGACTGATAAACGGATGAACTAATAATATATCAACTAATGAACTGACGAACTGATATTAATCAACTGATCAACGGGTGGACTAATAATAAGCAACTCCTACGCAACTGATATGCAACTGATAGCAACTGTCGGCAACTGATGGTAACTCATCGTGGTTTTCCTGTAGAACTTTGGTTCGTAGAGGCCTGGGCACACATAGTTTCCACGGGTCCGCCATTTCTGACTCAGTCAGGTCACTGGAGTCCCAGAAATGTCGAAATAACTTTCCTTGACGGAACCATTGAACCATTGAAACGACAACTTCTCGGATATATTGAATATAAAAAAGGTGGAAAATGAAACTTATTCAACTTACGTGGGTGGCGGGTGGCTTGAATCGTAGCTGTCCTACGTGGTAGGACAGGATAACAATATACCGGTAATCAAAAAAATTAATCCGACTAAGTCGATAGCTACAGGAGGAATAACTAACCAACGAAAAGACTCCAAGTTTTCCACAAGTAAATCCAATCACAAATTCCTTCCTCGGCACAAAAATCACGTCTTGAAAATGTATCCTCTAATCTGAGAAATACTCTGAACGTAGTTCACTCAAGACGATATCGGCAAAACTCACTTTTTCCACAGAAAATCGAGAAGGATGTTTCTTTTTGTCGAAAATGGATATTCCACAGGCGTGCAATATTAAGGGAGACTAAGATCTCGGAAAGATGAATGAATCTGCCCTAAATCGAATTGATAATGACTGATAAAAACAGTGATGTAGGAACTAGCACAAACAAAATAATTGAAAGTAAATAATGCTTGCGAGCTACAAAAAACTACATATAAATGTTATCTGTGAAAGGAGGGAATCTCAGCGCACGGCTATGAATTCAATTTGGCTGTAACTCGATAAACTTGTTCGCAAATAGCCTCTTTGAATAGGCAACCCATTCTGCAAGTGAGAATTTAACAGGTGAAAAGAATTCATTGATAATATAATTGTAAAATACTCATATATTAGTAATAGAAATTTTGATAACGTTACAAAATCTACTTTTGAGACCCTGTATCTCAGAGGGGATGCATTTTAGGACATACCTTGATAGGAAGTTCTCACCTCGAAATGAAGTGAAGAATCTATAGTCGGAGTTTGTTGGTCTCATTCTGACTCACCCTGTATACCCTGGTTCAGCAGAAACTGATCCAGAGCTTTCGCGTTCAAATAGACAACAAAAAAATCAGTGCCCTGAAACCAGATTGGAATATGTAATAGGAATGTTTCCATATTTTGGACGAACAGTCGATTCTGAAAAATATTTTCTTTTTCTTGACGTGTTCCTCTACACTCTACATAGTCTGAATAGGAGATTTGAAGAGGAATGTTTCATTCAAATCACCACAAATTTACACATAATTATACAGGGTTATTCACGTTATTCGACACGAAGCATTATGGCTAAAGCATTTGATTTTGTGAACGTTTTTTCTTTACGATGGATAGGGACCTATTGGCCCTACATTTTAAAAATATTTTCATGTTGTACAGGGTGTGCCAAAAACACGAAACATTTCAAATTTGTTATTTTTTAAATGGAATACCCTGTATATTATTCCATTTTCGGATTTTACGATCAAAATAAAAGTAAGTTACATTAAGGTTTAATTCACCTAAACCTTATGGTTTTTGAAATATTTCTTATTTTGTGAAAATGCAGCATCGGCTTTAATGCTTCAATTCTCAACCAGTGTTGTCTTGTTTTCAACCAAATTAATGCTAGAGGCTACTAACTGAATAACTTTCATATAGCAGTTGTGAAATATTTACTAACTTATACAAGGTGTGTAAAAATTAAGGCAAAATAATCACAATCTTTGAACGGTAATAACTTGTTTAATTTAAATGGAACGCCCTGTATTTTATGTCAAGAGCAGATGTTAAATTTAATTGTCTATCAAATACTAGTATACATTCCTATAGCTAACTCTTCACGTTTTCAAGTAAAACGCACATTTCCATTTTGCAAACTGATTTTGAGAAATTTATTATTCATCAAGTCGCCTATGGCGTTTTGACAAGTTGTATTAGTATTTACTTATGGTCGTCAGTTATCTATAAGTGTTTAATTCCAAATCATCCTATTAGTGATAGCGGTAGTTTGTGATCTTGTTATCATCATTTTGTTATAAAAATGCTAGTTTATCCAAAAGAAGAAAGAGTCGACATGATTTTTATACTTGGAGAATGTCTTCAAAACTGTTTTCTGGCATCACGAATTTACGCTGAAAGATTTCCCAACAGAAATCATCCAAATAAAACAGCATTCGAAAGATTGTTGACACTATTTAGACGAACTGGGAGTGTTCGGTATGAAAAACCCATTTAAAAAAAACCTGTGACAGAAAACGAAGAAAATGAATTTGCGGTGATTGCCTCTGTTATTGAAAATCCACATACAAGTCAAAACCTAATGGCGGAAAATATCGGCATTAGTCAAGCAAGCGTATCAAGAAATCTGAAAAAATATAGTTACCATCCTTATAAAATCCAGCTTTACCAAGAGCTTTCCGAAAACGATTATGGGAAACGAGTTGAATTTTGTATATGGACATTAGATACAGTTGCAGATGATGAAAACTTTTTCAATTCTGTTCTATTTAGTGATGAGAGCACCTTTCATAACAATGGGACTGTTACTAGACATAACTTCCACTATTATGCTGATTCCAATCCACATCAATTTAGAATTAACCATAATCAACACAGATGGTCAGTGAATGTGTGGGGTGGAATAATGGGTCAATATTTAATTGGTCCTTATTTTTTCGAAGAACATTTAAATGGAATGTTGTTTTTAGAATTTTTAACAAATCATTTTCCGCTCCTATTACAGGACATTCCCTTAGACTTAAGAAGAACGATGTGGATTCAAATGGATGAAGCTCCCGCACATTTCCATCGTCAGGTTCGTGAATATTTAAATGTTCATTTCCGAAATCGATGGATTGGAAGGAAAGGATTCCAAAATTGGCCCCCAAGGTCACCCGACCTGACGTCACCTGATTTCTTCTTGTGGGGATACATTAAAGGAATCGTTTATAATACACCACCAACAACACCCGACAATATGAAACAGAGAAACTTTTCTGAATGTTAGGAAATGTTGCTGAAGGTTTTAGAAAGAGGATAAGTTTGTGTTTAGAGTCTGATGATCGCCATTTTGAACACTTGATATGAAATATTTCTTGTTTTATATCCACTATTTTTTCTTCATAATTTAAACTAATACATATTATTTAAAATATTGAAAAATAAATGTATTTATTATTAAATCCCGGTGTTTATTTCAAACAATTCTGATTCGTTAAAACGCCATAGGCGACTTGATGAATAATAAATTTCTCAAAATCAGTTTGCAAAATGAAAATGTGCGTTTTACTTGAAAACGTGAAGAGTTAGCTATAGAAATGTATACAGGTATTTGATAGACAATTAAATTTGACATCTTCTCTTGACATAAAATACAGGGCGTTCCATTTAAATTAAACAAGTTATCACCGTTCAAAGATTGTGATTATTTTGCCTTAATTTTTACACACCTTGTATTAAATATTTCACAACTGCTATATGAAAGTTATTCAGTTAGTAGCCTCTAGCATTAATTTGGTTGGAAACAAGACAACACTGGTTGAGAATTTAAGCATTAAAGCTGATGCTGCATTTTCACAGAATAAGAGATATTTCAAAAACCATAAGGTTTAGGTGAATTAAACCTTCATGTAACTTACCTTTATTTTGATCGTAAAATACGAAAATGAAATAATATACAGGGTATTCCATTTAAAAAATAATAACTTTGATATGTTTCGTGTTTTTGGCACACCCTGTACAACATGAAAATATTTTTAAAATGTAGGGCCAATAGGTCCCTATCCATCGTAAAGAAAAAACTTTCAAAAAATCAAATGATTTAGCCATAAGGCTTCGTGTCGAATAACGTGAATAACCCTGTATTTTCAAGCTGATGCCCACAAGGAAGCCATGAGAGAGGAGCATTCATCAATAACGAGGAATTAATAACAGTCTCTGTCGAATTTCGCAAAGCGAGCGTAAAAATTTCTAATTCGCCATAACCCATAATGTGTATAATGATAGTGGCCTAGAAATTGCACAATTGAGGTTTATAGTTCAGAAGTAACGCGCGATTTTTACGACAGAACCTGAAATTATTTGAACTTAGATACAGTTCGATGTATTTATATCGAAACCCGTTTGAAAATCGTGCAACTCACCGTCCTCAACATTAAATTCGTTTCAAGCGTTTGTGAAATTTTAATGGTGAATTGCATGTGCTAATGAAGACCTTGGTACTATTATTATTCCCTATTTTAACAATTTCTGATTCGGGAATATTTTTAGTTGAAGTTGCTCAGGTTAGATGTTGGTTTTGCTGAGTTTCAAAGACTTTGTCGAGTTGTTCAAAAATATCACCATCTTTAATCATATACATGGAAGGAAACGGTTCCGTAATTTTTATCATACAATTCAAATTTTGTAGAATCAATATGAAAACAAAAAAGTATAAAATAACCTGAAACATACACTCTCGCATACACTACACGTCAGCAGCGATACCAACGACATTTCAGGTGGTAATATAAGGTTTTGTTCCCTTTTTAAGGGGTTTTTTACCTAAACCTCATATAAACAATGCGGAGGGCTAACTCTTATTGCGGAGGCAAAGGTCGTGGTACGATTGTTGGTGAATTAACACAAAGGTAATCTTAGAAATTCAATTTATGGCAGTGAGAATAAAATAGCTAAATAAAAGTTGTCATTTGGACGCCATCTACAGAAATTCTGATATAGTATTTCATTCTCAAAGCCAGTCTGTGTAGAAAGTCTTTATTACACTGAAAGAGAAAATACTCCAGACATACAAATGAAACAATTACTAAAAAATAGTATTTAATCAAAGAAATGTTGTTAAGCCAAGTTCAGGGCTTGACGATCTTGAAAAGTCTATAAATGATGATAGTAATCAGGTTGCATAAAAAAATAGTATTTAATGAATTGAACGTTTGTTAAACCGAGTTCAGGGCTTGATGAGATCTAGAAAAGTCTAGAAGTAATGATTGAATCAGGTTGTGTGAAGAAATTTGGTTCTTTGCACTATTGTACGTTATTCAAATGGTCATACCAACTTACTTGGAATATTGGGTTAAATGCATTTAAACCTTACATATTTTCCTTGACCAATCAGTTAGAAGAAAGAATCAACCAATCTCCTCTCCTGTTAATATATTTCAAGCTCTTCGGGTTCCTTGGTTCTTATATACAGTGACAGCAGCTCTGGAACACTCCTGAATTCCCCACCTGGTTCTGGACACCTGATCAAGTGTGTCATTCAGCCAGTTCAGCTATCATAGGTAGCTATAGTTGTTCTGTATTGTGGTAATTTAATTTGGCAATCGGCCACTAACATCGCCGCTCATTCAATGGCGAGAAATACGCTTTCAAGTAAGCTTTTTAAATAAGATTTCAAACTATAAAAAGCTTATATTTTCAAATAAGCTCATAACTTTAAATAAGCTTATCATTTTTATATTTAAATCAAATTTTGAATTTAAATCTGGTAACTACACACAAAAAAAGGAGAAATTGTTGTAAAACATGTTCTTTGATGCCATTTGAGAAATCATGAAAATTCATTGGAAATAAAATAATTTTAAAAGCATTATAAATGACAAAAATATTTATTCCAATGAATTCCACTTTGAATTTTAAATAGATAGTTACGAATGTTATTAATAGACACTGATTGGATGATTTTCAAAAATAAAACTTTAAATCATCAGCGAGTTCTTCAAGTGAGACCAGACGCAGAAATGGACGAAATGGAGGAAATGGAGTATAACGGAAATTCAAAATTCAATCCCCTCCTCAATATCTACAAACAGTGTTACAATTGTCACACTGCTTACCAACTGTTGGCTCATGTTTGGATCACAGACCTCATAGATAGAATGAAACCAACATATTGCCTACGCATGAAAGCTTTAATTATACTATCTCTCTCTGCATGATCATTATAAATAACATCTATGGTTTGGACCGATTTCTCACTTTATCGGAACTGGCTAATTGATCTAATTGTCAAACCAAATAAAAATTAGAATAAGAAGAAGAAGAAATAATTATTTATAATTCAAACTTGACTTTGACAGTTGAGTTATAACCAACTTTATTTTGAAAGAAATGAATATATTTTACTGATTTTATTAAATAATTTATTATTCAGACTTGGTGGAGTATTCAGCAGCGTTCTTCGAGCTGTATAATGAGAATTAATCAACAAAAACATTGTAAGTCATATTCAGAAAACGACAACTCAGTTGGTGCCCCGTTCACACTGCCATGTTCCACGGTAAAAATGATGAAAATGAACGTTTGTAGAAATACAACCGTTATAGTAAAATAGGTCAAAAATGTCTTCGGATTCGTAAAGAGACCAACCATGTTACTGCTAATCCACTTTGCTCAAAAGGAGGGTTAAAGAGCTTCTACAGTAAAATGGTTTTCATTCAACATCTGAATATCTGCGATCTATACAGAATTATTTTTATTAAAAATGAACCACATAATCCAATCTTTCAGTCAGGAAATATCTAACAGAAAACAACTACTACCCCATTCGACCGTTGAATAATATCTCGCTACACTACCCCTTCGAACCCTATCTATCCATCTGAATATCTATGTAATAATAATGGATCCTTATTTTCCAACTGTACGAGGAAAAATGGCGATGATCGGTTGTTGGTTGTGTAGCAGAGAAATTTGATTCAAAATACGGTATCATTATTATTAATACAGTGAAGACCAAAATTCGATCTCTTTAATGGTTTAAATTTCATTCATACAGAGTGTCTCAAAAAAGCCAAGCATCTTAGAAGTTTATTTTTTGAATGAGAGATGATCATAAAGAATCCAACAATACCAAGCTTGATGGTGTTATCTCTAAAGACTATGAAGATATCACCATTTATTCAATACATAATCTCAATGAGTGTGAGAGAGAATTTATTGACCCGCAGAAAAAGTTTCCCTCTCCCACTCATTGGGCTTATGTATAAGATAAATGGGGATATCTCCGTGGTCATTGGATCATTGGATCACCATCAAACGTGGTATTGTTGGATTCCTTATGATCATCCCTAAGCGATCATGCAATGATATA
Organism: Chrysolina haemoptera; assembly: GCA_958298965.1. Lineage (NCBI taxonomy): Eukaryota > Metazoa > Arthropoda > Insecta > Coleoptera > Chrysomelidae > Chrysolina > Chrysolina haemoptera. The sequence continues at coordinate 18,677,490 of OY282593.1, read as the reverse complement.
CAGGGTGTCCTATTTTGAAAAATCAACTTTCAAGTCGCTGTGCCTCTTTGAGACACTCTACATGAATGAAATTTAAACCATTAAAGAGATCGAATAAAACCCTACAACGTGTTCAACATGTTTTTGTAATATATGTAAAATAAAGAAGTTACGGGGGGTCGACAGACTTTTGGTCCTCACTGTATAACGATTTGTTTGGAAACGTTAGAAACGATATAAGAAACGACTTTGGAACTTTTCATGAAGTTTTAAGTTATCTTCGACATGAAAATTACCGTAATCGCATTTAAAATTTTAATTCTAACGACCGAACTGAAATTTCTAATGAAGAACTATCAACTATTTCATGCATCAATTTCTAATTTAAAACCCATTTTTTCAACGTGCACGTCGTGAGTGTCTTACATTTTTTATAAGCAAGATGATTCGTGGACTAATCCGCGTTTACTTCCTCAATAATTAATAAATAATGGTTCGTTTGTTTTGTTGCATGCCAACTACAAGAAATCGAACGTTCTAATAGACTTGAAATGGGAATACATAAAAAAATTCACCTTGAAAATTTACAATCACAACGCTAATTTATCTATCTAAAAGTTTACCCACGAATGGTAATAATTATTCTATTAAATTTATGCATTTTTTCAGGTTTTTATACAACAATTTATTTTTAATTTACATTGCAAAACGATTTAAATTTTAATCAGTAGTTTCAGGTTGTGTAATATCGTTTTGCTATGCATGGGTTTCTTTGGTATTCATGAATTCCAACGAAATATTTTTAAAGAGAGAAGGGACATTTCTTCGTCTTATACAGTGTGTTTCAATTGCAAGTGATTTGACACACGAACATGCTTTACTGTATTTATGAAAATGATCTTGAATTTCAGACCTTGGCTTCCTCAGGGATCCATCTGAGACCTCAGTATTTCATTCATACGAGCAGAAACTGTATCTTTTCATTTACAAGCTATTATTACACGCTTTATATTAGCGTCACTTGTATGTTTGCATGTTTGTATGTTCGTATGTTCGTATGTTCGTATGTTCGTATGTTCGTATGTTCGTATGTTCGTATGCTCGTATGATCGTATGTTCGTATGTTCGTATGTTTGTTTGTTTGTATGTTTGTAGGGCGTGATTTTCACCCATTTCCAGACGTCCGAATGATTTGAAATTTGGCAGATGTTCATAGTTCCGGTGACCATGCAATAGGACATTTTTTGTTATAAAAAACAAAATGGCGGCTTAAATATGGCGGATGAGATTTGTGATAATGATCCGATTCCATTCAAAATTGGTGTATAAGGGTTTTCGGAGTCAGAGATTATAATTTTTTTATCGAAATTCATGAATTCAAAATGGCAGCCCTAAGATGGCGGACGAGACTTGTGATTATGGTTAGATTCGATTCAAAATTGGTATGTGAGATTTTTTTAGGTCGTATATGTCGAATTTTTTGTGAAAATTCATAAATTAAAGAGGGCGGCTCCAAGATATCATTATGGTCTGATTCGATTCAAAATTAGTGTGTTACGGTTTTCGGAGTCAGAGATTATGAATGTTTCCTAAAAATTTTTGAATTCAAGATGGCGGCCTAAGAAGATAGACGAGTATTGTGATTATGATCAGATTCGATTCAAAATTGGTATGGTTTCGGGGGTTTAGTTTAAAAACATTAAAGAACACGCTTTACTTCCAATGGACTAAAAAGTGAAGAATAATTGACAATTTAATTTCTCAAATTTAAAAAAAGCGTGGGGTGCTTGATAAAGGTCTTTTGAGCTCTTGAACGCTCTGTATTGTTAATTTAAACTAAAAAATATGAGAATAGATCGAAAGCACCATGCTTTTTTACATTTGGTAAATTGAATTGTCAATTATTTTTTATATTTTAGTCCCTGGGAAGTAAAGCGTGTTCTTAATTTTTTTTAAACTATTCACTTGTCCCGGTGTCTCTCTGTAATTAAATTTTGCAACTTGAATATGACACACTCCTAATCGTCCGATTGATTGAGGTCGGCAATAAGGATTCTTCTGTAATATTGAAAAATTCAAGATGGCGGCTCCAATATGACGGACGAGTTTTGTAATTATGATCTGATTCTATTAAAAATTTGTATCTGGGGGTTTTCAGGGTCGGACATTATGATTCTTTCATCAAAATTGAGAAATTAGGGATGGCGGCTTTAAAATGGCGACTGAGTTTTGTGATTGAGGTCCGATTCGATTCTAAATTGGTATGTGGAGGTTTTCAGGTTCGGAGATTATGAATTATTTTGTCAAAATCAATAAATTCAATATGACGGCTCCAATATGGCGGACGAGTTTTGTGATTATGTTCTGATTCGATTCTAAATTGGAGGTTTTCGAGGTAGGAGATTATGAATATTCCGTTAAAATTTATGAATTCAATAAAGCGGTTCCAAGATGGCGGACAAATTTGTGATTATGGTCCGATTCGATTCTTAATTGATATGAGGGGTTTTCGGTGTCGGAGATTATATTTTTTTTTTGTCAAAATTCATAAATCAACGATGGCTGACGAGTTTTGTAACCATGGCCTGATTCTCTATGAATTTGCCTGTTGTATAGGCATATAGGTCCTTGTGTAGGGGTTGGTTTACCAACACCATATCCCTGATGTGCCTGTCGAGCAGTTTTTCCTATGTCTCAAGTATAAATGACATAAGACTTATTGGCCTCAGTGCCTTTGCTCCTTCCCCTGCCATTCTTTCAAGTTTAGGTATAAAGACCACTGTGGTTGCTCTCCATACCTTTGGTATGTACCCCAGTGCAAGGCTGGCCCTTAGTACCATGCATAGTTTGTGTGCTAGTAGGTCAATGCCTTCTTGTAGTATTGTGGGATAAATGCCATCCATCCCTGGCGAATTATATGGTTGGAATGAGTTGATTACCCATTTGGTTTTTCCCACATCTTTCACTTTCTTTGAGGCCTGCCATTATTCCCTCAGTATCTCCATGCCTCAGTTGATAAATTTGAGTTTATTGATCCTGGAAAGTATGTACCCTGTACAGTTCTTCCAGGGTTTATTTTCCGTTCTGCGTGTAGGCCCTTGATTCTGTCCTGATGGTTCGAATCGTTTGTTGGGGTTCTTTGGAGAGAATTTTGCAGAGTCTTGACCACTCGTGAGTGCCTTTTACTTCATCACAGTGCCATAGTGCATATGGAAGTGCTCAACAGTGGGCCGCGAACACCTTAAGGAAGCATTTGCCGGACAATGTCGAAAAGAGTTTTTTTTTCAAAACTTCGCTCATAAAATTAGAACCCGAAGTTTGTTACCCTAGTCCGTAAACATCCTGTATAATATCGTTTTTTGGCCTTCTTCTACTATCAACTACCTAGCTTTCGACATTTCTTGCATACCAACATTATAAACAACTAAGTTAACTTCATGTAGACCAACAAGGTGAGAGTAAAAAAATTCAATAATAATTTCATACCTTATCAAGTTCAAACCAACACATTCTGCTAACGGATGGCGTAGGAATTTTGCAAGGAATTCAAAAATAATTATCTGAAACGGGTCCATTGATGCGGGTCAAATGTACTAATGAAAACAATAACCCGTTCATTTTCATTTTATCCTTTGGGGAAATGCGAGTTGGCGGTACAATAAAATACAGGGCAAAATACACGTACCCTGATTTCAAGGTAAAATTTTGGTTCATTTTATAAGTTTATATTCCCTTTTCAATGGGTTTTTCACCTGAAGCTCATATGAACGGAGGGCTAACTCTTATTGCCGAGGCAAAGATCGTGGTATTATTGGTGGTGAATGAACCCAAAGATATTCCTAGAAATTCAATTTATGACAGAGAGAATGAAATAGCTAAATAAAAGTTGTTATTGGACGCCATCTACAGAAATTTTGATCTTTTTTTAAGTTCTGGTTCTTTAAGTGAGACCAGACGCAGAAATGAACGAAATGGACGAAATGGTGGATAAACGGAAATTCAAAATTTAATCCTTACCTCACGTCAATGTTACCAGTGTTATCAGTGTTACCAGTGTTACCAAATTGTCACATTATCATAGAGCAGCTGATTAACTGTTGGCTCATATTAAGACACAATGAAGCCAACATCTTGCCTATGCATTAAAGCTTCAAGTATACTTTCTGTCTCTGCGTGATGGTTATAATTTGCATCTTTGGTTTGGACGGAATTCTCACATTACGTCGGAACTGGGTAATTGCTTTAATTCTCGAACCAAATAAAAGAAGAAGAAGAACTATCTATGAAATATTGAGAAGAGTTCAAATAATTCAAAAGTAACTGACAGTTGAGTAGAACCACATCAACAAACATTTTTTATTAATTTTATTAAATATTCAATTATCCAGCCTTGGTGGAGTATTCAGCATGGTTCTTCAAGCTGTAAAATAAGAATTAATCACCAAAACATCGTAAGTCATATTCTGGAACTTATAACTCAGTTGGTGTTTTGTTCATATTGCCTTGCTCCACAGTGAAAATGAAAAAAATTAACGATTGTAGAAATACAACCGTTATAATTTCAACCTTGCAACAGCGAAGTTTATTTAATTTTTTTCAATAATTGAAATTAAATTCCTGCATAAATACTCGTCATTATAAGAACTTTCAGTGAAACGCACAATTTCAACAAAGTCGAAATTCCCTTGCCTCCACGTTATCTCACAAATTGGCAAACATCTGTCAGAAAAAACCTAATTCTCCCTGCTAATATTGAATTACATCTCACATACATTTGTGCAATGTTCCTCCAAGAAAAGATTATTTTATTGTAAGTACTGATTGTCATCAGGCATTGAATTATCCCCCCTCTGGAGTCTTTGTTACCGAGGAGTGTTTCTTGTTTTTGAGTTTTGTGTGTTATCATCCATTGGTTGAAATTGGTTGAAATTGACTGAAATCGGAGAAACATGAGATTCGTTGAACTCGTGCCATGAGCATGTACATGGATGCCTTCAGTAGCAGTCTGTTATAGGTAGTGGTTCGTACGAGACCAACGAGACAAGATTTTCATAAAGTCTTGTCTCGTCTCGCCGATGAAATGATAAGTCTCGTCTCGCAGCCTCCACTCTCGTCTCGTGCGAGAGTCCCGTGAAAGTATCAAAATCTTATCATACATTAAGTATCTTATTGTTTCAGTGCAATAGGGAATACTCAACTTCTTGCTATAATGTAAGATTCGGAAGAGAAAATTGCAGTTGTTGAGAAATAACATCATGTATTTGAAAGTAATACTTATATCTAACCAAAATAAAAACTTATTTTAGAAATGAAATAAGTTAAAAAATGTTAAAAAAACAATTCTAGTTTTTTAATAGTTTCTTCTGGTAGGGAAATAGATATTTTCAAAATTTTAGCCAGCAGCATCCTGTCAAAGTCGCAAATCTTATATTTTGATCAGATCACTAAACTGAATAAAACTGCCAATTTCCAAAACTCCTATATAGTTTTCAGATAAAACTATGTATGCTTCCCCAAGTCACTGAAGAGAGGTCTAATCAAGCCACTATATAAAGGAGGAGATAAATCTAAAATTACAAACTACAGACCGATATTGTTAATCTCAACTCTATCTAAAATAATAGAAAAACTCTTGAAAAGTAGGCTAACAAGTTTTTGTGCATAAGATTATTTCAGATCGTCGGTATGGCTTTAGAGAGAGTAAATCTACGGAGGATCCTATATACTCTTTGACAAAACGTATATATGCAGCAATAGACAAAAAAACGTCAGCTTTAGCTATTTTCATAGACCTCTCTAGAGCATTTGACACGGTTAGCCACGAGATACTGCTCGCCAAACTTTATTCATACGGTATCAGAGAAAAGCCACATGATCTTCTGAAGAGTTACTTAACGGATCGGCAGCAACAGGTATACCTGAATGATAGCATTAGTGAAACAAGAACTATTACTTTTGGAGTTCCACAGGGAACAGTTTTAGGCCTACTGCTGTTTACCCTATATATTAATAGTTTATTAGATATCACTCAAAGCGGAACAGTTCTTAGTTTCGCTGACGACACCGCCTTATTTTATAAAGCAGATACCTGGGGAGACCTAAATTATATGGCAGAGAATGATTTCAAGTTGATTAGAAAATGGTTCCAGTGTAATAAGCTTACTTTGGATATAGAAAAAACACATTATTTACCTTTCACCTCATACACCAATAATTTGCCAGAACTGGGAGACTTGATTGTCGATGTAAATACAGAAATACCTGAAGTTGAGTCTGTCAAGTATTTGGGTATTATTATCGATAGACATCTACGTTGGGACATACACACTGATTTTATTGCACGAAAGCTTAGAGGTTTAATTGGTAAGTTTAGATATTTGTGCCAATTCTTGGACATACATCACCTAAAAGCAGTCTACTATGCATTAATCCAATCTCAGCTGACTTTTGGAATTCTTGGATAGGGAGGAGTACTGGACTGCCACCTAGAAAAAATAAACGTATTACAAAAATGGATACTAAGAATAATTTACAATAAAAACATTACCTTTTCCAGTGAGGATCTCTTTCTTCTGAGCAAAGTATTCGATATTAGACAGTTATATTGCCAAAAAGCTATAGTAAATATACAAACAGGCAAAATTAAGCTAAAACCCATTGAACATAATTATGCCACTCGAAACAAAATCACCACTGCTAAAGTCCCGAAATGTGATAAAAACATTGGACTGCGAAGTTTATTTTACTGAGGTCCAAAATTATATAATCACCTACCTCCTCTATTGAAGTCAACTGAGAAGTAACTGAGCATAGTAGATTATTATAGATTATATATTAGGGACTTTCGTGCTACAAGCCTCTACACCGCGACCTTTTCAAATCTATTGTGTTTGTCCTCGATATCATTTAGATTTCTTTGTCTAGCCTTGTCTTCTTTACGAGACTCCACAGGCTAGTTTTTAGAACTCCCATGAATCTGGGACCTCTTGGTTTATCTTCTCCCAGTGTTAGAAACCTTTGCCTTGACAAGCCCTCGCAGTGGCATAGTATGTGTACTGATGTTTCCTCTTCTTCCTGACAGAACCTGCATAGCATTTCTTCTGCCAGGCCTATTGTACTCATATGTTTGTTGAGCCTACAGTGCCCTGTGAGAATTCCTACTACTATTCTAGTAGTGTTCCTCTTCTGGCTTAGTACGTAGTCTGTGAATGTTGGCTGCGGTTGTTTGATAAACTCTTTGGCCTGTCTCATCCCTGGTGCATTGTTCCACCATTCTTGAGACTTCTGTTGAATCCATGATTTGGTGTTTGTTTTTAGTACAGCTTTTGCTATACCGCAATACGGTTCTGGGCCATTCAGGGCCTTACTTGCTCCTTCTCGGGCTAGTGTATCGACCTCTTCATTGCCTCTATAACCTGTGTGTGCTGGTACCCAGGCTAGTGTCAGTCTGTTCTGACTGACCAGCTCTTTTATGGCTTCTATGCAGTCCCAAACAAGTTTTGAGGTAACTTGCATTGAGTTGGTTGCTTTTATCGCAGCTTGGCTATCTGAGTATATGGCAATGTTTTTTCGTCAAAAATCGTGCCTTATTAGCTCTTGTGCACAATGGTGTATTGCAACGATTTCCGCTTGAAATATCGTCGCATGTTTGCCCAAGCTCAGTGAGATTTTCATCTTCGGCTTGGTTCCGTAAATGCCGGCTCCTGCACCTTCATCCGTTTTGGAGCCTTCCGTGTAGACAGCGATTGATTGATGGGAGGCCCCTTCTTCCACGCATCCCTGTCCGTTATACTTGTCTTGAAAGTTTTGTCAAAGCTATATCTGGGAAGAATGCTATCTGATGGCATTCTTGTAACCGGGTCGTTATCCAACTTTTCATATAGCTTGTTGTAGTCTCTCCCGTGCATATTGCTAATGGGTGCTTGTCCTCTAAGTAACCTGCTCGTGACAGACCTGGCTTCGGCTTGGATGTATATGTGTAGTGGAGGTAGGTTGAGCAAGACCTCTAAGGCGGCTGTTGGGGTAGTTCTCATGGCCCCGGTGGCACTCAGACATGCTTGTCTTTGTAGTCCTCCAAGCCGTCGAACCACTCCTGCCTGCTTGGTCTTTGGCCACCATACCACCGACCCATACGTAATCATGGGTCTGATAACTCTGGCGTAAAGCCATGTAGTCATTTTTGGTTGTAGCCCCCAATTTTTCCCGCACATTCTCCTGCACAGATTGAAGGCTACAGTACTTTTTTCTATGGTTTTTTGTAGGTGTTGATTCCAGGTCAACTTATGGTCGAAGATGACTCCTAAGTATTTTGCCTCTTGGGCAAATGGAATTTCTATCCCGTTCAGTACCGGTGACCTAAGTCCTTCCAGTACTTTTTTTCGTGTGAATGTGACAATTGTGGTTTTATGAGGGTTTACTGTCAGCTCCTCCTCCTTACACCACCTGTCGACTATATCTAGGGCTGACTGTGTAAGCTCCGTTACTGTCCTTGCAAATTTGCCTTTTGCAATAATTGCAAGGTCATCGGCATATCCTAGGCAATGAAAGCCTCTGGAAACTAGCTTTTCAATTAATTCATCAATTAGGATGTCCCAAAGTAGGGGCGATAGCACCCCTCCCTGCGGACATCCCTTGTTTGCTCTAGCTGTCAGTGTTGTTCCGCCAATTTCTGATATAATGACCCTGTTCTTCAAATTGGCGTTTATCCACTGGCACAGTAGGGGATGTACCCCTTTTTTCGCTAGGGCATTTGCTATGGACTCGGTGGATGCATTATTGAAGGCACCCTCGATGTCTATAAATGTTGTCATGGCTATCTCTTTGTCTTCCAAGGACTTCGTTAGTAGCCTGTTGAGGTCGTCCAGTGCTAAGTCCGTTGACTTGCCTGGTTGATACGCATACTGGCGTTCGTTGAGCGGGTTTATTTGTAATACCTCGTCTCTTATGTATCTATCTATCAGCCTTTCCAACGTTTTAAGTGGAAAGGTCATTAGACTTATGGGACGATATGCCTTGGGATGTCGCCTATTCTCCCTACGTTTGGGAGATATATGACTCTCACCAAGAGCCACATCGTAGGTATATGCCGTAATGCTATGCAAGCCTTAAATATACGGCACAGGTGTGGAATAAGTATTTCCTGTCCCTTTTGGAGAAATATGGGGTATATTCCATCTACTCCAGGGGACTTGTATGGTTTGAATTTGCTGATAGCCCACCTGATTCTATTTGGTCTTGAGCATAGTAAACAATAGCTGTACTTCAGTAAATCTTGATTTGTTGAACATATTCCGATTAAAACAAAAATACCCCGATTGCGTAAAAATATATCGATTGTGATATCAATATAATGCCAGAAATGGCTTTGATCCTCAACTTCTATCCAATCTCAGTCAGTATTGGCCAACAACAATCGAATAGTTATATACTGTTATTTATAGTTATATTTATATTATCCATTATTATAAGTACCTAGTGTAGTTTTTATTATTATATATATATATATATGTGTGTAAACTTCCCCTCACGCACAAGCAATCCCTTGCTTCTGTGAGTATGTATGTTAATTTACACGTTTTATTTTTTCTCTTGTATCTTGATACTTATTAAATAAACATTATTATTATTATTCTGCTAATACTTGAAAATATGAATTTGAATAAATCATTAACAGATTAATTCATCCATAAGTTTGTAAGAAACATGTACTGTTGAATGCTCTTGTTCAATCAACTCAGAAAAAATGGGTTACACGGGGGCATCAACTCTCCAACAGATCTATTTATAAAGATGTTGAAATCGCGTTGAGTTCTTTGATACGTTTTTATTTGTATTGCTAATCTCAAATTTGTTTTCTTAAAAAGTGTGTCACAAATAAAAATGCATATTTTTTATTTGGTTTTCGCAACGCATTTTTTATCTCCAGACAGAGCAAACAAAACCCGTGATGCATATATATGGGAGGTTATACTTGTAATCCATGTTTTTTCGCAAAAACAATAACCCATCGAGTGTTGTATTTGTCTAAAGAAGATTAGATTGAATGTTATTTGGAACATGGATGCAATAATTATTTCATATTGATAATTAAAATGTCAGTAGCGTATCATAGTAGGGGAGTGCGGGGGAATTTTACGCGGTGGGTAATTGTACGCAGAGTCGATTCAAATGTAACCGCTCTTGCTGAGATGAATGGAATCAGACACAATTTTCGTAGAGAGACTGAACTTGCTGGAAGAGACTGGGTAAGTCTGTTCTTAAAAAGAAACCAAGAAGTAAGTTTGAGAAAACCGGAGGGCACAAGTATCAATCAAATAATCGGATTCAATAAAACCGAGGTCAAGCGATTTCATTCCAACGTTGCTTCTGTGTTAGATAAATTTCAATTTCAGCCAGATCGGATGTACGTTGATGAGACTGGTATAACAACGGTACAAAGACCGTCAAGAATTTTGGGTCCGAAGGGACAGAAACAAGTAGGTCCTACGATTTCTTTGGAAAGAGGAAAGACCGTTATAATTTTAGTTCGAAAATATGAATAGGAAATTCATAAAATCTATTGTGGAATCATCTGCGACTGAAAGACAAACTTTAGTCGCTATTTTCCATCGTTCAAGATAACCTCTAAGAGCTTGGCAAAGCGAAATAGATTTTTTGTCGACAAAAATGTATTGGGGATTAAATGCGAGAGAAGCGAACCTTGCTTCAATGAAATGAACGATTTCTGTGAGTGATATTTTTTTTAATAACATTCTCCTTATCTAATTTATTTAATGATTTTTTCAAGAAAAACTAGAAAGAATTAAAAAAGTCAGCTATCTGAATGTAAATGCAAATTTTCACTTTCAGATTTTTTCTTTGCTTTTCAGTTAGAGTCTTTTCACAATATCTATCAGATGTAGTTCAATGTCCAGCGTGGCTTGTGCCGGGGAAGTAGTTGTTTTCTGTTAAATATTACAAACAAATCACATTTTTCATTTTTCAATTTTCATGGAGAATGTTCCCCTTTTCAACATGAATACCTCCCAAGAGGTTATCTTGAACGATTGAAAATAGCGACTAAAGTTAAGTTTGTCTTTCAGTCGCAGATGATTCCACAATAGATTTTATGAATTTCCTATTCATATTTTCGAACTAAAATCAAAATGCTCATGACAGGTCTATGTCAAAAAATAATTTTTAAAGTGTCACCGCAGAAGAAATGTTTCTCTCATATCCATTCCTGATGTGTATGCTTCTGAAGAGCCTGTTTTATTCCAATCCTATATCAATCCTCCTGAAGAGCTTGGCAAAGCGAAATAGATTTTTGTCGACCAAAATGTATTGGGGATTAAATGCGAGAGAAGCGAACCTGGCTTCAATGAAATGAACGATTTCTGTGAGTGATATTTTTTTTTAATAACATTCTCCTTATCTAATTTATTAAACTAGAAAGAATTAAAAAAGTCAGCTATCTGAATGTAAATGCAAATTTTCACTTTCAGATTTTTTCTTTCCTTTTCAGTTAGAGTCTTTTCACAATATCTATCAGATGTAGTTCAATGTCCAGCGTGGCTTGTGCCGGGGAAGTAGTTGTTTTCTGTTAGATATTACAAACAAATCACATTTTTCATTTTTCAATTTTCATGGAAATCAGAACGTTACTGACACCGAGCTACTAAAAGATCAGGTTTCTTTTTCTGATTTATTGCCAATACCAAAGGCCCACATGATCTCAAAAAAAACTAGGAAGTGTACAAAAAAACGATCTGAATCCTCACATCCACACCGATGAAGGAAATTCTTGAAGAATCTGACTTGAAGAGAGAAACAAGAAGTTGCTGTCGACAAAAAGATAAGGAAACCAAAAGGAAAAGAGAATGTTTCGCAGAAAAGAAAAAAATTACCTCCTGTTAAAAAGATTAAATTTCAAGATAGTGAAACGGAGGAATCGGAATAAGACGAGAAAGATATATGTGATGATGATGAACTGGACGATGTTGATCCTACTAGCACAGAGAATATCTGCCTAGTTTTTGGCGAATTCGGGAAAGATAGAGAACGGTGGTATCAATGTGTGTCTTGTTTGGATTGGGCGCATACCGATTGCACTGCGAGAGAAGATTATAAGCAATATGAATGTGACATATGCAAGAAATAAATAGTTTGAATCATAATGTTCTCTTTTCTCAATAAAAAATCAAAGCTGTCAAGTTTTTCAATTTGCGCAAAATTACCCGGTACCCCGCATGGATGGGTAATTTTACGCACCGACACCGACCCAAAAGCTAAAATTAGTAATTTCAGAATGTTTATTTACGTTTTGACTATAATGTGGTATACAGGTTTAAGATGCCCCTGCAACTGTTAACTGTATCAATTTGAACAGTTTCAATCACTTCGTTAACAACAATACAGATGGTTTATGGTTTATGTGCGTAGAATTCCCCACCACCTACCCCTACAATTTAATTAAAAAAAAATGTAATGATGCCTGAAAATATTTTTTGTGAAATCAGAAAAGGATTCGCAAAGATAATGGCGGATATGTTAAAACCCGTTATTTTTGAATAGGTAGACCTCCTTTTAGATTCATATCGAAAAAGCACCTTGTCACTTTCATGGCTGAACATCGTATACAAAAAAGAAGGCATTCGATCTTGAATCTCCTTAACAAAATCCCGGGCAGATAGTTCTGCTTGAGAATTTTCGGTTTCTTCAGTGTCAAGTCAGGTGAATACTATTGTGCTTGAGCCCAGTGGCAAAGCCAGGATTTCAGTTTGGGGGGGTTTACCATACAATTCATCAGTTACCAGAGCTTTTTTTGTTTCGTCATCTGAGTGTTATGAATAACAGAAGTAATTTAGTGGCTTGGGAGGGGGGGTGCAGCCCCAAAGCCCCCTTCCCTTGGATGCGCCAATGTTTGAGCCTAGTTGCCTCCAACGTTGGTTTTCGAATATTTCCAACGCAGTTACAAGTTTTTCATGATTATTTCATATGACAGTGGGTGCATGAATTATAGGTTAGGAAGTACTTACATCGAAGATAACAAATGCAAAATATCCCAAGTGCACACCCATATTGATACAATATTGTGAAAATATTGGTACAATATTATGAAAATATTGGCAAAATGTTCAAATAATAATATTGGCGAGAAAAAAAATATGAACATTCGGCGATATTGGTCCAATATTTAAAAAATAATATTGGTCTAATATTCTCGAAGCAATATGGGCCTCAAAATGTTAGGCGATATAGTACAACATCGCAACTTGTTAACGCATTGTGAGAAGCCTAATTTAATATATGTTACTATGATTCAGTGGTTGTTCCATATGTGGGGCCACCTAGCGGTTTCTTACCCAAGTTTGATCATGATTCATTTCAATATTGTTTATTGAATATTCGGCCATTATTCAAATTTCAATCCTAGTGATAAATGTATTTTGTAATATTGTATCAATATTGTCTTTCAAATATTGGTGTAAGGTTTTGGTAACAATCTCAATCAATATAGGTTAAAATATGATTTTTCGAATATGGATTAAATAATATTCCACCAATGTGCTATCAAACTTGGATATACAATATTGTTTTTTATCTCTAAAATCGATATGAGAGTAATATTGAAATCGCAGTATTGGAGCTAGATGCTGGAAACAATATGTAGGCAATATCGCTCTATCGATATTGGTGAAAATTATTGAACCAATATTGACCCAATATTTCATTAAACAATATACATTCAGGTTGAGCCAATATTCCACCTATATTTTTAATGAAATATTGTTTTTCCAATATGAACCCATATTGGTTCAATATTATTTTTACATTTACAATATATCCATATTGGCCCAATAAGAAAACAAGATTCAGCCAACATGAGGTGTTACCTGTGATTTTTGATTTTGAGTAGGGTCCAGCCGAGTAACAAGAGAAAAAAAATATTTTGATAAATTTTAGCTTTCTTCTATATTCCTTCCGTTGAGATATGTTGTTCAGAAAGTGATCAGTTATCATCTGACAAAGCGCAAGGAAATTTTGTTGGGGCCGGGACTGGAAATTTTTTTTTTCTCCCGAAAAGGTCAAAAATTAGCCGGTCTCATATATTCTCACTTTTTCGTTCATTCGTTTTAATTTGGCCCTTAGATAGGTGAAATCGAGGTGCAGGGCAGGTTCAGGGCAGGTGCAGGGCAGGTGCAGGGCAGGTGCAGGGCAGGTTCAGGGCCGGATTACAGGGGGGGGGCAAAAGGGGCGATCGAAAAACTCGCAGGACCGACTATGTTGAAAAATTGGAAAAATGGACTTGGAATGATAATTGAGCTCTGAAACTTTCGGTAGCACTTGTTCAGGAACCAAGGAAAGCAACCCCCTAAGTAAAAGAGTTTTGGTCCAGTTTTCAACCCCTACCACCCCTTTCAATTATGGCCCTCTTTATGACTATTTCCTCGACTTTGTAGGATCTGAAAAACAAAAACTTCTGTGTTTGTAAATATTTGAAAACGAAAAAAAAAGGTATATATTCCCACGTTAAGCTTGAGCGTCATAGATTCTACTCTTGAGATTTCAGAATTATTGTGAATAGCGTATTCCAAAAGTACTTCCATAACAACTCGTTATTTTCAGCCATATTCCTTAACAATAATATGCAAAGTACGCCTATTCATGTACACTTAGCAGCTGGGGTCTCATGACTTCACAAATGCATTAAAAAATATATATTGGCAACTTCGGCAGGTGTCACCTGATGTTGTTACATAAATTCGCCATTGTAATGAATTCAAAACGAATTAACTGCGTCGCTAAATGCCCCAGCCGAAATGCAATTCGAATAACCGAAATTGTTCACTTAAGGAAGTGCGGGCAATGCCGGCAATGACGGCACTATCATGGGGCACTGGGACACATAGGCAAAAGTCTATCCTAGTTAAAATTATCAAATCTATTTTCAATATCCTATTTCGTTTCTACAGAAAATAGATGTAAAACTGCTAATGGCGAAAAAATGCATTGTATTCTAGAAGTTTATATCGTGGAAATAACAAACTTTTCGTAGGAATCCATGAATATGGTGGTAGGTATATAGAAACAGGATTATTTGATCTTTACAAATAATCATTATACAATTTTCAGGGGTAATATAAGAAGTGGTATGATTATTACCGATAATTTTTTGGAATATTAAAAAATTGCAATCCCAAAACTCCGTCATCTATTTACCAATCACAATTAGGCCAGGGTCGTGAAGGTATCGAGGGGAGATTTGAAGGGTGAAAAACGGTTCATCACGATTTCAGGCAAAACTACGAGTCCTATGAAAAAAAAATTAAATTGCGAAGATGTAGGTAATGAAAAGATTAACAACTTTTTTATCAACACTTTTTCCACATGACCTCAAAATGTATGCAAAAAATCCGATAAACCGACATTTTAATTTGTTATTTTTAACTCCCACGAAAATTTTTTGTTCCTTACGAACACACTGTAATTTTCTGGATTCAAAATATTCATTGTTACCCTTATTTTGATTTAATATCGAAAACGCACCCTAATTTCCAATCGAAAATTTTCCCGTTTTGAAAAAATCGGTGTCCTTTTAAAATAATAATGATTATATTGCCAATAACAAAGAAATTAATGATCTTGATATGGTTGAACAGGTTGACAGACAAGCGACAAGACAACACACAAGACTTGAATACAGTGGCGTTATAAAAGATAGAAGGGGACGCTTTCAGAGTTCCAGTCGATCCTCGTATCGAAATGCTGATGCGATGACACGTGCGACTCTGTGGAGGAGTTGGATATGACGAATAATTTGCAACCGCCAAATCCTTTTAGTTAACAGTTAACATATTTACGTTTTCTGGAAATTATTATGTTGGTGACTATAAAGTTCCCGTCGCTTACAGAGTCATTAGTTTTGTCCAAATGATGTCATATTTTTATCCCAAACAAACCCAAATCTAACAAACATTTATTTATATTCAACGAATAATTATCAAAAAATTAATTTTTTTAAAATTGATTAATAAGAAATATGCTGAATATAAATTTTTTATTTTGCAGGCCAAGTAATGCGTTTCAATGTCAAAAAATCAGCAGGTAGCGAATATTTTGATGTATGTTAATACTTATTTCTGAAATAACTGTGTTATGTTTAACGAGGTTGTTTGAATACTAAACAAAATTGCTAATATTAACCTAACTGCGTTTGAACAAATTGATTTATTATCTGCAAAAAAAACCTTTTTATCGGTGTACTTCCTGCTTTCGCAAAAATCGCTTCTGAAGTGATTTCTTCATGTTACACAAATAGATATATGTTGAGAGATTTTTAAATGAGTTATTATTAATGGCTTCAAGAGCGGATTTAGAGTCTGACATCCAGTCTAGGGCACTTTCTATAGCTAAAATCTCGGCTATGAAAATGGAAGAGAATTCTGGTATTTTATATTGAATTTTAATTTTGTATTCTGGGGGGGAAGCTATTCTCGAGCGCGAGAGAAAGGAGATCTCCCCGGCGAAAATACTCCCTAAACTTTCTCTCGGCAAATTAGGTAAGCATTTTCAAGCTATGGGAAAAGTCAGGGAAAGGAAAATACCGAGAGAAAATATTTTGAGGCGTTGCCAAATGTTCAGGAATTAGAAATGTATCAATTTGATCATCATTACCTAAAGATCATATATCACTAACAGTGAGGATATATTTATGGTTATGTAAAGGTCGAATTTTTTGTCTGTCATTTTGGTGCTTGAATTTGTGAAATATCAGGTAGACAAAAAGAAGGACGCATTTTGTATAAAAAATCGTGTTTGACCTATGTTTGCCGAACTGTAAGTAGTGCCAGTAGAACCGTGATTGTTGTAACTATGAAAACATATGAATATGGCATAAGCAAAACACTGATTTCAAAATACCATGGGCTAGAAAGACCAAGCTATCGAAGTTTTTTACCGACAAAATATAAGACGCAAATGGCCTATGCTAATTTTTATAATATAGTTTCAATAATGAAAACCCCGGTTTTCTCCCCAGCAAAATCGCATTGTGCAATTTTTTAAACAAGAAATAGTGAAAAAAATCACAACTTTTTTGTTTTTTGGCAAATATCCCCAAAACTATTCAAGGAATCGTTTTACAGTCAAGGGAACTTTTGTAGAGAATTATTAAAGTTACAAAATCGTTTTTTGTACGACCGGATTTCCGTCCAAGAAAATCTGGGAAACCTTCAAAAAAGAGACCATTTTTCAAAAATTCACAATTTTTATAAATCTGGACGAACAATATTTCGGAAATTGATAGATTATGTGAACGGCATGTGGAAGTACAGATTGAACACTACAATTTGTCTATTTTGGATTTTCATCTGAGAGGTGGAAAATGTGTTAAAAATGCCACTGAAAGGTTGTCCTAAACGCTTGAAAGTGTATTCATGGCATAGTCGAGTAGCAGTAGTGTGGGAACTATCGAGGAGAGGGGAGTATAACCGCGCGGCGATTTGAACAATGTAATTCCCCCTCTACCGCTCCTCGATTCTGCCACAAACACACTTTCAAGCGTTTGAAGACTTTCAGTGAATTTCCAGCATATTTCCCACCTCTTAGGTGAAAATCCAAACTGTACAAATTATAGATATTGATACCAAATAAACCCAAAATATTGGTTATTGTGCGGAAATAATTAGTAGTTCAAACATTGAGGTGGTAAAAGGATGCCCAATGTAATACTGAGTGAGTTTACCAACCGAATATTGCATGAATATATTTCTATGTAGATAACCCCTAAAAACAATCATAAAGCGACCTTTGGACTCCTGGATTCACCACATTCCGTTAAAACGGTACCATACATTGTTGACAGGTCTGAAAAAATCTACCAGATCACCAATAAAAGGAATGGATGAGGAAATTAAGCAAGTGTTCAAAACTCTTTGTGAACAGAATAAAGAGATACGAGACGATATAAAATCATTCAAAGAAGAACTGCTTTCATCGAAAGCTAAAATCAAAGAGTTGGAAGAAAAAGTAAACCTACTGGAAGAAAACAACGAAAACCTGAAGAGAAGTATAGAAAACCGTAATAGGAAAACAAAAGAAAACAATCTAATCATACACGGAGTCCAGGAGAAGGAAGACACAGACTTGCTGGAAGAGCTAATCAATATTTTTAAAGAAAAACTTGACGTTTCCTTGTACGAGTGGGAAATAAGCAACGTATACCGACTAGGAAAAAGTAATACGGATAAAATACGGCCGATCCTCATACAACTAACACGATATCTAAAAAAACAGGAAATACTGAGTAAATGCAACAAATTGAAAGGAACTAGCATAACCATTAATCACGACCTAACCCCGCAAGAGAGAGAAGAAAAACAAGTACTGTACAAACACTATAAAAAAGCAAAAGGAAAAAATTACCAAGCGAAACTCTACAAAAACAAACTAGTGATTAATGGTGACACTTATACTTACAATAACCTGAAGAACAAGGAAACTATCATCCAGACAGAGGAAGAGATTGAGCAGAAAGCTCAGGAGGAAGAAATACCTGATACGAGAGTTGCACAAAGAGTCCCACCGGCACACCAAGGAACTACAGTAGCTTACACAACCAGACAACAAGGAAAATCCAGACAAAGGATTGGCGCAGGAGATACTTCTACTCCACCAAGCAAGAAAATAAAAAAATAAATTGTTTTAAAATATATTTTAATAACTACAACATAATCTCTAATTTCATCAATACTAATTTTCCAATACAAATTTACCTATACAATTTTATATATACAAATTTATCTATACAATTTTATCCATACAAATTTATCTATTCCATTTTATCTTTTTGAATTTAAATTCACACCCGACGGTCCTTAATCTCAAGTTTTGTATTTCAACATAAAATCATCTGTCAAGCAATTTATTAAGTATCCTGAGATTGTACAACATACAGTCTCCTTCTCTCTCTATATGCATGTATAAAAATGTGGGAAAATGAAATTATACATATTAGTGTACTTTTGTATATATTATTATTATTAGCTACTAATTCATTAGTCTACTCCATAAATAATATCAATCAAAATGAATCAATATCTCCGAGACTTTCGGGTTGAAACGATAGAAACTCAAATTATTGATAATATACCACAACTGACAAAACTGGAAAATACAAACTTAGACATTAAAATACTACACACCAATATAAGAAGCGTGAAAAAAAATTTAGATCACATGAAAATATTGCTTCAAGAATCTAAACATATTTTTGACATAGTGGTTTTGTCTGAGACTTGGCAGGTTAGAGATACAGACCTATATAACCTCAATGGATACAATCTCATTTATAATGGCGGTACTATAAATCAAAATGACGGGGTAATGATCTTTATAAAAAATTATATATTTTATACCTACGATATAGTACAACTCACAAATGGAATCAGATTAATACAACTTGAAATCAAACTTCACAATAAAAATATAACATTAACATCTTTTTACAGACCACCATCAACGTCTACAAAGGCATTTATTGAAAGTCTATCAGAATACCTGGAACATTGTGAAGAAAAAAATATAAACACACATATTCTTTTAGGAGACATAAACATCAATATAATGGGAAACGATGACATCACAAACAACTACTTGGGTATCCTAAATGCTCAGGGATTTATATCCTACATCAACTCTATCACCAGATTCATCTCCAGTACTTGTATTGATCACTGCTTCGTGAAAAATACTTCAAATAGTTGCTTTAAATTCAATCCATTCATCCTCGAAACCGATATTACGGACCACTATTCGATTATATAACAAATTATCACACCTGAAACTAAAACTGAATTACATAAAAATTCAAGATTTAAAAAATTCATAGACAATCAAAAACTAAAACATAACATCACTGGTGAGAACTGGTTAGAAGTCTACACAACGGGTGATATTGAAGTTGCCACTGAAATATTCATTGAAAAAGTGAACAAAATCGTGGAACTGAGCACAAATACTGTGAAAATCAGACGACGAGATATCAAAAGAAATCCGTGGGTTACTGATGGTATTCTCAAGTCAATCCATAAAAAACGAGAATTATATAAAAGAATGAAGGAGAACTCAATTGAAGTGAACCAAACAAATTACAATCAATATAAAAA
Source organism: Chrysolina haemoptera (assembly GCA_958298965.1). NCBI lineage: Eukaryota > Metazoa > Arthropoda > Insecta > Coleoptera > Chrysomelidae > Chrysolina > Chrysolina haemoptera. Next base: position 18,657,364 of record OY282593.1, on the reverse strand, counting down.
CAAACTACAAAAAGTAATGGATCAATCTAAAATAAACTATTATAATATAAAAATTGATTCAAATAAAGGAGACTCCTCAAAGTTATGGAAAACAATAAACGAAATTACAAACAACAGAAAAAATACAGAAGAAATAAGACAAATCCAATTAGATGATGGTAAAAAAACTCATGATCCCCAACAAATTGCCAATGAATTTGTCGGATACTTCACGAAAGTTGGTCCAAACCTGGCAAATGATATTCTCAAAAGGCCAAATTATAGTAAAAACTATCTGAACAATAGAAAAATAAATTCCTTTTTCCTAGAAGAAACCAACGAACCAGAAGTCGAGCGAACCATCATGAACCTAAAAAACAAAAAGTGCCCCGGAATCGACAACCTCCGAGCAGAAACTATCAACTTAATAGCAAAAGAACTAGCAAAACCATTAACTTACCTGATAAACTGGTCCTTTAGTAGTGGAATATGTCCAAACCCCTTTAAAATTGCTATTATTTCACCAATATTTAAATCTGGAAATAAAACTAAATTGGAGAACTACCGTCCAATATCGGTAATTACAAATTTCGCAAAAATCTTTGAGACTATCCTAAAATCGCGGATCAGTGCATACCTAAATAAAAATAATATTTTATCCAAAAATCAATACGGTTTTCAACAGGCCAAATCAACTGTAGACGCCATATCAGTTCTCACGAATCAAATTAGTGAATACGTAGATAAAAAAGTACCATCCCTTTGTGTATTTGTAGATTTGAAAAAAGCTTTTGACACTGTGAGTCACGTTCAACTGTTAGAAGTACTGGACAGCATCGGATTCAGAGGTCTACCGTACTCACTACTGTGCAGTTATCTGAATCAAAGAAAACAATGCGTGAAAATCAGAGACGCGAAGAGTGACTTTCACACTGTTGAGTACGGCGTACCTCAGGGAACCGTTTTGGGTCCGCTACTCTTTAACATATACCTGAACGATATTTTCTCACTGAATGTGGAAGGTGATATAATCAGTTTCGCTGACGACACTGCAATTTTTATTCAATCGGAATCATGGAATTCTCTGAAACAAAAAGCTGAAAAAAATTTCAAAACGATAATTAAGTGGTTCGAAAGTAAATTACTGAGTATAAATATAACCAAAACATTTTACATTACCTTCACTTCGTACGCCAATAATCTACCACATTTCAAATCCCTATCAATAAAATACGATGACGTAGAACTTTCGGTTTCATCAGTAGATAAATTGAAATATCTTGGTATATACATTGACGCTCATCTAAAATGGGATGCACATATTGATTACTTAGTCAAAAAACTACGATTCGTTACATACAGGTTAAAATTCATGAGACCATATCTACAAACAGCCCAGATGCGAATGCTATACTATACATTGTTCGAAACTCACCTTACATACGGAATAGTTGCTTGGGGAGCAGCAAACACAACTTTTCTAAAACACCTAGAACAAGTACAAAAATCAGCATTGAAAATAATCCACCTCAGAAAAAGAACTTACCGATTCATTATATAAAGAAACATCAATTCTAGACGTGAGACAACTCTACTTTCTCAAAACTATAATAAGACAACATATGAATAGACATGAATTAAGAGAAAAAGAACACCAATATGAAACTCGACACAAAGATAATTCATATGTTCCAAATTCAAGGAAAAACATCTTCCAAAGATCTTACTCATACCTAGCTCCTCGACTAAATAATCTCGTCCCACATCATATAAAAAATATCAGGAGTAACAATTCATTCAAAAAGGAACTCAAAACCTGGATCTCGAGCTTGCCAAGGCTACAGATACACCAATACGTTGACATGAAAAATGTTTACTACCACAGTGACATGCACAGAAACTGATTCACATCTTCACTTGAAAGTTAGAAGATATAATAATTTGTCATGTCTAATATTTATAAAACGGCCTACCTTTATTATTTAGTTACCCTATTTATGTTTAATTTTAGTGAAATTGTAATTAGCACTTAAATTGTGAAGAACCCACGCACAGGTATATCCTTCTGTGGGAATTCTATATTTATTCTGTAATTGCCTAGTATAAATTGTGTCATTGAACTTTTGTGAATAAATATTATTATTATTATTATTATTATTATCTCCTTCCACATACCTTCGACACAATTTGAATATGACGATTTCCCTTAAATCGGCACATCTTGCAAGATGTGCTCTTAAATTTTGTATAGCGCGATTCTACACTGAGAGAAATCTGGAGAACATATTGGTATATTCAAGAAATTATGATAAAAATTACAATATTTTTTAGTAACTCTAATAACTTGGATAGTAAGTAGTAAAATAACAATAAATTACTGAAATATTTTATGGTTAACGATAGTATTAATTATTGTTGTCACATATAGTACCAGAAATTATTGTAAATATCACTATACATTTTTCTCCGTGTACAAAAACTACAAACCGGACGAAACATCTTGCATTTCCATAATATTGTGTGTTCCAGCTTCAGATGTGTACAAGTTATGAATTTTTGAAAAATGGTTTCGTTTTCGAGGTTTTCCTGGATTTTCTCAGTGGAAAATGTACCGATCCTGTCGCTCAAAAAACTGGTAGTAGGTTTTATAATTCTCTACAAAAGTTTCACTGACTGTAAAACGATTCCTCCAATACTTTTTGGGATATTTGGAAGACACCAAAAAAGTTGTAATTTTTTTCAATATTTCTTGTTTAAAAAATTCCACAAAGCAATTTAGCTGGGGCGAACACCGAGGTTTCCATTTACGATCTATCTCATAAAAAATAGTATAGGCCATTTGCGCCTTTAATTTTGTGTGAAAAGAGCCTCTCATTTTTATCTACAGCTTGGTCTAAAAAGTGGTGCGTTCGAAAAATCCTGTTTTCATTGTTTTTATTGTTTTTATTGGTTTGAAATGAGAAAATGACGGCATTTGATTGGATTGTATAGATAATATGAGGAAAATTGTCCTCCTCGGCAAGAAAACGTTTTTCTTGTCGTGGTGACGATTGGGCAGAAAACAACGTTCCTGCAGTTTCCTGCAAACCGCTACAACACGATACGACGTCACAAAAGTCCCGCTACCTTTTTAGCTAATTCGACTGGGTCATGAAGTGAAGATAGCGTATTTATCACTCAAACCGAGTCATGCGATTCTTTCTGAATTTATTCAGACGTATTAGTCTAGGTCAGTGACCCTCTAGAGCAGTTGGCCCAATCAATATGCGGTCCGAACGCTTCAAAATCGCTTCTAAAACTTGGATGGGAGAGTGCAGGGAGCCACGAAAGTAGGAAGCGAAAAATTCCGTGATGAATATTGGCTTTTGAGAATAGTTACCGATACATAAGTCTAATCGAACTAATCGAACGATGGAGAACTGGACATAGAATAAAAATATAGCAGGAGATTTAATAGTTGTTTTACTAGGCATAAAAGCACAAGATTTAAATTTGCTTTTCTGCCGTGTGAAACATATAATTTTTTCTTCAAATTTGTTCCAATTCCACGCAAAATCGACTTTTTCATATTTAAATTGCGTTTCATTATCAATATCCAAATAACTAAATTATTTCATCAAGGGTAACTGGGCCCTGCGTTACTATGTTTACCGCTGATGACGTTTGTTGAATTTGTTTATTTACTGTTTACTTTGTCATTGTCAATTTTGAAAAGTTGTCATGTTAGAAATGGATTTACTGCAAAGTGAGGATGAATTGGTGCAATTAACACCACCTGAGATAAGAGACCAGGCGCGAGATGTGGAATTTAACCTTTTACCGGAAAAATCAAGAACTGTATATGAACTCACATACAGCAGATTCATGGAATATAGACAAAAGAAAAATATAGGATCTTTCTCTGAAAATGTGCTGATTGTCTATTTTTCCGATCTTTCAAAGAAAATGAAGCATTCAACGTTATGGTCTACCTATCCGATGTTGAAAGCTACCCTGAACATAAAAAATAACATTGATTTGGCAAAATACCTGAAGTTACGTGCTTTTTTGAAACGCCAGTCAGACGGTTTCCATGCAAAAAAATCCCGAGTTTTTCAAAGAGAAGAAATCGAGAAATTTTTATCAGGTGCCCCAGATGAACTGTATTTGTGTACGAAGGTAGGAATATATTGAAAATGATCTATTATGGATTGAAGAACTAATTTTCAATTTATATTTTAGGTTGTACTTATTGTTGCAGTCGCTGGGGCTTGTAGATGTGATGAGCTTTTGCATATGAAAACAGATGATATAAATGATATGGGCGACAAATTGCTAATTATGATACCAAATACTAAGACCAAAAGATCAAGATCTTTTATAGTAACGGAATATTTAAGCGTTTACAGAAAATATGCAGCCTCCAGACCCTCGAATTTGAATAATCGGCGTGTCTTCTATAAGTATGCGAACGGTAAAGCACATCATCAATTCATTGGCAATCTCAAATTCGGTAAAATGCCAGAAGAAATTGCTACTTTTCTGGGACTATCCCATGCGAAAGAGTATACCGGGTACTACTTTCGCAGAACTTCGGCCACGTTGCTGGTGCATTCTGGTGGGGACATAACAATGTTGAAGCAACATGGAGGATGGAAGTCTTCCGCTGTCGCGGAGGGCTATATTGAGGACTCGCTAGCCAATAAGTCGAACATCGGCAATAAAATATTTTCTGGCGTTTCCGGAGTATCAAGTGTTGATACTAAAGTTGTTAATTTTACTGGAAAGGAGGGAAGTGGACAGAGTTCAATTGTATTAAATAATTGTTCACAATTCACCATAAATATATCTAATAAATAAAAATTTCGTGTTGTAGTTTGTAGTTTTAATGCAATAAAACCAGTTTATTATCATCAGCATCATTTTGAGTTTTCTTAATGTCATTGTCAATTTTAATAACCAGTTTGATTTAAATTATTACTTGGAAGGTTGCCTAGCAACGAACTTTTTCTGCCTAGGCAGTAAAAGTGGACTTTTTCTGCCTAGGCATCAAACGTACAACTTCTAAACCTGCCAAGTGTCATTAAAAGGCCGCTTTTATTGTCATTTGGAGAAAAAAATTATTTTATTTTAATTCGTTGTTATTTCGACCAACAGAATACCTTCATTCAACGATCAATCTAAAGGACCCCGCACACAATGAATGTAAATTGGGTCCCGTTAGATTTGGCTGAAATTTTGATATTCTCGCCACTCTGATCAAAAGTGTCTATTGGCCCAAAGTTATTCTATAGATAGTTTCAATGATATAGAGGGGGATGTGTGTGATATTGGCTATATGGGCTTGAGTCACCGTTTCTGAGTCTCTGATATTAGTACTCAGAAGGTGAAGGGTTCAATGGGTTCCAATCAATGGATGTGATGCCTATTGAGGTCAATTCAAGGTCATCTCAAGGTTATTTCAAGGTCTAACTGAAGATAGTGCTTGTGATGCCTTAAAATACATGAGTTTATAGGTTTTGGAGGTCGCTGAACTAGAATCTAGCGATTCCTCATTCTTACAAGGACATCTTAGGGTTATTTCAAGGTCAACTGAAAACACTTGTGATGAAGCACGAACACGCAAGGCACCTCGACCGTTGATTTTTCTCAAGTACCAATATCGAAATCGATAGACGACCACAGTCCTTGTTGAAAGCAAGTGTATTGTGTGTTGTCTAGATGCCAATCTCGACTAGTGCTAGCTTGGAGTGCACGCCGGCCACCCGAGGTGGTGCTGTAGGTTTTCCGAGTTTTCCTGCAGCTGAAAAGTGAATACGCCCCTAAAAATCAGTAAGTCGCCCCAGAGCGCTACGGCAAATAATGATAATAGCCGTCCTCTACCCGCACAGGCCATGTCTTTGGGTACACTCTACGAGTGTTTATGAGGGAGTATTATTATTATTATTATTATTATTATTATTATTATTATTATTATGGTAGTGCAGGACATCTTGTTTCTCTCTTGACAAGCTTATTGTGAACAATGCATGCGGATTTCTTTAATTTAATTTTTCATTAATTCAGATTTTTTGGTGCAGCATCTTTAACAGTCTCAATGTTGAAGGACAATCAATAATATTATCAAATGATGATGATGTGCTCGCTATGTGGGCACAAGTGCCAAGAGTTTGATTTCAGGTTTACAAGGATAATAATAATAACGATTCATCGTCCTCATCCATATCAGTCAGTCGATATTCGAAGTGCTGCCAAAATGGCCCTTGACCAGCTGCGCATCTGCTGGAAGTATTTTCTCATACCTCTAGTAAGCCTCAACATAGCCCAAAAGGTTTTGAGCGGTTTCCGGACCTGTCATAATGGGAGAAACTCAAAAATCACGGTTTTTAGGACCTTGACCTCGTTCGCGAGTCAAACTTGGCAGAAGGTATATCCTGAACCATATCTACCAAAATATAAAACCAGCAGACGGTTTCCGGATCAGTCACAAACTGACTGGTTTTCTAACGCCCCCCCCCCCCCCCCTCTCGACCTTGATCTGGAGAAATTCTAAAATTACATCCAGGCGAATTGTGGCAATACCAAGAATAATGAAAAATGGGGGAATATTCTCCATGAAAATTGAAAAATGAAAAATGTGATTTATTTGTAATATCTAAGTACTTCTAACTATTTCCCCGGCACAAGCCACGCTGGACATTGAACTACATCTGTTAGATATTGTGAAAAAACTGTAACTGAAAAGAAAAGAAAAAATCTGAGAGTGAAAATTCGCACTTTCATTCAGATAGTTGATTTTATTAATTTTCTTTAGTTTTCATTAAAATAAAAATCATTAAATGAATTAGATAGGGAGAATGTTATTAAAAAATATCACTCGCAGATATCGTTTATTTCATTGAAGCAAGGTTCGCTTTTCTCGCATTCAATCCCCAATTTTCTTTTGAAGTTTACAGCTAAAAAGGAAACCGCTGACAAGTAGAAACAGTCAACATTTGTTGCCAAAACATAAAGAAATTTCAAGAAACTTTCAGAAACAATTTGGAACATTTTCGAAAATTAACAGCAACAAAAAAGTTTCTCAATGTTCCTCCGGTGGAAATTAGCTTTAGGACATATTTTGATGGGAACTTTTCAACTCGAAATGAGGTGGGAAATCTGCATTCGGAGTTTGTCGGTCCTTTTCTGACTCAACCGGTTATTTTGATGTTATTTAGTTTTCAATTAAATCTAGCATTTTCATAAAAAATAAATAACTCGTGAAATCATATTATTATTTGTTGACTATTACAAAATTATAACGAAATAAAGGGTATTCCACAGGCTTTCTTGTGAAGCAAGTGTGATGTGAGACGTCTAGTGCTTGTTTGAAGGGCGCACCGACCACTATACCAAGTGACAATGAGACTAGGGCCATGACTATATCTCCTTCACAACCGATTTGGATGAAATTTGGTACATGGATATGAGACAAAATTTCGGATTGACACATATATGGAAACAAAATTGCCGGTTTTTCCAGAATAGCCACCAACTTCGATTTTTCAAATGGAACACCCTGTATGTTTGATATTTTTCGGATTCTACGGGTCAAATTACATACGACAGTGTTGACAAATTTTTATTTTATAAATAAAAAAAAACAAAGAATTATTTTTTTTGCCGCACAGATGGCCTTGATCAGTTTAAAATCTATTCTAATTGATATCATTAACTCATAGTAATAGTCATTTCATCGATACGATCAATAAGAAATCCTACAACAGGAATTGAAATTTTTTGAACGCATTTTCAACAAAAATATCATTTGTTTCAAATGGTACCTACCGAGGGCCATTTTGCCATTCGATTGAGAAGTTAATTACCTATACAACGGTATACATTAAGTATCACTTATGTCCGTGAAAGGCAGAGAGTCATCACAATCATCGCAGACATCTATTATTTTTTTTTAATTTTACTTTAGAGTGGTAACAATGAACTATCAAATATGTTCGACTGGAAAATCGATAGGAAAGTTAATGAAACACTGAACGTACAAATTTTCAATAGAACAGTTTCACAACCAGCGAAAAGTCATTTCATTTATCAATGACCAATAATATGTTCAAAGTGTTGCCCGTTTTCCCTAACACATAGGCTAGTTCTATTTATTGTGCACCTCATCACATTAATCAGTTCGTGAGCCAAAATTTCCTGAAATGCACGCTGAACTCTATCTCTCAAGTCTTCCAAAGCAGTAGGTCTTCTGGAGTATAATTTGGATTTGATGTTACCCCATAAAAAAGTCAATAGGGGTTAAATCGGGTAATCTAGGTGGTCATCTAATTGGACCAATTGTTCCAATCCATCTCTGTCCAAACGAATTATTCAAATATTCCCGAACAATACTAGGATTATGTGGCCCTGCACTATCCTGCTGAAAAAATACACTTTCGCTGATGTTCTCAGGTGGTTCGTTGATATTATTTTGAATATCGTTCTCTAAGAATTCTAGATATCTTTGGCTCGTCAAAGGCCCGTCGAAAAGAGTTGGTCCAATAATTCTTGTCCCTATAATTCCTACCCAGACGTTGAATCCAAATCTTTCTTGGAAACTACCTTCTCTTATCAACCTAGGATTTTCATGAGCCCAATGCCTTGTATTATTCCTGTTGAACATACCATGATTCGTAAACCTAGACCCATTTGTAAACAGTATCTTCGAGACGAAATCATTAGATGTATTTGTAGGAGCGATATCTATGTTTTTCAGTATTTTTCTGGCACTTTCCCTGTTGATCCCACATTCAATTTCCAATTTTCGTACTGAGGCTGATGGAGAAAAATTAACATATGCCAAGACACTAGTTTCCGCTAACCTAACCTAACCTAACCTAACGATGAAGTTGATGTGGTTTTGATCAGCTGGTTCTTTCCTTAGCATCATTTTCAATTTCCTGAGGTAGGTTCTAGGAGGGTGCCGTCTTAATGGATAACGAACAGCGTATACCATACTAGCATTAATCTGACATTCTCCGTATATCAGTATCATATCGATTTGTTTGTTTCGAGAATAACGATAGTTATTTGATAACACTTTTAACAATCAACAAAACGAGATGACAGGTAAAATTGTTATTTCACTTTTGATATGATATTAAACATCTATCGTTTTCCATGATTCTATGGCTACCTTTCATTTCATCACACCTAACGAATCCAATTGGGATTCGGAAGCATCGTAGTAAAAAATTAAACAGTACCAAATTTAATAAAGGATTGTTTTTTGTTTTGAATAAAAAGAAAGTGGTACATATTGTATGCCGTTTAATAGGTAATTCAATCCTCTATCGCATGGCAAAGTGGCCCTCGGTAGGTAAAATTTGAAAAAAATATTTTTTCGTTGAAAAGGAGTAAAAAAAATGTCAATTCCTGATGTAGGATTTCTTATTGATCTTATCGATAAAATAAATTACTTTGAGTTGAATGATATCAATTAGAATAGATTTTAACCCGATCAAGGCCTCCTGTGGATAAAAAAATTAATGATTTGATTCTTTTAATTTGTAAAATAAAAATTTGGCAACACTGTCATGTGTAATTTGAGCCGTAGAATCCGAAAAACATCGAACATGCAGTGTGTTCCATTCGAAAAATCAAAATTGCTGTCTATTCTGGCGAAACCGGAAGTCGGCCATTTTGTTTCCATATGTGTGCCGATCTTAAATTTTGTCTACCTATGTACCAAATTTTATCAAAATCAGTTGATAAGTAAAGGAGGTATAGGCATGGTCCTAGGTGAGAAAAGTGAATACGCCATTGAAAAGTCAGTAAGCGCCACGGCAAATAATAATAATAGCCGTCCTCTACACTTTTGGTTCACTCCATGAGTGTTTATGAACGAGTATCATCATTTTTATTATTTTCTCGAACCTGAGACCTCTTGGTCCCGGCGGGCGCTCTATCCACTGCGTTTACACCCGCTATTATCTATTATTATTATATGTCACTCAGTTTTGAGCTACCCTGTAAAATCCAAAATAATTTCTTCCTGTTGCCCTCACCAATAAACATGTATAGAAGCGGACATATTTCCGGCAATATAATTCGTTTGGGGTTCAGAGACCTTGTCGTAGGTCCCACCCTGTATTTTGGATTTGACTTCGACTAAATCTTTAGGAAACCGGAGAAACAACCCTGTAAATTGACATTAATTTCTTGATCGCTATCTTTGAACTTCATACGTTTTTTTTTTTTTTTGAAGAGATTGACAGCAATATTGCTCAATTTCCGTATACAATACAACTTGTGGATATGTTTAAAAAATTGAGAACTGCACGCGGTCGCGATTGTTTAATTTACCTCTTATCGCCTCATTTTGAGATGACGCCAATAACCTTGTTATCGGTTTTTGAGGCGACTGTTTGCTACGAAAAGTCGTTGAACCGTGATTTAGTCACATTTTTATGATTTATTGTGATCTCAATTCCATTTATCCTGCGAATGTTTCACTCTACTGATACAGCTCGACATAAAAACATTACTGCATTTGTTTGATATGACTAATTGCATTCGGGTTTCGTTCTATCCCAAGGTTACTGATTGTATTTCGTCGGTTTTGATTATTTGACTGTCTCGCGAAAATATCGGTTATCAGGTCAGTTGTTTATGTGGTCGAAATTATCAAAGTTGTATTCGATTATTTTAAGATCTGCACTGCATCTGTGCCTTTGCTTCATCTTGATTCTATTATTAATCCAGTAACGACAGACAAACTCGAGCAAAAAGTGAAGAATGAATTGTAGCACTTTGAAACTCGGCACATAACATCTCGACGTCATGTATAATTAGAAAAAAAAATTACTAAAAAATCAAGGGTGGAACCTAAAATATTTTTCATTAAAACAAATATATAATTTTTTTTGTTGTTATTTCAGAAAATATAAGACTTATCAATAAACGATTTCGATAGGTTGAGAGATAATTCAAGAATATTTTTCATGAAATACGCTCGTTTTCTCAGAAAACGTGGTGGTGACGTCACATTTCATGCTCGCGCTAACCTGCCACTGCAAGTTCAGGCAGCGCACCGTTTTCGAGTAAAATGTGCTCGAAACTCGAAAAAATGCGATTTTCTCAATTTTCTGTGCCCTCTCATTCAGTAACATAATGATATTTTCAGGATCACCTTGTCCCAAATTATTCATATATGTCTCGACTATGAATAACAAAAGATACATTCTTGAAAAAATCATTCGTGTGGATTCTTGTGACAATATATTTCCTTGCTTAACAACCAATCAGTGGATTTCAAATTTTGAAATTCAGCCAATAGAATCGGAACTACACTGAAAATATAGCTTGTCGCTGTATTTTCACGGTGATAAACCTGCTTAGTTTTTGTTTTACTATCTGTCATCTGAATGATTTAAATTATAAACGTCAAGTTTATGTGTTTTAACTAGTTATCTTTATTTATCAATATGAGCGATCGTTGGGGACAAATGTCCATTGGTATCATAGATGAGGCCGTGGAAAAGAGTATTCCGTTGAATACGTCTAGAAGTAAAGCATCAATTACCAGGTGACACAATTTTTCTTTATTTCAAATCGATATATTGTCGTCCTAAATATAATTCGTGGTATGATTAAAAACCTATAATTTTTTGGAATATCAATTCATTGGCAATCCCAATGCAAGAAAATACAACTCGTCCTGCGGACTCGTTGTATTTTCAGCTTTGGGATTGCAATTCATTGATATTCCAAAAAATTATCGGTAATAATCATACCACTTATTGAAAATTATTTGAAAATATCATTATGTTACTGAATGAGAGAGCACAGAAAATTGAGAAAATCGCATTTTTTCGAATTTCGAGCACATTTTACTCGAAAACGGTACATTTTAAAGAAAAATTTGTAAAGACATATTTTGTAGAGAATTTTATGAAGTATATTGAAGAGTCATTTGTTTTTGGAAAAAAAGGATTTTTCGATTTGCTTCGGAAAATTCTTTTACTTTTAGGTAAAATTTCCGTTTTTCCGCTACTGAAATGCTTTGTGATCATGAAAAAATATGTGCTGAACCTGTTTTGATCGACACTATGAGGAATTCGTCCACTGCGTGAGCTTCGCAGAATAAAAAAATGCCGGTTCCATGCAAGGTAAAAGTATCGGGAAATTCAGTGCCGGAAAATCCACACGAATGACTTTTTCAAAAATGTCTCTTCTGTTATTCATAGTCGAGACATATATGAATAATTTGGGAAAAGGTGATCCTGAAAATATCATTATGTTACTGAATGAGAGAGCACAGAAAATTGAGATTATCGCATTTTTTCGAATTTCGAGCACATTTTACTCGAAAACGGTACATTTTAAAGAAAAATTTGTAAAGACATATTTTGTAGAGAATTTTATGAAGTATATTGAAGAGTCATTTGTTTTTGGAAAAAAAGGATTTTTCGATTTGCTTCGGAAAATTCTTTTACTTTTAGGTAAAATTTTCCGTTTTTCCGCTACTGAAATGCTTTGTGATCATGAAAAAATATGCGCTGAACCTGTTTTGATCGACACTATGATGAATTCGTCCACTGCGTGAGCTTCGCGAATAAAAAAATGCCGGTTCCATGCAAGGTAAAAGTATCGGGAAATTCAGTGCCGGAAAATCCACACGAATGACTTTTTCAAAAATGTCTCTTCTGTTATTCATAGTCGAGACATATATGAATAATTTGGGAAAAGGTGATCCTGAAAATATCATTATGTTACTGAATGAGAGAGCACTGAAAATTGAGAAAATCACATTTTTTCGAATTTCGAGCAAGTTTTACTGGAAAACGGTGCATTTTCAAGAAAAACTCAATGATATTTTTTTTTGAAGAGAATATTATGCAAAATATTATGAAATTTTGTTTTTGGAAAAAATGAATTTTTCGATTTTCCTCGGAAAATCGTCCATAAAAATTTTCCGGATGCTTTCACGGCTTATCACCCTTGAAAATGGATTCAAAATACATAAGAATAACTTGGATGATCCCGTCGCGCTCATCGGTTACGAAAACCTCCCTGCCACCGGACTACAGCCACTCACAACCAAGTTTTTATTTCCTATTACTCAACCTCTACGCAAAAACACCCCGTCGTTCGTGAATAATTTCAGGCATTTTGTTGAAATCCTGAAAAATATCATGGTCATGCCTGAAAAGTAGTTCGTCAACCTTGATGTTTTTGGTCAAATTTTTGTTGTTGTTTTGAATGATTTTTTGCAAAAATAACAAGATAAACGTTTATTTCAAAATAGCACCTTATTCAAATTAACAAATTATTTCGATTGTAGTTTTAGTACAAATGAACAAAATTTTGTTCCGTCCAACAAAACTTACAGTTGACACCAAAAAGAAATATCTTGGTTTTATATTACTCTTGGTGTTGGATCAATAAAATGCATTTCGTTTATTTAACAATAATAACAACAAATATCAAAAAAAAAGTTTATTCATTTTCAATAATCTTCATTTTGTCGCATGAATCCAGTGATTTTGTCCACTGAATCACTTGCATATTAGAAACGAATTCCATATTTTGTTAGTACAACAATTCCATTATCTTTCATGATCAAAGTGTTTATTTGAACAGAAACACATGTATTGTTGTTTCAGCATCTTGTTCTGAATTGAATGTACAAAGTAAAGGTCTGAATGATCTCTATACCCGGAGTGCTTCTTCTACCTCCCGCAAGGTGGCGCGGCCTAAAACCCGTTCCATCGCGTAGGACCAGAGTAAGTAAATAGCCAGTCTTGTCATAACTCCCCGCTTAAAAACTAAAAATTTCCAAATATTAGTGCAGCAGAGTTGATTCTGACTGCAAAAATAATAAATAAAAATTCGTCTCAAAAATCCGAATCGGAGAGTAACTCCGAAGGAGAAATTCTAATAAGCCCCGCCCACCAGCGGTTTGGCTTCTGATTGGCCGACAAGAATGTGCGGCCAGACTATAAATATACGCCAGTTCGGCGATTTATTCAGTTGACTCTTGGCATTTAAGCTGGCGCGTTGTACGAGACTACGAGTTTTATAATCTTGGGCGAGGAATTGAGTACTTGCCTATAAGATTATTGGAAATATAGTTCTATGAATATATATTTCACCTGTGATTAGTCACCAATTATGTTCAAAGCTTGGCTTTGAACATTATACGATATTTCTTTGCACAAAAAGAAATCCGACTTTATTTTCGTGAAGAAAATATTTGGAAATTTGGTTTTTCAACGGAAAACTGGAATAAAAGGAATCTTAGGCCCGCTCTTGGTTGAAACGGAGGAATTGGCTGGTTGTACTACCCTGGAATTGGCGTTTTACTTCATGTTCCTGTCCTGAAAGAAAATAAGGGTGAAGCGAGACCTGTGCAGGCTCGTTAGGTGAATATAGGTGAAAAAGAAAAGAATATTCAAAGCTTGGCCACCACATAATGCTGTGGGGAGTCAATTAAATTAACTTACCTTCATTATTGTATACACTGGTATACTTACCAAGGATCCCTTCTGGACCTGGACATTCCTGGAAGTGGAAAAGACATTTTTATAATTTTCTTTGGACTTTGAATATTCGAGTACCGGGCAAATCCCGATGCCATACCTTTTTTTCAGCAGTCGGTGTTTGCTAGGGTAGGCAGTCTTCGAACAAAGCTCTTCTGGGCTAATAATTATAAATGAATTCGTCTATAGTACCCTGGCAGCACAGACTTTAAACTTTACAACATATAACTAAAAATAATTCTTTCGTATTCCAAAAGTACTCTGTCACTTTCCGAATTAATTTCGTTTATAAATTCAATATTTGAACTGTCGAATCTTGTTGAAAAATCCGACAGTTCCTTGTTATATAACCTCGGGAATTATCGTCTTTGCGGGATTAACTAAATAATTGGCTACCGAATCATGGACTCGGACCAAATGCGTCTTGGCGGCAGGAGACCCACTGCTAGCCGGGTAGGTGAATGTGAGACCCCCTTGGATTTTTACAAACACCCAACACCGCCAATACGACAGTCTGAGTGATGTAAATTATAATGATCCGGAATAGGAACAAATGGCAACAACCATCTCCTTGTTTCTGTTAGAAATGAATGTAAGAGTTTGTGAATAGACTTACTTGTGGATATCGATTCCATATTTTGAAATAAAAAATGTGAAATTTCATCCAAACAATTTGTTAGATGAAAAAAAACGTGTCAATAAAATTATAAAGGTATATATTGATACAAACAAGTTTTTTGTTGAATCCTTATAACAATTTTATCAATTCGACAATTTTAATATGTTATTGAAACTAAAAATTTTGTCGAATTGAAATACTACTGTATTGATCAAATATTATTTATTATTATATTATAAATTTATAACTGAAATTTTTGTAACCAGATACACATTATATGTCTATTCAATTCTTAACTAAGTCATTCCAACAAATAAACTGAGTTTATAACAGTAGATATTGTTTTTTTGTAACAAAATATGTTTTATTATTTCAACCAATCACTTGTTAGGGTTGACATAATAGTTCTTTACGTAAACAAAATATTTGATTAGAAAATAACAAAAAAAAAATTCGTTATACCAAAATATTTTATCGTGATTTTGTTAAATCCATGCAATTATGAATACGCACCTTTAAATCAATATTAGGCACCGTTTCTTGATCACAGATGGACCTTGAAAAAAATTGCTAAATCAATTATTGACGATCAACAAAAGACGGTGTTATTATTGCGGCCATTCTTGAATAATATTTTCGATAATGATTGAGGGCAAAATTCATTATTGAATTGGAGAAATCCGTTCGAAAGATCCGAAATCACAATGAGTCAACTGTATTGTAACAACGGAGTTGGAATCCTTGTCGTAAATTGTATTCGTTTGCCCGCTGTGCTAAATGTGGGTTCGTCAAATAAAAGAAATTTTTTTCATTTTTCAGGAACCTTCAAGGTCTCGAAGCCACAAAGCAATCAACCACTGAGTGAATCATGTTCACATAGGCGTCATCATCGGGGATAAGAGACTTATTGAGTTTCTGTATCAGATATTTTAAGTGAATTTCACTTCATGTCTATGTTGTGTTGAATGTCTGCAGAAAAACAACTGGAAATAGAATGGAATTCAATAATAATATCGGTAATTTTCGAGAATATTTACCGGAGAGTACTTATCAAATAAATGAAATCGATAATGTCGAAGCACCCTTCTCTCCAAATATTTCCACCATGTGGAAATTATGAGGCAAACATCTGACAAAAAACAACTACTTCCCGGGCTAATACCACGACGGACATTGTATTACATCTGAGTCATGTGACAGATATTTGTGCAACGTTTTTCCAAGAAGACCCAGTTGCAATTGCTTATTGTAATTATACATCAAATTATCCTTCATTTGACTGGGAAAGACCACCTGCCGATGCGTTTCGCGGTTCTTGCCGCTCGTCAGTGACATGGTAGGTCGAACAACACTAGAGTCGTCCTGCCCCGGCCCAATGAATTATAATCCACTGTATAACTAATATTTCCTCACAAATGAAACATCGACTTACAGTAAAAGCCGGTCGCAGCGCCACCCGTGGGGAAACCAATAAGCAATCCTCTGTAGCAAAGACACCAGGAGTTCGAGAACGCGTCTGCAGTTGGTCTTCCCCAGCCAAATGAAGGATAATTTGCTGTATAATTACAATAAACAATTGCAACTGGGTCTCCTTGGAAGAACGTTGCCACATATCTGTCAGACGTAGTTCAATGTCCGTCGTAGTATTAGCCAGGAAAGTAGGTGTTTGTCTCATAGTTTCCACATGGTGGAAATATTTGGAGAGAAGGGTACTTCGACATTGCCAATTTTATTAATTCATTTAATAATAGTAATGTAAAATATCTCCTGGTAACAAGCATGGTAACCAAGTATGCTCATTCTATAGGCGTATGAGTGTCTTCCAATAAAACGAGAGATTCCTGATGTTGGACAAATATTTTTCAATCCATCGCTACAACTCAGTTCTTTCATAAGACTAAACTTATTAAAACTTCCCTTGCATATGCAATACAAAAAATAAATTATTATTTGTTAACTTTCAGTTCGAAGACGATAGGCCGAAAATTATATAAATCTTTAGCAAAAAAATTGTTTACAAAACAATCACCTCGTCATTAAATAAGGTCAATAATTGATAACTGAAAATAATTTCTAATATTTGTGAATTGAATGTCCTACTTTCATATGCATATATTTTATTTAACTTTTTTGTATGTTCTGGATTTATATCGAAATTCAACATTCTACAGTTTTTTTCACATTTACACGTTTGAACTGTTACATTTTATATTTTTTACGAGAAGGAGCATTATTGGTAAATTTGTTTATAATTTTTATATTTATTTCCCTTTGTTGATTATGAATTGAAATTTGTGATGCTCTTTAATTATCAGGAATTTCGATCATTTTGGAAAAAAATAACTGTTAACATTAGGGATCGACCGATACCGATATTTTTATCGGCCTATCGGTTATATCGGCCTTTTTGGCCGGTAGTCACTTCACTTTTTCATTGGGAAAACACCATTGGCAATGAAATATATGTAACGTAAAAACAACTTAGTATTCTTTAGCTAGAAATTAAAAATTAATGAAATAAATCTTAATTCGGATTGCAACTGTAAGGTGTAAGACCAGTATCCGAACAAATGAAAAATGCTTGATTATCAGTAGCCATCATTTCGCCAATTGATTGATGAATTTTCTAAGGCTTTTCTAAATTTATATCCCATATCCCATAATTGGCAAATACAGTTTTAATACTTATTTGTGGCTGCTGTTGAAGGAGTTGAATTCTGATATTAGGCTGATTCGACGTAGATGGCACAACAATTTCCAGTTTCTCGAAATATACGACCTAAAAAAAACTCACATACCAATTTTTAATCGAATCTGACCATAATCACAAATCTCGTCCGCCATCTTGGAGCCGCCATTTCGAATTCATGAATTTCGATGAAAAAATCATAATATCTGACTCCGAAAACCCTTATATACCAATTTTTAATGGAATCGGACCATTATCAAAAATCTCGTCCGCCATCTTGGAGCCGCCATTTTGTTTTTTATAACAAAAAAAATGTCATGTTGCATTGTCACCGGAACTATGAACACCTGCCGAATTTCAAATCATTCGGATGTCTGGAAATGGGTGAAAATCACGCCCTAAAGAGTCAGTTACAAACATACAAACATACAAGTGAAGCTAATATAAAGCGTTTAAAAAATCATTCTCTAAATGACTGTGTGAAATTTTTTTACAGTATTGTGCATTCTGAATTTGAGTTTTGTCCACAGAACCGTAATAAAAACAAAATGTGTAAAATAAAAACAGGATTTTGTGTATTTTTCAATTAAATAGTCAACAGAATTGAACAAAAAACAACTAAAATTTCTGAAACTTTTATACACAATGGTGTTGTTAACGAATTTAAACAATATTGTATAGAAAATGGATTCAAAGAAATATACACAATGTGGATGAATCTTTACAACAGATAAAGATAAACAATAGTGTGGGAAATTTCTACACAAAAGTGTTTCTTGAACCATTCCACACAATTTGTTTGAAAATTGAACAATTGTGGAAAAAACTGCACACATTTTTTTCCGTGAATGTATTGGATTCTGCATTATTTCATTCATAAGGACAATAGGCGACCGAAAAAAGCGAAAGCACTCACACTTTCCAGTTGAACGCATCGCACGCCCCTGCAACTGCATAAACTTGCCAAAATGAGGTGCACTCGTCGGGCCCAAGTTCATGAAATCGCGTCTGACCATGAAACCATCATGGCCAACTGCCAGACGAAAATATTCGCCCGGTTGAAAAGTGAAGACGTGTTTTGTTTTCGCGGTGGTCTTATTTGAAACCACTTTTGCTTTCGCTCAATTATCGGAACATCATCCAGACGGAGAAGAAGACGAAGAGCCATTTTGTGGCGAGTGTTTCGCGGATTTTTTATTTTGTCGGGTGCGCGCCACGCAGCTAACGATATTAAAAAAGAATACGTATCGTTATTTTCTGTTATTTAATGACGTTTAAGATTCATTAAGTACGTCCATTTATCTTTTTGACATAACAAGTTATGAGATTTGAAAGAAACTGGAGAAAATACTCCGTAAAGATTGAAGGAAATCATTATTTTCAACTCTTACAGAAAATGTGCAGTAATATGACATTTCACAATAAATCTTTTGATGGGGTAGAACAAAGAAATGTAACAAAAAACATGACTAGTATTAGTACAGTCACCACAGACAAAGGTAAGCCACAAGTGAAGAATGAATCGTAACACTTTGAAACTCGGCATATGACTTCTTGACATCATCTATTGTTAAAAAAACAATTGTTTACCAAAAAATCAGGGGTGGAACCCAAAAAAAAATTATTTCAAAAAATTATAATTTGTTTTTGCTGTTGTTTCGGAAATTATAAGATTTATCAAGAAACAATTTCAACAAGGTGAAAGGTAATTTAATTCTCCACAAGAAATATACTTGGTAATTTCTCACAAAATGCGGTCGTTTTCTCAGAAAACCAGATTGAATTTTGATATAAAATTTCAGGCTCGCGTTACCCACGCCACTGCCATTTCCGGCAGGGCCGAAAATTAGATTTGTCATAACTTTGCTAAAAATTATAGTAGAAGGAAAAGAAAAAGTGTAAAGCGTTCCTGAAAACTTCTGCTTCAGCATGCAAATATAACATGTGAGTATCTGAGTACCTAAAATGTGTTTTGTCCCACTTCACATAACCCTTCTACGATATTTACGGAGGATCCGATAGTCATGGATATGTTAGTTGATATGAAATAATTATACTGAAGCATGAATCAGTACCCTCTTTGGACCATAGGCAACGAGACATGTCTCACTTATACATGCCAAAGAAAAAACTGGGTTTTACTCCTGCCTTAGTTTTCAACTTACCCATAATCCCGCCAATCTCTTCAGTAAATGTTGAAAATAATCGCTCTTACACATCCTTCACAAAAAATTAAGTATGTGATTTCAAGCTTGAGGTTTGCACTTCACAATAGTGTTATTGACATATGTGCAGGATATGAATAAGCGATTATTTTCCACATTTACTGAAGAGAATGCCGGTTTTATAGGTAAATTGAAAATGAGGCAGGAGTAAAACAAAGTTGTTTTTTTTGCATGTATAAGTGGAACCTGTTACACTAGTCTAAAATTGATGCATTTCATAAAAAATTACTAGGTTTCATTTTTGTGAAGAATTGAATTGTCTTTCACCTTTTTTAATTTTTTTTTTTCGACAAATCATATGCTTTCCAAGATTACAGCAAAAATCTATTTATTTATATTTAAATTTATTTATTTTTTTATATGTGAGGAACTTGTAAGCATGAGAACAATTGCATGGAAAGATAAAAGTAATAAATGTACGACATAAAATATTTTCTCTATTCAGATTTGCCCAGGCTCAATACTCTTTTTCTATTGATTGAAAGTTTGATTTTGTGGAGGAAATCCAATTCTTGACATGATTTTTTTGGTTTATGACCTTCCACAATCTGAAAATGAAAAAATTTTTAATACAAAGAAATCTGTACAAGTGTAGAAGGGCAAATTAATTAATTTGCCTGATAAGTTACTGCGTTCACAAGACTGCTGTCTTGAAAGAAATTAATTTTTGTCAGTAACGTACCCTACACTGAATTTGCCTATCTGAAAAAACAAAATCGAATCAACAAAGAATACTTCTCTTTTTTTGAAAATTGTTGACGTTTCGGAGGCTGTATCTGCCTCCGTTATCAAAACTTCTTGGAAAGACGCTGAAGAAAACTGAATTTGAATTGCGGTTTTGGAAATAAGATCTTTCTTTGACAGAGTCAAATGAAATCTGTCATACATTCTCTTGATTGACATTTGGTATTTTGATACATAGGGTGTTCGGTATCAATCAATCACCATTCTATTAGTTCTTATTTCATCTCTGAGGAGAGGTAACCAGGTGCGGTCCATTTCGATGGAATTGGTTGAACAGCAGTTGTTCGATAAAAGAATGCACGCAGTTTCCTTTAACTTTCTTTTTTCTTGATTTGATTCTCTCAATAAAATTTTGGTATTATTCTATTCCATCATATGATCGCCATCAGATGTTAGAATATGTTCGGATATTTTCGAACCCGTTATTTTTCTATTTCTGATGTAACTTTTATTTTTGTTGCAGAAGCTCAGCTCAGTCGACGCCCAAGAACATGCAGCCTGTTCCTCAAGTTGGATTCTTGGAAAGGGTTTTCCAATATTGAATTTCAAATAGAATATTATTGTGATAGCAATATAAATAAATTTCAATGATTCAAACTCAAATTTGTAGTTTTATTAGAAATTTAAACAAGCTTTTCGATAAATCATATAATATTTCAATCAAAAATCTTCCTCTTCTCCCTATTCTAATAAATAACTTAATCTAAATCATTTCCTTCTCTATATGCTTAATAAACACCTCAAATTACCACAGAATTTGTTCTTTGAAGCCGGCTGGTGGATCAGCCACGGGAAAATCAAATAGAATATTCTGAATGTCAAACTTTTATGATAGAAAATGTCTGTATACGATTAAAAAAGTTTTTTGTGGGGTGTTTCGAATTCACTATAATTGATATATTACCGAAAAAAACAAAAAAAATCCACTCATAGACAGGATTTTTCCATAATCGGCATAAGACATTCAACACATATTTCTGGCTCACCCTGTAGGGCCAGAAAAAAATGTAATGAAGAAAGTTGTTCCCTTTGAACTCTACAATGATCAATCCAAAAATAAAAAAATCTGTGGAGCCCCAGGAATACATGTATCCAGTGCCATGTCCTTTCACCTTAGTGATGTTCCGCAATTTTTCATTTTCAAAACCACCGTATATAGGGTACATTTGTCTTGTTTGTCAGTATTTTTATTATTTTCAGGATCTTGCCCGACTATGAAATAATCCGTAATTTTTTTCGTTTTATTAGATACACTTTTACTAACTTCAACTCGTTTGGCCTTTGATGGCGTCGACCCTGCACTTTCTACTTCTTACACATTTTCATCTACGATATATATTCTGAGCCGCTGCTTTGAAACGGTTCCGATTCCATTACGGATAAATCACTTAGACTCAGACACAAACAACTGTTCTCTAGCCGCCACTTCTTATCCTTGATCAACGCTGCTATACTATTTAACAGCACCTCGTTATCGAGCAATCGGGGGCCTGCTTGAGTTTTGAAGTCAAGTCAAGAATTTGAGAAAAAATTCAAGCTACTTGGCTTGATGAATCCTTGACTTGGATGACAATCAGATTCGTGATATTTCTTTTAATTTCATCAGGTTTGTGAGGAAAAAATTCCTCAGTTATACACAAGAAACTTGAGTACCACGGCGTTCAGGGTCCAACATTTTTAGATGCTTTTCTGAGTTGAAAGTTGATCTTGGTCATCTTTCGTGCACGCCCATGACGGATAGCAACTTCGTGGAGTATAGCTTGTTGTCGGCATCGTTGCACTTATTGATTTTTACCGGTTATTTTAGGAGTTCTGGCTCTAAACTGAAATCCCTTGCACCATTCGCACGGCAAGCCGATACTTCAGCTGCACCTCTTTTATTATTGACACATTTTCACGAAGTTGAGAGTTTTGGAGTTGGGAGTTGTGAGTTGGTAGTTATTACTTGCAGTGCAGCAGACGAGGCAATTATAGCAGTCTGAATTTTTTGCTGTCTAAATAATAGGTATGGACTCGGCAATTGTCGCCACAGTTTTGTTGTTTCAGTTATTTTGAGAATAATGAAATATTGATGGAAACACTAGAAATTTTCATGGTAACGCTCGAACACCTACATTTATATGGAAACGAATCTACACGAAACAACTAAAGAAATTGCATAAATGCTCTTACTGAAATGTACATCAGTTTCAATTTGATTTTATGACTAAGACAGTGACTGTGATTAGGACTATATATGATAAAGACAGTGATGCGTAATTTGGCCCTAATACATCTAAACAAATTAAAAACTTACAATCCTTTCAGAAATGAAGTGATTCACAGTAATCCATAATCGGGACAAACGAAATGACAATCTCATTGCGATACCTAAACATAGAAACAATTTATTTTTTCTACGATCATGCAAAAAAGAAAACTTTATTGAACTATATTTGGTGGAAAAACTATCTCTTTATTGCACTTTATTGACAGATGAGTGCAATAAAGTCTTTATTGCACTCATCTGTCATTCTACTATAGCGTTCTGTCATCATGACAGACATAAACTTTCAAATCGACGCCAAATTTAGCCCATTTTCTGTGAGATTGTATTACGTTTTAAATAGTTGCATGTTTCATCATATTCATTATATAATGGACTGAAATTACTAGAAAATGCAATTTGTTAAAAACAAAATTATTTCCTTCAAATATCATCTGAATGACAGAAAATGTTTTTGAATTACTTTTAGCAGATAGATTTAAACAAACAATGTCTTCCTTACAGTTTAGTGCCACCTAAATAAAACATTTTCTGGTTTTTGCATGAACGTAGAAAAAATATTGTATGAAAAGAGTTTATTGCACTCGACGTGTTGTCCAACGAGGCCATCAGGCTGAGAATTTCACGTCGAGTGCAATAAACACCTACTTTTTGCACTTGTTGCATAAATAATTATGAAAGATCATTTTAATACTTATAATGCAGTAAAAATATTCAATAGAACAAACTTTCATTTGTTAACTTCAAAATAGTAGTTTACCTAACAAGTGCGGAAAAGACACTTTACGCTCGTGTTAGGTACACTATTTTTTCTGCTAGCGGAAAAACACCCAAAAGTTAACATAAAGAACATTTATTATCAAATATATATTGAACTATACCATACCATACTTGGTAAGCTTTTTATTTTAACCTTCTGCGACGCAATATTTAAATGTCAGTATAATCCGCAAAAACTAAACAAATCTACTTTTCCTCACTAAAATGTTTTTTCCGTACTAAAAAGAATGCGGA
This sequence comes from Chrysolina haemoptera, assembly GCA_958298965.1. Taxonomy (NCBI): domain Eukaryota; kingdom Metazoa; phylum Arthropoda; class Insecta; order Coleoptera; family Chrysomelidae; genus Chrysolina; species Chrysolina haemoptera. Next base: position 18,633,327 of record OY282593.1, on the reverse strand, counting down.
AAAGTGACTCTTTCGAAACTAAAATGAGTGCGGTAAAGTGGACTTTTCAGCACGCTAGTAGAAAAAAGCTTTGAAAGAGCAAATTTTGCATACATGATATACAGTGACCGCCAAACAGTATATATCAAATGGGAAAAAAGTTTATCACTAAAACTCTGGAAAAAAAATCTGGGAAAAAGTTGGTGAATGCTCGATAACCTAAAAATGATTATGACACATGTCACGTGATTGCTGGTATGGAGGCAAATTAAAAAATATTATGCATATGCAAAAGATATCAGAAAAAGTTATTAGAAAAAGTTGCTAATAATTCAATTGTATTCACATAAACGATGTTCGAAGAAATAAATCGAGAAAATTAAAAATAATATTTTTTTATATTTTTCTATATCTACAATATGGGCCATAACGTTGCAAAATATAGGATACATTGTTATTATCAGAGTTACAAAAAATAAGTTATATTGGGTCGTTTCTTCACATTGGAAAAAACCTAATAATTGTTTTTGACATACGTCACATGACTAACAATATAGCGGCAATTTGGAAAAAAGTTATTACGAATTGGCAAAAGGGGGGATATTTGTAAAGATAGCAAATGCAGAATTTGAAATGTCTATTTTGAAAAAATTTAAAATCGCATTGATTTCAAAAAAATTTTTATGATCAAAACAACGCTGCTTTTTTTATTTCAACATCATTATAAACTTATGTATTGAATAAAATATAACGTTTCAGTTTTATTCCTATGGTAGTGCAAAATTTCAAAAGCATTCCTGTAAAGCTGTATGGCCTGTATCTGTTCATGTTCACACATATCAATATATCTGTTTATTCTGTAAAAATTATATAAATGTGTGTAACCAGATATATTAAATAGATGAAAATTAACATACCTAAAGCTAACAGAATCACCGCACTAATATCTTCTTGAATAACTATAATTTTGATAATATTAAACTTGTATTGCTCCTTTATTTCTGAATTTTTTCATATTTTACTGTCTTCTACTTATTCTTTTGTCAATTTTGATATGACACTGTTCATGTGATTTTCAATTTTAAAAATTTATACAGCGTGATCTTCAAATCCTATCAACTACAGATTTTTATTCTGATTGCCCGAGAAAGTGCTAGGAATCGCACGTTAAAAGGTAAGATCTCGTTAATCCTTGGCTCACACAAGTTTCGTCTTTTGAGGGCTGCCGTTCGTAAGGGGACGACAGCTGGTTAACGGAAAAAACAATTTTAACAATTTTTTCAACAATTTTAACTTATTGATTTTTCTTCAACCACGCCACTGAAGATGACTTCCGCAGTTGTAGTTGAACATCTGCTTCAACCGAACAAGTTACTTGTTTTTATTTACTTTCTTTTGTCACCTGAAAAATTCAGAAGTAATTGAAGTGTTTCAAATGTTCAGTGTTGTAAAATTGCAGTATATTTAATTGCCCATATCCAGTACGATTAAGTTTTGAGACGAGGATCGATTGTTGCACTACCAAACTTGGTATGCTAGTAGTTAATGATAAACACGAAAAAAAAATATTTACTGAAATTCCAGGGGTGGCACAATTTTTTTTTCGTTTAAAAACAAATGAATAGATTTTTGCTGTAATCTTGGAAAGTAATTTATCGAAAAAACAACTCAAGTAGTTTTGGCGGAGCCGAATATTTGATTGGTCATAACTCTGCTAAAAATGATCGGAGAAGGAAAATTTCATATCATTTCTGAATACTCCTACCTTCTCATGCAAATGTAATATGCGAGTATTTGAGTACCTTGAATGTGTTTTGTTGCACTTCACGGAGATGTTTGCGGATGATCCGAAAATCATGAATAATTTAGTAAATATGGAATTATCATACTAAAGCAGCAACCCATACCATCTTTGGACTATATGCAACAATTTTAGAGTAGTGTGACAGGTTCCACTTATACATGCAAAAAAAACTTTGGTTTTCTCCTGTCTCATTTTTAACTTACCTTAAAAATCGGCATTCTCTTCAGTAAATATTGAAAATAATCGCTTCTTCATATCCTGCATGTATGCTCAATGACACTATTGTGAAATGCAAAACCTCAAGCTTGAAATCACATACTTCATTTTTTATGTAGGATGTGTATGAGCGATTATTTTCAACATTTATTAAAATTGTTTAAAATTGTTTTTTCCGTTAACCAGCTGTCGTCCCCTTACGAACGGCAGCCCTCAAAAGTCGAAACTTGTGCGAGCCAAGGATTAACGAGGTCTTACCTTTTAACGTGCGATTCCTAGCACTTTCTCGGGCCATCAGATAAAAATCTGTAGTCGCTAAGGATTCGAACCCAGCCGACCAGCAGTCACTGGTTTCGAACGAGAAAGTCTCAACCACTGAGCTACATGACCCTTGAAGAAACTGCCGGGATTATGGGTGAGTTGAAAACTGAGGCAGGAGTAAAACCCAGTGTTTTCTTTGGCATGTATGAGTGAGACTTGTCTCACTATCTCAAATCGTTGCATATGGTCCAAAGAGGGTACTGATTTCTGCTTCAGTATAATTATTTCATATCAACTAAAATATCAATGACTTTCGGATCCTCCGAAAATATCGTAGAAGTGTTATGTGAAGTGGGATAAAACACATTTTGAGATACCCACATATTATATATTTGCATGAGGAAGTAGAAGTCTTCAGGAACGATATGCACTTTTTCTTTTCCTCCTACTATAATTTTTAGCAAAGTTATGACGAATCTAATTTTTGGCCCTGCCGAAAATGGCAGTGGCGGCTTAACGCGAGCTTGAAATTTGATATCGGGATTCAATCAGGTTTTCTGAGAAAACGAGCACATTTCGTGAGAAATTACTATACAGGGTGTTCATTTCAGGACCCTAATTTTCTCGAAATGTGTGTATTTTTTCAAAAAATCCTGAGACACGTCAACAAATGTATTGAAGGGGACAAGTTTTCATCAGAAAATGAACGCGCCCCCTTTCATCCCCTGCAAGGGGGAGCTACCAACTTCAAAATCTTAAATGTGAAGGGGTATCGAGTAATACCTTATTTTATAAAGGTCTTTTTAATCTCTACACGTCGGTGTTTTTTTTTAATTGATCGATCCGTTGTCGAGATATTTAGGAAAATCTGTTTGCTCGTCCGTATACCATTAAAATAAAAACTGTAACTGTTTATTGTCGTTCCTTTTACTTCAAACCTAAATTACAATATTTTACACTATTTTCACTTTAATTATTGCTCAAAATGTGTACTCTAAAAGTGTACTTGTTAAAGAAAATAAAAGACATATTGAATTCTTTACCATAGTTTACCATGATATAAAGCAATGATGTATTAAAAATGTTGGGATTGACGTGGCCGTTACTTGATGGAAATCCATAGTTATGACACTAATAAATAAGACACACTCATTAATGCCAATTATATTCTGGAGGAAGGCCATGACTTCGATGAAAACTTCGAAATTCTTCATGTGGAAAATAAGGGCATTAGGCCTAATTATTTAGAATTCTTGGAAATTAATGAATTGAAAAATGCAACTTGATTATTAAATGATCAATTGGACCTGAATAGTTCCCCTTTGTTACATTTAATTCAGTAGGTATGTTTTGAGATTTCCAGGTAGGTATATTGTTATAGTCAATTTTATAAGTTGTATGATAGGTAGTCCCTAATTATCTTGATTGATAAGAATAGGTATTTAAGTATTTTTCAAGAAAGAATAATTTAGTGAACCGTGGTTCAATCGCTGGAAGATCGGAATCAACCCAGACAAAAGTAAGGCCGTCCTGTTTACGAGGAGACGCAGGGCACCAGAGGGCCATGTGACTATGAACGATGACCGGATTCCATGGGTGGACGAAGCCGTCTACCTAGGGGTAACCCTGGACAAGAAACTCACGTTTCAACGGCACGTCTCCCACAGATTAGCCCTAGCAAAAGCCGCAAGGCATAAGGTATGGCCGGTCATAGGGCGTAGCAGCACCATGTCCCTGGAGCTGAAAATGCGTCTAATCAAGACAATTCTGCTGCCCATGCTGTTATACGCGTCGGCTGCTTGGGGCCAATGCGCAAACACATATAGGCAGAAGATACATGCCAAACAGGTTCATCTACCGAGACCTAGATATCCACCCGGACTACATCGACAGACTATTGAGACAGCGTGCAGAGACTACACTCCGGAGAGTAGAAATCCACACGAACCCACTACTGACAGACCTACACGAAAATAGACTCGAGCAAGACGACCGAGACAGAGACAAATACAGACGGCCTGTAAACCAACTAGACAACGACACCCCTGAAGAAGTAAGACGAAGGCAGGAGCTCCGGCGACTCCAACGGCAACTTCAACAGGTATTATAGAGAGATACTAACCATACCTTATATGTTTCAGGAACCAGGATTCTGCGAAATTAGACAGACACGCGGGGGCCCTCAGCCCCCACGACAGGGCCTTCAGCCAGTTTTTGGGGGGCATCATGCACATTTAAAGCCATTGTAACAATTCAACTCATGTCAGATATAAGGGAGCTTCAGGCGCAAAAAGGCTGAGCACTCCATATCACACGGTCAGATTTCATTCTGCTGATCGCCAATCATCAGGATGAGGATCCGCTCGGAGAGCGGGGGTGGTGGAAGGGGGAGGGGAGTGTCCGAGTATATATATCAATACTGGGGCTCTCTTTTCTCCGGGCCTCAACCTTAGGGGGTGCATGGTGGGGGGAATAATTTAGTTTACTACATTCCCTAATTCTGTGAAAATTTTAACGTGTTTTACCTTAGTGTCGTATTAAAAATGGTTTACACTTTAGCTGCAATTTAGGTTTAAAGTAAAAGGAATGAGAATAAACAGTTACAGTTTTTATTTCAATGGTACGGAGGAGCAACCAGATTTTCCTAAATATCTCGACAACGGATCGATCAATTTAAAAAGAAAACACCGGCGTATAGAGATTAAAAAGACCTTTAAAATAAGGTATTACTCGAAAAATTTTGAAGTTGGTAGCTCCCCCTTGCAGGGTATGAAAGAGAGCGCGTTCATTTCCTGATGAAAACTTGTCCCCTTCGATACATTTGTTGACGTGTCTCAGGATTTTTCAAAAAAATACACACATGTCGAGAAAATTGGGGTGGAAAGTCCTGAAATGAACACCCTGTATATATAGTATATTTCTTGTGGAGAATTCAATTATCTTTCGCCTTGTTGAAATTGTTGTTTGATAAATCTTATACTTTCTGAAAAAACAGAAAAAATATAATTTAATTTTTTTAAATAATTTTTTTTTGGGTTCCACCCCTGATTTTTTGGTGAACAATTTTTTTTTCTATCAATTCATGATGTCAAGAAGTTATATGTCGAGTTTCAAAGTGCCACGATTCATTCTAATATTTGTCTGTGGTTACTGTACTACAATTCGACTAACATAATTAACAACAGGGCCGCTTCTATCTCTCTTTCTAATGGCCGCCTAATTTTCGGTATATACATACCCATTGGTCCGGTACCCAGCCTATGGGTACCGAAATTCAGCGCTTAGTAAGTGGCTATTTCAAGTTCAAGGTTATCTACTGTTGAGTTTTATATTCGACTGGCCTTGCCCAATAAGAATGATGGTATCTTGAAACCATCCGAAGGTATTTTTAGAATCGGCGTCAACATGGCGTGGCATCATAAAATGAAATCGATAGACTCGAAAAATGTCGCAACACGAGGTGGTTTTATACGTAGTTTTTTCGGCTGTATGTATTTGGCAATTTCTCTTATAGAGTTACATGCTTACTTTGGTTATTGTTTGTATATGTACGAGGTTTCTATATAGGATGTATCGAAATGTACGAATGATAATTCCGAGTAAAGTGGAAATTTCGTAAGGAAATTGGTAATAGTATATTGTACAACAAGTGAGAAAAACCACATATTTCTCACGAGCGCCGAAGTTTGTTGGCACGAGCCAATTCAAGCGGTTTTCTCACGAATTGTACATTGTACTTTTTCTACAGATGCGTTGTTTTCAAATATTGAAAATTAAAATACATATATAATAATTCTTCTTTGTCATTAACTCATTTTTATATTTTATTTAAAATAGTAATTAACAGTTATATTTGAACTATTTTGTAAAGTAATTCCTGGTAGGTTGTTTTGTTTCAACATGTTTTCGGTAATTGAAATATTAGCTGCGGTCGAAGTTGAAGTTGATGGGGAAACTTACTGAGCTTCCACAGCATTGTTGTGTTCAGGTTCTAATGGCACTGTAGGCTGAATGGATTCAACTATACTTTTTGAAAATTTCATTTTGTTAGCTATGGAGTTGTCAATATAAGATTCAGCAACATTGCTGGATTTCCAACCCCCATGGCGTTTTAAAGTTAAAAGATCTGGCCCTGCATTAACTAAAATAGTCGCAGATGACCTTCGGAAACAGTGGCCAGTATATATAATTCAGGGTTCGGTAACTGCAAAAATTTCGCTATTTATTTCGCCATGGTGCCAAATTTATTTATCCTCACAGGCTGTTTCGTACATTTGCTATTTTTGTAATTAAAAAAAAAACGTGTTTCATTTGTGCATGGTCGAAGCTTCACATATTTTTTGTAAATTTGTTAGAATTCTCCTGTGACTGTGAAATTTCTAGGAACCTTGATTTTAGTATCGGGTAATTTTATTAAAAGGGCCGAATTAAGATCTTCCATGTCATCAATTTTTAATTTTCGAAGTTCATCACAACGGCATGCCCCTGTAAGGCCAATAGCTAAAGCAACCAGAAATCAAAACCATTTGCGTTTTAAAAATGCACGTAGTTTTACGTATTTTGATATATCAATACAGTTTTTAATCATTAAGGTACCTACTCCTCAGCATCGAGTACTGAGACCATAATGTTGATGATTTCAATCTTCTTGACAACTCTTCAAAATAAACTAACAAGGTATTTTCGGAACAAGAATTTACCTTGGCTTTCATTTTCCAGTCCATAAAGTTTCTGTAAGCGATTTCATATTTTTCTCTTGATGTGCTTGGTAGCAAATTATTACAAACATCTATTGCTTTCTGAATAATTTCTGGAGGTGTATTTTCCGACTCTAAATCTTCGTATTCCATTATATTCAATATTCAATGAATCTGAACTGTTTATATTATAACAAATAACAATAAAAATATTTTAAAAATTCACGCATTCATAATATAATGGAAAGAAGTTTTGATTTCAATGTTTCAAGTTTCATACAAAGGATTTTTTTCACACAAGATTAGTCAGAACAAAGTTAAGGAGGGACGAAAAACACTTTCACAATATTTTGTTTTCGTGTTGAATATCCATAAAAAACTAATATACCGGCGGACCACGGGATGGGGTACGCTCCCCATTTTTTCTTAATTTTGAGATTACCGGTTTCAAATTAAGTATGTCGCTATATACCTATATACCGGGTGACCACGAGGTGAGGTGCGCCCCCAATTTTTCTATAGTTGTGAAGATAGGGATTTCAATTTTGATATGTCGGTATAGTACTTGAATATGCATATTTTGACGGCACTACCAAGAATTCACTACTTCCGGTTCAACCGGAAGTGACCCCAAACTTTTTTTTTAAATGACATCCTGTGTTTTTTCATTATCATTATCCGAAAGAGCACACAATTTATGATAACACTGTTCTTCAAAATTGAAAATCGGTTGAAAAATGGCGGAGATACAGTTGATTGTTCAATCGAACAAAGTTGGCCATGATATTCTAACTTAAATCATCATAACTGACAAACGACAATAGAAGTTACCAGAGGAAGCTTTGAAGTGCGATACAGTTGAAAACTGAGGTTCTCATGTAATTGCAGCTCCCATATATTTTAAAAATTATCTATCAAAAATTTACTAAAAACGGAATAAGACCCATACATAAAGAAATGCTTATTACTTCCATTTCTCAAATGGCAACATGTTCTTCTCACTTCGTCATGATGAAAAATGATTAAATATCAGATTACTCGTGTGAAAAGTTTTGGAAAATTCCGATAGGAATCGAAAATACATACATACAATGTTTTATCATGAGTAGATATTCTTATTCAACGAAGGCGGCCATGACCATAAAAAAGCGAAACAAAAAAGCGGCATTAATTGAATAATTAGACAAAACCGTGACTCCGTTGAAATAAAATGATCTTTTGTGTATTGCTCTCTTAATGTCCGAAGCCGGTTGCGTTGAAAAATATTCAATTTTAGGAACACTTATCATCATGAAACCTGATTGTATCTTCGTTTCCTTTAGGAATTCTACAAAAAAATTCAAATTGATAATTTATAATTTTTTATCACGACGAAGTGAAAAGTGACTACTGAGAATTTTCCACTTCCGATTTGATCGGAAGTGATCCAAAACTTTTTTTCAAACACGAAATACCTTCTCATTTTGTGATAAGATCGTGTTTAAAAATCTAAAATAATTTGAGAAATGGCGAAGATATACTTGTGTATTCAATCGAACAAAGTTGGCAATGAAAAACAAAAAGTTGAAACATCTCAACTGACGAACAACATTGGCAGTTTTAAGAGGAAGCTGCCAGTTAAAAATTGGGTTCCTGATGGAATTGCATACCATCCATATATAGTTTTTATAGGTTGAGTGTTGTAAGATAGTGTACGCCTGCTATGTTACAAGAAAAAGCGTGAACTCTGCCTTTTGTCAGTGTTATGACCATTATACCAATGTACTAAGTGAATAAGACTGGTTAATAAAATCTTATAATATTATTATTATTGTTATATTTCGCAAAAAAAACTGAAAATTGCCTCAAAACGGAATGTTATAGTCCGGGAGGCAGCGACACAAATTTCGCACCAATTCCTACAAAGCTGATTTTATCTCATTTTGTAGTTTTGATATGGCAAGTAAACGGAACGGCAGTGTACCACCCCAATATGGGGGCGAACATTAATTATATTTTTTCAAACGTGTAAATAAATGATACGTAAATGCCTTATTCCTACAAGTATGAAACTTGATAGAGTGCTCAATGATACATAAAAAGGCAGTATAATGATAGTCTACCGCGTCGGAGATCTACCACCCACGCAAGGTGTTCAGAAATTAATTTTTTTGACTTATTCCTACAAAGTTGAATTTTTTTTCTCAAATACTTCAGTTTATAAGAAGTCTAAAAAAATAAGTCTACCGATTACATAAAGGTGCAAAGCCCTGATAGACGCAATGGAATGCACGATCTCCCGAGCGCAGCCGCCGCGCCGATCCGCTTTAAGTCGCTCCAAATGATTGCATACCGGGATTAAATTAATATTTACAAAGCTGCTTTTTTTATCTGTACGTATTGTACGATAATTATTGTCAACTAAAAGCGTTAGCGAGCGAGGTTTTTGGTAGTATAATGTTAATATAAAAAAACTTTTAAATTCATTTGTTTTAAATAACTAAAATTTGTTTCTTCTTTTATGCAGAATAATTAAATTTGTTACAATTGAATTACTATTATAATAAGATGTATTTTATTGTAAGAATATAGTATTTTATAATAAATAAATATATTGTTTCAGGAAAGGTAATGATCCTCGCGAAAGTACTAAAAGTACTTATTATTCTTGTTGTTCATCGCCACTGGCATTCAATTCTTCATCGCCTTCCAAATCGTAATCGCTATCTTCATCGTCATCATCATATTCATTATTCAACCAATCGAGATTTGAAAATATTTCGGCGGATTCATCCTCAAGCATTTCTGTATCTGTAAATAGCAATAAATCATGAAATATTATTATATAATGCTAACATAAGTACAAATGCTAAATGTATATACCTGAATCTTTAACATTTTGTGGATTATTCGTCACATCATCGATTGACTGAGGCACTTGGTCGCCACTAAACCAATTAAAATCATATTTTGCATTCTCTTCGACTTTCCAGCCACAGTTCAGAGGGGATAATGTTGAAGGCTCTTTTATGTGAGCATTTTTCCAAATTTTTGCAATATATGCTGTTCGGAGTATGTGTTCTCGGAGCTCAGATTGACAAGGTGGCAAAGCAGGAATAAGTCAAAAAAATTAATTTCTGAACACCTTGCGTGGGTGGTAGATCTATGATGGCCTCCCCTCCGACGCGGTAGACTATCATTATACTGCCTTTTTATGAATCATTGAGCACTCTATCAAGTTTCATACTTGTAGGAATAAGGCATTTACGTATCATTTATTTACACGTTTGAAAAAATATAATTAATGTTTGCCCCCATATTGGGGTGGTAGACTGCCGTTCCGTTTACTTGCCATATCAAAACTACAAAATGAGATAAAATCAGCTTTGTAGGAATTGGTGCGAAATTTGTGTCGCTGCCTCCCGGACTATTAGCGTTATTTTACCGTTAAAATAACGCTCTCAGCTATATTTTCTCAAATAGCAACAAGCTCTGTTCACTTCATGTTCGATAAAATCGATAAATGTTACTTTTTTGTTTCACTCCCGTATGTTCTAAACCGCCTTCGTTGAAAAACATTCAATTTTTAAAAAACTAAATACTTAATAATATTTTTATCGTGGTTGAGACGTTTTACTATTTTTATTATATTACCCACTTTCTAGTAGGATATATTGTACTAACGGATATATTTTCATTCATAGGGAACACCAGCCTCCAAAAAATAAACAACGTACAAAATGACTGTGCAGCTGACCACTTTTATTCGCACATGGGGAAAATGGATTTTCAGCAGCGAGAATGGAGATCTGCTGAGAGAGAAATAGTCCTTGAAACATGTCATGTCTGCAGATGGCCATTACCAAACAGATGGTGGAATAATATTCAATGCTTGTTTATATACAATTATCAATTGCAATTCGGTGTTCTCAATTTTTTAACTCTTTAATGATAGAACGTATAGAGTCCTGCCGGCAGTACGAAAACAGCTCATTTGAGTACGCTAGAAATCGCTTAATATTAGGACTATGAGACCTACCTGAAGGCCAATTTGTACTTACTCCAGAAGCCAATGAAATGCCCTGAAAGCGCATTTTTGTCCGAGGTCGCTATCTTTATAAGTTCCAAAGTTAGGCGAGCTTAAACTTGTCAGGCAGTGACTCTTAAATGATGAAGCCAGGCACGCGTATTTGACCATTCGTGGAGTATATCGCAATTTGGCCAAGACTGGAATACCGCCAGGTGTTTCGGAGTAATAAAAAAAATATTCAAATCGAAAAATCTGGCGAGTGTCGAGTGGGACATTGATGGAAGCACCACGAAGATTAGTTGTAATTCTCTTCAAATTGAAGGTAAATAAATTTATTTTTCTACATTCATGCAAAAAGCAAAACTTTATTGAACTATATTTAGTGGAAAAAGAAGTTCTTTATTGCACTCATCTGTCATTCAACTGAACGTGCTGTCATCATGACAAACATAAATGTAAACTGTAAGACTGGCAATACGTTTTAAACAGTTACATATTTTATATTATTTTGTATCAATGTTTAGCAGCCAGAGTTAAACAAACAATGCCTTCCCGAGAATATCACCATAATCAAAACTGATCCGCTTTGTTCTAGACCGTCTACCTACATAGAGCAAACTATGACCACACCACGTGATAACATACGCGCTCACGGCTTTGATTTTTACAATGCAGCTGTGGTTATAGAAACGTCAGTCAAAAATTATTTCTGACAAATATAGAATTGAAAGTTTTAAAATGAGTATATTATCAATGGAAAATAGATGATAGTGATCTGTTTCAATGCAAATCGATATAGTAATAATCAATTATTTAAGTTGCGCTTTTCATTTTCCAACACTTAATGCCGTACCTTAATAAATCATTTATGGCTTTTTGCATGAACGTAGAAAAAAATGTTGTATGCAACTCGTGCAAAAATTGTTTATTGCACTCAACGTATTGTCCGACGAGGCCGTTAGGCCGAGTTAAGCCCAACAACAGGAAGAAATTGTTTCACCTACCATATCCAGCATGGTATTCCAGCCTAAAGGACTAGAAATATATTTTTGTAACGTTTAATTTCGTTTTCTCCTCTAGTTTCAAATTCAAACATAACATTTTTTTTTATTTTATGTTGTTACTTAAAAAATAAAAATGTATTTTTATTAATAAAGATATTTTTATATAATTATTTCAATTACATAACTAAAATATCTTTCCGATTGCGGCGCTGTAGGTACTTCTGGCAGCACAATATACCAGCAGGTCTTCGATTTACAGAAGTTATATTTTATTCACATTTTGCTTTATGTACTGCTGGTAGTACGTTACGTCCTGTATGCAGGTTAACGTAATGAGCGGAATAATGTACTGCTAGTAGGACAGGGGTCTCTGTACAAAAGTCATTCCAGAAGCGCTTCCAGCAGGACAAAGCACTGTACACTCTATCATTAACTCTTAGATGGCATACGCAAGAAAAAGCTGAAAAAAAAGTTGAAGTCAAACTACCGAGTCATTCTATATTGAATTTCCATGCAAATAGATTTTTTCCGCGTAAATGGCCAAAAGTAGAAGTAGATCAATGAAAACTTTCAAAGTCAGTGATCGACCATCCACGACCGACCACTAGAATAATTTTGTAAATCTGACATTAATTTGACATTCGAAAGGTTGTGTGAATTGTCTATTCATTTATTGAAAATAAGTTAAATTTATAATATCAATAGTTTTGCAATTCCTAACAGACATTTTATTTTTCCGGTAGGAAATATACCTTTACATGTGTTTTGTTGAAGTCAAAAGTTCATCATAAATGTGTGTCAAAATGACATTACGTCAGGATAGTGTGACACCGACCAAAATTTCCAGCAGACAACAATTTCGAACATGGTCTTTGAAAAACGGTCGAGGACGGTCAATGACGATTATACAGTGTGAGTTGTGCGATAAGAATATACGTGTTGGAAATTTTTTTCCTAGGTGGACGGTCGCGGACGGTCGGTCCTAGTCGATCAGTGTGATTTCTGGCTAATGTTTCAAGCGTTTCAACTGATTTTATCAATTGTTTAAATTGTTGTTTCAAATTTTTTTTTCGTTAACCAGCTGTCGTCCACCTACGAACGGCAGCCCTCAAAAATCGAACCTTGTGTGAGCCAAGCATCAACGAGGTCATGCCGTTCAACGTGCGATTCCTAGCATTTTCCTTGCCATCAGAAAAAAGATTTTGTCAGAATGATTGAAAAGAGGTGATTCTAATCACTCGGCTACCTGACCCCCAATAAATACGTGGAAAATTCATTAAGATGCAGATATCACAAAATAAATGGTGTTTTCTGCCATGTTGTACGAGTACTTCTCTATAAGTACGATATCGTAAGACATTTCTCTGTGAACCACAAGATGCACCTAGAAAAAGAAAATGATTTGAATCATCTAGAAGAGATATGCCAAAATCAAAATCGATGATTTTCTGCTATAAGGATCATTTCAAGCTGAGCCTAGATGCATCTTAACCTCAAAATTATGATGAAAACAATTGGAACATATTTGTTGTTTGTAAATCATTCAACAAGTAAACATCAGTTATATATTTACTTATGCTGTTTCTTTCACATTCCTAAATTCGGCTGTATTGAAACGATAATCTGTTTCAAGATGCTTTCACGAACCCTTTTGACGAAATTTTTCCGTTGGTATTAAATGAATCGAGAAACTAGTTTCACTTCAAAACAAACAAGAAATTAACTCCAATCACGATAATCACACTTCAAATGTCAGCAAAGGATACTGATATGAGTTTTGACGTCATGACACACAAGACCAATCAGATTGCGTTTAAGTTATCGTTTGGATGACCAACTTTCGAAATTTCATTATAAATCGTCAAAAATTTTAATTTTTTTTTAGGTACAGTTCTAATGTCAACCTCTTATTTTACAACAAACTATACATAAATTACATTAATATATGCCTAATGAAAACACCAAAATGTGTCCTGGAGGACCATAACACAAATATAGATGTCGCATGTAATTCAATATTCGTAGGGGCAGCAATTGTTTTCTGGCAAATATATGCCTCAAAATGTTATCGTTGTGGTGATAGTTTGGAGAGAAGAGATTCGAGTTCATCGAAATTACTCGATTCATTTTCTGAACACCTCATGTTGGCTGAATCTTGTTTTCACATTGGGCCAATGTAGATATATTGTAAATGGAAAAATAATATTGAATCAATAAGGGTTCATATTGGAAAAACAATATTTCATTAATAATATTGGTGAAATATTGGCTCAACCTGTTCTGATGTATATTGTTACATGAAATATTGGGTCAATATTGGTTCAATAATTTTCACCAATATCGATAGCATATTGTTTCCAGCACCTAGCTCCAATATTGCGATTTCAATATTACTTACTCTCATATCGATTTTAGAGATAAAAAAACAATATTGTATATCCAAGTTTGATAGCACATTGGTGGAATATTATTTAATCCATATTTTAAAAATTATATCGACCCTATAATGATTGAGATTGTTACGAAAACCTTACGCCAATATTTGAAAGACAATATTGATACTATATTACAAAATACATTTATCACTAGGATTGAAATTTGAATATTGGCCGAATATTCAATAAACAATATTGAAATGAATCATGATTAAATTTGGGTAAGAAACCGCTAGGTGGCCCCACATATGGAACAACAGCTGAATCATAGTAATATATATTAAATAAGGCTTCTCACAATGCTTTTACAAGTCAATCTACTCAGTGGTAAATTGAAGTAGAAACGAAATTGTAGAATTTTTAAATTATTCGAATTTTCTGGAAATATTTCATCAATGTTTCCAAGGTAACATATTCACTTTGAATATTTTACCAATATATGCAAATGATATTGTACCAATATCCCTAAATATTTTGGAGCCAATATTGCTTCCTTAATATTTCACTAATATTATTTGTATAATGTCCAAGTAATATTGTGCCAATATCCCGAAATAATTATAATTTTATCTCGCCAATATTACGTTTTGCTACAGCGATATTGTACTAATATCGCCTAACATTTTGAGGCCACTATCGTTTCGATAATATTATACCAATATTATTTTTTAAATGTTGGACCAATATCGCCAAATGTTCACATTTTTTTCTCGCCAATATTATTATTTGAATATTTTTCCAATATTTTCACAATATTGTACCAATATTGTCCCAATATGGATGTGCTACTTGGGTAATACACTGACTTTGATGTCGAATTGCGACTCAAATATCGGAAATCCACTCTCCTCTCCTGTAAAGTGATTTGATAGTTTCAATTTCTAAAACTTTTGGAAAGCATCCTGTATCAAAGCTTTTATTAATAAAATGAGCCAGATTTTTTTATCTCATTAAATATAACCTTCAATGTTTCGAAACGAACTTTATCGGGACCTTGTGATTTTTTATTTTCCATTTCCATAATTATTTTTTGAACCTTGGTTTGTAGGACCGTGTAATGACCAATTTATGCATTGATATCATAGTCGTACATAAGATCAAATTGAAACTGTACATTTCAGTGCTTATGACTATGATTGAGACTAAAACTTAAGAAATTGAATGAGTGCTCTTATTTAAATTTGATTTTATTATTAAGTAAGTGACAGTGATTAGGATTGTAATAATGACAATGGTGCATATAATGGCCCTAAGTTGATATCACACGGTTTAATCAGATGAATTATCACTCAAGTGAACCTTCTTTTTGTTTTCAGTCCACGTCCACACGACACAGACAAAATGAAGTACAAATGAAAGTATACCACTAAATAATTCCATTCCGTTGGCGAGAATTCTGACAACAAATTCGTAATAATATTATAAATTTATTATCTGACCCCGAAAACCCTCATATACCAATTTTCAATCGAATCGGATTGTAATCACAAATCTCATCCGCCATTTCAATTTATGAATTTTGAAATTCAAAATCTCCATCCTCAAAAACCCCCACATACCACTTTTGAATCGAATCCGACCATAATCACAAATCTCGTCCGCCATCTTGGAGCCGCCATCTTCAATTTATGATTTTTGCGACAAAACTCTGACCCCGAAAACCCCGAATAATAAATTATTTAATAAAATCAGTAAAATATATTTACTTCTTTCAAAATAAAGTTGGTTATAACTCAACTGTCAAAGTCAAGTTTGAATTATAAATAGTTATTTCTTCTTCTTCTTCTTCTTCTTATTCTTATTTTTATTTGTATTGACAATTAGATCAATTAGCCAGTTCCGACAAAGTGAGAATTCTGTCCAAACCATAGATGTTATTTATAATGATCATGCAGAGAGAGATAGTATAATTGAAGCTTTCATCTATGAGGTCTGTGATCTAAACATGAGCCAACAGTTGGTAAGCTGTTCTTTGATAGTGTGACAATTGGTAACACTGTAGAAATTGAGGAGGGGATTAAATTTAGAATTTCCGTTATCCTCCATTTCCTCCATTTCTGCGTCTGGTCTCACTTGAAGAACTCGCTGATGATTTAAATTTTTATTTTTAAAAATCATCCAATCTATTAATAACATTTATAAAGAGGTAACTATCTATTTAAAATTCAAAGTGGAATTCATTGGAATAAATATATTTGTCATTTATAATGCTTTTAAAATTATTTTATTTCCAATGAATTTTCATGATTTCTCAAATGGCGTCAAAGAACATGTTTTACATGAATGGGTAGAGTGAAAGATAGAGTGAAAGTAATATTTTTTACACAATGTTAGTATTGTGTAAAAAATCTTTGTGAAGAATTACTTTCACTCTACCCATTCATTTAAAATGAATTTACACACATTGAACGCCGAAACCGTAGAACATGTTTTACAACAATTTCTCCTTTTTTTGTGTGTAGTTCGACCAGATTTAAATTCAAAATTTGATTTAAATATAAAAATGATAAGCTTATTTAAAGTTAATAGCTTATTTGAAAATATAAGCTTTTTATAATTTGAAAGCTTATTTAAAAAGCTTACTTAAAAGCGTATTTCTCGCCATTGAATGAGCGGCGATGTTAGTGACCGATTGCCAAATTACCACAATACAGAACAACTATAGCTACCTATGATAGCTGAACTGGCTGAATTACACACTCGATCAGGTGTCCAGAACCAGGTGGGGAATTCAGGAGTGTTCCAGAGCTGCTGTCACTGTATATAAAACCAAGGAACCCGAAGAGCTTGAAATATATTAACTATTATTAATATTAATTATTGGTTGATTCTTTCTTCTAACTGATTGGTCAAGGAAAATATGTAAGGTTTAAATGCATTTAACGCAATATTCCAAGTAAGTTGGTATGACCATTTGAATAACGTACAATAGTCAAAAGAACCAAATTTCTTCACACAACCTGATTCAATCATTACTTCTAGACTTTTCTAGATCCCATCAAGCCCTGAACTCGGTTTCATAAACGTTCAATTCATTAAATACTATTTTTTATGCAACCTGATTACTATCATCATTTATAGATTTTTTCAAGATCGTCAAGCCCTGAACTTGGCTTAACAACATTTACTTCATTAAATACTATTTTTTTAGTAATTGTTTTATTTGTATGCCTGGAGTATTTTCTCTTTCAGTGTATTAAAGACTTTCTGCAGAGACTGGCTTTGAGAATGAAATACTGTATCAGAATTTCTGTAGATAGCGTCCAAATGACAACTTTTATTTAGCTATTGTATTCTCACTGCCATAAATTGAATTTCTAAGAATATCTTTGGGTTAATTCACCAACAATCGTACCACGACCTTTGCCTCCGCAATAAGAGTTAGCCCTCCGCATTGTTTATATGAGGTTTAGGTAAAAAACCCCTTCAAAAGAGAACAAAACCTTACAATATTCAAATTCTTCTTGCAAGACGTGTCCTTAAATTTTTCATAACGCGATTGTACAAAAACTATACATGGGACACATTCATCTTGCGCACAGTTGAACGACAATATTGTTTGTACAGAATTTTTTTCACTTATTCGAGGTTTTCCCGGATTTTCTCAGTGGAAAATGCACCGATCCTGACGCTTAAAAAACTGTTTTGCAGGCTTTATAATTCTCTACTGAAACGATTCCTTCAATATTTTTTGGAATATTTGCGAGAAACCAAAAAAGTTGTATTTTTTTTCACTATTTCTGGTTTGAATTTTCCACAAAGAAATTTTGCTAGGGCGAAAACCGGGGTTTTCATTCACGAACTATCTTATAAAAAGTAGTATAGGCCGCATTTGTGTCTTTCATTTTGTGTGAAAAGAGCCTCTTACTTATCTAAAGTTTGGCCTATGCGGTATTGATTGACTGATTTATTCATTGATGTAAAAGTTGGTGTTAGCTGGAGGACAATGAAATACAACAACTTGGGTCGTAATACAATGTTACTTCTATGTAATGGACCTGCATCGCATTTTTGGACACTATCTGTCCATACTACTAGTCGTTGACTAATAATTGGAGCATCATCTTCCTAACAGTTTCCACAATAGAACAATAGTATATTACGTTACTAGTGTGGAAAGTGACCCATTTCACATGAGTGCGACAATCCCACGGGTGTGAAATGGCAGTTTCGACACAAAAAATGTACACTATTGTTCCTACGACCACAGATTAATGAATAATTGCAAAAAAATTAATATATTTTCACTTCATTTTGAGAATTTTACAACGAAAAGTAATAATTGAACAAGATTACTGCTTAGAATTGTTGAAATTAAAAGTAATATTATGATTATTACAATTAGTAAATTGTAATGGACTTTGCAATGAGGAGTTAGACAGATTTCTCTCTGTTATTTGTAGCAGTAGTAGATTCGATGTCAGTTTCTCGAAGAGGCGGAGTGACGGCTTTCGAAGTACTGCTGATGGCACCCATAATTTTATTGGCAATATTTAACCTGTTAGTAGCAGAATCGTCAATGTATTCTTCTGCGACTTTGGACGATTTCCAACCCCATGTCTTTTCAGAGAAGTCAGATCTCCTCCTGCATCTACTCATATAGTAGCAGAAGAACGGCGAAATGAGTGCCCCATGTATTTTTCAGGATCCTTCAGATTTAAAAATTTTGCCACTACTCTAGGTATATTTCCAATTTTGTTAATGCCCACCACTTGTTTTGTGCATTTTTGGTCTCTATAATTAAGAAAAAAGCGTGTTTCGGTAGTTGGCGGTCTTAGATTGGCATATTTTTTATATATGCTATAAAAGTTTCCAGTAATAGTGAACTTGCGACAGCATTTATTTTTTGTATTATTAATTTGAATGACAGCCGCAATCCCCAAATCTCCAATGTTATTTATACATAACTGGGTAAGTTCTTGCTTGCAACATGCACCAGATATCCATAACCAACACAATCTAAAAAAAAAATTAAACAAATGTATAGACTTTGTTTCAATACCAATGACTTACCTTTGTAAGTAAATGAATCTCATCGGAAGCTTTATTTATAAATTCACAAATTTCTTGTTGCGTCAAAATTTTAACTTTTTTCGGTTTAAATCCGTCACTTTTCCTTTTTAAAAATGCCTTAAGTTTACTATATTTTGAGATATCTACATTGTGGTGAATGGATAAAGTGGTACGCAACATAGAATAACTAGTCCATAATGTTGAGCATTGGATTCTATTGGAAAGTTCACCCATGTATGCAAGCAAAACGTTTTCAGAAAAGAAGCTTCTTATTTCCTTATTTCTTCGCCATGAAAGAAATTGATCGTAAGCGTATTCGTACCTTCTTTTGGACTTTTCGGGCAGTAAATTTAGTGACGTTAATTTTGTGGTCTCTTCAATTTCAGGTGGAGTGCACTGAAAAAAATGTGGTACGTTATATCAATAAATGCCGTTTTTTACCTCTCCGTTCATTGGCAAAATACATTTTTCATCGTGGCAATGAATAAATGTTCACTGACTTTTGTAGGTATTTATTGATACAACGAATTCAAGTTCATTGAGATCAAAGATGATCGTTTTTAACATTTATGAACAGTTTTCGTTGCTCCTGCGGAAAAGTTTATTGAGGTGAGGAAAGGGGTACACTGAGATCAATGATGATCTAATTTCAGACCTATGAACATATCGATGACTAAGAGGACAAATATTGTATGCCCCAAAATGTAGTTTCGAGTAAAATCAATTTATAGATTTATCAATTTATGTTTTTTCTACTGGAAAAGTCTTGATTGTCATGTCAGAAACTTTGGCAAACAGTTTCAAGTGGATGTACAATATGAGAGCATCATGAATATTTCCCCTCGAATGAATTAATATAGTCATAATATCACATTTTTGACAATGGACATACAATATTTGTCCTCTTAGCCATCGATATTTCGTTACGGCTTTGAAAAAGATTATTGAAATGAAGAAAAAAGTACATTGGAACAATGTATATTATTTCATGAAAAAAATGTGGTACATAATATCAATGAATACCGTTTATTACCTTTCCGTTCATTGGCACAATTGACTTTTCATCGTCACTGATGTACGAAGGTATTTATTGATACAATGAATTCAAGTTCATTGAGATCAAAGTTGATGGTTTTTTATATTTATAAACAGGTTTCGTTGCTGCTATGGAAAGGTTCATTGAGGTGAGGAATGTGGTATACTGAATCAATTCGAAATTGTTCATCATATCAATGAACGTAATTACTGGTCCCAGAGATGATTTTATTGTTACAATGAATCCAAGTTTATCGAAATCAATGATAATCTATTTTCAGATCTACACACAGGTTTTATTGGGGCTATGGAAAGATCATAGAAGGTGTAACGAAGTTACTAAGTCCCAGTTTTGTTAGGCAGATAGAAGCAACATTTTCCTCCCATTCTATAACTCCAAAATTAATATGTTCATGAATATAATAATGAGCCTTATGTCGAACCAAGCCATCTCGTGTTTAAATATACTCATAAATTTTGCCGGCATCTGTTCAGCCGAATCCTCGCATAGAAATCTCCGTTGCTGGCAAGTTAGCTTTAGCTGGTAGTACACAGCTCCTCTACTAGAGGGACCACTCCGCACGACTTCGTTGTTTGCACAGAGCCGGTTAACTTAAGCAGACAGAAGCGATCGTTGAAGCATCTTCTCAGGTAGCACAGACTACAGAGACATCCGAAGAGCTCCGAAAGGAGCCAGCCGAAATAAACGATAACTTGGAGATACGCCTTCCAATCAGGATTGCGATGTTCTGATGAATGCATGTTAATTATTTTGCATATCATTCGGAAACTCACTGTATGCTCAATATCAATGGGAGGCCTTCACTGCATTTACGAATGATATGCAATGATTGAATAAATACCACTTATTCAAATGATAAACAAAATAATTAGTTCAATGTGTGAAAGCATCACGAGAATAAACTGAAACATAGATTTAATGTATATCAATTATTGAATCCAGGAATAACCCATACTTAATAATCACCCTTCATTGGATTGATGGAAAATATCCATCGTCGAACTAATCTGATTCATTATATCAATCATACAGCATTCATTCGAAGAATGGACAATAATAACTAATTTGATAAATACAGTTTCATCAGTTGAATGAATACAATTTATTGCTTGGGTGAACACTCTTCATTCGTTTGATGAATAGAATTCATTACCATAAGGAACCTATTTGATGTACTTGATCATGATATCAATGAAAGCATTCATTGATATCATTAAGATCCGTATTCATAGTATGGATAACCAGTGGTACATTGACAAAACGATTGCGTTCATTAGACCAATATTGATAAAAATAATCATTGAGTCACTGAACTTTTTCATTGTATTCAGGTACCAATTTTTTTCTGTGTACATTGATCATCACTATTAATCTCTGTATCCATGTTTTATGGAATTTAAGATACTATTTTCACGGTTTTGTATATGATAAGAATGATGCATATGCAAAACTGATACTTCTAAAGTTTATCTGACGTTTTTGCAATATTTCAAAGCACACTTCAATTCCATTATGCAATACATAATATAACTATAGATACACATATCACTCTAGAGAGTTATTTAACTTTTCATCTCTAGGGTGATATTTGTCATTTTCGAAGTAACTAAATAGTGTGCTATTTGTCATTTTCGCATGTGGTCGTCGGAAAATTGGTTTTCGCAACGCCTAAGACCGGCCGATATATAGACGCAAATTCGCGACTTCCGCGTGCCCTTTGTTCCGGCCGACCACGAAGCCTTTGTATCCGAACCAAACCGTTTTTACGTCGTCGAAGGGAAACTTGCCTGCATAACACAGAACACGGTGGGTAGGCACATGTGGCCGATGTATTCGGTTCATAAGAGTGTCAAGGTCGAGTAGAAAATGCACCGCGACTGCAATTGCACCAGTGCAACAGTAACGCGCGAAAAGTACGAGGCGGCGACGGCGATTTCGTTTGTTTCGACGTTTTTTGTTCCGAATTTGCAGGGCCCGCTTGCTGCGAGTGTTGTTTTCGAGACCGACTTTTGCTTGTTTCTTCTTGTGGATTGTGTTTTGTTCCAAGTGGATATTCTGGGCTGAGTTTGAGGTAGGTCAAGGTGATTGTGACTGTTTACGCTTTGTTGTTGCTAGTTTGGTCGAATTTCGTATGGGTGGCGTTCGTGAAAAGGGTTAATTCCATTGCTTTTGGCGAGAAGTTTTTTATTTTCATATTTTATACTATTTTTCGAGCCGCTTTTTTTATGAAAATTCTGTTAGTGTTCCACTTAACGAAATGAAATGCTTTTTATTTTTTGTCATTGTTTTTACGTTTTTCAAAGAAGTAAATTTTGCCAAGAAAATGATAGTTGCTATTGACGACGGGAGCTAGTTAATTAAACTACCTACTATGCGGAAACAAGGTCTGCAAAAAAGTTGGAGGTTAGGTACTTATATAAACATAACAAACATAACCGTTACTCTTTAATAGTATTTATTAATATGAGAAATGAAAATATGTAACTAGGTATATTCTGTATTATTTTATGAGTTCAACTTTCCACACTCTGTAAAATGAGAAAAAAAAGAATTTTTGTATTTTTTTTTAGAACATTATGAGGATTGGAAGTATTTGTGATAATTGAATTTAAGAATTTTATTTATTAGGTACATTACTAAGGTAATCCCAATAAAATTTGGAAAATTTTTGAACTTTGTTCACCAAAGAAAATGATTGATACCTACGTCAGTGAAAAAAAAATCAAAACAAAAGACACGCGGTTTCATAATGATAATGGACTAAAAGGTTAAAAATAATCAGGAAATTAACTTCGAAGTTGAAAAAGCGGGTGATGCTTGATATCAGTACCTCTATTTTTTATTGTCATAGCTATTTGTAAATACTGTGATTATTAAAATGTGAGTGAAAATCACCCCATGCTTAATTTTTAACATAAAATTTAATTTTTTTAATTTATTTTTCACTTTCTATTCCATCTTATCACAAAAACGTTCGTCTTTAGTTTTTTCGCAAGTATAAGTATTTATCTTTTCACATTTAGTTTATATTACTATGATGCGTGTTTCTTCGGTTTTCCAGGGTATAATTAATTTTTTTTATTATTATCATCATACAGTGTCCTTCAAAACGTCGGCATCATATGGTAAATATTTTTAGCAATAAATCATTATGAAATTCGACTTGGGCATTGAGTCGTGCTTTGACAAAGATGAAAAATGGCTTATTCGTTAAAATTTTGAGAAATTATGAGGAGAAAAGTTTTTTTATGATTTTATACATCTGTGCCAAATTTCTGATGTAATAAAAAAATCGTAACTTCTACAAAACTGTTTTATACCACTGGCTTCATCATGCTATTATGCATTTCAAAGGACCCCGCACGAAAACACATGTAAAATTGGCTCTTGGTCAAATTGGCTGAAATTTTATTATGTTATAGTGGGATGGGTCATTAGGTTAGGTAAATGTGCTAGTTTAAATGATTTTGTATGTGTAGTTTCTGAGATATAAATAGCCAATGTTGGAAAAAACGTCAGAGTTGGAAACCTAGTTACTTTGGCAATAAAGTTCAGCAATATTTTTTTTAATTTTTTTAGGAACGAAGTAGATCACAGAATTTAGAAAATAAGTATTTTTTTGGGGATTCTAGCACTGGTAATCATTTTTCACGTTTCCAGGACCGGTATGGCCCAGACAATAATTCATAACTTCCTCATTATGAATTTTGCCAATTTCATATTTCGGGATAATAATCAGGATCGGTTGAGAAAAGAATCCACATGTTCAGAATAATTTTTCCGGGTGTCCAGGGCCGGCTTCACTCTAGCAATAAATCTTTACTTCCTTATTAGGAACTCTGCCAGTATAAGAGGGGGTTAACCCTATTAGTGACTATTGGTGAAATAAGGAGCAGGAGAAATCAAAATACTCGGAGCTCGCTCAATGAATTCGAGATTTTTTTTCACCATCTGAATTCAAAAGGTTGGATCTAGGAAGAGTACTTTTTCAATTTTTGTTAAAAATGACCTTGAAAAAAATTACAGAAATTTGACCAGATTCACTATTTTTTATCTCACTAGATGATTTTTTTTTTAAAGTACTCTGAGAGGTGCCTGTCTCATACATTTGTCTTTCTTGTCACAAAAATTTGCAAGAATTCATGCAAAATCGCACCACCGTCAAAGTGATTTTTGCTGAACCCCTGCATACTCAATATTGGATCTCTTTTCTTCACGATTCGAGCGCCTTCGCATAAATATGTACTTTTACATGGATACTATGGATTTTTGAATGGATTGTTGTTTCAATCATCAAATTTGGAAATAATACTGAAGTTATTCACGAAATTTTAGCACAGGAGATGAAACCAATAAAAGTTGTAAATGGGATTATTGAAGTTTAGAATATTCGAACGAATATTTACTGAAATTGATGAGTATTGGTTGTATTTACACACGACAATTTATTCGCCAATTCTGTTGTTAGTTTATCAGATATACCAATATGATGACATGAAATGGTTCAATGTAAGAACTTTTATCCAACGAACAGGTATCATAACAGACCGAAAGTAACTAAAAATTCGTTGAAATTCATGAATTATTGGTGAATGAATACTGACCACAATTTTCCATTTTCACCTGTCAATAAAATTCAAGTTCACAAAATTGTTGAATTCATTTAATCGTATCCATTGACACTAACTACGTATTAATGATTTTCCAAATATTTCATTTTCGTTATTTCATTACAAACAAACAATTTTCCAAAAAAAATGACGATTCATTTTTCAGTATGAAGAACCCAGGACTAAATAAAATATAACACTTGAGAAAAAACTAAAATTATCGCTGGCGGAATTTTGACAAGCTGATAAATAAATAGGTAGGAAATGAGAGCGGTGGACATTATAAGGGGGATTTATACAGCACGTAAATAAAATAAGAAATAAAATATTATGTTTTAAAAGAAAATCATAAGAATATCATACAGACATAAAATAAAAGAAATAAAAGTGATGAAATATATGAATCCAAATTTTGATTGACAGCTTCTCATTTATTATAATTCACTTTTCCTAAGTAAGTAAAAAACTTCGGAATAGGATATTTTTAACTAACTTTTCTGATGACATGACATGGTAAAAATACTGTGTTTGTAATAAAACAGTATCGCTTTTTCAAACTATCATTATTACTCAGAAAAATATCGAAATTAAACTAGAAAATATCTCAATTCTAATAAGTAAGGTAAACAACGTCGAAACGGGATATCTTTGAGAACGTTTGTGACGACCCCAGTAAATTAAATACTATTTTGTATTAATATACTTCAGCCAAATTACGAGAATAAACCAGAAATATTCTCAATTTTTTGATAAATTGAAATTATTTTCTGTTTGTGTAACTACTTTC
Source organism: Chrysolina haemoptera (assembly GCA_958298965.1). Taxonomy (NCBI): domain Eukaryota; kingdom Metazoa; phylum Arthropoda; class Insecta; order Coleoptera; family Chrysomelidae; genus Chrysolina; species Chrysolina haemoptera. The sequence goes on along the minus strand of OY282593.1, from coordinate 18,607,455 downwards.
AAAATCACCCTGTTTCGCAGAAACTGATCATACGATTTGATTATGGTCCATTTAAAGTGTTACCTACAGATCGTGATCTACAACATATTATAGAGTACCATTGAATCCCGCAATAAACCAAAATCCTATGTATTCCGTGCGGGGTCCATTTGCAACCTTGTACACGATCCCATTTCTTGCAATTTTTCAACGAGTATACAGGCCGTTTCTTTTATCATGTGGTAACATTGTTATATTCTAAACCGTAATAGATACAAAGACGATTAAATGGGAAAAAATCTAACTATTGTGGTGAGCGGTACATTGGTCAGAAAAAATCTACGGGGACTCTCGCCTTTCCCGACTTATACAGGGAAAACTAAAAATGCTGTTTTCGGTTTTTTACGAATATAACGGTTATTTCGGAAAATATAAAAAAAAGAAAGAGGAAAGTTTTATTGTATTTAAAATGTACTAGAACTACGTAATGATACAATTTTAATTAAACGTTTCGTGTCAACACGGCCACCATCAACAATTATTTTCAAATACGGACCTGTCTATTTCATCACAAATATTGATAAAGCGATGAAATCACAATTCAGTGGTATATCACAGTTGACATTTTTATAGCGTTGCATATAAAATAACTGGCATCATCAGTGAAAACAATTTTTAATTACGGTCCTGTCGTTAGTTCTTTTGTAAATTGTATTGATTTCTTCAAAACTCATTCAACTATTAGGCTACTTCAGTCATTACCCAATACTTTCGATAGGAAGATACCCCAACACAGCGAACATTCGTAATTTTCCTTTTTGGGGATTTTTGTATTACAGTTATCCTTGATTCAAGGCTGATTTTTCCTGTATCAATTTTTACAAGGATTATTTTCATAATTTTCAATCCTGGAAGTAATGAAAATATCAGTTTTTGATCAAAATACAAGTGTTGTCTAATTTGGTACAATTAAATAGCATCTCACTTCTTTTACCATATTTAAACACGTAGGCTTTGTTTGATTACTATGGCAGGAAAAATAAATGAGTTGTTGATATCTGTTAAGAACTGTCAGACATTTAAGCACTCGGTTACATATTAAAGATGTATTCGAATGATGAAAGGACTGATATGCTATTTACTTATGCAAAATCAATATGTATGGTGAGCTATACCCGAATCGTCGCATTCCAAACATTCAAATGTTCAGACGATTAGAAAGAAATTTGAGAGACTGTAGTGCGTTTGACAAAAATAAAACTAGAAAATTTATTGTTACTGGAAGTATAAGGAACCAAATAAATGTTTTGGGTAAGCAAATGTTACCTTATAAAGACTAAAAAGTGAAAAATAACGTCTTTTTTTTAATCTAGGATTGGTCAGTTACAAAAATATTTCCAATCAAGATTGTTCTTTACGAGAAATTGCCCACGAACTTGGGATATCTGTAAAATCTACCAGAAATATTTTGAAAAAAAAAACAAATACAAATGCTACAGGATACGCAAAGTTCATCACCTTAATGAAAGGGATTACGGAAGGAGAGTACGATTTGCGAAATGGTTAAGACGTAGAAATAGGGAAGTTCGAAATATTTGTAAAAAAATAATATGGACGGACGAATCAAAATTCACCAACAATGGTTGGTTTAACAGAAACATCCATTATAGGTGGAATGATACGAATGAACATTTACATAGAGAAACCAATTTCCAGGAGAGGTTCGGAATAAATGTTTGGTTGGGAATTTTGGGAACAAACATACTAGGTCCTTTCTTTTACGATGAGCATTTGAATGGTGAAATGTATTTAAATTTTTTATCCAATGAGTTTGATGGCTACGTAGATGAATTGCCATTAAGCACCCGCCGTGAAATACAATATTTTCAACAAGACGGTGCCCCTCCCCATAATGCAGCAGTAGTAAGGGAACATTTAGATGCAATATTCCCAACAAAGTGGATTGGAAACAATGGACTGATTGCCTGGCCAGCTCGATCCCCAGACCTTACTTCTTTGGATTTTTTTTGTCTGGGGATACATGAAGGATAAAGTTTTTTCGACACCTAGTACCGATATCGACCATCTCAAACAGAAAATAGGAGATGCATGTAATAGCATTACAACCATCATGCTAGAAAATTGCCACAGAAATTGTATGGACAGACAACTTATGTGCATTCAACAAAGAGGTCGTCAATTTGAGCATTTAATGTAGAATTCTTTTTCTGTATTAGTTTTATTTTCTTCCACAAATTCATTATGAAATAAATTGTTTTTCTGTTTGTTTGATTTCTTCTCCTCTTAAGTAAGTTTATTTCTGGGGTAAATTGCTATCGTTCGTCTCTGAAACTGCAGAAATCTTTCATGAATTTTTATAGTATAAATACAATTTTCATAGATACATTCATTCAAAACGTCACTGATAATTTTTGTATCGAAGCGTTAGATTCTGTGGAATTCATAAACAAACTAACGACAGGACCGTAATTAAAAATTGTTATCACTGATGATGCTAGTTATTTTATATGAAACGTTATAAAAATGTCGAGTGTGATATACCACTGAATTGTGATTTTATCGCTCTATCAATATTTGTGTTGAAATAGACAGGTCCGTATTTGAAAACAATTGTTGATGATGGCGGTGTTGACACGAAACGTTTAATTAAAAATGTATCATTACGGAGTTCTAGTACATTTTGAATACAATAAAAGTTTCCTCTTTAATTTTTTTATATTTTCTAAAATTACCATTCTATTCGTAAAAAACCGAAAACAGCATTTTCAGTTTTCCCTGTATAAGTTGGGATGGGCGAGAATCCCCCTAAATTTTCTATGACCAATTTACTGCTCACCACAATAGTTACCTTTTTTCCCATTTAATTGTCTTTGTATCTATTACGGTTTAGAATATAGCAATGTTACCACATGAGAAAAGAAACGGCCTGTATAGCAAAATTCAAGTTAATTGCCATTATGTCAATGTTGCGTACTTCGGAAGAGGTTGCAACTGAGATTCATTGCTTTCTCGATATACCATTCAGTTGACCAAAGTTTGAAAACTTTTGGAATTAATGTGAATTGATCGTCCATTTCTACTGGCCTACAATGTTATCAAGGGCACTTAAAAGAGGACCCATATGTTCATGTGCTCTTATAATTTTGCCGTACCAGGCAGGAAGTAATTGTCTCGTCACAAGAACTGAGGCGGATCGAATGGCTTTTTGGCAGCGAATCTGGTAGGGCAGATCAGCACAATGATAGTCATGATAATTATTGTCTGTGTAACATTTCTTTCTTCTGTCGAAGGTTACGATTTGGTGTATCTAACACATGTGGGAGCATTCAATTGTCCGAGTGACCTTAATAGCCAAGAAAGTATGGGTCGCAGGGATGTGTTAAAAGGACCAAGGGTCGGTATACGGGAGAAACTTCTATGAATTTGCAAAAAGTAGTGAAAATTGATAATATTCATCGATTTGTAGTTCTGAAGGTGAAACAGACACATGGGGTTCCACAAGGGTGAGTTCTTGACCCCATTCCATTTATAATCTATATCAATGTTACAGACAGGCCCCGTGTGCCAGAATCTTTCACAACGCAGAAGATATTGCAGAAATTATTTCAAATTCCTAAAAACATTTAATAGGAAAAATTATGAGAGCACTTTGTCTTCATTTGAATGTAACGATAAGTTGCTCAAATAGAAAGAGTGTTGCCTAAAGTAGGTCAACACCGACAAGACTAAGACTTATAACAGAGACTCTTCTCAGGTGGGTTAGACTGGATACCATTCATTCCTGGTGGACATTGCACTGCCGTTATTGAGACCTTACAATGTTTATTTATAAAAGGGCGCCACCACCAAGAATCAATAGTTAGAGAGAAGTAAACAAGACCTAGTATGTAAAATCGTTAACATATATTTTCACAAATAAAGTGAGCAGTTGTAACAGTTGGAACAGTTGGAACAGTTGAATAATTTATGGAAGTGTAGAAAAATATGCACTTAGTTTGTATAAAAGTAGAGATTTTTTTCGGCAGAAACACTGAGAGCACACAATATGTGTACTTAGCTTGGAGAGGGCTGTTGCTCCAATCGATGAGTCCTTAGGTGAGGGACTGCAGCTCAGGAAACACTATCCTGAATCCTCAGTGTTGCATGGGACAGTGGTGGAAAGATTATCCTGAATCATCAGTGTTACATGGGACAGTGGTGGAAAGATTATCCTAAATCATCAGTGTTACGCAGGTGCTTTGCTGGAATTTACTTCAGGATAAAAAGGGACCTGTAATTTTCATAGGCCTTAAAATATGTACCACTTCTACACACCTCCATTTGATTCGAGCTCTGTGTTCAATTATCAGTGACAATACTACATTTGATCATTACATATTCATATAAGAAACATAGAATTTAAATACATATATTTGTTGAAAATAAAAACAGAAGCTCTGGGATCAACTGAAAGCATGTGAAAATAATCACTAATATGCATGAACCTTCAATGAAATAAAATAGCATTTAATAAGCATGAAGGCTATGGGATGTAGTAAAGGAAAATGCAGGAAGTTGTAGGATGCTATCTCAAATATAAAAAAAATGATCAATTATAAAACCAACCTTGTTTAGTGCCTGGAAGGAATTCTATGCACAGCAAATAATATAAAGATGTGAATAACTATTCAAACTGACCTTTATTAGTCCCTTTAGGAACATGAAGGATCGGAAATCGTGAAAATCTTCAAATTAGTAAATCATAAAGATGCCTTCTCGTGCACAGGCACAACAATTACGCCTCTAATTTGTAGCACTTGAAGTTCACCAGCCAAAAAGGATATCAAGCAAGGTGCTTACTAGTTTTATTAATTTACAACACATAAAAAATTGTTTCCGGTCGACAATATATTTACACGATTTTAATCGAAGAAATTCTGTGACAGATGACAGAAGACAGAACTGCGATCAATAGTCGTTTATTGGCGAGTATTGAAATAGTTGTTTATTCGCGAGCATTAAGATAGGCATTTATTTGCGTCTCAAAGGTAAGTTATTTAAATATTTGTAGATAATTAAGAAAGAATTGTTGTGATGTGAGACTTTTAATGATTCAGAGGAGATGTAACAATTTACTTGTTACATGAAGTTACCCTCGAGTGAAGTATTTAAAGTCTCACCTTGTGTCCAATCTCCACACAGTTGCCTATTATATAGCTCAGAATATCAGAGAAATATTGGACCTCGATCTGTTGTAGCTCTATTACGCACAAGTCGAGAGTAGAATGAGATTATTTGGGGTCACCTTCTAGGAGACATCAATTGTATTTACACGGAAAGAAATACCTGTGAAGATTATTTCCTTTAACAGTGTAAAAAAATATGTAAATAATGTATACATTTGTTGAAAATCAGTACACCTGGTTGTAATGTATTTTTACCAATGATTGTTTATTTCGCTTTGTGGTGAAATTTTACCCAGCTTTGTGACTTTTATACACAATATGTGTAATTCATAATTGTGGATAAATTTAACACATTTTTCATTGAAAAGGTACAAAACGAAATGTGTAATAAATCTCAAACAAGGCTACCCGCCGATAGAGGGCACAACACGCGCTATACTAGTAGGGTCACTGAATCCAGAAGGCTTTGCTTCTACGGGTACGGCCAATGGGAGGAGTCTAATAGTTTAAATCTCTTATAGTAGTTCGAATGTCAAAAATAACCCACAAAAGCACCAATAAAAAAGCAACGAAAAAGTTGGGTTATAATATAAAAAAAGAAGATTTGACACTCGTTTTGACAGTTTTATTCTTTTTCGTTTTGGTTCAGTATAATATTTCATATTTTACTCTTGAATGGATACACACCAGCTACTAATTCTAATTCTGTTATTGATTGAAATTGAGAGGTATGCAATAATCTCGAATTTCAAAGAAGCGTTGGTCGATTTCCGGGCCTTGCCTCTTGCCCCTTGCCCTATTTTGTGAACCGGTTAGCAGCTATTATGGAACATAGAGATAGAGCCGTCGACAAGGAACTTGAGTACCTATGTGATGATTTTTTGAAGTTCAATAAACACAAAAAGTTGGACTACCTCATACCTCAATCAACGGAATGAACAGTTTTAAAATTGGCTGATGGACATTGTGCAGATGTCATCATAGCCAAATACTCTGCAAGATTTTGATTAGACTAGGAGAAAGCATACATGATTTTGCTGTGAGTTGATGGAAGAAGTGTGTCTGACGAGGTCCCCGATTAATAAAATGTGAAGTGAGAAACAAATTTAAAAAATTAAAAATGATAGGACTGTGGAGACCATATATTTAAAATAGTTTTTAGGAAGCCTTTCGATCTAGCAGGGTACACCTTCCATTTTGAATGTGAGATACTTGGCAAAAGCCTTTTTCTTGCTCGATAGCATTTAGGTTTTTTTAATAATACTTCTTACCAGTGAATAAATGGCTTTGGAAAGCTCGGTGTTTTTGTATTGTCTTTAGTTTCTCATAATGAATCCTAACATCCTCTTAATTGATTTGACAATTTCTCAAATCAAATATGATAATCAAAGGTGAGTTTTTGATCTACAAAAATTCCCAGATGTATTTTGACCAGTTGAACATGTGTTTTTTTAATTTTGAACAATGTGCCATTTTTACTTCTGAACCAAAATTCTATACTTCACTTTGCAAAATACATTCAGTGTCACAACACAAGATTGAAGATCCCATCAATCTGTTGAGCCGCATATGGCAACCGAATAGGTAACTTTTTTTACTATATCAGTTAATAAAAAATAAAATTGGTTTGATCTTGTCAAATGTGAGAATGTTAATGACTATCTCGATCTGCTCTATAAAACAATTCACATTGTTGGAGCAAGTCATACCGAAGTATCCAGAAAGAGCAACTGCAGATAAACCCAAATATCTATGCTCGACTTGGTGCATGAGATAAGAAAGAAAAATTATTTACACAAATTAATTTTAAAAAATAGTACGGACTCTACGTAAAAACCTAGTGCACTAAAGCAAATTACAAAGCATCAAATCAATAATAAAAGAAATATTGCACAAGATCACAACCCTTTTTGGCTATTTGTAAGATCCATATCCAGAAGTGGATTGTCTAGAGAAATGCAGCTTGATAACTCAGTCAACAGTAGTGATGTTAGCAAATGCTTTCGTACAGTTCTTCCACTCTGTTTATTAGGTCTCAGAAAATCATAGCAATTTCAAGGCTGCCTCGGATGCATCATCTTTAACCTACCTTTGGTAACCGAATCTGATGTTCTCAGAACTATAATAAATCTAAAACCAAAAGGGTCAACAGGCAGAGACAATATATTTATTTATATGGTTAGGTATACCATTTTTACAACAACTACAATTATAATACAAAGCTACGTGAAAGTTTCACTAAATGAATTTATACAGAATACCTCAAATATTTGGCAGTATATATTTTATATTGCTAGTACAGATCTCAATCTATTCTTTAATTGGTTTAATGCATTATTAACTAGGTCAATAGAACCAAGGTTAAAATTACGAGGAATTCTTGCCAAGGGACCTTATTGTCGGTATTTTTGTAGGTTGTCACTGACCAATACTTCATTTTCATTTTTCATGAGAAAAGGATATATAATTTTTTATATAATTATATCTTATGTCATAAGATATTTTTATGAGTTCTGTGATTTTTGAACATTTCGTACATAAAATTGACATGTGTCGGTAGTTCAAACGTTGGCTCTAACCTAACCTAACTTTTTCTGTGGGTTATTTTTGACATTCGAACTAATAGACTCCTCCCATTGGCCGTACCCGTAGAAGCAAAGCCTTCTGGATCCAGTGACCCTATATACTAGAATTCACTAAGGCCGAGACTTACTAGCAAGACCAAAGCAATCTTCAACACTAGTTCCATTCAATTTTGTCCACAGAACTGTTATAGAAACAAAATTTTGTGTAAAATAAAAAAACAATATTGTGTATTTTTCAATTATATAGTCAACAGAATTGTGTTATATACAACGGTGTTGTTAACCAATTTGAACAATATTGTGTTAAACATGGATTAGAAGAAATATACACAATGTGGATATATTATTGCAACAAATTGGGATAAACAATGGTGTGCGAAATTTCTACACAAAATTGTTTCTGTTTCTGTAACCATTCCAGACACAATTTGTCTGAACATTTTACACAATTGTGGAAAAAACTACACACATTTTTTTCCGTGTAATGCGCAAAAGCGTATCATTCGTTCAATGATGGGAATAAGCTAAAGAACCTCATACAGAAATTCTTTGAAGACCTGAGAATTTTAACTAGGGCGTCACTTTATATTTTAACTGTCTGTGTATATATTGAAAAAAAGACATATTTCCTCGAAATGGTAACAATCAATAATTGATAACAAGGATTATTTTATTATACCTTGGAATGCCTAATTTTTTTTGTAATGGGGCACAGTACGAAATTTTGACAATATAGTTGTACATTTTTTTTTATTCAAGATTTGTGTGTCATTACAGACACAGAGGATATTCACCGAGTAAACATAGGCAAATTATCGCTAGAAGTCAGGGGTGAGATGAACTCAGGTAGCCGGTCGTTCAAATCGTTTTATACCTACTATTATTGTTCGGAAAAGCTTTCCGGAAAATTACATCAACTGCAGTGTAACTTGTCTTTTTAAAATTTATACCACAAAAGTACCATATAAGGCAAGTACTAAAAATTTAATTTTGTTCAGATAGATTGTCAAAATATAGCAGTGTGAGGCATTCGGATTACGAAAACAAAGGAAAATTTGCTCCACATCGTAGGAATTCATTTCTCAGACAGAAATGTAAGCATGTCGGCAAGCTAACTTGCCAAGTGTCAGAAGACGGCAAGTTGGCCTGCCAAAATGCATAATATTTCTGACTGAGAAGTAAATGCCAGAGCTTCCTTAATTTTTCGAATGAGCTTGGCAAAGCGAACTTTGCTTGAAACGAACGATTTCTGTGAGTGATATTTTTCAAATTACATTCTCCCTATCCAATTTATTTATTGAATTTTAAATGAAAACTGAGGAAATTATAAAAAAAATCCACTATCTGAATAAAAATGCGAATTTTCACTTTCAAATTTTTTCTTTTCAGTCAGAGCCCTTTCACAATATCTATCAGATGTAGTTCAACGTCCAGCGTGGCTCCAGCCAAAACAGTAGTTGTTCTGTTAGATATTACAAATAAATTACATTTTTCAATTTTCTAGGAATATGTTCCCCTTTTCATCCTTTTTAGCCGCAGATGATTCCACAACAGATTTTATGAATATCCTATTCATAATTTTGAACAAAAGTCAAAATGCAATGCCCATGACAGGTCTATGTCAAAAAATAACTTTCAAAGTGTCACCACTCGCTTCTGAAGGGCCTGCTTTCCAATTCTATCAATCTTCCTGATGAGCTTGGCAAAGCGAAATAGATTTTCGTCGACCAAAATGTATTGGGGATTAAATGCGAGAGAAGCGAACCTTGCTTCAATGAAATGAACGATTTCTGTGAGTGATATTTTTTTTTATTACATTCTCCCTATCCAATTTATTTAATGAATTTTCAATAAAAACTAAAACAAAATTAAAAAAATCAACCATCTGAATGAAAATGCGAATTTTTACTTTCAGATTTTTTCTTTTCAGTAAGAGTCTTCCCACAGTATCTATCACATTCAATTCAATGTCCAGCGTGGCTTTAGCCAGGGAGGTAGTTGATTTCTGTTAGATATTACAAGTAAATCACATTTTTCAATTTCTATGGAGAATGTTACCCTTTTCAGTTTATAAATCTATTCCAACAGCTCCTAATTTTCGACGGCGCTGTTTCTAAAAACCCAATTCACTATACCAGAACCCTTGCCATAGATTATCACCGTAAACAGATCCAAATTTTGTTGAAGAGAGTTTATTCGCGCGAATTGTTTTGCTTTCAACGAAACATCGAATTTCTGTACCTACTCTGCGTAACTGGTCAGACTAAAATCGAAATAGTATCCGACAATATAACTTTCATGGAAGGTGTTCACTAAAAGTTTTTTCTCACCTCAAAGAGTCCCTTCCTTATGTTACCGTCAATATTAACCCTGTGCAATTTGATGAGCCATTATGAAAGCACGTCTGAATCTTCGAGAACAAGGTCAGATATATGGCAGCTTGCTGCCAATACATATGGTGGAACCGAGGAGGAAACAACTAGTTATTTTTTGTACACATAATGAATAATTACTTGTAATAAAAAATAATCAAAAAAGTTTTAGGGGCCAGGTTATTCTCTTAAAATTTATTGAAGGTCATGATATACGATTTGTCTATTTTGATTAGAGGATAGTATTCATGTTAACGTTTTCAATCGTAAATCTGTAATGGCCAAGCGGTCTAATGCTCGAGACAAAATTGGTAATGAAGTAATGAAAATATTATGATGTACACCTAATGAACGAGTTGTTTTCCCCTCGGGTGGAACTTTTGCTGTGGACATTGATGATATCTCTACGAGCGTTTGTTCGACACCAAGAATAGAAACAAAATTATTCTGAAATATTTCCGGTTGCACCGCTACGAGCGACCCTCAGAAGACTTGTGCAAACTAAAAATGAGACAAGGAGTCTTCTTTCTAACGTGTGATCCCAAATTCCTAACCAAGTTTCCATCCTGTGGCTTGCCCCCTCTGTTGTGTGTTCTGTGGAGGTTTCTGAGATAATATGAGAAAAACTGAAGATATGTCCTGAGTATATAGAAACATAATTACAAATGTGCAAAAATCTCATAAGTTCTTACAACATATCGGAATATTTGTCAACCTCCTGAACATTTTTTAATGTTGGAAGAATCGGAAACATAGTGCGGGTATGAGGCAGAATAGGACCGACAACTCCATTTTTTCATTCATCATATTATTTGATGAAATTAATGTGTAATCACAGAGTTAGGCCCCATTCTGACTCGCAAGTGAGGAATCACACTGATCGACCAGGACCGACCGTCCGCGACCGTCCACCTACGACCAAAAGTAGAAGTAGATCAATGAAAACTTTCAAAGTCACACTGATCGACCATCCACGACCGACCACTAGAATAATTTTGTAAATCTGACATTAATTTGACATTCGAAAGGTTATGTGAATTGTCTGTTCATTTATTGAAAATAAGTTAAATTCATAATATCAATAGTTTTGCTTTAAATAATGAGCAGTAGTGATACTGAAGAAGAACATTTTATTTTTCTGGTAGGAAATATACCTATTTACATGAGTTTTGTTGAAGTCAAAAGTTCATCATAAATGTGTGTCAAAATGACATTACGTCAGGATAGTGTGACACCGACCAAAATTTCCAGCAGACTACAATTTCGAACATGGTCTTTGAAAAACGGTCGAGGACGGTCAATGACGATTATACAGTGTGAGTTGTGCGATAAGAATATATACTTGTGGTGAGCATTTTACTAAACTGTATCCCAGTTTGGGGACTTCGGTATTTTGACGTAATAGAAAGAGTTCAACTCAAGTTCTTTAAACGTCTTCTTCTTTTACCAAGCAACACCCCGGATTATGCTGTTAGGCTCGATTCAGATCGTGTCAGAATGTCATACACAATCCTCAAATGTACCCTCAATTTCCTTGATAAACTGCTCCGAATGGAAGACCATCGCCTTCCTAAAATATGCTTCATGCGACTAGCTTCCCTTAGTTTCACCAATGTAGATATTAGGTATAATTGGGTATCACAACTAAAGAAAGAGTTTGATCTTTCTGGTTTTGAAGCCCCTATTAACGAGATCGACAGCAATACCCTCAGACGAAATAGAAGAGCTATTCTCTCTACATACTACAGCAAGCTCCATGACTCTGACCTATCTCTAGCTGCTCGTTCCTCATCTCTCACACTGTATCGCAATTTCCAACTATCAGTATCTCCCCAAAAATACTTACTTTTGAAAGTACCTATACAAATTATTAGAACTCTTGCTCAAATAAGAATGGCTAGTGAGTATGGCATAAAACTTACATACAATGGTAGTACCTATCGTATAATCCCAAACGAATTATGCACCATGTGTAATCAAAATGAACCCGAAACACTGCAACATATTCTCTTTGACTGTCCAATATATTTTTCTATGAAACCCTCAGATGTTCTCTGCCTGACAAGTTGTAATGATCTAATGACATTTTTCGAGAATGTTACTTCTACTGAAGCAAAAAAAATGTGTACTCATGTTTGGAATATACTGAAACTCCGTTCATTTGTTCTGAACGAATAGAAGGACCTTCACTATTGTTTTTTTGTTTTTATTTTTTTCTACATAACTCATATTGTTTTTTTTTTTAACACTTCAAAGTTAGGATTTCCCTCTTTTTTTTTCTCTTTTTTTGTAATTTAAGAATGAATTCATACCTAAAATGTTATAATACTCTATGTAACAAACTAACAATCCATTGCTATATGATATTGTAATCATTAGAGGCAATAAAGAATTGAATTGAATTGAATTGAATTGAATTGAATTGAATACGTGTTGGAAATTTTGGTCGTAGGTGAACGGTCGCGGACGGTCGGTCCTAGTCGCTCAGTGTGATTCCTCACTTAGAGAGTTCTCCATACAGTACAAACTTAGATTTAACCAGTAGCAGAAACCTTGAAAAAAGCCAAATTATTTTCTGTGTGTCACAAGAAAGTTATCTGATGTCATAAAATCTGCTTCGCCTTTGTAGCGGTTATCTTAATGAAACATATAAATAACGAAAACGGTCGGTTTCAAATAAATAATTCTCTAAAAGGAATCGTCGATAACCTTGGCTTGACTGGCAGTGATATGTAAGAAAAATTAGAAACTATAAAATTCTCAAATGCCAAACAATCTGTGAATCACTACAACATGAATCTTGATGCAATGTTGCAATTAAAATCAAGGTTACGAATTTTCTATGACCGCAATTACTTCATGAATACACGAAATTGGCAAGAGGAACTTCGAGATATCTAATTTTTACAGTATTTATTTGAATAAACGTGGTTATTTACCTAATACCGTAAAATGGTTATAGAATTCACGCTCGGAAGAAAAATTTCTCTTTCCATTCGTGGTTATTATTCCCGATTGGGGGCAACTATACCGGTGTGAAGTTACCGGCCAATTTCCAGCGGCCGAATTGCCGAAGATTGCCGAACGTCCATAGACGTACTTCCTTTTTTTTTATTTAGGTAAAATGAGCTCATAGATGATCAGTGTATTGATAAGTTTTATGGAAACATCATATTACTTTCAATCGAATAGAAAGGAAATATTTTATTATGATTATGATTATAATACAGTGTCTCGTATATAAGAATAAAAAATACTCGATCGGCTAAAAAATTCAGTGGTTGGTAGGTATTACAAGAATATAAAATAAACTTCATGATTGAAAATAATATGTTTTGTTTACGAATACATACATTTAAATGAAATGAAAAATAGCTCACGGAAAGAGAGTAATTAAACAAACCAATGATTTTGTCAAAACGGATTTAAAATTGAAGAAACTGGAAGAAACAAAAGCTTGTAGTCATATACATTCCACTAAAAAATATAACTGCAATTGAAAAAAAACACCGTGAAAAGATGAATCAGTGGCGGCCCGTCAGAAAGGCGAAACCGTCAAAAGAAAATCAATATAAGAAGGAAATGGACTGTCACATTCATATTGAACTAAAAAAATCAAACTTTTATTGGAAAATACACAGTGAGAATGTGAATCAGTAACAGAGGCCGTCAAAGGGCCGAAATCGTAAAAAAATTAAAATAATTCGGAACACCAAGAAGAAAATTTAAATAATTCGAAACACCATCATATTCTACTGAAAAAAATCAAACGTCCATTGGAAAACACACAGTGAGAAGATTAATCAGTAACGGGCCGTCAAAGGGGTTGAAATCGTAAAAAAATAAAATAATTTCAAAAAGGAAGAAAAAAAAATTCGAAACACCAACAAGAAAATGGACTGTCACATTTATATTCCACTTAAAAAACTTTCATTGGCAAGCGTACAGTGAAAAAGTGAAAAAGTGAATCACTAACAGACCACTGAAAAAATCGAACCCTCATTTGAAAACACGTAGTAAAAAAACGAAAACATACAGATAAATAAGTTTTATTATTATTATTATTTTATTTTTTACGATTTCAACCCCTTGCACGGCCCGTTACTGATTCATCTTTTCACTGTGTGTTTTCCAATGGAAGTTTGATTTTTTTAGTGAAATATAGATGTGACAGTCTATTTTCTTCTTGTTGTTTCGAATTATTCAAATGTTCTTCTTCGTGTTCTGATTTATTTCAATTTTTATTTTTTTACGATTTCAACCCCTTTGACGGCCCGTTACTGATTCGTCTACTCACTGTGTGTTTTCCAATGGAAGTTGATTTTTCTAGTGGAATATAGATGTGACAGTCCATTTTCTTCTTGGTGTTTCTAATTTTTTAATTTTTTTCTTCGTTTTCCGAATTATTATATTTTTTTACGATTTCAACCCCTTTGACGGCCCGTTACTGATTCATCTTTTCACTGTGTATTTTCCAATGGAAGTTTGCTTTTTCTAGTGTAATATGGATGTGACAGTCCATTTTCTTCTGGGTGTTTCGAATTTTTTAAATTTTTTTCTTCGTTTTCCGAATTATTTAATTTTTTTTACGATTTCAACCCCTTTGACGGCCCGTTACTGATTCATCTCCTCACTGTGTATTTTCCAATGGAAGTTTGATTTTTCTAGTGGAATATAGATGTGGCAGTCCATTTTCTTCTTGTTGTTTCCAATTATTCAAATTTTCTTCTTCGTGTTTTGATTTATTTCAATTTTTATTTTTTTACGATTTGGCCCCTTTGACGGCCCGTTACTGATTCATCTTCTCACTGTATGTTTTCCAATGGAAGTTTGATATTTCTAGTGGAATATAGATGTGACAGTCCATTTTCTTCTGGGTGTTTCGAATTTTTTAGATTTTTTTTTCGTTTTCCGAATTATTTAAATTTTTTTACGATTTCAACCCCTTTGACGGCCCGTTACTGATTCATCTTCTCACTGTGTATTTTCCAATGGAAGTTTGATTTTTTTAGTGGAATATAGATGTGGCAGTCCATTTTCTTCTTGTTGTTTCGAATTATTCTAATTTTCTTCTTCGTGTTTTGATTTATTTCAATTTTTATTTTTTTACGATTTGGCCCCTTTGACGGCCCGTTACTGATTCATCTTCTCACTGTGTGTTTTCCAATAGAAGTTTGCTTTTTCTAGTGTAATATGGATGTGACAGTCCATTTTCTTCTGGGTGTTTCGAATTTTTTAAATTTTTTTCTTCGTTTTCCGAATTATTTAATTTTTTTTACGATTTCAACCCCTTTGACGGCCCGTTACTGATTCATCTTCTCACTGTGTATTTTCCAATGGAAGTTTGATTTTTTAAGTGGAATATAGATGTGGCAGTCCATTTTCTTCTTGGTGTTTCTAATTATTTAAATTTTCTTCTTCGTGTTCTGATTTATTTAAATTTTGATTTTTTTACGATTTCGACCACTTTGACGGGCCTTAACTGATTCATTTCTTCACTATGAATTTTCCAATAAAAGTTTGATTTTTCTAGTGAAATATGGATATGACATTCCATTTTCTTCTTGGTATTCGGAATATTTTTAATTTTTTTTTATGATTTCGACCCCTTTGAAGGCTTGTTACTGCTTCACTTTTTCACTGTATGTTTTCCAATGGACGTTTGATTTTTTTCAGTAGAATATGATGGTGTTTCGAATTATTTAAATTTTCTTCTTGGTGTTCCGATTTATTTTAATTTTTTTACGATTTCGGCCCTTTGATGGCCTCTGTAACTGATTCACATTCTAACTGTGTGTTTTCCAATAAAAGTTTGATTTTTTTAGTTTAATATGAATGTGACAGTCCATTTCCTTTTTATATTGATTTTCTTTTGACGGTTTCGCCTCTCTGACGGGCCGCCACTGATTCATCTTTTCACGGTGTTTTTTTTCAATTACAGTTATATTTTTTAGTGGAATGTATATGACTACAAGCTTTTGTTTCTTCCAGTTTCTTCAATTTTAAATCCGTTTTGACAAAATCATTGGTTTGTTTAATTACTCTCTTTCCGTGAGCTATTTTTCATTTCATTTAAATGTATGTATTCGTAAACAAAACATATTATTTTCGATCATGAAGTTTATTTTATATTCTTGTAATACCTACCAACCACTGAATTTTTTAGCCGATCGAGTATTTTTTATTCTTATATACGAGACACTATTATAATCATAATTATAATAAAATATTTCCTTTCTATTCGATTGAAAGTAATATGATGTTTCCATAAAACTTATCAATACACTGATCATCTATGAGCTCATTTTACCTAAATAAAAAAAAGGAAGTACGTCTATGGACGTTCGGCAATCTTCGGCCATTCGGCCGCTGGAAATTGGCCGGTAACTTCACACCAGTGCTAACTATGAAAGCGCAGGAGAGCTACAAATATCGTTTCAACATTTATAATATATTGTCGTTGATTTATATTGCCAAAAAGCACGAGAGCTTTTTTTTATCGGATACATTTCTTTCTTCAACGAAATAATTTTGCCAATCAGTAATTTCACGAGAATAACTGACATGAACAAAAAGGCGAGACCGTAGGTCGAGCAATTCAATTTTGTCTAATGTCAGCTTTTCGAGTGAAATTACTGATGGAAAAATTTTCAGTTGAAGAAAGAAATCTATTCAATAAAAAAAAAAGTTCGAGTGCTTTTTGGCAAAATAAATCAACGACAATGTATAAATACACCACAATAATAATCACACTGATTGAAACAGTTATTTGGAGCAGTTATTAAGAGGGGGTTAGTTAGCCCTATTAGTGGCTAATGGTGAAACACGGAGCAGGAGAAATCAAAATACTCGGAGTTCGCTCAATGAATTCGAGATTTTTTTTCACCATCTGAATTCAAAAGGTTGTACTTTTTCAATTTTTGTTAAAAATGACCTTGAAAAAATGGCAGAAATTTGACTAGATTCACTATTTTTTATCTCACTGGTTAATTTTTTTTTTTCAAAAAATTACGGTGAGAGGTGCACGTCTCATACATTTATCTTTCTTGTCACAAAAATTTGCAAGGATTCATCCAAAATCGCACCACCGTCAAAGTGATTTTTGCTGAACCCCTGCATACTCAATATTGGATCTTTTCTTCACTGATTCGAGCGCCTTCGCATAAATATGTACTTTTACATGGATACTATGGATGTTTGAATGGATTGTTGTTTCATTCATTAAATTTGGAAATAATACTGAAGCTATTCACGAAATTTTAGCACAGGAGATGAAACCAATAAAAGTTGTAAATGGGATTATTGAAGTTTAGAATATTCGAACGAATATTTACTGAAATTGATGAGTATTGGTTGTATTTACACACGACAATTTATTCGCCAATTCTGTTGTTAGTTTATCAGATATACCAATATGATGACATGAAATGGTTCAATGCAAGAACTTTTATCCAACGAACAGGTATCATCACAGACCGAAAGTAACTAAAAATTCGTTAAAATTCATGAATTATTGGTGAATGAATACTGACCACAATTTTCCATTTTCACCTGTCAATAAAATTCAAGTTCACAAAATTGATAAATTTATTTGATCGTATCCATTGACACTAACGACGTATCAATGGTTTTCCAAGTATTTTATTCTCGTTATTTCATTACGAAATATGCAAATGGCGGCCTAATTAAAATTGTACCCGAAACGAACAATTTTCAAACAAAAATGACGATTCATTAGGGAGTTCGGCTGAATCTCGTCTCGATTTCTTTAATTATTTTTGTTCTCTTACATGTTTCCATATTCCAAATAAACAGGTACTTCATTAATAAATTAATTAAAGAATTTAATTTGATTTTTTCAACATTTGATATATTCAGCATCATTTCCTTGTTACTGTACTATTTTGAGCAAATTTAGTTGTTGGAAAAAATAAAACAACTTTGCACCAAAATTTTTGAAGTTTAGTTCAGTTCAAAAGCAAAATTACCACAGGTAACCTAATATTTCGGCAGTTTGTAATATTGGACGGTTTTTGATGAACCGTTGTATGCATGACGTCGTTCAAATGAACAGTGCTCTATGTCGAGCAAAAAATTATTTCATTTTCCGTCAACTCATTATGATTTATGAGGCACAAATCCGACTAGTCTTGGGTTTCAATATATGGAGTGAAGCACCCAAACACATATTGAAATTCTCATCGGTGATACTCCGTTCACAAGCTCCCTCACTTCTCTGGAACACCGCAGGCAAGTTGCCGATCTGTTTTTGTTTCATACATATTTTCATGGACGATGCTCTTCCGAAATATCATTAATCGTTCCACCGTTAGGGTTCCCATCGAGACCGACCCATCGAGCTGAGTCCTGACATGCATATGCCGTTACTTTGGAGACAAGCCGATCATCTCTTTCTCAACATCGTTCAAAAAAATATAACATGGATTTTCATTATACAGGTCGTATTTTTTATGTCGTACCACTATTGGCATCTCGAAAACGGTAAACGATACGAAGTTGGTTAAATTAGACAAAAGTTGCCTATTTTAGTGAACAATGAAATGATGTTTCCAAATCGGAAGTATTACAAACCGTTTTCAAAATATACGGGGAAAACTGAAATTACCCATTTTCTTTTCTTGCGATGGCATATAGGGGCAGAAATGTAGAAACAAATACCAGGTAAGATACATATCTGAAGTCGGTAAGATAAGGACTACTTAAATTCTTTAAAAAAAAATGCAGGTCCGTATGCGAAAAAATAGAGTTGAGGGTGGCCCCGAGGAACGAAACGTCGTTTTGAAAATTGAAGTATAGCACGTGAAAGAAAATTCAAAACAGATAAGAAAGTTTCCCGAACACATTTCCCTATTCCTGAAAATAGGGGCGCCAACGCAAAGAAAATAAAACGGGTAATTTCGGTTTTCCCCGTATATTTTGAAAACGGTTCGTAATACTTCCGATTTGGAAACATCGTTTCATTGTTCACTAAAATAAGCAACTTTTGTCTAATTTAACCAACTTCGTATCATTTACCGTTTTCGAGATGCCAATAGTGGTACGACATAAAAAATACGACCTGTATATATTTCAAATTATAAAGATAATTATAGATCGTTGATTTAAAAAAGATTTATAAAAAAGTTTTTACTTTATGTTGAAGAACTATTTTCATAAGTTATATCAATACCAACCAATATACGAAATATCGATCCCAATGAAGAAAACAAGAATTTTCATTTTCATTACCCATATTTGAGTTCTTCCTGTTAGAGAATACTGGACAATGTAATGAAATCAAGTCGGCCAGAGTGGTAAAAAGCGGCGAGCGTTTGAGTACCTACCTATTTACACAGCCTCGAAGCGTTCAAGGTTAAACTTACTATGACTATGAGTAATTTTTATTTTACACCGAAATGAGTTGAAGTGAGACACTATTAGATTTCTTTTATTTTGAGACTCCACCCCTATCACCCCTTTTACCCGCAAATATACTTTGACCTTTTTCAGAAGGTAAACCCCTTCTTAAAACAACAGCAAGTAGATCCTACAAAGTGATTTACATTTTTGTTGAGAATATTCTTCAGATTGGTCATGATAGTTGTGACTATCAGCTGAATTAAGCCAACAGATGTTTAACGTTCTCGTCAGGACAAAAGATCAATTCGTCTATTTTCAGTATTCAACTTTTTTTGAAGCGCGTATATCATTGCACAGTTCCCAGAAGGCATTTTTGAAATGTTGTTGTGTACAGCGATAACTTTAATTGGTGTTATTCTAGGAATCTTCGACGAGAATACTGTAATGGGAAGTGCTTTGGTGAATTCTTCTTACATAACTTCACAATATTGTTTCAAATATTTTTCTGTGATTATTCGAATATTCCCAGAATTTAATTGATATAGTGTATTTTTCTGAACATAGGTAATAATAATAATAATAATACTCCCTCATAAACCCAAAGGCATGGCCTGTGCGGGTAGAGGACGGCTATTATTATTATTTGCCGTGGCGCTGCAGGAAAACCCGGAAAACCTACAGCACCACCTCGGGTGGCCGGCGTGCACTCCATGCTAGCACTAGCCGAGATTGGCATCTAGACAACACACACAATACACTTGCTTTCAACAAGGACTGTGGTCGTATATCGATTCCTATATTGGGTACTTGAGAAAAAATCCCTCGTACCTACATCGGGCTCGAACCGACTACCGCTATACTGAAGTTCTGAACGGCCTGCGCCTTAGACCGCCAGACCACCGATTTTATCTTTTTTTTACTTGAAATATGAGCGAAGAAGCTTCATTTCCAAATGGGGGCTATTTAACGTTTTGTTGTCTCGACACTCTCGACATATAGATTTGCGAATGTCTCGATATAGTGGAAGTACTTCAGACAGAAGCATAGCAACAATCTCATCCGAAAAAAAAAAAACTTTTAAATCGTGAAATATTACAACACTCTTTCAGATATAATGTGAGCTCGTTAGAAGAATGATTTCTATGCAATGTGAGGGTCATTCTGAAAATCAGGCCAAGGATTTATCAAATCAAATTCTGCACTATGATCGTTGTGAGAAATGGTGATTGCCTGTAGATTTAGATACAGTAGAAGTGCATTTTATAGTTCTGGAAATTGGAGATTGTTCGTTACAGGTTGATGGATATGAACAATAATTCATTGCTCAGCTTTTCGACGGAAAATCTACAGTGTGACCCATTTAAGATGGAAGCACCCATATAAAACTTACATTTGTCAAAACCGATTTGAATGATTTTTTTTTCTTCAGTTAGACATTCAAAAAGTCTACTAGGACACCAAATTTCATGTATAAATCTCCATTTCCAGGGCCAACTAATCTTATTTGTCAAGGTCAAAAATCTAAAAAAATCACTAGCGATTTTTTTTAGAAAAAATCTGACTACACCACTATATACGCGATATTTTCAAATGGTACATTTATGTGAATCACGTTTGACATGCGTCAATCAATAAAAAAGTTATGAGGGAATAAAATTTGATAAATATGCCGTTTAATCAACCCACCAATTCAATTTCAGAACTTTTATCAAAATTCGATATACACCACTGTATATATTCAGAAGATCTCGATATATCACTGGTCAAAATTTTATCGAAATCTGTTGATAAATAAGAACATAAGAAAATAAAATTTTAAAATGGAATTTCAGGAAAATGTCATATCTTATAATTTTTATTTATCAACAGATTTCAATTAAATTATAGTCAGTGATATTTCGAGACACCCTCAATACAGTGGTGTAGTCGACGTTTTGATTAAAGTTCTGAAATTGAATTGGTGGGTTAATTAAACAGCATATTTTTCAAATTTAATTCCCTTACTTATAACTTTTTTATTCATTGACGCACTTCAACGCAAATTACATATGAACCATTTGAAAATGTCGCTAATCCAGTGGTGTAGTCAGATTTTTTCTGAAAAAATCGCTAGTAATTTTTCTAGATTTTTTACCTTGAAAAATAAAATTAGTTGGCACTGGAAATGGGGATTTATTCATGGAACTTGGTGTCCTAGTAATAAACTTCTTGGATGTCTACCTAACGAAACAAAAATCATTCCAATCGGTTGAAAAATGTTAGTTTTATAAGGGTGCTTCCATCTTAAATGGGTCACACTTTATATTTTTTCATTTTCACGCAAATTTAAAAATGTATGCAAACTGGTATATTGTGCATTCATTCGAAAATGCTAAGTAGATGCTTACCAAAGAGCAATAGATAGAAGTATAATTGCAAATTGCTATTTTTGCTATTTTTGCTCTACTTTAAATATACAGGGTGTTTCCGAAACTGGAGCGATAAATGGAGTCGAAAATCGAACCAATACATTTCAGTCGAAAAAAACAAAAATTTGGAAGATATTGAATTTTAAAGTTTTCAAAACGGTTTTGGTTACTGATCAGAGATCAGAGGTCTACAGCATTCGCAAACCGCGATGAAACACTGCCAGCTGTGATCTGGAGAATCAAATCAGTGCCTCCCAAACAAAGGTAACTGCAAGCGATTTTAAAAAAATTTATAAAAATTTCCTAAACTTTTGATTGCTTCAAAAACGAAAATTCTTACATTTATTTATCGTTACATTTTGTTCCATATAACAACCCATTTCCCCATTTCGAAAAAACCCTGTATTTCACGATTCCCTTCTTCACACTGGTGTGATCCTTAGAGTTATATCGGAGATGTTTTCTTTCAATTGTATTGACTTAATACGTTGATTTTTTTCATTATACCAGCTGAGAAAGGCAGTATAGTAGTTTACCTAACAAGTGCGGAAAGTGATACTTTTCCGCACACGATTGCAGATGGCCGAACGACGCGTTAGCGGATTTCGGCCAGAAATCGCGTGCGGAAAAGACACTTTACTCTCGTGTTAGGTACACTATTTTTTCTACAAGCGTAAAAAACACCCAAAGGTTAACATGAAGATCATTTATTATTTAATATATATTAAACTATACAACCATACTTGGTAAGCTTTCTATTTTAACCTTCTGCGACGCAATATTTAAATATCAGTATAATCCGCAAAAACTAAACAAATGTACTTTTCCGCACTAAAATGTTTTTCTGCACTAAAAAGAGTGCGGAAAATTTTTTTTCGCACTAGTGCGGAAAAGTGATTCTTTCAAAACTAAAATGAGTGCGGAAAAGTGTATTTTTCGCACGCTAGTAGAAAAAATTAATATTTTCATATTTCTTCACATGGTAGATTCTTGTTTTTCAATGTGTACTGAGAAAAAGTCGAGACATCTCTAATCTGCCATGTAGTGAAAACATCGGCTGAAAGACGAACTTAGTCGCTATTTTCCACATGCTGGATATTGAACTACATCTGATAGATATTGTGAAAAGAAAAAATCTGAAAGTGAAACTTCGCATTTTCATTCAAATAGCTGATTTTTTTAATTATCTCCAGTTTTCATTAAAAATTCTTCAAATAAATTAGATAGGGAGAATGTTATTCAAAATCGTTCATTTCATTGAAGCAAGGTTCGCTTCTCTCGCATTTAATCCCCAATACATTTTTGTCTACGAAAATCTAGTTCGCTTTGCCAAGCTCTTCAGAAGCAATAATACTCATCAAGGATCGAAATGATGGAAATATTTGTTCTACAGTAACACTTTGAAAGTTATTTTTTGACATAAACCTGTCACGGGCATTGTATTTTGATTTTTGTTAGGAAATATGAATAGGTTATTCATAAAATTTGTTGTGGAATCATTTGCGGCTGAAAGACAAACTTTAGTGGCTTTTTTTCGTCGTTCAAGGTAACCTCTAGGAGGGTATTCATGTCGAAAAGGGAACATTCTCCATGAAAATTGAAAAAAATTAAAATGTGATATTTTTTTTTTATAAGCTTGGCAAAGCGAAATACATTTTCGTCAACAAAAATGTATTGGAGATTGAATGACATTCTCCCTATCTGATTTATTTAAAGAATTTTCAATGAAAACTAGAGAGCGATTTTACCGGACTACTCCGGAAACAGAGCATTTTGCATCAAACTATTTTTAAACCTCGAAAGCTTATGTTGTAGAGCGGTTACTGAAAAACAATTTCGAAAGCACTTTCCATTAAACAAAAACCCTTTTTTTCCTACGCTCATGTTTCAACGAAATTAAAACCAGTCTCCTATCGTCTGCCACACAATAAAAAACGCTGGGGTGGGTTTATCCAAATATTGACATTGCCGGCTTAAATATTGTTTTTTAGGAACGCTTTCAATTTAGAAATTGATATCGATTCGGAAAAGGTGGGCTTGGTTTTAGGCACTGAGGCATGCACGTGTTTTCTTCGCTTTTGAATTCAGCACGATATTCTTCGAACATAGTGAGAACATGAATCTAATCTTTGCCAAACATTTTTTGAGTAGCACTCTTTGGAATACCTTCATTTTTGTGATCGAGGAATTTGTCAAAGTACTTTTTTTAAATATATGGATGTGTGCTTGTGATGTTTCCTTTTAATCCAGTAACGACAAACAAACTCGAGCAAAAAGTGAAGAATGAATTGTAGCACTCTGAAACTCGCCACATGACTTCTTGACATCATGTATTATTAAAAAAAAAATTATTTACCAAAAAATCAGGGGTGGAACCTAAAAAAATATGTATTTAATTTTTTTTTGTTGTTATTTCAGAAAATATAAGATTTATTAATAAAAACGATTTCGATAGGTTGAAAGGTTATTCAATTCTCCACAAGAATGATTTTTATTTTTATGAAATACGCTAGTTTTCTCAGAAAACGTGGTTTAACGCCGACATCACATTTCATGCTCGCGCTAACCGGCACTGCAAGTTCAGGCAGGGCCGAAAATTGGATTTGTCATAACTTAGCTGAAAATTATAATAGAAGGAAAAGAAAAAGTGCATATCGTTCCTAAAGACTTCTACTTCCTCATGCAAATATAACATGTGAGTATCTGAGTGCCTACGAAAAGGAGCATCAACGCCACTGATCGGGCCAGAACCATTCTGTGGACTTGGAAAATCTTACTTCCAAGAAGAACTCAATAAAACTGAAGAAGCAGTGAGAGCAACATACTGGCAAAGACTTCCAGGGCTAAGGCAGGCCAAAGATCTCCTCGGCAATTTCAACCGAGCAAGATCGAAAACACTGATTAACCTCAGCAAAACTAGTCTAAAGACAATCACAGGATTTCTAACGGGGCATTGCAGACTCAAAGAACACCTAAGGAAGCTAGGCTTAGAGGAGGACAACACCTGCAGATTCTGTGGGGAACATCGTGAAACACCTCACCACATATTGATGGAGTGTTATGCTGTACACCACAAAAGATTAAATATACTGGGATCACACCAGCTGACTGTGGAAGAAATACCACAAATGGACCCCCTCAAAATCCTAAAATTCCGGAAGGAACTGAGGCTTGAGGGGATGCTGTAAACGAGAACACCTCGAGATAGCAGAAGAAGATGGGGCACAATAGATCTAACTAGGTCGCAGCGCATCAGTCACCATCCATACCAACCAATACCAATACCAATCTGAGTGCCTAAAATGTGTTTTGTCCCACTTCACATATTCTACGATGTTTACGGAGGATCCGAAAGTCATGGACATTTGAGTTGATGAAATAATTATACTGAAGTAGGAATCAGTACCCTCTTTGGACCATATGCAACGATTTAAGACAAGTGAGACAAGTCTCACTTATACATGCCAAAGAAAAAACTGGGTTTTACTCCTGCCTCAGTTTTCAACTCACCCATAATCCCGGCAATTTCTTCAGTAAATGTTGAAAATAATCGCTCATACACATCCTACTTAAAAAATGAAGTATGTGATTTCAAGCTCAAGGTTTGCACTTCACAATAGTGTTATTAAATATATACAGGGTGTCCCAGAATGAAGGGGACAAACTCCGAGGGTAGAATCCTCACTTCATTTTAAGGCTGAAAGTTCCAATAAACATATACCCTAAAATGAGTATCAACCGAGTTACAGGGTGTTGAAAGTGACACAAAAAATATATTTTCCAGAATAACTCCATAACGGCTTAACTTTTCTTAATGAAATTTGCGAGGGGGAAGTAACTCGTTCATCAGGTGTACATCATAATATTTTCATTACTTCATTACTCATAATGTCCCGAGCATTAGACCGCTTAGCCATTACAGATTCACGATTGAAACGTTTACATGAAAAATTTACGCTAATCAAAATAGTCAAATAGTTTTTTAGAGAATAACCTGGCCCCTAAAACTTTTTTTATTATTTCTCATTGAAAGTAATTAGTAATTAGGTGTACAAAAAATTACTAGTTGTTCCCCCCTCGGAAATTTGGTATGTCTTTTCACAGCATTCAGTTTCATGTTTCAAGACAAATCATGTGTTTGTAACTCTAACCAGGGGCGTACGGCAGGTGGGTACCCCTATTCGCCCCTCCCCAACTTTCACGCCACTGGATTAATATCGATTTCGTCTTCTTTTTCTTAATTCCCAATATTTCCTATTCGTGGACAGTAGGAGTTCGAAAGATGTCAAAAAATCATCACCCATTTTTTTTACAAAATCGAGTTTATTTTTGTCCAAATGTGGCGAATTGTATGAAATGAAAATTTTTGTTTCGTACTTTTTGATAAAAAACCAGATGAAGATTGAAGGTTATAGCAGTTCTGTCCCTCTACACAAAAAAAATTGTGACGGACCTGCTACAACCGTCACAAAAAATAACGAAAAACAGAAGGAGTTTGTTAATTTTCAACTGAAAGAATAATCCCACAAAATATAGCAAAAGATATACTAACGCTAATTAAAGAAAAACGTAAATAGAATAAAAAACTCATAAACAAAAAAAAACATTTCAGACAGTCAATTTACCCTTATTCACGTAGCCCCAACACTGAATTTGCCAAAGAACTGCATGAAGACACCTGCATTTTGAAGCGTCTACCCCTTCCATCACTCTGGTAGAGTCCTTGCAGTCACACCATATCAAAATACCGTTTTTCCTTGTTTACTGGGACACACGTTAAAGGCTGCCATATGAATAACACTTATTTCAGGTCTGCTGGGGACGGTTTGGCACAAAATGAAATGTATGCTATAGCAGGCGTGTGGCAATGCTCATGACGGCTATAGTTCATTTCGGTTTATATCAAAAAGTTTTAAATTTTTTTATTAACTGAAACTTTTGTATTGGACATTCTCCGCTAGGAGGTCATGTTTCTCCGCAAATCACAAAAATCTGCATCCCCGTTTTACCATTTTGAGTGTTATATTCTTTTTCCTCAAAGTTGGAACCTCAGCAACATGTTCCACTTGGTCCTTACTTGCTACCTTTTTTCTTTTTCACAAAAATTATAAGCACTAGCCTTCCCAAGTAGCACACCCATAGATTATAGATAGATATAGATTATATATTAGGGACTTTCGTGCTACAAGCCTCTACACCGCGACCTTTTCAGATCTATTGTGTTTGTCCTCGAGATCATTTAGAGTTCTTTGTCTAGCCCTGTCTTCTTTACGAGACTCCACAGGCTAGTTTTTAGAACTCCCATGAATCTGGGAGCTCTTGGTTTTTCTTCTCCCAGCGTTAGAAACCTTTGCCTTGACAAGCCCTCGCAGTGGCATAGTATGTGTTCTGATGTTTCCTCTTCTTCCTGACAGAACCTGCATAGCATTTCTTCTGCCAGGCCTATTGTACTCATATGTTTGTTGAGCCTACAGTGCCCTGTGAGAAGTCCTACTACTATTCTAATAGTGTTCCTCTTCTGGCTTAGTAGATAGTCTGTGAATGTTGGCTGCGGTTGTTTGATAAACTCTTTAACCTGTCTCATCCCTGGTGCATTGTTCCACCATTCTTGAGACTTCTGTTCAATCCATGATTTGGTGTTCGTTTTTAGTACAGCTTTTGCTATACCGCAATACGGTTCTGGGCCATTCAGGACCTTACTTGCTCCTTCTCGGGCTAGTGTATCGGCCTCTTCATTGCCTCTATAACCTAGGTGTGCTGGTACCCAGGCTAGTGTCAGTCTGTTCTGACTGCCCAGCTCTTTTAGGGCTTCTATGCAGTCCCAAACAAGTTTTGAGG
Organism: Chrysolina haemoptera; assembly: GCA_958298965.1. Lineage (NCBI taxonomy): Eukaryota > Metazoa > Arthropoda > Insecta > Coleoptera > Chrysomelidae > Chrysolina > Chrysolina haemoptera. Next base: position 18,579,727 of record OY282593.1, on the reverse strand, counting down.
TAACTTGCATTAGTTGACTGCTTTTATCGCAGCTTGGCTATCTGAGAGCACACCCATATTGGGATAATATTGGTACAATATTTTGAAAATATTGGCAAATTATTCAAATAATAATATTGGCGAGAAAAAAATATGAACATTCCGCAATATTGGTCCAATATTTAAAAAATAATATTGGTCTAATATTCTCGAAGAAATATTGGCCTCAAAATGTTAGGCGATATTAGTACAATATCGCTGTAGCGCACTTACATTGTCAAGATAAAATTATAATTATTTCGGGATATTGGCAACATATTACTTGGACATTATACAAATAATATTAGTGAAATATTGAGGAAGCAATATTGGCCCCAAAATATTTAGGGATATTGGTACAATATCATTTGCATATATTGGTAAAATATTCAAAGTGAATATGTTGCCTTGGAAACATTGATGAAATATTTCCAGAAAATGTCGAATAATTTAAAAATTCTACAATTTCGTTTCTACTTCAATTTACCACCGAGTAGATTGACTTGTAAACGCATTGTGAGAAGCCTTATTTAATATATGTTACTATGATTCAGCTGTTGCTCCATATGTGGGGCCACCTAGTGGTTTCTTACCCAACTTTAATCATGATTCATTTCAATATTGTTTATTGAATATTCGGCCAATATTCTAATTTCAATCCTAGTGATGAATGTATTTTGTAATTTTAGTTCGAAAATATGAATAGGAAATTCATAAAATCATTTTTCAATTTTCATGGAGAATGTTCCCCTTTTCAACATGTATTTTGTAATATTGTATCAATATTGTCTTTCAAATATTGCCGTAAGGTTTTCGTAACAATCCCAATCAATACAGGGCTAGATGCTGAAAACAATATGTAGGCAATATCGCTCTATCGATATTGGTGAAAAGTATTGAACCAATATTGATCCAATATTTCATGAAACAATATACATTCAGAACAGGTTGAGCCAATATTTCACCAATTTTATTAATGAAATATTGTTTTTCCAACATGAACCCATATTGGTTCAATATTATTTTTCAATATACCCATATTGGCCCCATATGAAAACAAAATTCAGCCAACAAGCACATCATGTTGGCTGGGTTATAAGCAATTTGTAGATCGCAGCCTTATAAGCAATTTATGGAACGCGATCCGTTCGTATTCGGAAAACTAAACAACTGAAATATTTGTTTTGTTTTTCATGGAATGAAATGGAAACAAAAAATTCGTAGTCAAGACCATTGAAAAATTAAATTTTGCAAAATAAATCGAATGAAATGGTTCGTTTCATTGTTCAAGCATTAAAAAAATAATCATGCCACTGGCATGGAAATATTATTTTAATTGAATGAAATATGTTTTTGACAAATCATATTTCATGATGAAAAAATATGCATGATATCAAAAATTGGCTGTCGTATTTATTTCGAAATAAAATAAATAAAGCGAAATTCAGTTTCAGTAATGTAATTATTTGTATGAAGTCCGAATAAATAAATAAAAATTATGACCCTGATGTGAATTTCACCAGGACGACATTCATATTTGTTATCTTTTTATTATTCGAGCTGCAATTATAAATACAAACCGCAATATTCAAATTGTTTCAGGCTGTAGTTGTAAAAATTCAATATTATATTACCAATTCTATAATAAGTGCTGGTTGATATATAATTCACTGTGATTCCTCTGCTGCCCCACTGAATGAGAATTTCATTATACAAAGTGGTCCAACGAAAAGTATGCACCTAGCTTTTATCCTTTTTGTGGAATTGCAAGCAAAAATGCTCGGACACGTGGAGTTTGTTTTTGAGGGGGACACATTTCAGATATATTTTGCAACTTTTGCCTTCAACCTCTCAGCGACGGGGTGTCACAACCCTAAAATTTTAAATGGAACGTGGGGTCGACTGACATATCATTTGAACGGGCACAAAATTATCTTCCCAATGATACCCTATTTGTTGAAATTTACTGAAGCAGTTAATGCGAAAACGGCTTTAAGAACATGAACCCGATAATGTTGGTATTAATGAAAAATACAAATAAGTTTTGGTTATTAATATTAAAACATGTACAAGTAGTACTTAGTACGTTTCAATATTTGTTACTTGTAATAGTGCTTTGTAAAAAAAAAACAAGCTGTTAAATTGATTTATTGAAATGTTACTTCAACAAGTGTTCAAATTGTGACCCATTTGCTTCCATACAATAATACAGATTTTCACTATCACTATTTTGAATCGGGTTTGAAGGCCGTCGTGGTTTGGAATACTTTCCTAACGTTTCGCTAGCGCGAGTGGCTAGCTTCTTCAGAGGTCTGTTCATCGGAGTAGAACGAAGATGAAAGATTCCAAACCACGACGGCCTTCAAACCCGATTCAAAATAGTGATAGTGAAAATTTTGGCCGCGAAAGCCTTAGCCAATTAATTTATCAATACAGATTTTGTTCAAATCTATGTCTAACATTTTGTATCATATCAGGTGTTATGCTTCTGCACTCTGCTATAATCCGTTGGCGAATATCTTCTATGGACTCGGGCTTCGTAGCAAAACATTTATTTTTCAAGTGTCCCCATAGAAAAGAGTCCAAAGGTGATAAATCAGGTAACCTGGCAGGCCATTTATTGAATTTTATGCAATGGAAATAACTTATATTTCAATATTTGGAGAAAATATAGACCAACTTCAAAATATTTTATTATGACAACCCAATCTCTCTTGTTTTCAAAAATACATGTTGATGTGATATAAAATATAAACTCAAGAAACAACTATTGTATTAGTATATTTCAACACTTCCCCGTAATGCAATAGTTAAACAATTCTTGAAAGACCCAAGCCATTAACACAAAATTCGTGCTTTGCTTTCGAAAGAGGTTTGGTGCAAATATCCGCTATCATCTTCGATGTATGGAGATATTCCAACAAAATTTCTCCTTGCTCAATTTTTTCCCTAATAAAATGGAAACGCACGTCGATATGCTTCGTTCTTCTGTGCAAAACAGGATTTGCAGCAATTTTTTGGGCACTCTGGTTATCGTTGAACAATTTCATTGGTTCCGAAACTCCCAACATCTCACTCATCAATTTTTTTAAATAAATCGCTTCCTTTGTACAATCACTTAGTGCCATGTATTCAGCTTTACTAGAGGACATAGCTACTGTGCACTGCTTTCTACACTCCCAAGAAACAGCTGCATTTGCAAATTTGAATACAAATCCAGTAAATGATTTTCTGTCGGAAGCATCGCTGGCCCAATCTGCATCGGCGAATCCAGTGAAAACATTTTCATTGCTTCTGCTGTATACGATTCCCAAATTTGCAGTTCCTTTGAGATATCGGAGTACACGCTTGACAGCCTGCCAGTGTTCTGCAGAATGTTTTGCATTGAATTGGCTCAAATAGGAACAAGCAAAAGAAATATCAGGTCGGGACATAACGCTCAGATACATCAGACATCCAATTGCCTGCTGATATGGGACATTTTCTATGTGATTTTGAATGTTATTGAACTTCACATTCGCTTCCAACGGCGTGCCAACTGGATGACAGTCTTGCATTCCGAATTTATTCAATAAATCAATAACATACTGGCTCTGGCTGAGTGTAACTTGTCCTTTTTTCTTGTCATGGGCGATCTTCATACCAAGACAATGACTAGTTTCTCCCAAGTCCTTGATGCGAAAATGTGATGAGAGTTCTTTGATTATCTCCTCTGTTTCATGATGATCATTGTAGAATAAGAAACAATCATCCACATATAATGCCAAAATTATGATACGAGCATTTTCAATTTTGAAATACAAACAGGTTTCGTGACATGATTTTCTGAAACCCAATGTACAAAGAAATTCGTTGATGATCTTGTTCCAGGCACGTGCTGACTGTTTGAGACCATAAATAGCCTTGCGAAGAAGACATACTTTGCTTTCCTCCCCCGCAACAACGAAACCTTCTGGTTGGCTCATGTAGATATTTTCTTCCAGATTACCATGTAGAAAAGCTGTGATGACATCTAAATGCCTCATTTTAAGGTCATACTGAGCAGCAAGTCCAAAAAGAAAACGCAATGAAGAATGTCTTATAACAGGAGAAAATGTTTCAAAATAATCCACACCATATTCTTGCGTGAATCCTTTGGCAACAAGTCTGGCTTTAAAACGGATAATTTCTCCATCGGAATTTCGTTTCAGTTTAAAAATCCATTTAGATTTGACAACATTCTTTTCACTGGGTTTGTCAACTATATCCCACGTATTATTTTCACGAAGAGAGTCAATTTCATTTTTCATTGCAGCTTTCCACTGGATAAAATGTTCACCAGAAAGTGCTTCTGTCATTGATTGAGGTTCACTGACAGATTCGCAAATTGTTTGATAAAGCATGAAATCTGGATACATTTTCATCGTGCGCTGCCGTTGTGGATACCTTGGTTCTCCCTCATCTGTTCTGAAGTTGCATTGTTGTGAAATATCTTCTTCGAGATGGTCTTCAACTTCAACATTATCTTCAGTGCATTCCTGAGAATTGTCACATGTCGAATATGAATCTACTCCTAATGGCAATAATTTGGATAGTGGAATACTGGTCATGGGTTCTTTGGTATCTTGTCTAGAATTTTCGAACTTATTCTCCAAGAATATGACATCTCTCGATCTGGTTACTTCATGAGTTGTTGGATTAAAAAGTCTATATGCTTTGGACTCTTCTGAGTATCCAACAAAAGTGAATTTTATACTTTTAGGATCTAATTTCTTTCGTTTTTCATCAGGAACATGAGCGTATGCCACACACCCGAAAATTCGAAGATGGCTAAGATCAATTTTACATCCACTCCATTTTTCTTCTGGTGTTCATCCTGGTAAAACTTTAGTGGGGGATCTATTTATCAAATAAACTGAAGTATTGACCGCCTCGGCCCAAAAACGTTGATCACAAGAGCATTCATTCATTATTGAGCGTGTTTTGTCCATAATGGTTCTATTCATGCGCTCAGCAACACCATTTTGCTGCGGACTGTAGGGTACTGTGAGCTGATGATGAATACCAGAGTTCTTCAAAATAAGTTGGAAATTATGATTGGTGAATTCGGTTCCATTATCACTGCGTATTCGCTTCAGTTTTCTGCCACATTCAGTTTCAACTCGATTCTTGAATTGTTCGAAAAAATTCTTCACTTCGCTTTTATTTCTGAGGAAATATACGAAAACTTTTCTTGTGCAGTCATCAATTAGGCTGTAGAAATATTTACTACCACCCCAAGACAAAACTTGTATTGGTCCGCAAAGATCCATGTGTACAAGATCCAATTTTTCATTTGACAGTTTGTGTTTGTCACTTTTGAAAGGTTGACGGGAATGCTTTCCTTGAATACAGGGTTCACATTGAATGATTTCGTTTTCGTTGTTGAAAGAAATTCCAGTTGCTAATTCATCCCTCAAAAGTTGCATGCTGACTCTATTGAGGTGTCCCAATCGCTTGTGCCACAGTAGGTGTGTACCAGTTGTTACAGTATTGGCGAATTCCTTAATATCGAGGCGATATATGCCACCTATCTGAGTAGCAGTGGCTTGTATTTCACCCTCTATATTACAACTCTCGGAGTCTAGGATCCTGCAACCATATTTGTCGAAAACGGCAACATAACCTTTCGAAACTAGTTGACTCACTGACAACAGATTTGATGCGAGATGCGGAACATATGTAACTTCAGAAATCATTTCGATTCGGGAATCAGTTTTCAAACTAACAGGAACATCACCCATTTCTTCACTGTCTAGAGTTTGATTATTTGCAACAAACACTTCTAAACCATGATTTGCTTGGCTTGTGTAATTTACTAACCACTCTTTGCGGTGAGTCATGTGCGTTGACGCTCCAGAATCTATATACCAACTCTGTTGATTCGTCTGACATCCTAAAGCAGTGAGCAAAACTTTGTCCTTTGGCTGTTTATCTTGCTTCTTTTCAGGCTTCTTAAAAGACGAACTCGGAAGAGATTCAGGTTGAGATAATTTCTTGGTACAAAATTGCTTGTAATGGCCTGTAGAACGGCAATTCCAACACCAGGGTTTTTTATTTTTATGTACCTTCACATTGTTTTGTTTGGAATACAATGCTTGTTCTGAAGAATGTCGTTCACTATCCCATTTGGTATCTTGAAGTAGCCTCGATTTGATGAAGTCACTCGTAATATGCACACCTGAATGTTCAATGGCCATCACCATCGGTTCATAAGTTTCGGGGAGTCCTTGAAGCATCATGGCACCAAGAAGTTCATCGTCGATTGGTTTTCCAATTGAATTCATTTTTTGGGAAAGATTCATGAATTCATTGACAAAATCTTCCATTCTATGAAAATTTTCTAGCTTAATGGAACAAAGTGATCTGAGCAAAGTTATCCGCCTATTGAGTCCTTTATCTTCATAAGCTGATTGCAACTTTGTCCAAGCATCTTTAGCGGTATTCGCTGCTCTGATATGAGAATAGCAGTTCGGTTGAACCATGAGACATATTTTGGTTAATGGGAAATGATATAAATATGCTTATTATGCACGGGTAACTGGGCCCATAACCTATTGAATTTTATGCAATGGAAATAACTTATATTTCAATATTTGGAGAAAATATAGACTAACTTCAAAATATTTTATTATGACAACCCAATCTCTCTTGTTTTCAAAAATACATGTTGATGTGATATAAAATATAAACTCAAGAAACAACTATTGTATTAGTATATTTCAACACCATTCCAATGGGCCTCTCCTGCCAATCCACTGTCCGGGGAACCGGTTATCTAAAAATTCTCGTACAGGAACAAAATAGTGCGGAGGTGCTCCATCTTGCTGGAAATGAAGCCGATCAGCATTATGATTTTGGTCATCTTCTATTATTTGTGTGTCTTCAAGCATGTTTAGGTAGATTTCATCATTTAAATTTCCAGGAATGAAAAGTGGTCCTATGATATGACTTCCTAATATGCCACACCAGACGTTTTCTTTTTGAGGGGCCTGTCATCCCAGTAACGGCAATTATGCCTATTCAAAGCTCCATTTAAATAAAATGTACACTCATCTGTAAAACAAATGTTACACATATCTGCAGTTTTTTTCTTACACTTATCTGCAGTCGTTTTCGACCAAATCACGCAAACGATAAATGGTGAATTTAGTTGTGATAACAAAAAATTATCATTGAAATGTTGCTTTCGGCAAAATGAAGTAATTTAGAAATGATTGTCGTTATCCTGATTCCTAGTAACCAAAACTGATTTGTATTTTTCATTAATACCAAAATTATCGGGTTAATGTTCTTAAAGCAGTAAATTTCAACAAATAGGGTATCAATGGAAAGATAATTTTATGCCCGTTCAAATGATATATCACTCGACCCCACGTTCCATTTAAAATTTTAGGGTTGTAGCACCCCTTCGCTAGGGGGTTGAAGACACAAGTTGCAAAATATATCTAAAATGTGTCCCCCTCAAAGGCACACTTCACGTGTTCGAGTATATTTGCTGTGAATTCCAAAAAAAGGAGAAAAGCTAGGTGCATACTTTTCGTTGGACCACTCTGTATAATGGCTTGGTGCTCATTTGATACATAATTGATTGTCTACGAACAGAACACTGTTTAACATGAATAAAAAATTGATTTTTTATTGGTGTTATCATACCTCACAAATAAAAAGCCTTCAATCCCATGGGAAAGATTTCTGACATGAAAATTTTTGAGAAAAACCTGATGTAGTTCAATCAATCAATCAATCAAAATATGCTTTATTGTCGCAAGCAGGATATCACTTGTTGACAAAGCTTGTTAAATCTAGATTAACTTTAAGTAAAATTATATAAAAATCTATAAAAATCTATAAAAAAAGCAATATAAATATAAATTTTTTACATGATAAACCATGTTAGTTAGAATATATCAGTATAACAATAAAATAGAAAAAAAAAACCCAAGTATTTTGAGTTTACAGATGCAATTGAAACCTGTGTGAAAAATATTCATCCAAACTGTAAAATGGTGTTTCTACTAGTGTTGTCTTAGCTTTTGCTCGGAACTTTTCATTACATTCAATTTGTTTAATGTCATCTGGCATATGATTATATATTTTTGTCCCGGTATATATAATTGAGTCCTTGATCATAGTGGTGCGGGGTTTGATCAACTTAACTTGGCCAGTCTGCCTTGTGTTATATCGGGAAGATACAAGTAGTAGTGTATGTGTTTTTGTGAATCAAGCAAGCTGTTTCTAGGACGTTGTTTAAATTCATGAGGATTGCGGGTACCATCCCAAAACACCATGAAAAGTTTCAACCCTTTAAGACGATAAACGTTAAATAAAAAAATCGCTGACATTCCCTTAACAAATCAATTGAACTTTATTGTGCGAGAGGTACTGTCACTTTGGAATACGTCATAGTATGCACGATGAAATTCAGTTGTTATTATAGTACACATATCACTTATTACTAAACCAAGCGTCAGACCGCGCGACCACGGTGGGTGGAACGGTGGGAGGCTGTGCAACTTGTCAAAAAAAGTTGGAAAAAATTAATAGTATGCATCACGAAATCAATTGTCAGATACTTGAATAGCGGTGGGTTGCACAGATGCAGGGTGTTGAATATGAAAAATCAAATATATTTTTTATCCATAACTTCCACAGTTTTGAAAATTTTCCAGTTTAAATCGAAGAACTATTTTTGTTCAATAAGAACCTCATTTTAAAAGAAAAATTACATTTTTAGTTGCCACCAGAGGCGTACAAAAAGGGTATATTGGTCCCTTTTCTCCCTAATTGTTTACGCCACTGGTAAAATCAGAAAAATTAATATTTTTGATTTCTTCATTTAATTTTAAGTAAAGAATGTATAGTTGTTTGAACCCGAAAAAATCAATTGGTTTCAAGATAATTGCGCTTTTATGAATACATATACTAATAATGAAAAAATTGTTTTGCCGAAGTGAATTGGGTAATCCAAATCACTGCTTCAAATTTGTTATGGATATTCTACCAAAAATATCAATACCTCTTTCACATGCATTTTTTCACAAAGCTGCTTTCTTGAAAGTTACGAGGGTGTTTCCATGAGAAGTGAGATAAACTGTATGTTAGTTAGGAGAAAAATGCTTCATAATTTTCCAGTTTCAACACCCTGTATTTCTGTAAGAAAACAGCTTCGTGAAAAAATGCATGTGAAAGTAGCATTGATATTTTTGGTAGAATATACCGTACAAATTTGAAGCAGTGATTTGGATTCTACACTTCACTCCAGCAAAATATTTTTTTCAATATTAGTATGTATTCATAAAAGCGCAATTATTTTGAAAACGATTGATTTTTTCGGGTTCTAACAATCATACATATTTTACTTAAAATTGAATGAAGAAATCAAAAAATAATAATTTTCCTGATTTTACCAGTGGCGTAAAAAAAGGGCAGGAAAGGGACAAATATACCCTTTTTGTATGCCACTGGTGGCAACTAAAATGTATTTTTTTTAAATGAAGCTCTGATTGAACAAAAACATTTCTTCGAATTGAACTGTAAAATTTCCAAAACTGTGGAAGTTATGAATAAAAAATAGATTTAATTTTTCATATTGTATCTGTGCAACCCACCGCTACTCAAGGGTCTGAAGACTGATTTCGTGATGAGTGTCACATGATCTACCAACGATAAAAAATCCAGCCTTCATACTATGACGTATTCCAAAGTGACAGGACCTCCCGGGCTATTATCTCTGTGTTTAACCATACCTATACTCCAGTCAACGAAGGGCCCAAAAGGGGGTGAAGACTGCGTGATTCCCTTAGAAAATCTTTAAAGACGCTAAGGGAGTGAACATACTGCAAATATTGGCATGTAGGAGGTGAGCCGGGGAGAGGGAGAAAAAGAACGTCCCACTTTCTTCCACTTTTGGGTTTTTCGCTAAGATCTCGAAAACAGTAGACGAAAATCATGTTTGTTGAAAAATGGAAATTTGTAATTTAAGGATAATAATACTTAATTCTCATTTCCCCACTCTCAATAATTCTCAACTTTGGATTGGTTTTACAGTGAAGGTTCTGGCAAGGATTCTCCCTTCCTGGCATCTTCATCCTCAGGGGTGGGTGATTCTTGCTGAAAGGCCTCTACGTCGTCTACATCGTCGTCCTCGTCAACAGACACACCGTTGAAGCATTTTCCATTGCTTTACGGCATCCACATTTGACACTATCACAATGCTTGGTGCAGAGGCACAGTATATTTTTCTTAGAACCTACTGTGCTGGTGGATCTTCTGTTGTAATTGCCACCAGGGTCTCCTACATATTTCCACCCCACTCTTGAGGAACAGCTCATTCCCTAGCCACTGCTGCTCTCAGTGGTAGGTGCGTCGGTAATGCTGTTCAGGAGCGGTTTCAGGTGGTGGAAGGGCGTTGATTTCCGGCTCAATATTTGCCACTGACCTCATGAACGACTGAGAGCGGAACTGGTTGAGGAAGGTCTATCTTGCTGATGCCCCATACTAGAAAGCGCATATTCCCAGCCTCTTCACCTTCGCCGTGACTGGAGGCGAGGTTGTAAAAGATCACTGCCGCTTTCTTGACTTTCCACTCCAAATACAAGCCTACCTTGCTTCTCCTGAAAGTTGCAGATGTTGTGTCTTCATAGTAATTTTTTTCATTTTGCCGCCATACCAATGATCACGTGACATGTGTCAAAATCGATTTTTAGGTTATCGCACATGTACAAATTTTTCCCAAGAATATTTTTTCCAATATTCTAATAATGAACTTTTTTCCCATATGGTACATACTTTTTGGCGGTCACTGTATATCATGATAATGTCTATGCAGTTCATATGCAAGAAATACGTACAACCATAACAAAAAAATCATCTGCTCCACAATGGTCGGCTGCTCAAGAATATCTGAACAAATTATTCAAATGTATCGATATCGGAATATCTGAATGTCTTTGAATTATGTTATGTCAAGAGTTTGTTTGTTCAGTTTATTCAAAACCGCCAAATGTTAGCCGAATCTATTTCCGTTAACTAAACACATTCATTTCCTGTTGAATTCTTTCACAAACAACAGCGGAAATTTTTCGGTTGATAAAAATTGCACCAGATAAGCTTCATTCGGTGATAAACTTGATAATATGCCGATATTTCAGCTAATAGTTTTACATGCCGCATTGTTTTCATTCTTTTATTGAAAATAAACCAATCATTATCTATTTCTGGTTATTTTGGATGAAAACTTCTTCTGTATGCACCGGTAAAAGTAGTGTATCGAGGTCGTTAAGACCATATACACGGTGTATCTCAAATGATTCACTTTTGACACCCCTTTACTCGGAAACGAAGCAAGTTAGGACACACGTTTATATGATTTTTTTTTCATAAAATATCAAGGAATCACCACCCGAAATTAATGACATCATTTAAGATACACAAAGGCAGTTTACTCCCATGTAATACATATGATTTTTCCTCCTACCTACTTAATGAACCTTACAGCAAATTTAAAACGCATCTGCTTTTGTCTGAAACGGACCTATACTTGCATGATGGAAAGTATAGACAATACAGTCATGTCCATCTGAGAATCTGCGGTGGTGCAATGGCTAGCGTCTTTGTAATCCGAAGGTCCCGGGTTCAGCTCCTGGCAATTACAAGTTTTTTTTTTTTTTCAAGAACGTTATTTTACTTTTTTCTCGTTAGTGATTTGAGTTATTGGACATTTAGATAGCTTATACATTTCGGATTGCTATTGAGTGATTTTCTCAACAGTAATGTTATGTGCCTATTTGAATGAAGTGTCGATAATTTTTTTTCTAAGAGCTGCTCTTGTAGAAAAAATAATGTGTGTATTTCGAGCACAAAGTGTCATTGTTCTCCAAAGATTAATCTTTTTGTCGAGCGACAATCAATCACTTTGCGCTCTAAATACACAAATAGTTATTATTAAAGAACTAAAGTAGAAGTAACATTCATGTTTGATTTTTACCAGAATACAGGATATATAAGATGTTCTAGAAATTACGGAAACAATTTGTTTACAATAGGTTCACAAGTTTCATCGTTTCGACTTACTTGAAATGAGGGGGAGGAAAAGTATGAGTTTCCCCCTGGTTTGAGGGAGGAAAGTGTGTACTATCTTAGGGGTAGGAGGAAAAATATGTTTCGTTCTGAACTAGACATATTTTGTATTTTTTTATCTAGGACAGAATAGTCCACCTGGTAATAATTTCGCTGTATCTATAATAACCTCCAGTCAAAATAAAAGCACAGAAAACGACTTCTAAAACTAACAATTTCAAGCGACGTACTGACTTGAAGCGATTACAGGAGATTATAATGATTATAAGGCTTCTTCAATATTTCAAGGATTGCATGCTGGTGTACGGAGTTTAAACGAGTCGAAAATTATCGAAAAAATGTTAGGGAAATCTAATGTACACGAAGAAGGCAATGCGTTTGTGCTCGACAAATAGTAGTTTGTGCACATACCGGTTTTCCGCTCTGTTGAAATTCATGTACTCTGGATTTTTCTAATAATCCAGTAACGACAGACAAACTCGAGCAAAAAGAGAAGAATGAATTTGTAGCACTCTGAAACTCGGCACATGACATCTCGACATCTTGTATTATTAGAAAAAAAAATGTTTACCAAAAAATCAGGGGTGGAACATAAAAAAAAATTTCATTTGAAAAAAATTGTTATTTTAGAATAGTAATTTACGTAACAAGTCAGAAAAAACACTGTTTTTTGGGACTAGTGGACAAGATTCTGCGAGTCCAAAAAAACTGTTTTCTGACGAGTTGAGTACACGATTTTTTCAGCAACCGTGTAGAATAACAAATCGAGACACATTTATTTATTATATTTCTTTGTAGAAGAAAATTTTGAACATTTTAATTCTTATTTGTATTAAATATCGAAATTCGAATAGAAGATAGGTACTAACAGAAACATTCTAATTCTTATATAATATTAAAATTCGAGCATTTCCCGGACTAGTCTGGAAAGTAGGTACTCCCCGGACTAGTCCGGGAAGTAATACTTTCTCAAAGAAAAATCGTCGAAAAAATATAAAATTTATCAAGAAAAGATTTCCGATACTTGAGAGATAATTCACACTATAAGTTCAGGCAGGGCCAAAAATTGGATTTGTCATAACTGCTGAAAATTATGGTAGAAGTAAAAGAAAACATTTATATCGTTTCTAAAGACTTCTACTTCCTCATGCAAATATAACATGTGAGTATCTGAGTACCTAAAATGTGTTTTGTCCAACTGCACATAACCCTTCTACGATATTTACGGAGGATCGGATGTTTTAGTTGATATGGAATGATTATACTGAAACAGGAATCAGTACCCTCTTTGGACCATATGCAACGATTTTAGACTAGTGAGACACGTCTCATTTATACATACCAAAGAAAAAAATGGATCTTACTCCTGCTTGAGGTTTGCACTTCAAAACAGTGTTTTTAAACATATATGCAGGATATGAATAAGCGATTATTTTCATTATTTAGGTACTGAAGAGAATGCCGGTTTTATGGGTAAGTTGAATTTGAGGCAGGAGTACAACAAAGTTATTTTTTGTCATGTATAAGTGGGGCCTGTAATACTTCAGAAACAATATGAACTTTTCCATTTCCTTCTCCGATCATTTTTAGCAGAGTTATGACCAATCAAATATTCGGCTCTGCCAAAACTTTCAGCGGCGGGTAAGGGTGAACCTGAAATTTGATGTCAGGGTTCAATCACGTTTTCTGGGAAAACGAGCGCATTTCATAAGAAATTACTGGGGATCATTTTTGTCGAAAATTGAATTGGTCTTCACCTTGTTGAGTTGTTTTTCCGATAAATCATGATCTTTCCCTGAAAATTTTTTGCTCAAGCGGAAATCCAATGAAATTAGTTAAATTGAGGTCATGCGATTGAATACAACCAATAAGGACAACATTATTCTGATAACAGACCCAACGGTCTGTTTTCATTCCCAGGCACGTTGCGATGGATATACATATTTTGATTTTGAAGTTTCAAATATTCAATAACGTCAAAATGTCAGTGATGTCATGATTTGGTTGTAATACTGAATAGAATATTGATGAAATTTTCTTATCAAATATATCAAAATAAACTGTTTACAATAACAAATTTGTAAGGAAATCATTTATAGACTTTTGCAATGTTAAAAAGTATCGGTTAGCAAAGAATTTTCTATTCGAATAACCCTCGAACATTGATAAATATAACAACTGCCTCAAGCTTGTTGCTTATAGAAAACCAAGCAACAAGCTTTCGGAATCTGCTATAATTATCAATGTCCTTGGGTTATTACTACTGATTACAGCAAAAATGTATCGATTTAATTTAAAAAAAATATTTATTCTCGTGTTCAAACCCAATCGTACTGGATTACTAAGCAAAAGTCGATTAATGGTTTTGAAAATTGAAATCACGCTACGAAATTAAATGAATCGATTGCAGAAATTGCAAAACCGAGCAATACGAAGAATATTATCCTGTCCTAAAAGGACACCCACAAATGTAATGTTACATTCATTGGTCAACGGTTGATAAATGTTTCTATATCAAACGCTGATCTTTATCTTTAAAATGAGAACAGGTAGTGCCCCACTCTATATGAAAGAGAAAATATCTTTCATATCAGAACGCCACAATTACAACACCCAAAATTGAAATAACTTATTCATTCAAAATGTGAAACAAAAAAATCACAAAATTCAATTTTCTTCAGGGGGCTAACTAAATTCAATGAGCTCCCAGAGGACATAAAAAATTAATTCATCTTCTCTTCCTCTTTTCAAAATCAACTTGAAGAATCTTCTATTGACTATTGTTGAATATACAGGGTGGGGCACCGAAAACGAAACAGATCGAATATCTTCAAAACGCATGTGTTCTGAAAAAAATGCAACAACACGTCGATTTTTAATCCAAGGGGGACATCTTCGTATCATAACCTCAACTGTCATACCTCTCCCCCCTCCCCTTGGTCACTATCACCCAAACAATTTGAATAGGGAAAGTAGTGAGTGTGACACATCATTAAAAAGGTAATTTCATAAGGAATTCAGCCATGTCAATTTTCGCTACCTAACTTTGCAAGTTAATTTAGCATAAATTCGGTAACAATGAATTATGGAATTTTTCTGAGGAAAAAAACAAAATAGCGGCTTCAGAATCGGACCATAATTTCAAATCTTGCCTGCCATTCTGAAGCCGCCATTTTGTTTTTTGCCTCAGAAAAATTCCATAATTCATTGTCACCGAATTAATGTTAAATTAGCTTGCAAATGAAGTATCATAATTTGGAATACGGAACAGTTGTTTTTCCCGCAAGAGGGCGCCAAAATAGGAAGTTAGGTAGCGAAAATTGACATGGCTGAATTCCTTATGAAATTACCTTTTTAATGATGTGTCACACTCACTACTTTCCCTATTCAAATTGTTTGGGTGATAGTGACCAAGGGGAGGGGGGAGAGGTATGACAGTTGAGGTTATGATACGAAGATGTCCCCCTTGGATTAAAAATCGACGTGTTGTTGCATTTTTTTCAGAACACATGCGTTTTGAAGATATTTGATCTGTTTCGTTTTCGGTGCCCCACCCTGTATATGTGTATGAGTGTGTATATATGTATGTATATATAATTTTTTGTGTATACAGGCTGTTAATTAAGTAAGTTGACAAACTTCGGAAGGTGATTCTTTGAAAGTTTTCAGGATGAAAAGTTCAAACATATGTCCCAAACGGCTTGGTTTTCGAGATACAGGGTGATAGATATACATTTTTTCGAAAACCAAGCCATTTAGGACATATGTTTACATGAACTTTTTGTCCTAAAAACCATCAAAAAGTGACCCTTCGAAGTTTGTGAGAATATTTATTTCTCAAATTTCTTTATGTTATGCGATACTGGAAAATGTTCGTATTAATATTTTCACTGTAGCTCCGTACAAGTAAATGAAAAATTCTAAGAGTACAAAAAGATGTTAAATGAAACAAAATTTATCATTCCTGTCTCATAATATGTCAGTGACGGCGGAAAAAAAATTCTGAATGGTTGAACAAGACTTGACTCTGAAAAAAGGAGGATCCTATGAATTATTCGAGAAATGAATTATTTGGTATCGTGCGTACTATTGAATGGATTTTACTTGCCCAATTTGAACTGATTATTGTAGAAATTGGGAAGTTAACTCCAAAAAATCTTGAAAATAATGTATATTTATCACCCTGTATCTCGAAAACCAAGGCATTTGAGACATATGTTTATATAAGCTTTTTATCCCGAAAACTTTCAAAGAATCTCCTCCCGAAGTTTGTCACTAACACCCTGGATAAACTTAGTATTGAATTGTATTTATAACTTGCTGTGACGATTTTATATATACAGTGACCGCCAAAAAGTGTGTACCATATGGGAAAAAAGTTTATTATTAGAGTATTAGAAAAAAGATTCTTGGGAAAAGTTTGTGCATGTCCGATAACCTAAAAATCGGTTTTGACACATGTCACGTGATCGCTGGTATGGCGGCAAATTGAAAAAAATTATTATGAAAAGGCAAAAAGTGGGGTAAAATGGCAAGATATCAAAAAAAGTTATTTGAAAAAGTTGCTTAGGATTAAATTTTACACACATATACAAAGTTTGAGAATATAATGAGAGAAAATTGAAAATAGAATTTTTTTAAAAATATTTTCCTAGCTGTATAAAAATATCAAATTATTATCATATGAATAGCTTGACCATACTGAAACATTTGTATTTCAATGAGAATGACAAAATTTTCTTGTTTTACCAACACCAGTGAGCACAAAATTAAAAAAATTGGATTTCGTCAAAACCCTGGCTGTTACATTGGTTCGTATCTAACAGTTATATCAGAATTCCACGACCATTGTGATGGCATGACACTTCAGTAACATGGTGTTTTCCAGATTATAATCAAGTTTTGATGATAATCGTGCCAGAGCGTTTCACTTCGCATGCAATGTTGAAAACTCTAGCCTCTTTAATTTGACGCACTATTTTTAAGATTATGTGTGAAGTGAAACGTTCGTGTACGATTATCATCAAAAATTGATTATAATCGAAAAAACACGATATTTTTGAATTTCTCCAACATCGCAAAAATCGTGGAATTCTGATATAACTGTTAGATACGAACCAATGTATCAGCAAGGGTTTTGACAAAATTCAATTTTTTTAATTTAGTGCTCTCTGGTGTGGAGAAAATGAGAAAGTGTTGTTATTATCATTGAAATACAAATATTTCAGTATGGTCACGCTATTCATAAGAGAATAATTTGATATTTTTATAAAGCTAGGAAAATATTTTAAAAAAATTCCCATTTTCAATTTTCTCTCATTATATTCTCAAACTTTGTATATGTATATAAAATTCAATTCTAAACAACTTTTTCAAAAAACTTTTTTGGATATCTTGCTATTTTATCCCACTTTTTGCCTTTTCATAGTAATTTTTTTCAATTTGCCGCCATACCAGCGATCACGTGACATGTGTCAAAATCGATTTTTAGGTTATCGGACATGCACACACTTTTCCCAAGAATCTTTTTTCCAACACTCTAATAATAAACTTTTTTCCCATATGGTGCATACTTTTTGGCTGTCACTGTATATTTTTTTCTTTTAACTCAGCATTCATTATATTCACCTGTACTTTATTCATGTATATTAGTCTTAGACTAAAATAAAGGATTCATATACTACTTCTATGATTTCAATAATTATATCATAGCGAACAACAAAAAAGTAGCATACAAATCTAATATTAATTATTATCCCAAATCTACACCGCTAATTTTTCCCAGTTTCCATCCTAAACCCCCGAGCAAACAAAAAATATACGCAAAGCCAAACAAAGCTACCTTCGAAAAGCATGTAAATTCAAAAGAATACTCTCATCTAAACGAGCAAAACAAAGCCACAAACGCACCACAGGAATATATAATTACTATACATTTCGCTTGAAAGTACACATATGAGGAAGCTTTTTGGTGCGTAATAGTCAGGAAGATTGTATCGATTTCAGGATTTTCAGTAAAAATTTCCGTGATGATTTACAAATCATTTTTGAAACTATTTAATTCAATATCACTGCTGTAAAATTTTTAGCTGTTGCTAGGGGAAGACTATTTCAAATATTTTTCTACCATCAACATTTGAACTTTACTAACGATGAGAGGACATCGCGAGAAATCCTGAAAAATCTATAAAAAAATCCATATTATCAGAGGTATAACTGTCGAATTCCTAGGATGTACACAGGCTCAAAAATATTTAACCGCCTTAATAGGATGCAAACACTAGTGGCTGGAAATAGGCAAAAATTGGTGGAAAATAGTAAAAGAATTAAAATTTTCTCGAAAGTTGTATTTTAGTGCTAAATAAAACTTCACATTTTGATTTTAGTTCGAAAATATGATTAGAATATTCATAAAATCTGTTGTGGAATCATCTGCGGCTGAAAGACAAGCTTTAGTCGTTATTTTCCATCGTTCAAGATAACCTTCTAGGGGGTATTCATGTTGAAAAGGGGAACATTCTCCATGAAAACTGAAAAATAAATAATGTTATTTATTTATTGTTTGTAATATATAATTTATTATTTGTAATATATAATAATAAATGACATTTTTCATGGAGAATGTTCCCCTTTTTAACATGGAACTTCACAGTTTTGCCCCATCGTACAAGGCTGGCAACATTGTTATAAACATGGATTATGAAAATTGTGTTTATTCATTTGTAGAGAAAACAATGCAAAAGAGTCGCAAAATGGTGAAAACCAAAAAAATGTCTTTCTTTATTGCTCTCCAAGTTTGCGACCATATCCAAATTTTGCATTTTCATGTATGTAACCAAACTCTTTGTGATAAGAATGTTTTTCTGGACACAATTTCGTATATTTCGAATTTTCTGTCAAAATTCATAAATTAAAAATGGCGGCTCCAAGATGTCATTATGGTCTGATTCCTTTCAAAATTAGTCTGTGAGGGTTTTCGGGGTCAGAGATTCTGAATTTTTCTGAAAATTTATGAATTCAAGATGGCGGCCCAAGATGATGGACGAGTATTGTGATTATGGTCAGATTCGATTCAAAATTGGTATGGTTTTGGGGTCGAAGATTTCGATTATTTAGTGAAAAAAATGATAGTTTAAAAAACTAAAGAACACGCTTTACGTTCCATGGACTAAAAAGTAAAAAATAATTGAAAATTTAATTTCGCAAATGTAAAAAAAGCGTGGGGTGCTTGATAAAGTCCTCTATTGTTAAATTAAACTAAAAAATATGAGAATATAGGTCGAAAGCACCCACGCTTTTTTTACATTTGAGAAATTAAATTGTCAATTATTTTTTTGTCTATGGGAAGTAAAGCGTATTATTTAGTTTTTTTAAACTATTATTTCATTTATACGAGTAGAAAAAGTGACTTCAATTGACTCGGTTGTTACTTGATGAAAATCCATACCACTTCTCAGACTATTAGAAATGTAAGTTACTGAAACTCGATTGAACACGGAATTTTAATTTGTCTACATTACAGAATCCCCTTTTGCACGCCTCTGAACCTGTCAACATCATGCTTATTAAACGTATGGCACCTTTTTAACTGTTACGACCAATAAAACTGTTGAATTTTTTAATAAAAACGAATTTTCGTTTCTAAATATCATAAACCCCTTTTTGCGCGCCACTGGTGTTAATTATCTTCAGTAGAAATATCCCCTGTTCCAGTTTAGATGGTGGCTGTTATTGTTTAACTAAAAAAGGCCACATTTTAAAATAAAAACGGAATTTTATAAAATGGCGATATTTCCATAGTAACGCAATTTATCAAAAATATTTCAAAGATGTCTCGAGGTATCGACCCAACAATTCGCCCAACATCTAAAAAAAAATTCTAGGGTCCCTCACATTTCCCAAATTATTGGTCAAAAATTTGAAATGTTTCCGGCTCTAAATTCACACCCTGTACAAAGAGAAAGAATTGCAAAAAAGAAGCCCGACGCCAATGGCGCATAGACCAAGGATGACGCTTTTCACCATTGGTTGAAAATCCAACATCGGCCAAGAAATGTCCAAGTTATAGCTAGTCAAAATAAGGCAATTTTTTGGCTGTCCCACTTCATCTGGCAAGTAGTTTATTTGTTCTTTCATGACGCGTTCAATCAAATTTGAGATTACTGGTAATAGTAATTTTCCTAACAAGTGCGGAAAGACACTTTCCGCATGAGTTTCCTGAAGAAGAAGGTAACTCGGGCAATACATTATCGAAAGAAATCGAATGTGCAGGCACAGGCATCAAATCGTCGCCGATCGATATAGACGTGGATGGTTCTAAAATGCACCCGGAAGACGATGTAGTGTTCAAATTGAGAATTTTGTTGGACATTTTTTTTTTCGATTGGTGGAGTCTTCTCTAAATACCCCTCTGTAACTGAAGTCGATTTACATCCTCCTAGGCGTTTGATATCAGTTATACCCACACCACAGTCAGCAAGTAAAGTGGCTGAGGAACGCCTGAAGCTGTGACCAGTGTAAAGCCCTGGATTTTGAAGGCGCAGATATACTGCTATTTCGGAGGGTATCTTTCCTATGGTATTGATTCCTACACATTGCACAGTACATTTTCCACTTTTGTAATACAAGAATAAACGACGGTGAGGAGTCTCTGTTGGACGTAAATGTACATAATTTCTGTATACGTTCAAAAAATAACTATCATTTGCTTCTTCAGATATCACGAAGGATCTAGAGGAATGATTTTTGGAATCCTTGATATTAACAATTATCAGGTTTTCTTTGTCGTCTATGTCGTCAATGGTGAGTTTTGTCAGCTCTTCTCGTCTGCAAGCACCAGCTAATCGAAAAATTGCTACTAACTTAATCATGAGGTATATGTCATCGGGTGCTTCAGTCATAAATTTTGAAACGTCTTCTTGAGTGAAGATTTTGGCCTTTTTCGGTCGAAAACCGACATTCTGTCTTTTAATGAATGCAATTATTTTGTAAAATTTGCTAATATCCAAATTTTGCTTTACTTTGAATACACTCTTCAACATTGAATATCTTGCCCATAAAGTGTTCGGCTTCCATGTTTTAGACATTTCTAGAAAATAAGCCAAGAATACTTCTTCTTTATTTAGTGTTTTCACTTTTTTATTGTTGCACCATTCAATAAAACTCGTGTATTGCTTCTCATACCTTTGTTTAGATTTCGTTGGCAATAACTCTAAGTTCGCATCTGTAGCTGCTTGCACGATTTCTTGTGGAAGTTCTTCATCAGATGAATAATCCATTGTGGCAATTTCACTGAATCGAAAATTTTATATAAGTAACGCTTTGTCTGTCAGTCTGACAATTACAAACAAATTTGTGTATTGATCGGCATGACAACATCAATTGTTACCTACTCGTTATCTGATCAATCAAAGCCTATATATAGGGTGATTTTCATAACAATACATTTTTATTTATCAATATTTGTTCATTTTTTTCAATAAATAGTGCAAAATGATGGATAATTTTGAACAAACTCTCTTAGTATTGCAACAAAAAAGCTTGAACTTTCATATTTTCTCACCCACCACTTATATTTTATGAGGATATCATATAAATGTTTTTCCCGCACTAGTGTGGGAAAACTTTTCCCGCACAACTGTGGGAAAATGACACTTTCCAAACTGAATTGCGTGCGTGTAGAGGGTGAATCACGCACGCTTGTAGGAAAAATACTTATAGGTCGGAGTTCCTTGACATTTTTAGGGGAAGCAACGTTGGGAAGTGGGATTGTATTAGCTACTCTCCATTGGTTGGGAAAAACTGAGTTAGATAAACATAAATTCACCAAGTGTGAGATGAATTTTAGTATGAATGGACAGCACATTATTAAAAAGTTGATATGAATGAAGGGGAATCACAAGACTTACTCTTAGAAAGTTTGGGTCGAGTCGCTTTGCGAAAGAGTCATTATTGAGCTGAACCAACAATTCTAGAGAGAAGATGGACATGTTTTCAAAAATATTTATTGAAATATTATTAATTCCGCAGGAAGTTTTATTTTTAACTTGTTTAATTGTATCCATGAGCTCCGTCAGATTCCTTGGATACAATACAAATTGATAATTAACAATTAGCAATAACTTCCTTTCGAATTAATTAGTTCTGTAACATTTCTCTACCCTAACAGGCGGAAGAGTTCCCAAGAAATTACTCCAGTTATGATCGACGAATCATCCTATATTTGTGTCATGTTTTTGTGCGCCTCAGAATCGGGTTTGGGGCAGTTTTGACAGCGCTTTCAGTGCAATTGTGGAGGGTTTAAGAAGCAGAGAGAGCCACTATTGATCGCATTTTTTGATCCCTTTCCGCATGCCCCCTCGTCCCCGCCCCCTCGCCCTTACGTAGCCCGCCGCTCGCTAAATGCATCCTAACTGTGCACTTCCTAGCGGCTGCATTTTTACATGCGAAAATTATTCTAAAAGACCTAGGACGGAGTTGCAGTGCGGTGTTGTCGAATTTTCCGCCGGATGAAAATGAGACGCAGAGGAATTGGGAAACCAGAACGGAATGGAAAAACGTGGAGGGGTGATGACTAAACTAATCCTTAACTTTTTTTTCAATTTCTGGTTTCCACGAACAGGAAAATCCCCTATTGTTCAGAGCCAAGAGAAAGTAGGTAGGGGAATGGTATTCTTCTTGAATTTCCGAAGATTTCCCGAGGCAGCGAGTTCCATAGCTTTGCCGTTCGGTGAAAGGACGAGCCCTGGGAAAGAGATGTTCGGCATGTGTCCAAAGTGACGGCATCTGGATGTGAGGACTAAGTTCGACGGGTCAGTCTCGATGGGATCGTTAACAGAGGATCGATTGATGATATATCGGAAGAGTATCGTCCGTGGAAATATCTATAAAACACACAGACCGCCAACCTCTCTGTGATGTTCCAGAGGAGTGAGCGAGCTGGTGAGCGAAGTAACACCTTCGAGACGAAAAGCTCTCTTTTGGACAGACTCTTAAAGTTTCAATGTGTGATCGTTTTTTCCCATTGGAAAACCTACACAGAAAAAAATAGTATTGAATCAAACAAAATATATCTCAGTCAAACAAATTCGTTGTGTCAATACGGCGAAATGAACCTATTATTTCAAAGAAAACGGGGGTTCATTCGAATTTCAATACAAATATTTGTTTGATACAAAAAAACTGAATAAATTAGAATATTATAATTTTTTCAACTAATTCTTTGGTTTGTTTGATGCGAGAATCACAATGTCTCCAAATTATGATTGAATGAATTGTTGTTGTTTTTTATTCATTTCATCTGAGAATATATTGCATCGAATAAAGAATTTGGTTTCAAAGAACAAAATTCACAATTCAGGAATATACTTATTTGAGTTAAAGAAACACATTGTTTGGTTCAAAGACATGATCGATAGGGTTCAGAATGTATATATTGAATTAAGTGTAAATTTTCTTGAACTGAGAAAACAAATTGTTTGGTTCAAATATGCGACCGTTAATATTTATTTGAAATTCATAGCCTACATGGTGTCCCATTAATATTGGGCAATACTTCAAAAACATGGATTATCAGTAAAAATACCACTGGAAGTTCTTATTACATTTTTTAGCTAAACGCCCCTTTCGGAGTTATTTGCCTCTGAATAGTGCGTTATGAAAGCAAATTCTTGTTGATAACTTTCAAAGAAGTCCATCATTTCTATGCAATAATTTGGAAATTACCTATTTCCAACATATACTCTCTATAGCGGCAAATAACTACAGAAGAGAAAAACATAAAGTAACTCCCTTGTTATTTTTACTCCATTTAAGCGATTCATTCATAGAATTAATATGAATCAGAATGTCTAATATTTACCTGACATTTGGAACCAACTCTTATAGATAATATTTGAAATCCCCAGAATATATCGAGACAGAGGAAAAATAAAAAAACAAACTTTGTATTTATATTTATTTTATATTTATCAAACTTCATCCAAGAGAACATAAACTATGATGAGGTTTAATATGATGAGGTTTAAAAATGTACAAGAAAAGAGGTTTTCTGCTGTTTGAAGTTGAACCAACTAACAATATGTATGAACGTAAGGTTGTAACGTCGAATCTTTTCCACAATAAAAATCAATCATTTTTCCTTTTGCTTCCTGGACATCTCTACTTTCTGGAATAGATGGCTTCTCAGAGGGTTTTCGTTAATTTTCCACAGCGTGTCCTTCCTTGACGTTAGTGCATGGTTGGACTGTGAGTGAAACTTCTCAATCATAATTAATGAATATTTTGAGAGTCAGTGTCTGCTAGAAATCATTTGGTATATGAAAAAATGTTATATTTGCCATTAAATTAAATAGTCTCATCCCTTTTCATTTGAAGGCGACATGAACGAAAAAACGACACATACTAACACAAAATGCCAGAAATTTATGTGAATGATATAGTTCAATTTTCATTGTCATTGTGAAACAAAAATGCAACTTATACTTGCTAATTATTGCTTAAAAATGAAGATATGAACAATAAATCGAAACAAATGAAATACTTGATCGCAACAAACGAAATACTAAATCGAAACAAATGAAATACTGAATCCAAACAAATTGAATACTGCATCGAAACAAGTAAAATACTGAATCGAAAGAAATGAAATACTTGACTAACTGAAATGGAATAACTTGGAAACATTTGATACGTGATACTGACGCATGCGCGATAAAGTTGAAAGCATAACAGCATGGAAAACTCACAAAAATTAAATTTTATTCAAATGAAATGTGTGTTTTGATTAAACGAAATATGAAATTATATATTTTTTTTTGAAAGTATCCATTATTAACTAACCTATATGCATCATTATGCCGATGACACGCAACTTTACAGCTCTTTTGGCATCCTTGAGACTAAAATAGCCGAAACTGACATCAATAGAAATCTTCAATTGTTATAAGATGTATCATGTGCTCACAATTTGAAACTTAACCCGAAAAAATCTCAAGTAATGATTTTTGGTACAAAAAGTAAGAGAATTGACGTGAGTGATTCTCTCTCTATCAGGATTAACAAGGACATAATTCCATTCGTGACTGAAGCTAAAAATTTGGGTCTTTGGCTAGACTCCGACTTACGGTACACCAAACATGTCAACCACTTATGCAAATCATCATTTAACGTTTTAAGACAACTTTATCCGAATAGAGACTTATTATCAAGAAAAATGAAGATGAGTCTTTGCGAATCCCTCATTTTTTCTAGATTGGCTTACTGCGACAGAATTTCCGCCCTCCTTCAAACGGAGGCATCGCGACTACAGAAAATTCAAAACTCATGTATTAGATTTTCTTACGGTATCCGTAAATTCGACCACATCGGTGTGGCATTCAAGGAGTCGGGATGGCTGAAATTAGATAACTGGAGGGAAATGCACTCGCTTACCCTCACTCACAAAGTCCTAACAACTGGTAATCCGCCTTATCTACGCAAAAAATTAGTCCCGCTTTCACATAAAAAATCTTCACGTAATAATCACATACTCTTAATTCCTAAGCATACGAAGGCGATCTTTAACGCGGCTAAACTTTATAATGCCACCCCTGTGGAATACAAAGAACTTTCATTAAAAAATTTTAAAAAAAGATTGAAAGCACTGTTACTGGAAAGGCAAAAGTAACAACTTACGACACGACGGCTCGATATTCTGCATGGTCATTAGATATTCCTAGGTATTGTATTTATAGGTATTTCTTGTATATGTAGTCATTCTTGTATTATGAGGTTACCGTTGACATATGTTAACAGCTTAAATGTGAGTATGTAACTGTGTTTTCAAAAATAATGTTGAATTTTACAAGTTGTGTGTATGTGCATATTCTTTTGGTTGGGTTTAAAAGCAGCTCTGTAGCTGAACCCCGCCATTTCATTATTTTCGAAATTGTCCTTCAAAAATATTGTTATTAAGCGATAAATAATGAATAAAGACATGTTATTATCATTATTATTATTATTATTATATGTATATGAGTTTTCCTCTCTTGATGGAAGTTTCAAATCAGTATGCCAACAGATAGACCTAATTAACTTTTTTCAAACTGAATTTCTGCGGTATCAAGTGAATAGATAATTAATAAGTATAATGTGTTTATCAAAAAAACTTATAATTATTGAGGAAAAGACAAAATAAGAAAATGAGCGTGTACATTTTTTTCTTTAGTCATGGATATATCAAAAATTTATATTTTCTTTCTTATTTCCAAGAAGGACCAGGTAGCAAAATTGTTATTCACATTACAAACAAATCTAATAAAATAATCAACCAAAATATATTTCAGTATCATATAATTCAAATTCTTGGTCATCACAAATGACTCATGTTTGAATTCAATAAATAATTGCATTGATTTTAGTAATTTTTGAAAAAAAATTTGAATAAACCTAATATTTGGTTGAAATAAACCGATTTATTTCATCCATAATACCAAGGTTTGAGTGAGTTGAATATTACTAAAACCAAGAATTCATATTTCAAATAAATCGAAATACTTGATTCAAACATTCCTTTTTTCTGTGTGGGTGCTGCACTCCATATATGGGAACAATATTCCAGGGCAGACCGGATTTTTCCTTATAAATTATATCAATTAACGGAAAGTGAAATACTTCTTGGCACGAAACAGAAAACCAAGTTTTGAGAGGCACTTTTGAGGAGATATTTGGTCCGTCTCTGCCCTGGAAGTCTTTTCCACTATGTTGCTCCCATTCCTTCTCCAGCTTTATTGAGTTCTTCTTGAGAGTAAGAAGTCTGCAGAATGATTCTGGCCCGATCAGTGGCATTGCTGCGCCTTTCCGTGCCAGAGTATCTGCTTGTTCATTGCCCTCCACTCCGAGGTGCCCCGGCACCCAGAGGAGGGTCACATTGTTGTTCCTGCATTCCCAAACCATCTTCGAGTTGATATTAGAGGAGCTCAACTAGCGGAGAGGATCGCGATTTCCTTGTTCCGGTATTTCCTGTCGAGGTTGAACTGAATGCACTTTTCTATGGGGTGAATTTATTGCTTGAAAAATGCTGGGGAACTGGCCCATGGGTTCGGAGTATTTGATACGAGGCCCAAAGACTCCTGCTCCAGTTCCCTCAGGAGTTTTGGAATCGTCCGTGTACCATGTTATGGTATTCTTTTCCAGTACTCGAATGGATTCTAAGCTCTATTCTTGCTTGGTATTAAGTTCCTGGTAATTTTGTCAGTTGGGAGATCGGCAAGGTATGCACTTTCGGTGGGGTTGAGCCCCTTACACCGTGTGCTGTCCCTTTGAGTCCAACTTTAGCCAACCTGAGGTTTGCTTCCCAAGCAGTTCTCCTGACCATGATATGGAGAGGAGTGAGGTCCAGAATAACCTCTATTGCTGCTGTTGGAGTCGACCTCATTGCTCCTGTTATACAAAGGCTAGTCTTTGCAATTTCTGCAAGATTTTCTTTGTTGTGACGAGCTCAGTTCTGCCGTGCCACACTACTGCTTCGTAGATTCTCATAGGTCTCACTATCATGGTGTACATCCATCGCAGTACTGATGGGTTACATTCCCATGCTTTTCCTGCAATGTTCCTGCACACCATCAGTGATGATTTTGCCTTGCTAGCGATCTTTTCTAGGTGTCTGTTCCAGAGTAGTTTTGAGTCTAGGGTAATCCCTAGATACTTCACCTCATACAGCCATTCTAAGTCTGCTCCGTCGAGGCGAACAGTCCTTAGGTGCTCAAACTTGGTTCTTCTAGTCAATTGTACTACTGTGGTTCTTGATGAGTTAATTTTCAACCCCATCAAGAGGCACCACCTTCTGGTAGTCTCTAGCTCCCTTTCTATGAGGTCGCAGAGAGTTCCTTTGGTAATATTGACTATGTCGTCCGCATATTCAAGGCAAGTGACTCCGTTCCCGATCAGTGTTTCGAGTAGTTCGTCTAATACGAGACCTCACATCAGAGGTGATAGTACCCCGCCTTGTGGGCATCTCATGTTTGTGCTGATCCGAAAGTTGCTCTCGCCCAGTTTCGTTTCAGCAGTTCTTGTACAGCATTTGGCACATCCATCTGGATGTGCATGGTTGTGTCCACTCCCTTGTTCATTAGGGCCCTATTCATTGCTTCGTGAGAAGTGTTGTCGAGTGCCCCCCTATGTCTAAGAAGGCGCATATGGCCATTTCTTAATGCTCAAGTGATCTCTGGATGCTTTCGGTAAGCACGTACAGAGCGGTTTCTGTTGATCTGCCTGCCCTGTATGCATGCTGCCCGGGGTGCAATGACACCCTCTCCAGTATCTCGGAATATAATTATCTACCATCTTATCCAGTGGATTTAGTAAGAAGGATGAGAGACAGATTCTTGTGAATGACTTCGGGAGGGTAGGGTCCTTCTCTCCTACTTTGAATGGAGGTTACCCGTGCTCTTCTCCAGTTGCTCGTTATTTATCCGAGCGCAGCCAGACTGAACCTGGCTGCTTTAATAATGAACGTCAGTAGTTCAGTTTGCTCTTTTGTAAAAGGGCCGGAAATATACCGTCAATTCTGGGTGACTTGAATGGTTGGAAGGAGTCAATTGCCCATTTCACTCTTTGGAGAGTGCATATGGTTTTTGCCACTTCCCAGTCTTCTCGTTTGGCTCTACCTGGTTCTTTCAGTGAGCTGTCGGGTTCAAATGGTATGCTGCCTGGAAAGTGCGTCTCCAGTAAGAGGAGAGCTCGTTGTTCTTCATCCTTTGTTCACCATCTTTTCTTCTGAGTGACATTGGTCCTTGCTCTCTGCCCCTCGTCATAGTTTTGTGTAATCTGGCTAGATGTGCTCCTGAAGCTATTTCTTTTGGCTTTCTTTATTACATTTATATGAAAGTGACATAAGGCGTCGGTACCGACGACTTTGGTCTTTGGTATTATGAAGACGTCGGTAAGTAATTCAGGAGTCAGATACCGTAACTAATCAAGAAAATTGTATTGTGCAAAAAAAAAATTCAAATCAAAAGGAGAGTGCATTGAATAACGACATATGCTTTATTTCAGATTTTCTTTGCTTCTATAGTAATTTGAGATCTTTCAAATATGTACTTGTATTCAAATAGATGTTCTATTTAATTTTTCATATGGATGTCAAATTCAAAAAGCACGACTTGGGTATTCCGCTCCAATTTAGAAATGTATCGTACCACTTCAACTTTTTCAACCGTAAGTTACTTTTATTGGACGCATTTATTATTTTTAATGACAAGATAATAATTTGCATGCGATAGACATGTCAGTGAGGTTGATGAAATGGATTATTAAAAAATTAATACGGGACAAAGTCGAATTTTTCAGTGTAAACTATTTTCAATTATATTTCATTTACATCAAATTGGATTTCGACACACCATGCAATGACACAGTGGAGAGGTAATTGAATAATGTTTCTGTAGTTTCAAAAAGGAGAAATGGAAGAACAGAGTTCCTCAAAACGGATATATTTTCATTATGACTTTCACATTTTATTGTGAACAAGATATTAAGTATATCATTATTATCTCGTTATCCGGCTTTATAGTTTTGTAATGGACTAATTATATGCAGTTTACCACCGATATGTTGTGATACAATAATGTTAATTTCTACAAATGACTAATTTGTAAGAATTTGAGGAGGATAGCATTCACAATTCTGATACATAGCTTCCGTTCATTACCTGGGATCCCATAAACCGAAACATTCACATGAATTTGTGGCATTCTGTTACGGTACTATTCTGATTATCACGCATCATAACAAATTATTTCCATACAATTTTTGCGAATAAAAAAAAATCAGATCACAAATTATCATCCCATGGCTGACTCCTCAGTTGTATTTATACTAAACTCTGATATAAATTTTGCTTCAGTGCAGATCTGTGAGAGCACAACAAAAAATAAATAATTTTATCGAGGAAAAAAAAACTATTGTTTTCCTGTCAATGATTCGAACTTTGATAAGCCCGTCATTAGGGCTCTGCGAAAATGAGTTTTTGCATTGGAACATCACAGTGAATTAAAATATTGAAAAATGGATGGGAACTCACCAAAAATTAGTTTTTCCGAGTTAAAGGATTAAGATTAAAAATTGCACAGACATAACTAAATACCTTTTCAGGTAGCTTTTTTAAAAGTGGTTGGTTTCATGTATTCTATTATAGGATCACCTGAAAAATAAATAAGTTGATGGATTAGAGCATTATTTAGCTCTCCGTCCTGACCGGGTTTGCAATTAATGATCGGTAGGACCGCGAAACTGGTAAGCAGATGATGAATTCTCAAATAACTCACAGGGTCCTCCTTTTTTCAGAGTCGAGCCTTGTTCAACCCTTCATAATTTTTTTTCCGCCGTCACTGACATATTATGACACAGGAATAATCAATGTTGTTTTATTTAACATTATTTTGTTTTCTTGTAGTTTTTCGTTTAGTTGTATGGTTCAGGAGCTACAATGAAAATATGAATGCGACCATTTTCTACTTTCGCGTAACATAAAGAAATTTGAGAAGTGAATATTCTCAGAAACTTCAAAGGGTGATTCTTTGAGAGTTTTCAGCGCGAAAAGTTCATATAAACATATGTGACCCAAACGGCTTGTTTTTCAAGATACAGGATGATAAAAATACATTTTTTTCAAGACTTTTTGGAGTAAACTTCGACATTTTCGACAATAATCAGTTCAAATTAGGCAAGTACAATCCATTCAATAGTACGCACGATACAAAATAATTCATTTCTTAAATAATTAACAGGGTCTTCCTTTTTTCAGAGTCAAGACTTGTTCAACCCTTCTGCCACCAGTGAGAGATCATCATCATCATTTTGTTTTCTTGAAGTTTGCCGTTCACTTGTACGGTTCAGGAGCTATAACGAAAATATCCCAAGTAGCATTTTGGCGACGACAACCACACAAAACACCAAAATTAACGTTGTAGTTGGTGGAGAAATTAGTCATTTTTGAAACGACGCTCTCTAAACCACCGGTCAACGTTGTTTTAACGTTGAGCATGACATCAGTCAAGATACGACGTTATCATAACGTTTACTGAACCGACTACAAGTAGTAAATATTCTGGGAATGGGAATAACGTTCTAAAAACGTTTAAGTGACAACTTTAGTTATTTTAAACGTTTTCCCGACAGTGAACCGACCTTGTGAGATTCAACTAAGCAGTGGGTAATTTTTCAGTTAAGTTGCAAACGTTTTCACAACTAACCTTCCTTCAAATATTTACTGCAGAGGACGTGTAGGCCAAATTTAGATAATAATTATTTACCCAATTTATTATATATTTTTTAATACAGTGACAAGAACCATTGTTTGCTGAATTGTTTGACAGAAAATGTATTTATAGTAAAGGAAATGATCCTAACCTAACTTTCGAATCGGAAATGAAAAGTGCTAACGAATTCACTGTCTTCTCTTACAGATAAAAAAAAAGTCGTGAAGAAACTTCACGGACAAAAGCTAACATGAAGACAGACAGTTTGGGAATCTTAAGTTTAATTTCTTTAGAAACAAGTGCCAACCTGAATAGAGGGATATTGAGGAAAGCAACTACTTTTTCAGAGGAACAACTGTATTATAGCCTGGAGAAACAACTTGATTATGACCATGTACAGCAGTTTAATAATTTGGAAGAACTGAGGGAAAAACGCGAAAGAGATGGCTTACAAAATGTGGAGCGGAATGTATTAGTTAGTTGGAATTAGTTCAGTTTTTGGTACGATAAGCAACTCCAGTCGCGCTTCGGGTATAAAGTTGGTTGTATGGCAGACTAATGTAAAAAATTAGTATATTTTTAGTTACCTGACAACCAAGGTCGCGTTGACGACTTGTATACTCCTACGCCATATTGGAAGTGTAATTCTATTTGGAAACAAGGTCGGCCATTAAAACTAGAGCCTCATTTTAGTTTTCTAGAAATGATTCATAGGTATTCCGTATTTAGTTTACGCTTGAAACGATATCAACATTGAAAATGGTTTATGAAAACATATATTTCTTATTCTTGACATTTGAAAACTTCGCAACAGATTGAAAGCCCACGTGTTTTTTAGCATGAAACAATGGTGTATTTGACAGTAAAATATACTGCGTTGGCAATTTCTGTTTCGTAATCGTTATTTTTCGGTAATATTGAGCATGAAATATTTCGATATTAACTTGCGGTAGTAGTTGCCAGAAAGTTTTTTCTTAGTGTCCATTTTGGCCATCAGTAAATATTTGGTTGATAAATCAACTATTTTCTGAACACCATAGAAAGTAAACTGTCATTGCCGCTTGAGAGGGCGCTGGTGTGCAGTTGTTCTTAAATAAATTCAGCAACGTTTAAGAAACGACCAACTGCTACCTACAGTTGCAGCAAAAACGTTGTAAAAACCCAAAAATGATTGACCAAATTGGTGTAAAACAGGGTTGTGACAACTTTGTGTTGACGTCGGCAACGCAACTTATGTTTGGTTGCACAACTTTTTCGAACACGTTGCCGCAACGTTGAATTGCTACTTGGGATCAATGCGAACATTTTCCAGTGTCTCATATCATAGAAAAAATTGAAAATAAAACATTCTCAACTATTGTAAATTGGAAGAAATATATTTTCAGAAGTAGAAAAATCTACGATGAATAAAAATTATAAAATAAAAAATATAAAGACAGGCTTTTTATACAAATGAACTGATAATGAAAATATAATTTCTTTCATTGTTTGGTCTAGGTTATTCTGTGAGTAACAAATTTAAAAGCTTCCTCGGTTACAAAACAGACAATCTTGTACAGGAAGATATTTAAGCTAGTAACCACAGAAAAGTAGGACCCTGTGGATTATTTAAGAAATGAATTATTTTTATTATTTATAATTTAAACTGATTATTGTCGAAAAGTCGAAGTCTACTACAAAAAATATTGAAATTTTTTTTTATCACTCTGTATCTCGAAAACCAAGCCGATTAGAACATATGTTTATATGAACTTTTCGTCCTGAAATCTTTCAATGAATCACACTTCAAAGTTTGTGAGAATATTTCCTTCTCAAATTTCTTTATGTTATGCCAACCTGGAAAATGTTCGCATTCATATTTTCATTGTAGCTCCTGAACCAAACAAGTAAATGAAAACCTACAAGAGAACAAAAAAATGTTAAATGAAACAACATTGATCATTCTTGAGTCATAAAATTTCAGTGACGGCGGAAAAAAAATTATGAAGGGTTGAACAAGGCTTGACTCTGAGAAAAGGAAGATCCTGTGAATTATCTGAGAAATGAATTATTTTGTATCGTGCATACTATAGAATGGATTGTACTTGTCTAATTTGAACTGATAATTGTCGAAAGTGTAGGAGTTACCTACAAAAAATCTTGAAAAAATTGTATATTTATTACCCTGTATCTCGGAAACTAAGCCTTTTGGGACATATGTTTATCTGAACTTTTCGTCCTGAAAACTTTCAGAGAATCACATCCCGAAGTTTGTCAACGTACTTAAGTAACACCCTGTATATTTTTCTGTCAAAAATATTTCGACTTTTCACAAATATTCATGACGACAATATTATTATCAAAACCACCTCGTACAACCCATCGACTGTATTATCATCGACGAAACACCAAAACGACAACCGTAAAATTTAAACACCAACAAATTATCACCATAAATATTCAATACAATAAACAAGATTAAACAAAGGCTTTGTTTGAACGAGATATTTTAATCTCCAACCTCGTTATAAAATGAAAAATAAATCATTCGACCGCAAATGACGACGTAGGTACGTGCAGAAAAAACATTTCGAATCGAACGGCGAACCTATATTTATAAATTTCAATCGCACCAAGTATGAATAAGTATTAAAATCGCCGGTTGGAGCTGATGGTTCTATCCAGTACCCAGTTAGTACGGTAGCTAGGCTCACAAGAGGTACATACTGGTACCTGATTGAATTCCGCTATCAAATTTCAGGCTAGCGTTAGTCCGCCACTGGCATTTCCGGCAGGGCTAAAAATTAAATTTGTCATAACTTTGCTAAAAATTATACTAGAAGGAAAAGAAAACGCGTATATCGTTCCTGAAGACTTGTATAATCATTATATTGTCTTCTTACAAACAAGCAGACTCCTAAAAATTATACTAGAAGGAAAAGAAAAAGTGTATATCGTTCCTGAAGACTTGTATAATCATTATATTGTCTTCTTACAAACAAGCAGACTCCTAATGCTTCGTAAGTATTACAATTTATTCACCAACTATATTATTCAAAATTGTTGTACTGTACTTTAAATTTGAAAGTGAATAAATTATCATTATTATTATCATTATCATATGGAGGATATGAATAAGCGATTATTTTCAACATTTACTGAAGAGAATGCGGGTTTTATGGGTAAGTTGAAAATAAAGTAGGAGTAAGACAACGTTTTTTTTTTCGCATGTATAAGTGGTACCTGTCACACTACTCAAAAATTGTTGCGAATAGTCCAAAAAATTTGGCTTCGCCAGAACTTTCAGCGGCGGATGAGCGTAAACCTAAAATTTGATGTCGGCGTTCAATCACGTTTTTTGACAAAACGAACGCATTTCATAAAAAATGACTGGGAATCATTTTTGTGGAGAATTTCACCTTGTTGAGTTGTTTTTCCGATAAATCATATACTCTTCGAAATTACAGCAAAAATCTATTCATTTATTTTTAAACAAAAAAAAAATATGTTCCACCCCTGGAATTTCAGTAAACAATTTTTTTTCGTGATTATCACGGTTCCAACAACTGGCATATCAAGTTTGGTGGTGCTACAATCGATCCTCATCTCAAAACCCAATCGTACTGGATTAGTAAACATATTCAGAAACGATGCTGCTATATAAAAAAATAGCTTCATGCACTATGCCGTCAATTCTGGTTGGTGCTATAATAATAATAATAATAATTTTTCGTCTGAAGATGTACTTTTCCGACAAAATATTCTTGTACGGCATTACTCATGTTAGATTATGACATAATAATCTCCTAGAACCTGGTATACTGCCGTACAAAAATGATGGTACCGGAGATATCGAAAAAAATTCTCTTCAAAATTGGTATTTGGGGTAGAAGATCATGGAAATTTTGTCGAAACTCATAAATTCAAGATGGCGTCTCCAAGATGGCGGACGAGTTAATATTCAGATGGCCCCCTCATTGAAGGGCTAAACAGATGAAAACTAACAGGAGGCCTTGTAATAACTATGCTTCATCAGAAATTTACAGATTACTGCTAACTAATTGAAAAGCTCAAAATAAAATAATTGAAGAATAGAACTTTTTAAAGACAAGCTTTTATTGAAATGCTCTTCGAAGTGAAGAATAATTTATTTAGACTTTGGAAAAAGTCCATTTTGCTCAAAGTGGAGTGGTGTAGACTAATAAACGGAAAGGAATATCACAAAATCATCTCCATAACTTTAATCTAACAAATATCAATTTCGGAGGGGGTACATGTTTCGGATTCAGCAAGAATCCATCTTCAGCCTTAATTATATGAGTTCTAGAACAAATGTTAACATGCTGTATTGTTGTAACTAGGATGCAAAGGTTACTCACATGGAGAGGAAAATTCCTTTTTATATATAATTATGAAAATTACTTAAATGTTAGGGGGGTTACTATGTCCAATGCCCTAGAAATGAGGTATAGTGGTGATTGTTACAGCAAGATTAATAACTTACCAACAAGTGGTAATTATTGATAAGTAGTATTTAAAAAATTAAAAAATTGAGGTTAATGAAAATATTGAAATCACATGGCCGAAGGCTCATGTCTTGTAGTGGTTAGGTTAGGTTAGGTTAGGTTAGGTTAGGTTAGGTCCTGTAGTGGTTAGGGCATTTTGCCTTTCAAAACTGCAGAAGGCTTTATATCTCATACTTAGAGATAGTAAAATGTTTGAAAAGTTAATCAGGTTTCAGGAAACGTGGTATCAACAACTGAAGTTAAATTATGGCAATTGAAACCGAGATAGATCGAAGTTGACCATACTGGAGAGAAGCATAATGACAGTATTAGAAATTTAAGGAATCAAAAAAATGTATGCAATCAAAATTAACCTGTTCATTCAAAGAGTTAACATTGGCATCTTTCAAAGAATTATGCATTTCAAAGATTTCAAGTCAATTCAACAATGTACCTTTTTGACAGATCTGTAAAATTTCAAGGTCACGATCAATGTCAAAGTGGTGGTTAGAATTAAGTATATGATTAGCAAATGAACTTTTTGTGTTATGAACGTCAAGGTTTCTAGATTTTTCTATAATTTTAGTATGTTCCAAAACTCTAGTTTGTATCCTACGACCACTCTGTCCGATATATTGTGAATTGCAATTTGGGTAGGAGCAAGAAATTTCATAGACCCCAAGTTTATGTGTGAGGGGAATTTGATATTTGGTGTTTATCAGTTTCCTACCAATGTTGTCCATAGTGAAGAATGAGATACTGATATTGTCATTGTGGCGACAGAGGATGTTTTTTAAGTCACAGGTTACCTTCCCCAGGAAAGGAAGAGAATAAATAGTTATTTATGTACCAAGGACGAAAAACTGTCTATTATAGTCGAGCCTGCAAATTGATAGCTGAGGCGCAGCCGAGTGTTTGCGGACGAAAAGTATTTGCC
Source organism: Chrysolina haemoptera (assembly GCA_958298965.1). NCBI lineage: Eukaryota > Metazoa > Arthropoda > Insecta > Coleoptera > Chrysomelidae > Chrysolina > Chrysolina haemoptera. The sequence continues at coordinate 18,542,951 of OY282593.1, read as the reverse complement.
TTCAAAAATAGTCGATTTTTTGTCCGGAAATTAGTACATAAAATGTTATTTTTTGTAGAGGTCGACGAAAAAATATGTTTTAGGATTGTTCAACGGTAACAAACTGTTGTTAACTGATTTGAATTGAATTTCATCAAATACACCAATTTATAATTGCATAAATACAAATATTACACTCTGGAAGGTAAGTAATTTTTCAGGACACGGAAATTGTAAAGGATTGAAGTTTTTTTGTTGTATATTTTATTTGAGGGTCCCACCTTGAGAGTCTATCTATGTATACGCCCAGGTATTTGATTTCTCTCAAGGACTCTATTTTCAGTATGTTTCCTTGTTCGCCGACAAGAATTTCAAATTCAATACACTATCTATTCCGGTAACCGGCGCGGTACTAAAGTAAAATAGTCCTTCAAGTGGTTATTTCAATTCAAATTCAATACACTATCTATACCGGTAATCGGCGTGGTACTAAAGTAAAATAGTCCTGCAGTGGTTGTTGCTCTTGGACAAAATAAATCAAAATCCACTCGCCCGTAGTTCATTCGAATCGGTCTCACCAACGTACTACCACAACGCAAATTACACTTGAACTACTTACCTCTACCACCGTTCTCGAACGCATGCATTTTCATCTCTCCATTGAGGCAACTTCTTCCGAACAGGCTCCCGTACTAATCGCAGCGGCGAGGAAGGCCAATTGGGGAAGAGAGAGAGGCTCGCGCGAAACGAGACCGAACCAACTTCAAACTAGGAAAATTCAGAACCGCCGGACAAAGACGAAATCGTAAAATAGGCCGAAACGCGAGAAGGAAAAAGACGCAACTTCGGCGGGTCATCAGACAAAGACTCGGCGGCCGGACAGAGACGGGAGACATATTTTAACCTATGAAATTAATACGTTAGAAAAGAATACAAATAGACACCGAACGGAGATCGCGCCGAGAACGAGAGAGACAGGGCAGACCTCGAGGTAACCACCATGGGCGGACAGTTCTGAGGGGGCTAGAAAAAATTAAATATACTGAGTTTGTACCTTGGAAGAAAAAAGGCCAATGTCCAATTTCGCTGTTTGGCCTGAGTTTGGACGTCCTGGGGATATCCTGAGGATATTCGTATCGGACGTTCCGAGTCGTACGTCCCCAGGATGTCCATATTAGGTTCCGGGACGTTCGGACCTAAATGGGACATGAAATGGACATCATCGGGACGTCCAGTGCTATCTATTTGGAATACAACGATAGCACATACTTGGTATTTTTTTATTAATAAAAACAAAATTATTAATTGTGACTTTTTTCACGTTACCTAATTATCCTTATAAAAATGAAAAATGACCTCCGCCCATATTTATAAAAGCGTTGACACGAAGAATTTATAGAACAATTCAAAAGTATTCATAGTCAATAGCATATTCAATTTCAGGAAATAGTCATCTTCTTCGAAAGTTATACAGTGTGATCAGATAAATAATATGATTTTCACGAAATTCTAACTTTCTCTACACTATTTTTGAAATAGTGCCATCTGCAATATTTATGATTTTATATCCCATAGATGGTTTGATTGCTTATAGATAAAAGTTGTAAAATAGGGATGCGAAATCCATCACCAACAAATGCAAATAAAAAAAATCAGTGCTGAATTTTGCTTATTCTTCTATGACGGAAGTTCTTTCAAAATTTGGAAGTCTTAAATAAGAGATAAAAACCTACTTTTTCATGAAAAACATCACAACTAAAAGTTAACTGAATGGCAGCTGAGCGTCATCTTCAATGATTTTTTCAAATTGAACACCCGGTATATCCTTGCATGATCATAAGAAATTCAACAATACCAAGTTTGATGCTGTTATCTCCAAAGACTACGGAGATTATCACCTATTACTTTATTCATAAACTCAATGAGTGTGAGAGAGAATTTATAGATCCGCCAGAAAAAGTTTCTCTCTTCTACTAATTGTGTTTATGAATGAAATGATAGTTGGATTCCTTATGATAATCCCTAACCGATCATACAATGATATATCGAGTGTTCTATAAAAAAAATTATTGAAGTTAGCGCTCAGCTGCCATTTCGAAACTTTTACCTGTGATTTTTTCATGAAAAAGTAGGTTTTCATCTTCTATTTAAGCCATCCAAATTTCGTTGCGATATACCAGGTGGTTCAAAAATTAGTAGGAGGGGAACGGACTTTAGACGGGCACTTTATATTTTTTCGGTAATCATTATTTTGATCATTGAATATGTCGTTTCTTTTACGATATTCACCACAAAAATATAAATATTGTAAACAAACATAACCCGACATAGCTACATTATTAAAACCTACATAAAATTCGAATGATATATACGTATGTTAAATTTTCACTTAATTTTTTTTTAAATTGAACATCTGTGTCAGCAAAAATTGTCTGATACACTTGTGAAAAGTGTGTTTGAAACACTGGTGTGTATTGAAGAACTCGCTACGATCTTTCTGCAAATATTTACACCCGGTGTTTTGAACATCTATATACTGTTCACACTCGTATCATGAATACCTCTTCCATCTCTACAACTATCTTGATGGCAGAACTTTACTGTTTAGTGTCAAAACCCAACAGCCGTCAGTATTTGGTCTATATTGTCAAAATGTCACAGATGAGGAATACACTCAGAAAAATAATGCATTTTAAAAATGACTAGAAATCGTCCCAAAATGAAAAAATCGTTATGATTATTTCAAGTAGCAGATGTATAATATTTGATATACGTATATCAATAGTTTTATATCGATTTGTTAACAAATCACTAAATATGTCACTTCAAATTGTGTGGAATATATTTCAACTACAGAGTCATTTGAATAAAAATTCCATAATACCCTCGTTACAATCAGGATTCAAAACTGGTCACAGTTGTACATCAGCACTATTGAAAATCTCTGATGATATTTTGGTAGCTCTCGATAGGCGTAAATTAACTGTGTTGTTCTTATTTGACTACTCGAAAGCATTTGACACTCTTAATCACAATCTACTCTTTGCGATCTTATCTTATAGTGGTCTAGACATCAAAGCTGTAGATTTATTTGAATCTTATCTATCTAAGAGAAGTCAAGCTGTGAAATGCCAAGAAAGTTTATCAAGTTTTTTTATCTGTGAGTACCGGAGTACCCCAAGGATCAATATTGGGTCCCATGCTATTCTCTATTTATACATCGAATTTTCCAGATATTTTTTTCTCGTGTTCACAACATTACTACGCTGATGATACTCAGTTATACATGTCTTTTTCCTTGGATGAGGCGAACCAAGCGGTAACTGCTATTAATTATGACTTACATAATATTCATATATTTCCAATTAATCATTGCTTACAACTAAATGCATCTAAGACCAATGCAATTATTTTTGGAAATAAAGTTGATTCACAGGTTTTTAAACAAGAATACTCCTCAAAGATTTTAATTAATGGCCATTCTATACAATTTAGAGATAAAGTCAAAAACTTGGGGGTATGGTTTGATGAAAACTTAAGATTTTCGCACCATATTAGTAACTGTTTACAAAAAGCTTATGCAGCTCTAAAACTAATATTTCAATCTCGTCATGTGTTAGATAGATCGGTCAAAATCCTTCTATGTGAATCAGTAGTATTATCTAAATTAAATTTCTCTGACATTTTATATAATTTTTGTTTAAATTCATATGATATAAATAGATTACAAAAATTGCAAAATTCCTGCCTACGACTCATTTATGGTATTCGCAAATTTGAGCATATCAGTCATACATTCAAAACAACTAAATGGTTACACATGAAAAATCGTCGAGAAATGCATTCTATCATGTTTTATGTTAAGCTACTGAAGGAAAACTCTCCACCATATCTGTATCATAAAATAAAATACAGAACTGATGTACATTCTCTGAATTTAAGACATAGAAATACTCTTATAATACCTCGTCACCATACTGATTTTTTCAAACGTTCGTTTTCTTATTGCATTGTTAACCGTCTCAATAACTTACCTCACGATTTCAGTTACTCATCACTACATAAATTCAAAGGAGTTCTTTTTGACTACTATTTGTCTAAACAATAATTTCATTATTCAAAAATAAATTATCTTCCTTTGAGCAACTAATCGCTAAAATATCATTCTTCCCATATTGATATTGATTTGATTTATTATTTATTTATTTTTCCATTTGCTGTCTTTGACTTCTTTTTGGGGTTAGATGGAAGAGCAGATGTATGTTAACTCTTACTTCATATTTCATATTGTATTATACCTAATTTTACAAACAAACTGAATCTCGCCCTAACTCTATGCACAAAATGTCATTCATTCTAACTTATTGTTAATAAAGACATTTATTATTATTATTATTATTATTATTATTATTATTATTATTATTATTATTATTATTATCCTTTCGCTTTATTTTCAAAATGACACACTACTGAAATTATCAGAGTTGACCGTATTATATTTGTTTTAAGAATAGTCCATGTTAAAATAACTTCACATTACTTCATTACTAGGGTGCAATTTATCTATCCAATTTTATTAAAAATACGCCCCCTTAAAATAAAAGGCAAGCATTTAAATTTGAAAAGCGTATAAAACATTTTTAATAGATTTCATAATATTTTGAACTGACAACATAACGTCTAAGATCACGTGAATTTGGTAGCCAATAGAATAACTGCATCACACTGTACTTTGAATTTCATCTCGCGATGCTTCATGCTTCATCATTTATATATTTTTGCGGCGCAATTTGTATCTTGTGTTTGTGTTGATTTCCCAATTGTGCAGTGGAAAAATAAATTATTGACATAATAGGTATAATACTGTTAGGTAAGTGAGACTAAGTAGTTCTAGGGTACAGTTCAGTTGCTGTTAAAGATAATCAAGCTCTCTAGAAAAGTAGTTAGCTTATGAAAATTAGGTTATCATACGAGGATTTTCATAACCTGACTTCTATTAAGTTTTTATTTTTTCAGATTTGAAGCTAAACATCAGATTTTAGTTCGAAAATATGAATAGGACATTCATAAAATCTGTTGTGGAATCATCTGCGACTGAAAGACAAACTTTAGTCGCCATTTTCCATCGGTCAAGATAACCTCTTGGGAGGTATTCATGTTGAATGTTCCCCTTTTCAACTAAACATCAGAGTTCAAACAATAAAAAATACTCCAGCAACACTTCATCCAGGATCAATATTCCTTACACATTATCAGTGAAAGCTGGGCTCAAATGCGCAAAATTTCTGGTGGATTTCAAATCCGGTTTCGGAGCTGAATATCATTTGGAGGGTATAGGGATTCGTTAACACCTTCCCAACTACTGCAGTTACACTGTGCTACTGTTTCTCAGTCAGGAACGTATCATGGCAAAAAATACAAATCCAATTTGACAGCTGTTGAAGATCATAAAACAAAGCTCTATAAGATTATGTATCTTGTTGAGTTGAGCAAAAATGTATTGCACATTCTAGCAAGTGAAATAGAACTAAAATGTTTGGATTTTCATTTTCAATCATTTGAAGTAGGAAGATTCATGAACAATCTATATTTGAAACCTATAGAATATTTTATTTCGCCACCATTGCATCTTTATACTTCAAATAATGGCAAAGTAGATTTAAGAAATAAGTTTTTGTGGATTTATATGGTTCTTTTGTTCTGAATGAAAATATGGATTCTAAATTCGTCTGAAGGCGGCAATCAATTGCTGAAATTAGTCATTCTTTAATATTTTTGGGTGTTTTTTTCATAAAGCGTTAGGCTGGCGACACACCAAAAAATCAAGAACGTTTTAACGCAAAACGTTTTTGGATAATTAAGTTAGAAGTTGTTTTTCCTCCACGGATCATAAGAAGTGACACTCACTGCATGGTACGGCAAAACAGGGAAAGGCTTTCAGGCTCTTCAAAACTGCTCGAAACAAACTGTTTTTGTTAGAAACCTCGTTGTAGACAACACGTTGAAGCGCCGACTCTATTTCGCATGAAACCGTTTTGATTTCAGGCGAATGTTTTTCTCTACTTCGTTTTTGATTTATCGGTGTGTGGTCAGCCTTCATTTCTCGAAAACGTTTTGCTTTAAGGCGTTTTTGATTTTTCGGTGTATTGTCAGCTTAAGGCCAGTACATCATATTGAAATTGCAAATACCTTGAATGACTGTTATCCATCCTTGATGTCAGATGATTGTGCTTTGGAAATAAAAAGGACGACCAATAATCCAACCAATTTTTCTGTTCAGTTATAGGAAAAGACCTTTTATTTCAAAACTACAAATCTTTCAAATCATTAGTAACGAGTCTTTGGAGTATATGCATGGATGTTTTGAAAAAAATATGCTGACCCACACATTTTATTAGGCTCATCACAATACAACGTAATTATAGACCTTTTATTTCAAAACTAAAAATCTTTCAAAGCATTAGTTATGAATCTTTGAAGTTAGTGCATTTAACCTAACCTAACCTAACGGCCTCGTTGGACAACTTCACGTCGAGTGCAATAAACAATTTTTGCACGAGTTGCATACAACATTTTTTCTACGTTCATGCAAAAAGCAAAAAATATGATTTATCAAGGTACGGCACTAGGTGTTGGAACATGAAAAGCGCAACTTAAATAATTGAGTATTACTATCGATTTGTATTGAAACAGATCACTATCTTCTATTTTCCATAAATAATACTCATTCTAAAACTTTCAATTCTGTAATTGTCAGAAATAATTTTTGACTGACGTTTCTATAACCACAGTTGCATTATAAAAATCAAAATCATAGTAGCCGTGAGCGCGTATGTTATCACGAGGTGTAGTCATAGTACTGACAGTTTGCTCTATGCAAGTAGGCGGTTTAGAACAAAGCGGATTAGTTTTGATTATCGAGTTTTTCTCGGGAAGGCATTGTTTGTTTAGCTCTGGCTGCTAACATTAATACAAAATAATAAAAAATATGTAACTGTTTAAAACGTATTGCCATTCTCACAGAATATCTGTTAAATTTGTAGTGGGTTTGAATATTGATGTTTGTCATGATGACAGCACGTTGAAGTTGAATGACAGATGAGTGCAATAAAAACTTTATTGCACTAGTGCAATGAAGAACTTCTTTTTCCACTGAATATAGTTCGATAATGTTTTGCTTTTTGCATAAATGTAGAAAAAAGTAATTAACGTATTATATTGCAACTGAAATATTATGTGTTGCGATGTTATGATGTCAATAATTGTAATGAAGATTTAACTTAATCTTCAATGATACGATAAAACAGATAACACGTTGGAAAAGTTCATCAGAAATATCAAGGCACGAAAATCAGAAAAATCAGGAGTTTACATTTCCTATTGTGTATCTTGCTTCAATTTCAGTTACAGAGAAGGGTACCTTAAAGATTTGATGATTTTACTGGAATTCATTAGGATTCAAGAGGATCCTCATAGTAGAGGTCTAACGATATGTACCGCCTTTGTTTTGGATGAAAATTTTTGTCTGAAATTTTGTAGAAAATTGAAAGACGATTCAGCTGAGGTATCATTCGATTCCCAAAGTGATTTAAAAACATAATTCAAAATGGCGGTCCGACGCCATTTTAAAAATTTTATATTTCATTCTTGGCAAAAAGTAGTTCATGAACTATCAGTCAACAAAATGAAATTTCAAAGGAAAATTCCAATCCGTTAGAGGTTAAGGGTAGGGTTACCCAATAATAGTTCTAATATCATGTACTGCCTTTTTGTTTTTCATTATTATTTTTGTTTAAAATTCTGCTGTAATATGGAGAATTCAAAACCGTATACGTGAACACCATATGAATTATGTAAATGATGGAAATCTCAACATATGCCAATCATACAGTCTGTCCATGAAGTATAAATTATCCATCTTTTAAAATGGCGTCTGGCCGCCATTTTGAAACATTTTTTAAATGTCATGATGGGTCAAAAGTGATATCTCATTATAAACGTCTTTCAATTCTCTATAGGACAGTGAAATTTTAAACAAAAATATTCATCCAGAACAAAATGGCGCTACATAATATTTGAAATCTGAGTATATAACCCCACCCCTGTTGTGTTTTGAACGGATTGGAATTTTCCTTTAAAATTTTATTGATAACTTTTAAACTACTTTTTGACGATATGAAAATGTATATTCTTCAAAATGGCGTCGCGTTAAAATCACGTTTGGAGTCAAATGATACCTCATTTCAATCATATTTCAATTTTCTATACGATACTGAAATTTTAGACGAAAATTTTCAACCAAAACAAAATGGCGGTAGATAACGTTAGAGCTCTGCTATGAGTTTGCATTGTTATTTGTCTGCTGATAATAAGTCAATTTCAGGAACAGATAACTTTTGTAGAAGGGTACCTTTGAAGATTTGATGATTTTACTGGAATTCATTAGGATTCGAAAGGATCCTCATAGTAGAGGTCTAACGTTATGTACCGCCATTTCGTTTTGGATAAAAATTTTTGTCTGAAATTTTCTTATCTTAAAGAAAATTGAAAGACGATTCAAATGGGGTATCATTCGACTCCCAACGTAAATTAAAAAATAATCAAAATGGCGGTCCAACGCTATTTTTAAAAAATTACATTTTTTTCTTGTCAAAAATTAGTTCATGAATTATCAGTCAAAAAAATTAAATTTCAAAGGAAAATTCCAATCCGTTCAAGAGTAAACAGGGGTAGGGTTACTCAATAATAGTTCTAATATACCGCCTTTTTGTTTTGGATTAATATTCCTGTTTGAAATTTTGCTGTCATATGAAGAATTCAAAAATGTTTCAAATGAGGTATCACTCGACACACCATCCCATTTAAAAAAATCATGCAAAATTGCGGCTAGGCGCCATTTTGATACTGAAATTTCAGATGAAAATTTCCTTCCAAAACAAAATGGCGGTACATAATGTCAGAGATCTGCTATGAGTTTGCTTTGTTATCTGTATTCTGATACATAATTATTCAATTTCAGGTACAGAGAAGGGTACCTTAGAAGATTTGATGATTTTACTGGAATTCATTAGGATTCAAGAGAATCCTCATAGTAGAGGTCTAACGATATGTACCGCCATTGTGTTTTGGATGAAAATTTTTGTCTGAAATTTTGTAGAAAATTGAAAGACGATTCAGCTGAGGTATCATTCGATTCCCAAAGTGATTTAAAAAAATAATTCAAAATGGCGGTCCGACGCCATTTTAAAAAAATTATATTTATTTCTTGTCAAAAAGTAGTTCATGAACTATCAGTCAACAAAATGAAATTTCAAAGGAAAATTCCAATCCGTTAGAGGTTAAGGGTAGGGTTACCCAATAATAGTTCTAATATCATGTACGGCCTTTTTGTTTTTCATTATTATTTTTGTTTAAAATTCTGCTGTAATATGGAAAAACGTTTCGAAAGAGGTATCACTCGACACACCATCCCATTTAAAAAAATCATTCAAAATGGCAGCCAGACGCCATTTTAAACGATATATAATTCATTTTTGTGTCGAAAAGTAGCTTATGAAAAACCATTTTACAAAAAAAATGTCAAAGAAAAATTCCCATCCGTTCAAAAGTAAACAGGGGGGGGTTATTTTATGGACACACGGTTTATTGGATGAGGGAAGTTTGATAAAAACTTCGAAATTAAAACTTGAATCTCAATAGTTCTCATTTGATAAATGTATTCAATAAATCAAGTATAATATACAGTGCGGCTTTTTATAGTCCCCCCCTGTTAACTTTTGAACGGTTCGACGCAGAAACATGAATGAAAAATCGTTTCGAGGGTTCCACCTTTACCACTTTTTGAAATGAAAAATATGGTGATTTCCCAATAGGGGGCGCGGGGGGCCAATCGACTCAAAATTTTTAAATGACACGAGGGGTCGAGGGACACATCGTTGAAAAGAGAATTCAATTCTCTTCACAACAATCTATATTTTTTTGAATTTCGTTAATATTTTTTTTGCAATTTAAAATCGAAATATTAAATATAAATGCGGATCTGAATACTACTCATACCTCGATAAATTTGAACGGTTTGATGTGGAACAATTAAACCAAAAATATTTTGAAGGGTATCACCGATACTACTTTTTGAGAGAAGAAACATTGCAATTACTCGACAGAGGGTGCTGGGGGCTTATTAACTTAAAAATTTCGAAAAGCATAAACATCGAAATTGGGAATAAAATTATGGACAAAATTCAAAAATATTCAGATGACTGTAAAAAAAATTGAATTCTCTTTTCAACGATGTGCCACTTGACCCCCCATGCTGTTTAAAAATTTTGAGACGTTGCCCCCCCCCCGCGCCCCTAATTGAGCAATCACCATATTTTTCATTTCAAAAAATAGAATTGGTGAAACTCTCGAAACGGTTTTTTATTCGTGTTTCTACGTCGAACCTTTCAAAAGTTACCAGGGGGGGGGGCTATTAAAAGCCACACTGTATAATGAAATTTCCAGTACATTCTTATTGTCAATTGATATAAGTTGTATCATTCTAGGAATTAGCAATAATTATAGGTAGGTCCTAATTATACCTCAATTAATGTAGTGTACTATTATTTTCTTGAGAATGCTACTGTATAGCGAAACGTCACAAAAATAATAAAATCTGTGGAAATTCCCATAAGTGTTATACACTATTGATTTCCATCAAGTAACGGCCACGTCAATTAAAAAAATATCAACTTTAAGGAAGCACATTCTGTATTCAATTTATTAGCGACGTGAGGTAATTATTTGGAGATTATTATATCTCGCAGCCCCCTTGAACCAACTTGCGACCGCGCCTATGTCGGCTTTTCTAAAGACAGACCGAGGTATATGCCGGCAAACAAACGCAAGAAGGAGACGATAGATAATAGGGATGCACGACGGCGAACTAGCGAGCGTGGGGAAGGGAAAATGCAAGTGCATGTAAGTGCCGAGTGGCGTCGCACTTGTTGCGTTGCACTCCACAATATGACGTTACTACAGTAGTGATACCGACCACCATTCATACAACACATTACTGCAAAATTCTAAAACAATCGCGCCGACATACAAACATGTAACTTCAACATTAAACGAAGTAAGCCGGTTTTTGCGTTTTCGAGTGGGCTTTGGACGGCGCTTCCAGTCAGCGTTCGTAATTCTTCTTCTTTTTTTGCAGATGCGGCGGAACGACACCATGGCGAAAAAACACCGATCTTACCTCTCGAGATGAAGCACCCCGCGGGGGACCGTCAGTTCTTCGGTTTCAGTGCCTACTTTAAACTTTAAATTGCCGCGAAAGTGTGACATTTAAAAATTCCCGGACTGGCGGCGACTTGGATACGGATAGTTTTTGGTGCGCGACAGAGTTTTTAACCCATTAAATTTTGGTGTAATGAATTTGAAGCGATGGGTAATTCTAACAGGAGATTTATTGGAATCAGTGTGACAAACTTGCCGTCCGAAAAAAATGGCGGAGTGCTCGTACGCCCGGTGTGTCCAACAGAGAAGAAACATTAGAAGGGAGCTTCAAAGATGGACAAAAAACATGGTTCATATTGTCGGTGAGTAGAAGAATTTTTAACCGAATTCGCGCGCGATCAATATCAAAGCTGTGCGAAAATACAAGCGGTCCTCGGTCCTTCTAACCTGTTGACTGTGCATGAGAGTTGAATTTCCCCTAGACTAGACGATCGCTTGTTTATCAACGATGCAACGTTGGAAAAACGTCCTGGAAGCCCTCCTCGACTCCTCCTTCGCTACGTTTAATGATTTTCAAGATGCACTTTTTTGGATGCGTCGTAATCGCATTTTTCGATATCGGCGCCGAAACGCCGGATATCTTTTATTTTTTCTCGAAAATTCGCCATTTCTTTCATTAAAATACTTCCGCATCGGGTGGGTATTGATCCGCCAGAAAACTTGCACGTTATTTTATTTCGTCCTGTTCATTTTAATGCATTTCCTCGATGCTCGTTCAAGGCTGGGTTGTTTTATATTTTCGGATGTCTGTTTCATCTTTTAGTAGCAGTCTGTGCTCTATTTTATTATTGAAGTTCTTGAACTTGATTCGCTAGGTATGTGTTGGTTTTTTATTAACTATGTTTGTCTAGAAGAATCGGATCGAATTAGATATACGAATCGTTGTTTTACTATAAATTTTCGAGCACGAAATTTACTTAAATTCGTATTCAAATTTGTCCTCATCATATGTATACAAAGCAGAGTTATTTGATCATTTCGATATGAAACCAACAGGTGGGTGGTGTTATCACAACCAAGATTTTGATTTTAAAACGAAACTTAGTTTCAAACTTTGTTTATACTGTTTTCTTTGAGGGAGCAGAACATTTCGAAAGAGTACATAAAGATCTTGAAAACTTTTCTGTGAGGTGTAAAAATAATGCAATAGTGATTGATAAGTGTCAAACATTACGTTCCCTAAAATTAACGGTCCAATATTTTTTTTTATATAATATAAGTATATATATATATATATATATAATATAGTATATAGAAAAATATGTTCGTGATCTGGCAGTAGTTAAATTCGATAAATTCGGAGTGCGGCATTCCTACGAGCAAAAAAACACTTTACTCACGAGTTTCATACAGTATTTTTTCTACAACTGTCAAAAAAAATAACCAATTCATATTTTTTTGCAAATATGAAATGAATTTGGCATATTTTTATTGATTCATTATTCGAACGAAGTTCGAAGAGTATGCCGGAGAGTTGAGTTTCAAACAAATGAAACGAATAATTTCGACAGAGTCGAAATACCTTTCTCTTCACACTATCCCGCAAAATGGAAAATTTGAAGCGATATTAAAATAACATATTCATCGAAGTCAATATTATTATTATTAATGTTGACTTGACTTTCGAATAAGTAGTACATTGAAGTAACTTTTCATTTTCTTAGATTTGTATTCAAAATAAATGAGCAATCCTCGGGAAGCAACGAATACCTTTTTCTTTCTTTGAACTATGTCAAGGAAATCTCATATTTGCACTATCGAGGATTTTCTCCGTATCACTTTTCATTTCTACTTGAATTAAATTTATAGTTATCAAGAATTCGTTATCTGGATAGATGCCCAATTTCACAAATTTCATCAATTATTGATGTCAACTATAGCCATAGCTACCTTGGATTACCTAGTGTAGATTAGGTCCAATAGTTCCTTAGAGGTATATGCTATTATTTTGACAATATATTTCCTTGCTTAACAACCAACCAGTGGATTTCAAATTTTGAAATTTAGCCAATAGAATCGGTACCACAGTGAAAATATAGCTTGTCGCTGTATTTTCACGGTGATAAACCTGATGCTTAGTTTTTGTTTTACCATCTGTCAAGTGAAAATGATTTAAATTATAAACGTCAAATTTATGTGTTTTGACTAGTTATCTTTATTTATCAATATGAGCGATCGTTGGGGATAAATGTCCATTGGTATCATAGATGAGGCCATGGAAAAGAGTATTCCGTTGAATACGGCTAGAAGTAAAGCATCAATTACCAGGTGACACGATTTTTCTTTACCTCAAATCGATATATTGTCGTCCTAAATATAATTCGTGGTATGATTATAAACCTATAATTTTTTGGAATATCAATTCATTCGCAATCCCAATGCAAGAAAATACAACTTATCCTGCGGACTCGTTGTATTTTCAGCTTTGGGATTGCAATTCATTAATACTCCAAAAAATTATCGGTAATATTGATAATACTTTTTTAATAGTAAGAATGCTAAGAATATTATTGGTGAAACATTTGTATATCAGATATTTATAGGTTATTAGTTGCCAAAGAATGTGAGAACTGGCGTTATGACAGGATTTCGTTAGTATTCGGATGTGTCACTGTTGTTGCATGAAACTGTCGGTTGCCTTACGCTTTTCCGTTTAATAATGAAATCGTATGTTGATAGTGAAATATTGTGATATTTTACGCACACAAACCACACAAAAAAGTGGACTTTTTTGACAGTTGTAGAAAAATAAATATATCGATTTGATTGAGAATTTACGAAAGAAAATCTTGAGGAACGAAATGAATAGAAGTATATATACAGTAAAATTAGATGTCCTGCCATATCAGGACTATATACTAACTTGATAAGCTCATTGATAAATAATATAGATTCCTTTCTAAATTAATAATCATTAAAGGTTGCCTTTCTAAAACAATGAATAATGAAATAAACTGTCTAGAACTACGTCAACTAATAACTTTTCATATTGAACAAAAAGATCCCAGACATTCTGCTATTTTCTATGTACTTACATTTTTTTATTACAATATTCTTTGAACAGTCCAATTCTTTGTCTTCTGAAGCTGGGAAACCGTAATAACTAAAATTTATTTGACGATCGCTTCAAAAATCAGTTAAAAAGGTTATAGGCGTTTCCGAAGCATTTTTTTTCCTTTTCATTTTCTTTCGAAGGCATCAAATCTTTTACATCTTTTTTGCAATGTAGACGCTAGACGCTTTCAATAATACTTTGTATTTCATACATTGTTAAATATGTTTTGTAAAATGGTTCTGCCGTTGATAATTGAATAACTTACCTGATACTATACAATCGAGTTTCATTAAAAACTAATTTGGAAATAGGTGAATAAAGATTTCAATTTGTTATGAAATACCTTCAGTAATGTTAGTGATATTTTTGGAGACCTATTCGTTATATATAAATACGGCACATCTATTTTCTACAGCTGCTATTCTTTCCCGAAAAAACAACTGAATGCGTTTTCATTTCATTTGTCTTTGAATTGAGGAAACAAGTTGAGACTCTCAGATTTTTTTCCTTTTTGAAAAATATACAGTGCATTGAAAAAATCACATTGAAACGCAGGGTCAGATTTTTTTATTTCAATCGTGATATTAATCAAATTATAAATTGCTGTAAAAACAAGTCTCCGAAACAGATCACTCATCAGAAAATTCAAAATACGTATACTTACATGAATGAATAGTAACAAATAAAAATTATTAACGAATACATAAATGGTGATTTTTGTTCGAAAATATAAATAGGATATTCATAAAATCTGTTGTGGAATTATCTGCGGCTGAAAGACAAACTTTAGTCGCTATTTTCCATCGTTCAAGATAACCAGGAGAAACATTTCCATCATTTCCATCCTTGATGTGTATATTTGCTTCTGAAGATCCTGTTTTTTTTCCAATCCTATCAATCCCTGTGAAGAGCTTGGCAAAGCGAAATAGATTTTCGTCGGCCAAAATGTATTGGGGATTAAATGCGAGAGAAGCGAACCTTGCTTCAATGAAATGAACGATTTCTGTGGGTGATATTTTTTAATAAAATTCTCTCTATTTAATTTATTAAATGAATTTTCGAACTAGAGAAAATTAAAAAAATCAACTATCTGAATGAAAATGCGAATTTTCACACGGATTTTTTCTTTTCAGTTATGGTCTTTTCACAATATCTATCAGATGTAGTTCAATGTCCAGCGTGGCTTTAGCCGGGGAAGTAGTTTTTTTCTGTTAGATATTACTTACAAATAAATCACATTTTTAACTTTTCAATTTTCATGGAGAAATTTCTCCTTTTCAACATAAATGGTATTTTAATATGACCAGCGAACAAATAAGTTACTCAGGGTAACTTAAAAAAAACATAAAATAAATATGTGGTTAGGAAAGTCGCACGCTGCTGAAAATTTACATGTCAACACCCCAATTAGGACAACCATATTGGGACAATATTGGTACAATATTGTAAAAATATTGGGAAAATATTCAAATAATAAAATTGGCGAGAAAAAAAAAATGTGAACATTCGGCGATATTGGTCCAATATTCAAAAAATAATATTGATGTAATATTCTCGAATCCATAAGTATTGGCCTAAAAATGTTGAGCGATATTGGAAGTAGTTGTTTTCTGTTAGATATTACAAATAAATCACATTTTTCATTTTTCAATTTTCATGGAGAATGTTCCCCCATTCAAAGTGATTATGTTGCCTTGGAAACATTGATGAAATACTTCCAGAAAATGACGAATAATTTGGAAATTCTACAATTTCAGTTTTACTTCAATCAACCACTCAGTAAATTGACTTGTAAACGCATTTTGAGAAGCCTTATTCAATATATGTTACTATGATTCAGCTGTCGAGCAATATGTGGGGCCACCTAGCGGTTTCTTACCCAAGTTTGATCATTATTCATTTCAATATTATTTATTGAATATTCGGCCAATATTCAAATTTCAATGATAGTGATACATTTATTTTGTAATGTTGTAACAATATTGTCTTTCAAATATTGGCTTGAGGTTTTCATAACAATCTCAATATAGGGTCAATATAATTTTTCGAATATGGATTAAATAATATTCCACCAATGTGCTATCAAACTTTGACATACAATATTGTTTTTTATCTCTAAAATGGCTATGAGAGTAATATTGAAATCGCAATATTGGAGTTAGATGCTGGAAACAATATGTATGCAATATCACTCTATCGATATTGGTGAAAATTATTGAACCAATATTGACCCAATATTTTATGGAATAATATACATTCAAAACAGATTGAACCCATACTCCACCAATATTATTAATAAAATATTGTTTTTTCAATATGCAACCATATTGGTTCAATATTATTTTCACATTTACAATATATCCATATTGGCCCAATATGAAAACAAGATATAGCCAAGATGAGGTGCTACCTGGGACAAGTTTTTTTTGTATATCGCCAAGGAGATTTTCTAACTGTTAATCTAGAAAATAAATATGTTTGTGCGAATTGAGAAAAATAATTGAAATAAGAGATACAAAAGTTCATTATTTCCATATTTAAGGAAAAAATCAGTAAGTGATTCAAAAAAATCATGATATGTTCGAAAAAATCAGATTTTTTTATTAAAACTCTGTTGAAAAGTAATAAATAGGTATACTTATAACGACAATAAATTGAGAGTCTCAGTAAATTTTTCAGTCAAGAATGTTTTTATGAATAATATCATATATTTATTGTTAAAATTTGGTCATCAAAAGTTCCTTGTTTGTTGCGTAGGTAGCAATTTGTCGAGTGACATTGATAAAAATATCAGGAGCCGTCAAGGCAAGTAATTTTTTATCAGTGTCACGAGTTAAATTGGAAATAAACTCGGACGAACAATTCAGAAATTTTGACAGCAAAATTTAACCACGACTGGTATTAGCATGACTATTTCATGAATAACGAAACCAAAAAACGACTTAAAATTCTAAAATTCCAAACTCAAAGGCAATATGCATTGTAGAGTTTTGTCAGTGGTAGAGCTAATAAATCAATGGTATTTTTTATACCAAATGGTATCACTGGGTTAACGGGTTCAGTGAATATCATACCATGGAGAAGAACATAGGATGACAAAAAGTACCCTACTTGCCTGGGTGCGGTAGTGAGCTCCCCACAACAACAACCAGTACTACTACTAGTCATTCAACAAGACACCATTTATGTCTTGATATAATATTGAATACATTTTTGGTCAGTATTATATTCTGATACTACAAAATAGCGTGAAAGTAAAACAGTGGCAGAAAAAATTGCCCAAACACTTACAGCTTCGGTCCATGGAGCCTTTCCACAATTGATAACCGACCATTCATGTGTATACAGTATCAGAAAGTTTTCATCGGGGTATAGACAAATCTATGCGAGCAACAAGGAACGCAATGATATGATAATACCACATAAATAAGAGAGACGCACTACTGTATGACTCCCCTGCTACCTTGTTCGACGAATTAACAGCCACGTCGATATCCCTTGCTCGAGCGAGTAGAGGATAAACATGGCCGTCGCGTACTGCCAAGACAATCGGCAAACTTCGATCTACGCGAGACACGAGATCACCCCCACTAAGCAGACAATTTATTTGTTAAGACTCCAAGTAAGTATAAAATACTTCAAGTTAGAATAGCCTAAGTCTTGGGGAAAGCTGTGTCTAGTATCCAACTAAGTTTTCATTGATTTCAACCATAATGATAGAAATTCTCAATAAAATTATTGAAACTATTTGATCAAGTGAATGTTTCTACAATTGAGAATGAATGTTCTTGTTCATAAAATGAATTTATTTTGATTCAATGTTAAATGTAGAGCTATGATTGATTATAACACATTTTAACGTAAGTTTTGTATTTCCTCAAAAGAATACAATTTAATACTCAAATGAACATTATATCCTCTCTTATTTTCAGACATGTATTCTTGTTGGATTAAGAGTAAAAAATATCTACCTAGTGAAATTGATCGTAATCTTGGCACTCAAGAATATCTCTCTTTTCAAAATGATATTAGAATTTTCTTCTTTCAAACCAAATTCTTTCAGTTCAAATATAGGTACATAATTTATTTTTAGAATATATTTTCAAGATTATCGTTACTTATACTTAAATGTACACCAGCATTTTTTTTGTGAATGATGTCCGAATAGACACATTATCCACAACTCTTCCATTTATTTTGTCCTCAATAGTGCCAACACAAAATCATAGTTTTGTTAGCTAGCTGCCGATAAGTAATTATTCAAGCTGGGCGAGGCTATCACTTTTGAGGTTTCCGACAAAATGGCTGCAGCATGGTTCAAGTTGAACTATACAGATAAACCACTGAAATTAGTTCAGATTATTCTGGTTACGATGTTATAAACTCATACAGAGTTAGTCAAATGTATAGACCCGCCCATTTTCACGGTTAATATTAGAACTAAAAGTGCGGATGAAAGTTGAAGGGTATTCCACTCTACCTTTTCGTGAACTCAAATATTTTTTTGATGTGTCATTGGTGAAGGAGTGACTTCACTGGCATTTTTTTTAAATGGAATCGAATGAAATGTTTAATGTCTTTAGAAAGCTTGTTTTTTCTTCTCGTTTCAGTAGTACTAATAATATTTCAACTCTCTCGATAGATACAGTGTGTTTCGTGATTTAAAATGCTTTTTTTCTTATATCAAATATTTCCTCGAATATTTCTTCAACTTAATGGATTCATTCTAGTTTTTGATACTTATTGCCGTATTTCTAGAATTTCCGTCTGGCGACTCATGTAAGTAGATGACGATTAGTTATGTTTTCACAATGTATACGTATTTTGAATTTTCTGATTAGTGATCTGTTTCGGAGACTCGTTTTTACAGCAATTTATAATTTGATTAATATCACGATTGAAATTAAAAAAATGGATTGTTTAAATCATGATTTGAAAGTGACCCTGCGTTTCAATGTGATTTTTTCAATGCACTGTATATTTTTCAAAAAGGAAAAAAATCTGAGAGTCTCAACTTGTTTCCTCAATTCAAAGACAAATGAAATGAAAACGCATTCAGTTGTTTTTTCGGGAAAGAATAACAGCTGTAGAAAATAGATGTGCCGTATTTATACATAACGAATAGGTATCCAAAAATATCACTAACATTACTGAAGGTATTTCATAACAAATTGAAATCTTTATTCACCTATTTCCAAATTAGTTTTTAATGAAACTCGATTGTATAGTATCAGGCAAGTTATTCAATTATCAACGGCAGAACCATTTTACAAAACATATTTAACAATGTATGAAATACAAAGTACCTATTATTGAAAGCGTCTAGCGTCTACATTTTGAGTTATTACGATATTGGTTTCCCAGCTTCAGAAGACGAAGAATTGGACTGTTCAAAGAATATTGTAATGAAAAAATGTAAGTACATGGAAAATAGCAGAATGTCTGGGATCTTTTTGTTCAATGTGAAAAGTTATTAGTTGACGTAGTTCTGAACAGTTTATTTCATTATTCATTGTTTTGAAAAGGAAACCTCTAATGATTTTAAATTTAGAAAGTAATCTATTATTTAACAATGAGCTTATCAAGTCAGTATAGTCCTGATATGGCAGGACATCTAATTTTGCTGTATATATACTTGTATCCATTTCGTTCCTCAAGATTTTCTTTCGTAAATTCTCAATTAAATCGATATTTACATGGGTCCCATATAACAGAAAATATTTCAAAATGATCTTACGAAAGCACAATATATATTTATTTTTCTACAACTGTCAAAAAAGTCCACTTTTTTGTGTGGTTTGTGTGCGTAAAGTATTACAATATTCCACTATCCACATACGATTTCATTATTAAACGGAAAAGCGTGAAAAAAAGTGCACTTTTTTAACGGCTGTTGCTAGGCCACCGACAGTTTCATGCAACAATAGTGACAGATCCGAGTAATAACGAAATCCTGTCATAAAGCCAGTTCTCACATTCTTTGGCAACTAATAACCTATAAATATCTGATATACAAATGTTTCAACAATAATATTCTTAGCATTCTTACTATTAAGTAAGTATTATCAAAATTCCAAACTATCGCGGCGAATATATTCAAAATAATAGCACATACCTCTAAGGAACTATTGGACCTAATCTACACTAGGTAATCCAAGGTAGCTATGGCTGTTTGGCCGTCCGAAACTAGTTGACAACAATAATTAATGAAATTTGTGAAATTGGGCATCTATCCACATAACGAATTCTCGATAAATTTAAGTAGAAGTGAAAAGTGATGAGGATTGAACGTAGAAAATCGTGGATAGTGCAGATATGAGTTTTCCTTGACATAGTTCAAAGAAAGAAAAAGGTATTCGTTGCTTCACGCGGGTTGTTTATTTATTTAGAATACAAATCACACACTCCACAACTTGTTTCTGGCCGAATGACGAAATGTCAAAGCCAAAAAAAAAAAAAAAAATACAAATCTAAGAAAATGAAAAGTTACTTCGATGGAATACTTAGTTATTCCAAAGTCAAGTCAACATTGATAATAATAATATTGGCCTCGATGAATATGTTATTTTAATATTCGTTCAAATTTTCTATTTTGCAGGATAGTGTGAAGAGAAAGGAATTTTGCCTCTATCGAAATTATTCGTTTCATTTGTTTGAAACTCAACTCTCCGGCATACTCTTCGAACTTTGTTCGAATAATGAATAAATAAAAATGTGCCAAATTCATTTCATATTTGCAAAAAAATATGAATTGGTTATTTTTTTGACAGTTGTAGAAAAAATACTGTTTGGAACTCGTGAGTAGAGTGTTTTTTTTACTCGTAGGAATGCCGCACTCCGCCTACGGCGTCGTGCTTCAACATTTCCTACTCGTAAAAAAAAAGTAACACTTTACTCACTTGATACATAAATTATTATTGTTATTTTTGTCAAACCTTTTAGCAATTTTGTATTACGATTTTCTGTCGGATATCTTCATATTTGACTGCCCTATTTATGCAACGATCAAAATTATCATAAATAACTCTTATACCTACGTATTTTAATTAATTTTGTTGGAATTTCCGGATATTGAAAACAGCCGTTGTTTCAAATAATAACCATGTGCATCAAAACGTGTATAAAAGATAATGTTTTCAGTTTTTTCAAGCTGTCAGGAACATAATTTTTCGTTGACATCTCTCATTGTCGCTTCACTGCCGGTTGAACAACAACCGCACTGTAAACTGGTAATTTGGTAGGGATTTTTCTTCCTACACTTGCGGAAAAGATTAAAATAGTCCCCATTTTCATTTTAAGACATATAATGAGTACAGTGCCGTAAATATTTTCAATGGAAGCCAGATAAGGAAGTTGCTAGAAACGTGAGCTGAAATACCTGAGGAGTTTGCCGCAGTAAAATTTCAAAATAGATATTTATACAGTGACAGCCAAAAAGTATGTACCTACCTACCATATGGGAAAAAAGTTTATTATTAGAGTATTAGAAAAAGATTCTTGGAAAAAGTTTGTGTATGTCCGATAACCTAAATATCGATTTTGACACATGTCACGTGATCGCTGGTAAGGCGGCAAATTGAAAAAAATTACTATGAAAAGGCAAAAAGTGGGGTAAAATGGCAAAATATCAAAACATACATATACAAAGTTTGAAAAGATAATGAGGAAAAATTGAAAATAGCATTTTTTTTTTAAATATTTTCCTAGCTGTATAAAAATATCAAATTATTATCCTATGAATAGCTTGACCATACTGAAATATTTGTATTTCAATGATAATGACAAAACTTTCTCTTTTTTTTTCACCAGTGAGCACTAAATGAAAAAAATTGGATTATGTCAAAACCCTGGCTGATACATTGGTTCGTATCTAACAGTTATATCAGAACTCCACGACCATTGTGATGACATGACACTCCAAAAACATGGTGTTTTCCAGATTATAATCAAGTTTTGATGATAATCGTGCCGGAGCGTTTCACTTTGCATGCAATGTTGAAAACTTTAGCCTCTTTAATTTGAGGCACTATTTTTAAGATTATGTGAGAAGTAAAACGTTCGTGCACGATTATCATAAAAAATTGATTATATTTGGAAAAACACGATATTTTTGGATTTCCCTATCATCGCAACAATAGTGGAATTGTGATATAACTGTTAGATATGAACCAATGTAACAGCAAGGGTTCTAAATTCAATTTTTTCAATTTAGTGCTCTCTGGTGTGGAGAAAATAAAATAGTTTTGTTATCATCATCGGAATACAAATATTGCAGTATGGTCAAGCTATTCATAAGAAAATAATTTGATATTTTTCTACAGCTAAAAAAATATTTAAAAAAATTGCTATTTTCAATATTTACACATTGTTTCCCCAAACTCTGTATATGTGTATAAAATTGAATTCTAAGCAAGTTTTTCAAATAACTTTTTTCGATATCTTGCCATTTTACTCGACTTTTTGCCTATTCATAGTAATTTTTTTCAATTTGCCGCCATACCAGCGATCACGTGACATGTGTTAAAATAAATTTTTAGGTTATTGGACATGCACAAACTCTTCCCATGAATCTTTTTTTCAATACTCTAATAATAAACGTTGTTCCCATATGGTACATACTTTTTGGCGGTCACTGTATAACAAGTTGTAAAATGGGAATATTGAATGTCGTGTGCAAAAAACTCGCAACTTTGTAATATGGTGTATACAAGTATTTTTGTCATTTCGTTGGAATATTCATTCACATAATATAGGGTGTTTTCCCAATTGAAGCGATAAATTAGGTGAGAAGTAGAAGATGACAAAACAAAACCAATTGAAAGAATACATTTCTATCGAAAATAGTTATTTTTGTATCTAGTGCGCGAAATGCTACTTTGGTGATCGAGAACTGATTTTTTTTAACGAGGCGCAGCCGAGTTAAAAAAAATAGTCGAGATTACCAAAGTATTTCGCGCATGAGATGCAAACAAAATTTTTTCTACAAACGTCAAAAATATTGTTCTAAAATAAATAATAACTATGAAAAATAGTATTGAACTGGCTTAAATAATTTTTCCAAATCAAGTAATTACTGTAGGGTTTCTATGCATCTTGACTGTAACTATGGAAATAAAATGGCATTTGTTGACAATTATTTCAAAGTGACAGTTCTCGATAATTATTTTTTGACTTTTTATTCGCGTCAATTTCGTGCGTGATATTTATTATTGTAAAAGAATGGAAATTTCGAGCGACGATGAACTAAGCAGTACCCCACCTAACTTGATCGATGCGGCCAATTCCGTTATTTCCAACCTTTTACCGGAGAAATCGAGGCGCCAGTATGAAAATGCATATCAGCAATTTAAAGAGTGGTGTGAAGCAAATAAAGCCAGAAAAATATCCGAAAATGTGCTGTTGGCATATTTTGCACAGAAGTCTAAGAAGCTGAAGTCTTCCACGTTATGGGCAATGTATTCTATGTTGAAGGCAACACTCAATGTTAAAGAAAACGTGGATTTTAAGAAATTTACCAAGTTGGTTCCATATTTGAAAAAATTGTCAGTTGCAAACCATCCTAAGAAATCTAAGGTATTGACTAGAGAGGAAGTTGATCAATTCATAAGAGAGGCAGATGATGAAACCTATTTGTTGGTTAAGGTAGATTTTTGATGATTGTTTTATATGTTTTTTGAATTACTGATTTCCTTTTAGGTCGTTTTAATACTGGGTATTTCGGGTGCTTGCCGCCGTGACGAACTCACTAAAATGACGGTCGATGACATAGAAGATAAAAATTCCATTTTGATTGTTAAAGTACCCGATACAAAAACGAATATACAACGAATTTTTACAGTTTCAAATTTATATTATACTGACTTTTACCGAAAATATGCGGCTCTTCGTCCAAGTTATGCTACCAGTCGCCGATTGTTTTTGAAGTATCAAAATAAGAGATGTTTTAACCAAGTTGTTGGAATAAATAGTATTGGAAAGATGCCTAGCTTAATAGCAAAACACCTAAAATTACCAAATCCTGATGCCTACACTGGTCATTGTTTTCGGAGAACATCAGCCACACTCCTTGCTAATACGGGGGCCGATATATGTGTTTTGAAGCGACATGGAGGATGGAAATCTTCGACTGTGGCCGAAGGATACGTGGAGGATTCTATCAATAACAAAATTCAAATATCAAATAAAATTTTAGACTGTGAAATTTCAAGATCAAGTGCTGTCACCTCTACGGCAGTTGCTTGCAAGTCAAAAATGGATAGTCTTCCAACCCCCGAAACTACGATATCACGAGCTGAATCTGAGTTATCTGGTTTAGGAATAAATATTGGTTCGTGCACTGGCTGCACCATTGATGTTAACATTGTAAATAACAAATAAAATTAGGTAGTGTAAAATTTTCTCACAATTTGAAAACCTTAATTATTGTTCTACATTAATAAATAAACGATTTCTTGTTTTTTGCTTGATTGAGGACCATATATATAGGTTAGAATTTGAAAATCCCATATAGTTTACATGCAGTGTGCGAAATATATTTCGCACATTACTTCGCGCACGGTGTCATGGTAACGAAGGAAAATGAAAAAAAGTGCCACTTCGCATACTGTTGTCAATGTGCGAACCTTGTCATTTTTTGACGTTTGTAGAAAAAATATATTTTGGGAGATATTGATATAATATATAGTGTATTTATAAAGGAACCCCCACCCTATAAACTTTTGAACGTATTATTGTCAGTCAGGTAGAGGGTATAGTAATATAATATAATTGTTATTCATAGTATCACCAAAACCCCTGAAATAGCTTTGGCGACGAGAGATAAATTACTTCTGACTGACTTTTTTACAAATACCAAAAAGTGACGGATTTGAGACACATCATTGCTTTATGCTGTGAATTCGGAGCAAATGTACTAGTTTCGTTATTGATTTCAAAAATGGGGCAGTGCAAGACAGACTTTTCGAAAAGAAGGGCTACATTCAACGAAGCCATTCTTATAGCTTCATGCAAAATATTTTATGTAATATTTTTTATGTAATATTTGTTAGAGAGACTTGTGATGACTGTGGAAACAGACTTTCATCACGTGCCACACAGGGAGAATAGTCCTGTGTCCGTCAACTGGTACAAGTACGAGTGTGACTAAAAACTGTGTATTTTGTGAAAGGGCAAACCCCTCAACGATCAAGTGTCGATATTACTATTTTTCATGTAATATGTGCAAATTCAAAGGACATTTGGCACCAGTAAGTCCAAACAGAAGATTGGGGAATCTTTGTTGTGAAATATTTAAGGAAGTTTTTCTAGATGATATTTCAGTTTGCCGAAAAGATAATATTGAGCACAACTAGCTACTAGAAAAGGTTCTTGATCGTTTACAAAAAGCTGGTTCAAAACAATAAAAAGTTATTGACTGACGGGTGGGTTTCTTCATGGACCAGACTGTATATATTGCACCCTTTGCATTTTTTGTCAGGCCATCATCAGTCAGTCCCCTCAACCACTTCACTATTCAAAAAAGTATAAATAGGATGCAATATGGAATTACATATCCTCCTTCTGATGTCTTCTCGCATCAACAACCTTCCTGCCTAGCTATACCATACCCAAACTACTATATATACTCAGATGTAGTCCGACTTGGCATTGTCAAAAACAACTTCAAGATTTTGATTATATATTGCGTAATTCTTTAGAACAAATCACTAACAATAAATTCAGTGAAAGTACCTGGAATCAATACTCAATACTCTTCCCGTTAATTTTGGAGGTTAAGGCATCCGACTGGCTTCTTCCTTTTCACTACCGGCTTTTCTTGCATCTTACAATAGTGCCCGTCCTTTGATATCTTCAATTTAACCAGAGTGTTTCTCAGAAATATCTGATGTCAATTATTCGGAAGGCGAAAAGAACTGGATCTCTCAAACGAAAAATGAAACTCTTCCTGTGAATATGAATTCCCAAAAAGCCTGGGATTTACCGGTTATCAATTTAATCTACAAAAATCTCCTTGAGTCCGCTGCAGAATCTAAATTTGAAAAGGCTCGTCTCAAGGCTGTTAGTTCTAAAGAATCAGGAGCTTGATGGCTTAATGCCCTTCCAGTAGCTTTTCTGGGTACTTTGTTGGACGACCAGTCATTCAGAATTGCAGTTGGCCTTCGCTTGGGCACATCATACTTGGGCTCATACCTTGGAAGCTTAGGAAGCCTTTGGTTTGGGATTTCACCTGTGTGGATACAGTAGGAGCTTCCCACCTTATAGCGACCTCCAATTCAAAAGGCGCTGCAGCCGTTTCTGCTGAGAAATTAAAGTTCCGTAAATACTCCAATATTGATGAATTTTACTATTTTTATCCAGTGGCTATTGAAACATACGGAGTATTCGGAATACATGCCCTAGAACTTTTGGAAGACATTGGAAGGAGAATGATTAACGCCACTGATGACCCAAGATCCTATGCATTTCTGATACAGCGTATAAGCTTAGCTATTCAGAGAGGAAATGCCGCTTCAGTTATGGGTACACTCCCCACGTCCCAAAAACTGGATGAAATTTTTTTATACCCTCATGATTCATCTAACTCTGAACAGACTAGTTATAAACCACAACAAAAAGATTCAGCAACTTCTCCAAAATTCACAAAATCTTCAGCAGTTTCTTCCAATTCATTGTCCAGCACCGATTGCAAGCAAATGTTGAAATGCAAATCTTTGGCCGACGTCCCGGGTTCTTCAGGAATGGGCAAGTTTTCCATAGGAAAAGTCGGTTTGGTCAACCTGGGCAATTCGTGTTACATGAAGAGCGTCCTGCAGACGTTATTTATGACGAGATCATTCAGAAATAAAGTTTTATTATATAACAAGAATTTTTCTCAGCTGTTTTCCAAACTGAAAGACCTTTTCGCGTTACTGCAGTTCTCCACAAGGTCGTCTTTGTCACCACATGAAATATTGAATATTTCAAGACCTCCTGGCTTCCTTCAGGGACAACACGATAGTTCAGAGTTCCTGGGGTTCCTACTGGATATGCTGCATGAAAATGAGACCAACTTCAATAGTAATGAAGTCAACCCCGAAGATGAAGAAGCTGCAGCAGTAATACCAACCTTGGTGCAGCAGTCTTTTGGAGGAAAGACATTGACCATTTCACGTTGCGGAGAGTGCGGGACCAAGAGTGAGCGAGTGGATAGTTTCAGGGAGCTCCGGCTTTCTTTCCCGAACCTATCTGAGAACCAAACAGTACAATCCTTGATGGAGTATTACTTACAACACGAATAGTTAACAGGCGATATCCAATATCACTGTGATCTGTGCAGCAGATTAACAGACAGCGAGAGGACCACCAGTATAGTGGAAGCACCAGCTAGACTGATACTCACTCTAAAATACTTTCGTTATGACCCAGCTTCACACCAGCACACCAAGCTCCTGCAGTTCGTTATTTTAAATGAACACCTTACACTAGATAACTGTCACTATGAGCTGTATGCGGCTGTATTCCATTGCGGTTCAAGTGTGGATTCCCGCCACTAATACACGCTTGCCAGAGATAAAACGGAATGGTTCAAATTCAATGACGCGCATGTTTCTAAAGCCACACCGGAGAACCTGAGTCGCTTGAAACCCCCTGAAACGCCGTAGGTACTGTTTTATTGTCGGGAAGACCTTTCAGATCTGGAGAACCTGCCGTCTACTATGCTTTCGTATAAGTTACAGATACTTTCAAGTAAAGATAATTTAGAATCCGAGCAGGCTGTAGGGTCTTTGAATTTATTTTAATTGTATTGTATATTTATAGTTTTATATGTTGAGTTATATGTTTTATCGATGAATTTTAAATATATAGGTACTTAAGAAATATGAAACATTTCAAAGTCACAGACAAATTTCAAATAAATTTCGTAAAACAAGGATTATAATCGGCAATGAATACAGACTACATTATAGTGTTTCAATAATACTAAAGTGGATTGTTTTCACTCTCTGATTACCCAAAGCCGATATGATCATCAGTCTCGTTAGCCTTGGTCTTCACCTTCACATTTTCGATGGCGATATTTTTATTTTTAAGTTCGATTACCCCAATTCTTTCGATGAGGTCGCATGCAAGCTTACAGATGGTATCTTGTATTCGAGGGACAAAAAATGTGTTGTGATTACACTTGGAACGATGTACTAATTAGCAATTTTGAAACGAAACAAATTAGGGATAGTTGAATACAGAAATGAAAAATTATGGATTGTATTATTTGCAAGTACTTTCCAAGAATCATGGAAAGTATTATCATCACTCATAAAGCGATTTTACTTGACAATTCGTCTTTTTCAAATGCAGCTGACAGTTTCAAAGGCGATGTGGCGATGTTGGAAACAATTATCATTGATCGTTGTATGAAGATTTTCGAACCACAAAACTAGACTTTTCATTACAGAGGCAGAAGGTGAGATGACCTTTTCAAAACGAATTTCAAGTAAATTGTGTACGATACGACTACTCTGCCTCTTTGTGGACCGAATTTCTTTGAGTTGCTTCGAGCTAAAATGGACTTCTACCAAAGATTCACCACATTCCATCCTTTATCTGTGAGCGGATGTCCAAAATATTTCTCTTCTGTCTCGCGCAATTCGATTTTTGTCTTATTTAGTTTCACTGTGCGCGATCTTTCTAACATGAGCTTCAAATTCTCATTATGATTTTTTTATAGACTCTTCTTTTTTCTTGCCTCTCCCGAATACAATGATACCGTTTGCCATTACTTCTACTCCTTTTAGGCCTTGTAATACTTCGTGTTGTCTTTTTAGGTATAGATTTCCATTGCTCGTTTCACTCCAAAAGGTAATCTCAACCATCTATATCTTCCAAATGGAGTCCAAAATGTAGTCAATTTACTGCTCTGTTCATCCAAAACAAGTTGTCAAAATCCATTTTTAGCACCGAATGTTGCAGGCTTTGTTCAAGTCTAATGGATCAATGCATATTCTCAATTTATCATTTCGTTTGACCAAAACTATATTACTAACCCATTCTGAGTGTTCATCAACTTTGGAAATTATTTCATCTCTCTCCATCTTTTCGAGTTTCACTTCTATTCTGTCTTTAAGTTTGATTGGTATTCTTCTGGAAGTTTACATTTTTGGTAAAATGTTTCTATTCAATTCCAGTTTCACATATCCTTTTAATTTTTCCATTCCTGTGAATACATCTTAGAAGTGCTCTATGATTCTCTCACTTTCTTGTTTTCGTTTACTTTCCTTTTCATTCATATCTACTCGCATCCTGCTGTGTTATCTCTTAACAAACGTGAACCAATCCAAGATTTTTGCAAGTTTGTCCACCAAGCAATGGCATAGGCGAATTTGAAACTACTTCAAATTCAAGCTTATGTATTTCTCCTTCGTTTATACATTTTATATAAATTTCCCAATGGTTTGATGATGAAACCACCAAAACATTTTAATTTTGATTTAGTTTTGATGAGTTTAGGATTGTCAATGTTCATAATGTCGGAATAGTTCTCAACTCCAATCACATTACATGATACCCCTGTATCAAGCTGGCACTTTACTAAATTGAGCTCTTCTCTATGTTCATTTTTGATGAAAAATAATTCACTGGTGCTCATATTGTCCCCAATTTTTGAAATTTCATCAATTTTACAGTCATTGGAGCTATTATTAACTACCCATTTCTTTGACCTATCTACATCCTTCATTTTCTCTGCGCATTTTTTCCAAATGGTTCTTTTTATTACATTTTCGACAGACTTGGCCAATTGCAGGACATTTTCCTCTAGTTTATTCGTGAAAAAAACCCACAAAATTCACACGTATTTTTATCTCCTGGTGTTCTTTGTCTTCTAATTTCATCTGGTATATTCTTTCGATTTTCTTCACGTCAATATTTTCAGGAATTGAATGTCAATTGTTTTAGTTATTTCTCGGTTAGTTCTGCTGGTTTACATTGGCTTATTGCTTTTTCTAAAATTACGTTTTTATTTTTCCATAATCTATGCCTCAGCTTCACATCCTTGATAGACATTATAATTCTATCTAGTAATAATTTTTTTTTTATCAATCCACGTAATCTATTTATGTTTTGGTCAATATTTTCATGTAAGTATTGAAATGTCGTATTAAAAATTGCCCTCTCATATTGTTTGTTCAACTGTGTTGTTAGATTTGCTTCTTTGGCTTCAAGTAATTTCTCACAGGTTGTCGTATTTTCCGCTGGTAGAGAAAAATGTTGGTACAATTTGAAACAGTCCTCACCAATAGCAATTAGTAACACGTCAATCTTTTCATCTTCTGGTTTATGTTTCAAACCAGTCGCTACTAAATAGTTATTCCACATCTGCTTGAAATGATTGACATTCATGGCTAAATCCCTTTCAAGTTACATTAATCCCTTTTGGTAATGGAATATTACATGAATTCGTGACTGTTGGATTCGACATTTGGAGAGTCATGTTGGCTGGCATTTGCTCCATTTCCTCAATTTTTTTCTTCAATCCTTCCGTCATTTTGAATCTCTCAGCTATGTTTACTTTTTCCTTAATCAATTCCTCTTACCTGACACCATGTTTTAATATCTCTATAATATGTATTGAAACTCTTCTACACCTTTTTCATATGTAATTCAGAAAGTGTAACTTGTAATTCAGAAAATGTTACTTGTATTCAGAATTGTTAATTGTAATTCATAAAGTATAATTCGAAATTCAGATTTGTGAATTGAATTTCAGAAACCGTAACATGTAATTCAGACAGCGTCAATTGTAATTTAGAAACCATCACTTGTCATTCAGAAACGATCAAAGATCTGATAACTAAGAGTAGGAAATATAAGAACAACGAACTATTTATTAACATCAATATACAAAGAGTAATAATATTTATCGGCCAACAGGCATGTCTTGGAATGCTAGAGCTGCGGCATGGTGAATGGTGGTGTGTTGTACAGCCCTACCACAACCACCTCCAACTATTCAATTATATGCTCAATATACACAACTCGTTGTTCTCTGACACCCGGACCTTCAACTTGTGGAATTCGAAGATTTCCTTTTACATGTGACTTGATTTTGGACCATATCGTTTCAATTGGGTTAATCATTGGGGAGTATCGACTCAAACGAAGAAGGCATGCTTCAGTTCCACCCAGAACGGTTTCAAACCTGGAATGGCAAGGTGCATTATCACACACAAGGACAACGTTAGATAATTGATTTCCTTGCTCTTGCCATAGCTGCAATAATATTGCCATCCATGCATTGGCTAAATCGGCTGTAAAAGAACCTCTTCTTCTTTCAAAGCTCACTACACCTGCTGCCGATATTGCTCCAATCAAATGAACGTTGGTCCCCTTGCAGATGGAAGCTGCTGTATGGCTCTATTTCCCTTTCGAGCGCGTCCTCGTGTACGACGGCAAAACAGCTTGAAATTCGTTTCATCCAGCCAGATAATCTGTTTGCCTTCACGAATATATTCATTCAGTGTTCGGGCGTACTGCTCTCGTTTATTTTTATTTTCATCAATATTCATTGTTATTACTTCATTGTGAAACTGTTTTGCAGTGAACAACCTACAATCCAAATAGTTTCCTATACATAGTAGTAACTGATATATCTTTCTGAAAGTGTTCGTGTACTTTAGTTTATAATTATTTAATGTGGAGTCATTGTTACATTCCACCCAAGAGATAACAATATCTATTTCTGCATCTGTGAGGATTCTAGGTTTGATACCTCCCTTTCGAAGCATTGTATCACGTCCAGAGCATACCCAATGAAATGCAGTCTTGTATTAATTCAGTATTTGAAGTGGTAAAAATGTAGATACACAGAGTGACCCATTTAACAACGGAGCACCACCACTTTTTATTTTTTACCTGAATAAAACATAAAAAATGAAATGTTTTTAATTCAGATAACAAAATCAGTCAACATAGATAACAACAGTCAAATGAATAATAGCTGTAACAAAACAATATGAATCTGAAAACACTATGAAACTTAACAAAATAAATATATATTCTTTAAATAAACGAAAAAAACTATCTGCTGCTACATCCTAGAGAATTTATACATAAATTCAAAATATTCCTAGAAAAATTAACAAAACAAAGAGAAGTTCAAAATACACAAAAAACTACCTACTGTCACTTTCTATTGATTCCAAGTGATCGCTAATCACCTGATAAATTTTTTTTTTCAAGATAATTTTATCTTTTCTAGAAAAATTACTCATATCAGCTGCCAAACTCCTGACGAAATGTTCGTCATCATTAACTGGAGTTGGTTGGTGCTCAGTCATATTTTTTTCCAGAACCTTGTTAAATGTGTCAAAGCAGCCACTAATTCTTTCTGTTAAAACTTTAGAAGTTTTGATTTTTTTAGTGGGGATGGTATGCCGAGGAATAATCTCATTTTCTTTTGATCTTCTCAAAATACCTCGTTTAATCGACGTAGTTTTTTAGGTGTGACTACCGTTTTTGAGCAACAAGTTTTTATGCTTTCATTATTTCTTTCTGAGAACGATGAAATACCATCAATTTGGCTATCAATTTCGGAGTTTTCATTTTCTTGGTTTTCACTTTCATTATGGAGGTTTTCACTTTCATCATGGAGGTTATCGTGTTCTGATATTTCATTTTCTTGATCATGCTCCCCAATTATTTGTGACATAGAATTCCACTCTAAGCTTTCTGGCCTGTTTTTTGATTCCACATTCGAGTATGACCTGAAATGAATGAATTATTATGGTTCTATTTCGTTGGTTTGGAGATATTTGTCCAAAAAACCCATCATCTTAAAATATGGCCAAGTTATCTGCGAAGCTCCAGAAGCCGATGGGGTATTTTTGATTTCCCTTTTAAGGCCCGTATATTTATTCCTCAACAGCTTCCATCTGTGTTCACAAGCTTCAGCTACAGAAAGAGTCATTTGAAAAACGTTGAACTACTTATTTCTTTGAAACTTACGTGTTTCCTCCAATATTTGAGAGATTGTGAGCCAAGCATTTTCTTTCATTCGGTTGTTTTTGTACCTTGGATCACTTTTTGCGTATAACTGGGGGAACGTTGATACCTGCTCTATCAAAATACCATCATCCATATTTCACTGAGAATATATACAACTAATCTCTAAAGTTCAAAATTTCAATAAAGAATTTTCAAATAATCTGCATGTTATTTTTGCCATCTATCAAAACAAAATGAAATTCACAGAAAAAGTCAAAAAACACAAAAGTCAATGTCAAAAAAGCTGCAATTTGATTGGTTCATTTTTATTTCTTATTTTATTTTATTCATCTGTATAAACCAATGTTTTTTGCCCTTATTCTTAATTTTATTTTAATTAGTTCCTTATTTTATTTTATTTGCTGTTTAAACTCTCCTTCAATATTTTTAATTTTTTTGTATCAAGATACAATTATGCAATTGTGAATAAAATAGTCAAATTTTCACAAACGGTAAAGCTTTCGGAATCCTAGAAAAAAAATTCCATACTGTAAATAAATCAACTATGTTCTTCCTTGTTCCACCACCAAACATCATCAAACGTCGATATGCGCTAGCGCTCGGCTTCGCGTGGATCTCAATTTGGTAAACATCGCTAATGACTGTTCCACATTTCTGCCATACTGACGCTATTTACAAGAGCTCGCGGTGTCACGGTTTACATTTCTCGCGGTGGATGTTTATGCAATGTTCATGCCCAAAGCGAGGTTACGAAAGCCGGGTTGCCAAGTCTTCGACATAACTCCTTTATAAATTG
Organism: Chrysolina haemoptera; assembly: GCA_958298965.1. Lineage (NCBI taxonomy): Eukaryota > Metazoa > Arthropoda > Insecta > Coleoptera > Chrysomelidae > Chrysolina > Chrysolina haemoptera. The sequence goes on along the minus strand of OY282593.1, from coordinate 18,508,866 downwards.
TGGCATATAGGCCGAGATCAGGTGGCTGGTGATATCTGTTGTTCGCCGAATGGTTTAGAGAATATTGGTTGGTTCGCTCTAAACCCAAGAGAACGAAAGATGTATGAACCAAGCTGCTACATGCTGAATTGAAAGCGATTCATAACCAAATACCAAGCAAGATTGGTGCAACCAAGTTTTCGTGCAAAATGAAAGTTTATCCGATAAAATAAAAACCTCTTGTGGTATTACCCTCGATAATTTTTTGGAATATTAATGAATTGCAATCCCAAAGCTGAAAATATGAGCCCGCAGGACGACAATATATTGAATTTAAATAAAGAAAAATCGTGTCACCTGGTAATTGATGCTGTACTTCTATATAGCTGTATTCAACGGAATACTCTTTTCCACTGCCTCATCTGTGATACCAATGCCCCAACGATCACTCATATTGATAAATAAAGATAACTAGTCAAAACAAATAAATTTGAAGTTTATAATTCTGTACCTCGGAGGTAAAGGAAACTATGTCCATTTTCTTAATTTTTTAGGACAGCTGTTTAAAGTCCACATGGTGATGTATGCCTATGAGTAAAAATGGACTAGATGCCCATTTAAGAGGCTGTAACAACTTGACATACAATTGGTTGAGGGCATAGTGCCATATTTCTCTGTGTGAATCATATTTGTCAAAAATGGGCACATAATGCCCTTTACCTACGATGTACAGAAATTAAATCATTATTTTCACTTGACAGTCAGTAAAACAAAAACTAAGCAAGTTTATCACCGTGAAAATAAGCGACAAGCTATAAATGCTGATTTTCAAAATTTGAAATCCACTGATTGGTTGTTAAGCAAGGAGATATATTGTCAGGGGCAATATAATAAGTGGTATGATTATTACCGATAATTTTTTGGAATATTAATGAATTGCAATCCCAAAGCTGAAAATACGAGTCCGCAGGACGAGTTGTATTTTCTTGCATTGGGATTGCCAATGAATTGATATTCCAAAAAATTATAGGTTTTTAATCATACCACGAATTATATTTAGGACGACAATATATCGATTTGAAATAAAGAAAAATCGTGTCACCTGGTAATTGATGCTTTACTTCTAGCCGTATTCAACGGAATACTCTTTTCCACGGCCTCATCTGTGATACCAATGGACATTTGTCCCCAACGATCGCTCATATTGATAAATAAAGATAACTAGTCAAAACACATAAATTTGACGTTTATAATTTAAATCATTATTTTCACTTGACAGATAGTAAAACAAAAACTAAGCAGGTTTATCACCGTGAAAATACAGCGACAAGCTATATTTTCACTGTAGTTCCGATTCTATTGGGTGAATTTCAAAATTTGAAATCCACTGATTGGTTGTTAAGCAAGGAAATATATTGTCAGGGGTAATATAATAAGTGGTATGATTATTACCGATAATTTTTTGGAATATTAATGAATTGCAACCCCAAAGCTGAAAATACAACGAGTCCGCAGGACGAGTTGTATTTTCTTGCATTGCGATTGCCAATGAACTGATATTCCAAAAAATTATAGGTTTTTAATCATACCACGAATTATATTTAGGACGACAATATATCGATTTGAAATAAAGAAAAATCGTGTCACCTGGTAATTGATGCTTTACTTCTAGCCGTATTCAACGGGATACTCTTTTCCACGGCCTCATCTGTGATACCAATGGACATTTGTCCCCAACGATCGCTCATATTGATAAATAAAGATAACTAGTCAAAACACTTAAATTTGACGTTTATAATTAAAATCATTTCCACTTGACAGATGGTAAAACAAAAACTAAGCAGGTTTAGCACCGTGAAAATACAGCGACAAGCTATATTTTCACTGTAGTTCTGATTCTATTGGCTGAATTTCAAAATTTGAAATCCAGCTTTTGCCACCCTGTTACTCGGAAATGAAGCAAGTTAGGACATACGTTTATATGAACATTTTTTCATAAAATGTGACAAGGAATCACCACCTGAATGACATCATTTAGGATACTCCCTGTATTGTAATAGAATCTCAGCCAATTAGACCAACAGCCAATATTTTCTTTGCACCATGTTAATTTATCAAAAACCCTTCTCCTTCGCCATTTACTCGATTGTATATTTTTATAACCTCTGTATATATATTTTTATACACCTCTTCTAAATACTCGAAACTGTAAAAAATTCACTTGCCGCTTTTGATATCCTTTTATCCCCCTTCCACTTCTTCTCATGGAATGTACTGATAAAAACAGCACCTTTAATGGAACAGGGGCGCAATTTGAAAATTGGTTTTGTTTCAACTGGAAGCAACTCTGGAAATGGACTTCAATTTTATAATAAGTTCAACTTCAAATATGCATGATTTATGTCTCATATATTATTTAGACATCCAAAATGCCAATATGGATAAAAAAAATTTACGAACACATGGAAATATGCCCATTTAATAGGCTTTATCGATTAAGAAAGTGGGTCGATTGTTATACACTTTTTCATTTCTCCATTACTGTAATGATCATTTCAGTACAGTATATTTCATTTCCCACGACTTTCATGAACTACTTGACTGTCAATTTTATGATCATAAACACAGAAAAAAATTGGTACCTGAATACAATGAAAAAGTTCATAGACTCAATGAATATTTTTATCAATATTGGTCCAATGAACGCAATCGTTATGTCAATGTACCACTGGTAATCCATACTATGAATACGGATCTTAATAATATCAATGAATGCTTTCATTGATATCATGATCAAGTACATTTAATAGGTTCGTTATGGTGATGAATTCCATTCATCCAACGAATAAAGAGTGATCACCCAAGCAATGAATTGTATTCGTTCAACTGATGAAACTGTATTCATCAGATTAATTATTATTGTTCGTTCTTCGAATAAATGTTGTATCATTAATATAATAATTCAGATTAGTTCGACGATGGATATTTTTCATTAATCCAATGAACGGTGATTATTAAGTAACGGTTATTCCTTGATTCAATAATTGATATACAATAAATTTATGTTTCAGTTCATTCTCGTGATGCTTTCACACATTGAACTAATTATTTTGTTTATCATTTGAATAAGTGGTATTTATTCAATCATTGCATATCATTCGTAAATGTAATGAAGGCTTTCCACTGATATTGAGCATACAGTGAGTTTCCGAAAGATATGCAAAATAATTAACATGCATTCATCAAAACATCGCAATCCTGATTGGAAGGTGTATCTCCAAGTTATCTTTTATTTTGGCAGGCTCCTTTCGGAGCTCTTCGGATGTCTCTGTAGTATGTGCTACCTGAGAAGATGCTTCAACGATCGCGTCTGTCTGCTTAAGTTAACCGGCTCTGTGCAAACAACGAAGTCGTGCGGAGTGGTCCCTCTAGTGGAGGCGCTGTGTACTACCAGCTAAAGCTAACTTGCCAGCAACGGAGATTTCTATGCGAGGATTCGGCTGAACAGATGCCGGCAAAATTTATGAGTATATTTAAACACGAGATGGCTTGGTTTGACATAAGACTTATTATTATATTCATGATCATATTAATTACGGAGTTATAGAATGGGAGAAAAATGTTGCTTCTATCTGCCTAACAAAACTGGGACTCACTAACTTCGTTACACTTTCTATGATCTTTCCATAGCCCCAATAAAACCTGTGTGTAGATCTGAAAATAGATTATCATTGATTTCGATAAACTTGGATTCATTATAACAATAAAATCATCTCTGGGACCATAATTTACGTTCATTGATATGATGAAAAATTTCAAATGGATTCAGTGTACCCCTTTCATTACCTCAATGAACTTTTCCATAGCAGCAACGAAACCTGTTCATAAATGTAAAAAAAGATCATCTTTGATCTCAATGAACTTGAATTCATTGTATCAATAAATACCTTCGTACATCAGTGAATGTTCAATCATTATCACGATGAAAAGTTAATTGTGCCAATGAACGGAAAGGTAATAAACGGTATTCATTGATATTATGTACCACATTTTTTTCATGAAATAATATACATTGTTCCAATGTACTTTTTTCTTCAATTCAATAATCTTTTTCAAAGCCGTAACGAAATATTTTCATAGGTCTGAAATTAGATCATCATTGATCTCAGTGTACCCCTTTCCTTCACTCAATAAACTTTTCCGCAAGAGCAACGAAAACTGTTCATAAATGTAAGAAACGATCATCTTTGATCTCAATAAACTTGAATTCGTTGTATCAATAAATACCTACAAAAGTCAGTGAATATTTATTCATTGCCACGACGAAAAATGTATATTGCCAATGAGCGGAGAGGTAAAAAACGGCATTTATTGATATAACGTACCACATTTTTTCAGTGAATAATATAAGATCGAATCAAGTTTGTTAACGTTCTAATAATTTGATTGATTTCACATCAATATTTACACACATCAACTCGAAGATGGTTTGGGAATGCCTGAACAAACTTAATGATCTAGGCAGGAACAACAAGGTGACCCTCCTCTGGTCCTCTGGGTGCCGGTGCACGTCGGAGTGGAGGGCAATGAACAAGCAGACACCCTGGCACGAAAAGGCGCAGTAACGCCACTGATCGGGCCAGAACCATTCTGCGGACTTGGAAAATTTTACTTCCGAGAAGAACTCAATAAAGCTGAAAAAGCAACGAGAGCCACATGCTAGCTAAGACTTCCGGGGCTGAGGCAGGCCAAAGATCTCCTCGGCAATTTCAAACGAGCAAGATCAAAGACACTGATTAACCTCAGCAAAACTAGTCTAAAGACAATGAGGGGATTTCTAACGGGGCATTGCAGACTCAAAGAACACCTGCGGAACTTAGGCTCAGAGGAGGATAGCACCTGCAGATTCTGTGGGGAACATCCAGAAACAGCCCACCACATATTGATGGAGTGTTACGCTGTACATCGTAAAAGATTGAATATACTGGGATTACACCAGCTGACTGTGGAAGAAATACCACAAGTAAGTAGAATCCCTCAAAATCCTAAAATTCCTGAAGGAATTGAGGCTTGAAGGGCTGCTGTAAACAAGAACACCTTGTGATAGCAGAAGAAGATGGGGCACCATCCATACTTACCAATACCAATAACAATGTGAGAAACAGAAGACATAGTGATTATGGACGAAATGGAAAATGCGTTAACAAAAGCAAATTCAGGAAGAAGACAAGTCTTATTCCTATTGTACATCAACTTTTATTCCAAAACTCCATTCTTGAAATGAAACGCACTCATTCAGAAGTAACCTAGTTATCAAAAACCACTTCATATGCATATCGTTTGATATGACTTTTCAGAATGCGTTAGATCTCACGACCGAATTGCGAGTACGGTTCGCATAATTTATGTTATTTACATGATAGAAAACTTCTGTTTTAGCCGCATCAACCGCATGAACCCGATACATTTATCAAGTCGAGCGACAACTACGGTTTTTCTCGAAAATTTTATACTTGGAAACCTATCGAACCATAGTCGCATAGTACATACATGGTCGTGTCCGAATTTGCATAAATTCACAACGAAGATCGAAACAAAAATGGGTAATATTCAAATAGCGTCCATTTTTGACACGCTTATCTTACTTCTCCTGTATGTATGTACAGTGCGGCTTTTAATGCCCCCCCCCCCCCCCTGTTAACTTTTGAACGGTTCGACGTAGAAACATGAATAAAAAAACTGTTTAGAGAGTTTCACCAATAGCACTTTTTCAAATGAAAAAATGGTTACTGCCAGAGGGGGAGGGAAGACACATCAACTCAAAATTTTTAAATGGCATGGGTGGTCAAGTGGCACATCGTCGAGAAGGAAATTCTATTCTCTTTACAACCATCTGAATTTTTCTGAATTTCGTTAATATTCTTTTTGCAATTCAAATTCGAAATATCAAATATAAATGCGAATCGGAATACAACTCATACCTCGATAAATATGAACGGTTTGAAACCAAAAATTTTTTGAAGGGTATTACCGATACTACTTTTTGAGAGAAGAAAGATTGCAATGACTCGATAGATGGCGCTGGGGGCACATTAACTTAAAATTTTCGGAAGGCATAAAAATCGAAATTGGGAAAAAAATTATAAACAAAATTCAAAAATATTCAGATGATTGTAGAGAGAATTGAATTCTTCTTTCAACGATGTGCCACTTGACCCCCATGCGTTTAAAAATTTTGAGTTGATGGGCCCCCTCGCCGTTCGAAAGTTAACAGGGGGGGGGACTATTAAAAGCCGCACTGTATGTATGAAACGGAAAATTTGAACGTGATTTTCACCCACTTCCAAAAATCTGAATGATTTGAAATTTGGTAGGTGTTCATAGTTCTGGTGATAATGCAGTATGACATTTTTGTTATAGAAAAAAAAACAAAAAGGCGGCTCCAAGATGGCGGACGAAATTTGTGATTTTGGTTAGATTCGATTCAGAATTGATATATGTTTTTTAGGTCGTACATTTAGAATTTTTGGTAAAATTTCATAAATTAAAGATGGCGGCTCCAAGATGGCGGACGGTATTTGTCATTATGGTCTGATACCACTCAAACTCAGTGTCTGAGGTATTTCGGGGTCAGAGATTATGAATTTTTCGTAAAAATTTATGAATTCAGATGGCGGCCCAAGATGGTGGACGAGTTTTGTGATTATGGTCAGATTCAATTCAAAATTGGTATGTGGGGGTTTTTGGAGGCGTTGATTTCGATTTTTTACCATAAAAAAATATTATTTCAAAAAAACTAACGAATACGCTTCAATTCCAGCATGGACTAACAAAGTAAATAATAATCGACCTTTTATTTATTCAAATGTAAAAAAAAGTGGAATGCTTGATAAAGTTCTCTTGAGTTCTTGAACCCGTATTGTTAAATTAAACTTCAGAATATGAGAACCTAGATCGGAAACACCCGCGCTTTTTTACATTTTAGTAATTAAATTGTCCATTATTTTTTAGTTTTTATTCCATGTTGGAAATAAAGCGTGTTTTTTATTTTTTTTTTAATTATATTTTTTTCAATTTTCACGGATGTATGGATTAATTGTTGATTGAATGAATGATACCTTCTTATATTTCTGGAATTAAGAATATCAAATCAAGAAAGGTACTATGGAAATGAAATTTCTATAGCTAAAACACACAAGGACATCGTGTAATCACTTAAATAAATCATCCGAGTTATAACCGACCTTTCAAAGTATAATTAAACAATGAGAAAAAAGTATCAGTTGAAACTTTTAATTGAAGAAATTAATATCAAACGTGTTCTGTACCTCCCAGTCAATCGAAGGTGAAATAGTCATTATTATTGTACCACCGTATTTGACATACTAAGTTGTTGAATGCAGAATTAATTTATCGACAAAATGTGTTAATTTTCTACAATTGCTAACCGGAAGGTTACGCATATGAAGAAATTGTAGGTATGTTATTAACGCAAAGAGTTTGAAATTACGACGCGAAGCGGAGTGCCCTTAAGAGGCACCATCAACGCGTCATCACGAAATTAAAATTTTATCCATTAAAAAAACCATAATAGAAATTGAAAATAGTAATAGTAATACACCTTACAATCGAACAACATAACACACAGAAGTGCAACATCCCCACACACATCCAACAAACATTATACCTTATGTCCCTGGACTGTCTGAATAGATAAAACGGATTGGCCATAGGTATGATGTAAGAACAACATTTAAAACAACCAATACTCACACATACGAAACCCAAAACACTGAGGAATGTTCAAAAAATTATGTTCACAAAATACCTTCTTCGTGTGTTAAAAGTTATATAGGTGAAACATCAATACCGTTGATTGTGCGACAGGAAGAACATAAAAGTTGCATCAGAAATCGAAAAATAACAGGTTCGAACATATTCTAACATCTGATGGCGATCATATGATATGAATGGAATAATACCAAAATTTTATTGAGAGAATCAAATCAAGAAAAAAGAGAGTTAAAGGAAACTGCGTGCATTTTTTTATCAAACAACTGCTTTTCAACAAATTCCATCGAAATGGACAGCACCTGGTTACCTCTCCTTAGAGATGAAATGAGAACTAATAGAATGGTGATTGATTGATACCGAACACCCTATGTATCAAGATTGCAAATGTTAATCAAAAGAATGTATGGCAGATTTCATTTGACTCTGTCATAGAAAGATCTTGTTATTTCCAAACCGCAATTCAAATACAGTTTTCAGCGTCTTTTCAGCAAGTTTTGATAACGGAGGCAGATATAGCCTCCGAAACGTCAACATTTTTCAAAAAAGAGAAATTGTGGAAGGTTACAAACCCAAAAAATCATGTCAAGAATGAAATTTTATCACTACGAAGCTACCAATGAGGTGTAGATATTTCCTAATCGTAGAGAATCGGTTTTAACAAATAAATAATGATTTTATAAAAAAAAAATTGTTGTTTTTCAGGAGTTATAATTTCCGTAATAAATCCGGAACCAATTTTTTCACTTATCGAACCATAACAATTTTTGTTTCTTCAGAATCATGAGAACCAAAAATCAGTTATGTTCCGAAATTCTCACAAAAAAATTGAATCACTACCCCTGCATAAGCTCTCAGACGAGCTTCCTGAGAAATATCTCTGGTAACCGAGGGAATTCAAATCAATTTCCGATTTTCATTGGAAAGTAATGCTGGAAAATCTACTTCAATAGCGATAAGACATGAATGGGTCTTATTATTTACATCTGCATTGATCAGGACTTGAACGCATGTAATGAGAACAGGCACATAATAGCAATTTACGTAACCAGTCCGGAAAATATTCCCAGACTACCAGGACTCGCCTACGGCTCGGCCTAGAATCTTGTCCACTCGTCCAATATCTAACAAAAAACAACTACTTCCCAGGCTTAAGCCACGCTGGACATTGAACTACATGTGATAGATATTGTGAAAAGACTCTAATTGAAGAGAAAAAAATCTGGAAATGAAAATAGCGACTAAAGTTTGTCTTGCAGCCGCAGATGAGACCATAACAGATTTTATGAATATTCGAATTTTCGAACAAAAATCAAAATGCAATACCCATGACGGGTTTATGTCAAGAAATAACTTTCAAAGTATTGACGTAGAAGAAATATTTCGATCATTTTCATCCTTTATGTGTATAATTGCTTCTGAAGAGCCTACTTTCCAATTCTTCCAACTTCCCCGATGAGCTGGCAAAGCGAAACGATTTCTGTGAGTGATATTTTTGAATGACATTCTCCCTATCTAATTTATTTGATGAATTTTTAATGAAAACTAGATGTAATTAATTAATTAAGTCTTTTCACTATACATATCAGATGTAGTTCAATGTCCAGCGTGGCTTTAGCCGCGGCAGTAGTTGTTTTCTGTTATATATTACAAAAAAAATTACATTTTTCATTTTTCTATTTTCATGGAGAATGTTCCCTTTTTCAACATGAATACCTCCCAAGAGGTTATCTTGAACGATGGAAAATAGCGACTAAAGTTTGTCTCTCAGCCGCAGATGATTCCACAACAGATTTTATGAATATTCTATTCATATTTTCGAACAAAAATCAAAATTTTAATTCTTATTTGCATTAAATATGAAAATTCGAACAGAAGATAGCTATTAACAAAAACATTCTAAATCTTATTCATATTAACATTTATATTAAAATTCGAGCACTTCCTGGCCTATTCCGAGAAGTACGTTCTTCCCGTACTGGGCCGGGAAGTTCAACTTTCTCAAAGAAAAAGCGTCCGAGAAGTAGGTGTTAGAACTATATTTTATCAGTCAGAGCGACCGGCAAATATTTTGTTATTGCTGCGTCGGGAAAAAAATTAACGAAATAACTACAGTCGACTAGAAGAAAATAATTATGGACAAAGAGGATCATTGAATGAAGGCCATACAACTATTCAGAGTAAAGGCGAGAGCTCATCAACACGGTGCGAAGATGATGATAAGGACGATGATGATGAAGACGATGTTATTGTTGTTATTTATTCTTGCCTGGTTTCTACTTTGAAACATCGTTTTCCTCAGAAAACTAAATCAATTAGGGTGAAGAAAATAGTGCCAGTCGCCTTCACGTCAGCCAAAATTTTTGTTACAAATTTTACTGAAATGATAGTTTTTCCGAAATAATCTGGTTACCTATTTAGTTCTGATTGACCCGATAACTTTCTCTGAAGCAAATCACTGAATTTGATATTATAAAGGCATCTAAAAAACTCAAGAATAAAATGACTTCGGGTGTTGATAATATGCCTAGTTTCATAATAAAAGACTGTATAAATATTCTAGCTAATCCACTGTGTCACATTTTCAACATTATTATTAAATCTAATGTATACCCAACATTGTGGAAAACAACTAAAATTTGTCCAGTTTTGTAATCAGGAGACTCAGCTGTTATATCTAACTACAGACCTATTGCCATACTATGTAACTTTGGTAAATTATTTTATATGATGTAATCTATTACTCAGTGAGGAACACAATCTCGCCATTTCAGCATGGCTTCATGACCCGGAGATCCACTGTTACTAATTTAACCTGCATTACTCAGGTAATATCTGAGGCACTTGACTCTCAAAGTCAAGTAGACGTCATCTACACTGATATCCAAAAGGCCTTTGATACCATTGATCATTACTTATTGTTAACTAAATTAAGAGCAGTTGGCTTCTCTGAATCACTAGTCGATCTAATGAAATCTTATTTACTCAGGAGAACTGAGTTTGTAGAATATGGAGGGTACACGTCTAATTGCTATGTAGCTTGCTCAGGAGTCCCACAACGCTCCAATCTTGGTCCACTTCTATTTTTAATATTTATCAATGATTTATCACTCGAACTTAGTGCCACCCATCTTCTATTCGCTGACGATTTGAAAATATATAGTCCAGTTTCCTGTAATCAAGATTGTTCCTTACTACAAAATAATTTAACATCATTAGAGAACTGGTGTTCCAGGAATAATCTCAAACTCAACATCAGCAAATGCAAAATCTTAACGTTCCAATAGCCTACAGCTATAAAATAAATAACATTGTTCTTGAAAGATGTTTCAGCTTCAAAGATTTGGGTGTAATATTTGACAGTAGACTTACTTTTAGTGAACATATTAACAAAATTGTAATGAATTCAATGAAATTACTCGGTTACTGTGTTAGAAATTGGTATAACTTTGCTAATATTGACAGTCTGAAAATACTGTACCTCACATTCATCAGAAGTAAACTAGAGTATGCCACAGTCATTTGGTCACCATTATATAAAAACGCAATAGACAGTATAGAATCTGTTCAAAGGAAATGTCTCAAATATATGTTCTTTAAATGTTATGGCTATTACCCCGAAGAGGATATGCCCATCAAGTCCTTCTGAATATTTTTCAATTTCAATCTCTGCAAGAAAGACGTGATTGCTTGGCACTTACCACTCTCCATAAATTATTGAACGACATAATAGACTGTCCTTATTTGTTGAGCAAGATCAATTTTCATGTACCAAGATTAGTTTCCCGCCAAGAAATTACTTTTTACAATTCAGCTCCTCGTACCAATGTACTCCTCAAGTCGCCAATTTTTTCTATGTGTAAAATCTTCAACGACAATTGTACGTCTTGTGATATCAATTTCGATGATATTAACCTTATTTTATCAATCTATAAGCGTAACCAGAATTAGGATTGTTACTTTTTTTTGACTTTATCTTTAATGTTAACCTACCTTGTGTTATATTCTACCTTGATTTTTTTCTGTTATTGGGTGTATACCTGTTGAAAATAAATGTATTATTATTATTATTATTATTATAACTTAAGCCTTCACACTCCTCTGTCGTCTTCTTTTCAGGTCTTGTTCTGTCGACGAATGATAAAGCTTAATATAACATTATGGCTAAAAAAATGTTCCCTGAGGCGTACGTACTCCTCTGATATTCAATTTCAACCTCAATACTTTTTCTCAGTTCTCACCATTAGAATAATTCGAACATTGTAGGATTTTCCCCTGTTGGAATCCATGATTGAACAAAAATCAGAATGCTTTTATAGTAAGTTGTTGAATCGATTCATGGATAGGAGGGGAATATTTTCTCTCAGCAGTCGCATACTTAATAAATTAAGGAATTTTATAAGTTAAAAAGTTTTGGGCATTTTTTAAATTTATTTTTAAGAATATTTATTTTTATCTCTGAAGTTATATTTTCATTTTGTTACATTTTTTTAGATGAACGAGTATATTTATATCGCATCTTTTTATTGTTCTACATACAGGGTGTAATCTAACCTCTGGCACTCCCGTGAATGACAGGTGTAGAATATCATTTTAAAACGAATTTTAATGGTTAAAGATAAAAAAAACAGGAAAAATTTATTATGGTTTTTACAGTTCGCTAAAATAACCGCTGATTGACAAACCGTAGCTGCCTGGATCGGAGCCACCACTAGCTTCTTACTGGGCTGATCTATTTAAATTTAAAAACCAAAATTGATTTTTCCAAATTTTTTTTTTAATTTTCAACCATTATAATTCATTTAAAAATTGTATTAAATATTGAATAGAATAAACGATGATGTATGTCAATATCAGTTTGATACAAACCATGCAGCCTCTCGAAAACAAATGAAAGTTTTTTTACATAGTACAAGTGTGGAATTTAGTTGTGGGGTTGAATCTAATATTTGAAAAGTCATCGTTTGAAAGGAAAAGTTCAACTTTTGCAACATAATCTGTTTTGTTCATAATCACCATGCAATTACCTTTATCAGCTTTTCAAAATACAAGATTGTTATCAATTATTTTACGTTTAATTTTTTTAACTGTTCTCTGAACATTAGAATTATTATTAGAAAGATTGGTCGATGAGTGACCAGATTGAAAATGTGAATTAAGGCAAACCGAAACTTCTGCTCGCAGGGCATCTTTTAAACTTGAATGAACAGACTCAATAATGCACTCTGATTCAATAGCTAAACTGTCTAGTTGTGGGGCTTTTATATCTACTGGAATATTAAATTTCAAACCTTGATTGGCCAAACAGGTCGCAAGCTTAGAACTCGATTAGCAGAACACGTTAGAATTATAGAGTCCAATTCCGAAAAAGAAGAAATTAATTCAAATTCCGTTTTTTCCAATCACATCATAAATGAGAAACACAATTTCGATTCCAACTCTGACTTAAAAATTTTACGTTTGCGATAAAGGCAAGAGACTCAACATACTTGAGACTCTTGAAATTAATAAAGCGATTAAAAATTCAGATTTACAATGTTTGAACGAACAGACCCAGTTTGACAGTTTAAAACTTTTTAACTCTTTACTATTTTGATACCTGTTTCATTCCACTTAATTTTCAATGATTCACTTACATTCTTTTGGTTAAAGTTTTTATTAAATACCCAATAATCTTTATAAATGAAAACATTAATTCGTTTGTTCTATGGTTCTGTCTGTAGATGTCATTTTCTCAATTTTCTAGTTCCATGAAGCATGGAACATGTCACTCTCTTCTCTGTCACCTTGAGTCAGGACTGTCCACATGACAGATGTCATTCATGTCAAAGTTATTGTCACTTCCTCTTCCTACTTGTTACTTTGTAAACATTGCTGCATGGTCATACTTTAGTTTTCAAAATTGTTTTTAATATGATAATGTTTATTGTTGGATGGACCATCCATGGTCCCTGACATTAGTGGTTGTGGCCTCCGCTCCAGATGCGGACCACATGGTCTTTGGTTATGACCAACATTTTTTAGTTTAAGAATTTTTATTTTATTTTTTCCCATTGATTGTGATTTTTCCACCATAATATGGTAGGTTCACACATTTTATTGTTATCCATAACTCTTTGGTAACCGTTTTGTTTTTCCTTAGATCGACTTGTAACTAACTCATAATTTGCTGAAGATGAAGGATTGATCCTTCGAAACATGTCCTCCCTCTTAATGTTAGTCTTCTGACTACATGATATCAACGTGATGTCAGTCTTCTGTCTGCATGAGAGCTGCAATAAAGAATATTTTTGGTGGAGTTACTGTAAGTTTTTTCAATTTCCTGTTTAAAATTTTGTTGAAAACTCAACAATAAAATTCAGAAAGGTAATGGATTATTACAAGTACTATCCATTTTTCAAATGGAGGGTTAAATGAATTGTGTGAATTTGATCAGTAAATCAACACGGGCTATGTAGATCTCATGGGGAAATATTCATAAATAATGTATTTCATCAGTAAATTGGCATAAACAGTTTAAATTTCATCACGAAATTCACATACAGTAGCTAAATGTCATCACAAAATTCACACGGGTCGTTATGTGTTTTTTACATTTATGTCATAATTGAATATTAGATTTGATATTTACATTCATTGTTGTGTAAAACGTTCGGATCTTATTCGAATATAAGTAGTATATTTACATAAAATACTATGTGTATTTCTATAGTAAATTTGAAACATCACATAACATTAAGTTGGCAACTTGAAGCACACACATTTTCCTCTTTCCAGTGCATAAAGTACCAGAAGTTATTGATAAAATTAGCGTACAGTTTTCCTCGTGTTTGATATGATTTGTTTCGAAATACTTGATCTTAATTTACGTGAATGGATTTTGAAAATTGATTAGTGATCAGGATTGCGGTTGGGTGAAGGCCAACCGACTGGCAGCAAATGAAAACTACTGATTTAATTGACTATTTTTCCTGTCCAACCAGAAATGCCAAAGGTTATAAAAACAAAACCATTAAGTTCGTAATAACATCGCTTTCAACCGGTATTTTTTTCCGTAAACTTATGTTATCTCCAAATAATTTATTATAATTAGGCCTATTCGGAACTGATATTATTGTTTGAGTTATTTAGGAATTCGGAATGGCCGATAAAATAGTTATTGCATTTGAAAAGCTATAAATTGAAAATGTTACGTTTGATTATTATTTAAATGTCGACACAACTTCTGAATTTACATTTCTGGGAACTACAATAATTGGATTATGGTTATGATGTGCATAAAATAAATACCGAAATTTTTCTGTGATTATTATAACAAGTACTTGGAATGATACCGAATTTAATCAATGTCGGTATGTGCATTGCATAACAATCAAAAAGACTCGTTAAATTTTACCAAATATTAGGTTATTGATTGATTGATTGTTGGATTATGTTGAGTTATTGCACAGTAAAAAAAAATGTTGTACCAACAATCAATTTTTGGTCAAATTTTCTTGTTGTTTTGAATGATTTTTCGCAAAAATAACAAGATAAACGTTTATTTCAAAATAGCACCTTATTGAAATCAACAAATTATTTCGTACTTGTAGTTTTAGTACAAATGAACAAAATTTTGTTTCGTCCAAAAAAACTTACAGTTGACACAAAAAAGAAATATCTTGGTTTTATATTATTCTTGGTGTTGGATCAATAAAATGCATTTCGTTCATTTAACAATATTAACAACAAATAACAACAGAAAAAGTTTATTCATTTTCAAAAATGTTCATTTTGTCACATGAATCCAGTTATTTTGTCCACTGAATCACTTGCCTATTAGAAACAAATTCCATATTTTGTTAATACAACAATTCCATCATCTTGCATGATCAAAGTTTTTATTTGAAGAGAAACAAATTTATTTCTTGACATAATTTTTTGGGTTTATGACCTTCCACAATCTGAAAATGAAAACATTTTTTTAATCCAAAGAAATCTGTACAAGTGTAGAAGGGCAAATTGATTAATTTGCCCGATAAGTTACTGCGTTCACAAGACTGCTGTCTTGAAAGAAATTAATTTTTGTCAGTAACGTACAAAAATTTATTTCTTTCAAGACAGCAGTCTTGTGAACGCAGTAACTTATCGGGCAAATTAATTAATTTGCCCTTTTACACTTGTACAGATTTCTTTAGATTAAAAAATTTTTTTCATTTTTTTCATATTCAGATTGTGGAAGGTCATAAACCCAAAAAATTATGTCAAGAACTGTATTTCCTCCACAAAATCAAACTTTCAATCAATACAAATTTATTGTTGTTTCAACCTCCATACCCGGAGTCCTTCTTCTACTTCTCGCAAGGTGGCGCGGTCTAGAACCCGATCCATTGCGTAGGACCAGAGTAAGTAAATAGCCAGTCTGAGTGATGTAAATTGAAATGATCCGGAATAGGAACAAATGGCAACAGAGCAGGCTTCACTTTTCAGTGATCTACCATCTCCTTGTTTCTGTTAGAAATTAATGTGAGAGACTTAGTTGAGGATATCGATTCCATAATTTTAACTAAAAATTGTGAAATTCCAACAAAACAATTTTTTAGATAAAAAAAAAACGTGTAAAATGATGAAGTTATATTGATACAAACAAAAGTTTTTTCTTGAATCCGCATAACAATTTTATCAATTCGACAATTTTAATATGTTATTGAAACTAAAAATTTTGTCGAATTGAAATACTACTGCATTTATTATTATTTTATAAATTTATAACTGAAATTTTTGTAACCAGATACACATTATACGACTATTCAATTCTCAACTAAGTCATTTCAACAAATAAACTGAGTTTATAACAGCAGATATTGTATTTTTGTAACAAAATATAGTTCTTTACGTAAATAAAATTGTTGTTCGTTGTAAAGGTTTTAAAAGAGAGTGTATAATGAAGTAAGTACCTCGAATGGTAGAGCGGGGATATCTGAAGCCAATCAACGCAGGGCAAGGTTGTGGTTTGGATGGGTGACTTACGGATGACCTCCTTTTGAGAACTATTCTCCTCGGCTCGGGCTAGGAATCGCACATTAAAAGGTAAGACATCGTTAATCATTAGCTCGCACAAGTTTTGACTTTTGAGAGCCGCCGTTCATCTATACTTATGGGGAAGATAGCTGGTTAACGGAAAAACAACAAAAAAGAACAACTTCTGATGGGAGGTCCCAAAACATCGGGTTATGAACTGTGAGTGAAACTTTTCATGTCATTATAATCATTATAATTTGATGGCCATATTTTGTGATACCCCCATACAATAATTCATAATCTATGTTTTTTTTTCTTTCGTCGTCTTTTTGGTCAGTGAAGCAAAAACTCCAAGCCGACATCAACTTTCAGTTCAAATATTCATGGTAAAAATTCAATATAGTCAGGAGATTTGCATTCTCGTAGACAAAGCACAGAAGAAAAAAAACGATAATCAAGATTAATCCTCACACAGGATGAAAATTCTTCAATTTTAAACAAATTTTATTATGTAAAATTTTAAATTTCAATTTGGTCCATGGATATAATATTTTTATAAGGCTTCTTGCACACCCGACGAGAGATTTTTTTAACTTTCACATTTTCAATTTATCAAATTCACTTTCAATGATTACTTACTTAATAGTCGAAACGCTTTGCTACGATTTTTTAAATAAAAAAAATTACACGAAATACAAAATTTCTTCCTTCAAGTATATTGAGGGATTCACCAAGCCAAGTAGCTTGATTTTTTTCTTAAATACTTGACTTGAGTTCAAAACTCAATCTTTTGAAAATTTGACTTGACTCGATTTACGGTGTGAACTACTTGACTTGATATCAAGTAAAATCAAACTACTTGATATTACTTGATAGCGATCCGTGAAATGCAAACCAAAGCGTTAAAATAGGGGATTCACCGAAGTTGCAGCAAGCAGGCGCCCGATTGCTCGATGACTACGTGCTGTTAAATAGTAGAGGAGCGTTGATTGAGGATAAACGGTGGCGGTTAGAGAATAATTGTTTATGTCTGATTTAAGTGAGTTGTCCGTAATGGAATCGGAACCTTTTCGAAGCAGCCGCTCAGAATATATCGTAGATGAAAAAGGGTCAGAATTTGATGACATATATTAAGTAAGTATGTTCTTTAACAAGGTTAGAATGAAAAATTCGATGCGAGTGGGAAGTTCCGAGCGAGAGCGTGAGGAACCACGAGCATCGCGAATTTTCATTCTGACCGAGTAACAGACAGACTGTGCTGTGGGCCACTCTAGTAGACGGCCTCGTTACAAAACTGTACGCAGAAGGCCACTATTGCCTGGGATACGCAGACGACCTGGTAATAATCGAGAGAGGATGATTTCCAAGTATAGTCTCGGAGCGCATGCAAAGCGCTCTAAACATCGTTGACAGGTGGTGCAGAGAAGAGCAACTCTCCATCAATGCACAAAAAACCACAGTGGCAATATTCACAAATAAAAGAACACTGGTAGGCCTGAAACCACAAATGCTGAACGATGTAGAGATCCCGTTTGTTAAAGAGGCCAAGTACCTTGGAGTAACTTTCGACCAAAGACTAACGTGGAACTCTCACGTCCAAAAAATCGCGCATAAAGCCACCACCATTGCACTCGGAATGTGTGGCAGAATGTGAGGAAAAACTGGGGGTTCAACCCTAAAATGACCCTATGGTTATACACGATGGTCGTGAGACCTATGATAACCTACGGGTCGGTGGTGTGGTGGACAAAAGCACAGCAGACGGGGATCATTAGGCTATTAAATGGCATCCAGAGGCAGGCATGCCTGAGGGTGACAGGAGCCATACCTGCCACCACTACACATACACGTCCAAGGAGAAGCAAGGTCCGTGACACACAGACTAATGCAGGGTCAAGCTCCAGTAAGCCAGAAGCACGGAGCTGACTACCGGAAGCTACATGAGGAACTGAGGGCAGACCCAGCGATGGGAATGCCAACGGACGCGATGGTTCCTAAATACAGCTTCAAAAAGAACTTCAAAATACTGATACCAGACAGAAAGGACTGGGAGAATGGGCCACCCGTGAATGCAAAATCGGTCTGGTATACAGACGGGTCAAAGACAGATAACGGAGTCGGCGCTGGAGTTTACGGGGCAAAGCCAAGGATTAACATCCAGCTTAGCCTTGGAAAATACGCCACAGTGTTTCAGGCAGAGGTAACGGCTATACAACACTGTGTCGGAGAAATACTGAGACGAGAGATAAGGAACAAAACAGTGGCCATCTACTCCGACAGTCAAGCTGCGCTCAAGGCAATCGGTTCCCACCAAGTCAAATCAAGACTGGTCTGGGACTGTTTGTGTGATCTGACCAAGCTGGGTAGTCGTAACAATGTGACCCTAGCTTGGGTGCCGGGCCACGAGGGACACCTGGGCAATGAGCGGGCTGACACACTAGCCAGAGAAGGCTCTTCGACAGCGCTCATTGGGCCGGAACCCTTCTGCGGCGTAGCAAAATCCACCACAAAAGCCCACACCAAACAGTGGGTACAAAACAAATATCAAGAGTGGTGGGAAACCCAACCAGGATTAAGATAGGCCAAGGAGTTCATCAAAAGACGCTCGCCAAAATTCGCGACGGAACTCCTCAGCTATAAAAGGAGGATCGTCAGACAAGTAGTAGGTCTGCTGACAGGCCATTGTAGGCTTAACAGACATATGAATATTATAGGTCTGGCGAAAGAAGCAATTTGCAGGTTCTGCCAGGAAGAAGAGGAAACCGCAATACATGTAATGTGCCAGTGCGAAGGACTAGCAAGGGTGCGGTTTCTACAACTTGGAGATGAAAAACCAAGAGCGGAAAGCTATCTCGAGAGGCCATTATCAAATCTGCGCAGTCTGATGAAATGGACGAGGCTAGATGATGTGCTATGAGCAATCGGAGCCTCCACAATAGATCTGAAAAGGTCGCAGTGAATTAGGCCAAGGGGCCAGCTCCTTTGTAACATCTAACAGACTGTGCTTTCTCCACAACCACAAATTTCACATATAATCAAATGGAAAGCAAACGAAAACTTATTTTGACATTTCAATTCACATATTGCCACTATGATGACAGTTAAGGCTAACGTTATTACTCCTACAGCAATTTGAGAATATTATTCTTAACCAAGTTATAGAATGAAATACACGCAAAATCCATAAGACAGTTGTTGATTATTTTTCAATCTCAAGAGCGAGAATGTTACTATTCTGTTATCAAATATGATTTCAGAATTGGCAAATTCTGTAACGGTTGTGGAGAAAATATTATTTAAATCTATTCTGAAAAATTAGCGGCATACAGACAGATGTTAGTATTCCAGAAAAAAGATTCTCATCGAGCAGAATTTGAACCCACGACCTCTGGATTGTCGGTACAGTGCTCTACCAACTAAGCTACCGAGAAGTCATGCGTTCCCCTGCATATAAGGAGACAGTTTTTTCCTAGAATTTTGATGTTAGCAATGTTGGAGAGTTATAGGATCAACTAATTCGTATTCAGTGATCACCAAGAAACTATTTACCTTTCACCCTAGCATCGTCGACATTCAGATAATCAGCAGTGGTCGGGTGTGGATCTTCGACCACTGAACAAGGTTATCCAAACATGAAAATGAAGGAGTGAGTTAGCGTCTCTGATATAAATATATTGGGAAAAATAAGCAGCATACAGACACTACTAACATAAAAATTCTGGGGAAAAGCGATCGCCCGATATGCAGTGGAACGCATGTCTTCTCGGTAGCTCAGTTGGTAGAGCACTGTACCGGAAATCCGCAGGTCGTGGGTTCAAATCCTGCTCGAAAAGAATATTTTTTCTGGAATTTTGACATCTGTCTGTATGCCGCTAATTTTGCCCAATATATTTATATCACCGAATTTAACTCACTCCTTCATTATTTAAATCGTTTAAAAAATGATTATGATTCGTCATTTGCGGTTGAAACACGTGAAATTGGTGATTATTTCACTCAGAATTTTTTCAACTGAAGGAGTGTCAGCTTCTTGCCAATATGATAAATTAATCTGAATAATCAAGCAGCCCACACCTTCATTTTTCTAGACAAGTCAGAATATGTCAGCTGGGATATAATTTCGTTTTATTGTTAATTGGAAACTATGAATAACGAATGGCAGTTTTGTGTTGCAATGTTTTTGTCGAAAAGCTCGAAATGGAAATCGCGTAAATAATATTTCTAGGAAATAATTTGTTTATAGCAAAAAGTGCAAGGTAGTCGATAATTATTCAGATTATTCATGAATTGCTTCAATGTTAATTATATTGTGTCGTTGTAATTGGGTTTTTAAGACGAATTGCGAAGACGAAATTTCCGATAAATAATTATCCAATTCGGACTGATAAATCATGAAAAATCCTATATTTTTCATTCAAGGTTCATGTTGCGTCAAAACTTCGCCAAAAAGTAATTACTTTTCCATTAAATCATGATTATTAGTAGACTACAATCGAAAAGAGAAACGTTTTGAAGAACTAATTAGTCGAAAAGTGAATAAATCACAACGAGAAACACGCGTCACTTCATCGGACTGCTTGCTCATCTCAAATGACATTTTTGACAAAGAGCACGATCAGCAACTTTTTTTTTAATGGATTGGCTTATTTCCACTGTTAAATCATACAGTGTGAGGCAAAAATATGGAACGCTGCCAATAGCTCAAGAACCCTCCACAGGAGCAAAACCAAATTCATATCATATCCGTTACGATGGGATTGAAAAATATTTCAGCCGTGTTGTCAAGTTTCCGTTTTATAGTAAATCTTCCCAACTTTTTAATTCCAATTGGATCACTCTGTATATTTTTCTCATAATTATTTCAATACCCAATGAATTTATTAAGTAAGTATTTATGCCTGAAAAATATGTGTTTTTGAATATATTTCATCTAAAGTATGCACATTTTTCATCGATTTTTCATTATTATCTAAATGGAATCAACAATGATCGATTAGAAACGATAAACATATGAGTTCCAAGAAATTGTTCACTGTATACTTCTTGACAATATATCCCGAAAACAAAGTACAACTTTCAGAAAAATGTCCGTTCGAATTTTTATAAATTTTTATATAATTTATTTCTTTGATACCAGTGATATATATCATTTTGATACTGTGTATGGAAACATGTCGCAAAGACAATAAATTTTGTGGAAATTTTAGTCGTTTTTACCTTAGTGTCATAACTATGGATTTTCATCAAGTAACGGCCACGTCAATCCAAAATTTTGGTATAGTTTCATAAACATTTTCACGTTGCCTCATATAGGAAAAAATCTAATGTATCCGAAATGTAGAATTAAATGATGCTCATGCCTCATTTATACGAATAACATTTGCTAATACTTATACATTAAAAAACAAAAATATTTTTTTCAAATCGATGCAGAGTATGATAGCTATAATACTTGCATAAACACAGACAGAATTCAGCAGATATACTATTTTACGAATTATCATCAGTATAGAAAGCAGAAACAAAGAAAAAATTCCCCACCACTGTTTCTTCATAGTTGAGGACTTTATACAATTTTCTTTCTATAACTGATAAAAATATTCACAGATATGCATTTTTTTTTCAATAGATAATGCATCAAAAGTTTTAGTTAAGTGCCATAAATTCGAAATAAAAATAAAAATTTCAAGGCCTACTCCAAGGTCAAAAATCCGATAAACATACTAGCGATTTTTTTAAATAGAATTTGACGACGTCACTGGATTCACGACATTTCCAAGTAGTGTATGTGAAAATTACATAGAAATGCGTCCATCAATGAAAAAGTTATATGGGAATTTGGAGATTATGTCAATAAATCAAACCACCCCTTCAATTTCAGAACTTTTATCAGAATTCTGTCTACACCACTGGATTCAGAATATTTCGAAATATGTTTGGTCAGAATTTTATCGAAATCTGTTCATAAATAAACAAATTATAAAATAATTGAATAACATTTTCTGAAATTCCACTAAATAACGTTCTTTTCAAATTTTATTATTTTATATTTTTTTATTTATGACTAGATTTCGATGAAATTCTGGCAAAATATATTTCGAAATATTCCTAATCTAGTGGTGTAGTCAGAATTTTGATAAAAGTTCTGAAATTGAAGTTTTGGGTTGATTTTTCGACATAATTTTCAAATTTGAATCCCATATAACTTTTTTATTGATGGACGCATTCCTACGTAATTTTCACATAAAACATTTGAAAATGACGTGAACCCAGCCGTCTCATTAAATACTATAAAAAAAAATCGCTAGTATAATTTTTGGATTTTTTACCTTGAAAAAAATTTGAGGTAGGCTTTGAAATTTTTATTTTTATTTCAAATTTATGGCTCTTAAATAGAACTATCAATGCTCTATCTATTTAAAAAAGAAACTTCCGAAAATGATAATAAATAACAGTTTTAGAGAGGTGGCCCGCTTTCAAATGGGTCACTCTGTATATAGTTATTTCACTCGAATTTCTGTGTTCGATTATTTATTTCTTCAATTTTGTATATTCCCTTTGCCATTCTTTCGTGATTTTTTTGTCTTCTAGTAAAATATGTATTCATTATTATTCTATATACAGGGTGTTTCATGGTTGAATGTCACTAGGTATTGGAGGGGTTAATATGTGCATGATTTTTTATAGAAAAAT
This sequence comes from Chrysolina haemoptera, assembly GCA_958298965.1. Classification (NCBI taxonomy): domain Eukaryota; kingdom Metazoa; phylum Arthropoda; class Insecta; order Coleoptera; family Chrysomelidae; genus Chrysolina; species Chrysolina haemoptera. Next base: position 18,485,403 of record OY282593.1, on the reverse strand, counting down.
GAAGATTTTTACGAATCAATATTCTTTTTAATAAATCCATAACAACTCGGGATATTTTAATGAAAGTTTGTGGACATAAACGAAGTGTGAAGACGCGTATTTTGCGAAAGTAAAGAATTTACAGTTTCAAGCAGTGGCGTCCCAATTAATGTCACATTGAATATTTTGAATAGGAAAATAATGATATGCCACTTCTCTTTTCAAAATAAACATAATTTTACTGATACTGCTTATACAGTGAGTTTCAAAAAATCTGCACCCTATGGAAAATTTTAATCCCCATAAAAATTGGTTGTATAAGAATAACTTGTATTTGAGTAATCAAAATTCCAAATTTCCAAACAGTGTATAGGAGAGCAATAAATTAGTTGATTTATTATTTTTTATTTGAATTATTAAAGCCTGTGTGAAGCCGTGCTATTTTCGAAAACTGCTGTCTTAATAATTCGTTATCCATTGATGTTGTCACTGAATTCTCTAGAACGGAGTGAATTTTTGATAATTTTGACAGTTTTTTTAAACTCTAATTGGAACTACTTAATTTGATTTTTAAAATATATATAGTGTTATTTTGTCAGTGACAGGGTAGGTCGGACATCATAAAGTCATCCTGCCGAAGCCCAATGGTATATAATCCACTGTATAACTAATATTTCTTCACAAATGAAGCAGCGACTTACAGTAAAGTCACTCGCAACGCCACCCGCGGGAAAAACATAAAAGCATTCCTCGGTAGCAAAGAAGTGAACAGAGTTCAAGAATTTTTGCCGGAGAGTATCAAATAAATGAAGACATTATAGTACGAGAGCCCATGACCAAAATTTTTGCCTCATCGTTTTTACCGCATAATATCAATAAATCTGGTAATTCTGATTCCAAAAATACTAATTTCAGAAATTTTTTGCGTCTCGTTTGACCTGACTGCATTTTCAAATATGTCAAAAAAATTTACCGAACTGTTTCATAGCAATCTGTCTGATTTTCAGAATGTAGTTAAACGATATATTTTATATACCGAAAGTACAACTTTCAGACGCCAGGAGACCATTTGAGAAAATTAAAAATGAGGCAAAAAAAACCCGTAGCAAACCGTCTGAAAATCTTGTTTTCAAGTAGACATTGGTCAGTTGATGCGAAAAATAATTTTTCAGAAGAAAGTGTGAGCATCTTATGTGTTGAAACCATTTTGAACGTGTGGAAAAATTTAACCGGTCGGTGACATAGCATTCTGTCTGAAAACTGTGGACACGGTAAAAGAAGTTGCCCAGATGTAGAAAAAAATTATATCAGACAAATTTAGTGTCGCACCTTAGTAATCAGACAACTTTTCGATAGTCAGAAATCATTGAAAAATCGTTATTTTGCGGCGAATTTACGTTTATCAAGCAAATGAATTAGTTGAAACCCTTAAATTCTTAGATCATGATTGATAAAGAGCTTACCCGAACCTATCGAACTGAAGTTAAAGGATTTTTTTTAATAAATTGGACAAAAAGAAACTGGGATAACGGTTGAAAAATACTGTTTATTCAAAAAATTTATCGTTCTCAATCACTGTCGGACTCGCCATAGTTGCAGTCGTCATCATCATCACTCTCGATTACCAAATCTTCAATATCTTCGTCTGAAAAAGTTATAGGTGACATTTAAAATGTCTGAAAATAATATTTTCGTCATCGAGACATCAAAACAAAAGATTTAAAAAAAATTGAACCAGGTTGCTATGTGACAGGTCGGTTAATTTTGTTGACATTTTTGACAATGTGCTCAGAACACATGTGACGCTCGACATGTCTGAAAACAAACTTTTTCATTAAAAAATGACGAAACCTATTAACATTTTCAATATCAGACAAATTGTGATAAAACCATCTGCCTATTTTTTTTGACATAGCAGAAATGCCCCCCTATGAAACTGTGACGTTTCTGACCGGTACTGCCCACCTAGTTGGGTTCAGATTCATCGAATCTAACGATTTTATACGGTTGTGGCCGTAAAACGATGCGACATGGTTTTGGTTGTGGGCTCTCGTACTATTAGAGAAACCACATGTTGAGTCACATTTTGCCTCAAATCGAGATTTCCATATCAACTTTTAGCTGCCGGGCTATGCTATCACATGGCATATTTGTCCTGGGGAAGATTGTGTCGGGTCAGGAGATATCAATTCTTTTGTAAAGCATATACAGGCAAGCAACGTGAGAAGCCCGAACGGCTGCGTTGCTACGGGGGGACAAAGGAGGGCAGTATGCCCCTTCCCGGCCCCTTGCAAAATGTCGTTCTTAGCGCCCCCTTCGATATCTTACAGTGTTTCAACGATGTGCATAGAAAAATTGCCTAACAGGAGCATGAAAAACCAATAAACGTGGCAATCTTTGATTTTAATTCCTTGGTCAGTTGTGAATCCCATACATCTCGCTGTCTCTCTCTCTCTCTCTCTGTCTTTCTGTATAATGCACACTTTAAATATTGTCAGATATTGTACCCCGGTCTGGCAGTAGTGGCACTAGTGAATAATGGCAATCTGGTTTGGTTTTTTGATTACGATTGAGTACGATTGAAAGATAAAATTGTCCGGGACGAATTATCGTAAGTTATGCGAGAAGAAAAATATGAAGGATGCTGCTACATTACTTTGTTTTTTAATGATAAATACAGTTACAGGGTGGTGCTGTAGGTTTTCCAGGTGTTCCTACAGCTAAAAAGTGAATATGCCACCAAAAATCAGTAAGTCGTCCCGGAGCGCCACGGCAAATAATAATAATAGCAGTCCTAGAAGAAAATTCAGTGTTTCAACATTATCGCAATTAAAAACTTGAATACTATATGGGACAGATATACTGTTCGATAGTTGTAGATAAAATATTTTTTCTGAATTGGTATACCTGCAGCAGACACTCTGTTGAGTAGTTCATTGGACGTAAATGAATGATTATATCAACACTCAACTCACTATTATTAAAGTGTTGAATAACATTGACTGGTAGGTGGATTGTTGCATACTGAGTACTAAACACATTGATGAAAATGTATCAGGCAGGAAAAAGATGTTCTGTTGCGGAATCATGGTTCACCTGCCACTAAAACTCGATATCGACGATAGCAGAAATTTTTTTTAACTTGTTGTAATGGTACGAAAGTTCGTTAATATATTTATGGTTATTAAAATTTACCCAAGTGAACTTGTGTACCTGTCACTTTTCTCTCTGTGTAAGACTCATTTTCTCTTTCATTTGGAAGGTCTCATTGTTTCGAGTTGTAACTCGAAATTTACACTAATTTCTAGTTGTAAGTCGAAATTAAATATCACATTTCCGCTCTACGCCTGCGTAGCACACTGTATAAAGATGTTGAAATTATTGCATTTCTAGTTGTAAGTCGAAATTAAATATCACATTTCCGCTCTACGCCTGCGTAGCACACTGTATAAACATGTTGAAATTATTGCATTTCTAGTTGTAAGTCGAAATTAAATATCACATTTCCGCTCTACGTCTGCGTAGCACACTGTATAAACATGTTGAAATTATTGCTTTGCAGGGAGCACCGTTTTGTTTCTCATCTAATCAGAAATTCCAGACATTCCTCAGTTGAAAACACAAACATGCATATTTTTTATCAACAGCCAAGTTTACCGCTTGAGCCCAATTGAAATAATTACAAAATGTCGACTCTGCAGACACTTTTGATGTGTCTGTACATAATATGAAATATTATTCCCAGATAAATATTCTAATTTGGAATAGAAACACCGTAATTTATAAAATCGCTCGGCATTCTGGCATTCTTTGGAGAATTTGAAATTTAAATGCATATTTTGTAACGGCATTTCAGGCCATTATAACAATATTATGATAATTTTTCGAAACAGTACACCAAAGTACAGTTTTATGTGAAATCAGATTGAATCATCGAAAGCCTGAAGCGCGATTAGATTTGATTTCCTGCGAATTTTTTATCGTGGCTTCCTTTCCATGGTATAATAAATGAACTGTATTTATGGAAGTTTATGTAGTCCGACAATTTTCATTTCAAACATTATAAACACATTCCTGAACTGATCAGGGATATTCCTAGTCTGAATATTTTCAGAAATTATGTTAAAAAACTACTTACTTATTGAGGATTGAGAAAGCCTACTTTTGCATTGAAGAATAATAATAATGATAATACTTTTATTGCACATCAAATTTTACATTGATAAAAAAAATAACACATATACATACAGGGATAAAAATGAGGGAGAGTAAAGGGAATATGGTTCAGATTTTAGTTGTCTCGCATCTGATCTTCCGCCAAAGCCTTACTTTGAAGAAAAATAATTTCAGAACAGTTAGATCATTGTGAAAAGAGATAGAAATAAATGGACAGAGAAGAGAAAGAGGAGAGAGGTCGAGAAAGTGCAAATGATGGAGAGTAGAAGAAAAATTCTTTTACATTTCATCAGATTTTCGATGCGACTTCTTTATTTGTAACACTTCAGTCGTGCTGAGTGGAAAATAAGTGTTTTTTGAATGAGTTTTTGAAGGTATTGATCGTTAGGGCCAAACAGTTTGGATTCCAAGTGTTTATATAATTAATTGTGTCAGAGAAATTATATGAGAACGAGCGCTTATACAATTCTTTTTTGTGAGCAGGAGTAGTCAAAACTAAATTTCTTCCCAGATTTAAGTTGAAGACCACAGGGGAAGAACGTGTTACATCACATTTTTTGAATTTTTCAGTAGACCAATTTTTGTGCTAAAAACGCTATTAAATCTTCAATTTTCAGAATGTTTTCTTAAAAAAAATTAGGTAGGTTCGTTAGGTACCAGAGAATAATGCTATAATTTCTAATTGCAGAACTTTCTTTATTTAAAAGAGTAAAAAATTAGTAAGGTATTAAAGGTCCGGTTTTCCTGGGGTAGAACGTGTTATGTCGGTGTAATGGGGGTTAGTGTCTCGAAGTACTGTCTCGCTCTGCTGCTACAAAATTGCTTCAAATGTTGCAAGTCGTTATATTTCTCATTGGAAATGGGAAGAGGCATTGTGTAACTCCTTGAAGGGAAGAAAAATTCATTTTTTTGGAGCTGTTGACGTTGCTGGTCGTCTTGCTTGCTGCATTCTCCACCATCAATTCGTTTCCTCACTCGTTTTTTCTTTTGTCGGCTTGTTTTTACATCTGCTGGACTAAGAATTGAGCTTATCCAAGCTCCGTTAAAAGTATCCCTGTGATACACCAATCGGGGGTGCTCAATGTCAAACTTCAGTTGCCTGACTGGACGAGTTTTCATTGGTGCTACTTTAGCATAAGTTGTTGTCTTGAAAAACTCTGTCCAGTCTCGGACCATATACTGGTCCACTTCTTCTATGCAAAATGGTGAAGGCTTGCATCTCACTTGTTTGAAGTGTTTGATCCAATCGTTTGGAACTTCAGCTCTGATATTTTGATCCACCAACGCCATGTCTTTATCACATTCCATGTATGAATGTCCGCGTATCGGAAAAGTAACTGTGACAGAATTGAACCGCTTTTTTTCCGACACAATCCAGTGTAAAAATCTGATCACTGTCCAATTTTTGTTTTGTCCACCACATGAATCGGCAAAGATGTGAAAATGTTGCACTTCAAGTGGCAAGTGATGCATGCAGTAATCATGGAGAAAAGAGCAAACCTCGTTACTTCCTTTCTTAGCAAGTGTTTCAGGATAAGCGTAGAATACAACATGTTGATTTCGAAGGCGATGAATATTGAAGGAGTAGAGTGAGAGCTGTCGTTTGTAGTAAACGTCGTTTGTGGCAATATTTGGAACTGATAAATTTTTGTTGAAGTCCATGCAAATCCCTTCTATACTTTTGTCAATTCGACTTTTCTTCCAAATGTGTCTCTTTCTATCGTAAAAACTTTGAGCTTTCAAGAGATGTAGTTTTTGATACGTCTGCAAACGTTTTTTTACGCTTGGGTCAGTCACCTCCTTCACTTTGTTTGTGAACACATCACACGTACTGCATGTGTCCTTTCGAGGGTACCCAAAACTTATATTGAAACAAGTGTTGAAAATATGACGATAATATTCGTAACTCACACGATTTGCAGGATTTTTCTCAAGATACATGTGGTACATTTTGCGAATATTGAGATCCTCTGGAAGATAGACTTTTGACGTTTTCTTGAGGCTGTAGTGGCTGTATCTCCCTTTGAATGAGTTTATGTGGTTTTTGATAATTTTCAAAGTATCTTCGGGAATTTTATGAGGACGGTTTCCATGTCTCCCTCGTAAATCGGTTGGCGAAAGCCCACTTTTCATCATACTTGACTGAATAGTTTCAATCCTTCGTCTTGTAATGCCATGCATAGATATGAAAGCGGTTTTGCAGACAGGAATTTCTTCAGCACCATTCCCGCGACTCACACGAACCTTGTAATGAAAACTACAATTTCTCAATTTTGCTCTACGTTCCTGTTCCGCAGATTTTGAAGACCGCTTCATGACAGGAGTCATGCTCATCAGGCCGGTCAAATAAGAACTCTGATCATTCCAGTTATTCATTAGATTAAAATTTCGAACGATCGCTTTTCATCTTCACAGACCTTTTCAAAGCACTTATAACGTACACATTTACAGCTCTCACCTACTTCATGCCCCTGGAGTCGAAGTTTTTTGGCAACGTCTCGAAGTCGTCCCGTATTTCTTCGCTTCTTTGTAGATTGTGACATCCCAGCACGAACACGGTTATCGTCTGATGACGATGAAGCAGGTTCGTCCATTTCAGACTCTCACTACTTGAAACACACGATAAAAACTAATAGTTCGACGATTAAACTTGTAACAGCAACAGGTCAACTGTAAAATAAACCTTGATCTGATAAGGTGATTTTAACAACTGAGGGATGTGCGAGAGAGTGTTGATTACAGGGAACCCCCACCGTGTTCCTCAAGTTAACACGTCCTTCCCCTTTAGCGCTCGAGTTATCACGTTCTTCCCCTGGATGCCCGTTTTCAAACGCATGTTTGAGTACTTATAACACGTTTTTTCGCTGTTTTAACCTCACTACCGTATTCGTCACATCAAAATCTGTAAAGAACCACTTCTACTCGATATTGAAGAAAAAGGTGAGATAACACGTTTTTCCCCTGTAGTCTTCAGTTGTGTAGTTTTATACTTCATTATTTTAAAGAAGGTGCAGGTCATAAGTAGACGTCTGCGGTTGATTATGGTGAGCCAGAACAGATCTTTAAGTTTGTGATAAATACTGAATCTACTTCTAATACCAAAAATTAATCTCATGCAAGAATTTTGTACTTTTTGTATGCGCCTTACTTATGTCATTGCTATCTAGACAATTGTGGTCTTACCACATCACAGGGATTGAAGTGAGACGAAACTAGTGAGTCGCATATTTTTGTTTTACTTCCGTTCTTAGGAATTCTCTTTGAGGATATATCAACTTCAGGGATGCATCAGCAATTGTAAGTTTATAGGTAATATGTTCAGTGAACCTAAGCTTGGAGTCTATAATAAGCCCTAAATTTTTTAGAGCGAGACTTGAAATCTATTTTGAAGCCTTCAATTTTCAAATCGTAACTTTTTGCTTGCTCAGTAATTGATTTGTTGGGATTGATTTTCAACATGTGATCTGTGGATACTTCTAGAACTGCGTATAGGTCCCTATTGATAGAGTTTACAGCTTCTGCGGGATTTAGAGGATCAAAGAAGAAATAAATCTGTGAGTCATCTACGTACAGATGGTAGGTACAGAACTTAAATTTTTCAATGAAAGTGGATGTGTAAAGGGTATAAAACAGAGGGCCCAAAATGCTACCTTGTAGTACACCTGATTTTATTCCTGCCAATTTGAGGATGTGTTACTTATGAGAACCTTTTGTTTTCTATTTTGTAAGTAAGATGAGATTAATACTCTTGCTGTATCACTGAATTCAAAATAATGCAACATTGAGAGTAGTACTTGGTTCTTCATATTAAATAATAATAATAATATTTTCAAAAATTTATGTGTTTCGGTATATTTCCAATCAGGCTGCCATGTGTTTTGTAATAAAATAATAGAACTGAAATACTCGAAAAACCATTGGCATACCGTTAGAGTGGGCAGAGATTTCCCTTTTTTAAGAACAAGTTCACGTGACAATACCAGCCATTCGGACCCACCCTAACGACCTGCCAATGATTTTTCGAGTATTTTAGTTTTACTATTTCATCACGAAACACTTGGCAGCCTGATTAAAATCGTACCTGGATAATAATAATAATAATAATATTTTTTATATGAAGAACCTACGACGACTCTTTAATTCATGCATTATTATCATAAGGAGATACAGACAATACTGTCCTCCAAAAGGCATACTGAGTAAAATCGTGTCCCAAAATCTGTCATCTTCCGGTCTACATCCTTTTCTTGTCATTTCTGTTCACTGGAACTGACACCTGATTTGTTTGCGGAATATAGTGAAGATGATGTAAACGCATTCAATCATTTTCGGATTCATTATCTTCAAAGTCATATAACATTTCACCTATTCCCTTTAGCTAACTATTATTGTACTCGCTCTCAATTGTTTTGGGCAAATTTTTATTTTCAGTTAAATCTGTATTGTATTCATTCTCAATTGAAATATTTTTTTTTACTGACTAATGTAATTTCAACCACGAAACTTTGTCAACGAGAATTAATTTTCATTTTCTACATTCATGCAAAAAGCAAAACTTTATTGAACTGTATTTAGTGGAAAAAGAAGTTCTTTATTGCACTTGTGCAATAAAGCTTTTATTGCACTCATCTGTCATTCAACTTCAACGTGCTGTCATCATGACAAACATAAATGCTCAAACCCATATTCTGTGAGATTGGCAATACGTTTTAAACAGTTACATATTTTATATTATTTTGTATTAATGGTAGCAGCCAGAGCTAAACAAATAATGCCTTCCCGAGAATAACTCCATAACCAAAACTGATCCGCTTTGTTCTAAACCGCCTACTTGCATGGAGCAAGTCTGTACTATGACCACACGTCGTGATAACATACGCGCTCACGGCTACTATGATTTTGATTTCTATAATGCAACTATAGTTATAGAAACGTCAGTCAAAAATGATTTCTGACAATTACAGAATTGAAAGTTTTAAAATGAGTATTATAAATGGAAAATAGATGATAATGATCTGTTTCAATGCAAATCGATAGTAATAATCAATTATTTAAGTTGCGCTTTTCATTTTTTGCTTTTCGCATGAATGTAGAAAAAATGTTGTATGCAACTCGTGCGAAAATTGTTTATTGCACTTACTGCATAAATAGCTATTAGGAAATGAATACATTGATTGATTGATTGATTGATTGATTGAGTAATTGTTTTATGTCTTTTGCTCACCTCATATCCTGCCTTGTAGAATAGTCGCAAAAAAGGCTACTTAGCGTTACAAGATGATGCAAACCGTAAAATGGAACATAAACTATCAATATACGCCGTTTTTTTCCCGAAAACGGTACACTGAAAGGTCTTCGAAACAGCTCATAAACGTATAACGACTGCTTGATATCCAACATTTTATAATGGCGGAAAAACATTACATTAACATAAATGAAATACGATATTGGTAATGTATGACTTTAACTAAATACTGTTAGATGAAAGTCACAGACGCTCACTTGATGGTCAGAGAGCCAGAGCAACGTTCATGGCCATTTTCGATAATTAGATACCATTGAGAATTTACAATAATTATGAGTGACAAGTGTATGTACTGATAGCTATTAATACTTGAATGGGAGTGAGTGAATACGTTTTGGACGTGTGAGGGTGTGAATCGTCACTAGCTGTTGTCAGTTGGATATTTAACAATTTCAAGAGCACATGAACCTAAAATTAATCCAGTTCTATCACCCCAACGTCTACAGTCTCCAGTGTTTGACGGTTTTTGCCAAGAATTGTTTCAGTCCCTTTTCTCAGAAGTGGAAAAACCGCAGATATCGATAGATTAGGTAAATCATCATTATCAAGGTCGTTGGGATCTATCAACAATTGTCAGTACATTCGTGCTATATCCGCACAAAAGACAAAATAGGAATTCGAATCTGAGGACAAAAATAATTAACGTTCCAGGTGGTTAGGTTAGGTTAAAAACACCGTTAAGTTGAGCCAAAACGTGAAGTGTTACGCTTCAACAATGACAACAAAAAAATAATAAGGACGCAATTGTAGCAAAACCAATCCGATAATTTAAATATTGATCAAATTAATATTCAAATGTGAAATGTTCGTACAGGCACTACAGACGGATACCATTTTTACACGCTTTATATTAGCGTCACTTGTATGTTTGTTTGTTTGTTTGTATGTTTGTAACTGACTCCTTAGGGCGTGATTTTCACCCATTTCTAGACGTCCGAATGCTTTGAAATTTGGCAGATGTTCATAGTTCCGGTGACAATGCAATATGACATGTATATTTCGAATTTTCAGTCAAACTTTATAAATTAAATATGGCGGCTCCAAGATGTCATTATGATCTGATTCGATTCAAAATTAGTGTCGGGGACAGAGATTATCAATTTTTCGTAAAAATTTATGATTTCAAGATGGAGGTCCAAGATGATGGACGACTATTGTGATTATGGTCAGAATCGATTCAAAATTGGTATGGTTTTCGGGACCGGAGATTTCGATTTTTCAGTAAAAAAAAAAAAATAGTTTGGAAAACTAAAGAACACGCTTCACTTCCCATGGACTAAAAAGTAAAAAATTATTGACAATTTAATTTCTCAAATGTAAAAAAAAGCGTGGGGTGTTTGATAAAGTTCTCTTGAGCTTTTGAACGGTCTATATTGTTAAATGAAACTAAAAAATATAAGAATATAGATCGAAAGCTCCCGCGCTTTTTTTACATTTGAGAAATTAAATTGTCAATTATTTTTTACTTTTTAGTCCATGGGAAGTAAAGCGTGTTCTTTGGTTTTTCAAAAAAAATGTTTTTCATATAACAATTTTTCTTTCCATGTAAGTAATATTATACTGTAATAGTTTACCTATAGTTACAATGTTCTTCTTTTATTGTAGAATTTAAATTTAGCTGATGATGAACCTATATAAGTTCGAAACATATACTACTATGATACTGCTTGATCAATTGATGGTTCTTTATCATTCTAACATTCAGAACATTCTATAGTTATATTAAATTGTAGAGATGACTTCGAGTTTTTCTGCATCTTGCATCTATACCACTCCACTTCTACCATAGGTTTTAGTTTCCTGCCCAAGCAGGCAAAATATTGTTTCAAGACGATTTATATAAATGTAAAATTAGTTATTGAACACAACTGAAAAGACATGTATGTTCAGTTGTAGTGGAAACTCCTTGAATAACCTAGTTTTGGCATAAAATACTATGAAATAATGAGGTCATATCAGAGTTTTTGCAGAAACTCTCACTTCGACATTTTGTATAGTTTGTCATTTTATACAGAGAAACACTAGATTATTGTTGATGCTTGTTGTTGTTCTGAAAAAATGCTAAAAGAATACAATATTGCTATTGTGCACATTGTTTCTAATGACGTAATCGTATTGAAATCAGTGAAAAAGGGTATACCTGCTAATTTTTTTGTCAATATAAATATTACTTTTGAATTCAACCGTAGCTTTTTCCATATGCTCCTGATCAATGAAAGTGCATTCACTTCGAGGGTGATTTGATATTCATTAAAATAACCTTTTGAGAGCATAGTTACTGTCAAATTATTTGACACTGAAAATTAAAATTCATCAGGTCGTATTTAACCGAGCACCAATTGATACGATTTTGAAATATTTATTTTGTATCACTAAGAATCAAAGTTGAGCACCAAAATTCAATTACCAACTTATTTATTTTTGTGTCCTCAATAAGACTTGAGTCTTTGGACCATGTTCTTTTAAATAGTTTTATTCATTAACCTCAATTTTTGAATTATACTACTTTTTTCATTAACTCTCACCATGCTTGTTGATAAGTTATTAATCTTTCTGTAACAATCATTGGACATATTACCCCCTAAGGTTCAAGCTGCATAATTGTATAAAAAAGGTTTTTTTTCCTCTCCACGTAAGTAACCTTTGCACTCTAGTAACAAGAATATAGCAGGCTAATATTTGTTGTAGAACTTGTATAAATAAGGCCGAAGATGGATTCTTGCTGAATCCGAAACATGTAGGGGAAGGGTGGGCAATGTGGCCACGGCGGGTAAAGTAACCATCTATATTATCTCTGCCGAACTAGTACGTAAAATGGTGGGGAACACGTTAGACCGTGGAGTTAATCGCAGTCAGTGTGCTCACAGTCTTTGAAGGTGAAAGCTGCGCTTGTTCCGTGTCAGTATATATTTTTGTGTTTTTTCACGTGTTTGATGTAAGGTAAGCAGGTAATATAGTTGCTCCTAGATAAGTTTAAAGTAAGGTTATGATTATTTGCAGTAGTAATGTTAAAACGGCGTATTTCAACCTTTGAATTGCTGTGTTTTGGATCGGCGTGGGTGATCTAGTTTTAGTGCAGACCACATTTTTTGTAATGACGTCTAGTCGGGCAAAATGACCAGCCAACTCGTCGGGCAAAATGACCACGTGACCACTTTACCCTCAGTCATTTGTTTCTGTTACAGGGCGACATCAAGATGCCGTCGAACTACGTAAGGAAGTCAACCCAACAGTCATGGAATCCTATAGCAATGCAACAGGCTATAGCAGCAGTAAGAGGTGATAATATGCCGTTTGCTACCGCAGCCAGACAGTTTAATGTCCCACGAAGTACCCTCAAAAGGAGGGTTCTCGAGAAAAATCGCGATGCCATTGAAGATAAAAAGATTCTAGGAAGATATCGATGTGTATTTAATCAGGAACAAGAGGAAGAACTCCTTAATCATATCTTTGATATGGAACAACGATTTTATGGTATTTCAATGCAGGATCTACGCCATTTGGCATATCAGCTTGCTGAAAAAAACAATATACCGCATCGATTCAACAAAGAGAAGAGAATGGCAGGCAAGGATTGGGTAACATGCTTTAGAAAACGCCACCCCAATATTGCCCTAAGAAAACCAGAATCCACGTCGATGGCCAGAGCACAGGGGTTTAATAGAACCAATGTTAACAATTTTTTTAACATCCTTCAAACAGTGCAAGACAAACATTTCCATCCTGCTCATCGAGTATATAATGTCGATGAAACTGGTCTTTTGACAGTTCAAACGAGGAACACTAAAGTTTTCTCGCTCAAGGGGAGGCGTCAAGTTGGTGCTATTACGTCAGCGGAAAGAGGTTTGCTGTCGACATTTGCAGTTTGCATGTCCGCAGGAGGCACTTTCGTCCCTCCATTTGTGATTTTTCCAAGAAAACGAATGAAGATTGACCTTCAAGATGGAGCTCCCCCAGGAACCGAGTTTGCCTGCAATCCCAGCGGATGGATGCAGACGGATATATTCATGCAATGGTTCGATCATTTTTTGAAACATGCCAAACCATCCGAACAAGATCCAGTGCTGCTAATACTGGATGGTCATTCCACCCACACCAAAAATATTGACTTTATAGAAAAGGCCAGAAACAATTTCACAACAGTCGTATGTTTACCCCCCCACTGCAGCCACAAGATTCAACCTCTGGATGTGTCATTCATGGCACCTTTCAAAACTTTCTACGTCCAAGCTTGTGAAAAATTCCTGCGTAACAACCCGGGCAGAGTTATTACACAATTCCAGATCAGTAGACTTCTTGGAGAGGCATTTTTGCAAGCAGCTGTGCCAACTACGGCTATAAATGGATTTCGCAAGTGTGGCATTTTCCCTTTGGACCCGAACGTGTTTTCTGACGTAGATTTTGTTGCTTCAGAGGTATCTGATATTCCCATGATTCCTGAAAACAATAATCCCCCTAATGCTGAAGACGGTGTATCAAATGATAAAAATGCAGCAGTAGATGGACGAGCAGCTGCAGCAGTAGATGGACGAGCAGATGCAACTACTGATGAAGTAGGAGCAGTGGTTGGACCAGAAGCTGAAGTTGCAGATGAAGAACATGCTTCGACATCACAACCCAAATCATTTGCAATACTAAGCCCAAAAGACATTATTCCTTTGCCTAAACAAAAAAGCCTAAAACAAAGAAAAACAAACCGAAAAAAGGGTAAGACAGCGATAATAACATCTAGTCCATACAAAAATGAACTCTTACAAGAAAAATTGAAAAAAGAGGTTGAGGATAATAAAAAGAAAAGAAAGCATGATGAAAATGACGTGAAACCTTCAACATCCAAAAGTGTCCAGGTGAAGAAAAAACAGAAAAGACAAATTAAAAGGGAAATACAATCAAAAAAGGAGATTGCAAAAAAACAGCTTTTTCAATCAGATGATGATGAATCAGATGATCAACCATACGATGAACAAGATGTGGAATGTTTTTATTGTCGTGGGCCGTTCTCGAAGTCTAAGGATAACGAAGGTTGGATTAGGTGTTGCAAATGTAAGCAATGGGCACACGAAGAATGTGCCGGTTGCGAAGATGACGACGACGAGTTTGAATGCGAATTTTGTAAATGATCCATTTAGTTTTAGTTTTGTAATGTTTGTTACTTTGATCTCATGAATCTTACCAAACATTATTTTCCGTTAGCGACAATGAGTTTATTTGATTTTTAAATTTGTTTTAATGTTTTCTCCTATCTGATTTCTCAATAAATATCTCACTTCGACATGTTATTATTGATATCATCTGGTATTTATAACGTAAATTTTCCTATGCGGGTAATGTAGCCAGCCCCAGCCACTTTACCCTACCTATATGGGTAAAGTGGCCATTTTGCAGTTCGCAGAATCAACTCCCTCCCATCGAATATTACAATTGTTCAACAGAAATAAAAAATATTACGTAATTCTAAACTGTCTACAGTTGCTACCTGGATAACCTTGTAAGTTTCCTACTTTCAGATGTCTCGTAAAAAAATTATTTTCCGTTAGGGTGGCCAGATTACCCACCCTTCCCCTACACCCTCCGAATTTGATAGTTGTCAGATTGAAGTTGTGGAGATGATTTTGTGATATTTCTTCCCGTTTAGCAACCAATTATTGTTGACACCACACACTTGAACACTTAAATAAACCTAGCTTTCAAGTCGAAAATTCATGAATTAAAATTTTCGCTCGCGCTTGACACACAAACCTAACCTGAACAAGCTAATCTAGCTTGCATGTTAGAAATGTGTGAGAGATTATTTCATGTTTTTATTTTTTATGTATTACATTAGGTACGACTTTAATATTTATGCCAACTGTTCCAACAATGGCAGGTATCAGACTTGCGTCACTTCTGCCCGCATACAAAACCATTTCAACTGTACATCTATCTATTTCTGAGTAACACAACTTCAATTTATAGCAATGCAAAGTAGAACCATCAATCCTATCGGATTAAACATAAATAAAACTTTAATTGCGATGTGCATCGAAGCAATCGTTCGACATTTTCGCACGAATATTTCTTCTGGTGTCTAACAGTTTTTCTAGAGGAAAAAACCGGCGAAACCACTTCTTATCGTTTATGAAACTACTTCCGTTAGGTAAAAGAGCAGCTGTTTTCGTAGTCTGGGAGCCAGCTACCATTTAAACCAAATTCAGTGTCATCCAGAAGTGTTGCGAAAGTTTTCATCACAAAATATTCATAATCTGCCAGCCTTCTTGAGATTTATAGACGTATTCGATTATCAACGGGTACAGCGATTCAAAATTCATTAATAAAGTCTATTGTAGCCTCAGGGATTCTTACGATAACTATTCATTTTCTCTGATATACAGTTGAGTAATTTTTTATAACTATTGTCTCAGTTACTAATGAATTGGCGTCTCTGGATTTATAGAATGGTCGGTCTGGGGCGCAGGCCGTTCGACACTTGAGCATAGTGATAGCCGGTCCGAGCCCGGTGTACGACAGTTTTTTCCTGGAGTACTCATCATCGGAATCGATATGCGACCACATGTCTTGTTGAAAAGCAAGTGTATTGTGAGTTGCTTGGATGCCAATCTCGTCAAGCGCTAGCTTGGAGTGTATACCGACCAACCCAGGTGGTGCTGTAGGTTTTCCGGGTTTTCCTACAGCTGAGCGCAACGGCAAATATCAATAATGGCCGTCACTAGCTGAACAGGCTATGCCTTTAGGTACACTCGAGTGTTCATGAGGGAGTATTATTATTATTACTATTATAGAGTTCCGTGATTCGATAAATGTCGACAAACAGCAATCGGACACTTTCCTCATTGTTCGGATCGTGATTGCACAAGTTTTAGTCGATTTTCAAGGTTCGAATCACTTCGAGATTGGTTAAGCGCAATATGGCGTGATGGCTGTGGGATCATTCGCTTCTTACTTAAATGGCGTGGATTCATTTCCAGTACCCGGTCCCGCATCATCCTTGTTCGCAAGCTCTTAGAAGCTCCGGAGGAGTTACCTGTAAGATTGCGTGCAAAATATTGCAGTGTCACTCAAAAGTATTTAACGATAGTAAAAGTACAGCGAAAGAAAAATGGCCTCAGGTGCCTGACGACAATTAAGTAACAGTTTTAGTCTTATATCAATCACTGCTTCGATAAAATTGTTGTACTGTTAGAACATCTATAAAACCTTTATGAAGCTGCTATAAGTCTAGGAGGGCCCACTTCTGAGAATATTTTCAGAGTTATACGAATATTCACAGTCAAAAGGGTCAAACCCTCTACAATGGAAAATCCTATATAAAGCGGCTTGTCATGGGTAACTCTTTATTGCTCCAGTTGAACAGCTCCTTAATTCCCATGGAACTGTGAACATGATTTGGAACGGGGTTTTGCTATGAATCCTCCAGCTCCCAAAGGCCCCAGTATATTGTTCTAGTGACTGCATAGTCTAATGTCTTTGGTCCATAATCTCCATAGTTTTTCCAAACATTGAGTTTATGAATTCAATTTGGTTATAGTCTTTTTCATAATGTAATACAATGGTTCGTATTTTTTTTATCTACTTCATTTTTAATATATTTATTTACTCAACATAAAATGAACAGAATAAATACATGTGCGATAAACTAATACCTTTTAGACTGTTCCAATCTTTGTTATCGGCAAAGCTGATTATACTTGCGTTCACATGAAAGTTTAAAAATATCGTCACTATAAATGTTGAATAAGGTCTGTCCAAGGACCGTTACTCAATAATCTGATCTGAGCTGAATTGATTAATTGATTAGTACTATGTCTGTTTCCTGTTCGATAGGTTACTAGTAAGGAGCGTCAATGAACACATGGTAAAGTTGCTCTTCTGAACATCGCTTCATAGACATATTTTATCTAGTGGATCATTGAATATTGTGTTGCGTTGGTCTGACGAAATCCTTATTGGCTAACCATATTGGCAAGAATGAGAGTATATATGTTTCGATACTATATCCTTCTATTCTTATTTCAAGGATTATTTCGGAAAAAAATCCGATTCAGTTTATTAAAAGATATGTAATTAGTTAGCTCCTACTTATCTTGATTTCTATAATGGTGTTTTATAGGCAGTATGTGTTTGAGAATATCTGGAAAAAAATATTCAATTGAAGCGTGGATGATAACATATTGATTTTTAACACTGACAACTTCAATGTACTATTTTTCATTTGTCATTTCAATGTAAAAAACGTTACTTCAAAGCACAAGTGCGAAATGTAAATTGCCAGTGCGAAAAGTAAAACAGTAGAGCGAAAAGCTTTGTATTATTCTCGGGATTTTTCTGGTGAAAGGCTAGTCACTGCCAATTTTGCTCCTTATTTTATATCGGATGCTTCAGATATTATCTATTTTGAAGTACGCTGAAATTTCACCTGATTTTTTTTAACTATACTTCCGTGGCCGTGAAAATAGCTATTTGCTATTCGCAAATTTATTTGAAGTTTTCTATTTCATATTATAATCTGATTCTGGTTCTCTTTTGTTTTGAGTTTTGGAATCAATTCGTTTGACTTCTTCTTAGCCAGAATGAATTGAGTTGGATACTGTTTTTTTTTTGTTATCCGACGAAGTTTATACATCTTTCTTTTATTTGAACATTAGGAAAATAGTTTCATTTCGTGAAATAATGGACAAAATGTTCCGCTTCAATCTGCGGTTATTTAAAATAATGTTGCCATCTGAAGTTTTTGAATACATTTTTGATCTCGTTCATCTACTATGTTTTGGGTTTGGTTTGATTGTTTTCAACGACGGTTTTTTTTATATCTTCTTTAGTCGAGGAAATTAATCTTCTCATTGAGGAAAAGTATTTCAGTCTATTCTTCCATATTTCAACTTTCCCCAAAATGTGTTCCGACCTATTTGAAAATCGCCGTTCTGCACCATCAATAAATACGAGTCACGAAATCTCTCTTTTCGGACAATAATGGAATTTAGTGAAAACTTCTGCTAACATCTAATCGAGAGGATTCAGACAACCAACAATAATTAATACGATATCTCCGACCATTAATTTCTATTTTATGTACCGAAATGGAATATCAATTGTGAAAGTCGGCATGAAATTAGTACGAGATCTTGGTGTAACTTATTGCTCTTCTAATTGAAATAAAATTAGGTGAAATTGGAGATAATATGAGAACAGTTCAATCGTAGAAATATTAGATACCATACCATCGATACGGTACAGGAGAATTAGTTTTTATGATTGCCAAAATTACTGGAGCCATTATTATGATATTTTTATGATATTTATTGAGTGAACCCCCCAGCTACATTTATATAGGGTGAACAACGACCAAATACAGAAATATTTATAGTCTATCTTCCACCAGTAGAAGTGAAAAGTTTAGTGAAATTTTAAGTCAGACTCAGCATTTCTCTTTCCCTTCTCTTTCACCGAAAGTGGTAAAGAAAAATTGCCAAAATTAATGATTATTACACATCATACACAACACAGCGCAAAATGAATAATATTGTAAATGAAGTTGGTGTCCGATCAACTTTCCGTTAACGCAAACACATTGATCTTTCGAGCCTAAATCATATTTAATCCTCAGGTATCAATCAATGCCTTTCAGATGATCAAGAATTCGTCGAAAAAATGTATTCGTAAACATCATCATGTACTTTAAATCTTCTTTGACTTCTCTGCTCCACAATAGAATGAGGATTTTATTTTGTTCAAGTATAAGCATTGTAGCGGTTGAAAATACCCACTGCTTACGTAAGTTTCATCTCTCCAAATACAATTTAACGAAAAATCATGCTCTTGCTTTCAATTTTCCAGGAACCACTGGCAAAAATCCATGCGGCGCCTACGTTCAAAATCTCCTGGTCTGAATTGATGAACTCTTATGTTCCTGTATGGCTTGAATTTGTGCTTTTTCAAAATTATTTTTTATTATTATATTATATGTTATTGTTATTTTTGAATTTCGCTTCGACGATTTGGGATTATTTTCAACAGCTCCTAAATCTACCATTTCTTCCAACTCCCTATCCCTATTTTGGCCTTTTTTTACAAATTGACACCGTCAATTAGGTTGTATCGCAAACCTGCGAAAATGTCTCTGAAAGGTTGTCTTTTCTCTGAATACCTCTCGAGGTACAAATTGACTCTTGCCTCTTTGTATAAAACAGACATATTCCGTTTTTCATAATTCTCATACTTCATTGGAAATGTGTTCTGAAATCGAACAAAAGCCACGAATTGAGGAGCGTCTTTAATGCTTTTTTCAAAATTTGACAGCTACTAGTAAACAGTTGCCTTCTGTTTTCTTGCCGCATCGTCCAAAGCCTACTTGTTGAAAGTGTGCATTTCAAAGTCCACATGAAAACACCTAAAAGCTCTACACCTCAAATATGACAAGCAGAACATCAAGTGTCCTACATTTTTGGAATGGTGATTTTAAGCTCTATTGAAGAATGAAGGAATATATATATTGTCTCAAAGAAATTGTTTTTCCAGTAATAACAATGATATATGATTTGAAAAAATATTGAATTCTACTTAAAAAAGTGATGAAAATGTTTTCATATTTTTTGACAGGAAAAAAGTTACATCATTTCTTGTATCCATCCCTCTTCTAAGATATATTTCTCTACTACCGCACCTTATTGAATATTTTGTTTGAAATAAATCGCTACCAAGAGAAAATCCTTGATGTACTTCCTCCGAACCATCCATAACTCTCATAGCGCCTAGAACGCCTATAAACGTTCAGCCGGCCGCTGTAATTGTCATGTAGTGGCATAGGATTTTCCCTAAAATATTGATTTCATATATGAAAAACTGAGATATTTTACTTTATTCCAATACCGTCTGTTAATTATAAAATTTAAATCGTGTGTGATGATCAGCCTGCTCTGAAGGTTCTAATATTTCAATAAACAGCGTCAGACTATTGCGGAAATATCTGAACATTATTGATGAACGTAAAAGAAAGAAGCTGTTTTGCTGGTTGCCAGAGCATAAAAGTTCTAGGAAATGAGAATAGCATATAAGCAAATTTTCAGTAACCTTTTTTACATGTTTCTTGTCGCACCATTCACGAAATGGTCATATGTTTTCTCA
Organism: Chrysolina haemoptera; assembly: GCA_958298965.1. Classification (NCBI taxonomy): domain Eukaryota; kingdom Metazoa; phylum Arthropoda; class Insecta; order Coleoptera; family Chrysomelidae; genus Chrysolina; species Chrysolina haemoptera. The sequence goes on along the minus strand of OY282593.1, from coordinate 18,464,825 downwards.
TACAGCAGGCTGATTCACGGTGGATGGCACATTAGACGTTTCTGGTGAACCAGACAACGGATCATTTTGAAAATTTAATGGAGGGCATATTCGGACTTACTCTAGCCAACTAAAATATTTTCGACAATGCGGTGTTGCCGCTTCTATTAGAAAGCAGGAGCAACTTTGATTTTTCAAATGGAACACTCTGTATATTATTGAAAATTCGGAAAGCTGCTGAAATTTGCTTTCTTTCTATGTATATCATACCTATACCTAACTAGTCAAGTTTCGGACTTATAAGCATTTATTTGTGAAAATGTCCCTTCAGAATGGTATTTCCATTCGGTATTTGGTAAGCAGGCCATGATTACTATTTGACAGTAGCGTTGTGACATTCTCCTAATAATATCGACATTTTCGTCACTTCAGAAGTTGCAAATACCTTCAAAACGATGGAACAAAACTATTCAAACGAAGTTCTTATGAATTTGTTTATTATTTTTTGACAGTGTGATGAAACTATCAGCAGAACATGTAGAAAGTTCAATGAAATGTATCCGAATCTACCGCCAATGAAACTCAAAAAATTTATACGAATTCAGAACAATTTCAATATGTTTGGATAAACTTTAAAAAAGCACCAAGAAACTTGAAATTGGAAATATTGATATGAATAATTTTAAAAAAGTAAAACAATCATGTGGAATATTTCAAAATATGTACGAATCGCTGGCCGTTCACTTCCAAGCACTTTAAAATGCAGGTGTTGACTGCTTTCGTGGTGGCAGATCTGATTTCATTGGGATCCAAATCTTCAAATGTTTGGGCAATCCTTTCTAACAATTCATCTCTCGAACGCACGGGTATTTTGTAAACTTTTTGTTTAAACATTCCCCACAAATAAAAATCTAATGGATTAAGATCGGGTGATCTCGCTGGCCAATTCCATGGTCCCAAGCGCCTCATGCACCGATCGTTAAAAAGTCTTTCCAGTTCTGCGCTCACTTCTCTTGTGCAATGTGCAGGAGCTCCGTCTAGTTGGTACCAACAGTTTCGATAATCTTCGAGTGGCAGATTATCCACGAAACTCTCTACAGTATTCTCCAAAATATTCAGATAGCTTCTGGATGTTAATGACTCATCGTATATCACGTACCTCAATTTGTTGTCCATCAACATGCAGAAGACATTAAAACTAAATTTTTCTTGAAATCCGGCTTCTTTTGTGACGTGAGGATTTTCACTGGACCAATAATGACGATTTTTTCTATTGAAAATCCCTTCTCTTAAAAATTTCGATTCATCAGTCCAAATAATTTTATTTAAAAAAAGTGGATCTTCTTGAATGCGTGTCAACAACATTTCACAAAATTCTACTCTCTGTTGAGGGTCTTGAGGCTTCATTGCTTGAATTTTGGTGAATTTATAATCATGCATTTTATGTCTTCGCAAGATTCTTTGAACCGATGAATATTTTATACCCAAATCTTCTTCAGCACTTCTTATCGATGACTCGGGAAATGCGTGAAAATATGCTGAGACATTAATCTGGTTGTCTTCAGAAGTTACGGGTCGAGGCAAGTTTCTTGGTGCTTTTAAAGTTGATCCAAATGCATTGAAATTGTTCTGAATTCGTATAAATTTCTTGAGGTTCATTGGCGGTAGATTCGGATACATTTCATTGAACTTTCTACATGTTCTGCTGATAATTTTATCACACTGTCCAAAAATAATAAACAAATTCATAAGAACTTCGTTTGAATAGTTTTGTTCCATCGTTTTGAAGGTATTTGCAACTTCTGAAGTGACGAAAATGTCGATATTATTAGGAGAATGTCACAACGCTACTGTCAATTAGTAATCATGGCCTGCTTACCAAATACCGAATGGAAATACCATTCTGAAGGGACATTTTCACAAATAAATGCTCATAAGTCCGAAACTTGACTAGTTAGGTATAGGTATGATATACATAGAAAAAAAGCAAATTTCAGCAGCTTTCCGAATTTTCAATAATATACAGGGTGTTCCATTTAAAATAATCAAATTTCAGCAACTTTTTCAAGCAAACGAAAAAACTGTATTTTTTTTACCACCCTGTATTGAAGTAACGGAGATTAGGCTGACGTGTGGGAAGTGTCCTAACCTAACCTAACCTAACCTAACTCCAAACCAAATTTCGATATCATAGTACTTCTTAACTAAAAGATATCGGCATTTTTAGAAGTCATGATTTTCGAAGAAAAAAATTGAAATTAATTTTCATTTCGAAAACGGTAACAGATAGGTATAGGAAAATATCAAGAAAAGTTGTCGGGCAATTGTTGGAGATTCCAAAAATAATATTATATACAGAGTGTTCCATTTGAAAAATCAAAGTTGCTACTGCTTTCTAATAGAAGCGGCAACACCGCACTGTCGAAAATATTTTAGTTGGCTAGAGAATGTCCGAATATGCCCTCCATTAAATTTTCAAAGTGATCCGTTGTCTGGTTCACCAGAAACGTCTAATGTGCCATCCACCGTGAATCAGCCTGTATAATAACTTGGATTTGGCTGGTAACATATTCGATACTAAGTATTGCATTTGCTTTCCCAGATATATCAGATGGGGTATTACTACCACTATCATAATCAACATCCATCTTCTTGAAAATAACTTGAAATTGAAGCAACTCAAGACAACGATCGTTTAAAAGCGATAACTTATCGGCACAAAAAACCATTTCAAGATGTATGGGAAGTATTCATTTTCGATATGTTTCAGACTATGTAAATTCACATTCACAGTTGTACCAAAAAATTTGTTTGTATTTCGTGTGTAAAATTCGTGTTTTCATGGCACATTCGAGATAATTTAAGGCCCGACCTGCGGTCTCGGCCAAAAATTAACACTCTCATGTGCCATTAAAAAACGCATTCAATACAAAATCACTTTCATGTGGGGTATCATATATAAGAGCAGAGAAAACACCATTATCCTCCTATGGGTTCCGAGTCGCGAGACAATATTACTTGGACATTATACAAATAATATTAGTGAAACATTGAGGAATCAATATTGGCCCCAAAATATTTAGGAATATTGGTACAATATCATTTGCATATATTGGTAAAATATTCAAAGTGACTATGTCTTGGAAACATTGATGAAATATTTCCAGAAATAATTTAAAAATTCTACAATTTCGTTTCTACTTCAATTTACCACTGAGTAGATTGACTTGTAAACGCTTTGTGAGAAGCCTTATTTTATATATGTTACTATGATTCAGCTGTTGTTCCATATGTGGGGCCACCTAGCGGTTTCTTACACAAGTTCAATCATGATTCATTTCAGTATTGTTTATTGAATATTCGTCCAATATTCAAATTTCAATCCTAGTGATGAATGTATTTTGTAATATTGCATCAATAATCAGACCTATTCTGATTGCTCATTGTTATAAACATTGCTGTTCAAATCATATTGCTATCTTCCTAAGTTATAACAATATGGCTATGGTATTACATATTCCGTTCGGAGTGTTATAGCAAGGTTGGGTATCAATTTGTGTCACAGCAATATTACTATCAAGGACTTCAGAAACGGTGATTTCAGAGCTGACAACACTGTATTTCATGACTTCTGTATAGAAAAGAAGAAGAAGTTATAAGGTTAACGTCAGTTTTACTAATAAAATAATAAGCATTTTGTCCATTTTTCTATTGATTTTTGTTATTGCTAATATATTTATCGCGAATGTCACGCAGCCGAAAAACGAATAAGACTCAGATGGAGTTATTGATCAATTTTCTGGAAACACACCGAATATTGGTAACCGGAAAAACTCATCCTTTACACACCGATGAACTGGACAAGAAGTGGGCTGAGCTGACTGAACTTCTGAATGGAGTTCAAAACGGAGCGAGGAAGGACACAAAACAGTGGAAAACTGTAAGTAACATCCTGTTGCTCCCTGCAGTGAATTTCCATTATGCAAACTTTCAGTCTCATGAGAGTTTGAATTTTTATCATGACCAATTCTTCTTTTTCTTTTTCAGTTCTTATATGAATGGAAATCGAAAACAAAGAAAAAAGCTCGTGTCAATAGAGAAAACATTCTGCAAACGGGTGGTGGAGGATACAAATGTACAGATCTCAACGAGTTAGAGAATCGACTAATATCAATTTATGGGTGGGTCCACATAATCGGATGCCCCGGTGCACCTGATGAAGTAGACCCAGATGACAATGGAAACTCTAGGACTCCCACACCCGAATTAACAACAAGAGAAATGTTAATGGAATTTGACGATAATGCAGAAATCATTCATATCGAGATGGAAGCAGACAACTCTCTATTGTCAGCTGAAACAGTAAATATGCCTTCTTCATGCAGTTCAGCACAAACAAAAAATGGTGAGTATTTTATTTTGCTCCCACCTGCTACTACTATTGGATCCAAGACACAATATCTCATACTTGAATATTGAAGAACAAAGTATCTTTTTCAGGTGCGGTTCGGAAAGTACCAGGCCCGAAGAAGAGAACAGTTCAAAGTGGTATCACCAAATTAGAAAAAGCTGCAACAAGCTACAGCCAGAGTACCGAACAAATGGCTTTGGCTGTGATAGAAATGGCCAAGGCCATTTCTCAACTTGCAGAAGCATTTTGTAAAATTGCTGATGCTATGAAAAACCAAGTTTCATCCAACTGATTGCAATGGGTCTTTTTACATTTTTTGTATTGGAATGCAATTTAATTTCACTTTCTGTTATGACTGAAAAACAAATATGTTTATTTATTATTTATTTCATCTAAAGACTAATTTTTTTGTAGAATAAATAGTTATGTTAATTGAATTTTTTTTTTAGATTCATTTAGTATTATTGTAACATATTCTGTATCTGGGCCATTACTTGTCTTCTTATCCATTGTCCTTCATTGAGGTCATCTCCATCTGAAAAGGATAATATTTAAAAAAAAAATTCTTTATAAATGAGATGGAAAAATATGTTCAAATAGGTTGTAACAAATGGTCTATACAAGAAAAAAATAATTTCAACCCTAAAACATACTATTGATTATTTCATCGTGATTTACATCATCAGGTACATATTCATCCACAGGGTCATCAACATTTTCATCTTCAATTTTATCTGGTAAATTGTGTTTCCTACAAATGTTGTGCAACACTGCACATGAACAAATGATCCTAGATGCTATAATGTGTCTATAGTGGAGTACCCTATCCTTTCGAAGACACCTAAACCGGGCTTTCCAAACTCCAAAGCCTCTTTCTACAACATTTCTTGTCCTACGATGCAAAATATTGTACATTTCTTCAGGACTGTTAGGCAGAGTGTTGAGGAATGGAGTCATCATCCATGGCTGAATGGGATACCCAAAATCTCCTAGAAGAAAACAATTTCGTCTGCCTTCAACATACTTTCTTCTCATGTGACGGTGAATCCTAGAAACATGCCAAATAGCTGAATCATGGGTGGCTCCAGAGTACTGGGCGTTGATATTTGTAATAATCAAATTTGCATCAAATATCTGAAAAATAATCATTTCATGGAATATAAAAAACATTATTTTAGACATACTTACAGCTTGAACATTTATACTGTGAAAACCCTTTCTGTTGATATAAGCAACTGCTGGATGTATGGGATCTTCAGTTTTCGGAGAAAATATAGCAACATGAGTACAATCGAGTGTGCCTATCGCATTAGGGAAGTCCAAATTTGCATTACTAAAACTGGAATTGTAAAGATACGATTCCATTTATTCAATAGTATGGGTACCACAAAACTTACCCATTTTTAGCTTTTCTTACATCCTCATCACTGGAAGGAAATTTGACATAGCGTGGTAACAAATGAGTTGATATAAGTGTACTAACTTTATTTATGGCTCTACTGATGACAGGTTGACTCATTCCGAGATTCAAGTCTTCACCAACGATAGTTTGATAGCTGCCATGACCAAAAAATTGAAGACTTGCAAAAACCTATAAAAATCAAATTAAAATTTTTACAGCTAGTCTTTGAATATACACCTGTAAGTGAAAAGGAACAGTGTCTTTCCTAATTTGCTCATCAACAAATTCCCTCAACTCTTCAATCAAATCAAATGCAGCTATTTTATTCAGGCGGAATAGTTTTGTGAACTTTTCTGTTGGTAAATCAAAGGGATTGCTGGTGTCTCTGATATGCCTGCATTGTAGTCTGAGAATTTCTCTTTAAATGAAATAATTGTTAAAGGACCTTCCCTAAATAAATTTTCATAACCACCTACCTATTTTCAATATTTTCGAATTCTTGAAAGAAATAATAATGAAATAAATTGTTCTCTGCCATATTCTTATCTTGTTTTGTTGCTTGGCAAGTACTATTATGAGGTTGCTGAGAAAGCAATATTGATAGCAAGATATCTTTAAAAATGACAGATCATATTGCTCAAAATCGATGATCCGAATAGCAATATTTCGAATGTTGCTGTGGAAGCAATATCTTTTTCTTGGCAATATTGCTATTTCCAAACAGAATAGGTCCGATTGTCTTTCAAATATTGGCGTAAGGTTTTCGTATAATCTCAATCAATATAGGGTCAACATAATTTTTAGAATATGGATTAAATAATATTCCACCAATGTGCTATCAAACTTGAATATACAATATTGTTTTTTATCTCTAAAATCGATATGGGAGTAATATTGAAATCGCAATATTGGAGCTAGATGCTGGAAACAATATGTAGGCAATATCGCTCCATCGATATTGGTGAAAATAATTGAACCAATATTGACCCAATATTTCATGAAACAATATACATTCAGAACAGGTTGAGCCAATATTCCACCAATATTATTAATGAAATATTGTTTTTCCAATCCCATATTGGTTCACCATATTGGCCCAATATGAAAACAAGATTCAGCCAACATGAGGTGCTACCTGGGAACTTTCGATGTCGGCGTTCAATCAGGTTTTCTGAGAAAACGAGCGTATTTCATAAGAAATCACTAGATATAATTTTTATGGAAAATTGAATTGTTTTTCACCCTGTTGAGTTGTTTTTTCGATAAATATATACTTTCCAAGATTACAGCAAAAATATATTTACGAGGGTTGCCTTCGATGTTTTGGGATTAGAGAACAAAAACAAATATTGATCATCGAAAATCGCTTTATTGTTTTTCAAAATATTCCCCTTGAAGATCTATACACTTCTGCATGCGATGGAACCAATTGTCGAAGCACATTTGCCACTCTGATTGGGGTATCTCCAAAACATGCATTCTGAACGCATCAACCGCTTTTGCAGGTGTCGAAAAACGTTGACCTCTCAGTTTATTTTTTACGTACGGAAACAAAAAGAAGTCATTCGGTGCCAAGTCAGGACTATACGGCGGATGACTCATCAAATCGACGTTTTGAGTGCTCAAAAATGCAGTTGTTTGAGCCGATGTGTGCGAGCTCGCATTGTCGTGGTGAAGACCGTCTTCGGCGGTTGGTTTTCCTCATTTCTTGGAAGACAACTGGCAAACAAATGGTTGTGTACCACTCAGAATTGACTGTTCTGCGTTGTTCTAGTGGTACGGTTGCGACATGTCCAGTTTTTCTGAAAAAACAGGCGACCATTTGCTTGGAAGTGCTTCGTGCGCGAACAACTTTTGTTGGCTTTGGCTCATCTTGAAACACTAATACAGTCGATTGCTGTTTACTTTCAGGCTCATACGCGTAAATCCACGATTCGTCACCTGTCACGATGTCATAGACGTGTTTCGAAGCACAGCGATCGTATTTTTGGGGCATTTCTTTCGACCAATCGACACGAGCCTTTTTTTGAACGATTGACAAATTGTGTGGGATCCAACGCGAACAAATTTTTTTGACAGCCAAATGTTGATGCAATATTGAATGTATGCTGGTCCCACTAATGCCTAAGATTGTTTCACAATAGGTGACATGACGATCTTTCAAAATCAGTTCGCGCACAGCATCAATGGTTTCCGGAACAACAACTGATTTTGGACGACCTTCACGAAATTCGTCTCGGAGCGAACTACGACCTCGATTGAATTCACCATACCATCGATAAACACTGGTCCTTGATGGAGCTTCATCGCCAAAAATTGAATTAAGTTCATCGATGCACTGTTGCTGAGTTAATCCACGTCGAAAGTTGTAAAAAATAATCGCACGAAAATGTTCACGATTTAATTCCATTTTTTGGCCGAGATGAATCTTTCAAGTTACTGTAAACAATACAAATAATGCTCGTATGTCAAAACGTTCTGAGTACGCATAACCTAAAAAATGTCAAACTTTACGATAGAGCTGTCAGCTGCCTGATTGCAACACTAGGGTTGTCCAATCCCGAAATATAAAAGGCAACCCTCGTATTCATTTTTTTTTTCGTGTATATCATGGTTCCAATTACCAGCATCCCAAGTTTGGTGGTGCTACAATCGATCCTCGTCTCAAAACCCAATCGTACTGGATTAACACGCTTGCGGAAAAAATACATTAGCTCGTGGAAGTAGTCCGAAGCAGCACTTTCTCCTGCCAATTTCAGCAGACGTGCGTTCATGGTCAAAAGTGCGCACAAATCCCAATTCGCCGCGTCTCTCAGCATTGACATTCCCATCGCGACACCGTCGAACAACAAACAATACGACAACGATTCGAAGTGCTAAACGTTACGCAAACAAATACCAGTTTCCCGTGTGTTTATGCACGCAGCAGCGACTATGCAGATAATAATAATTGTCCGTAACCTTCCCCAACGGCGGAGTCATTGCTATCTGTGTTAACATAGCAATAGTAGTGGATTGAGTACCTAATAATAAACCATTTATTTTATTGCTAATTAAATCGACGGCGGAACTGGCTGCTTGCTTACGCGGCCGCGGCTGCCTAGATCGCGACGGCGTTTTCGAACAATGGAAAATCCTGGCGAAAAGCCGGATCCTCGTTATAGTGCGGTGAATGGGGTATATACTACGGTGGGTGCGATTTGAAACTGCAGCATCGTGTTATTTTAGAACCCGTTTTCAAAAATGGAAAGGACCCCGCACATTTCTTATGGGAAATGGCTCTCCGTGAATTTGGCTGAATTTTTGATATGTTTCAGTTCTTGATGAGCTGATCAAAAATGTCCATGGCCACAAAGCTCAAAAATGGACAGTTTTCGAGATATGGAGCTTTGAAAATGGATTTTTTTCAATTTTTTGGGCTATATGCTCATCCATCGGAGAGCTCTCATTTCTTGTTGGGATGGAATTTGAATATTTGATGCCTAGAACCCGACTGAAAAATGGTCTTCCTCAATTATATTAGGCACCGTTATCAAAATTTTTTCATACACTGCTCCACAGTGTCTATGGAATAAGGTACAAATTCCAAGATCTTCCATACACCTTCGCATGCTCAGCTTGACGCTAGAATAATTTATATTTTCGAAAAATTTCATATTACGGGTATTTTTTTAAGAGAAACGATAATAACTGATTCCAAATAAATGTGATGTCCAATATCTAATATGTTTTCTTAGTTACACCTTCTGTGATCTTTCCATAGCCCCAATAAAACCTGTGTGTAGATCTGAAAATAGATTATCATTGATTTCGATAAACTTGAATTCATTGTAACAATAAAAACACACATATTTCAGTGAATAGTTATTCGTTGACTCGATGAAAAATGTATTGAGTCAATAAACGAAGAGGTATTCATGAATATAATGTACATCAGTGCTGTAGGACCATGAATTATGTCCATTGATATGATGAACAATTTCAAATTGTTTTAGTGTACCCCTTTCCTCACCTCAATGAACTTTTCCACGAAACCTGTTCCTAAATGTAAAAAACGATTATCTTTGATCTCAATAAACTTGAATTCATTGTATCAAGAATACCTACGTACGTCAGTGAATGTTTAATCATTGTCACGATGAAAAATTCATTTTGCCAATGAACGGAAAGGTAAAGAACGGTATTTATTGAAATAATGTAGGTACCACATTTTTTTCATGAAATAATACACATTGTTTCATTGTTCTTTTTTCTCACTTTCAGTGGTCTTTTTCATAGCCGCAACGAAACCTGTTCATATGTATGAAAATAGATCATCAATTGAATTCATTGTAACAATAAAAACGAACATACCTCAGTGAATGGTTTTTCATTGACTCGACGGAAAATTTACTGTGCCAATAAACGACGAAGTATTTATTAATATAATGTCCCATTTTTTTAAAAAAATATATACATCAGTGCTTTGCGACCATGGATCATGTTCATCGATATGGTGAACAATTTCTAATTGCTTCAGTGTATCCCTTTCCTTACCTCAATGAACTTTTCCATAGCAGCAATGAAACCTGTCCATAAATGTAAAATCGACTATCTTTGATCTCAGTGAACTTGAATTCATTGTAACAATAAATACCTATGTACGTCAGTGAATGTTTAATCATTGTCACGATGAAAAATTTATTGTGCCAATGAACGGAAAGGTAATAAACGGTATTTATTGATATAATGTACCACATTTTTTTCATGAAATAGTATACATTGCTTCAATGTACTTCTTTCTTCAATGATCTTTTCCATAGCCGCAATGAAACATGTTCATAGGTCTGAAAATGGACCCTCATTGATCTCGATAAACTTGAATTCATTGTAACTATAAAAACATACATATTTCAGTGAATATTAGTTATTCGTTGACTCGTGAAAAATGTATTTTGCCAATAAACGAAGAGGTATTCATCAATAAAATGTACCATATTTTTTTTAAATATATACATCAGTGCTCTGGGACCATGAATTATGTTCCATGATGTGATGAACAATTTCAAATTGTTTCAGTGTACCACATTTCTCACCTCATTGAACCTTTCCATAGCAGCAACGAAACCTGTTCATAAATATAAAAAACCATCAACTTTGAACTCAATGAACTTGAATTCATTGTATCAATAAATACCTTCGTACATCAGTGAATGTTTAATCATCATCGCAATGAAAAGTTAATTGTGCCAATGAACGGAAAGGTAATAAACGGTATTCATTGATATTATGTACCACACTTTTTTTATGAAATAATATACATTGTTCCAATGTACTTCTTTCTTCATTTCAATAATCTTTTTCAAAGCCGTAACGAAATATGTTCATAGGTCTGAAATTAGATCATCATTGATCTCAGTGTACCCCTTTCCTCACCTCAATAAACTTTTCCGCAGGAGCAACGAAAACTGTTCATAAATGTAAGAAACGATCATCTTTGATCTCAATAAACTTGAATTCGTTGTATCAATAAATACCTACAGAAGTCAGTGAATATTTATTCATTGCCACGATGAAAAATGTATTTTGCCAATGAACGGAGAGGTAAAAAACGGCATTTATTGATATAACGTACCACATTTTTTTCAGTGTTCACAACACCACCTATAAAACACTAACGATGAAAGTAAATGGTATCCACCGAAATTATAATTTAATACTTACACATTCCAAATCAGAGTCACACAATCATTAACGGTTTGGTGGACTTGCCACATCAATTAATCATGTTACTATCATTGTAACAATGTGGGCGTTTTAACGAAAATCGGTACATTTAATGAATCGGAAAATTATTAACATAGTTATTCAGCATGCAGTCAGCCAAATGGAATAATGGGCAGAGTTGACACCTTTGCCGAAATAATAATTTCAGCAGTCTGAATGTAATTAATTGTCCATCATATATGGAATAATTATCATTAGTCATCTATTGATCTAACACTCAAATTATCATTTTCATTTTCCTCGTTTAATGAATTAGCAATTTTGCTATGGATTGTTTTTTTTATGTTCGTTAAAAGAACGAGCACTGGGGAAAATATGTTCGGCATATGGATGTGAATTCTGAGCTCGTCGAGTCAGTCTCGATGGGACCGATAACGGTCGAACGATTGATGATGATTAGGAAGGGCATCGACCATGAGAATATCCATAAAACAGAGATAGATCGACAAATTTTCCAGAGGAGTGAGCTAGCTTGTGAGCAAAGTGTCGCCGACAAGACAAATAGTGATGTTATAATTTGAATTAAAAATAATCGATAATCCGATTATTGAAGTAATAAGTGTAATAAGGGCCATGCAGCTCAGTGGTCGAGACTTTCGCGTTCGAAACCATTGACTGCTGTTATCGCACGTTAAAAGGTAAGACCTCGTTAATCCTTGGCTCGCACAAGTTTCGACTTTTGAGGGCTGCCGTTCTTAAGGGGACGACAGTAAAAAAACTTTTCAAAGACAAGCTTTTTCGTTGAAATGCACTAAGAAGTAAAAATGAATATCTTCGAAAGTGTAATGTATAAAGATTAATCTGTGAGTTACATATTTCAATAAACGCTTGTCTTTGAAATTTTTTTATAATAGTTATTTATGATACAAGTGTTAAAAGTGGCATTTCATTTTGTGAGTGGGGAACCCCAAGAGTAAAATAAACAGACAAAGTAAATTAACAAATGTATCATACAAATGTTTTTGTACAACAGTTACTGCTAGAAAAAAAAAAAGATCCATAAGGATCAGAACACACGATCTTTGCGTTAAAAGGTTGACAGACAGATGCTCCAACTATAATAAACCCCAACGCACTTTATTTATGAATGTCATTATTTGTCAGTGATGAAGGCCCTTTTACAGTTGGACTGAATACTACTTCGTTTGTAACTTCAAAAGGAATAAGTATTACTAATTGCACAAACGGCCAAATACATGTGTGAACTTTTACGAATGATTACTCTTGAGTAGGTGTTCTGATTATAATATCTGATTGAAGTGTTTCTATCAGAGAGAATCTATATTACTGAGTATCCATCATCTCATCTGTCATTTTACTGTTAACACTAGTGTTAAAAAAGTATTGTTAAAAAAGTATTTTTAACACTAGTGTTAAAAGTGATTTTGTGAAATCGTCAGTTTTTACCCGAGTAGCATTTTGGCGACGACAACCACACAATACATCAAAATTAACGTTGTAGTTGGTGTAGAAATTAGTCATTTATGAAACGACGCTCTCTAAACCACCGGTCAACGTTGTTTTAACGTTGAGCATGACATCAGTCAAGTTACGACGTTGTCATAACGTTCACTCAACCGACTACAAGTAGTAAATATTCTGGGAATGGTAATAACGTTCTGAAAACGTTTAAGTGACAACTTTAGTTATTTTAAACGTTTTCCCGATAGTGAACCAACCCTGTGAGATTCAACTAAGCAGTGGGTAATTTTTCAGTTAAGTTGAAAACTTTTTCACAACCTTCCTTCAAATATTTACTGCAGAGGACGTGTAGGCCAAATTTAGATAATAATTATTTACCCAATTTATTATGTATTTTTTAATTCAGTGACAAGAACCATTGTTTGCTAAATTGTTTGACAGAAAATGTATTTATAGTAAAGGAAAAAGGCCTAGAATGATCCTACCACACTTTCGAATCTGAAATGAAAAGTGCTAACGAATTCACTGTCTTCTCTTACAGATAAAAAAAAAGTCGTGAAGAAACTTCACGGTCAAAAGCTAACATGAAGACAGACAGTTTGAAGATCTTAAGTTTAATTTCTTTAGAAACAAGTGCCAACCTGAATAGAGAGATATTGAGGAAAGCAACTACTTTTTCAGAGGAACAACTGTATTATAGCCAGGAGAAACAACTTGATTATGACCATGTACAACAGTTTAATAATTTGGAAGAACTGAGGGAAAAACACGAAAGAGATGGGTTACAAAATGTGGAGCCGAATGTATTCGTTAGTTGGAATTGGTTCAGTTTTTGGTCCGATAAGCAACTCCAGTCGCGCTTCGGGTATAAAGTTGGTTGTATGGCCGACTAACGCAAAAAATTAGTATAATTTTAGTTACCTGACAACCAAGGTCGCGTTGACGACTTGTATAGTCTCCTACGCCATATTGGAAGTGTAATTCTATTCGGAAACAAGGTCGGCCATTAAAACTTGGGATGTAAAACAAACATTTACAAAGGATTTTCCGTATTCCGTATTCTGTATTTAGTTCACGCTTGAAACGATATCAACATTGAAAATTGTTTATGAAAATATATATTTCTTATTCTTGACATTTGAAAACTTCGGAACAGATTGAAAGCCTACTTTTTTTTTAGCATGAAACAATGGTATATTTGACAGTAAAATGTGATGCGTTGGCAATTTCTGTTTCGTAATCGTTATTTTTCGGTAATATTGAGCATGAAATTTTTCGATATTAACTTGCGGTAGTAGTTGCCAGAAAGTTTTTTCTCAGTGTCCATTTTGCCCATAAGTAATTATTTGGTTGATAAATCAACTATTTTCTGAACACCATAGAAAATGAACTGTCATTGCCGCTTGAGAGGGCGCTGGTGGGCAGTTGTTCTTAAGTAAATTCAGCAACGGTTAGGAAACGACCAACTGCTACCTACAGTTGCAGCAAAAACTTTGTAAAAACCCAAAAATGATTGACCAAATTGGTGTAAAACAGGGTTGTGACAACGTTGTGTTGAGGTCGGCAACGCAACTTATGATTGGTTGCACAACTTTTTCGAAAACGTTGCCGCAACGTTGAATTGCTACTTCATGTCAATGAATTAAAAACCTCATTTTTAATGAGAGTTGTACAAAAATAAATTTTTTCATATATATTGTACATCAGTTACTTTTTGGAATTTGATAGCAATTCCTCTTTACATGTGAACAATCCTAATATATCAACAGTATGAATGACTCACCATAAACAAATGGTATCATATTATTGAAATATACCTCAGCAGCCAGGCCGCCGCTGTGCACAACTCAAATTCTCGATTTTAATTGATAGTTTCACCTTCGAATAAAATGAGCTACCTTCTAAGACCGACTGATTTAATAAATTGAACGATTTACTTCATCTCTAATTATAGTAGCAAATAGAGCGTTCTGTTCATCGAATTGCAACAAAGTGCAACTCACTGAAGGCTACGAGGGAACAACAAATTGAAGCAATTCAGCTATACCAACCGCACCAAGAACTGTATTTTGTGCAACAGGCTAATATTCAAATAACTAGCCTAATTTTACTTGCATTATATTAAATTAATCGATTCTGAAGCAAGTTTCAGATAAGCAATATACTGTCAGAAAATTCTACACGGAAAGAAATCCAGGTGTAGATTATTTCCTTTAACAGTATAAAAAAATGTGTAAATAATGTATACATTTGTAGAAAATTAGTACACCTGGTAGAAATATATTTTTACTAATGATTGGTTATTTTGGTTTGTAGTGAAATTTTCCCCAGCTTTGTGACTTTTATACACAATTTGTGTAATACATAATTGTGAATAAATTTTACACATTTTTCATTGGAAAGGTATACAAAACGAAATGTGTAATAAATCACAAACAAGACTACCCGTCGATAGAGGGCACAACCCGCGCTACACTAGAATTCACTAAGGCCGAGGCTTAATAGCAAGACCAAAGCAATCTTCAACACCAGTTCCATTCAGCCCCCCCACCGGTTAGGAAGGACGGTATAGCTAGAAAACAAGGAAGCAGTATCTCATCGATTCAAAAAACTTATTCTGTAAATGTCTCACACAATAGGGAGTATTTTAAATTTATACTCCCTAGTCCCTAACAGCTATTTTGAGCCTTGTGTAAAATTCTTGTAGAGTTATTGTGCGTTCTGAATTTCAATTTTGTCCACAGAATTTAAAAAAAAAAAACAAATTATGTAGGTGACAGAATTTTACAAAAAAAACTAAAATTTGTGTAACATTCATACACAACGGTTTTGTTAACCAATTTAAACAATATTCTGTAAAAAATAGTGTTGCCGTCTAGAATTATACATTCTAGACTCTTGTCTTGTCTAGAATATCAAGACAAGCCCATCAATATGTCTTATCTAGATTATCTAGACAAGACAAGATTTTTCATTTTCCATACAAGAGTTTTACTCAAAACTCTTGATTATTTTCAAATCTATATTAGAAAAAATACGAAAAAAGAACAAACGTTTAATATGTTTTAAATTTAAGTGCGTTAAAGAAACAATTTAAATTTCAAACAGAAAAATATTTTGTAATACTTTCATGAAGCTGACAGGTAGCCCATGAATTGATACATAGTAGTGACCTGGCTGAATCGGAATTAAGCGTATTCCTATATTTGCGAATGGTAAGCGAAGCTCCGGAAAATAAGCGTTCTGCTGTAGGATAAGCAAACTGATGCTTGCGCCACCATACAAGAATATCTTCTTCTCTTGGAGCACGTTTATTCGAAAGCGCAGGAGGGCTACAAGAGGTTTTTTTCTCATCACTTCGACTTTAAAGTTGAAATTTCGGCGCCGTACACCCAGTTTGTCTTCGCATAATGCTTGAGAATTTTGTCGCGAGCAGCTTGCAGAGCTAAAATTATAGCTTCGTCTACTTCAGTTCTGTCAAGTTTTTGATCTAGATGATGTGCGTCCCCTTCTAGTTTGTTGATTAGAATTTTGACTACTATTGGTAGTGTAACGTATTTTCTCCACCAAGAAGAGTAGACAAGGATTTGAAACTATGAAGATGACCACATATTTGTTCAAGTAGATCCCCCACTCATTGTCATTTTAAAAATTTCAGTTTGGCGTTGTCGCAAAGAGCGTTTAGGGAATGTCGCATTTTCAATGATACTTTAACCATGTCAAACGTAGAATTCCATCTTGTAGGCACGTCAATGATAAGCGTTAACATTTTGACATCAGTTAGCTCGCAACACGTTTTTAATTTAAGCTGCCATTGCTCTGACGCCGAAGCCTTGATTTTTTTGCATAATGCTCGAACTTTCAAAACAGCGGAAGTGACAACATTGGTATTTTCCTCATCACAGTTTTCGTTTTCGATTTCCATTTCTTCGTCTTTAGTGTCAGCTTCAATTTCTTCAATAAGTCTTTCACAGCAAAATTTAGCACGTGAGCAATACATTGAAAATGTTGATCTTCTTCATCAAATAATTTACCATATTTTTCGTTAATAATTTTCAAATGTTCTGACATAAATAATGTGTTGGCAGAAACATTGTATACAGTAATTCCTTGAATTTTTTGTTGCAAATCGTATGTAACCGTCTTATCTAGAGTCTTGAATAATAATCTAGACTTTTGTGATCAAGACAAGACCGCACTAAGCTTATTTAGTCAAGACGCGTATACAACTCTTGTCTCGAAATTTCAAGACAAGACAAGAGTAGGTAAACTCTTGTCTTGTCTTGTCTAGACGGCAACACTAGTAAAAAATGGATTCAAGTATACACAATGTGAATATATTGTTTAAAATTTTTTAAAAATTGTGGAAAAAAACTACACATTATTTTCCGTGTATCAATACCAATTTCGGTATCAGAAATGGAGGGACAGTAAAGTTACTAAAATGAACAAGTCAACGCGAATTATGCTATTCTAGCAGTATCAATCGATTTGTATAAAATCTTCATCGATATCTTTGGAAATCTTAATTGGGTGAAATGGATGGTATTACACACTGGAAATAATGAGGGATACTGTATAGTGTTATCGATAATAAAGACATTTCAGAGGAATGTATACAAGAATCACTTGTACAGAATTCAGTATACAGGGTGTTTCTGATTTTAATACAAATATTTCAAGGGCGTGTTCCTGGGGACATAATAAGGCATTTTTCCGATAAACATGTGTCCGCAACCGCTTTATTTCTGAGATACAGGAAATTTAACAATAATTTTAATGATACGCCACTGTGTTTTTTTTTTAATAAATGTATGATTGTCATCTCTCTACTCATAAAATTGGTCCTTTGACTTTTTTTGGTACGTCGAACAGTTTTCGACTTAAAAAACAAATTGAGGCAAACCAAAAATCGCATAAGTACAAGCCAGATCTTTTATTTTTTGAGTCTAAAACCGTCCGTAGGACGAAAAAAAGTCAAGATACCATGTTTATGGAAAGATAGAAAACAACTATAAAAATAATACTCAGTTGAGAAAAAAAACAGTAGCGTATCATTAATTTGATCAAAAATATGACAAGTCATATGTTTACAGGGACGCCACTGATGAAAATTAAAAAAAAATCCTCACCATGAAAAAAATTATTTTCATGTGTACTTTGTATGTACCATACTTGAAAAAGAAGCCAAAGTGGTTTTTAGAAATATTAACCTAACCGTAGTGTCTCCATCTTTAGTCTATGCAATATTTATTTTAATATTTTTCAGTTAAACCTGGAAAAACTGTCCGGCTTTTTGTGAGAATTTTTTCAAAACGTGTAATAAACACGCTATTGAAATGTAACAGTGATTTGTAAAATTTGAAAAACTTCTATTAACCATTCATATAATTCAGTCTTCTCTCAAAAATACAACTTTGTGTTGTTTGCCTTCTTGTCAAACCCTAGAAAAGTGTCTGCTTTCGAATTTTGAAAAAAGAATATTAAAATATTCCGTAGACTGCTGTTCTGAGATACTCTTTATTGAAATGAGTGGAATGCTCCACCTCCGATCTCGATATATTTTTGCCTGTTGAATAAGAATCTGTCAGCAATCAAAACTTTGTGTTTTTGAATATTTTGAGAGTCCATTATTGTTCTTTGTTTTCTAACAATATTTTGCTGAATACATGTAGAATACAAAATAGGTGACCTGACTTGAAAATAATGTTTTTTAAAACGTTAATTTTTGAAATTAATTTTTTACTTTTCAGTCCACATTGAGTACAATGGAAGCGTGTTCCTTGTGTTTTTTTGAGTTATTATACTGTTAGCAAGTTATGTTATAGCACTTCCTTGTCATCCAGTTCTGAGCTATGTTTGGAGTAGTTCAAAATTAATTGCAAAATGTATGTTATCAACATATGCAATAACATTGCATTCTCATCACGTTCTGAGCTATGTCTGCAGTAATTTTAAAATCTTCATAATGTGTACTGAACAGACATTATTACGGAATTTTTGTACTGTCATCGGTTCTTGATATTATGTTGTGTGCTAAATTTTAGATGATTTCGACCACTGGCAGTGGATGCAAATTGAGCTGTCCAAATAATATGTGAACAAGTCAACAAGGGTTAATCAACAAAGAGAAAAAGACACAGAAAAAATCTGGAGGTGATCGGTTTTTTGCGAACTGAAGAGTTGTGCTGAATATTTTTTCAGTTTTACTTTTTATTATGTCTTTTTGAATAGTTGTTTTAGTGTATTGAATATGGTATTTTGATATATTTTATTGTTGTTACTGTGATTTTTTTATTCTTTCAAAGAGTATTTACCAATTATCGTTTCCTTCAACAAGTCTTTCAGTTTATTGATTTTCTTACTCATTTTCTGTTGTCCTTGCAACTTGTCTGTTAGTGTAGATTAATTTGGGAATTTTTATAATAAAATAACCATTGTCAAAATCCAAAAAAGTTGTTTTTCGACAAAATAACTTTTGGTTAATAGTACCATTTCATTAACTTTCAAATTGAAATATAATGTTCTCTATTTTTATCGCAAATAATACACATGGTAAACCCTTTTTCTAATAGGTATTTTTGTCTCCTTGTTATGTGTCATATTTTAATCAACAAGAAAATTCTAAAGTTTTTGCGCCTAAAAATTCTAGTCTTGGAGCAGCTGAGAGTGACTAATTTTTACATTTCATATCGACAACACTGCTCATAACAGCAGTGTTGAATATCACTAATTGACTATTCTGTTCTCAACTAATGCATCATTAATCTCTGCACGGATCGGTTTTCTGAGACATAATAGTAGTAGCGTTATATATACCCTTGTACAGTGCAAACTTATCATAATTATGGCTTCATTAATATCCACTTATGTAATAACATCTAGTTTAATTCATATATCCATATGAAACATTTACCATGCCTTTTAAACAACTAAATTAGACTCAAAAACAATTTCTAAAAAATTGTTTGTGATTTGGAGCAAGACCTAACACGCAAAATTGTTCAGCAGCATGGCGTGATGAAAATTAGAATACAGTAACAGAGATCATTGTAGGTTGAATTTGATGATGGCCTAGTGAGACTACCGAAGAATGACAATGCTATCACAGATATATTCGAAACCCATTGAAGAATGCAGTACTCTGTTGCTTTGGACGTTTCAGAACTTTTGTTTGTTTAAAATTGTTTTTTCCGTTAACCAGCTGTCGTCCCCTTACGAACGGCAGCCCTCAAAAGTCGAAACTTGTGGGATTAACGAGGATTAACGAGGTCCTACCTTTAAACGTGCGATTCCTAGCACTTTCTCGGGCCATCAGATAAAAATCTGTAGTCGCTAGGATTCGAACCTAGCCGACCAGCAGTCAATGGTTTTGAACGCGACAGTCTCAACCACTGAGCTACTTGGCCCTTGTATGCATACTCTAGTGATATGATTTTAGAATTTCCCTGAGCTTCTTAACTATGAAATAAAGGGTGTTCAAAATAACTCAACACCCTGTATCTTAGAAATTAAGCAGTTGCGGACATATGTTTATAGGAAATAAAGTCTTATATTGACCTGAAATATACGCCTCCTAATTCTTGATACTGAATTTTGAAACACCCTGTATATCTGAATAGTTTTCACCCAAAGGTCTAGTAATTCAGTAAATTTGTATTCGACAGGGCCCCTGGCGAGAAAGTTTTGGGGTAGTTTTGATTTCTTCCATTTCATAAGTTTTTTGGAGTGCTGAATTCGAATCTGCAGTTTGCTAACGAAATTTTTTGACGGATCATTAAAGAAAATCCAAAAAGAATGGTAAAAAACTATTTTTTGTAGTTTTTAGCTTATAACTCGAAAAGTATCATTTTTTCGTGAATAATTTTTCAATTCAACATGAAAGTACAATATTGATTAAAAGTTTGATTTTGTGGAGGAAATTCAGTTCTTGACATAATTTTTTGGGTTTATCACCTTCCACAATTTTTTCATTTTCAGATTGTGGAAGGTGATAAACCCAAAAAATTATGTCAAGAAAGTACAATGTTCAGGTTTTTTTTTTCGACAAACAGTTCAGGCTCAAACGCCAAATAAATATTGGCGTATTTCTGCTGAGTCAACAAATACCCACTTTTTTTCACTCCAAAACTACTATTGACCGTTTAATGATATTTTTAGTGAATTTCTCAAGGAATTATATTGTAATAAATCTAAAAGTACTTTAGTTTGAGGTTATGTCGATGACTGCTAGTGACAGTGCGACAAGAAAGAAGTGTTGAGCATTTAAACAACGCAAAACGGTTCTGATCCATTCTGGGCGTTACTTACTCCGTCTGAGTATATGATAATGTTTTTTATTAGCTCTTGTGCACAATGGTGTATTGCGACGATTTCCGATTGAAATATCGCTTGTTTGTCCTGGCTCAACGAGATTTTCATCTTTGGCTTGGTTCCGTAAATGCCGGCTCCTGAACCTTCATCAGTTTCTGAGCCATCAGTGCAGACAGCGATTTCTGCATTGATGGGAGGTCCCTCCTTCCACGCATCCCTGTCCGTTATACTTGTCTTCAAAGTTTAGTCAACGCTATATCTGGGAAGTATGCCATCTGATTGCATTCTTGTAACCCAGGTCGTTTTTCAATTTTGCTTATGGGTGCTTGTCCTCTAAGCAGCCTGCTCGTGACTGACCTGGCTTCGTCTTGTATGTATATGTGTAGAGAAGGCAGATTGAGCAAGACCTCTCAGGCGGCTGTTGGGGTGGTTCTCATGGCCCCGATGGCTTGTCTTTGCAGTCCTCCGAGCCGTAGAATTCCTACCTGCTTGGTCTTTGGCCACCATACTACCGAACCATACGTTGTTATTATGGGTCTGATAACTCTGGCATAGAGCCATGTACTCATTTTTGGTTGCAGCCCCCAAGTTTTTCCGCACATTCTTCTGCACAGATTGAAGGCTACTGTACTTTTTTCTATAACTTTTTGTAGGTGTTGGTTCCAAGTTAACTTATGGTCGAAGATTACTTCTAAGTATTTTGCCTCTTGGGCAAATGGAATTCCTATCCCGTTCAGTACAGTCCATCCAGTACTTTAGGTACTACTCTGGTTTTATGAGGGTTCACTGTCAGCTCCTCCTCTTTACATAAGCTGTCGATTATATCATCTATGGCTGAGTGTGTAAGCTCCGCGACTGTCCTTGCGAATTTGCCTTTTGCAATGATCGCGAGGTCATCGGAATATCCTAGGCAATGAAAGCCTCTGGAAGCTAGCCTTTCAATTAATTCGTCTATCAGGATGCCCCAAAGTAGGGGCGATAGCACCCCTCATGCGGACATCCCCTGTTTGCTCTAGGTGTTAGTGTTATTTCGTCGATTGCTGATGTTATGACCCTGTTTTTCAAGTTAGCGTTCATCCACTGGCACAGTAGGAGAGAAACCCCTCTTTTACTAGAGCGTTTGCTCTAGACTCGATGAATGCATTGTTGAAGGCACCCTTGATATCTATATATGTCATGGCTATCTATTTGACTCCCAAGGACTTCATTAGTAGCCTGTTGAGGTCATCCAGTGCTTAAGTCTTGTTGATTTGCCTGGTTGAAAGGCATATTGGCTTTCGTTGAGTGAGCCTATTTGTAGTACATCATCTCTTTTGTATCTATTTATCAGCCTTTCCAATGGGACGATATGCCTTGGGTGTCTTGTCACCTATCCTCCCTACCTTTGGGAGATATATGACTTTCACCTCTTGCCACATCGTAGGTATATGTCGTAGTGCTATGCAAGCCTTGAATATACGGCACAGGTATTGAATAAGTATTTCTTGTCCCTTTTGAAAAAAATGTAGGGTATATTCCATCCACTCCAGGAGATTTGTAAGGTTTGATTTTACTTATAGCCCACCTGATTCTATTTGCATGGTCTCGATATTTCCGTAGCAAGCCTGCATTCCAAAGTTGTTCGCCTGTTTAGCCTGCTTCCAGTGCTGTCTACTGTTGTCGAGCCATTAAGAATTACTGAGGCTGGAAAGTATGGTTCTGTGGGAATTTTCAGACTTTCCTCGAATGTTGTAGTATAGGCATTGTCATTATTTTTCAAGAAACCTACTTGGTTTACAGTAACTCCTTTGGCTAAAACCTTATGGATTCTGGAGTACGTGATTGTCTTCTGGCCTCACTAATTTCTTTGTTGTACTGTGTGCGTTTAGCCTTGTATGTGGTCCAATCTTGGTTGCATTTTACTCTATTGAAAAGCTTCAACGCCCTACCTCCGAGGGTTTCTAGAGAACACATAATATTTCGTGTGACTAACGACTAACTGAACCTCTGATCAATTATTATCATTATTATCATTATTTTTTATTAATTAACAAAATAATTATGAACGTAACCCATTTTAACATGCACTCATTCTTTTGCTTATATACATTGTGAATTATAGTCTTTATTCTTTATTTTATATGCTACAAATTCTAAATACAAATAAGTCCTACATGTTCTATAATGAATAATAAAAACTTTATTAACATAGTGAAACTAACAAGAACAAAGTAAAAACATCAAAATGATTGATCGGCGCTCCGGGGCGGCTTAAATGGTATTGGTGGCGCATTCGCTTTCAGAGCTGCAGGGAAACCCGGAAAAACCTGCAACACCACATCATCTGAAGAGTTGGAATTCCTTGATAGAGAACTTCTAAAGAGGTCCGACGAATTGTGACAATCTGCTCTACGGTAAAATAGGATGTATGGTGTCTTCGAAGGCTCCAAAAGGTCCAGTTCCAAAGAAGGTATTCTATTTACGCCATTGTCACCAAATTTGTACCAGCCCGTTTTATCTTTGGCTAAGGTGTAATAGTGGCCAAAATCTGCTCCAGAACCAAAGTGAACAATGACTGCGTAAAGCTCGTAATTGTAGTCGGCTAGATTGGGGTGTTCTTCTAGCTTGATTCGTTGAAATAGTTTGATGCATCTTTGGGTTGCTGAGTCATAACTGAAGAGCTTCAGAGTTATGATCAGATTTGCAGGTGTTTCAACTATACTTGTTATTTTATGACTGTCTGTTGTTATGGCTTTGACAGTACAGTTGACTATCACCTGTTAGGTATTCTGGTCTCAGGTGATGAATGAGTAGATTCTGTATGGGCTGAATCTCTGAAACATTGGGAAACGCGAGTTCTAATTCAAAAAAGTCATTGAAGATCCTGCTATTCATTCTGCATTTGCTAAAACATGAAACTGTGACGATCCTTCCTCCAAAAGATTTTTGTACTGAAGAAGCGATAGGTTGTAATTTCTCACCATCAGGGCATTCAAAAATATCGACTGAATTATTCTCCTGCTCATGAAGTGTACTCAGTAGGTATCCTAAAAATTCGAAACTGTCTTGTTATCCTGACGAAAAACTAGTTGGGCCCAAAGACTGCATGAAATCATAAGGAGAAAAAGACACCTTTTTGGAAAATTGAAGTTGTTCGAAAAAATGTTTCAGTTCCGAGAATAATGGGGCAATATCATTATTGTTGGTTGATTTGTCTTCCCTAAAAGACTCTGTCATAAATAGCGCTTGTAAGACGCTATTCATATAACAAGTGTTTCCCAAATTGTTTAAACCAACTTTACGCATGTGATGTTCAAGATGACTTGTTGAAGTTTCCAAACACTTGACTGCCAGATCATGAACAGCAACATCTCCATCCAAACCATTCTGCATGTGGTAATCAATCCTTCCTAATAAAGTGGAATCTTCTAGAGGGATCAATTCGGTTTCTTCTTGAACTGATTGAATGGAATAGGTCGCTGTAATACCTAGTTTATGGTCTGAGGGAGTGATTTTGATTCTTGAGTCTTCTGCAAAGGAAAGAGGACCAACAGTCAGATGTTCATCATACATTGTAGATTTTAAATGCACTGATTCCTGCTCTACAGAAAGAGATTTTGATATACATAATTTCGTCCAAATAATGAGAAGGGGGAATTGTTCCGAAAACAGAAGCAGCGTTACCACGTTGGATGGCAATACTTATTCTCTATAATATATGTATATGTCCTATTCATGTTTATTTCTCAAAACAAGTATTGAAATAATTATTGAGTAACATGAATTATTGATAAATTTTATTAATACTCACAATAGATTTAATCTAATTTTAAAACATAGACTAGAATAAATTTACTTTTATAACTTATATTTATTAATTTTATAAATTTATTATAATCTTAATAACTTATTACCAATAAATGAAATTGATTGATTGAATGACGCAATGAGGAGCATGGAGTATTACAAAAAATTTGAGCATATTTATTATTGCTCCATGTACCTATAACAGCTTTTTTCGAGCAACCTGTTGAAATCACACCGCCATCTTACTTATCTATCAAAACTGCTACCGAATAATAAGCCTCATCTGAAGCTTACTAATTTCTTTGTTTTAACAAACAGATTAACCTTGGGTATGTATCTGCAATTTCAATAACACGGCTTTAGTTTTAACTCAGAACCGACCTTGGATTTATATGCAATTATACCGGTAAAATTCGTAATTTGAAATTATAATGAGGCGTATATTATTAGTATGCTATTCCAATCTCTTTCTCGATGAAGGTTCATTTCGAATAGCTCAAAATTGTTTCGGCCATTACAAAAGGAACTATTCGTTATGATTGGTACCAATCCAGCTCAGGAAATGAGCATCAAGAATATGGTGCAATTAAGAGGAATATAGAAAATTCATTGATTCTATAGTATAGCGAAGTTGTCTATTGATCCAGTCAAAACGTCTTCGGAGGTGCCTGTTTCAGGAAATAAATAAAGGTATATTCTTACTCGTTTTATATGTTTTTCGGGGTGCTGAATCCCAATTTTGACTTTGCTACTTCCACGGACATGGCTTCACAACAAAAATTACAAAAAACCTCAAAATTTTCGAAATTTCCGAAATTTTTTGCTAAAAATACTAGGAACACACCGTTTGCGGCGTCATTAGCATATCGTAATAACATACGATAACGCCGATCGGCGTTATTAGCATGCAACGTGTTAAATGAGTTGAGCTTCTTTAAAGAAAACTCTTAGATACTGAGAATCCCAATGTGCATGGTGCAGAAGATTTATGTATGCTTCCCCGGTAGCACCTCATATTGGCTAAATCTTGTTTTCATATTGGGCCAATATGGATATATTGTAAATGTAAATATAATATTGAACCAATATGGGTGCATATTGGAAAAACAATATTTCATTAATAATATCGGTGGAATATTGGCTCAACCTGTTTTGAATGTATATTGTTTCATGAAATATTGGGTCAATATTGGTTCAATAATGTTCACCAATATCGTTAAAGCAATATTGCCTACATATTGTTTCCAGCATCTGGCTCCAATATTGCGATTTCAATATTCCTCAAATATCGATTTTAGATATAAAAAACAATATTGTATATCCAAGTTTGATAGCATATTGGTGGAATATTACTTCATCCATATTCAAATTATATTAACCCGATATTGATTGAGATTGTTCTGAAAACCTCACGCCAATATTTGAAAGACAATGTTACAAAAATAAATTTATCGCCATCATTGAAATTCGAATATTGGCCGAATATTCAATAAACAATATTGAAATAAATTATGATCAAACTTGGATAAGAAACCGCTAGGTGGCCCCACATATGGAACGACAGCTGAATCATAGTAACATATATTAAATCAGGTTTCTCACAATGCGTTTGCAAGTCAATCTACTCAGTGGTTAATTGAAGTAGAAATATTGGCCCAATATCGCTTAACATTTTAAGCCAATATTGCTCCAAGAATATTGGACCAATATTATTTTCAAAATATTGTTCCAATATTGTCCCAATATGACTGTACTACTTGGGTTGTTTCTTTTACAGAATTTTTATTCCAATAACTCATTCATATCATTATAATAGATAAATTATATTTCGTATTCGATTTATAGGAAAGAAACACCAAATTCTATCAAAAACGAATATATCTACAGTGTGACCCATTTAAGATGGAAACACCCTTCTGAAACTTACATTTTTCAATCGATTGGAATGATTTTTTTTTTCGTTAGGTAGACATTCAAAAAGGATACCAAATTTCATGAATAAATCTCCATTTCCATGGCCAACTTATCTTATTTTTCAAGGTAAAAATCTAAAAAAATTTCTAGCGATTTTTTTATAAAAAATCTAACTACACTGGATTCGCGACATTTTCAAATGGTTCATATGTAAATTACGTTGAAATGCGTCAATCAATAAAAACGTATGAGGGAATGAAATTTGAAAAATATGCAACAATAGGGGAAGGTCGGGTAGCCCCGGACAGCGGGTAGCCCCGGACAGTTCTATTACGAACAAATCCAGTACTTTTCAAAAACGTTGAGTATCTCCTCAGCATGCTAACATAGTGTTACGAGACAATGCCAGTCAGTTGAGTCACCAACGTTGAACGAGTTAGACGTGACAGTGTGTTTTGTTCCCGCGTAAAGTTATCCGTGTGGTCTTGCAGAAAATCATTGGAGAATATAAAATCAAAATGTAAGTAAATAGACTTGATTATGATTCTGATCTGTAGTAAATTCATTTAACTTCATTACTGTGAAGTATTTTCTTAATTTTTAGCATAGCTTGAATGTTATGGCTACGGACGTTGTATAATAAGTTTCGGGTAGCCCCGGACACGTAAATGGCGGGTATCCCCGGACACCTTTTGAAGTCCTAAATTCAACAAAATTACTCTTAGTCATTATTTTTTGTTTGAGTTATTTGCTCGTTATTTGGTTTTTAGTTCAATACTGTCCTTTGTTGCAGAAATAGCTGAAAATGCCGAAGTTCAATGGAAGAACAAGTAACAGGGGCAAATGGGACGACATCAACATGAAAGGAGCTATTCAATATGTGAGAGAAGGCAAGTTATCCGTAAGACAGGCAGCAGAAAGATATAATGTACCAAAAAGCTCCCTTCAGGACCGTTTGAAAGCTTTGCAAAGGGGTGAAGAGATTATTCTCAAACCTAAACTGGGACGATTTGAATCCACATTTTCTGAGCAATTTTCTAAAGAACTTTACGACCACGTCAAAGAATTAGACAATCGTCTCATGCCACTGACAAGACTAGAGTTTCTAAAATTAGCATTCGATCTAGCAGAAAATCTGAATATTCCTCATCGATTCAATAGAGAAAAGAGAATGGCAGGAAAAGACTTCTACTCCAGTTTCACCAAGAAATTTTCGGATATTGCTTTAAGAACTCCAGAGTCAACTAGCATTGCACGAGCTATTGGGTTCAATAAGCCACAGGTTGACCGATTTTATGACCATCTTACTGATCTCCAAAATAAATACAAATTTTCCCCATCCCGTATTTACAATGCTGATGAAACGGGTGTATCAAATGTGCACAAAAATGATAAAGTCATTTCCATAAAAGGAAAGAAACAAGTTGGCAAATTAACATCTGCAGAAAGAGGTCGAAATATCACACTAATGTTCAGTATGAATGTTACGGGTCATTTTATACCTCCACTTTTCATTTTTCCTCGAAAAAAAATGGATAAAAATAGGCGATTAATGATAGGAGCTCCACCAGATAGCATCGCTATTCCACATGAGAGTGGGTGGATGAATGGCGACGTCTTTCTACAATGGTTGAAACATTTCAAACAACATGCGCAGCCAACAAAAGAAAACCCTTTGTTGTTGATCTTGGACGGACATGGTAGCCATAAAGAACTGGCTGTCATTCAATATGCACGCAAACATCATATTCACATGCTAAGTACACCCCCACACACAACACACAAGCTGCAACCCCTTGATCGGACATTTTTCAAACCATTTAAAGCTGCGTTCGCATCCGCAAGTGCAGTCTGGATGAGGCGAAATCCTGGAGCAAGAATTACTGATTATGATATTGCTGGACTAGTCCAGGATGCCTTCAGTAAAGCAGCTAGACTTGAAATAGCACAAAATGGCTTCAAGTGCACAGGAATCTACCCCTTTAACCGGGAAATCTTCACAGACCTCGATTTTTTACCCGCTATGATGACAGACATTGCACAAGAACCAGTCGCCAATGGAACTAGTCGTGCATCTCATCCTGTCGCTGAACCAGCATCCACTGAAACTGACCACGAACAGGCTGATTTTGATATGCCTTCCACCACTCAAACATCTCAGCCTACCGCTAAACCATCTTCAAAACCCACGTCATCTGAAAGTACTTTCAATCAGACAGAGCCTGATATGCCCTCCACCAGTAGTGCAGCTCGGTCTGTCTCCAAACCAGCATCTACAACAGCAAGCACCTTCCATCAGGTTGACTTTGATATGCCCTCCACCAGTCGTGCAGCTCGGTCTGTCTCCAAGCCAGCATCTACGGCAAGCACCTTCCATCAGATTGACTTTGATATGCCTTCCACCAGTCTTGCAGCTCGGTCTGTCTCCAAACCAGCATCTACAGCAAACACCTTCCATCAGATTGACTTTGATATGCCCTCCACCAGTCGTGCAGCTCGGTCTGTCTCCAAACCAGCATCTACAGCAAACACCTTCCATCAGATTGACTCTGATATGCCCTCCACCAGTTGTGCAGTTCAGCATGCTCTTAAAGGGTCAACTTCGATCAGCACATCAGATTTATTAAAGAAGCTATCACCGCTTCCAGATGCTTCCAAGAAACGCTTCATGACACGGTCTCGGAAGACTCAAAAAAGCGAGATCTTAACATCTTCCCCTTATGAGAAGGCTCTGAAAGATAAGAAAGTTTCAGAAGAAGAAAAGCAGAAGGCTAGAAAGGGTGATAGGGAAAAAGTTAAGAGAAATATCGTCCAAGAAGATCGTGATCAAGAAACGCAGTGCATTCTATGTGGTGAAACATTTCAAGAAGACTGGATCCAGTGTCATGAATGTGAGGATTGGGCTCACGAAGCATGCGCTGACATTGATTCTTCAAACCCATTTTATAAATGTGACATATGCAAGACCAAAACACGTTTAGGTCATCGTTAAAAGGTGTGTCCGGGGCTACCCGAAGGTTTTATTGTTATGTAAAATTAGAGGCTGAATATTTTTTAATTTTGTGATTACAATAATCAAAAAGTCATTGTTACTTTTAGTTACTTTAATAATAGAAGTTCATATGATCATTTCAAAACAATAAATCTTTGTAAAAATGTGTTGATTGTATTTTTTATTTACATCTCGTTCAAGTGTCCGGGGCTACCCGACCCTCCCCTATTACACGCATATTGTTTCGAGTTTCAATATTGCGATTTCAATGTTCCTCTCATATTGATTATAGAGATGAAAAACCATATTCTATATCCCAGTTTGAGAGGACATTGGTTGAATATTATTTCAGTTTTACTGAAGAAATCATATTAACCAACCCTATATTGATTCAGATTGTTACGAAAATCTCACGCCAATATTTTGAAGACAATATTGATACAATATTATAAATAAAACTTATTGCCATTATTGAAATTTGAATATTGGCCGAATATTGAATGAACAATATTGAAATGAATTATGATAAAACCTGGATAAGAAAACACTAGGTGGCTCCACATTATAGAACGTCATCCAAATCGCTAAAAAATATATTATATAATATAATAATTATTTCCTAGAATCTACTGCCTTACAAAAATAATGGAACCGGAAACTAGAGAACATTTTTCTGAATTTTCGGAAATTGAATAATTGTAAAACAACTTTTTCGATTGAGAATTAGGCTTTATTTTTAATTTAAATTCAATCGAAAAATATATATTGTGCTTATTGCTTATTTAAAACACAAATTGGATTTTCACCAAGTTTCATAATTTTTTTTTGCGGGAAATTGAAATATAAGAGTTTCGTTCATTTGGAAAATGATTGAATTTAAAGTTTTACATTTTTTAAACTATCTAAAAACTTTTATGTTGAATTTTCATTCATAGGATGCATATTTGAGCCACAAATCGTAAAAAAAACAATTATCTATACCAACCCTGAAAATGTATATTTTACCCTTGCCGCCCGTCCGTAAATTTTACTCAGTCGTTTTCATTTTTCTTGATTTACTTATAACAAATGCATCCTAAATTTTCCAACCATGCACATACAACTAAGATTTTTATTTTTCAAAAACGATTAGCCCTTCTTCAATTAGATGTAACCAAAAATAATCCAAAAACAGTTCCCTGATGCCATACAGAACCCATCCAAGTAAATATTTCATTACAATTATTTTGCGAACTATAGAATGTCAATACGGTTATGCCAAATCCTTCGAAAAGTTTCGAAAAAAGCCTTTCCCAATAAGAACCAACAGCTCTTAAACCCTCACAGCTCTCAGTGACGCGCCGCCTCTGGCCACACCGGCAACGTAGCGATAAACGCTCACTGGGATCGAAACTCGAGAATCCACAGTTCTTTCATTTGTTAATTCTAATTCAAGGTCATCTAAACTAGCATTTTTAAATTCCAACCAATCGCAGGCGAGCGACGGTCGCATTCCTAAACAGGAACCATCACCAAATTTCGTAGCGCGTGGGGGGCGAGAGAGACAGTCGGCGGTTCTATTGGCCCGTCTGCCCGTTTCCAAAACCAGTTCTAGTAATAGAGGAATAGTTGGCCTTGGTGGCGATAAGCCATTGTTATTTCAGAGGCGCAATATGTTTCCTAGAATAATAATGGTATCTGGCCGGTTTTGGCGTGTCCTAGTCTCGAATGACAAATGGCGGGAATACTTGGCTGATTCGGATAATTACGATAAATACGAATTGGATATTTTGTTATTATAGACTATCTGTCAGATAGGTACAGTTGTGTGCATAAAAAAGTCGTACAGCAGTTGAAGGCTATCATGAGCCAGATTCGTCAATATTAATTGAATTATCGACTTTGATAAGTAGAGTCAAAATTCAAACTCATTTGGTCAGTAATAGACCGTCAGCTAGTGACAGATTTAGGTGCCCCATTTTCGCATACAAGCCTCGAATAGGGTTGAAAAGTATATCGATTTGGAGTAAAATGAAGATATTTTTACGAGTGGCTCCTGGGGATAACATACCGAGAATTCGATCTTTCAGAACAGTGCTTATTTTAGTTCGAAAATATGAATATGAAATTCATAAAATCTTTTGTGGAATCATCTGCGACTGAAAGACAAACTTTAGTCGCTATTTTCCATCGTTCAAGATAACCTCTTGGGAGGTATTCATGTTGAAAAGGGGAACATTCTCCATAAAAATTGATAAATGAAAAATGTGACTTATTTGTAATATCTAACAGAAAACAACTACTTCCCCGGCACAAGCCACGCTGGACATTGAACTACATCTGTTAGATATTACAAATAAGTCACATTTTTCATTTATCAATTTTTATGGAGAATGTTCCCCTTTTCAACATGAAGTGCTTATTTGTTTCCCTCGTGTTTCTATTTACGGTACGAAACTACAAAGAGTGATTCGTTAAGTCGTTTTGAGAAAAAAAGTTTTTATGAACATATGTTCGGAGTTGCTTCTTTTCTGAGATACAGGGCATTGATTTTTTTTTTCAAACACCTTTGTATCTCAGAAACGAGGCAACTCCGGACATATGTTCATAGGAACTTTTTTCCTTAAGGCGACTTAACGAATCACCCTCTGTAGTTTCGTACCGTAAATAGAAACACGAGGGAAACAAATAAGCACTGTTCTGAAAAATCGAATTCTCGGTATGTTATCTCCAGGAGCCACTCGTAAAAATATCTTCATTTTACTCCAAATCGATATACTTATCAACCCCATTCGAGGCTTGTATGCGAAAATGGGGCACCTAAATCTGTCACTAACTGACGGTCTATAACGCGCTTTCAAATTTTTTTTAGCTCAGTTAGTTAGTGCAATACAATGCAATAAGTGCAATGTCTTGTACGACTTTTTTATGCACACAGCTGTACCTATTTAACCCTGCGTCACCCACCAAAATTGTTTCAGAATAAGCACCCACGTGGGGTGTAATATACCCCATATAAAGTAGAACCAATAATCTAGTAAGGTTGTAAATCAATATTAGCCGACGACCCTCATTATTACCCATTGTTCGGAATACGGATAAGCATGAAATAGTTTGGCATTTTAATAATAGTAGGCTCTCCATTTTTTTGGCTTCTGTTGACAGTTTTATATTTGAATATATTTGGTACTAAAAAATCTCCTGAGTTGATTCAGAACCCTTGGTAATGATGTGTTTGAATGTGTGTAAGTAATAAAATTTACTTACCTGGCCACCTGACTTTTGGTACTAATGGACTATTAACGAGATTATAGCAATAATGGTCTATTTCAGAAATAAAAGGGAGAAAGTTAAACAACATTTAGTCATTACCTAATATTCTGTTGTCAGTTGTGTCTATTCGAATTTTTTGTCGTGAAAAATGTGGCGTCCGTGGGCTCATCCTGAAGCTAGTACTTCAACTGGTGGTAGTTGTACCACTAGTCGACAAATGTTACACGCTCATGGAAAACAAATTATATTAAATGTTTATACTTCCCTTCTGGAACGTGGAATGTCCAAGGATCAAGCTGTGCGAGAATGTGCTTCTTTAACAAAAACATCGTATTCCACAGTGTTTAAAATAGTAAGTAACCCTATTTTGAAAAGAAAGAAACAAAAAGACTGGTGGTTCAAGGAAAGCAGATGGCTGTGATGTAGATATAATTCGAAGAACAGTATATGCCTTATATAAAGAGCAAATTGTGCCTACATTAGATATTTTAATGCAACGGCTAAAAAATAATGAAACAGGTATCCAGTGAGACTTTGAGAACGTCTCTTTTACGAAACGGATTTCAATTTAGAAAACTCAGTAGTAGCAGAAACATCATAATGGAATCTGCGCGCCTCAAGAAATGGAGATTTGCATATTTATTGGCTGTAAACGAGTTTAAAGAATATGGTAGAACGATAGTTTATTTGGATGAAACTTGGTTCGATACACACGATATTCCAAAAAAAAGTTTGGTAGACTCATCTGACTTGTGCCAAACTAATGCGCCGTCTAATAAAGGAAAACGCATTACGATAATTCACTCTTTAGTCGATTATCATGATGATACTACAGCCGAATTATTTGAAGTTCCAAAATAAACTCATACCAAATATTCCACCCAACGGTATTATCGTCATGAATAATGTTAGCTATACCACAGTCGAAGAATAGATAAAGCACCATGTTCAAAAGACACCAAAGCCACTATACAAGAATATATGTTAAATCATGATATGTACTATGGGGAAAAGTACACAAAAAAACAGTTACTAGAAGTTTTACACAGTTTTTCGATAAAATGTTTAACCCAATTGAACATATATGACATCAGCTTAAGTCAGCTGTTCGAAGAAATAATACTTCTCCAACCTTAAGTTCACATGTGGTAGCTCTCATTCAAACAGAAACTGCAAAAATTCCTGACCTTAGCTGGGCCAGCTTTGTTTTTCATATTGAAAAGGTGAAAAAATCATATATGGATATAGGAAAACTTCCCAAACAAAAGATCATTATCAATTTGGGTGACGACAGTGAGAGTGAAACTGATCTTAGTGAGTAATTTTGTAAGTGTGTGTATATTAAATTTAATTCCCATGTATGTACATAGATAATTCTCAATTATAATCAAGATATTTTTCTTAACCCAATATCATTATACCTATTTATTTACATACAAAGCGGTGGAGAAGTGAGAGACCGGTTGCGCGCACAAGGCGCTTTTTTCTATACAGCGAAGACGTCGCTTCTCGGCGCCCCCTCCACTACTACCTTAGCACGACTCGGCGACGAATTTTCACTTGAAGCGCTGTGTTCAGAAGCATTTTTAACAATGATCTCCAAACTTATGGGAAAATGTGAGATAGACAAATTGTAGTTTTTAACCTCAACTTCAAAATGCCGCTTTAAAAATTCAAATCGGACCATTTTCCGTAATATGACGCATCATGCGAAATATGGCTGTAATTTTTTTAAAACCCGATTGTAGGAAAACTATTGAAGCGACAATTTCCACCTTTCGGGAGCTCAACGTACATGATATTAGCTACCATTTCCCGAAAAATTATTTCTTAATATTGAAAATTGAGGGAGATACGAATTTTTGAAAAAAGGCCTTTTTTCAAGAGTTTTTCCGGCTTTTCTCGGCGAAAAATGGTCGTGTCGGGATTTTCCAAAAACCATTTTGTAGGTTTTTTCATTCTCTACAAACGGTCTTTTATGAGTAAAGCCATTCGTCCAGTACCTTTTGAGATATTTACAAAAAAACAAAAAAAGGACTCTTTTTTTTAATAATCATTGTTTAAACAATTGCACAAAAAAAATTTTGAGTTGCAATTTGGATTTTAGTTATTTATAAAGTATCCCCGAAGTTATGGCGCAAGTCGCTTACTATTAGAATTAATTTGCAAAACAGGCTTTATTTTTGTTATATTGGTTGGACTATCATATTACTAAGTAGTCCCTTCATTTACAGTCATAAAGTAAACCAGCTTAAATTACATGAAATAAGCATTGAACTATACATGCTTACTGTAAAACACAGGAGAAATGGAGGACGTTTACCTGATTTTACATAAACTTTACCATAATACTAGCAGGAGTACTATATATTTTCCATCCACTTTTTACTATGTAAGTATCGAAATAATTACATTATTTTAGTATGCAAATTACAAAAAAGGACACTATTTTGACATTTGCAGAAAAAAAAAAAATTAAAACTGTAATAACCTGATACTCCATCCGCCCCTAGGTTGGATCCTTCATCGTTCTCTCTTCATGCGTGTTGATTATACCTAATAATTATTTTCGATTTCTCAATTTTCCATAAGACGATAAGTCCACAATCTGAAACCATTGGTCAAACGTTCATCTGTAATATGATATAAATAATTCTAGTATCGTATCGTTATCGTGCCACGCACTGCTTTTTTTAAACGATAAAAACGTTTGAGATAAGATAGAAATTTGTTTACCGAAATCAAACACTGAAAAATTTGTTATCACTACCAAATGTTGGGGATATTTGAACTACTCTTTTTGAGAGTGCACTAAAATAAATATAAGAGATAATTCGATATTTGGGAAAATCTGTGGAATACGAAGGAGATGATGATTTTGAAAAGGATTCTGTAATAACGGGAAAGGGGACTTTTGTCTAGGTTCAGCATAATATTTTTATTTTTTTTTCCACCAAATTTTCTTGATTCCAAATAAGCAGGTTATGTTTTGACGTAGGAATAGTTTTTGGTGGAAGCCAAAATACATTGGTTTAAATCATGCCTACATTACCTAAATTTTTTATTACTTTAAGTTATTCTTCATCGTGTTAGCTACCGAATGGTGAAAATTCAATGTTAATATCTCAATCATTACATTTTCTATCAACTGTTAGCCTAGCGTTCAGCTATGCATATGCATGAAAAATCTAAAATTTAACAATAATTCCAAAAGTTTTCAAACTTCGGTCAAGTTAATGGTTCATCAACAAAGCAATAAATCTCATTGATTGTCAAAATAGCAATTAACTAGAATTTTGCTGTAATATAATCGTTGAGAGTGGTATTGAATATATTTCGTATCAAGAATCAATTCAAGTGTACGGAACATACATTTTTTTTTGACCTATAATGTTTTTCTTTGATATACCATAAGAGAAAATTCCAAAATTTCTGCAAACTTGACAGATACACCGGAAAAATATTTCGAACAGTAGTGTAGATTTGCAACTTTTACGTTGACTGGAACATATATATATATTTTGAATTCGTGGTCATTTTTATAACAAGGTGGTCTCGAAATAATTACAAAAGTTTGGCAACTTAGTTGCAAATATTTGTAATGCTTGGAAAGTAAATATATTGTTTTTTATCGAAAATAAATATATCGGAAAGCAAAATGAAAATATTTGCTACAACTAATAAATATATTGACACAAAATTACATATACTTGCAAAATATGCATCAAGTGAGTAAAAAAAACACTTTACTCACGAGTTCTATACAGTATTTTTTCTACAACTGTCAACAAAAAAAACTAATTCAGATTTTTTTGCAAATGTGAAATTAATTTGGCATATTTTTATTGATTCATTATTCGAACAAAGTTCGAAGAGTATGCCGGAAAGTTGAGTTTCAAACAAATGAAACGAATAATTTCGACATAGTCGAAATCCCTTTGTCTTCACACTATCCCGCAAAATGAAAAATTTTAAGCGAATATTAAAATAACATATTCATCGAGGTCAATATTATTATTATTAATGTTGACTTGCCTTTCGAATAACTAGTCCATCGAAGTAACTTTTCATTTTCTTAGATTTGTATACAGAATAAATAAACAATCCTCGTGAAGCAATGAATACCTTTTTCTTTTTGAAAAGGGTACCATTCTCCATGAAAATTGAAAAATGAAAAATGTGATTTATTTGTAATATCTAACAGAAAACAACTACTTCCCCGGCACAAGCCACGCTGGACATTGAACTACATCTGATAGATATTATGAAGAGACTCTAACTGAAAGGAAAGAAAAAATCTGAAAGTGAAAATTCGCATTTTCATTCAGATAGCTGACTTTAATTCTTTCTAGTTTTCATTGAAAAAAAAAATCATTAAATAAATTAGATAAAGAGAATGTTATTAAAAAAATATCACTCACATAAATCGTTCATTTCAATATCTATCAGATGTAGTTCAATGTCCAGCGTGGCTTGTGCCGGGGAAGTAGTATAGTTTTCTGTTAGATATTACAAATAAATCGCCTTTTTCATATTTCAATTTTCATGGAAAATGTTCCCCTTTTCAACATGAATACCTCCCAAGAGGCTATCTTGAACGATGGAAAATAGCGACCAAAGTTTGTCTTTCAGTCGCAGATGATTCCACAACAGATTTTATGAATGTCCTATTCATATTTTCGAACTAAACCTTTTTCTTTCTGTGAACTATGTCAAGGAAATCTCATATTTACAATATTATATAAATGAAGTGTACTTTTTTTACGCTTTTCCGTTTAATAATGAAATCGTATGTTGAACAACACAAAAAAGTGGACTTTTTTTGACAGTTGTAGAAAAATGTAAATATATGCAAGGAGATTATCTAATAATACTTATTCATATATATTTTTTTCTACAACTGTCAAAAAGACAACCAATTCAGATTTTCCGTTCAAATATGAAATTAATTTGGCATAGATTATGTTGATGTCGATATTATTATTAAAGTTCACTAAACTTTCAAATAACTTGATCATTGGAAGACATTTTCATTTTCTTCAAAATTTTTCAAAACTACCTTGTTGGGATATCAAATTTTCTGTCGCCTAGCAACAACCATTGAAAAAAGTGCACATTTTTTAGCTCTTTTACGTAAAATAATGAAATAGTATTTTGATATTGAAATTATTTTATGCATG
Organism: Chrysolina haemoptera; assembly: GCA_958298965.1. Classification (NCBI taxonomy): domain Eukaryota; kingdom Metazoa; phylum Arthropoda; class Insecta; order Coleoptera; family Chrysomelidae; genus Chrysolina; species Chrysolina haemoptera. The sequence continues at coordinate 18,426,408 of OY282593.1, read as the reverse complement.
TGTCACTGCAATAAAAGTGCACTTTTTGACAGTTATAAAAAAAAAATTCGTAATAGGGAACAGGCATGTTGACTTTCTTTGACAGTTGTAGAAAAACACTTTTTACCCGAACGGCGCCTCATGGCATTTCAATTATCGGCATAAAAAATGATGGTAGTGTCATCCGCAAAACTGAAAATTTGTCCCTTCACATCTACCTCATGTTGTTCACGTACATTTTTCCCGCCTTCTTCGTATACTTACCTGCGTGGTTGCTTTTATTACATATCAGAATTCACTGAAAGCGAAACCGAGACCTGAGGAAAGTGAACGTAAAGTTGAGAGTTTGCATCATTTCCTGTTTCGATGCGAATAAAATGTAAATTACCAAGCCACGATGGTGGGCCTGTTCAATTCGAATTCAAGGTCACGGAACCAGTTTTTTATAAAAATTCGCCACATGTCTGCGCTCAAATGAGAGGAATTAAATGGAGACTGTTCCTATGAGTCAACGAATAATTTTCGGAAAGGAATGAATTGTGTTAGTTGATTCATTTAGTATTTTCTCAATGTGACAAACCGGATTTGAATTGACCAAAGGTTTGGCATTAGCGAAGTTAAATATTGAAATTCCGCCATTTTGAAACGGAAATACTTATGAAAGTGAGTTGATGCAAAATTTAGATAATACAGAGAAATGGGCATTACCAATGCTCTGTGAATTTATAATGAATAGAAAACGATGTATCAATGCATGTGATTATTGATTAAGTGCGTAGGTACTACTTATCTACAGTGTGACACACTTAAGATGAAGACACCCCTGTATTTTAGTCATTTTTGAAAGCAGAGATTTGATTTTCGGTACAGACGTAGACCTTCATGGGCCGCACTTTTCGCAATACTCAGCTCGAGTAACAGCTTCAAACCCAGCCTAGCGATCCCGCATAAAGGACAAATTCTCGATATTTTGCGTCGCGTTGGAGATACACCGAAAAAAGTTATTCGAAAAAGTTGCTTAGAAATCGATTTTGACCCTACATACCGAATTTAAACGCAAAATTCGAATTTTGAATTTTTTTGTAATTTTCATCCGATTTTCAATTAATTATTCTGAATAAGAAGCTACAGGGACCCTATTCTCAAATTTCGACTACCATATGTCGCATGCCACAAAATATTTCTGTCACCTTTTTTGACCAAGCATTAAAAATAGATGGAGATATTTTGTCGCATGCGACAAAGGGTCGTAGACATTTGAGAATCGGGCTCCAGAACTGATAAAATAGTCAAAATCAATGAAATTAACGTATTGAAACAAATGAAATTGAAAATTATTATTTTATCAAATGTAAGTTAATCGAATTTAGTCTTCTTTACTAGCCTATCTCTAATTTTGAGGATTTTTTCAATTTTCTGTTGAATATGATTGGTTGCGAATAATACCATTTGCCTAATTTTGGATGGAAAAGTCTCATATTTTGTGTTTCAACAGTTTTCAATTTGGGCTAGAACGTCGTGGAAACAAATGAACTATTTTGATTTTAGTTCGAAAATATGAATAGGAAATTCATAAAATCTATTGTGGAATCATCTGCGACTGAAAGACAAACTTTAGTCGCTATTTTCCATCGTTCAAGATAACCTCTTGGGAGGTATTCATGTTGAAAAGGGGGAACATTCTCCATGAAAATTGAAAAATGAAAAATGTGATTTATTTGTAATATCTAACAGAAAACAACTACTTCCCCGGCACAAGCCACGCTGGACATTGAACTACATCTGATAGATATTGTGAAAAGACTCTAACTGAAAAGGAAAGAAAAAATCTGAAAGTGAAAATTTGCATTTCCATTCAGATAGCTGACTTTTTTTAATTCTTTCTAGTTTTCCTTGAAAAAATCATTAAATAAATTAGATAAGGAGAATGTTATTATTATCAATGTCCAGCGTGGCTTGTGCCGGGGAAGTAGTTGTTTTCTATTAGATATTACAAATAAATCACATTTTTCATCTTTCAATTTTCATGGAGAATGTTCCCCCTTTTCAACACAAATGAACTAGTTATACCAAATGTCAGTTTAAAAGTAAATGCGTCAAAAACAGTAACAAAATGCCCATTGAACGTCTTAATTTACGAGAAAAAATTGAAATAATAAGGTTATTTGGTGATCGTGCTCGAAGTAGCAGACAAGTTGCTCGTGAATTCAACAGAAGACATCCGCAACGAAATCGTATTCGACATGGAAGGGCAGCCTCCGTCAATAAACTTTTTACTCAAACCGGAAGTGTATTAAAGTATCGTCCAGCTATTGACAATCCACATCGAAATCGAAGGTACCATGATGATGATAATATCTTAGCTTCAGTTCGTGCCAATCCCAAAATTAGTTTGCGTGAAATGTCTGAGCTATTAAATTTGAGTAGAGAGAAAATCAGAAGATGTCTCGTTCGTCATAAAATCAAACCTTTTCGAATATAAACGACTGGGCCCAAGGAAATTTTTTAAATGATAGAGATTTCCTAAGAAAAATTTTGTTAACTGATGAGGCTATGTTCACTACCAATGGAATAGTATCTGCTCAAAATTGCAGATACTAGTCTACCGAAAATCCCCTCTGGGTTATAAACTGTAAGGACCAATACTCTTAAAAAGTTAATGTATGGTGTGGTATTTTAGGCGACAGAATAATTGGACCGTTTTTCTTCAATAATACCATTAACGCTGAACGACTATTGAATTTTTTTGATAATGAATTATGGGAAATCATTGAAAATCTTCCCCTCAATGTGCGACAAGAGATGTACGTTCAGCTAGACGGAGCTTCCGTTCATAATTCTTGGATGGTTCGAGAGTGGTTAAACGAACATTTTCCATTACGTTGGATTGGTAGAAATAGCCCATATGAACAATGGCCTCCTCGCTCTCCTGACATAACACCAATGGATTTTTACTTCTGGGGAGCCGTCAAGAATAAGGTTTACAAGTCTAGGCCACGAAATCGGCAAGAACTTTGTGAGAGAATAAGGCAAGTCTGCCATGAAATAAGTATTCCAGAACTTAGGAGAGTGGCCAATAATAATAGAAAAATAATTGAAAAATGTATCAGAATTGAGGGCGGGCCAGTTGAGAGAGACAATATTTAGAACTGACTTCCAATATTAGTGTTTATTTCATTTCCTGTTCGGATTCGGTTCAATAAATAGTTTTTCATTAATTGTCATTTAATTTTGACCGATTTTATCGTCTCTGTTGCTTTTTAGTAACAACTAATAAACAAAATTTGAATTTTTTCATAATGAATATTAGGTTTTTCATTCTTATTTCTACATTATGACGAATTTACTGTTTTCGTAGCTTCTTATTCAGAACCATTAATTGAAAATCGGACTTTAATATGAAAATTAAAAAAAAAATCAAAATTCGAATTTTGCGTTGAAATTCGGTATGTAGGGTCAAAATCGATTTCTAAGCAACTTTTTTGAATAACTTTTTTCGGTATCTCCAACGCGACGCAAAATATCGAGAATTTGCCCTTTTCGCGGGATCGCAGTAGGCTGGGTTTAAGGCTGTCACTCGGGCTGAGTATTGCGAAAAGTGCGGCCCATGAAGGTCTACGGCTGTACCGAAATTCAAATCTCTGCTTTCAAAAACTACTAAAATACAGGGGTGTTTTCATCTTAAGTGTGGCACACTGTATATACTGAAGGAATTCTCGAAATACAGAAAACCATATTTATTGAAAGCCAACGTTTCGTCAAATTAATTTTATCTGTCAGAGAACTAAAAGATACAAAAACAAGAAATCATTAAGCAGAAAAATAACAAACAGTGATCGCCAAAAACTATGTACCATATGGGAAAAAAGTTTATTATTAGAGTATTGGAAAAAAGATTCTTGGGAAAAGTTTGTGCATAACCTAAAAATCGATTTTGACACATGTCACGTGATCGCTGGTATGGCGGCAAATTGAAAAAAAAATACTATGAATAGTCAAAACGTCGGGTAAAATGGCAAGATATCAAAAAAAATTATAGAACTTTAATGATTTTTAGCGATACAAAGCCGAGACATATGTCTTGATATTTTCCATTTTATTTTTAGATTCTTTAATATACGTAATAACTTTTGGTGGTTCTTCAGGAGTCTTGAATTAGTTTTGACTTAGTGTGCTAGATAAATAGTTATTTATCGGAAAATATTTGTAATTGCAATTTGTTCAATAATGTCTAGTTCTTCGATAAAACTCGATGTAAGTAGAGAAATATTGGCATATGAAGTATCATAATTTTATAAGCTGATGGTAGTTTATGATCATATGGGTGGGTTGACCTATAATGGATTGAGATATAGTTACGTATTTGGTGGTGGTATGTGGTGAAAAGAAAATCCATGTTTATTATTTCTGCTGAGTCTTGCAAATTTATTGAATTGTCTTATTCTAATTATATTTTAAAATCAATTTACGGACGAAACAAATTCGTGAAATCTAAGAAATTGTTCAGTTGTCGATTTTTCTTATGAGTGATATACCCATTGAACAGCAGCCTCTCTACTAATGGAGTAGTTTTAGAGGAAAACCGGGAAACAAATTTTGCACATAAATAGTTTCCAGTAACCCAATTTTAATATTGTCAATTAGTTAGTAAGAATTTTTTTGATTGAGATTTATTGTTCATATTAAATTGTTATTTAATATTTTGAATTATATCAATATGTCACCAGGATATTTATAAATGCTTTGTCAACAAGAATTCATTCTTCGGACAATGAAGTATATTTTGATTTGATTTGAAAGCATTTGTTTTTGTAATTACTGATTTTCTTTAATCCGTTCTATGCACTGAAGACAATCCTTTTTTTGAATGGCCACTTCAAAAGGGTTCAAGAACGCCTCAAAAAAAATAATTACAGAGGAAAATGGCGGCAGACTTGGTTCAAAGAATCCATATACAGAAAGTTTGGAAAGAGTATCTGTGGCACAGCAGAACCGAGCTCGCCACAACAAAGATAATCTTGGGGAAAGTGCAAACACTAGCATGTCCTTTTATAACAGAAGCAACGAGGTCGACTCCAACAGCAGCAATAGAGGTCATTCTGGACCTCACTTCTCTCCATATCATGGTGAGGAGAACTGCTTGGGAAGCAAACCTCAGGTATAAGGTATAAGTGGTTACTAAACACCAAGCGAGAATGGAACATATAATCCATCCGAGCACTGGGAAAGAATACCATAACATGGTACACGGACGGGTCCCAAACTCCCGAGGGAACTGGAGCAGGAGTCTTTGGGCCTCGCACTGAATACTCGGAACCCATGGGCCAGTACCCCAGCATTTTTCAAGCGGAAATTCACGCCATAGAAAGGTACATTCAGTTCAACCTCAACAGGAAATACCGGAACAAGGAAATCGTGATCGTATCCGATAGTCAAGCAGCCATCAAAGCGTTGAGCTCTTCTAACATTAACTCGAAGATGTTTTTGGAATGCCTAGATAAACTCAATTATCTAGGCAGGAACAACAAGGTGACCCTCCTCTGGGTGCCGGGGCACGCCGGAGTGGAGGGCAATGAACAAGCAGACACCCTGGCACGAAAAGGCGCATCAAGCCCATTGATGGGGCCAGAACCATTCTGCGGACTTGGAAAATCTTACTTACGAAAAGAACTCAATGAAGCTGAAGAAGCAATGAGAGCAACATACTGGTTAAGACTTCCAGGGCTGAGGCAGGCCAAAGATCTCCTCGGCAATTTCAACCGAGCAAGATCGAAGACACTGATTAACCTCAGCAAAACTGGCAATCACGGGATTTCTAACGGGGCATTGCAGACTCAAAAAACACCTGAGGAAGTTAGGCTCAGAGGAGGACAGCACCTGCAGATACTGTGGGGAACATCCAGAAACACCCCACCATATATTGATGTCTTACGCTGTACATCATAAACGATTGAATATACTGGGATTATCCCAGTTGACTGTGGGAGAAATACCAGGAGTAGACCCTTTCAAAATCCTAAAATTCCTGAAGGAATTGAGACTTGAAGGGCTGCTGTAAACAAGAACACCTTGTGATAGCAGAAGAAGATGGGGCACAATAGATCTAATCAGGTCGTAGAAAGTTCATCGGTTGGTAAATTACAACCCATTCTATGTTTTCTTGAAGGTTACAGATGAAGATAACAGATATAGATGACAATCGTGACCGCGCCTCGCAAGTATTGTACATCTTGAAAAATAACACAATTTCACACACTGTAGAATGCTCTATGCTCTCCAATTATCATAAACCTCCGTACTCGTTTCCGCTGATCAATGCATTATCAAAAAATTACCAAACTTGAAACGACCTTTTCGCAATGCTATCTCGATAAGCCTTATCAATTTTTTCTATTTTGTTTCTGTGCGTATCCAGTTGCTGGGCCGGGTGTGTGCAAATATTATTTGGCATTGGAAAAAATACAAGGACATGTTTTATAAAATATATCGTTTTGTCTTATCTATTTCAATGCATTTTTTCATACTTGCAGAAATTACGTTAGGTACTGGATATGATTGTACTGAATTGGTTGGTATGAATTCTTATACTAATCCAGTACGATTGGGTTTTGAGACGAAGATCGATTGTAGCACCACCAAACAGGGGTGGAACATATTTTTTTTTTTTCGTTCAAAAATAAATAAATAGATTTTTGATGTAATCTTGAAAAGTATATGATTTATTGGAAAAACAAGGTGAAAGACAATTCAATTCTCCACAAAAATTACTCCCAGTAATTTTTTACTAAATGCGCTTGTTTTCTCAAAAAACGTGACTGAACGCCGACATCAAATTTCAGGTTTACGCTTATCGCCGAATATTTGATTGGTCATAACTCTGCTAAAAATGATCGGAGAAGGAAATGAAAAAGTGCATATCGTTTCTGAAGACTCCTACCTTCTCATGCAAATATAATATGCGAGTAATTGAGTACCTAAAATGTGTTTTGTCGTACTTCACGGAGATGTTTGCGGATGATCCGAAAATCATGAATAATTCAGTAAATATGGAATTATTATACTAAAGCAGCAACAATTTTAGAATATAGTGTGACAGGTCCCACTTAAACATGCCAAAAAAACTTTGTTTTACTCCTGCCTCATTTTCAACTTACCCATAAAACCGGCATTCTCTTCAGTAAATGTTGAAATAATCGCTTATTCAAATCCTGCATATGTGTTTAATAACACTATTGTGAAGCGCAAACCTCAAGTTTGAAATCACATACTTCATTTTTTATGTAGGATGTGTATGAGCGATTATTTTCAACATTTACTGAAGAAATTGCCGGGATTATGGGTGAGTTGAAAACTGAGGCAGGAGTAAAACCCAGTTTTTTCTTTGGCATGAATAAGTGAGACTTGTCTCCCTGGTCTAAAATCGTTTCATATGGTCCAGAGAGGGTACTGATTCCTGCTTTAGTATAATTATTTCATATCAACTAAAATATCCATGACTTTCGGATCCTCCGTAACTATCGTAGAAGGGTTATGTGAAGTGGGACAAAACACATTTTAGGTACTAAAAATACTCACGCATGTTATATTTGCATGAGGAAGTAGAAGTCTTCAGGAACGATATACACTTTTTCTTTTCCTTCTACTATAATTTTTAGCAAAGTTATGACAAATCAATTTTTGGCCCTGGCGGAAATGGCAGTGGCGGCTTAACGCGAGCTTGTAATTTGATATCGGAATTCAATCAGGTTTTCTGAGAAAACGAGCGCATTTTGAAGGATATTTCTTGTGGAGAATTGAATTATCTTTCACCTTGTTGAAATTGTTTCTTGATAAATCTTATACATTCCGAAACAACAACAAAAAATATTCTAATTTTTTTAAATAATTTTTTTTTGGTTCTACTCCTGATTTTTTGGGTTCCACTCCTGATTTTTTGGTAAACAATTTTTTCTCTAACATGATGTCAAGAAGTCATGTGTCGATTTTCAAAGTGCTACGATTCATTCTTCACTTGTGGCTTACATTTGTCTGTGGTTACTGTACACTACGAGGTTAATTTTGTTTTTCTATTCTTATATCGTTTATGTATTTCTAAGGTTGTCAAATACATTCTGTAAAATAAAATAGAAAAAAGAATTAAAATTCCATTAAACAAATTAAGTATTTTTCAAATTTTATTAAGTATCAAATATTTTGTTTATTTATGAACACATTTCGATACAATTATGAACAGTGATATTACGATATTTCCCGAATTTACTGCGGGCGTAGTCAGAAATTCGCCAGTTTTTTTCACTTTTTTTACCTTGAAAAATAAGAACAGTTTGTCACTGGTATTCCAGAGTACTTTTTGATTGCCTACCTGATGAAAAGAAAATAACATTATTCCTCATTTGTTTATTCAAAAATATATGTTTTATTGGGATATTTTCATTTTGAATAGGTCACACTGTATAAGGGATTTGTAGATGGTAGAATTATCGCTTTCGCATATTACTTGAAAAAATTTGAATATTAAATGACTTGTTCATCAATTTTATCAAATTTCCTCCATTAGCTAATATTAATGAAATTTGTTTTTCCTACGAGCGTGCGGAAAAGTAACTTTTCCACACGATTTTTCGTTTTGAAAGTTGTACTTTTCCGTACGATTTAAAATGGTGCGGAAAAGTTACTTTTCCGCACGATTTTTACTTTTCCGTCCGATTTTTACTTTTCCGCACGATTTTTGTATTGTTGAAAATGAGGATATTTAGGACTAACTAAATGATCTATGTAACTATTCTGTATTATTAGTCATTTTGTAGCATTGTTATTAAGATTTGTTTATTATAAACCTTGTTTTTTCATAAATAAGATGTACAAAAACACTCGTAGGAAAAATATTGTACCTAACTCTTACGGAAAATGTCTTTTCCGCCCTTAACGGCTTGCCCGAACTCCGCTCCGCGTCGTTCGTGCAACTGCCGTCGCGTGCGGAAAAGTACTACTTTCCGCACTTGTTAGGTAAATAACTATTTTGTTTCAGGTATGTAACAACAAGAAACAGATCACTGAAATCTTGACAACTGATGGTGAGTCATTAAATACTGAGAAATATTATAATTGTGTTTTTAGTACACTCTTTATCTTAGTGGAATCAGTAATTTCCACTCCTTTTCACTATTTGTTAGACAAGTACAACACTGAAAAAACAATATTTTTAATCAACATTCAAAATCGTTGGTTATATGTAGACAATGATATTGACTGATTCATTATAATTACAACTGTAATATATTTTGATTTGTCAATGGTATCTCTATTTTGATAAACGTTAAAAATACCTCCAGACAATAATGGAAAAAAACGAACATAAAAAATCAATATCAGTCAATATCAATCCAGTCGCCTATTGCGGTGAAACTATTGGTCACTATTATCACAATGTGCTCGTACGATTCGTTTCAGTGAACGCTGTTCCGTGGTATATTGTAAAACTGGAACAGCACGCACACGCACTGGTCCATTATCTCATATTCCGCTTCATCTCTTCGACTTCATCGTTCATTACTCATCTAGATATCAATTTCCAGTAGTAGGAGGTAAGGCACCGAGAATATTTTTCGCTAGTTTGTACCGCTCGTACCCACTTATCACGGCGAAATTACAGGTACGTACAACATCTCTTGTGCCTGCCTGCACCTTGTGCATTCTTCAGTGGTCTCGCAAATTATACGTTATGCAAGATAATGGATTAATAAATGACAGGCCAGTCACGGAATGGGTCGAAACCCACTTGCCGCGTTGTCCTACTTCCTACTTGAGAATCGAGGGGTCGCCCAACATTTGTGCGAATTTCATGTACGGAGATCTGGTTAGCTTTGGTCTATTGAAAGCAGGTCAAATTTCAAATTCTGATCATCGCCGTTGAGATCGATGCGTTCCATCGAAAACACTCTATATACTATATACTACTATATACAGTTTAATATCTTCTAGCATCATCCCCAGGCGAATTTCTCCTATTCAAAATTTTTTCATTATTAGATTGTGCAAGGTTAAAATGCCTAAAAAAACATGTTGACGTTCAATTGATTCTAGACAGTCGGTTCCGGTTCCAATCAAACCATGAAGCAAAGGGTAGGATTTGCCCCAAAATATTTTCATGGCTCAGGGATTCGAGTAAGATGTCCTCATTCTGTACAATATTTGACTTTTGAAATTTGACCCAATACTTTGAAGAAAATTACTTTATCCACAATCACCTTATAATTGAAGTTTTATCCACACTTATGAACCGAATAAAGTACCACTTTATCCACTAGTGGAATAATGAAAAATACAATCTTGAATATCAATCACATTTTACTTATTTATTATTAAACATAGCAACCATTCAACACCTCCCGATATTTTTGTATGTTATTTCAATGATTTTTGAGGAGGTGACAGCCGCTGTTAGAGCAAAACGTCAAATCATTTTGTGATGAAAAATTTCCACGATTCTGATTCTAAATGAATGTGATTGTGAATAAAACGTTGTATTGCATGCGTGTTTTAGATACATTTTATTTGCTTAAGAAATTCAAACGCTGGAGCTTCGCTCTCGCGTTTAAACATTCTTGCGCAAATAAAATGATATCTAAAACACTTATACAATAAATAACTATTAAAGCTTGAATCTGGTTGAAAACACTTCAATATAACTCTTAATAGGCATCCTAGTATTACACAAAAAATATCAACCGAACTTCAAAAAAGAATTCAATGAGTAAGACGTACACAAAATAAGATAAGTAGCTCACGAGACAATTTGATAGGGGTTGTTGACTGGGACTCTGCGGCTAAAATATTTTCAGGAATGTGACACTTCCGGTTGTTTCCTAAGAGGACTTCCTTTTTTTAAATAGGACCTTCTGTATGGTATCACAATTTTATATACTACGGAAAATTTTGTGTATGCTGAAAGCTAAAGAACACGAAGGTAAAACATAATTTTTAATGTAATCACTCAAATTTAAAAAAATGTGTGTACTCTCGACCTATACTTTTATATTACAAATTTTAACCTTACAATACTCAACATTCAAAAGCTCAAGAGAACTTATGTCTAGCACCCGACGCTTTATTTTTCATTTGAATAATTACATTGATTATACAACTCATCATTGAAGTGGCCAATTTTTACTGCAATAATTAATAAACCTGCTTTCTCCAAATATAACATTTCTATCATTGTAAAAATTATTTGACGTTTATCAGTTTAGTCAAAGAAAGAATCAGTTTACTTATTTGATGTATAATCATAACGAATACCCCTCGAGCAAATGAAGATAATAGATTATACTTACTTCGTAACTCGACTTATTCCTAATGCTCTCTTGGTATTATTACTGAAAATTATGTTGGGAGTAAAGCGTGTTCTTTAGTCTTTTGAACCATCATTTTATTTTATCGATTTCAACTATAATGATATGTGGCCATAACCACAAAACTTGTCCGCAAAATTGGAACCATCATCTTAATTTTATGTAGCTTGACTAAACAATCAAAATCTTCGACCCCGAAAACATCCACATAATAATTAATAATAATAATAAAAAAAAACTCGTCCACCATCTTAGGACGCCATCTTGAATTAATGATTTTTATAAAAAAAAAATCAATAATTTATGAATTTTGACAAAAAACTCAAAATCTGGTTCGCACAAGTTTCGACTTTTGAGGGCTGCCGTTCGTAAGGGGACGACAGCTGGTTAACAGAAAAAACAATAACAACAAAAAACAATTTGTCAGCATTCAAGACAGAAACATTTTATTCCTTTTCAGTATAGAACGATACCACACTTTCCGTGACAAAAGAACTCAATCTTTCAGGGTTGTTTCAGACAGGTACTTTCACAAAGAAAGAATTAAATCACAAAAAATTGCTGAAAACAATCTGCTGCAGCTGCGAAACAGGATACAATAGTAAAAGATGTCTGTGTGATAGCTTGAGTCGCACAAATTTGTGCTCTAATTGTCATGGTCCTGAAATTTGTTCAAATGCTGAAAAACCGTCTAAAAAAATATTTTTTTCGGTGTCGGGAAAAAGATTTGACATTTTATCCCTGTGGACAGGTAATAAAATATAGCTTTTTATGAAATTACTTTTTTCCCCGAGAACCGGGAAAAAAGTGAGTACTTTTTGCCCACGGGAAAAAGTGAGTACTTTTTTCTCGGATATATATACACATAGGTTAAGGTAGATATTTGATTGAATCGTATTTTTTCCCGTCACAGAAAAAAATAGTGTATTATACCCGAAATAATAGATTTTAGCTCTCGGCTTTTTTTTAACTCTCGGCTTTTTTTTAGCTCTCGGCTTTTTTCCCACAACCTCGAGCTAAAATCTAATACTTTTTTCCCTTGTATAATAAATAACTATATTCCATAGAGAACGAAAACGAAGACAGTACATACTGTTGAATAAATTTAAATCAAAATAATACTTAACTCGAAAATGTAGGACTAAAATAAATCGAGGAGTTTGAAAATGAACTTGAAAAGGAAAGCTGCTTATGATGATGAAAAGTGATTTATAAAGAAAGCGCGCAGAAAAGTAACTTTTCCGCACGATTTTTCGTTTTGAAAGTTGTGCTTTTCCGTACGAATTAAAAACATGCGGAAAAGTTAATTTTCCGCACGATTTTTACTTTTCCGTACGATTTTTACTTTTCCGCACGATTTTTGTATTGTTGAAAATGAAGATATTTAGGACTAACTAAATGATGTATGTAACTATTCTGTCTTATGAGTCATTTTATAGCATTATTATACAAAACTTGTTTATTAAAAACCTTTTTTTTTTTCATAAATAAGATGGTCAAAAACACCCGTAGGAAAAATATTGTACCTAACTCTTACGGAAAATGTCTTTTCCGCCCTTAACGGCTTGCCCGAACTCAGCTCCGCGTCGTTCGTGTAACTGCCGTCTCGTGTGGAAAAGTGAAAAGTACTACTTTCCGCACTCGTTAGGTAAATAACTATTTTGCACTTTTAACGGTATTTCACCATACGAATATATATCTTTTTCATATCATCTTAAAGTCGAGGTTTCAACGATGGAAATGTGCAAAAAAATGGTCTTCAGCGTCTTTCTTGTTACTTATTAAATTAATTAAATTTAAAAATTATTGATTTATTGAGCTTCCTTTTTTTTAAATTATTGATAACTTTTGCTTCAAACTTTTTTATATTTGATGCATATTTCAGCCACAAATCGTGAAATAGTTATTTACCTAACAAGTGCGGAAAGTAGTACTTTTCCGCACGTGACGGCAGTTGCACGAACGACGCGGAGCGGAGTTCGGGCAAGCCGTTAAGGGCGGAAAAGACATTTTCCGTAAGAGTTAGGTACAATATTTTTCCTACGAGTGTTTTTGTCCATCATATTTATGAAAAAACAAGGTTTTTAATAAATAAATTTTCATAATAATGCTACAAAATGACTAATACGACAGAATAGTTACATAGATCATTTAGTTAGTTGTAAATAGGTAGTTCAAAAATACAAAAATCGTGCGGAAAAGTAAAAATTGTACGGAAAAGTAAAAATCGTGCGGGAAAGTAACTTTTCCGCACGATTTTAAATCGTACGGAAAAGTACAACTTTCAAAACAAAAAATCGTGCGCACGCTCGTAGGAAAAACAAGTATCCAACCCTCAAATCATATACCCATTAGGTACCCCCAACCCCTTTCCGGAACTTTTACCGAGTCGTCTTGATTTTGTTCAATTCATTTATAATTTGCCCCAAATATTTCGACCTCTCACATACTGCTAAGATTTTTCATGCAATTCGGGTATTGCAATCTGAATGGTCTAAAGAGCCTCCCTACTGTCTCAACCGACACTATCGGCAGCGAACGGAACCCCGTGTCACTCCCGGCCCGCCGCCCAAGCGTTGACCGCCGGCGATTTTTCCCCTGAACCGCCATCGCCCCACGATCCGAAATTGAACCGAAGAAATAATTCTGGAAACGTACCGCGACGAATTCGAGAAAACGCAATATAGAGAAGAGAGACCATTAGCCGCGTTCGCTGTTGTGCGCCGCTCCCCTCGCACCGCCGTCCGAACTACTTCGCGCATATGCACCAACTGACCTACCCGACAGTCGCTTCAGTGCACATAGTCCGTGGCGGTCTGCCCTTAGAGCCCTAGAACGGGGCCATAAGGGCTTTCGCATGAAGGTTGGGTTGACGGCGGTCCTCGCTTTTCGGTAGTGCTATGTGGATTTGTTTGATTCCGTTGTAGTTCGTTTTCACTGGATAGCCTCCCGCTTTTGTTTTTTCGCGCCGTCTGGAATGAAATATGCACATGAAGATTGCAGTATTGGTTCGTAATGTTTCTAGTATACGCTTGTTCGATTCCTGTTTGATAGTCGTTCGATGTTTGGCTAATGCTGCAGTAAAATACCTTTGATTTTATTTTTGTATGTTTATCGAATGAAAGACTGTGATAAAGTGTTTCAAAAAGGAGGCAAAACAATATTTTTTTGATTTGATGAGATAATACCTTTTTTCAACACTCTTTAATGAAATGATTCGTTATTCGACAATTGAGACACAATAAAATAGTTATTTATGCAACAAGTGCAAAAACGTGAAGAAATGTTGGACAACACGTCGAGTGCAATAAACTCTTTTTGCACGAGTTTCATACAATATTTTTTCTACGTTCATGCAAAAACCAGAAAATGTTTCATTTAGGTGGCACTAAACTGTAAGGAAGACATTGTTTGTTTAAATCTATCTGCTGAAAGTAATTCGAAAACATGTTGTGTAATTCAGATGATATTCGAAGGAAATAATTTTATTTTTAACAAATTGCATTTTCTAGTAATTTCATAGTCCCATTATATAATGAATATGATGAAACATGCAACTATTTAAAACGTAATACAATCTCACAGAAAATGGGCTAAATTTGGCGTCGATTTGAAAGTTTATGTCTGTCATGATGACAGGACGCTATAGTAGAATGACAGATGAGTGCAATAAAGTCTTTATTGAACTCAGTGCAATAAAGGGACAATTTTTCCACTAAATATAGTTCAATAAAGTTTTGTTTTTTGCATGAACGTAGAAAAAAGTTATTTTTTAATTGAAAACACTATTTACAACGTTGCGTATGAATCCATGGGTAAACATAACAAAAGGAAAACGTATTATTTTGTAGTTAATGTCATTTTTCTTTCCATTTTTTCAACCATTGTCAGTGTCCACGATTTCTGAGACCCCGCGAGAATTGATTTAAGGCCTCTTGTATTCAGGTGAATCTGTCAAGTTTCGCAGTAAAATTACTTGTTCTACTTCTACTTCTACAACTGACTTTAATCAACAACGAGCACTCTAGACTCTGGATTTGAATAAATGATAACTTCTCAGAAAACTGAGAAGAATAATGTTGAAATCTCAAAGCGAACGAATTATTCATCAAAATAATGTGAGAAACGTAAAAACAAAGTAACTAATGAATACAATAAAAGGAACTCAGAAATGAAAAAAAACTATCTATGAAATTTATAGATATTTAGTGAAAATCTTGTATTTTTGCCTTCTGATTCATACAAATTCATTTATAAAACTGATTTTTTGCATTGCAGCTGTTTCTTACACTTCTTTATAATAAAGATAGCTAGTCACAGTAACAGTACAGTAATATTAACAGGAACAGTAATAGAGATGTGATTACTTCAGAAACGATGGAGGATGAATTGATTATCGAAATAATAATTTCAAACATAGAGTAACCACTTTGATGTGCCCGCCCCCCTAATAGCGTACCGCCCCACGCGCCGCGGGGCTTAATGAAACCACCATTTATTGTATTGTAAATGCCGTAGTAACGGACACTGTGTTTTTTTGTGAAAATTATCATTTATAATTTTTTTATAGTACTAAACAATAAGACTGTAATGTTTGCTTCAAAATATTATTGAACTTTACTTCCATCGTAGACACACATACCTACAAATGAAGAAATTAGAAGAGATACAAAGATACTATCACCATTTTTATTCGAGTTTTGAGGCCTCCGTCTTCTGGAATGGCTTCCTTTTGGTGCGTTAATCTCAATATATCAAAACTTCATAATTTTGCTTATATCAATGGATTAATACTTTTTCAGGGGAAACTGATTTATTTTGAGGTAACAGTGTTTTATGAGGGCAATATGTGCAGCTATTTAGAATAAGGTAGGGTAGCCATATTTTATTACAACCAGAGGTCTGATCATCTGACCCGGTGAAATATCGAATCTGAAAAAGTTAGCCACTCGTGCTGACGAAACGTTGGGAAACAATTCTCAAAATTCGAACAAAAATATTGATTGTGAAAACTTCCGTCGCAATAGTCTCAGCCATTTTATCGATACAAAGATAGTTTTTTACAATAAAAAATGCCATATGCAACAACTGACTTACCCGACAGTCGCTCCAGTGCACATAGTTCGTGGCGGTCTGCCCTTACGCAGTGTCCTACGTGAGCGGCAATACGCGGGCGACGCGGTGATATCAAAGCGATGATAATAATTGGTGTGTCCTCCGTAGCAACTACCGCGCGGTGAGGACACACCAATCTTTATTATCGCTTTGATAGTCTTTCGATGTTTGGCTAATGCTGAAGTGAAATACCTTTGATTTTATTTTTGTATGTTTATTAAATGAAAGACTGTGATAAAGTATTTCAAAAAGGATGCGAAACAATATTATTTTGACTTGATGAGATATACCAACGTAATACTTTTTTCAACACTCTTTCATGAAATGATTTGTTATTTGACAATTGAGACACAATAAAAACGTTATTTTTTAATTGAAAACACTATTTACAACGTTACGTATAAATCCATCGGTAAACACAACAAACGGAAAAGTATTATTTTGTCGTCAATGTCATTTTTCTTTCCAATTTTTCAACCATTGTCAACGTCCACGATTTCTGAGACCCCGCGAGAATTGTTTTAAGGCCTCTTGTATTCAGCTCTCTGTCAAGTATCGCAGTAAAATGTGTTCTACTTCTATGTTCACAACTGACTTTAATCAACTACGAGCACTCTGTACTCTGGATTTGAATAAATAATAACTTCTCACAAAACTGGGAAGAATAATGTTGAAATCTCAAAGCAAACAATTTATTCATCAAAATAATGTGAGAAACTTAAAAACAAAGTAACTAACTGAGTTCGATAAAACGTAAGTAAAATATGGTCTGATGGTCTGTAGGACCTCACTGTATAATATTTGTGATAATTTTCATACTGGGTGAAGAACGATCACTTTAAGAAATGCTCTGCCCACCAAGAGAGTTAAAAAACTCAGTGAAATTTGAAAATTTGGATAATAAAAATCACCTTCTGTATGTGTAGGAAAGCGCCGCCTACGTGGACAGCCAGAATCAGTGTTTATACGTTCCGCTAGTGATTTAAAATTGAGTTTTAGCAAGACTCCCAGAAAGAACTTACGAATTTAATGATTTTTTGAGAACACATCACAATCATGAAGGTTTCAGAAAGTTGAATGAACTTTCCGTATACATGAACACAGTGTTCTCCGGCAGAAAAATCGAAAGTTGTGAAATTTTTGGATACATTACCATCATCCTTTGATATTCATCTCTGAATCAAATGCTTTTCTGAGTTATTGGTCAATAGGTTGAATCCGTCGAAAATGTTGAAGCAGCAGACAGCGTAATTTATGCTTGTGTCTCAATTATTTTTCTTGGTTTTGGTTTTTCAAAGGCATTTCTTGATTACCTTGCGCACACTCTGTGTGGGATATTTCAACACTATTCAATCAACGAAAATTACCAAATTTGCAGAAATAATAATGATATGTATCTGGACTATAAACTGTGCGAGACTGCCAGTGTGCTTGCCATTTATCTAGTAATCTAACTAAATTTGAAGGTGGTTTGGAGACACCTGACTCCAATTCCATTAATTTATCATCGTTTTTCTCTATTAGTAACGGTTCTTTCACATAAACAAGTTGATTTGTTGAAGTTCGCAATTAGGTCGCGTTAGTCGCGTTTATCGTACTTATCAGTGTTTTAGTTTGTTAGTTATGGGCTCAGGACTGTAAATTGCTATTGATGTGTTATGCCTTGAAATTATGGTCATTGTCTATATATTATGAAAGTTGTCAAAAAGCAATAATTTTGTATCGTTAAGTGGGTTTTAATTATTATGTACGAAACAAATTAGCTAATTTGAACGATCCACATGAACCCCTACACTGAAAAAAATGTGGTACGTTATATCAATGAATGCCGTCCATTACCTTTCCGTTCATTGGAAAAATAAATTTTTCATCGTGGTAATGAATAAACATTCACTGACGTTCGTAGGTATTTATCGATACAATGAATTCAAGTTTATTGAGATCAAAGATGATCCTTTTTTACATTTATGAACAGGTTTCGTTGCTGCTATGGAAAAGTTTACTGAGGTGAAGAAAGGAGTACATTGAAATGCCGTTTAGTACCTTTCCGTTCAATGAACTTTTCTTTCTGACAATGATTAAACATTCACTGACGTACGAATGTATTTATTGATACAATAAATTCAAGTTCATTGAGACGAGGTTTTCAAGCACGTGCAATTTACAAGCAAATATTTTTTATGCTTGTGCCTATAAACTGCAACACAGTTCACCTGTGTTTCTTTTACTTACGTTTTCTTTGGTTCAAGATTATTAATTTTAATAATACTGGAGAAATTTATCATGCGTGGTCAAAAACCCTGGGTGGACACCCATGTATCTGAATCGGCCTCAAGACATATTGATTGATTGATAGTCGATGGACGTGATGGATATAATTTTTTGTAAATGTCTAGAATATGAGAGAGATAACTCTAGAAATTTTTCCAAGCATTTGTGTGCTGTGAAATTCAAGAAAACTTCAGAATGAACCAGAATAGAGACACCAGAAGTGAAGTTTTCGAAAGTTCGTTAACAGTAGTTAACAGTGTGCGTTGTCAGTTTTTTCAGTCAGGGGAGCAGTGGGTAAGATATCACTAGATGGACGTTCTTGAACATTGTTAACTTTCGAGAATGTTCTGAAAGGACAATAATGTGTCCTGTGTAGTGCCTTATGTTGAAGTGGATTGAAGCGTGATCAGATTTTTCCTAAACATTTCTTTAGGGGCTTGGTTCCCACGGCAAAACTTTGAGCTAGCACAACTCGCGATATTTTTTGAAGAGCAAAAACATTTTTAACGGATTCATAAATATACGGAAAATTAGGGTAAAAGAAATCGTTAATCCAAAATTGGCCCCTTTCATTAAAACTTAAAAATACTTTGCTCAACAAACTCAATGCCAACAACATTTCAAATTTTTCGATTTCATTCAAAACCTCCAATAATCTCAAACACTTGCTGGTCAACTCTAAAGATAAAATTCCAATGCTTGATAAGTCTGGAGTCTATAAATTGAACTGTTCTAACCTTGATAAAGCTTGTTACATTGGCCAAACAGGTCGCAGGCTTAGAACTCGATTAGCAGAACACGTTAGAATTATAGAGTCCAATTCCGATAAAGAAGAAATTAATTCAAATTCCGTTTTTTCCAATCACATCATAAATGAGAAACACAATTTCGATTCCAACTCGGACTTAAAAATTTTACATGTTTGCGACAAAGGCAAGAGACTCAACTTACTTGAGACTCTTGAAATTAATAAAGCGATTAAAAATTCAGATTTACAATGTTTGAACGAACAGACCCAGTTTGACACTTTAAAACTTTTTAACTCTTTACTATTTTGATACCTGTTTCATTCCACTTAATTTTCAATGATTCACTTACATTCTTTTGGTTAAAGTTTTTATTAAATACCCAATAATCTTTACTAAGGAAAACATTAATTCGTTCGTTCTATGGTTCTGTCTGTAGATGTCATTTTCTCAATTTTCTAGTTCCATGGCGCATGGGACATCTCACTCTCCTTGATTCAGGACTGTCCACATGACAGATGTCATTCATGTCAAATTTATTGTCACTTCCTCTTCCTACTTGTTACTTTTGTAAACATTGCTGCATGGTCACAGTTTAATTATTAAAATTGTTTTAAATGTCAATATTTATTGTTGGATGGACCATCCATGGTCCCTGACATTAGTGGTGTGGCCTCCGCTCCAGATGCGGACCACATGGTCTTTGGTTATGATCAAAATTTTTAGTTTAAGAATTTTTTAAAAAATGTTTCCCATTGATTGTGGTTTTTTTCACCATAATATGGTAGGTTCACACATTTTATTGTTATTCATAACTATTTGGTAACCGTTTTGTTTTTCCTTAGATCGACTTGTAACTAACTCATAATTTACTGAAGATGAAGGATTATCCTTCGAAACATGTCCTCCCTCTTAATGTTAGTCTTCTGACTACATGATTTCAACGTGATGTCAGTCTTCTGACTGCATGACAGCTACAATAAAGAATATTTTTGGTGAAGTTATACTGTAAGTTTTTTCAATTTCCTATTGGTTCTGATAGTTGACAGGGGTGTTCACAGCTTGGCAAATCTAGCAATGAATATCGAGAAATGAATGAGATGCGCGAATTTAGAATAAGAAAGTATTCGGACGATAAAAAGGGGAGTATAATTGTACACTCCGTTAAATGTAGATCAAAATATCTGATTATTCCTTGAAGCGCCATCTGTTTCTATATTGCTTCTTCACATGGAAACAGATTGCAGCACAAGCAGTTCAGTAGTTGCCTTTGCCAGCAAGGAATTTTCAAATGCTTTCAGTGTCGTATTTCTCAATGGTAACTTTGATAGAGATGATTGTTATATAGATTTTGCAGCAAGCAATTATGTAACTTCCAGAGGGGATTGGGTGATCAACATGAAACAGACTGATGTCAAAGAGATTATTGTATAGCAAACAATGAAAAGCTGGCAGTAAAATGTTCTGCCCAAGTGAACATTACCACAGTTGTTGGTAAACAGTCATTTGATGTTGCTTTTAAAGATATATTGTTATATTCCAAAGCTCTCAACAAATTTATTATCTGTGGACAACTCACAAGAAATGGCAACCGAGTAATTTTCTGTGAAAAAGATATAACTTGAAAATATGATAAAATATCAGTTTCAGTGGAGGATACAAGTGAAAACATTAGCTTACAAAATGAAATGTTTTCAGATGGTTCAGATCAAGATTTTTTTTTTGTTAAAATTGTTTTTTCCGTTAACCAGCTGTCGTCCCTTTACGAACGGCAGCCATCAAAAGTCGAAATTTGTGCGAGCCAAGGATTAACGAGGTCTTACCTTTCAACGTGCGATTCCTAGCACTTTCTCGGGCCATCAGATAAAAATCTGAAGTCGCTGAGGATTCGAACCTATCCGACCAGCAGTCAATGGTTTTGAACGCTTCAGTCTCGACCACTGAGTTACTTGACCCACAGAACGAGACCCCAGATAGTGATTCATCATCTGTTCATGATGTTGTATCCACAAAAGAACCTGAAGAAATAAGGAGATCGACCAGGAATAAAAAGCTCAAAAACTTACCCCAGAAAGTGATTCATCATCTGTTTATGATGTTAATGTATCCACAAAAGAACCTGAAGAAATAAGGAGATCGACCGGGAATAAAAAGCCCAAAAACTTTGATGACTATGTGACATATGCTTACCAAAATCTGAATCAGATGGAGGATATGCCGTTCAGCATGTCTGATGCTCTGTCTAGATCTGATGGTGATGAGCGCAGAAAAGCAATTCAAGCTGAGCTGGCATCATTTGAAGAAAACGGCGTCTGGGAGGTGGTGGAGAAGCTGGAAAATGCTACCATAGTGAAGTGGGTGAATAATTATAAAATATTTATACAGGGTGGGGCACAAGATTTGAAATTATGGTCCGTCGTTCTGGACCCGCCATTTTGTTTTTTCCCTTAGAAACTTTCCATAATGCATTGTCACCGAATTTATGTTAAATTAGCTTGCAAATGAAGTATCATAATTTGGAATACGGAACAGTTGTTTTTCCCGCAAGAGGGCGCCAAAATAGAAAGTTAGGTAGCAAAAATTGACATGGCTGAATTCCTTATGAAATTACCTTTTTAATGATGTGTCACACTTAGTACTTTCCCTATTCAAATTGCTTGGGTGATAGCGACCAAGGGGTGGGGGGAGAGGTATGACAGTTGAGGTTATGATAGGAAGATGTCCCCCTTGGATTAAAAATCGACGTGATTTTGCATTTTCTTCACAACACATGCGTTTTGAAGATATTCGGTCTGTTTCGTTTTCGGTGCCCCACCCTGTGTAGTATATTCGGTATTTTTAAATTAAATTTAATAATTAACGTGTGCAAGTTCAATATACCTAGACAAAAAAAAATTAAAGCCTTCTCCCCCCAAGAAAAAAATAATAAGCGACGCCCTTGGTGGCCGAACGATCATCTTCGATACGTGGGACATTATTGAAATGAGTGCCAACGATTTTTGCGGAAATTCAAGTTTTTCTTCGTTCATCTGAAAGTTGATAACGTCGTCAAAAAACTTTGAGCTTTAAAATTACTGTTCTACCAACATAGCTGAATATGTAAAATTCTCATTTATTGCGCGTAAGTTCATCTTGAGTGTCTTATCACTAGATATATTGCGGACTTTAGTCTGTTGTACGACAAATGCGCATCGCAGGCGTGCATATTCTCACATTTGAAGCTATGTTTGTTTTATTGTATGTACATCTGAACGCAATAAGATTATATACTTTTTTTTCACGAATATTATTATAAATACCGCTCGCGTTAGCTGCTGCCACCAATCTTGACAAAGAAGGCTCGTGTATTCTGCACGAATAAATAGGTACAAAACATTTGAGAATCGGAAATGAGTCACTCGCATTTCGGCGAAGTGCCAAAACAAGATTTGACGATGGAGGCGTGTTTTCAATAAAAAACAAAATGTGCCGGCCGTGACCTACTTGGTCTCGCGTTGGTGTTTGCCAAACATGTGTATTGTAGGGCTTGTTTTGATTTTATTCCGACGGATGTTTTGTTGCGGAGGAAGCTGGAGATGTAATATTCAGGGTTTGATTACAAAGGGGATCCATGTCGACTTCATATTTCATTTCATGAAATATTTGCAGTGCACGTCAGAATTAACAAGCGGTCAATCAAACTTGAAAAAAGTTTTTAGTTGAATCCGGATGAGCTTTTTTATATGTTCTGGTATCGCTTAACGAAACAGTTCCTTCAGTATGGTATGAAGAAGAAAACAATGTACAATGAAAAAATCAGGGATATATAGATTAGAATGCGGGGAATGCTCTGCAGTATATACAGGCCAAACCGGTAGAAATTTTGACGTAAGGTTCCGTGAACACGTCGGTTTAGACAAAAAATCAGCAATGTACGAACATCTACAAGAATCCAAACACAAGATAAGTAAAGATAACCTCAAAATTCTACACACATGTAATAAAGGGAAGACAATGAATCTGTTGGAAGCCATGGAAATTAATAAATCAATTAAAAACCAGAAATTTAGAACCCTCAACGAGCAACTCGATTTGTGTAGGTCTCCACTTTTGAATTTATAAATTTGACAACCCAGATAATTTCCATCACCTCCAGGGTTTAAGTTTATATTGTTTCACCCTTGTTCTCTTAATTACCTCTCCATCCAGCCTACCTGCAAACTCCCTATATAACTAGGCTTAGAGTTCAATTGTATTAGTTAGTTTTTATACTTGATAATAGGATAAAACCCGAAACCGGTCGTAACAATAAAAATCTAGTGGAAATAAGACAAAAGAGTGTTCTTTCGTTTCTTCAAAGTGATCATGAATTTCCCCAAAATAAACAAGTCATCAATCACACAAATCTTTATAGTCTAATTTATAGATTAGGCGCAACGCTCTTTTTTGTGAGATAAATATTTTATTTAGTTTTGTAGAGCAATCCCAAACAGTAATATTATAAGAAATATAAGAATATACAACAGCAAAGTAAACGTTTCAAAGTTGGGCTTCTTTGAAATTGGACCTCAGTTGTCTAATTGCATAGTTTTTTTTTATTGACTTGGCCGTTACTTGATGGAAATCCATAGTTATGACACTAAGGTAAAAAACGATTAAAATTTTCACAAAATGTATTGTCTTTGCGACATGTTTCGATACACAGTATCTTTTTCAAGCGAATGTACTACATTAAACTATTCTTCATTGAAATTACTTAAATACCTTTCTTACCCATCATCATAATTAGGGACTACTTATAATTATCGCTAATACCTAGACTCATACAACTTATAAAATTGACATAACAATGAACCTACCTGGAAATCTCAAAACACAACCACCGCTCAATTGAACAAATTCAACAAAGACGAATCGTTCAGGTCCAGTTGATCATTTAATAAACAAGATGAATTTTTCAATTTATCAATTTCCAAGAATTCTAAATAATTAAGCCTAATGCCCTTATTTTCCTGATAAAGAATTTCGAAGTTTTCTTCGAAGTCATGGCCTTCCTCCAAAGTATGATTGGCAAATGATGAGTGTGTTTTATTGTTTACATAATTCATAAGGTGTTCACGTATGCGGCTTTTAAATGGTCTACCTGTCTGGCCGATATATACTTTAATTTTTTAGATTTGGCAATAGGTAAAGCCAATAATAAACACCACTTTGCTATTTTTCATAAACCTTCCCATACTGACATCACCATTCATAATAATTCAGTACAACAATTATAGAACTTTAACTTATTCAGGACCCGTCATGGAAAAAATAGCTTCATTTTTGCATAAGCAAAATTAAGAGTAGCATATAGAACAGATAACACACTGGGAAGGTTTATCGAGAATAATAACGATAAAACGCAGAAATCTGAAAAATCAGGAGTTTATAAATTGAATTGTGGATCTTGCTCCAAAGTATACATCGGCCAGACAGGTAGACCATTTAAAAGCCGCATACGTGAACACCGTATGAATTATGTAAACAATAAAACACACTCATCATATGCCAATCATATTTTGAAGGAAGGCCATGGCCGATGAAAACTTCGAAATTCTTCATGTGGAAAATAAGGGCATTAGGCTTAATTATTTAGAATTATTGGAAATTAATAAAATTCATCTTGTTTATTAAATGATCAACTGGACCTGAACGGTTCCCCTTTCTTAAATTTGTTCAATTGAGCGGTGGTTGTGTTTTGAGATTTCCAGGTAGGTTCATTGTTATGTCAATTTCATAAGTTGTATGAGTCTATTAGCGATAATTATAAGTAGTCCCTAATTATGTTAATGGGTAAGAAAGGTATTTAAGTAATTTCAATGAAGAAAAGTTTAATGTACTACATTCGCTTGAAAAAGATACTGTGTATCGAAACATGTCGCAAAGACAATACATTTTGTGGAAACTTTAATCGTTTTTTACCTTAGTGTCATAATTGCATAGTATCCACTATTAACTTTTTTACTTATATGATTTATACCTGACTCCCATGTTACCATCAATATAAGTACCGAGGAATTTGGTGCTATCTGATGATGCAATCATTTCATCGCCTACTTTAACAAGGAAATTATCAATTTTTCTATTTCTACTAGAATAAAACTGCAGCAGAACAGGTTTCTGCGTTCACTACAAGAGAATTTTTACAACAACAATTTGTAAACTCGAGACTCAAGTTGTTCAATTTTTCTTGAAGTTCCTCTGGGTTATCGGCAATTGATGCGATCGTTATATCATCAGCATATACAGAACTATATTATCTGTGCTTATAAAATTGGGCATATCGTTAATGAAAAGCAAAAAGATGATGAGGGGACCCAATATAGATCCTTCAGGAACCCCAAGATCATTGTCGTATTGCTGCGACTGACAATTGTCAACTTTAACATGTATTTTCCTGAGAATTAGGTATGATCTGAGCCATGAAAGAATCTCACCCCTGAAGCCAAGTGAATAAAGTCTGTTACATATACTGGGGGGGGGTCAATAATGTCGAATGCTTTCGACAAGTCAAAGAAAAGTGCACCAACATAATTTCTTTTATCAAGTGAATTGTAAATATACTGAAAAAAAGTGCAAAATGCACTCTCCTTTAACCTACCTGAGCTGAAACTTAGATATTATATCAAATTGATCTAAGAATGTGAGCATTTTTAAATAAACGGATATTTCAATTATTTTACATAATACAGTTGGAACTGTCACAGGTTAGGGCTACGCCTTCCTTAGATCGCACAAGTCTCTCAAACACTTCTAAGGGTAATTTATAACTTTTTCCTTCCTCAAATTATTAATTCTCTTTTATAAATGAAACACACACATTTTCAAAACTATCTAAAGCGTCAAATCTATTCACTTCATCATACACACTGTGATTTGCATCATTTCTATTCTTCTTGTCTTCCATGTCCCTTCTCCATAGCTTCTACCCATTCGGAGGGCAAGCTGGTTCAGTTTACTCAAAAGCCACTCCCTATAACCGTGGGGTGGGTAGTTACTTGTCGGCAAAGTTATAATTTTGAGGTTCGACCCAGTCTACACAGAATGGTCTCAGAGATGGTAGTATATAGGCTTCACATTCATGTTTCACCTGTGAATCGCAAAGTGACTACCATTGTTATTGCATAAACGTTTATTCGGTGCCCCGTTGGTCATCAGTTCGGGTCATCAAAATGTGATGCAAAATGTAACCCAAAATCAGTTCATTTATACTTTGGAATCGAATGCACATTAAGACCCTTTCGATGTAAGAATATGAAATTGAGTGGACTGGAACTTATTTAAAAATGCGCTTCACTTTCTGATTCTCCTACATGTCTCAAACACTTGAAAATTAAAAATCGATAATGCTTTCACATATGTGAATGACGAGGGGTGTCTTACTTCGGAAATCTGGTGTACATGACCAGAAATCCTTGAAATCCATGTTGAATTCCAGAAATTCAACCTGAAATTCAGAAATCCAATATGAAATCTTGAAATCCCTATGAAATCCTCATGAAATCCAGAAATCTCAGGTGAAATTGAGAAATCCTACAAGAAATCTTGAAATCCGAATGAAATCTTGAAATCCGAATGAAATCTTGAAATCCGAATGAAATCTTGAAATCCGAATGAAATCTTGAAATCCGAATGAAATCTCAATAGAAATCTTGAAATTTTCAAGAAATCCAGAAATCCTAAGTGAATATTTGAAATCTTCATGAAATCTTGAAATTCTTTTGAAATCCTGAAATCCAAGTGTAAATCCTGAAATCCTTGGTGAAATAATCAAATTTCTAATGAAATATGAAGCCGGGAACAGACACGCGGTATTCGGCAAATCGCGATTATTCGCTATTCGCCATTTGCTGTTTGCTAGCAACTCGGCATTTGGCAAGCAGGGTGAACACACACGCGGCGTATTTGCCAAATAGGGGGTCTGCTGCAGCAGCGGTGTTTTGCGATTTCTCCAAAGCATTCGACTACGTGAACCACGGAATACTGCTGCAGAAGCTACTCCACTACGGTTTCACAGGCAACACCCTTCGATGGTTTGAGAACTATTTAACTGGTCGAGAACAAGCAGTCAAAACTAATACTTTGTCAAAGACCTCACATATAAGACATGGAGTTCCACAAGGATCAGTCCTTGGACCTCTTTTATTTTTACTTTACGTAAATGATATGGTTTCACTTGATATAAAAGCAACAATTACACTGTTTGCTGACGATGCCACCTTCCTATTGCAAGAAGAAAATAATAGCAAGTTACAGCTAAACATAGAAAAGGATATCCAAGTTATCAAAGACTGGTGTGAATCAAATCTCCTTTCACTCAATATTAAAAAAACAAAGATCATATCTTTTCATTGCAATATCCCCAATATAGACGTTGGTAGTGATGTAATTTTAAATAGAACAACAACCAGGTTTTTAGGATTACACATAGATAACAAACTGACATTCAGTGATCATGTAATAAGTATGTGTAAGAAATTAACATCTGGCTGCTATGCTGTCAGAACCATTGCCATTGAATTGGGGTATGCATCCGGCAGAACAGCTTATTTTGCCCTGCTGGAATCCCATCTCCGATATGGAATAGCTTTTTGGGGGGCATGCAGTAATCACCTATTCACATTGAAATAGGCCCCAGGCCAGTGGTACAATACCGAAACATGCGGAGCATGGACAGGGACGGATACAAAACCTCCCTGAAGAACCGTCTCCAAAACGGATTGACCACAATAAATGGTCATGATCAAATAGATATTGCTGCAGAACACCTACAAACTGCACTTATCTCAGCGTATCATGAAAACTGTCCACTAAGGGAGAAGAGGGATAACCGAAATGCTTCCTGGTGGAACAAAAATCTGGATAAAACACGAAAAGAAGATTATTCAACCGAGCTAAGGTATCAGGTGAATGGGACAATTACAGGTCTGCTCTAACCACATACAATAAAAATATCCGGAAAGCAAAACGAGAATCATGGGAACGATTCTGTGAAAATGTGTCCAACACATCAAGCGGAGCCCGTATCCACAAGATTCTATCCAGAGAGCCGACACAGGAGCTGGGATCGCTCAGACGTCCAGACGGCTCCTTCACGGCCTCCAGGAAAGAGACACTAGAGCTATTAGCTAATAATCACTTCCCAGGCAGCCTGATTCTGGACAATCGACCTCCAGTCACAAATATAGGCCGGATTAAACGACCCCACAGAGATGACTGGGTGGTTGCCAACAAAATAATCACACCGCAGGCGATAAGATGGGCGGTTAACTCGTTCCACCCATACAAATCACCAGGAGAGGATGGCATAGCTCCAGCTCTGTTACAAATCGGACTGGAACAGATTATGCCTATCCTTATAAGACTCTTTAGAGCCAGTTTAGCTTGGAACTATATACCATCTAACTGGACCGTGACTAGGGTGATCTATATTCCTAAGGTGGGTCGGACTGACCCACACCCAAAATCGCTCAGACCCATCAGTCTGACATCCTTTCTGTTGAAAAGCATGGAGAAAATACTGGATGGGCACATAAGGTGTGGTGCACTAATAAAGCACCCCCTCAATGTTCACCAGTATGCCTACCAGGCTGGAAAATCGACAGAACTTGCCCTCAATAACCTTGTCTCAGGAATAAGCGTTGCCCTGGAACACCAGGAGGTAGCAGTCGCTGCATTCCTGGACATAGAAGGAGCATTCAATAATGCACTACCTCACTCCCTCTATGAGGCCACTGTCTCTAGAGGAATTGAACCGCTACTATGTGACTGGATAAGAACTATGCTTCAGAACAGAACAATAACGACCTCTCTACAGGGAGAAAGTGTCAGCTTCAAGCCAGCCAGGGGCTGTCCCCAGGGGGGGGTCCTCTCCCCTCTGCTATGGTCACTGCTGGTGGATGATCTGCTGGCCATTCTCTCACTCTGGGAGGTCGATCTTCAAGCATATGCTGACGATCTGGTCCTAGTAATAAAAGATAAATCCGAAAAGACGATCTCCTACGTCCTTCAGGATATACTGGATACCATATATAAATGGTGTGAGAGGGAGGAAATGTCCATTAACCCCCACAAAATGGTCATAGTACCGTTCACCAGGAAAAGGAAGCTGGAACATTTAATACCTCCTTCCATCAATGGTGTAACAATTTCATTTGCGAGTGAGGCAAAATATCTGGGAATAATCCTAGATAAAAAGCTGAACTGGAACTCGCATTTGGAAAAGACTATCCGAAAGGCTAGCCTATCATTATGGACATGCCGCAGAATATGTGGCAAAACATGGGGCATGTCACCAAAACAAATTTACTGGCTGTACGTGACCGTCATACGACCAATGATCACGTATGGCTCTGTAGTCTGGTGGAACAAAGGCCAACAAAAAATGGCCCAGGTTAAACTTAACGGACTACAGAGACAAGCGTGCCTGGCGATTACTGGGGCCATTCGCTCCACGCCAACGGCAGCAATGGAAGCTCTTCTTGGACTACTTCCTCTCCACATAGTTCTGGAGAGAGAAGCAAGATGGGCAACATACAGACTCTACCAAGCGGCCATTAGTCTACCGCAGGCATGTGTCATGAGAGGCAGCAGCATGCTGGAAGGCATAATAGCTCACAACATTCTGGGAATGCCCTCAGACATCATGCCTAAAACCACTAACCTCAACATGTCCTACACCGTGGTCTTCCCTGAAAGAGAAGACTGGGTTCGGAATGAAACTGACCTATGTAGGGCAAATGAAAGGTGGTTCACCGATGGTTCCAAAACTTTGGAAGGTGTCGGAGCCGGAATATATGGTATGAACCCAGTAGTGAAACGCTCATTCAGTTTGGGTAAATTAGCTACGATATTCCAGGCAGAGGTATATGCCATTGAAATGTGTGCAAGGGAGCTGGAAAACCGACACCTCACACGAAAAACAATAAAAATATTTTCAGATAGTCAAGCAGCATTGAAAGCGCTTGAATCCAACTGCTTTAAATCCAGAGCAGTATGGAACTGCAGAGACACCTTGAACCGACTAGCACAAGGCAACAACGTTACCCTAGTTTGGATACCAGGTCACACGGGCCTAGAAGGAAACGAAATAGCGGACGCCCTAGCAAAAGGGGGGGCCGAAACAACGTTCACTGGGCCAGAACCGGTCATCGGTTTAGCATATAGCACTGCCAAGAATGCTACAACCGCCTGGGCAGACAATAAAAGACTTGAGTATTGGCTCAGTCTACCAGGACAAGCCCATTCCAAAGCATTTATTGCTTGTACAAGGAAAAAACAGGACTCTGACAAACTTCTAGAACTCAGTAGAGCACATCTCAGAGTTATAGTAGGTTTGCTCACTGGCCACTGCAAACTCAAACACCACATGCATAAAATCGGACTTGCACAGGATGCAGAGTGCCGTCTATGCATGGAGGATGATGAAACGGCTAAACACATCCTGTGCACATGCCCTGCAGCAGCCAGAACCAGATTTTCAATATTTGGCAATACAAAAGTAAGGCCAGAAGATCTGGTAAACTGTTCTCCCAACATGTTACTCAATTTCGTTAAGAGATTGGATATGCTGGGAGAAATATAACCATAGGGTGAGCCACAATAGGCCATTGGCCGCAGTGGAGAGCCTGATGTATGGGCTCACTCACATTTAAACCTAACCTAACCTAACCTAACCTATTCCAGAGAGGTTTTGTTCTGCAAAAACGAGCTATGAGGTACATGTGTAGGGCGAAGCCACGAGACTCTTGTAAGGACTTGTTTAGGAAATGTAGAATCCTCACTATAACACTATAAACAGACATACACTACTACTTGTATCTTCCCGATATAACACAAGGCAGACTGGCCAAGTTAAGTTGATAAAACCCCGCACCGCTATGATCAAGGACTCAATTATTTATACCGGGATAAAAATATATAATCATATGCCAGATGACATTAAACAAATTGAATGTAATAAAAGCTATTAGCAAAAGCTAAGACAATACTAGCAGAAACACCATTTTACAATTTGGATGAATATTTTTCACACAAGTTTTAACTTATAAGCAGAGGGAAATCTGGTATTTGTAATTGTAAACTCAATTTACTTGGGTCATAAGGGCTGTAATTTTAAGTGAACCTCGCAATATTTTAATATGTAACTTGTAGTGCTTTTTTTATTTTATTTTATTGTTATATTGTAATATTCTTACTAACTCGTTTTTATCATGTAAATAATTTATATTGCTCTTTTATGGATTTTTATATATTTTTTACTTAAAGTTAATCTAGGTTTAACAAGCTTTGTCAACAAGTGATATCCTGCTTACGACAATAAAGCATATTTTGATTGATTGATTGAGTTGTGGGAACAACGAATATTCCTTCATTAAAAAATGGAAAGTGAAACAATTGCTATCCCGCTTTTATAGTGATGAGTTGTATATGCAGTAGAGAAACTTTTTTTTTTCTTTAACTCTGTAACAGAATATTTTCCACCCATCCCAGTAAACATTTTTCGATTTCAGAAATATTTCTGAAACATAATTTGTAGGCTTGAAACATTCCGACTTATGTTGCCATATTGTTTCAGGTATATATTGAAAAATAAAGATGTCCGCCCTCAGAGACGTTTCAAGAAAACCTTTCCTTAGCAATGTTTCGTAACTATTTCAGAAACATTCGAGAGACATTTCAAGTTAGTTGATGATGTGACAATAAATATTTTATTGTTATTGAAAGGTGTCAGGATCCTACTTACTTCTGTACAATTTGAAACATTCCACTGAATATTGCTTTGATGTTTCAGGGACATTTCTAAATCTAAAAATGTCTGACCTCAGAGAGGTTCCGAAGAAAACTTTGCATGAGTTCATATTTTGGAACATTCTTGGCATATTCCAGGTTTGCTTCATAATATACATTTTTCAAAACATAACAGCCATTTGAATGTTTCAGATATATTTCTGAAGTAACTCTGCATTGCAATTATGTGAAACGTTACTGAATAATTCAAAAAACATACATAGAAACATCCAGGGAATGTTTCAAACACAAATGCAGAAATATTCTGGAAATGTTTCAGAAATAGTTGAATACAGAAGAAACACTGTGATTCAAACAAAACTGCTAACAGTTAACACACTCATTTCTAACAGAAACAAATAGAGGGTGGGTCAATCTAGATAGCTTTGATGCCATCAGTTCCTCGTCCGAATACTCCGAATCGTTACATATCACATATCTCCAGTTATATTTGTTTACTCTGATTTCACACGATATAACGGAGTTTAGGCTGCTCCATCTTGTGACCAGAAGATGAAGTTTTCGAGGTTTAGAGATACATTCAGAGCTTTGTGCCCACGACTTTTAAAAGGTCCATACGTCCATACGCAAAGGAAGGAGCGGTTTTCTAGCGAATAAATTTTGACAGATAAAGGAAATAATAAGTAGATATAATCAGTCACGATTATGGTAAAAAATGTAACGATCATTCGCAATTGGAATCCTTTTGGAATATTTCAATTATTGAGGGAGGGTGTTCTATCGATATTTTACTGATTTCGAAATGTTACTGAATGAAACGCATATTCAATATATCAATAATTTGTTTTTGTTTTTTGTTAAGATGCTAAAATGAAATGTTTCGGTGATTAGGTACCTAGCAGGTAAAGGTTTCGATTTTTTACGTACCTACATCAATATTCGGAATAAAAAGACTTAAATTATTTCCGTTAGTCAATTTTAGCTCTTTGGAAATATTTCTTTAATTCATAACTGAGGATATTTTGGTAAACCCATGATTCATAATTGAGGATATTTTGGCATACACATGATACAGGTACTAATTAATTTTTTTGTAACATTTCTGAAATGATGCAAAATTGAAGGTTTCAGTTATTCACACTTAAAGTTATTTTGAAATGTTTCAAATATACACCATTTAATATTCATTTGAAATGATTCCGAAGAGATCAATTCAACATTTTTTAAACGTTTCTGTTACTTACTGCGAATATAATGTATCAAATTATTTAAAATTTTGTTATATTAGATGGTTTCAATCAGTTACAGTTTAGGTAAAATATGAATTGTTTCTAAGTATATCAAACTGATTGATGTTCTTTCGTGACGTTTTATTTTGAAATGTTTCAAAGGCATTGATTTGAAGCATACTTATATATTTCGAACTTTTATGAATCATTTGAAACATTTCAGTTTCAAGTTTTGCTCTCTGAACGTTTCGATTTTTCTCAGTTGAAGTTATTTTGAAATTTTTCAAGTACCAAGTAAGTATATCCATACATTATATATATAAACCATCTTGGAATGTTTCAGAAATATTATATGATAGGAGTTGAAACATTTCTGAAACGGTACAAAATGAAACGAGTCGATTATCCACAGTCAGAAACATTTATGAAATACTTAGTAAAATATGTTTCTGTGTATCGAACTGATGTTCTTTTTGTGATGTTTCATTGAATCAGACTTCAGGAGATTTCGAATTGCATTGTTTTAAGGCATCATGATATGTTTTGAACTTCATGAATCATTTTGAAATATTTCAGAAATCTTATTACCTGAACGTTTCCATCATTCTCAATTGAGTTATTTTGAAATGTTTAAATTATCTAAAATTTGTGTAAATATGGAATGTTTCTGAATATATCAGAATAACCTGTCTTGAAATGTTTAAAAAATGTTTCGATAATTTTGAAACATTTCAGAAATGTTTCTAATAAATGTTTCGATTATTCACAACTACAGTACTTTTGAAATGTTTCATAAACGTTTCATGTTTACTGGGATGCTTCTCTCAATTCTTTTCCACGCGTCAAAACGAGATTTGTTTTTATGGTCATTGTGCCATGCATTTCATATGATCGGTCCACCTTCATAAACATGCAAAATTTCCAGAACAGTTCCATTCCCCCACTCCATTTTAAATTTTTAATTGATCACAAACGCACAAGTAGCTCACGAACTTTGCACGCATATGTATATCGATAGCAATCGCAAATGTTTGTCTGTTCTATTCCTGTTGATTATTTATTACTTTTTTTGGAAATTCAAGTACCCCGTATTCAATAATTATTCAAGAAGTCACTTTGACAACAAGCATACCTAGAATCAATAACACAATTGTTTTGTAAACAAGAAGAAAATATATTTGAAATCACTCTCAATTCAATCATTATTTCTACGAGAAACTCATTCATATCAAGTCCATAAAAGTCTCTCACGACATCGAACATTGTCTCCTTTGAATCGGCCTAAAATACCGACAGACGATGGGAAACACCGAATTAACACCGAATAGCGAATATTCGCCATGTGAAACCCATACACACTAGTCGCTTTTTGCCGAACAGCGAATAATTGGTAATCGGGATTTGCCGAATACCGCATGTCTGTTCCCGGCTTGAAAATCTTAAAAGAAACTTCGTAAATACTCGGGGATTCCCGCATAAAGCCCCACCTGCAACCGGCAGAACCCGACAGAAACATGTTATTGCAGTAGGTATATGTGCCGGTAAAGTAACATTCCGAGAGAATAAAAGCCATTATTGCGAGTAGTATACTCTACTTTATTTACGACATATTTATTTATTTTAGATTTTTAATGAACAACTTTATTTGTCAATAACATTTAAATTAGTGATAGTACAATTAATAAACTGAATTGGTAGTGAATTATGATTAACTTTGGAAGAGTTTTCAACACGAATATTTGGAATTTCGGTTGCTGTAAAAGAAGAAGTTGCTTCATTACTATTTATCTGTTTGGCAATAGTATCTGCTGTAGTTGTTTTGTTTCTCATAGACTGATCAATGTATCCTTCAGCTACTTGGGTAGATTTCCAGCCCCCATGACGCTTCCATCCAGTTATATCCCCTCGTCCATCAATGTACAGAGTGGCAGATGATCTGCGATAACAATGGCCGGTATAACTTTGAGGATTTGGCAAGTTTAAATATTTGGCAATTTGTCTACCAATGTCTGCAAATTTGTTTTTTCCTATACGTTGTATTGTACATTTCGATTTTTGATAATTTAGAAAGAATTAATTGGTTTCTACATGTGACGGACGGAGATCGATGTACTTCTTTACAATATTGTAAAACGTACTGTTTATGGTGAATTTTCGTACAATTTTAGTTTTAGTCTTGGGTATTGTTATCAATAACTCTGTTTGGAAATCCTTCACGTCTTCTATCTTCATTTCATAAAGCTCGTTTGAGCGGCATGCGCCCATAATTCCAATAACTAATATAACCTGAATCAAATAAGAACATGAGTTTTTGAATAGATCAGATTAAATATGAACATTTACCTTATGCAAAAGAAAAATTTCATCAGGAGCTCTGTCAATAAATTTCCTAATTTCTTCCGGGATCAGAGTGGAAGATTTCTTTGCTTGAAATCCTTCAGATTTTCTATTTAAAAACGCTCGTAGTTTCTTATATTTTTCCAGATCAACGTCATGGTTTATCTTCAACACAGATTTAATCATTGAATAGAATGACCATAATGAAGATGGCTTGTCTTTTGCCAGCAGAACATTTTCGGAATAAGAGTTTGCCTTGTTTAGAAGACGCCATTCGTTGAACGATGCGTACGTTTTATTATAAATGGATTTCGATGTTTCTGGTATTAAGGTAGATGTTGTTGCTGCAGATAATTGTACAATTTCATTGTACAAGTGAAAGATTCTTCATTTTCATTCATTTTAATACAAATACACAAACACTACGCGTTTGACACTGACACTTTTGAGTTTGGTTATATTGTTTCTATGGTATTATTTAATTCGAGAAATTTTGTGATAGGAGTACAAGAGGGAATAAAGACTATTAATCCCTCGCCATTATTCCCTAAGGGATTAATATATGGCATTATACTTCAAAAACCACAAGTATAATACTTATATTATATATGAGTCGTAAATAAATATTATGTAACACACAGATGTACTTTTCAGAATGAACATAAATAAATGATTACTTCAAATTCAGTTAATAAGAAAGGGCACATTGCGAGGCAGTTTGCAAATTCTATGCGGAAATTTGGAAAGAATGGACTTGTTATCAATGAAATATTTTCTCGTTTTTTTTAAGTTATTTTGTGAAACTCAATCATCAAAATAACTGGTCAAATTTTTAGCTCTTGAACGTGAGCCACTACTTAAATAAATGGAGCTCCGTTAAAAAGCGGCAGATCCCACTGTGACGTCACTTTGCATATTGTGGTCTGATATTCGGTAGTACACCGTTGCGATTCCAGCTGCAATATCTTTAAATTTTAAAAGTCTTAGTGGTTTTTGCTATTTAAGATGTATTCAGTAGATACTGTATGTTTTAAAGCACATTCTGTAAATTTACTCGAAGTCGGTGAACAAAAAGACAGATTTAAACAATCTCAGTCGAATTTATATCTATCTTTTTAAATTGAACGAAAATATCAATATTTCACCCAGTAATCAGAATTTTCCTTCTTGATAAGTAATCAAATATAAATTGTCATCATCATTGTCATACATCTAACGTCATGTTTTTCTGTTCGTTTGGTTTCAATTTCATTTTAATTCTCACGTTAGTAAGTAACCATCTATTTTTATATGTATATGAAATCCTTAAATCCAATAGAAATCCTGATTTGATGTACAAATCTCGGTACAAATATTACGAAAGTGAAACACCCCTCGTAGAAATCCTGATTTAGTATACAATTGTTAAACAAGTGAAACGCCCCCGATATCCACTTGATATCTAAAAAAAATCGCAAATGATACTGCTCTCTAAAAGCAATGAAATTTCGATGAACCTGCACCCGTATGCTTGAATACATTACTGCCAACTGTGTGCAGCATTTTTTTGACCTTGGAATCCTGAAGGAAATCTTAAAATCCGAATGAAATCTTGAAATCCCTTATGAAATCCAGAAATTTCCGGTGAAATCTTGAAATCCGAATGAAATCCTGAAATCCCTTATGAAATCCAGAAATCTCCGGTGAAATCTTGAAATCCGAATGAAATCCTGAAATCCAGAAATCTCCGGTGAAATCTTGAAATCCGAATGAAATCTTGAAATCCGAATGAAATCCTGAAATCCCTTATGAAATCCAGAAATTTCCGGTAAAATCTTGAAATCTGAATGAAATCCTGAAATCCCTTATGAAATCCAGAAATCTCCGGTGAAATCTTGAAATTCGAATGAAATCCTGAAATCCCTTATGAAATCCAGAAATCTCCGGTGAAATCTTGAAATCCGAATGAAATCCTGAAATCCA
This sequence comes from Chrysolina haemoptera, assembly GCA_958298965.1. Classification (NCBI taxonomy): domain Eukaryota; kingdom Metazoa; phylum Arthropoda; class Insecta; order Coleoptera; family Chrysomelidae; genus Chrysolina; species Chrysolina haemoptera. Next base: position 18,388,647 of record OY282593.1, on the reverse strand, counting down.
GAAATCTCCGGTGAAATCATGAAATCTTGAAATCCGAATGAAATCCTGAAATCCCTTATGAAATCCAGAAATTTCCGGGAAATCTTGAAATCCGAATGAAATCCTGAAATCCCTTATGAAATCCAGAAATCTTCGGTGAAATCTTGAAATCCGAATGAAATCCTGAAATCCAGAAATCTCCGGTGAAATCTTGAAATCCGAATGAAATCTTGAAATCCGAAAGAAATCCTGAAATCCCTTATGAAATCCAGAAATTTCCGGTAAAATCTTGAAATCCGAATGAAATCCTGAAATCCCTTATGAAATCCAGAAATCTCCGGTGAAATCTTGAAATCCGAATGAAATCCTGAAATCCAGAAATCTCCGGTGAAATCATGAAATCTTGAAATCCGAATGAAATCCTGAAATCCCTTATGAAATCCAGAAATTTCCGGTGAAATCTTGAAATCCGAATGAAATCCTGAAATCCCTTATGAAATCCAGAAATCTCCGGTGAAATCTTGAAATCCGAATGAAATCCTGAAATCCAGAAATCTCCGGTGAAATCTTGAAATCCGAATGAAATCTTGAAATCCGAAAGAAATCACGAAATCCATATGAAATCCAGAAATCTTTGGTGAAATCCAGAAAACCTACAGGAAATCTTGAAATTTCTTATGAAATCCAATTGAAATCCCTCAAATGAAAATTTGGTGTAGGTACAAATTTTAGGGAAGTGAAACACCCCTCGGTGAATGATTTTGCAGGTTATAATTTACCTCGCATGTAATCACTAGACTTACTGAGAGTATTTTGTATCTAGGTATCTCACGTTATCGTTGAAATCAGCGTCCACACTGTCCGAGAATTAGCTCGTTCTGTGCTCAGGCGGAACGAATGCTCTACTAGGTATTTTATTCTTTATTTTTCAAATGAATACAACTTCTTCTTTATCATTTTATTCTTTTTTCCATTACTTCCGCTTCCCCTACATATCCTCAAAACCTACTCGGGACATAAAATATACATCTAATATACAGGGAGAATAAGTAATGATAAAACTAATATATTTAACACAACTTTCGGCTTAGTATTAAATGAGTTTGCCAATGAATTCAGCGAAACAGTATTTGTTTGTACAAGCACCATGACCTTCGTCAAAAAAAATCGCGCACGCAAGCACACACACATACTTAGTTCGAATTGATAAATCTTCGAAAATCACATGCATGAGATGAGATTTCGTCGATATCTCTCTGCAAATAACATAAAAATAAACTTATCACTCTCCAGATTCGGTCCAAATTTCAATTAACGCGAGATATTGCATTTTCCAAGGTCGAAATTCTTTATAAATATTCGAAAGGCAACATTTCTTTCAATTTGAGCACAGTGAAAACTATATAGTGAGCGGAATTCGCGTTTATTGGTCCTCATTAGTGCAGAATAGGTTTAACATACAACGTTATCATTGAAAATAGTGCTCTAGATGGCGCCAGCTGTTCTGAAGTCTGACTATTCGTTTCAATAATTATAATGATTAATTGCAGAAAATTCACAAATCAAAGAAGCAACTTGTGCCTTCCACAATCTATGAGAGAATCTCTACCAAACCACTACTTCCAAGGAAGAACCATTCAATTTCTGAAAGAGTTAAACCTGTATAAATAAGTTTATTATAATTATACAGTTTGTCCATAAAGTAACCCCCCCTGATAACTTTTGAACGGATTGGAATTTTTTTTTTAAATTTTTTTTGGTGCAATGGTTGTTCATAAGCTGCTTTTTGACACTCAAAGAAAATATCTGTGTCTCAAAATGGCGGCCAGACGCATCCTCATAGCAGAGATCTGACATTATGTGCAGCCATTTTGTTTTGGATGAAATTTTTTGTCTCTAATTTTGTAATCGTATAGAAAATTGAAAGACGATTCAAATGAGACGCCATTTTGAAAGGCAAATAATTTTTTGTAACTTGTGAAAAACCATTTTATCAAAAAAAAATTCAATGAAAACTTCCCATCCGTTCAAAAGTTAACAGTGGCGGTTACGTTATGGACACGTATATATTTTTTTTTTTTCATGGAAAATCTTGGGGTATTGGATTCGATGATAATTATTGCAAAAATACGTTTAGTCCCTGGTCTGGAACTTCTTCAGGTTTTTGTTTATTTTTATGTCTGACTGACATGTAGAGGGTTAATCATATCAAAATTAGAATTATTTGTTTCTCTTCACGAATCGTTTCATTTTATATTGTTTGTTCCATATAATGGAGTCTGTTTCATATCATGAATGTTTCTCAACGAAGTAGTTTGTCGCAGTGATTTTAATCCGATTTTTTATTGAAAAAATATAATAATTGGTTGAAAAAACTGAAGAACACGCTTAACTTCCAATATGGACTAAAAAGTAAAAAACAATTGACAATGTAATTTCTGAAATGTTCAAAAAGCGTGGGGTTCTTGTATTTGAGAAATTACATTGTCAATTATTTTTTACTTTTAGTCTATGTTTGAAGTAAAGCGTGTTTTTTAGATTTTTTAAACTATTATTTTTGAAGTTGATAATTCCTAATTTGAACTTGACAATAATTAATAATTTGGATTTATAAATTTTTTTGATTTTTCCCATGAACAATTTTTTCTCTTCGTTTGAAACTTTTTTCAACTCAGTTCGCCACTCCCAAAACGGCAAAATGTATAGTGAGCAAGTGAACCCAAGTAGCACACTCATATTGGGACAATACTGGTAAAATAATAATATTGGCGAGAAAAAAATGTGAACATTCGGCGATATTGGTCCAATATTTGAAAAATAATATTGGTCTAATATTCTTGAAGCAATATTGGCCTCAAAATGTTAGGCGATATTAGTACAATATCGCTGTAGCACACTTACATTGGAATAATATTGGTAAAATATTGGCAAAATATTAAAACGTAATACAAATAATATTGGTGAAATATTGAGGAAGCAATATTGTCCTCAAAATATTTAGTGATATTGGTACAATATCATTTTGTATATATTGGTAAAATATTCAAAGTGAATATGTTGCCTTGGAAACATTGATGAAATATTTCCAAAAAATGTCGTATAATTTAAAAATTCTACAATTTCGTTTCTACTTCAATTTACCACTGAGTAGATTGACTTGTAAACGCATTGTAAAAAGCCTTATTTAATATATGTTACTATGATTCAGCTGTTGTTCCATATGTGGGGCCACCTAGCGGTTTCTTACCCAAGTTTTATCATGATTCATTTCAATATTGTTTATAGAATATTCGGCCAATGTTCAAATTTCAATCCTAGTGATGAATGTATATTGTAATATTGTATCAATATTGTCTTTCAAATATTGGCGTAAGGTTTGCGTAACAATCTCAATCAATATAGAGTCAATGTAATTTTTAGAATATGGATTAAATAATGTTCCACCAATGTGCTATCAAACTTGGATATACAATATTGTTTTTTATCTCTAAAATCTTTATGAGAGTAATATTGAAATTGCAATATTGAAGCTAGATGCTGGAAACAATATGTAGGCAATATCGCTCTATCGATATTGGTGAAAATTATTGAACCAAGCTTATATATATTTTATGAAACAATATACATTCATAGAACAGGTTGAGCCAATATTCCACCAATATTAGGAATTAAATATTGTTTTTCCAGTATGAACCCATATTGGTTCAATATTATTTTTACATTTACAATATATCCATATTGGCCCAATATGAAAACAAGATTCAGCCAATATGAGGTGCTACCTGGGAAGTGTTCTTCAAAAAGCATTTCAACCATTCTCCAAGATTGACCAACATACATCACGTCACAATCCGCATCTTCAACCACGTGGATCTCTGTAATTTGCATTCCTCGACTAGCAGCAACGATAAAACGTCACTCGAAGGATTCTCGCCTAACAAAACCCCAGATAAAACCCCTTATGTAGGTTAAGCGTTCGAAAAAACGAAACGCCACTATACATTTTATATGGCTGTTACGATCTCTTACGACGGTTGCATATGAAGTGTAGCTGCACGGCAATAAAACGAAATATCCATTCATTCACATGGAGTGCATGCAGTTGCAGTAATTATTTTGTTTAGAGGTACTACGTCGGTAGTACGTTGTCGACTTTGCCGCGTTTTATGGATAAATAAATAGAAATGAGTATCTCCAACATCTCTTTGCTGGGAAATGCGAGATAAAGAGGATATATCGTCGATGTCGTTTAACACTTAGTAAGATCGTGCTTCTGTGGCCAGACAGAACGCTATAGGAAGGCTGAATATCAAGGTTTCATATTGGATGATTTCATTTCTTTACGACTATCTTATTTCACATTGATTACATATTGCTTATTAATTGATGAATGAAGATGATTCCAAGACACCGTGGGTCTCCTAACTGGACCAATCACAAATTCAGAATTTTCAGTATCCACAGGAACTGAGAGGTTTAGACCAATGACAAAACACCAAATTTACCAAAACAAATTTGATATTGTTGGATTCCTGCATTTTTTTGAGACACACTGTATAAATTAAAATTGAACCATTGAAGAGATCGAATGAAACCCTACAACGTATGCATTCAATAATAAGTAAGTAATATGTAAATTAAAGAAGTTACGGGGAGTTCGACGGACTTTTGATCCTCACTTTATATTCATATCCCCAGCAATTATGAACTCAGAAATTGTCTCGGCGTATTCTGTCTGGCCCATGATCGTGGTTGTTTTCTATCAGTTGGATAGTATTAACGGGCTTTTTATACATTTGATATTCTAAATGAATCGATAGTAGAAATTCGAGGTACAATATTCCATATTACACAATGCTTTTGGTGAAATTTTCGTCTGGTTCTCAAATTCTCTGTTAATCTCATCTTGTGAACACGACCCCGTTCGAGTTTTCCCAAATGACCGCCATCATAATGTGAGAATGTGTGCCAACATCAAACCTCCGAGTGGGACGCTTGTTCCTTTTTTATTCAGCAAAGTCTAGACCGTCGAAAAGAATGGATGGAGCGAGAGAGAGAGAGAGAACGCGCAAAACAAACACGAATCTTGCATTAAAGCTTCGAGAGTGTCTTAATATTGTTTGTGATTAACAAGTGAACCGACTTAGATACAATAGAGTATCGATCGACCGAGCTCGCATTCCTGTGGGCATATCAGTCTGGAAGAAGTGAATCCAGTACGATTGGGTTTTGAAACGAGGATCGATTGGAGCACCACCAAACTTGGTATGCCAGTTGTTCTCGAAAAAAAATTGTTATTAATACATTTTTGCTGTAATCTTAGAAAGTATATGATTTATTTAAAAATAATCAAAAAGTGGAACTAGATAAGTATCTAAGTGAAAAAAAAAATTATCTCGTGCAGGCAATATGGATTTCAACCGAATAAAAGTACTGAAGATGCAATTTCGTTTCTTGTTTAGAATATCTATAAAGCTCTAGAGGAGAGTAAACCGACAATGTGTGTTTTCCTAGACTTAGCGAAAGCCTTCGATACGGTTAGCCATCTGAAGTTATTGAAAGCCTTAGAGGATATCGGTCTGAAAGGAAACGTGCTAGGTCTAATGAGAAGTTACTTACCTAATAGACAACAATATGTAAGAATCAAAAATTGTCTGAGCGATGTAGTAGAGGTAGAATATGGAGTACCTCAAGGGACCGTACTGGGACCTATGTTATTCAGTATCTATATGAATACCTCATTCAAAACAAATAGTGGCCAGATAATAAGTTTTGCTGATGATACAGCCATTATTCATCAAGCTAATAGTTGGAAAGAGCTGAAAGAATTAGCGGAAACTGACCTGAAAATCGTAAAAAATTGGATGGACCATCATTCACTAACAATAAACTTCGAGAAAACAAAGTTCATTACATTTACATGCATGAATAGAAACTTGCCAGATTACAACACTCTGAAAATCAATGAACATTACAAAATTGAGGCAACAGATAATATCAAATATTTAGGTATAACCATAATAGACAAACACTTGAGATGGGATAAACATATAGAAAATATTAGCAAAAATCTCAGATATTTAATCTACAAATTCAAACTTTTGAGAGACATTTTGGATAAAGATAAACTCAAGATGGTGTATCATGCACTGGTTGGCTCTCGACTGAATTATGGTATAATAGGATGGGGTGGGGCAATGAATACACATCTGCGAAAAATCAATATAATCCAAAAAAAAGTTTGAAAACAATAATGAGAAAACCTTATACATATCCATCTGATGATCTCTACATGGAATATACCAATTCAAAAATAAATCAGAACTTAAGACACTGACACACATATAATACAAGGAAACAAAATACACGTTACCAACTCCATTTTCATCTAAAAGAATTGGCCAACGCAGCTTTATATATCTTGCACCGAGAATGTATCAATTTCTACCAGAATATCTGACAGAAACGCATAATCTTTATCAATTCAAGAAAAAATTAAATAAATTTATTGCCGAATACCCAAGAAATGAACTCATCAAAATGATTGATATGCTGACATAAATATTAACAAATTGTCTGTCCTATCAAGAATCAACACTCAAAATTAGTCTGTTCCATGTATTCATTCATTACAAAAAAATATTTATATATATATAATTCCCACATTTCATTTCATTTTATTTTATCTGAAAAAATATTTATTACCTTTTTTTATGAGAAATAGTTTTATTTACATTTTAGCAACAAATATGTGAATATATACCTCTAACTTTACTGTACAAATATGTCCATTTACATTTATCTATTATTTTATTCATAATTTTAAAATGACAATGTTCTGCGAATAAATCTACCTATATTTTACCTACAATTGTAACCATAACTTTATCTATACTTTTGATTTTAACACATTGTATCCACAATTCTCTCTATAATTTATATTTTGATTCTATCTAAATATTAACAAATATTCTACGTTTACTTACATTATTTACTTTCGCTCTTCTATTATATATTTTTCACCTGATTTTAAATATTGTATTCTCATCTTTATTCCACGAATTTTATATATCAGATTCTCCAAAGAAGAATAAACTAAAAAAATGAAACTGAATAACTGAATAACTGATGTTTGAGCTATACTTTGCTGTTCTACTGTTCACTTTAAAAAAAACTAAGATACCCTCATATCTATTAGCTTTATTGTCAAAGAGATCTGACACACATGCAGTTGCACTGCGTAACAAAGAAACATACTCAATACCTTTGCATAAAACTGAAAAATTTAAATCTTGTTTCGAGTATGTTGCGTGTAAAATTCTCAACCAACATTATGTGATGTATGAACGCTCAATAAATGTTAATTCATTCCGAAATATATTTAAAAAAGAACTGCTCATCTCACAAATCACACACTGCCGATAATGCCAATTATTTATTCTTTCTTAATTTAATTTTTCTCATTCACTCATTGTTCTAGAAACCCATCTGTATTCCATGTATGATCAATGATCAAGTAAGTTATTTATTATCCTAATCTTGTATTTCAAAATTGTTGATGTTTTTTGTAAGGGCCCGATTGTAAAATGCCATGTGCAATATCGGATTCCTATTGTGTGTAATTTGATGTATGTAATTTTAAATGTAATCTAACGTGCACAATAAAAAGTATTTATTATTATTATTATTATTATAAATCATAAATCTCACGCACAGGCTAAATGTCTTGTCGAGAATCTCGGTTTATTGAATGTTTACAATTTACAAGTACCATTTAAAATTTTGATTATTATTCAATAAACCATATATTATTATTATATTATTATTATCGGAAAAACAACTTAACAAGGTGAAAAACAATTCAATTTTCCACAAAAATTATCCCTAGTAATTTCTTATGAAATGCGCTCGTTTTTTCAGAAAACGTGTTTGAACGCCGATATCAAATTTCAGGTTATAATAATAATAATAATAATAATGATAATACTTTATTAGTCCTTTATGATCACAGTTTTCATGATGTAGGATAAGTCGTAGGGAGAAAGTGCATACAACAATTTTAAACAAAAAAAAAAACAATGTATTGTGTAGTTACAGCAAGTCACTAATCGATCACATGTGATAAAATTACGTGAATTTTTTGTTAAAAAATCCTGATATGTCATAGTAACATTACATAAACATATTTTTAGTTTTCGTTTGAAGTTATTTTTCAATCTCAGACAGGAAGGCAAATGATTCAGAAATTCGATTCTTTATTCATTGGGCTTTTTTCGTACAGTGCAGTTACATGTTTGGGAGGCCTCATAAGTTTAGAGGAAAGAGTTGGATAATCATGGTAATCAGAATTGGTATAAAAATTTGGAAATTGCTTTTTGCATAGAGAATGCATTTGTAGATGTATATAGAGTAAAATGTGAGAATTCCATGTTCTTTGAAATGATTATGACATGTTCACGCTTACCCACCGCTGAAAGTTCTGAGTATTTGAGTACCTAAAATGTGTTTTGTCGCACTTCACGGAGATGTTTGCGGATGATCCGAAAATCATGAATAATTTAGTAAATATGGAATTATTATACTGAAGCAGCAACCCATACCCTCTTTGGACTATATGCAACACTTTTAGATTAGTGTGACAGGTCCCACTAATACATGCCTAAAAAAACTTTGTTTTGCTCCTGCCTCATTTTCAATTTACCCATAAAACCGGCATTCTCTTCAGTAAATGTTGAAAATAATCGCTTATTCGTATAATGCATATATGTTTATTAACACTATTGTGAAGCGCAAACCTCAAGCTTGAAATCACATACTAAATTTTTTATGTAGGATGTGTATGAGCGATTAGTTTCAACGTCTACTGAAGAAACTGCCGGGATTATGGGTGAGTTGAAAACTGAGGCAGGAGTAAAACCCAGTATTTTCTTTAGCATGTATAAGTGAGACTTGTCTCACTAGTCTAAAATCGTTGCGTATGGTCCAAAGAGGGTACTGATTTCTGCTCCAGTATAATTATTTCATATCAACTAACATATCCATCACTATCGGATCCTCTGTAAATATCGTAGAAGGGTAATGTGAAGTAGGACAAAACACATTTTAGGTACTCAAATACTCACATGTTATATTTGCATGAGGAAGTAGAAGTCTTCAGGAACGATATACACTTTTTCATTTTCTTCTTCTATATTTTTTAGCAAATTTATGACACATCTAGGTTACGGCCCTGCCTGAACTTGCAGTGGCGGACTAGCGCGAGCATGAAATGTGACGTCGGCGTTAATAATACATGATGTCGAGATGTCATGTGCCGAGTTTCAGAGTGCTACAATTCATTCTTCACTTTTTGCTCGAGTTTGTCCGTCGTTACTGGATTAGTAGTGGATTGGTCTTGTCTTGGTCTTGATACAACTTGAAATATCTTCTCAAGACCAAGACCAAAACTTGACTTTCGAAACCAAGACCAGGACTCTCTCCCAAGAGTCTTAAATATACACAATATCAAGAAAAATCTAATGAAAAATGTTATGGCATTTTATTTCAATTATTTATCCTTCATATGGTAGGTTTTCAATTGTTGAGGGCATTTTACAGTTTACAACAAATATATGTTGTAAGGTCGTACTTTGGAAGATAGAAAAAAATTTAATACGAAAGTTATTTGGCTTGAATTCGAAATTTACGGAAATATTTTTGATACTGCGTAGTTGTCAGTACCAGTTAAACTTGGCAAAGATTTTTTATTTTAAGTAAAGCATCCTGTATAGTAGATATTTTATATTTTACACCGAAATGAGTTGTAGTGAGACGATATTAGATTTCTTTTATTTTGGGGCTCCGCCTCCATCACTTGGAATTCTGACCTCCCCCTCGCGAAGAGTCGACAAGCTAGAAATGAAATTAATATATTCAATCGTTCGAACAGGCACTGCCATCTAGTGATATCATTTTTTTTATGGGCTAAAGACTGATAAATGCTGCATTTATGCCTTGTTTTTGAAGGAAATATTTTCTCAGGTATATCCTTCATTGTCGTAGATGATGTAGAATCTCAAAAAGCGATAATATCCAGACTAGAAGTTTCCATGTCTTATAGTTGGTATGTAAGAGAGAGAAAGAAAAATAGAGATAAAATAATTCAATTGTTTCATGATGATGAGTCAAGGTCATTTATGATATAAAAAAACTCAGAAATAATCAGGTAGTCAGAATGTGAAGAATAAACGTGTTAAAATAAATAATTGGTACTAAACAGTCCTAATTACACATATAGAAATGAAAATAGTCATAATACGTACACTCAGGAGGTATAATCTGTCGAATACATCTATAAAATGCCCATCTAGTCATAAAGTCTGTTTACTTATAAACAGTTAATAGCTTGCCTGGAAATAAACGAACGCGGTCGAATTTATTTTTTGATTCCACAACAAATTTCATGAATATCCTATTCATATTTTCGAACAAAAATGATTTTATGGAGTTCAGCAAATGGTGTACTTAGATGAAATGAAAGCATCTTTGATTAAAGTACTTTGGGTATCATGATGTGACTAATGTGAGCAAAATATTATTTTTTGTTAAAATTGTTTTTTCCGTTAACCAGCTGTCGTCCCCTTACGAACGGCATCCCTCAAAATTGGAAACTTGTGAGAGCCAAGGATTAACGAGGTCTTACCTTTTAACGTGCGATTCCTAGCACTTTCTCGGGCCATCAGACTTGTCTCACTAGTCTAAAATCGTTGCATAGGTTAAAGAGGGTACTGATTCCTGCTTCAGTATAATTATTTCATATCAACTAACATATCCATCACTATCGGATCCTCTGTAAATATCGTAGAAGACTTATGTGAAGTAGGACAAAACACATTTTAGGTACTCAGATACTCACATGTTATATTTGCATGAGGAAGTAGAAGTCTTCAGGAACGATATACACTTTTTCATTTTCTTCTACTATATTTTTCAGCAAATTTATGACACATCTAAGTTACGGCCCTGCCTGAAGTTGGTTAGGTTATGTTAGGTTAGGTTAAACTATGTTTTCTGAGAAAACGAGCGTATTTCATAAGGTATTACTGGAGATCATTCTTGTGGAGAATTGAATTATCTCTCAACCTATCGAAATCGGTTTTTGATAAATTCTATATTTTCAGAGTTTCAGAGTGCTACAATTCATTCTTCACTTTTGGCTCGACTATGTCTGTTGCAGTGTTGCCAGGCATGCAACTCAAAATGTACTAGAAAAACACCGAAAAAAGTACTAGGTTTTCGAAAAATGTACTAGTTTAGATTTTCATTCAAACTTCCGTTGAGTAAGGAAACAGCGTGAATAAACAGCAATAAAATAATTGAATGAGTAACAGTCTCAGAGGAATAAATAACTTAGAGATGCCATGCCTATACCTACACAAACACCTATTTTGAAATGAACATGAACTATCCTTTTCTATATACAATTTGTTGGCGAGGGGGTGACGGGTGGTGAAATGTTATGGGCAGTTTGTTTACATTTTGAGTAGGAATAAGGACCATAATACAAACTAAGGTTGACAATTTGATCCCAATGAAATGAGCGAGCATACACGAAACTACCCGAATGAGTATGGACTTGGCAAGTAAACGAAGTTATGTCGCCTTCAAGACAAGGATGGAAAAGCCTTCTATCCTTTATTACTCTGAGGTAACAATCTTTGGTCATAAATAATGCCATAAGTTCATATGACAGCTTTTTGTAGTTGAGCTTAGAGCGTTCTGTTTTCTGATTGGTCACGTTATGATAGAGGCCGACATGTTCTCAGTCAGCAGCCAATCTGAAAGTAATACGCTATAAGCATGACCTATAGGTGCACCCAGCGTCATAAGCGACGACAATCTATAAATGACAATATTAATATGTAATATATGCACTCCATAGAACATATAACTAAGCACAAAAGTCAAAACTATGTTTGGATGAATGACATGTACTAATAGTTTCGGTAATGTTTGATGTTTGATACTTTTTGAGTCAAAACGAGCAAAACGTACCAATTTTGCGTTCGGCGTACCAGCGTACTAGACAGAGTAAAAAGGTACTGCAACTAGGACGAAAGTACTAGTTCTGGCAACACTGGTCTGCCGTTACCGGATCACAAAGGCAGTTCGATAATTTTCAGTTGAAATTTTGCATGCGCTGGCTGATCTGTGTACTAGCTATTCTAACAAAGTACCCACAAATGGATATTGGCATGGAGTCTAATTACATGTACGCCTATGGATTCCCAGTGTGCCACGCTTCCATATACACGTTAAGCGGGCGCTACATGATGCTACGAACACCCTCCAATGTTGGACGCTTCATAGTTTGTCGTATCGTGTGGCCGACCTTCAAATGAGCGAGCTACCGACGTCAATAAGCATTCAACATTCGTGGTTGGCTACGTTTGAGCTATTATCCGTGTTTTACCATAGTCAAAGAAACTCCTCCATTGTTCGAAGGAAAACATTCATTGATTTTATGCTACACGACTCATTCGTATAAAGTGGTTTGAGTTGAGTAGTGATGACAAGGTAACACTTGTGTGGGTGCCTGGACATAGAGGAATAGAAGGTAATGAAAAAGCAGACCAACTTGCCAGACGAGCTTCTGAACTACCATTCATAGGCCCAGAACCAGTGTTTGGTATAAGAAAAACCCGATGCGGAAACCTAATAAATGAGTGGAAGAAAACAAAACACCAAACATATTTGGACCAAATCGAAGGGCATCGACACAGCACAGCCATGGTGAGGCATTTAAGCCAAACACTGACGGCTGACACTCTCAACTTGAACAGACCTAAGATACGCATACTTACCGGCTTACTAACCGGACATTGCGGCCTTAGGAAACACCTGTACACCATGGGAATAAACAGAGAAACCGTGGAGTGCAGACTTTGTGGTGACGAGGAGGAAACAGCCTCTCACATCATCTTTGAATGCGATGCGCTGTATAACAAGCGCTATAGAATATTCGGACAGACCAACCTAGAAATAGGCATGAATCCGAAACACCTAGCAAATAGATTAATAAACCTGATAAAAGACACAGGCCTATTTAACTAGGAACTACTGACGACAGAATAATATAATAGACCCCAGATGGTCTCAGTGTTAAGGGTCACCCTCACGGGTAAACCCTGAATCTGGCTCGTAAGCCTCAAACCAACCAACCAACCAACCAAGTAGTGATAGTGTTCAAAACTTAATCATTGTCTTTTATTTTATTATGTTCGCAAACTGAATATTTCACTTGTAGGATTGAAAATAATTGACAAAAGGCAATAATTTCATAAAATAAAAATAGATTATTAATAATCTGGCTTTTTGGCAAATCATCTCTGCCCAACACCTGACGAAATTTTTCTCCAAACAAGAACACACTTTGCAATGCTTTCCAACCAGCGTTGCCGTATGCAAAGAAATTTCCTTAGATTTAAAGAAATTGTCGAATGTTTGAAGAAATAGGGATTTCGGATTGAAAATCAATGAAATCTGAAGAAAAACTAGTAACACACCTCTCAAACCAAAATTTGAGTTATAGAATGGAGTTAAATCTCGTTGAACACCTTGATTTCCAATCATAAAACATAGAATTGATATCACATTTATCATAATTTTACTATATTAGGATTGACCGATCGACCATTCAATGAAGAATTTACGAATTTAGTAGAGGATCAAATAAAATAGTCATCAGGGACATCGGAAAAGAAAGAGGAAATGTAAGGTTAAGTGTGAGTATTCTATTCAAGAAATAGAAGCTACCCAAAACACCAAAACTACGTCACTGTCACTCGATGCGCCTATCGCCAACAAAATTGGAATTCTCAAGAGCTATATAAGCTCACTACGAAACGCTCGTCTACTGAAAGTGACGAGTTTTGACGTTTTGGGTAGTTTCTAAATCTTGAATTGTATTCGCACCAAAGGTTCCAAATATTAATTTATTCGAAAAGTATACTAAACTAATAACTTTGATTAATTCAATAATATAATGAGGCAGGATAATCAGGAACAAATACCTGAATATATTTTTTCTACGTTCATGCAAAAAACAAAACTTTATTGAACTATATTTGGTGGAAAAACTGTCTCTTTATTGCACTCATCTGTCATTCTACTATAGCGTTCTGTCATCATGACAGACATAAACTTTCAAATCAACGCCAAATTTAGCCCATTTTCTGAGACATTGTATTACGTTTCAAATAGTTGCATCTTTCATCATATTCATCATATTCATTATATAGACTATGAAATTACTAGAAAATGCAATTTGTTAAAAATAAAATTATTTCCTTCGAGTATCATCTGAATTACACAATATGTTTTTGAATTACTTTTAGCAAATATATTGAAGCAAACAATGTCTTCCTTACAGTTTAGTGCCACCTAAATAAAATATTTTCTGGTTTATGCATGAACGTAGAAAAAATATTGTATGAAACTCGTGCAAAAAGACTTTATTGCACTCGACGTGTTGTCCAACTCGGCAATAAACACCTACTTTTTGCACTTGCTGCATAAATACCTATTAATGTAATATTTGTTTTTGTATTAGGTTTATTCATTGGAATTTGTAATTTTGTCGATTGATGTGCTCTTATTGGAAAATGTACTAGGTACTTTCAGTTTATTATTTAACGTTAGTTACCAGTGACGGAACGAATTAATAAATTCAGTATTTTATGTATTACTGCGCAGTTGAAAAAATTATAAAGGTTATTTTGTTCGTATATTACTTCGTAGTTTAAAAAAAGAAATGTATGGAACCAGAAAAATATTGCATCGAATATTTCGTAACCTTGGTTTTCGCGCATGCGCATAGTGAAAATTCAGCTGTCTATATTTTCGACGCATGCGCACATCACCGTATTCTATTTGGAGTAATTTCAGGCATTTTTAGTCGGTTTGTCTGAAGATTTTCAAAAATTTCGTCTGGCAACACTGTTTCCAACTAGCAAATGTTAATCAGAACATGTGACTTACTGCAATACCTACTAGTTTCGCGGTTCTGCCCATCTTCAGTGCAAATCCGATCAGGACGGGGAGCTGATACTCATATACGTCATCCTGCAATTGATATCCATTCGCTTTTGTCAGATGGTCCTACTATACAACTCCAGTACCTGCTAAAGAAGTAATAGACACATATCCATCCAGGTATACTGCCTGTGACTCTACTACTTTATTTCAGTAGGACTATTTGACAAAAGTCAATGGAAAATCAAATGGAGGATGACGATATGAATATTGCCTAATATGACGACATGCTTATTGAATATTGACGGTAACAAATTAATTTCGATAAGAATTTTACTTTACCTACTTCAATAACCCTTGACAGATTAACATTGATTTGAAATAAATCTTTTAGTCATATGTTATCAACTTGTGTATTAGCCTTAGATATCCAGGTACTTTGTTGTCCGGGAATGTAATGCTTTTACTACTAGATACACAATAAACTATTTTATAGACCTTTTCGATTTTTACAACTTTTCTATAGAGAGCTTTTAAATATATCTTACCGTTAAGGCGGCGTCCGGAGCAAATGCATTCGCTCAACTGTTTTTTTTTCCGACTTCAGTTGCGAAATCGGTCATCACGAAAAGCTCTTTCATTTTAACGGGGTAATACATAGCCTAGGATTCTCCCCTCTTATATTCCATTCTAAATATTGGTGAAGAAATTCTTTGAAGTTGTTTCGGGGAATACCTCCTACATCCAAACTCACTAATTATAAACTTAAACTTTCCCCTTCATTATAATATAAGTGTATTTATACAGTGCGGCTTTCAATAGTCCCCCCCCCCCCGCCCTTTAACTTTTGAACGGTTTGACGTAGGAACATGAATAAAAAACCGTTTCGAGGGTTTTACCAATACTACTTTTTGAAATAAAAAATATGGTGATTACCCAATAGGGGGCGCGGGGGGGGCCATCAACTCAAAATTTTTTAATGGCATATGGGTCAAGTGGCACATCGTCGAGAAGGAAATTCCATTCTCTTTACAACCATCTGAATTTTTTTGAATTTCGTTATTATTTTTTTTGCAATTCTAATTGGAAATATCATATATAAATGTGGAACTGAATACTACTCATACCTCGATAAATTTGAACGGTTTGATGTGGAACAATGAAACCAAAATTTTTTTGAAGGGTATTACCGATACTACTTTTTGAGAGAGAAAACATTGCAATTACTCGACATATGGCGCTGGAGGAACATTTACTAAAAAAAAATCGAAAGGCAATCGAAAGAAAATTATGAACAAAATTCAAAAATATGGTTGTGAAGAGAATTGAATTCTCTTTTCAACGATGTGCCACTTGACCCCCCATGCCATTTAAAAATTTTGAGTCGATGGCCCCCCCCGCGCCCCTTATTGAGCAATCACCAAATGTTTTATTTCAAAAAGTAGTATTGGTGAAACCCTCGAAACGGTTTTTCACTTATGTTTCTACGTCGAACCGTTCAAAAGTTAACAGGGGGGGGGGACTATAAAAAGCCGCACTGTATAATTATAACAGAACCCCAGTTACCTGATCTGAGTGACGGATTTCAACAGTTTGGGCCGGTTGGCCACAATGTCATAATTTATCTATTCTATTCAGGTCATTATAGAGGATTTTTCAAAATTTAATAAAAAAAATATTCTAAGGGTCTATTCTTGAAGTCAAAGAGTCTAGCGTTATGGTAAAAATTTTCTTTTTCCGCCAAAAAAATTAAAATTTGAACATCATTTTGAATCAGATTTCACCAAAATTTGCGTATTTTGTTTGAAAATATGAACAGGATGTTCATAAAATCAGTTGTGGAATCATCAGCGGCTGAAAGACAAACTTAAGTCGCTATTTTCCATCGTTCAAGATAACCTTTTGGATGATATTCATGTTTTTGTAATATTCAACAAAAAACAGACCTCCCCGGCTAAAGCTTCGCTGGACATTGAATCACTTCTGATAGATATTGTGAAAAGACTAACTGAAAAGAAAAAATCTTGGAGTGAAAATTCGCATTTTCATTCAGATAGCTGATTTTTTCTTCACAATATCTATCAGATATAGTTCAATATCCAGCGTGGCTGTAGCTAGGGAAGTAGTTGTTTTCTGTTAGATATTACCGGGGTGGAAACCGCTGCGGAAATTATACAACACTAATTCCCATAAATCGTAAGTAATGTTTCTAATACCCAAGTAATTCCCGAGTAATACCCCCTAAGTAATGCCAGTAATGCCCAAGTCAGAAAAGTAATAGAAATATTGAATCGTGTCTTAATGTTAGTGTTGTTGTCAAGGACAATTCTGATGACCTTTTTGTTTTCATTGCACAATTCTGATTTCCGCCAGTGCTGCAAGTCAACATTCTTTGCGGACCTTTTATCATATGATCAACACGAGAGTCCAGAGCAATGGGGTTGGAAAAGAACAGATTGGGCTTACTCCAGTAAAGACAACAAAACATGATGTGGTTCAAGATCGCTACTACTGAAGAGACCAAATCGATCTACTGCCTTTACTTATCCCATAACGAACCGTCCTATAGCGATCTCTTCGAATTTGTATCACTGTATCTAGCAAAACTATAAAATTTTATAGAAAATAGATTCAACCTTTCACACCTTTCACTTTGTACCTATCTCACTTTACTATATAAACCCTTTAAACGAATATGACATGTTTCGTATCTGAGCTCCCCAGCCAACTGCGTTGGGAGACGATGGCAATAATTAAAATGCATATTCAGTCCAACCGTGTAGATCATTAGGTACAAAGTTGCGCAAACAATTTTTTTAAGTGTTTACATGAAACTCATTGTGGTAGGTACCAGGTATAATCAACTCGTACGCTTATGTACTACACTGAACAATTTAAAAGTAACGTAACCTTGTTTATCCCAACATAATATTTATTACCCAATTATTGTTGTTGATTCATCGTTTTCTTCACCACAAAATTGTGATTTTTCGGAAAGTTTTTTTTTATGGATATGTGCGAAGGTAATTAGGAATATTTCAATCATTACAGTTGAATAATAAAATGTTTTCCACTTCTATGAAGCTAGATTGGAGAGTTAGATAATTTCTAATAATGCCTCATGAATGTCAGAAGTCGTTAAACATATTTGCAATAATAGAAAAAAATTTGTTGCATCTGTCGATTTGAATATTACTTTTTGCCGTGGAAAAATACATCACGTATCTCGAAAAGAGGACAACAATGTATCAAGGAAAAAATGTCTGCCACTTCACAATTTACGATCCAAAAGTGGTTCGTGTAAAGAGTTTAGATGTTACCACCGTTGAAGTGATCACTGGCCAGTATTATGTTGCATTTTCAACTGAAATCAATGATAACTTGATGGAATGTCGCCTTCATTTCACCAAGACATTCAACTCTCATCGAATGAGGAAACCATCAGAGCTTTTGTCCAGCCTTGGAGAAATTCCACTTTTTACAGGAATTGAAATATCGTTCGGCAAAGTGTTATATGTTGAAGAGGGACTATGTTGAAAAATAAATGAAAAAAAAAGTATCTGACATTTTAGTCTATCCTTGGTTTCATTCCAAACCGGTTAATTGTAATATAGCACCTGATTCTAAAAGGTACTATTGGGTGTTTCCCAGGATTCACTCTCTAGCTCGAACAGGATTTTCCTTCAATCTGTTTCATCCACAGTATGAGAGAGACGTATACATGGTTTATTCTTCAACATCCATCAATTCCTTTAACATTTTTTTTTTGAGAACTCTATTGTAGTGGCTGTACTAATAAATCGATTGCAGCTCGTAAACTACCATAGAAACTTTCAGATTATGTCCAAATGAGAGCAATTTGTGTTTTCAGCAATGATTTGCTCACAAACTCACTTCTCTGTTGTCTTCATTTTCAGAAAAAATCGTATGGACGATGCACATGTGAGAGTCACTTTGGAGCCAACGCGCACCCAACCGTTCATATCATCGTGTAGATCCGGCTACCGTAAATTCGTTTGTTCGAATGACTCGTTATCAGTGTGCTGTAACAATGGATATCTTTGTAGATTTTTTTCCACCAGACCTACTATCTTTGTGTACCACCTGCCACACGGAACTGCTTGGCAATCTGTTATCTCCAGGAATGGCTCAAGATAGTATTAATAATAATGATAATAATGGTAATAATACTCCCTCATAAACACTCGTATTATTTGCCGTGACGCTGCGGGGCAACTTACTGATTTTTGGTGGCGTATTCACTTTCCAGCTTATGAAAACCCAGAAAACCACCTCGAGTGTTCGGTGTGCAATCTAAGCTAGCACCAGACGAGATTGGCATCTAGACAACTTATACACTTGCTTTTCAACAAGGCATGTGGTCACCTATCGATCTGATAAAAAGTATTTGAGAAAAAATCTCCTGAATCTACAACCTACAATCTACAATCTGAAACAACAAAATTTGATTGTACAACGCCATATTATTGGAGCCCGACTGGATCCTTGTGGAAATGGATCCATTTGAAACTTTAGTGGTTCGTAACAACCGAGAATTCTGTTCCTTCAAGAAAAAGATACATTTTTTTCAACGCTCAAAAGTACGGCCAGATATTCCTTCTTGGTCGTAATGAATATCTTTTCTGAGGTATTCAGTGGCCTACTCAGGTTATCACACCATAGTATCTGGAACAACAAGATCATTCCTTTTTGGTTGTACAACGTCATAGTCGTATCACAGAGCCCGGCCGGATCCTTGTCGAAATGGATCCAATTGAAACTTTAGTGGTTTGTAACAACCGAGAATTTCGTTCCTTGAAGAAAAAGACACATTTTTTTCAAAGCTCAAGAGTACGGCCAGATATTTCTTCTTGGTCGTAATGAATATCTTTTCTGAGGTATTCAGTGGCCTACTCAGGTTATCACACCATAGTATCTGGAACAACAAGATCATTCCTTTTTGGTTGTACAACGTCATAGTCGTATCACAGAGCCCGGCCGGATACTTGTGGAAATGGATCCAATTGAAACTTCAGTGGTTTGTAACAACCGAGAATTCTGTTCCTTCAAGAAAAAGATACATTTTTTTCAACGCTCAAGAGTACGGCCAGATATTTCTTCTTGGTCGTAATGAATATCTTTTCTGAGGTATTCAGTGGCCTACTCAGGTTATCACACCATAGTATCTGAAACAACAAGATCATTCCTTTTTGGTTGTACAACGTCATAGTCGTATCACAGAGCCCGGCCGGATACTTGTGGAAATGGATCCAATTGAAACTTCAGTGGTTTGTAACAACCGAGAATTCTGTTCCTTCAAGAAAAAGACACATTTTCTTCAACGCTCAAGAGTACGGCCAGATATTTCTTCTTTGTCGTAATGAATATCCTCTCTGAGGTATTCAGTGGCCTACTTAGGTTATCACACTACTTTTTTCATACTTTATCGGATAATCCGTCTGGGCAGATGAGAACTTTTACTCTTGGACGTTTTGGATCGCACATACGCAGTCTTCGTTTCACACGCAGGGACTATTGAACTCCAAAATTGCACTGATCTGCTAAGGATCGACCGACAAGTCAGAAGAATATACCACATAATTGAAATATTTGAGTCCAGGTTCACCAAATCCTCATTTTTCTCTAATCAATAAAGATCGTTTTGCATGATCCGAAACTTCTTCACAGTCTCTAGTCGTGAGTTTGAGTTAATCGCATCAATCACTCACGGTACTAAGCGTGTGGGTTGGATTTCATCAACTATTGAGCAGATCGTCCCCAAAGGCACAGAATCGTTGAAACCTTCAGATAGAATGGGTACTGTTTTTTCTCATGCCGCATTCAGTTTTGTCCACGGTTACAATATTGAAATCACGATTTTTATTTACAGATCGTGGGACAGACATTTGATTTTTTCAAAGAGATTACGAAGATGTCTTGTTGAATTTATTGTACTCGAATGCCATTAGAACATTATCACTTCCCCAGATTTTTGTTCTAGTCAGTGCTCTCTGATATTCAAAACACTTTTGCGCGTTCGTTATTATTTCAGTCTTCTAAAGCCACGGTTGCGATTAGTAGAGTTTTTTCGAAATAGTCCAAGTGCACTATTTGTTTTAACAACAATGATAGTGAATGCGATATATATCAACGGACTTTCAGATATCAATGGATACAATAATTGAATATCACTACAACGATTTATAGTGGACAGCCTTATCAAATTCAATAATTGCAATCTTCAACATGCAAACTCAAGACTGACCTGACATTCTTTTATCGTATCTTTGAAATTACTTTGAAGATCTTTCCTAACGACTACACCTCCAGTCAAAAAAAAAAAATGGTGAGATAATCTCCACAAATACAAAAACTATTTTTCAAGGTATGGTTCAATTGTTCGTAATTTCAATAAATACATCATTAAACAAGAAATTTTAATGATTGTGTTTTGTATTAGGTACATATTCACAAGAATGATAATAATAATAATAATAATAATAATAAATAATAATACTTTATTTCCACTAAGACAATATTACAAATTGTATGGGAAATTGTCAGAACATAGAAGGATGTAGAAAAAACGATTCAAATAACAAGTTTATCTAGTCTAAAAATTCTGTCAACGAATAAAAACATCTTTGCATCAAAAAACTTTTTAGCATTTTTTTGAAAAGAGCAAGATGCTCTGCATTCCTTATGTGGTCAGGAAGTTTATTGAAAATTCGTCTCCCGATGTGCTCAGGTGAACTGGAAGTTACTCTTAGTCTAGCAAAAGGTACATGAAATTGATCTCTAATCCTGGTGTTATAGTGATGAACGTTTTTATTCACTTCAAAATTTGACCTGTTTTTATATATATACAGACATATTTCAAACATATATATAGATACTAATGTTAACATATTAAAATCTTTAAAGAGTGGTTTACAAGATTGTCTAGCCGAGACTTTTGCAATACATCGCAATATGCGTTTTTGGGCAATGAATACATCTTGAGCCATACTTGAACTACCCCAAAAACAGACACCATACCTAAGTCTGGACTCTACCTGAGAGTAATAAATATTCAGCAGCTGACTTCTATTTAAAACCGAGCGTAAATTCATGAAAAGAAACTTCAGGGAATTAAGCTTAGAAATTAAGTGTTGACAGTGGACATTCCAGTTCAGAAACTTGTCAAGAAAAATACCCAGAAACTTAACACTTTCGTTAGTCTCAAGATATGTCACATTGTCAACCATGAAACTAAATCTTTCTATTTTATTCTGTCTATTATGTATGCGGATAATCTCCGTTTTATCTGAATTGAAAAATAAATCATGATTATTAAAAAAATTTGATATCTGACTAACTGCACTGATACATTTATTTTCCAAAGTTCTGGTATCTGACGCAGAAATAATCAAAGATAAGTCATCAGCATAGGCCGTATAATGACACCCAGCAAATACAGAGTCAATATCATTGACATACAAAATAAACAGAATGGGGCCCAAAATGGATCCCTGGGGACACCCATCCCTATGTTTAAAGGCTCTGAATCAATTCTTCGAATTTCATTATTTATAGTTGCCTGAAGAGACACATACTGGCTCCGATTTTTGAGAAATGACGATATCCAGCTGAGCGAGACACCTCTTAGTCCATACATTTCCAATTTTCCTAAGAGCTTTTGGTGATTGATGCAGTCGAACGCGCGACTCAGATCACAAAAGATTGCTGCCGGACATTCACCTGCTTCAACATATTTTATGACTTCATTATATAGTGAAAACATGGCAGTATTTGTAGATTTTTTTTCGCGAAATCCATGTTGGATGTGGTTAAAAATGTTGTGTAGATTCAAAAAGGAATTTAGACGATCCAGGAATGCATACTCAAATATTTTTGAAAGTCCATATGGGACAGTTACTGGACGATAATTTTCTATCAAAGCTGGTGAGTTCTTTTTGAAAATTGGAGATACTTTTCCCATCTTCAACTGCTGGGGAAAAGTACCTTCTATAAACGACATATTTACAAGATTTGTTAATGGTTTAATAATAACAGGGATAACTTTTTTTAGTATGTACATTGGCATGCCATCTGCCCCCGAAGATTTCTTATTCTTCAGTTTATTACTCAACAAAATGATTAACTCAGTCTCTGTGAATGGTTTCAGAAACAATGTATAGGGGTTGAATTCATTTTTGTTTAAATGAATACTGTTGGTTACCGGTATTTGATTTGCCAAATCAATGGGAGCCTGAATGAAAAATTTATTAAACTCAGATACTATAACATGAGGATCTTCAATCAAACTATCATCTATATTGATGGCAATATCTTTATGTTTGGATTTTTTGTTTGTTAGTTCATGCACAACATTCCATGAAGCTCTATTTGTATTGGGAGAATCGAATATAATATCTTGATAGTATTTTTTCTTTTTAGTTTTCATCAAGGCAGAATGTGTTCTTTTAGCTTCCCTGTATGCAGGTGTAAAAAAAGGATAGGCACTTTTCAATGCAAAGAGATCTTTCAAAGATTTACTTGAGCTTACAACTGTAGCATCAACCCATTTTTTATTATTAACTTTGTAGAAAAATCGTTTTTGAGTGAAATGTGTATTGAAGTGGTAATTTATGATTTCATAGAAGCAATTGAAAGCTTCGTTGAAATCCCTAATATCATAAATATGTTCCCAGTCTTCATTTTCCAGACTATTTTTAAAATTATTAATGTTATACTCACTGAAGTTTCTTTTCACTTCCGTTTTCACCCTAGAACCTTTGTCACTACTTAATAGGTCCAGTTCTAGAAAAATAGTTCTATGATCAGAAATTTGATTGTCCAGAACACAGCATGTACCCTCATTATGAAAATTTATAAAAATTTGATCAATTATAGTAGAGGTGGTATCTGTTACTCGGGTAGGCCACCTCACCAGTGGAGATAAATTAAAACATGACAACACAGTACACAACGAGTTAAAATTAATATTTTTGTACAAATCAAAATTGAAATCTCCACAAAGGATAATATTTATTTTAGGTTTATATAAATAATCAAGAACTTCAGAAACCTTGTTAAAAAATACTTCAGTATTCCCACATGGAGACCTGTAACAATTTAAAACAATATTCAAATGCTCTTGGGATTTGAAGTAGGCAGCACACACTTCAAAGTGTTGCTCAGCACAAAACTCAGACAAATCAATAGACTGCATCTTCAAGTCCTTACGAGCCCATATACCAACCCCTCCACATTGCATAGTTGATCTACAAAAATAAGTAGCTACTTCAAAACCATCAATGTGCAGAGATTCCAATTGTGCAGGTTTAATACCAATTTCTACCAAACAAAGGAAATGTAGGCTTTTAAATTCACAAATTGAATCACAGTATAATGAATTGATCTTATCAATGTTCAATGTATTGACATTTAGCAACAAAAAATTTGGTTTAAAATTCATGTTGTTGGTGCATTCACTCGGCGTTTCTCTAAAAAACGGCTTATGCAAGGGCCAAAGGGCCACACTTCTGGGTTCATGGCTTTTTTAAAATTTTCTTCCATTATTGATACTTTGTAAGAAGAATACAAGGTTGGAAATTTGGAATTTAGTTTCTCACATGTCACTTCCGGAAAATTTTTCTTCAATAAAGTGGAGAGCTCCTCAATTGATGTCTGTGGTTGCAATCTGCATACATGAAGACTAACAGACTTCGGAACACCTCTGATAGAATCTTTATTTTGACCAATTACACAAGCTCTCTTACGTTTCTTTTTCACTACTTCACTCCATTCATTAGTTTTGGGGAGAGGTTCGGAAGCTCCTTCATTAACTAGATTGATATATTTATCAAGCTTGATTTCGTTGTTTAACCGTGTTATGGCAGGGACTACATCATTTTTGGTAAACAAATGCTGGGTACTAGAGTTACCTGCCTCTTCTTCGACCTTCTCACAAAACTTCCCCATATCTAATGTTTCGGAAATTTTGTCCTGTCCAGTTTTTTTACTTCCATCAATGTTGTTGTTATGATTAGTCATTCCAGCTGTTGACACACTTTTTGTGGGAATCGTCTTATCTTTCATTATTTTAGTACATTCCAAACCTGTTTTTTGTAGATCATTGTTTTTGTCTGTTAAGAACTTGACTTTTTCATCCAATAGATGTTTGTTCTCTGACATGATAGCAAATTTTTCATCCTTTTCTTTGATAATTGATTTCAAAAGACTAATTTCTCTTTCCATACCTCTGATGATTTCATTACTGACTATTTTCGTATATTTTAAGTTTGATTCACTAGAGTCTTGTCCTGGTTGGTTCACGATCCCATCATTTTGACAACAAATAATGCGAGTTTCGTCAATTACCTCATAGTTTTTGGTACGTTCTAGACAACTTCTGTGGAAGATATTTCCACATTTTACACACACCACAATTTTGACTTTTTGTTTTGCACAACATTTATAAGATTTATCAGAGAGATCATCACCTGATTTGCCACTTGCGGCCATCTTGTTTCTGCTGTTTGTTGTTGCAAGTGAACATTTATCGTAGTCTACAAAAGAACTTTTTTCATAAAAATGTGATTACAAAACAAACGCACTTGTATTCGATGTGTTATATAAAGGTTATTGTTATGGGTGAGGAAATCAGTATTGATATTAAGTAAATTCAAATTGTATAGCTATTTTTTCTCATTTTGGGTAACTTCAACCTGAATATCGCTGAAAGAAAAATGAGGCAATAATATGAGTAGAAATTATCAAAGAATCTGATGTAGTCCTCAGGCCCGATCTTAGGAAAAAAAATTTATAACCTCACCGTTGATACTTCGTATATGTTTTCTTCATGTCAAGTTGAACAACATGCAATTTGTGGCAATTCTCGGTAGTGGGGCGTTCTATTTTTTTTTAGGTCCCCAGCAAACTTTTGGGACTGTCGTACAACTAGAATGCCCCAAACAATTTGTCCGACAATATTACAACTAAATTATATTAAATTTTCCATATTTTCATTAACTGTATTACGTCATAACATGGCCAATCGACCATGTTTATGACGAAAATACGGAAAATTTAGTGGTAATATTGTCGAACAAATTGTTCGGGGCATTCTAGTTGTCCGACAGTCCCAAAAGTTTGTGGGGCCCTAAAAAAACGCCATGCTACCGAGAATTGCAGCAAATTGCATGTTGTTCAACTTGACATGAAAAACACATGTACGGAGTATCAACAGTGAAGTAATCAATTTTTTTCCGGTATCGGGGGCGCGAGGCCTAATAATTGTTTGCCAAGAAATATAACTGACCGCCAAAAAGGTGATGATTTTTTTTTTCAAATATCAGATAAGTCCAGTCTACAGAATGACACAGTTCAATTACAGTTTAATAATTTGGTTCTTTTAAATCCATACTTATTTTCTTAACGTAATTTTTCATGTAAGCAATTTTTCTCTCTAAAAAAAAAAAACTACAGTTTCAGTTTGTGTTGCTAACTAAATATTCACATTTCACTTGTGAAAATTTCATATATAAATATCTTCTACATTTTGAGACCAATACTGTCTATGGACGGTTTTGAAAGATTGAGAATAAATAATTAATTCCCTTGTTTTAAGAACTTTGATCCTCTCAAACTTTCGTAACGTGCATGCCAATTTTCGATAAATCATTATCTCCAGACTTAATTTTCATATCTCGTGCTCTTACCTACCTCAATATTTTTGTAATCTATCCCTCAAAAAAGTGCAATTAGAAGATAACATGTTTTCTTATTATATTTGTTGATAAGGATAATTCCACACTCGATGTTATCAATTTTAATGAATGGATTCATAGGAGTCATTCCATTTTTGCTTGTGCATTTGAAACGTTGTGTTTTTCGCGTGTGGATTTTTCTATTTCACCAATGCTTGTGGACTATGGTATGTAGTATTTCATTATTTATTTTATTTGTGCATTCAATGAATTCGATTTAATTTTCACTAAATGTTGGAAATATTCGGTCGATATTTTTATATTCAGTGGACGCTGGGCTGAATCCTGCCTGAACGACCATAAACCAATTAATGATGCTTGTATCCATGATATATGATGATTTATTGAATTGAGAACAAACCTCAAAGCAAAAATTGACCACAATCACAGAAGACACTGAGAAAAACGTAACTCTGTTTTCATATAGCTGTTTCGTGGTAAAGCATGAAAGAGAATGGTCATAGGATCGAAGTTCTTGAACCAAGAAAATTATTCATTCTCAGTCTTTTATATTCCTCCCTGAACTATCACAGACAGTACTGACCACGAAATAGAAATGTAGAGATATGTATGTGGAAACTTCACACCTACATATTTTACTGAAGTAGGAAGAAAAGTTATATTGGTGCCAAAATCGAATTGAGTACGTCAAAATACATCTAAACTGGTTATTGAAACCGTAAGGACCTGAAAAAATGTTGACTATGTATTATGTACAATTTCCAAGTACAGATACATTTTCGTCGACAATGTATTGGAGGTCTAGCGAAAGAAATGCTTTTCTTACATCAATGAATTGAACGATTTCTGTGAGTGATACTTTTGATTAACATTCTCCCTATTTCATTTATCGATATGAATATTCAATGAATACTAGAGATAATTATAAAATCACCTATCTGAATGAAAATGCAAATTTTCACTTTCAGGTTTTTTCTTTTCAGTGAGGTGATTGTCACAATATCTATCAGATGTAGTTCAATATCTAAGTAGTTGTTTTCTGTTCTCAATTTAAATGGAGGAGAATAGTGAATAAATATTTTTTTTACAAAATAAACCAAGTAGAGCATTTTGGAGACGACAACCACATAATACACCAAAATTAACGTTGTAGTTAGTGTAGAATTTAGTCATTTATGAAACTACGCGCTCTAAACCACCGGTCAACGTTGTTTTAACGTTGAGCATGACATCAGTCAAGCTACGACGTTGTCATAACGTTTACTCAACCTACTACAAGTAGTAAATATTATGGGAATGGGAATAACGTTCTAAATACGTTTAAGTGACAACTTTAGTCATTTTAAACGTTTTTTCGACGTTAAAGCGACCTTGTGAGATTCAACTAAGCAGTGGGTAATTTTTCAGTTCAGTTGAAAACATTTTCGCGGAGTTATCTTCACAACTAACCTTCCTTCAAATATTTACAGCAAAGAACGTGTAGGCCAAATTTAGATAATAATAACTTACCCAATTTATTATATATTTTTTATTTCAGTCACAAGAACCATTGTTTGCTAAATTGTTTGTCAAAAAACGTATTTATAGTAAAGGAAAAGGGACTGTAATGATTCTAACCTAACTTTCGAATTGGAAATGAAAAGTGCTTACAAATACACTGCCTTCTCCTACAGAGAAAAAATAAGTCGTGAACCGAGGGAAAAACGCGGGAGAGGCGGGTTACAAAATGTGGAGCGAAATGTATTCGTTAGTTAGAATTGGTTCAGTTTTTAGTCCGATAAGCAACTCCAGTCGCGCTTCGGGTATAAAGTTAGTTGTCTGGCAGACTAACATTAAAAATTAGTATACTTTTAGTTATCTTGCAACGAAGGTCGCGTTGACGACTTGTATACTCCTACGCCATATTGAAAATGCAAGTCTATTTGGAAACATGGCCGGCCATTAAAACTTGGGATGTAAAACAAACATTTGAAAAGTATTTTAAAGCCTCATTTTAGTTTTCTAGAAATAATTCATAGGTATCCAGAGTAGCTCACGCTTCAATCAATATCAACATTGAAAATTGTTTATGAAAATATTTATTTTTTATTCTTAACATTTGAAATCTTCGCAACAGATTGAAAGCCCGCGTATTTTTTAGCATGAATAATAGTATATTTGACAGTAAAATATACTGCGCAAATATATTGAGCAAGAAATATTTCGATAATAACTTGCGGTAACAGATGCCAGAAAGTTTTACCTTAGTGTCCATCTTGGTCATCAGTAATTATTTGGTTTGATAAATCAACTATTGTTTGAACATCATAGAAAATAAACTGTCATTACCGCTTGAGAGGGCGCTGGTGTGCAGTTGTTCTTAAGTAAATTCAGCAACGTTCAGGAAACGACCAACAGCTACCTACAGTTGCAGCAGGAACGTTGTAAAAACCCGAAAATGATTGACCAAATTGGTGTAAAACAGGGTTGTGACAACGTTGTGTTGACGTCGGCAACCCAACTTATGTTTGGTTGCACAACTTTTCCGAACACGTTGCCGCAACGTTGAATTGCTACTTGGGAAGGGTTTAATAAATCCAGGCTATTCTGCTTTTTCGTCGCAGACATTTTGAATTTATGAATTTATTAGATTTTTATTGGAACAAAACTAATACAATTTATAAAATAACAACAAACATCAATTGTCCTCTCTCTCATAAAATAAAATAATAATAGTAGTCTGCTAGATTGAGGTGTTCATCTATTTCGAATCTTCGTAAGAGTTTGGTGCTTCTGCCAGAACTTGAGTAGTGTTTGAAGAACATCAGTGTGTGGGTGTGTGTGTGTGTGTGTATGGTTGGCATCGACATAAACCGTTTGCCACAGATTTTTATGAAATTCTAAAGGTACAAAATTATAGAACATAGTTTTAAATATCTATTTTGGCGTTTTTAAGAAATTGAATCAAAGCATCGAAAATAATTTTGTTTTGTGTGCTCAACAGGGATGTAATATTTATAGGCAGGGAAATATTGTTGGATGTTACGGTTTGTAATAGTTTGGTAGTGTGTGACTTATGATTGCTGCATGAAAAGAAAATATGATTGAGATCACCATATGACAGGTTGTCACATGTACAGCAAGGCGTTGGTGAAAGTCCAATTCTGTTCAAATGGGTTGGGAATTTTCCGTGGTTGAGTTTTAGTCGTGTAATAGAGACTGCGTATTTTCTTGGTAGGTGAAATTCAGAGAGATGGGTGATGTGGGGTGGTAATATAGGATGAATGAGAGTATAATGATTGTGTGATTTGGCAGTGAAATGTTTCCATTGTCTTCCCCAACTAGTACGAATTTCGTCCTTTGCTATATTGACTATGTCATTATAAGGTGAGAAATTTTTGAAGTTAGAACCCGTTGTTGCTTGTTTAGCTAGAATGTCTGCATTTTCGTTACCTTTTATGCCGCAATGACCTTTCACCCAAAGAAATATAATGTTCACTTCCAAGCTGAGCAATATATGGAGATATTTTTTGATGTTACATAGATGTTCAGAGTTATACAGTTTGAAAAAATTCAAATTGCTTAGTGCTCTAAGAACAGATTTAGAATCGGACATAATAATAGCATGTTTTGAGTCTTTATTTTCTACGAGCCACTTTAGGGCATGTTCAATAGCTAACATTTCCGCTGAGTACACCGAACAAACATTGGGAATCTTACAACGATAGCTATAGTTACTGCTAGACACATGGAATGCAAAACCTGTTCCTTGTATGGATTTTGAACCATCAGTATAAATACGAATGTGGTTAGCATAACAACTCAGAACAGACCCGAGGACTACATTATTGTAACTGGGAACCTCATTGTAGTTAGGGAAAACGACGGTTGGTTTGAGCATTATAGCGTCGAAGTTCAAACTGTAAATGGGATATTTATTGAGTGTGATAATTGGGTTTATTTTCTTATTTGTAAAAGAATCTGCCAATAGCGAACTTTTTTTCTTTTCCCAATAATTGGTAGTAAGATTATCTATCGATAATCGGTAGATATTATGAAGTAGGGGGCTACCAGTAAAGAAACATCTGAGCTTGATTATTTCTTTTGAAGCTAGATAGATGCGTCTGATGTAAAGAGGCGGTTCTTGAGCTTCTACTAGGATTGCTTGGACTGGAGATGACTTCATAACACCTAAGCTGATTCTAATAGCATTATACTGAATTTTATCTACAGTGCGCAGATGACACTCTGCTGCCGAGCCGTAAAGGGTACTCCCGTAGTCCAGTATAGATCGTATATATGCCCTATAGAACTGGAGAGCGATATTGGGATCAGCACCCCATTTGGTTTTTGTGACACATTTCAACATGTTAATGCCTTTATCACATTTGTTTTTTAGGTGTTCGATGTGTTTATTCCATAAGA
The DNA here is from genome assembly GCA_958298965.1 of Chrysolina haemoptera. Lineage (NCBI taxonomy): Eukaryota > Metazoa > Arthropoda > Insecta > Coleoptera > Chrysomelidae > Chrysolina > Chrysolina haemoptera. Next base: position 18,357,538 of record OY282593.1, on the reverse strand, counting down.
GTTTATTATCAAGGACGATACCTAGGTATTTATACTCTTTTTTTATGGGAATATCAAGTCAACAGAGGTTAACACTAGTAGCAGTGTGTAGCCTGTGTCTTGTGAATACTACTATCGCAGACTTATCAGGAGACATAACAAGGCTGTGTTCACTAAACCAGTGTTTTAGGCAATATACTGTGTACTTTAGTTCTTTTATACATAGAGAATAGGAGCCCTGTTCGGTGTAGAAACAGAAATCATCCGCATACTGAATACATTTAACTGTATCATCTAACATGCTATGAATATCTTGGGTATATATATTAAAAAGTACTGGACTCAGAACCGCTCCTTGTGGAACACCTTGATTCATCCATCTAGGTCCGTGTAAGTTATTGTTTTGGTCTCTTATGTAGATTTTTCGGTTTCTAAAAATTTCGGTAATATTGGCAGGTGCTCGGGAGCCGATTTTAAGGGATACCATCTTTTCCGCTAAAATGTTCAAATCAACCGAATCGTAAGCACCTTTTATGTCAACAAACAAACATGCTAAATAAGTGTTATTTGTAAAAGAACATTGGACATCAGTAACCAAATGAGAAACTGCTTCTGTCGTGCCCATTCCTCTCCGAAATCCATACTGAGTTGTTGGTAATTTTGAAAAAAACTCTAGATGCCAATCTAGCCTCGCCTTTATCATACGTTCATATGTTTTTGTAAAACAGGACATTAACGATATAGGCCGATAAGATGAAGGTTGATTGGGATCTGAATTAGGTTTTTGAATGAGGGTGATGATAATTTCTTTGAGTTGTTCTAATATTCCACCTTTTATCCACCAATCATTGTAAAAATCCAAAAGTTTCGCTTTTGCATTCTTGGTAAGATTTTTCAACATATTATAGCTGATCATATCTTTGCCAGGTGCACTCTCACGATTTATGTTCAGAGCAGATTCTAATTCTGTATATGAGAAAGGCTCATCAAATGAGTGACTGCTATGTGACGGAAGGTCTTGCAAACTATTAGAGACAGTATCCGGAGCAAAATATTTTAGTAGTATGTCAATCATTTCTAAGTTTATAAAAGTTTTGTGACCACGATATTTTTTGTTAGATATTTTTTTGATATAGTTCCATATTTTGCTGGGTGGAGTATTTTTATTCAGATTACCTAAGAAAATTTTCCAACTTGTCGCAGCTTTTGTTTTGAAGAGAAGTTTGGTTTGAGCTTCTATATTTTTGGTGTAAATGTAATTTTCCCAGTTTGATGTTTGTTTATATTTAGTATAAGCTTCTTTCCTTTTCACTACCATATTCGAACATTCCAAATCCCACCATGGTGGGTGAGGTGTGGAAGGGACGAACGGCTGTTTAATTTTCATCGTTGTGGATGCTATATCATCAATTGCATTCATAAAATCGGAGAAAGAAATATTTTCATGTTCAAACATGAAATCATCTAATAGGTTTTGGAATAGAGGCCAATCAGCGGTGTTTTCATTCCATTTTGTAGTTGGGAAAATTTTATCAGGGTTAAAATCAGAGTTAAAATCAATTAATATTGGAAAGTGGTCTGATCCCATACGGTCTTGAAGAACGGACCACTCAATTCTACTAACTAGTTGGGGAGAAACGATAGACAGATCAACTGCAGATGGACCTTCATTTGAAGAACATCAGTGTTATTATTAGATTGACTGGTGCCTCAGCTATACTTGTTATCTCATAATTGTCAGTTTGACGCATATTTGGTGATACAGTTGATCATCACCAGTTAAATGTTCCATTTTCAGTCATATATATCGGGAAATGCTAGTTGCAGTTCCAGATATACATACGTTTTTACTACCTCTTGAACATATACCACAACGTAAAACTAGTGAAGACTTTTCCAGCGAAAGATCTACAAACACAAGACGAGATAGACTGTACGCAATAATTTAATCCAGACTGGTGAGGAGTATTGATTTTGTTATTTTTCTGCTCACGAAGAGTATTCAACAAGAATTCGGAACTAGTGGACTTCGAAGACTCCAGGAAATGAGTTGGTACCGAAACCAAACTGTAGTAGGCGTAACATCGATCCTAGTTCGTCTTTGGTCCTCATACAACAGAGTTTAGCTACCAATCGACGATAAAAGGTTACCAACAGCAATCAGTCTTACTCCTCCATTCTTTTTCCAAAGAGGACACAGTGGAGCACCAAAAAGTATAGAGCAAATTTCTGGAGAAATCCTACCAGTAAAAATGAAGTTACTTACATAATTTTGTAACAGAAGAAAGGAGTTTCTGTCCTGAATTTCCAGAGCCGTGGCTAATGTGGTCTTGCATGTGGCTAGGGCGAAAAGAATCTAAATCACCAGCAGTACTAGAGCGAAAAGAATTAATTGCCTCCGATACTTCATCTTCTGAAAATTGGAACACCAGGAACTCTGAAAAATCGTTCGGTGGTTGCGAATCTAGGGAATTCACGAAGGAATCTGATCGGGGATGTTTTGATCGGAGGACTGATAGTATAGATTCATCGTATTCAGCCAACGTATCACTGGAGCTCAAGATTCTGATAGCTGACCTAATGTCACCATCAACTATTTTACTCAAAACAAGCTTGGAAAAGTTTTGGTTATATTTCCTTTTATCGATCTGAGATAGAATGGCATTGGCCTTGGAATTGAGAGTTTGATGTTTTTCCTTATGAGAGATGTGAGAGATCTACGGGACTCCTTCGTATATGGGATGGTGAACAAGATATAAAGAAAAGTTAACAAGTTTTCCAAGCTTGTTGGACAGTTGGTATGTAAACAATCATCTATAATTTCACAGAGAGCAGAGGCAGAGCAATTCCTAGCAGATTTAGGAATCCTTTTCATAATGTTACTGGATCGTTTCGAAAAGGATAATTTTCCATGAAATGTAGTATTAGATGACACATCTTTAGTAGAATGAAGCAACAATTACCTTAATACGTGAAATGTCCTTTCTTATTTACTCTATTCTATCATTGTCAAGTTCACATTACCAAAATGAATTACATCTCCAGTTGTGAGGTACAAACCTGTGAATTTGTCACTTCGGTCCTTGACAAAAACTACTCATCATTTCATACTTTAATTTCACAATATGAATTTTTCCAGTAAAAGTTGATTGTTGCGAAACAATTTTCCTAGTACTGCGTAAACTTTGTAGTAAATTCTAAAAGTTTACGGAAGATTATACAGTGCGGCTTTTTATAGTCCCCCCCCTGGTAACTTTTGAACGGTTTGCCGTAGAGAGATAAAAAAAAAAACCGTTTCGAAGGTTTCACTGATACTACTTTTTGAAATATAACGCATTGTGATTGCTCGATGGATGGCGCGGGGGGCACAAAAACCTAATTTTTTTAAATGGCATGGGGGGTCGAGTGACACATCGTTGAAAAGAGAATTTGATTCTCTTTTCAACCATCTAATTTTTTTTAAATTTCGTTAATATGTTTTTTCACAATAAGCATTTGAAGTGTCAATGTAACAAAAAGAAAACAAACTATTATGACATGTAGTATTTAAATAATTAGAAGCAAAATTGTTGTCAATTAACGAAGAACGTGCTTCTAATTATTTAAATACTACATGTCATAATAGTTTGTTTTCTTTTTGTTACATTGACACTTCAAATGCTTATTGTGAAAAAACATATTAACGAAATTTAAAAAAAATTAGATGGTTGAAAAGAGAATCAAATTCTCTTTTCAACGATGTGTCACTCGACCCCCCATGCCATTTAAAAAAATTAGGTTTTTGTGTCCCCCCGCGCCATCTATCGAGCAATCACAATGCGTTATATTTCAAAAGGTAGTATCGGTTAAACCCTCGAAACGGTTTTTTTTTATCGCTCTACGTCAAACCGTTCAAAAGTTAACAGGGGGGGGGGGCTATAAAAAGCCGCACTGTATAATTGAAAAGCGTATTCAATTGACTCATCGGCGCCAAAAGTACCGCCCGATAAAAAAAGCCGTTTCCAGAAAAACAAGCCATTTCGAAAGCATGTCGCAATCTATTTGTGTCGGCTTCTACAATTACAATATTATATTTTATTGTTTTCGCGCACATATCCGATCGTGCAAACCGATAAAAAATGGCTAGTTGCATAACTCGAAGTGAGCCGTAGGAGCTCTGGGTATCCACAGCGCGGAATCGTGACATTAGAAACTTGTCGATCAATTCAAGGTCTTCCTTCTCTCATATCTTCAATCGTGCAGTTACGGTACAAAGAGTCGTTCGTACATGGATTTCATGAGGATTCGATGGAAAATTTCGAACAACTTCTAAATCATGTGCTCTGAACAAAATTTCGCATTATAATTAAAATGAATCGATCGCAGAATCTATAAGTTATGCATGCGGAATCGAAATGATTAGGGCGCACAACAAAATTGTCCTCATTGACTAAAAGATTGGCTATACAGAGTTGTCCAACCCAACCTACGTAAAGATGTAGGTGTCTAGTTAACGAAATTAGGTTCGAATGTTTTAACGCTTATGAGTTTTCTTGGTGTCAACTTATGGAAAGTGCATGGATGATCTCACTAATGCAGACTTCGAGAATGTTGAGACTACTACGAAAACAAAGGCAAAGACAAGATGAAACTCATTTGCTCATAGGTATGCTTGATTCCTTAACCTCGCCTTCAAAGTATACGCTACAAAATGTGGAGCCACAACCACAGCAAGATTCAACTGCAAGTTCCAAATCCACTCATATTATATCCATTGGTAAGGCTATACGAAGCATCATGCCAGATTTGTCAAATATGTTTTCAGTATAGAGGATTCAAGTCATACTAGTGGGTACTTCCATGCAAAGATTGTCTTCTCCAAAAAGGTGAGACTACCTTTTAAAGAAATCAAGAAGTAGGTTGCAATTGGACTGTGGTACAAGGAGCTTAGCAACTTCATAATGTCAAACACTCACAATGATGAAGACAGTTTATTTCAAGACATTGTAAACTATGAACTATTATTGTCTGCTAGAAAAAAAAAAAGTTGGTGATCGAAAAAATGAACCAGACAGCTTCAAGAACACCAGTTGAAAAAGTGAAACGTCTAAACGGGCATCTGACAAAACCAAATCTGCATGCACAGGAGCTTAATCTCGATAACCAGTTTTGAGTTGCTTCAATTGTAGTGGAACCGGACATGGCATGTCTTATTGCCAAAAACCCATTAAACCAAAAGGATCTTCTTTCATATGTAGTTCCATGAATTAAAAGAAGAGGGACTGCTCAAGAGTGGATGAATCCTCAACAAAACCTCGTGTCAAGGCAGACACACGGTCCACATGACGTTTTCTAGAACCAAGTTTGACGTGTGGTTACGCGTTACTTACTTTAGTGAGGACAATTATTCTATCCATCTGGATTCTGTTGTAGATTTCAGAAGTGCAGTCTCTTTAATAACTATTGATACTGTAAATAGTATAATTTTCAATTTCTGGAAATGCCAAATGAGTCATTTGAAGGCATTATAAGACTAAGTGGAAAATATCAGGTTCCATTCTTTTCAAACTAAATGTATTAGGATTTATGCTTGTGACACTATAAACACATCAAAGGTTGTAAAGTATTTGCAATAGTATTTTCCGTATCAAATGCGTTTGAAGAGTTTCTATACTTAACAGTTTAGTTTGAACAATACTATTAATCGATCTACACATCAGACACCCGCTGATTTGGAATGAATCAGATAGTTACTGTCAATGATCATTTGAAATACTTTTTTTCCTCTAGGACCGACAAATAAGAGAAAATTGATGGAATACGCAAAAAAGCCTTCATACAAATTAATGTTTGATATGTCATTTCTGATACAGAAGGATTTCAGATTTCAAAAGATCTCCCAATGCAATGCAATTTTTGATGCTAACCACTTTCGATTAGGGGCTAAATCTCCTTACCAAATGAAAATTATACCTGATATTTCAAAATTTATGTATAATATATTGTTGACCTTATGAATTTTATATTCATCTTATGTTTTTTAATGTTGAAATTGTTTGGAATAATGGTAATAAGTTTCATATGTGATATTGTATCAATATTGTCTTAGAAATATTTGAATATGGATGACATAATATTCAACCGATATGCTATCAAATTTGAATGTACAATATTGTTTTTCATCTCTAGAATCGACATGAGAGGAATATTGGAATCGCATTATTATTCTAGATGCTGGAATATGCAGGCAATATTGATTTATCGATATTGGTGAAACTTATTGAACTAATATTGACCTTATATTATATGAAAATTGTACATTCAGAACAGATTGAGCCAATATTCTACCATAATTATTAATGTTATATTGTTTTTCCAATATTCACCAATATAAGATCAATATTATATTCACATTCACAATAACGTAAATGTACCAATGCCTGACACTGTCCCTAAGCCTAACACGTTTCATTATTCATACAAAAATAAGCAATGTTCTGTCCATGTTCTGGATATATTCAATTATTTTGGTTGATACGAGTGTTATCTATCGAGTTTCTATTCTCTCAGATAGATAACACTGAATTAATATTTTTGACAAAATATTTCCACGGAAGGGTATGATTAGGCGTGTTTTCTCAATATAATCATCAAGGTCCTACTTGAATGAAAATAGAGAATAAAAAAAGTGAGTGACTTATTTTTTGCAATTCAATTGTACTGATTACTATGGTTTCAAGTATAAATGTTGTTTTGGTAGCGAATTTTTAAATGAAATGTATTTTATGTTTTTATAATGGGCTGTCAGGTACTGGCTTGTAAACAAAACTGGTTAAGCCAATGCCTGACACTTATGTCAGCTATAGGGTTTTCATGAAATCGTTGAAAATTATGCTCTATTCGATGGTATATCAAAGAGCATTATCTATTAAAATTACCACTATTATATATGTAGTGCTTCCAATATTTAGGGTCAGCTACTGGTAATTTGTTACTTTGTTGATATGCCAAGTCCTTTCAGGGGTTCATTTGTTTTGCCCCAAGCGGTAAGAAACGTTTAGTAAAAAAACCCTCGTCATCGGTAGTGATGAGAAGTGTACACAATATTTAAAAAAAAAAGCAGAACTTATAAGAAAAGAGCAAGAGAAAGCTGAAAGAAAACGGAAGAGAGAAGAAATTGAATTGAACAGAGAACGACAAAAAGAAAACGCAAAGAAAACCAAAGCAAATTCTAAGAAAAATATCACAGATGATTCGTCCTATTTACTGTTGAAATAACTCTTGAATCAGAAGAAGGAGATGAGAACTGGGATGAACAGTCTTTAGATAGTGAGGACCATACTTCTAGTAAAGACAATTCAAAAGAAGAAGATTTTGTTATTGTTATATACGATGGCAAATACTGTGCAGGACAGGTAACAAATCATTAATCTTGGTAAAACTGATGGAAGAGTGGTTTAAATTACAAGTGACCAGAAAAAGAGGACATTTTAGGTATGCAGTGGCCGAAGTGCTTTGCAAAATTGATTAATACAAGATCAAGTTATTTTGTTCGTGCCATGGCATTGTATTCATTTCAAATAAAGGCTTTTTTTCATTTTATATTCATTTCTTTTGTATTCTATTGAATTAAATAAAAAATCAGGCACTGGTGCACATAAAGTCAGGTTTAGGGCTAAGCACAAAACTTGGGTGTCAGCTACTGGATGATAATAATACGAAATTAAAAAACAATTTAAATTCCAAATTTCTTAAATTTCAGAGTATTCTGTTTATTACAAATTAAATTCATTATATTAACAAGTCATTCCTGAGACAAGTTGCCTGAAAGTTTTACGTTTCATTTTTATATAAGGGAAACCGAATTTATCTGACCCTTAGGGTGTCAGGTACTGATACATTCACGTTATAACCATATTGGCCCAATATGAAGTCAAGATTCAGCCAATATGAGGTGCTATCTGGGTATATTTGTTTAAGTTTCTTCAAGTCTATTATTGTTCCTCAGTTCACAATAAAATCGAAATTATATTAGTATAGAAATTGATTTTTTATTGTTCCTATGAGTATTTTATAGAAAGAGCTCGATTTCTCCTAATTTGTCGAGAAGATTCTTGTTGAAATTTACTCTGTAAATTCATTATATGGCATTCTTGAAAAGTTCCCCATATCCATTTTATAATAACTGTGAGTGGTGGTGGAAACTAATCACCCTGTATATTGAAAGAAAAGTTTGTTTTATAGTCACTAATTTTAGCCCCATATGAAATTATCTGTTCAATCCACCTGTGTCATTGCATCATAATATTTTCAGTGACTATCTTAGATTTCTCACAAATACATCGATGAATCTTACACCGTCCATGAATCACACCGTATGTTTCATGTTTTAATCGCAATCAGAATAATTAAATGGTTTCTTAAATCTTCTCAACGGCACATGATTCCAATCAGTACACAATTTATAAATTTATTTTAATTACGGTATTTACTGAGTCTAATTCGAACAGATGATCGGGATTCTCTAGAAAAGTAACGTGACGATTAACGTTCGTATACATTAAAGCAATTAGAAATGTCATTCCGTTTAGCTGCGCACTGTGATATGTAATATACGGACTGATTCTCTTGGAGGACGATATCTGCCATCTGACTGGCTGGCTGGCACCTTGAGAAAACGCAGTTTCTAAGATTAGGTACGTTTTTGTTGATGCGAATTTTGCATTTTCATACTTATTCAAAAAAAGAGTCTTGATGATGAAACTGGTTTTTCTTCGTTTCAATTTAATATTCACACGGAGTCACAAGTCTCTTCGAGTTATTACATGCGAGCGCTTCCGACATCAGGCAGTGCTGTCATCTTCACGGCTCTACTTGAACTGTTCGTTCCCCACCACCATGCAGCCCCTAAGGTTTAGGCCCAGAGAAGAGAGAGCCCCAGCATAGGATACCTGCTCTGGCACTCCCCTCCCCCTTCCTCTGCTTCTCTGAGCATATCCTCATCCTGTTGATTGGCAGTCAGCAGAATAAAATCTGACCGTGCTATATGGAGCAGAGCTGTCCCAAAGCATAGCGCTTAGTGCTCGTAAAAGTACTCGGAGCACTTTTGTGCTCCTAAGCACTGTGCTTCCGAGCACTTTCCTAATTTAGTGCTTAGTGCTCCGAAGCATTTAATGAAAAGTCTTAGTGCTCAGTAATCCCGAAAAGTGCTCGCGAGCACTCCACTGCTCCGGAGTACTTTTCGGGATGACTAAGCACTAAGCCTTCCTATATAAATGAATCTTGTCGAAACATGAAGTCGCGGCAGATGGCACCAGGTGGCACCCCCCACCAAAAAATCAATTTTTCACGATAAGTACTGCGTTTAGAAGATTACTGTCTTGAAAAAATAGTACAATTTTGTCAGTTACTTTTCCTATCTAAAAAATAAGTTCAAAATAATTGAATATTACTTCTTCTTTTCAAACTACGTATTGGTGACTAAATCTGTCTCCGTTATCAAAACCTTTGAAACAATTTTTTTTTCTACAACTGTCAAAAAAATTCCACTTTTTTGTGTGGTTTGTGTGCGTAAAGTATTACAATATTTCACTATCAACATACGATTTCATTATTAAACGGAAAAGCCTTAAAAAAGTGCACTTTTTTTAACGGCTGTTGCTAGGCAACCGACTGTTTCATGCAACAACAGTAACAGATCCGAATAATACCGAAATCCTGTCATAAAGGCAGTTCTCATTTTCTTTGGCAACTATTAACCTATAAATATCTAAAATACAAATGTTTCACCAATAATATTCTTAGCATTTTTTTTTTAGATATATATGTATATATATATATATATATATAGTATATTTAGTTTCAATGTTACTTCTATTATGTGGTACGTTTCTAGGTTAAGTTAAGCTAAATTTAACAAATTGTGTATCTTTTTTATTTTCGGTCCAAAAATTATGAGCTGAACTTCGCCTATTATGCCAAGAAAAATGTTAACTGTACAAAAAAAATCATTGTCACCCAATGTAAATGGAAAATAAAGACGCTATTATTATTATTATTATTATTATTATTCTCACTATTAAATGAGTATTATCAAAATTCCAAACTATCGAGGCGAATATATTCAGGGGTAATATAATAAGTGGTATGATTATTACCGATAATTTTTTGGAATATTAATGAATTGCAATCCCAAAGCTGAAAATACAACGAGTCCGCAGGACGAGTTGTATTTTCTTGCATTGGGATTGCCAATGAATTGATATTTCAAAAAATTATAGGTTTTTAATCATACCACGAATTATATAGGACGACAATATATCGATTTGAAATAAAGAAAAATGGTGTCACTTGGTAATTGATGATTTACTTCTAGCCGTATTCAACGGAATACTCTTTTCCACGGCCTCATCTATGATACCAATGGACATTTGTCCCCAACGATCGCTCATATTGATAAATAAAGATAACTAGTCAAAACACATAGATTTAACGTTTATAATTTAAATCATTATTTTCACTTGACATATAGTAAAACAAAAACTAAGCAGGTTTATCACCGTGAAAATACAGCGACAAGCTATATTTTCACTGTAGTTCGGATTCTATTGGCTGAATTTCAAAATTTTAAATCCACTGATTGGTTGTTAAGCAAGGAAATATATTGTCACAATAATAGCATATAAGGAACTATTGGACCTAATTTACACTAGGTAATCCAAGATAGCTATGGCTGTTTGGCTGTCAGAAACTAGTTGACAACAATAATTAATGAAATTTGTGAAATTGGGCATCTATCCAGATCTTTTCTGTGTAACCATACGCCGGCCATTTCGATTTGATTTACATGTTTTGGTTTCTTTTTCAGACTGATGTGCGAGGTTAAACACTCAAAACACGATGTCAAGAAAATTACAAAACCAAACATTCAATCAATATTCCTATTTTATTGGAATCAAATTGTTGATTTCAGAAATTCTATTTCAAAATAGTATATTATGTTAGCAGAGTGATAAACGTCCTTTCCGTAACGAGTACTTTATATACGAGTGCAGCGTTGCGGAACGACTGTTCAAACAACAATAATAATTGTCTTGAGGAGTTCATGAATACCGTACTTTTTTAAGAATTCATATTATAACCACAAAAGTTTATATCGTTTTTTATTACAACAGTTACAAAAGTTTACATCGTTTTTTATTATAACAGTTTCAATTGACAGGTCAAGAATGACCCACTCTCTCATGGTTTTTAACCACTGAAATCAAACAGTAACCCTAGCGATGTACTTATAAAAATGGACTTTTCCCAAGAATCTTTTTTCCAATACTCTAATAATAAACTTTTTTCTCATATGGTACATACTTTTTGGCGGTCACTGTATAGGATTTTGGCAATAAGCGTGATCCTGATAGGACAGGACATATTGTTTCTCGTTTGTCCTTTTATTATGACAGACCGCCTTGATCTATGTTTGGTATTTGTGCTTCAATAATTACGGTTTAGGCAGGTAGTTGCCCTCCATTACATTCGCCTGTGACCCAGACACCATGTAGAATCTGCTGGATTGATGCTTGTCTGCGTTCTTTGTTGCTATCTTTTTGTATTGTTTCGTGGAGTTTTGTTGAAAATACTACAAGATTCTACTCACAGAATATTATAAAGTGAATTGAATTTTGCGTGATTGTATTATCCACACATAATTTTTAGAGAAACACGCAGTTGTATAATTGAGTGTGCTTTCTTTATACTACTCCAATATAATATCAAATGAATTTACTAAAGAAGCATACCTACCCAAAGACGAATTTTATTAAATATTTAACAATATTTAGGTCTAATAACGATATTCGTCGTCGACCGATGTTTTACCCATATTACTTACATGTAAGCAACTACTCCTTTGGCCAGTACCACGACGGATTATACATTATATCTACGAGATACTTGTGCAATGTACCTCATTGCAATGTAATGCAATGCAATATAATTGAATAATAGAATTTTGTTTTCATTTATTTTGAATGTGTGGGTCTGGTTGGGACTATTTTATTCATTTCACAATATTGTGAATAGAAATTTTTCTCATTAGCGAAGTACGTAATTTTCTGTTTGAACATAGGCTGCGAAAGCCTCAGTCACTTCATATACAGGTTTAAGTTTGACACAAAAATATAAACATTACTTCTAACTATGATTGATTTTTCATATTTCGAATGTTCAGCAAAGAACGGTTTTTCCGCAGACTTGGAGACGGTATTTCACGTTGAATTATCTAAGTTCAACATGAGATATACAAATTAGAAGTACTTCACACACTATGAGAGTTTAGTCATGTTCGACAAGTCGAATAGAAATACCAGGTATATCGTTTATTATATGAAGGAAAGTTTTAAAATTCTTATTTTTTTGTTGTTCATGACTGATAACGTTTAGTTGAATGTAGTTATAAAAGACTGGTTGTGCATGAAAGAGAATGGGTGAGTAATGCCCCTTTTTTTATGGATATGAAATTCACAAATTTACAAATAATATAGACGTCAGATCATTGAAAAATTAAATATGCTCTAATGTGTTTTGAAATTATGTTTTCTATGTCGGCTCCCATACGTACAAATGTGACCTAAATCAAGTATCTACTTTTGTGATTAACAAATTGAAGCCGGCGAATTTGGCATCGGAAAATGTATTAATCATTTTCTTTTCTCCTCAACACTTTTCTCAAATTTTCTTTTATACACCCTGAGAAATATGTATACAGGGTGTTCCTTAAAGACATGCTAATATTTGAAGGGGTGATTCTTTGATTTATTTTAAGGAAAAAACTTTCTATAAACGTATGTCCTAAAAGTCCTAACTTTTGAGATACAAGGTGATAAAGTTTTGAAAAAAAAAACAGTTTTTTAATAATAACTGAGATAATATTGTAGACGTTTTTATAAAATTTAGTACATGTCTTCTATGCATCAAGGTGCATTTTTTAATGCACAAACATTTTCATTTTCTCAACCAGTGGCGTCCGTACGGGTTTTGCATTGAATATTTTTGGAGAAAAAAATACTACGCCACTGCTTAATATAATATAATATTTCAAATTGGGTCATTTAATCCTAGAGGGCCTTCGTTTGACCCACACATAGGGTTACTGAATTTAGAAGTCCGTGCCGTTCAATGAAGTGCCCAATTGTAAAGTAAAAAACTACACAATAACATCACTGCCTGTACTACTGCTATCTGTTAGCCACTTTATGTTCTAATGACTGCCTAGTTGCCATGTTGCCACATGCTCGAGCTTGGACAAATCGCGTCGGTGGCGCCATCTATTGACGACATAAAATAGATCGAATTCTTGTGTATATGGGAATTAACGTTTTTATATATTTGTAATGCTTGGAAAGTAAATATATTGTGTTTTATCAAAAATAAATATATCGGAAAGCAAAATGAAGTCATTCAAAATGGTTGTGGAAGAAATATCGGGACATAGAAAAAGTGAAAAGTATAAAAGTATTGCTGCTGATTCATTGAAAAAACTTCAACAGACGGGAGTTTACATGTCATTGAAGATTCGTTTCTTGCACCAAAGGAGACCATAAAAAGATGGCAAAAATTTGCAATTTACAATTTTCTTAATTATTCATACCCCTAGATTTTACTTCATTTTTAAGCAAATCAATATTTTTGAAATCAGACATGATAGAATTTCTTTATTATTTTTTCTGGATAATTCCCACCTGAATGAATAAAAATTACCAACTTTATGTAAAATTGTGTTGTTGAAAAAGATTGAACTAGTTTGCTTTTCCTGAATTAGGTCATGACTCGTCGTGTTTGACTGTTCATCTGGGTAGATGCTGTTACTATGGCAACGCACACGTGTTTACTCTCGTGTCTGCACTTTGATTTTGGACACGGAATGTCAAGTATACCCAAGTGCTCTCCAGGTAAAAAAATCAGCACAACAAGATATAAAGTGAAAAATCAGTATCGTTGATTTTCATATTAAAAGCGCTGATAATGTTTTTTATATTATGCTATCTATAATTCGTCAAGTATTCGAAATTTTTGGATATTCATTTGGCAAATCTCTTGATAAGTCATCTGATACTTGATTATATACTAGGTGAGACAAATTTTTATCAAGAAATAGTTACTGATTCTATAGAGATGATTTGAATGCCAATCAATATTTCACGGTGGAATTTTTCAATTCGAAATATAATCATAATAATTATTCCACACATTACAGATCATTATTAAAAATGATCCACCTTAAAAAAAGAACTTACCAGTCATACTAATTAGACAATGTGGTCATTGAACTGTGCAACCTAAGAAAATTCTTTTAATTAATTGCACAACTAAAATGTAAATATTGCTGAAAAAAAATGCAAAATGTTCAGCTGAAATTTTTTTTATAGTTAAAGAATATGCTTGTATACCAAAACATAGCCTAAAAAAATCAACATTGATAATTTCACAAATAATTTTTTTCCTATAAAATATCATAAATTAATCACAGTCATATCAATTGCGCATAATATTTTTTAAACTCAAGTATAATTGTGAAATTATTGGTATTGGTAATATGGATGGAAGCGCTACGACATGATTAGATAGATGTATTGTGCCCCAGCTTCTTCTGCTATCACAAGGTGTTCTTGTTTACAGCAGCCCTTCAAGCCTCAATTAATTTAAGGATTTTGAGGGGGTTTTTGGATGTTCTACAGCAGGTGCTCTCCTTCTCTAAGCCTAGCTTCCTTAAGTGTTTTTGAGTCTGCAATGCCCCGTTAGAAATCCCGTCATTGTCTTTAGACTAGTTTTGCTGATGTCAATCAGTGTCTTCGATCTTGCTCGGTTGAAATTTCCGAGAAGATCTTTGACCTGCCTCAGCCCTGGAAGTCTTAGCCAGTATGATGCTCTTACTGCTTCTTCAGCTTTTTTGAGTTCTTCTCGGAAGTAAGATTTTCCAAGTCCGCAGAATGGTTCTGGCCCGATCAATGGCGTTGATGCGCCTTTTTGAGCCAGGGTGCCTGCTTGTGAAATTAAGTCAGATTTGAAGTTTTTTTAGGGAATCACGAACACCATGTTTGTTGTAACGATATTGAACACAACTGCAGAATATACAGCCAACATTTTTAACGATGCAAAGAAAAATTAATGATTATATGCATATCAAAAACTTTCATTCAAATGCAAAAACAAATATATTCTTGTAGACTGGTTTTACCGTAGTATTCTTTGGATATAATCTCTAAACATTTCAACTACAACTGCGGCAGTCATCTTTAGTAGCGTAGTCGAGTACTCATCTTGACTTGTCAACCCACTCAGTTCTGTCTGGGATCAACACCAACTCAGGGTGTTGATGGACGCTTCACAGCTCGGGGACATTTCTCAGGGTAAGATCTGGTACACAGATCCAAGAATAGGAATGGAGTAGGCCCAGGAGTGTTCTTCAGGAATCCGCCTCTCACTGGACACAGGAACAACAGGAAAAACGTTAAAAACGCGCAAATCAACATCCTGTCAGACAGTCGAGCGGAAATCAAGGGCTTGTGCAACAAGGAAGGAACTGACGTCTAAACTAGTATGGGACTGCAAAGAAGAACTCAGAGTACTGGCAGGCCGGAATCACGTCGAACTGATATGGGTCACAGGGCGCCAGGGGTTGCAGGTAATGAGAAAGCAGATGAAATCGCAAGAAAAGGTTCGGAAAATCTTCCTTACCAATGGCAGACACCAGGGGTAAGTAGAACCAACAATCTAGTAAAGTTGTAAATCAATACTAGCCGACGACCCTCATTATTACCCATTGTTTGGAATACAGATGAGCAATGAAAGTGTGTGTCCCTTAAAATATTCCCAGGTCCGGATTTAAATATCTCATGAAATAGTTTGGCATTTTAATAATAGTAGGCTTTCCATTTTTTTGGCTTCTGTTGACAGTTTTGTATTTGAATATACTTGGTAATAAAAAATCTCCTGAGTAGATTTAGAACCCTTGGTAATGATATGTTTAAATGTGTGTAAGTAATAAAATTTACTTACCTGGCCACCTGATTTTTGGTACTAATGGACTATTAACGAGATTATAGCAATAATGGTCTATTTCAGAAAAAAAACGGAGAAAGTTAAACAACATTTAGTCATTACCTAATATTCTGTTGTCAGTTGTGTCTATACGAGTTTAGAGAATGTGATAGAACGATAGTTTATTTGGATGAAACTTGGTTCGATACACACGATATTTCAAAAAAAAGTTGGGTAGACTCATCTGACTTGTACCAAACTAATGCGTCGTCCAATAAAGGAAAACGCATTACGATAATTCACGCAGGAACCGAAAGTGGTTTTATACCAAATGCGTTGTCTTTATCGGCAAAGAAGATTAAGGACTCTTTAGTAGATTATCATGATGATACTACAGCCGAATTATTTGAAGACTGGTTCCAAAATAAACGCATACCAAATATTCCACCCAACAGTATTATCGTCATGGATAATGCTAGCTACCACAGTAGAAGATTAGATAAAGCACCACCATGTTCAAAAGACACCAAAGCCACTATACAAGAATATATGTTGATTCATGATATGTACTATGAGGAAAAGTACACAAAAACACAGTTACTGAAAGTTTTACACAGTTTTTCGATGAAAAAGAAATATTTTTGTGATTCATTGGCTGAAAGCTTGGGACATACGGTGCTCAGACTTCCTCCTTATCACTGTATGTTTAACCCAATTGAACATATATGGCATCAGCTTAAGTCAGCTGTTCGAAGAAATAATACTTCTCCAATCTCAAGTTCAAATGTGGTAGCTCTCATTCGAACAGAAACTGCAAACATTCCTGACAGCAGCTGGTCCAACTGTGTTTTTCATTCTAAAAAGGTGGAAAAATCATATATGGATATAGAAAAACTTCCCAAACAAAAGATTATTATCAATTTGGGTGACGACAGTGAGAGTGAAACTGATCTTAGTGAGTAATTTTGTAAGTGTGTGTATATTAAATTGAATTCTAAACAACTCAAAATTATAAAGTTTCTGAACTCTAATCGCATTCATTATCGTGATGTTTATAAATGTTTGTGTGTTATATATCATAATATATTATGTGTACATAGATAATTCTCAATTATAATCAAGCGATTTTTCTTAACCCAATATCATTATACCTATTTATTCACATACAAAACAAAATTGAATGGTTAGGACAGGTGCGTAATATGGACGGCCTGACCGCCTGCTGATATCCCAAGTTGTTGGTGATTAATGACCTTCTTATAATTCTGGTTATACTTTACCGAAGTATACAGTAAGGGTGTAAGTAAAAGACTGGAAATATTACGAAACAATTGCAAAATATTGATGTCCTAATTGACATAGACGAATGCGTCGACTGGATAACAAAACGCTATATTATTGAAATGAAAACCCCTGAATAAAACATTCACGAAATCAGTATTATTCGAAGAATTATAAGGTACGTTTT
The DNA here is from genome assembly GCA_958298965.1 of Chrysolina haemoptera. Lineage (NCBI taxonomy): Eukaryota > Metazoa > Arthropoda > Insecta > Coleoptera > Chrysomelidae > Chrysolina > Chrysolina haemoptera. The sequence goes on along the minus strand of OY282593.1, from coordinate 18,340,080 downwards.
ACCAACCTATAGTAATTATGAAAAGTCTTGGTAGCAATAATGAAACCGACCCTATGAGAAAGAAACCGTTATTACCGGTGAAATACCTGTGCAAAAATTGCGAATAAAGTATAGAAGAGAATATTTTAATATGGCAATTAAGTTACAAAGGATCGTCAACCCTTATTCTCCGAAGGAAACATATTCACTGATTGACCCGTTTCGGAACAAACAATGGAAATAGATTATCTTTCCCAACAGTATAAACATCTGATGGTAATACAGGGCATAGGAAATGTATTACAGCTTGTATGTTTTATTTTTGAAATATTGGTTTGAAATCGGGTCTATCAGAAAATTAAATAATTTTTCGAAAGGGATCGCACTCTCAAAATCTTGTCGATCAGGAAATGACATGATAGTTCAATTACCAAATAAATGTGCAATAGTCTGATCGTTACAGAAGATTCAGTCATCAAAAAAGAATTTTTTTCCAATGTACGACAATTTAATACTCGACTTGAAGTTCGTAAGAAAAATTCTGAGTTGTTTCAGCATTCTATTAGAATTATTCCTGAGGTTTTGAATGATATCTAGTAAACGGTTTTCGAGAAAAAAAAATTAATATTATTTTCAGATTATTTTTAGAGTTTTCTCGAAAACTTTTCGACATATTTCATTTTGACTGTCATGATATAGTACTGTCGTAGTAGGAATCAAATAAAAGTTTTACAAACATTTTTGAACTTACAATTTTCTAACAATTTATTAAAAATCAGAAAAAATGTTATAATATCATTGACATTTGAGAAAAGTGTAGTTTGTTCTAAAATGTGTGGATATGATGTTTGGTGTAAAAACATAACTATTATATCGTCACCAAAGAGTATACATTCTTCTTGGGATATATACAGTGTGAGCTATAATGTTTGCAACCTATGGAAACCATAATTGAAACAATTGTAGAAAAAAATGTGCATTTTCATTATAGTTCTTATATAAATTGCAGAACATTTACAGCTCGTTTCAAAGCCTTATCGACAATTTTGTTTGATATGTCAACATCTAATTCAAATGATGACTTATTACTCTCCAGCCAAATATTTTGCATTTTGCCGCACGTCAAAGTCCACATGGACCGCGGCGCTTCCTTTGAATCTATACGAGTTGCGATTGATAATGGATGAACCATACACTATATTCAAGTTATACCGAAATGCTACTAACTAGAATCACTAATGATATAGATTTCATATTCGAGTCTTCAAATTTAGATACATGAAAAGTTAACTTCAGTACATGTACTGACTAAATCCTTTGAAGAAGTCTTCGCGCCGGGACCGATATCAGAGGCACACAACTAATTCATCTGTTTTGTCTTTAGAAAAATCCAATCAATCGGTACATCAAGGTTTTTATATATCTTAAGTCTCGGCGGTAATAATAACATAGGGTTAACCCAACTCCAACCATCTTCTTTCCACAATGAACAGAATATTTTCAAAACTGAACCTTCCATAATCAACTTACTTCACTCGCACTGTAACCAACGGATAAATCTTGACGAGATTTTTATCGTTCGATTGATTTACCAAAATGAAGATATTCACCACACTTTCCATAATACTTGTAAAAAAAAGTGTAGACAAATGAGTATATGGAAATAAATTTGGACTTGACCTAGTGATGTTGGCACAAGCGACGCATATCCTTGATGCATTCGTCGTACGGTATGCGCCAAAAACTCATAAATTCCCCGTTTCGTATCTGCATGACAACGACAATTTATTGCTATTAACCATGGAGAATAATTATTGAAATAACTGGTACAAAGTTTGCATTTATCAGTTCAAAACTGAAAAAACTTCGAAACTGTGTTAATTGACTGAAATTTATGTGCGTAATCGTCAGCAAATAGTTTTCGTCCGTTGTTAATTGAATCATAAATCTAAATGACAACGAACGCGCGAAATAGAGAGGTCAGAGGATGTATAGGTGAATACAGGGCTTATTTCTAGCTCTGTTCACTATCAACTACAGTGGCAGGCCTATTGTTTTTCGGAGTTCTGGTTTATACAGTGACTAACTACAGTGTACCCATTTCGATTCTGAATCCAGAACATTTCCATAAAGATTTGCAGGCAATTCTGTGGCAAACAATTTTTCGAAATTAAAAGTACAAATTCAATTATCGTCTGTTATAACGATATTTTACCTACGAGTTGAATTTTTCATGTAATGTGTATAATCCAGTACGATTGGGTTTTGACACAAGAATCGACTGTAGCACCACCAAATTTGGTATGCTGGTAGTTGGAACCATAATAAACACGAAATAAAATTGTTTACCAAAATTCCAGGGGTGTAACCAATTTTTTTTTCCTTTAAAAATATATAAATAGATTTTTGCTGTAAGCTTGGAAAGTATATGATTTATCGGAAAAACAACTCAACAGGGTGAAAAACAATTCAATTTTCCACAAAAATTATTCCCTGTAATTTCTTACGAAATGCGCTAGCGGAGCCGAATATTTGATTGGTCATAACTCTGCTAAAAATGATCGGAGAAGGAAAAGAAAAAGTTCAGTTGTTTCTGAAGACTACTCCTTTCTCATGCAAATATAATATGCGAGTATTTGAGTAACTAAAATGTGTTTTGTCGCCCTTCTCGGAGATGTTTGCGGATGATCCGAAAATCATGAATAATTTAGTAAATATTGAATTATTGTACTGAAGCAGCAACCCATACCCTCTTTGGACTATATGCAACAATTCTAAAGTACTGTGACAGGTCCCACTTATACATACCAAACAAAAAACTTCGTCTTACTCCTGATGCCTTATTTTCAACTTACCCATAAAATCGGCATTCATATCGTGCATAAATATACATTTGATAACACTATTGTGAAGTGCAAACCTCAAGCTTGAAATCACATACTTCATTTTTTATGTAGGATGTGTATGAGCGATTATTTTCAACATTTAGTGAAGAAATTGTCGGGATTAGGGGCGAGTTGAAAACTGAGGCAGGAGTAAAACCCAGTTTTCTCTTTGGCATGTAAGTGAGATTTGTCTCAGTAACCTTAAATCGTTCAAAGAAGTCCAAAGAAGGTACTGATTCCTGCTTCAGTACAATTATTTCATATCAACTAAAATATCCATGACTTTCGGATCCTCCGTAAATATCGTAGAAGGGTTATGTGAAGTGGGACAAAACACATTCTAGGTACTCAGATACTCACATGTTATATTTGCATGAGGAAGTAGAAGTCTTCAGGAACGATATGCACTTTTTCTTTTCCTTTTACTATAATTTTAACAAAGTTATGACAAATCTAATTTTCGGCCCTGCCTGAACTTGCAGTAGCGGACTAGCGCGAGCATGAAATGTGACGTCGGCGTTAAACCACGTTTTCTAAGAAAACCAGCGTATTTCCACAGAACTCATAATTATATCTTATGACTAGAACGCGCTTCATGTATCGTCGGCTACCCTAAACTTGAACAAATCGTGGGCATCCGCAAAGAGGACAACTTTTACTAAGTAAACACATACGTTATTTCTTGTAGTTCCAAGAGGAAACGAGTAGAATCTAGGACGTCTGTCGGTTAAGCTTGCCAGTTTGTTTATAAACAGAGCGGCGTTGTCACGTCACTGTTGAATGTTGATTCTTTATTTTTTCAACACGAGTGTTTTGGACGATAAGTAAATATTTATTTATTGATTATATAGTGTTATTAGCCGTTCGCCGTTCTATATGATGAAGGGTTTTGTTAAGGATTGTGGTAATTCCTGCATAAAGGTAAAGAAAAATATGCAATTTCTCATTTTTAAGAAAACCAACCCATTTTCCATCCCTATGATACGCCCATTATTTTATGCGCCGCTACTGTGAAGAGGACATTACAGTGTTGCAGGTTATGCATGATTTGTTCATCCGCCATATTTTAAACGCATTCTAGTCATAAGATATAATTACGAGTTCTGTGGCGTATTTCAAGGTATTACTGAAAATCATTCTTGTGGAGAATTGAATTCTCTCAACCCATCGAAATCGTTTTTTGATAAATGTTATATTTTCTGAAACAACAAAAAATATATATTTTTTTCAAATGAAAAATGTTTCAGGTTCCACCTCTGATTTTTTGGTAAACAATATTTTTTCCAATAATACATGATGTCGAGATGTCATGTGCCGAGTTTCAGAGTGCTGCAATTCATTCTTCACTTTTTGCTCGAGTTTGTCTGTCGTTACTGGATTAGTAGGGCTTCTTGGTCTTGTCTTGTTCTTGATACAATTTAAAATATCTTCTCAAGACCAAGACCAAAACTTGACTTTCGAAACCAAGACCAGGACTCTCTCCCAAGAGTCTTAAATCTACTCAATATTAAGAAAAATCTGATGGAAAATGTTATGCCATTTTATTTTAATTATTTATCCTTCATATGGTAGGTTTTTAATTGTTGTTCATTCAAAAAAATACATTTCTCAAATTCCGGAGTTTTACAGTTTACAACAAATATATGTATGTTTTAAGGTCGTACGTTTGAAGATAGAAAAAAATTTATTACGAAAGTTATTTGGCATGAATTCGAAATTTTCGGAAATATTTTTGATACTGCGTAGTTGTCAGTACCAGTTAAACTTGGCAACGATTTTTTATTTAAATTAAAGCATCCTTTATAGTAGGTATTTTATATTTTAGACCGAAATGAGTTGTAGTGAGCCGTTATTAGATTTCTTTTATTTTGGGGCTCCGCCTCCATCACTTGGAATTCTGACCTTCCCCTCGCGAAGAGTCGACAAGCTAGAAATGGAACTAATATATTCAATCGGTCGAACACGCACTGCCATCTAGCGATATAATTTTTTTATGGGCTAAAGACTGATAAATGCTGCATTTATGGCTTGTTTTTGAAGGAAATATTTTCTCAGGTATATCCTTCATTGTCGTAGATGATGTAGAATCTCAAAAAGCGATAATATCTAGACTAGAAGTTTCTTATAGTACGTAAGAGAGAGAAAGGAAAGAAAGAAAAATAGAGATAAAATACTTTATTGTTTCATGATGATGAGTCAAGGTCATTTATGGTATAAAAAAAACTCATAAATAATCAGGTAGTCAGAATGTGAAGAATAAACGTGTTAAAACAAATAATTGGTACTAAACAGTCCTATAGAAATGAAAATAGTCATAATATGTACACTCAGGAGGTATAATCTGTCGAATACATCTATAAAATGCCCATCTAGTCATAAAGTCTGTTTACTTATAAACAGTTAATAGCTTGCCTGGAAATAAACGAACGCGGTCGAATTTATTGATTCCACAACAGATTTCATGAATATCTTATTCATATTTTCGAACAAAAATTATTTTATGGAGTTCAGCAAATGGTGTAGATGAAATGAAAGCATCTTTGATTGAAGTCGTTTGGGTATCATGATGCGACTTATGTGAGCAAAATAATATAGTACTAATAATATGAGATTTTATTTACTGTCTCATTAACATTCAACAAGTATATGCTCTTATTCTTTTGTATTTTTTTTATAATTACATTTATTATAACAGTTTCTAATATGCATCAAGAAACAATAGTTGTAGTACTTTGATAGATAGAGGCGTCGTCGAGTTCCTCCACCTACCTGCTTTAATCATGGTATTTAGTCTGATCAAACCAAAACGAACTAACCTTACGGAGACAACTGAGTCCGTGGAACTTTAATACATTCATTTTGTAAGGATTGATTATTTAGTCTGATCAAACAATCTCAAACATTAACGCTTGATTGTTAATCGCCCTTATTAATACACTTGTTCGTTAAATAATCATTTTCTGCACTGAAAAAAATGTGGTACGTTATATCAATAAATGCCGGTTTTTACCTCTCTGTTCATTGGCAAAATACATTTTTCATCGTGGCAATGAATAAATATTCACTGACTTTTGTAGGTATTTATTGATACAACGAATTCAAGTTTATTGAGATCAAAGATGATCGTTTCTTACATTTATGAACAGTTTTCGTTGCTCCTGCGGAAAAGTTTATTGAGGTGAGGAAAGTGTTACACTGAGATCAATGAAGATCTAATTTCAGACCTATGAACATATTTCGTTACGGCTTTGAAAAAGATTATTGAAATGCAGAAAAAAGTACATTGGAACAATGTATCTTATTTCATGAAAAAAATGTGGTACATAATATCAATGAATACCGTTTATTACCTTTCCGTTCATTGGCACAATCAACTTTTCATCGTGATAATGATTAAACATTCACTGATGTACGAAGGTATTTATTGATACAATGAATTCAAGATCATTGAGATCAAAGTTGATGGTTTTTTATATTTATGAACAGGTTTCGTTGCTGCTATGGAAAGGTTCATTGAGGTGAGGAAAGGGGTACACTGAAACAATTTGAAATTGTTCATCATATCAATGGACATAATTCATGGTCCCACAGCACTGATGTATATATTTTCAGAAAATATGGTACATTATATTGATGAATATCTCTTCGTTTATTGGCAAAATACATTTTTCACGAGTCAACGAATAACTAATATTCACTGAAATATGTATGTTTTATTGTTACAATGAATTCAAGTTTATCGAGATCAATTATAATCTATTTTCAGACCTATGAACATATTTCGTTGCGTCTATGAGAAAGATTATTGAAATAAAGAAAAAAGTACATTGAAACAATGTATACTATTTTATGAATAAAATGTGGTTCATTATAACAATGAATATCGTTTATTACCTTTCTGTTCATTGGCACAATATATATTTTTCATCGTGACAATGATTCAAGTTTTACATGTATGAACAGGTTTCGTTGCTGCTATGGGAAAGATCATTGAGGTAATGAAAGGGGTACACTGAATCCATTTGAAATTTTTCATCATATCAATGAACGTAATTAATGGTCCCAGAGATGATTTTATTGTTACAATGAATCTATATTTATCGAAACCAATGATAATCTATTTTCATATCTACACACAGGTTCTATTGGGGCTATCGAAAGATCATAGAAGGTGTAACGAAGTTACTAAGTCCCAGTTTTGTTAGGCAGATAGAAGCAACATTTTCTTCCCATTCTATAACTCCGTAATTAATATGTTCCTGAATATAATAATAAGCCTTATGTCGAACCAAGCCATTTCGTGTTTAAATATACTCATAAATTTTGCCGGCATCTGTTCAGCCGAATCCTCGCATAGAAATCTCCGTTGCTGGCAAGTTAGCTTTAGCTGGTAGTACACAGCGCCTCCACTAGAGGGACCACTCCGCACGACTTCGTTCTTTGCACAGACCCGGTTAACTTAAGCAGACAGAAGCGATCGTTGAAGCATCTTCTCAGGTAGCACAGACTACAGAGACATCCGAGGAGCTCCGAAAGGAGCTAACCGAAATAAAAGATAACTTGGAGATACGCCTTCCAATCAGGATTGCGATGTTCTGATGAATGAATGTTTAATTATTTTGCATATCTTTCGGAAACTCACTGTATGCTCAATATCAGTGGGAGGCCTACATTGCATGTACGAATGATATGCAATGATTGAATAAATACCACTTATTCAAATGATAAACAAAATAATTAGTTCAATGTGTGAAAGCATCACGAGAATAAACTAAAACATAGATTTAATGTATATTAATTATTGAATCAAGGAATAACCGATATTTAATAATCACCGTTCATTGGATTGATGAAAAATATCCATCGTCGACATAATCTTAATCATTATATCAATCATACAACATTTATTCGAAGAACGAACATAATAATTAATCTGATGAATACACTTTCATCAGTTGAACGAATACAATTCATTGCTTGGGTGATCACTCTTTATTCGTTTGAAGAATGGAATTCATTACCATAACGAACCTATTTAATGTACTTGATCATGATATATATGATGATATTATTAAGATCCGTATTCATAGTATGGATAACCAGTGGTACATTGACATAACGATTGCGTTCATTGGACCAATATTGATAAAAATATTCATTGAGTCACTGAACTTTTTCATTGTATTCAGGTACCAAATTTTTTCTGTGTGTGACGGGAAAAAAGTTTGACATTACATCTCTATTGACAGGTAATAAAATATAACTTTTTATGAAATTACTTTTTTCCCACCGGAAAAGAGCGAGTACTTTTTTCCTGAATATACAGTGTCCAGAGTTGGCGTGTTATGGGAAAAACTTTTATTAATGCTTTATTATGAAATTCAACTTTAAAATCGGGTTTTGATTCCCGATTTCTGACCCCATGTACCACCCTTTTCTGACGGCATAGATGTATTATAGTTTTTTAAGGAAAGGCAATGTTAACTGAATCAACTCCGTCAAGTAATCGATTAACTTGTGGGGGGGGGTAAAATCGACGATTTCATAAAAAAAATCTTACTCCCGGTACCGCTATTTTTTGACGGCACTGGGATTTAGAGCTTTCTTTTTTCATTGCCTCTTTAACGATAATAATGCGGTCATGTATAATGTAATAAAAGAGTACCCCCTTTTTTACGACATTTCAACTCACCTGTAGTGCCCAAGGTTTGTTTCTCGACCAGTATTTCAAGATTATACAGGGTGTAACATAAGTACGTTAAAATATTCAAGTGACGTATTCCTGAGACAATTTTAAGAAAAAAGTCTAAATGAACTTGTGTCCAGAAATGCTTCGTTTCAGACCTACAGTACGCTTTTGTACGCTTTTTAAAAATAACTTTTGTAAAAATTAAGTTATTTGCACAAAATTTAGTACCAGGGGTTTTTTTCACGTGGGAAATCATAATTTCATATTATTTTTCATGTAACATCTAGAGGGCGCTGCGTACGCTGTCATTATTTATTTCAAATTGCCCTAACATTTTTGACAGTAAACTTTTGGTACTTTTCATGAAAAAATCTTATTCCCACACCTTTTCCAATTAAAAAAGGTATACCTCCTCAACAACGCTGGAGGTGATCTTTTCGAGATATTTACAATTTTCTTTATCGATGCATATTACTTAGCTCCTAAGTGATGTTGCTTAGAAAAATGTCAACAATCTGTATCTCGAAAACGAGTCATTTTCCGATAAACATTTTATAGGAAAAAAGTTGTTTATTTTGACGAGATCTACCACATACTTAGTTTTTGGAATGTTCTCAGCAACTTCACTTAGCGCCCTAGGAGCTAAGTAACATGCATCAATATAGAAAATTGTAAATATCTCGAAAACGATCACCTCCAGCGTTGTTGAGGAAGTGTACCCTTTTTACTTGAAAAAGGTGTGGGAATGAGGTTTTTTCATGAAAAGTACCAAAAGTTTTCTGTCAAAAATGTTAGGGCAATTTGAAGTGAATAATGACAGCGTACGCAGCGCCCTCTAGATGTTACATGAAAATGGATACAAAATTATGATTTTCCACGTTAAAAAATACCCGGGAACCAAATTTCGTGCAAATAACTTATTTTTTACAAAAGTTATTTTTAAAAAGCGTACAAAAAAATTAATTTCAACACCCTTTATGTCCGAAACAAAGCATTTCCGGACACAAGTTTATTTAGACTTTTTTCTTAAAATAGTCTCAGGAATACGTCACTTGAAAATTTTAACGTACTTATATTACAGCCTGTATATGACTCGTGGTGTATAAAATCAACCCCTGAAAATGTGCCTGGACTTGTGGTCTACTACGGGTCGATCAAAACTAATTCGGATTTCTTTACTCATATCCAGTAATTTACGCAATGTTGCTCAAAAAGAACCGGAGCCGTGCGATTTCAATATTTGAAACTGTCGAAGGACGCATAAATAATTCTCATAATGCAATCGCCCATTTCGAAACACCCATGAATTTTCATTAGGAATAATTAATTCCTAATCTTAGTGCGTTCCTAGGATGAATTCCCGCATGGCTTGCAATTTAAATTTCAAATGCGGTGTTTTTTTCGAATGGATACCGAATAAAATATTCATTTGATCACGTTTTTAATGTATTCAGCAATTCGCTGGAAGTTTTCATACACCCAAAGAGTATATTCTCGTTGGACTTGCGAAATATGATTTGCCGGCTTGTCCTTGACCAAAGTGACACGTAGCTAGTTGCACACATACCCACACCAAATGCAATTTTATATTGTCGTGCCCGGTATGGAGATATTTGCGAATTCTAGCATGGGAGTGCCAGAAAATATACGAAAGGGGAATTATGAAATAGAAAATTGACATATATTGAAAACTTTCAATGCGAATATCTCGCGAAATAAAAAAGTTAGAAAAACGCCGTTCGGCACAAATGCTAAAGAGTTAGGGGGAACTAGAACCACCATATTTCAGTGAAGGGATGAGTCACCCCGTCGGCGCGTCACACCCCAACTCTAAAATGTCAAAAGGCGCTACCTAAATGTGATACCTCAAATGAACGGTCTCAGTCAGTAGTATTCACTTGTGCAAGACTTTTTTTCCACCCACTACAGGGTGTAAGAAAAACAAAGTCGAATAAAATAAAACGTATTGTGTTAAAAGGATATTTTATTTCATCAGATGTTCAAAATGCATTCCGTTCTGTTGTAAGCAATAGTATAATCGATGTTCAAATGCCATTCTAACATTTTGGAACACATCTCGGCTGAACTTTGGTTTACTGAAAATCTGATATGGAAAAAACAATTGAACGTCACGATTGTGGGCCCTCAGCCAATTGTAACGGCACCATTTTTGTTTTGCAGAAATGCGCTGTTGCCAAGTTGACCTCTTCGGATTACTGGAAATCTGATATAAAAAAAACAATTGAACGTCGCCATTGTGGACCCCCAACTAATTCTAGTGGTACTATTTTTGTTTTGCGGAAATGCGCTGTTGCCAAGTTTGACTGACTTGCAAGCTAGGTTAGCTTGCTCAGATTAGGTTTGTGTGTCAATTGCGAACGAAAAACTAATTCATGCATTCTCGACTGACTCGCAAGCTAGGTTAGCTTGCTCAGGTTAGGTTTGTGTGTCAATTGCGAGCGAAAAACGATTTCATGCATTGCTCAGATTTGGTTTGTGTGTCAATCGCGAGCGAAAAACGATTTCATGCATTCTCGACTGACTCGCAAGCTAGGTTAGCTTGCTCAGGTTAGGTTTGTGTGTCAATCGCGAGCGAAAAACGATTTCATGAATTCTCGACTGACTCGCAAGCTAGGTTAGCTTGCTCAGGTTAGGTTTGTGTGTCAATTGCGAGCGAAAAACGATTTCATGCATTGCTCAGGTTAGGTTTGTGTGTCAATCGCGAGCGAAAAACGATTTCATGAATTCTCGACTGACTCGCAAGATAGGTTAGCTTGATCAGGTTAGGTTTGTGTGTCAATTGCGAGCGAAAAACGATTTCATGCATTCTCGACTGACTCGCAAGCTAGGTTAGCTTGCTCAGGTTAGGTTTGTGTGTCAATCGCGAGCGAAAAACGATTTCATGAATTCTCGACTGACTCGCAAGCTAGGTTAGCTTGCTCAGGTTAGGTTTGTGTGTCAATTGCGAGCGAAAAACGATTTCATGCATTGCTCAGGTTAGGTTTGTGTGTCAATCGCGAGCGAAAAACGATTTCATGAATTCTCGACTGACTCGCAAGATAGGTTAGCTTGATCAGGTTAGGTTTGTGTGTCAATTGCGAGCGAAAAACGATTTCATGCATTCTCGACTGACTCGCAAGCTAGGTTAGCTTGCTCAGGTTAGGTTTGTGTGTCAATTGCGAGCGAAAAACGATTTCATGCATTGCTCAGATTTGGTTTGTGTGTCAATCGCAAGCGAAAAACGATTTCATGCATTCTCGACTGACTCGCAAGCTAGGTTAGCTTGCTCAGGTTAGGTTTGTGTGTCAATCGCGAGCGAAAAACGATTTCATGAATTCTCGACTGACTCGCAAGCTAGGTTAGCTTGCTCAGGTTAGGTTTGTGTGTCAATTGCGAGCGAAAAACGATTTCATGCATTGCTCAGGTTAGGTTTGTGTGTCAATCGCGAGCGAAAAACGATTTCATGAATTCTCGACTGACTCGCAAGATAGGTTAGCTTGATCAGGTTAGGTTTGTGTGTCAATTGCGAGCGAAAAACGATTTCATGCATTCTCGACTGACTCGCAAGCTAGGTTAGCTTGCTCAGGTTAGGTTTGTGTGTCAATCGCGAGCGAAAAACGATTTCATGAATTCTCGACTGACTCGCAAGCTAGGTTAGCTTGCTCAGGTTAGGTTTGTGTGTCAATTGCGAGCGAAAAACGATTTCATGCATTGCTCAGGTTAGGTTTGTGTGTCAATCGCGAGCGAAAAACGATTTCATGAATTCTCGACTGACTCGCAAGATAGGTTAGCTTGATCAGGTTAGGTTTGTGTGTCAATTGCGAGCGAAAAACGATTTCATGCATTCTCGACTGACTCGCAAGCTAGGTTAGCTTGCTCAGGTTAGGTTTGTGTGTCAATTGCGAGCGAAAAACGATTTCATGCATTCTCGACTGACTCGCAAGCTGGGTTAGCTTGCTCAGGTTAGGTTTGTGTGTCAATTGCGAGCGAAAAACGATTTCATGCATTCTCGACTGACTTATCCATATCAATACAAATTTCCAGGTTGCTAGTAATCCGAATTGACTAACCTGGCAACAGCGCATTTCCGCAAAAACAAAATAGTACCATTAGAATTAGTTGAGGGTCCACAATCGCGACGTTCAATTGTTTTTTTCATATCAGATTTCCACATCTCCAAAGTGTCCAAAACTTGGCAACAGCGCATTTCCGCAAAACAAAAATAGTACCACTACAATTAGTTGAGGGTCCACAATGGCGACGTTCAATTGTTTTTTCACATCAGATTTCCAGTAATCCGAAGAGGTCAACTTGGCAACAGCGCATTTCCGCAAAACAAAAATGGTACCTTATGAATCGCCTAATGCCACAGAATCGCGATGTTCAATTTTTTTTTCATAACAGATTTCCAGTAAACCAAATTTTTACCCACATCTCTTGGAATAGATCTGCATTCTGCAATAATGCGTTGTCGAAGATCTTCTATCGAAGTAGGGTGTGTTTTAAATACGACGGATTTCAAATGTCATCAGAGAAAAAAATCGAGGGGTGTTAGATCGGGAGATCTTGCTGGCCATTCGATTGAACCTCTCCGTCCAATACACATCATTCAAAAATTGCCCGACTGGCAAAACGTAGTGGGGTGGTGCTCTATCGTGCTGAAAATGTTTTAAATCTTCATTCAGGTTCCTATTTCCGTCAATGTCCAACTGATTTTCTATTTCGGCAACAATTAAAGGTTGAATGGTAGTGTTTAACATTTCGAAATAAGTATCGCCACTAAGATTGCCATTAATAAATAATGACCCAATCACTGTGTTACCTAAAATTCCCGCCCAGACATTTAATTTTTCTGGATACTGCTTGGGTCCTTCCCTGAAGACATGCGGATTTTCGTCACTTCAGTACCTACAGTTGCGTTTGTTCACTGAACCATTTAAAAAAAAATGGATTCGTCGGTAAAACAAATATTTTTTAGCAACTGGGGAGTAATACGTAACATTTCGGTCATGGTCTCACAAAATTGAATTCTTCGATCAGGGTCGTCCTCCAGCAACTCCTGAAGAATGTGCATTTTGTATGGTGAAACATATGAAGTTTGAGTACCCGACGGATAGCTTGATGAGAAATTCCTGTTATCGCTGAACCTTGGCGTAGAGACATTGTAGGATTCATAGCAAAATGTCCTAAAACTTCTACTTGTGCCGCCTCATTAAGTTCTCTTGGATTGGTCCTTTTTTTGTTTGCCACTGATCCTGTTCCTTCAAATTTAAGAAGCAGTTGTCTGATGTAAGTATGGCTTACATTTTTTCCGGGGTTTCTTTCGTTAAATGCTGCAGCAGTTCTTAAGGCACAACGATTCTCAAAACCATAGATAAACACCATCTGAATTCTTTCCGGCAAACTGTCAACCATCATGAACAGAAAATAACAGTTCGCAATTCGTTTGAGATAATTTCAATTCGACGGTTTCCTGACACAGTAAAACCTTGCACAAAGGACTAAATTTTTACCAACATTGATAGGTAGGTACGAACCCGATAAAAACAATGTTACTTTTTCGAGTACTTTTTATTCATTCTGAAGGAATGCTCCAGCATGATTTTGTTTTTTGTTTACAACAAACTGGAATACATGGTGACCATCTAATGAAATGAAATATCCTCTTAATAACAAGAATGAAATTTAAAAATCGATTGTACTATTGCTTAGAACTGAATGGACTGCATTTTGAACATCTGATCAAATAAACTATCATTTTCACAGAATACAATTTATTTATCCGAAATAATGTTGTTGTGCCACCCAGAGTGGGATGAAAATGAAAATTCTTGTACAGGGGAATACCACTGAATGAGACCTTTCATTTGAGGTATTACAAAAGAGGTAGTGCCATTTGACATTTTACAATGTGTCGCGCCTAAGGGGTGACTCGTGCCTTCACTGAAATATGGTGGTTTTAGTTTACCCTAACTCGTTAGCCTTTGTGCCAAATGGCGTTTTTCTAACATTTTAATTTCGCGAGATATTCGCATTGAAAGTTTTCAAAATTACACCCTGTATACAGTGAAACCAGCCTAACGTTAGACGTGAAAACATGCTGCGCACTTGTCGGACCACGAATTATAGACCGTAATAAATCCAGTGATAAGGCACTCAACATGATCGAGGTACTATATATCATAGAACCATAAAAATCCGTTTTTTAGCTTCACCCCCAAATAACCACCTCTTTGGTCATAAAAATCTGTTTTCGTTTAAAACTTGTCAACCGTTGAAAATATAAAAAAGTATTCATAATAAAGAAGGAAGCTAGGTTAATTTCTTAAAAGAAATGTATTCATTGAATACCTATACGAAAATATCGATGTCAAAATGTTTTCAAGAATCCTAATAGGGATTTGTGCGCGATATAAACTGATTTTTCGAAAAAACTACGCAAGCTAGGATGAAAAATCGAAATTGGCTTTGAATGTGATAAAAAATACTTGCAGTCCTTCATAGATATGTAAAAGTATATACAGTGCTAGTCTAAAGTCCGCGTCCCCCCTCTACTAATTTTTGAACCACCTGGTATATCGCAACGAAATTTGGAAGGCTCAAATAGGAGATAAAATAGGAAATTGAAAAAAATTACAGTCTAACTCCACCAAAAATATTCTTTATTGTAGACTAACATTAAGAGGGAGGACATGTTTCGAAGGATTAATCCTTCATCTTCAGCAAATTATGAGTTAGTTACAAGTTGATCTAAGGAAAAACAAAACGGTTACCAAAGAGTTATGAATAACAATAATATGTGTGAACCTACCATATTATGGTGAAAAAAACCACAATCAATGGGAAACATTTTTTAAAAAATACTTAAACTAAAAATTTTGGTCAGCAAGTCAAACACTTGCTGGTCAACTCTAAAGATAAAATTCCAATGCTTGATAAGTCTGGAGTCTATAAATTGAACTGTTCTAACCTTGATTGTAAAGCTTGCTACATTGGCCAAACAGGTCGCAAACTTAGAACTCGATTAGCAGAACACGTTAGAATTATAGAGTCCAATTCCGAAATAGAAGAAATTATTTCAAATTCCGTTTTTTCCAATCACATCATAAATGAGAAACACAATTTCGATTCCAACTCGGACTTAAAAATATTACATGTTTGCGACAAAGGCAAGAGACTCAACTTACTTGAGACTCTTGAAATTAATAAAGCGATTAAAAATTCAGATTTACAATGTTTGAACGAACAGACCCAGTTTGACAGTTTAAAACTTTTTAACTCTTTACTATTTTGATACCTGTTTCATTCCACTTAATTTTCAATGATTCACTTACATTCTTTTGGTTAAAGTTTTTATTAAATACCCAATAATCTTTACAAAGGAAAACATTAATTCGTTCGTTCTATGGTTCTGTCTGTAGATGTCATTTTCTCAATTTTCTAGTTCCATGACGCATGGGACATCTCACTCTCTTCTCTGTCACCTTGATTCAGGACTGTCCACATGACAGATGTCATTCATGTCAAATTTATTGTCACTTCTTCTTCCTACTTGTTACTTTGTAAACATTGCTGCATAGTCACAGTTTAATAATCAAAATTGTTTTTAATATGTTAATATTTATTGTTGGATGGACCATCCATGGTCCCTGACATTAGTGGTGTGGCCTCCGCAGATGCGGACCATATGGTCTTTGGTTATGACCAAAATTTTTAGTTTAAGTATTTTTTAAAAAATGTTTCCCATTGATTGTGGTTTTTTTCACCATAATATGGTAGGTTCACACATTTTATTGTTATTCATAACTCTTTGGTAACCGTTTTGTTTTTCCTTAGATCGACTTGTAACTAACTCATAATTTGCTGAAGATGAAGGATTAATCCTTCGAAACATGTCCTCTCTCTTAATGTTAGTCTTCTGACTACATGATTTCAACGTGATGTCAGTCTTCTGACTGCATGACAGCTACAATAAAGAATATTTTTGGTGGAGTTAGACTGTAAGTTTTTTCAATTTCCTATTGAATCTCACCTCCACTGTATGCAATGGATCGTCTCCGATGGACAGGAGATAAAAACCTACTTTTTTATGAGAAAATTCCAGCTGAAAGTTTCAAAATGGCAACTGAGCGCCATCTTCAATAATTTTTTTAAATAGATCACCCGGTATATCATTGCATGATCGGTTAGGGATGATCATAAAGAATCCAACAACACCAAGTTTGATGCTATTATCTCCAAAGACTACGGAGATATCGCCTATTATTTTCTCCATAAGCCGAATGAGTGGGAGAGAGAAACTTTTTCTGGCGGGTCAATAAATTCTCTCTCACACTCATTAAATCATATCAATATTACTTTGATGCTCGGTTGAATACGATCCCTGTGGAATACATGAGCCCATTTTCTTCGACACTGAATACCTCCGAGTTCATCAAACGCTTTTCAACAAGACTCGTTTTAAGGAAAGTTAAATTTCAAGTGAAAGCGTTAATCTTGGGATGTACACGGCAAAATAACACATTCTATATATACCCGATCAGCTTTCGGCAAAATTTCTAATGGCCGGTCACGATTTCTGTACACCGGCACCGGCGAGAAAAACGGTATCTAAATATTATTGTTTCGCTGGGAGTTTCTTGGAATTCTAGATCAGCGTATTTATTCAGTTTATTTGACGAACTGAACTGAAAATTGTGTTGATAGTGACGAATTTGATGCCTCGAAATCGTGTCGACTACTTTGCACGTTTGGAAAAATTACTTCCAAGGTTACGTTTGGAACTAGTGCACAACTCGATTTATTCATAATGCCTGTTGTTTTTTTATGGATACAGGCGCATTTCGCATTTATCGTTCACTCTTGGATATGTTGGGTATTGCGATCGGAATAGTAATTTATGTATCAAGTGAGTAAAGTGATACGAGTAGGAAATTCCTACGAGTATAAAAAAAATACTTTACTCACGAGTTTTCAAACAGTATTTTTTCTACAACTGTCAAAAATAAAAACCAATTCATATTTTTTTGCAAATATGAAATGAATTTGGCATATTTTTATTGATTCATTATTCGAACAAAGTTCGAAGAGTATGCCGGAGAGTTGAGTTTCAAACAAATGAAACGAATAATTTCGACTCTGTCTGAAAATATAGCTTGTCGCTGTATTTTCACGGTGATAAACCTGCTTAGTTTTTGTTTTACTATCTGTCAAGTGAAAATAATTTAAAATTTAAATTATAAACGTCAAATTTATCTGTTTTGACTAGTCATCTTTATTTATCAATATGAGCGATCGTTGGGGACAAATGTCCATTGGTATCATAGATGAGGCCGTGGAAAAGAGTATTCCGTTGAATACGGCTAGAAGTAAAGCATCGATTACCAGGTGACACGATTTTTCTTTATTTCAAATCGATATATTGTCGTCCTAAATATAATTCGTGGTATGAGTAAAAACCTATAATTTTTTGGAATATCAATTCATTGGCAATCCCAATGCAAGAAAATACAACTCGTCCTGCGGACTCGTTGTGTTTTCAGCTTTGGGATTGCAATTCATAAATATTCCAAAAAATTATCGGTAATAATCATACCACTTATTATATTACCCCTGAATATAGTCGCCCCGATAGTTTGGAATGTTGAAAATACTTATTTAATAGTAAGAATGATAAGAATATTATTGGTGAAACATTTGTATATCAGATATTTATAGGTTATTAGTTGCTAAAGAAAATGAGAACTGGTTTTAAGACAGGATTTCGTTATTATTCGGATCTGTCACTGTTGTTGCATGAAACTGTCGGTTGCCTAGCAACAGCCGTTAAAAAAAGTGCACTTTTTTAAGCTTTTCCATTTAATAATGAAATCGTATGTTGATAGTGAGATATTGTAATACTTTACGCACACAAACCACACAAAAAAGTGAACATACGCGTTCCCTATTGTGTCTTTTTTCGTTTGTTTATTGTTTGTTTTTTGAACGTAGTTTGTGACACATCTGAAATCAATAGTTTGTTGAACTAGACACACTATACCGACATGCTCGTTCTTAATTCCAAATGATTTCGGTCTTGTTCGACTCCAGCGCTTTTCTCTTATTCGCACATTACTAAGATCGAATAGCGTCACCTCTTTATAGCCCGGGAAACATGGTGTTTTCCAGATTATAATCAAGTTTCGATGATAATCGTGCCAGACCATTTCACTTCGCATGCAATGTTGAAAACTCTAGCCTCTTTAATTTGACACACTATTTTTAAGATTATGTGTGAAGTGAAATGTTCGTGTACGATTATCATCAAAAATTGATTATAATCGAAAAAACACGATATTTTTGGATTTCTCCAACATCGCAAAAATCATGGAATTCTGATATAACTGTTAGATACGAACCAATGTATCAGCAAGGGTTTTGACAAAATTCAATTTTTTTAATTTAGTGCTCTCTGTTGTGGAGAAAATGAGAAAGTGTTGTTATTATCATTGAAATACAAATATTTCAGTATGGTCACGCTATTCATAAGAAAATAATTTGATATTTTTATAAAGCTAGGAAAATATTTTTAAAAAATTCCCATTTTCAATTTTCTCTCATTATATTCTCAAACTTTGTATATGTATATAAAATTCAATTCTAAACAACTTTTTCAAAAAACTTTTTTGGATATCTTGCTATTTTATCCCACTTTTTGACTATTCATGGTAATTTTTTTCAATTTGCCGCCATACCAGCGATCACGTGACATGTGTCAAAATCGATTTTTAGGTTATCGGACATGCACAAACTTTTCCCAAGAATTTTTTTTCAATATTCTAATAATAACCTTTTTTTCCATATGATACATACTTTTTGGCGGTCACTGTATATACTTCGTCCACTACTTGTAAAACACCACATGGTAGTATGCGCTGGGAAAACTGATTTCCTAAAGAATTTTCTGCGAAATAACTTAACCTCGCGTTTAACAGGTATCTAATATTGAATATTTTTTAGAATCACAATAATTCTTATTTACTGTTTCTCTGAACCATTGAAGATTCATTTTCATTCAAATTAAATGTTTGTGTGTTTATTTGTTTTATTTATTTATTGATTAACACTCATCAACTTGACAACATCTTATGGTAAAGTCTATTCTAGTTTTGGGTATAACATTAATTAGTCTTTATTCGGTTCCTGAGAAGTAATCTTTAACATAGACAGTTTAAAAGTTGTAGTGGCGCCCCCCTCTTTATTTTTTTGACCATCCATTTATTGTTCGATGATACAATTATTCAGTTTTTAAACGAACCCATAGTGCCAACCGACGAAGAGCTGCCGTCTG
Organism: Chrysolina haemoptera; assembly: GCA_958298965.1. Taxonomy (NCBI): domain Eukaryota; kingdom Metazoa; phylum Arthropoda; class Insecta; order Coleoptera; family Chrysomelidae; genus Chrysolina; species Chrysolina haemoptera. The sequence continues at coordinate 18,320,198 of OY282593.1, read as the reverse complement.
CATTTCACTTCATAAAAAGAGGTTGCAAAGTTATGAATAAAAATTAAATTTAATATTTCATATTCAACACTCTGTATCTGTGCAACCCACCGCTACTCAAGGGTCTGAAGACTGATTTCGTGATGAGTATTACATGATCTACCAACGACAAAAAATTCAGTGTGCATACTATTACTTTTTTTTTTATTTTTTTTGACAAGTTGCACAGCCTCCCACCACTCCACCCACCGCGGTGGCGCGATCTGAATCTCTAGATTAGTAATAAGTGGTATGTGTACTATAATAACAACTAAATTTCATCGTGCATACTACACAGAAAAAAATTGGTACCTGAATACAATGACATACAATGAATATTTTTATCAATATTGGTCCAATGAACGCAATTGTTATGTCAATGTACCACTGGTTATCCATACTCTGAATACGGATCTTAATAATATCAATGAATGCTTTCATTGATATCATGATCAAGTACATTAAATAGGTTCGTTATGGTAATGAATTCCATTCATCAAACGAATGAAGAATGTTCACCCAAGCAATACATTGTATTCGTTCAACTGATGAAACTGTATTCATCAAATTAGTTATTATTGTCCATTCTTCGAATGAATGCTGTATGATTGATATAATGACTCAGATTAGTTCGACGATGGATATTTTTCATCAATCCAATGAACGATGATTATTAATTATCGGTTATTCCTTGATTCAATAATTGATATACATTAAATCTATGTTTCAGTTTATTCTCGTGATGCTTTCACACATTGAAATAATTATTTTGTTTATCATTTGAATAAGTGGTATTTTTCAATCATTGCATATCATTCGTAAATGCAATAAAGGCCTCCCACTGATATTGAGCATACAGTGAGTTTCCGAGAGATATGCAAAATAATTAACATGCATTCATCAGAACATCGCAATCCTGATTGGAAGGCGTATCTCCAAGTTATCTTTTATTTCGGCTAGTTCCTTTCGGAGCTCTTCGGATGTCTGTGTAGTCTGTGCTACCTGAGAAAATGCTTCAACGATCGCTTCTGTCTGCTTAAGTTAACCGGTGTTACGTGTTTATTTTGCCAAGCTACCTAAAATTGACTTTAATCATTTTTTTTTTTAATCATTCCAAAACGATTGTATCATCTTTATTACCTTTATCAACAAATGATTCCACTCAATACCAACATTTTATTCATACAATCATAAGTGTGGTAAAAGTATAATGCATTATAATCATCAGCATCTTATTCTTTGGCCTCTTTGTTCTATAATATGATCAACGTATCTCCCCCATGTATCTAAAAAAATATATAAAATCAGAATACCGCATGTAGTAGATCTGAAACCCACCTACCCTTTGATGAGCTTTGATCTGGACTTTCCTCCTTCCTTGTTTTCTTTCGTTTACGTTCTTTCGCAATCTTCGTTTCGTAATATTCTTAATTTTGTCTATATCACCACCAAGGTATCCAAGTCTATGAAAGAAAAATTGCTATGAAGACTAATGAAAATAACCCTTCCTGTATCAATACCCACCTTTCATAATTTTTCGAGTTTGTGTTGTTATGGTTTTGCATATGACAGTCTAGGTTAGATTTTATTTCATACTTCTTCCTTTTACCCAGGGCTACAACCACCTTCCAATTGAATATATTCACTCATCCCTGTAGCTGGTGAAGTAATATCTGTAATGCAGAAGAGAAAAATTAATCAATTACCAAGAATAATATTTATAAGATAACCTACATGTGTCGCCTGTCAGCTGCTGTCAGAACTTGGTCATCTGACATATATCACATAGGAATTCCATATAAAAAAGGTCCTCAATTTACCGCGAGATTAGGGAATAGAAAAAAAGGGTCTGCTGTCCATGTGATTTGGAATTTTCGACCTCACATTTTGTGGATTTTTTCTAAGTTATTTTTGAGTCAGAGTTGCGAAAATACGTGGGTTAGTTCCATTGAATAACCACACACATTTGTGGATTTATTTTCCTCCCTCTCTCGAAATTTCATTTTCCCAACTTCTTCAAGGCTGCACAACACCACAGGTTAGTTATTTGTATTTCAATACGTGTACACTCAGCTGCATCTCAAATCTCTGGTGACAACATATCAAAGAAACACTTATTTTTAGGCCTTCTTTTGGGTACCTCTTCTGTCTACCACTTGGTGCTACTCTTCCTCGCACACTACTTGAAATTGTACCATATCATCGTCTGGTGAGTTCACTGGTCTATGACGGATCCAACTAGAGAAGCCACTCCTACGAAACAATCGATCACCTAGTTGTGAAATCTGGGAGCCCCGATAGCGTTTTGTGTTGCCAGCCTGTAGAATAACCATCGCTTAGCTTGGAAGCTTACAGATAAGCCAACCTATACTTATTAATAACTTATACCTCTGCTTGCCTTATATTTTGTTTTGTATGCTTTCACTTGCATGATACTTGCTTTATCTTTCCGCCAGGGCCCCAAGGTACTTTGTGAACTTTGAGTATATATACTGAAAGGGGATAAATGGTCAGAGCGTAGCACGAATGCTTGTTTCTGCCCCGAAATAGGGTGCACTTTTGGATACTTTTATTTTTCAACATATTTTCCAACCATAACAAAATAAAATATTGGCTGTCAGATCAACAATAACAATTGTCATTTGTCATATTGTCAATTAAACATAGAACACAGTTCACACCGATCACAAATCGTTTATTTCTTCTTCTTCTTAAATTTAGGAATTTGGTGTTGGGACACTTAGCCAGTTACACTCTGGTCAGAAACATAAACTCTTTACCCACCCCTTCTCCACTGAACAAGGGTCTGTTGCGGTACCTTGGTACACCAGTCTCTCTTTCTTTGCTAGTCGTTCTTTCTCCTGCCAATCACCCCTGGAGGGAGGAAAGAACGTAGCAAATTTGGCGCCCGACGTGTATTTGTTATTATTTTCTTTTTTTTATTGATGGTGTTGGACTGTGTTGTGTGAAAATCTTTATCAAGCTCATAATTTCTACATGACACAAATATAAGCGGTTTTTGTGATTCATTTACAAAATTAAATAAGTAAGACACTATAGGGTGGTTTACACAAGCGCTACATGTTCAAATAGTCTGAATAATTTTTTTCCCTAGGTATAAAGGCTGCCCCTTTTAATTTGTAGTGGATATTTATTATACAGGGTGGACCTATGTTAGTACATAGAGGTGCATGTATGTTTTGATTTGGTTTTGAATTCAAGTTTTTCTAAAACTGGATTGAAATAATCTGAAACCTTTTTGGAAGGATTCTATCGTTCTCTTTGATTCTTCATAAGGTGGATCACTTTTTCTTGTTTTTTTTCTTTTTTTTTTGGTAAGTTAGGATAGGGTTGCAATAGCTTTGCATAATATAAACAAACTAATTCAAGTTAATTTTATTGCGATTATACATCATTGATTTCGATATAACATGGAGGTTAACAGGCTTCTTGGTGACGAAATCACTTATGAACTAGAAATTCGTGGATTACCCATAACCGGTACGGTTAATCAGAAGAGGGCTGAGCTTCGACAGGTCTTAGCAATAGAACGATCGGAACAAACGGGACCTCCTGAATTTTCAAACCTACCTCCCATAGATGAATTAGATAAATGCGAGCGTAAACTTGGCGATTTAGCCGCGAGTATCAGAAATTTTGATCACAATAATAGTGACAATGAATATAAAAGGATATATTCTCGGCTCTTACATCTGTATAGGCGGTTACGAAGAATTCGTTGTGATTCATTCTTAGATATTCGACGTTCCAAATTGGTGGTTACTTCTAAAGAACTGCTGGAGGGCCTTAACCTAGAGGTAGAGGAACTTGTTGTGGATAGAAGATACCCTCAAGTGAATCGTTCGATACTGGATGAGGAAGTGCCCCTCGCAGATAATTCGATTCTTTTACCGGAAATGACTGAGGAAAATAGAACCTTACGTTTTGTGGTGCCAGAGGAGGTAGGAGCAAACCAAATATCTGAGCCCCTTGGGCAAAATACCGAGTTCGGTCACAGGGAAAGACAAACCTCACTCCCTCCCCAGCAAACGTTTCGCGTGTCTAACTCGGAACGTGACAATGTTGAGCAACATGAGCTGGAGGAACGGTTAGATTTTTGTGAGAGAACGGGAAGTCGGCATCGAAACCTAGGACCATTTTCTCAGTATCTAAGGGAGAAAGCGAACGCAGTTCGTCCAGTGTCACACAATCGCTTTCCTGATGCAGGTCCAAACCTAGCATTAGACCAAGAGCGCCTGTGTCAGTCCGATTTCGTATTCAACCGAAGGTTCAGTGCACCGACATCTGCGCGATATTGTTACCCACCCAATCCAGGCGGCAGTACTAACGAAAATAAATCCAGACCAGGAACATATCATGGTTTTACTGAAGGTCCTTTGTTTGGACAGCATTTTGCGAATGATTTTCACGAACAATCAAAAATCATGGCATCGGAACAAGATGGAAACCATCGTAGCTCGAGTCTCCGCGAAAGATACGAACCAAGGCCACACCAACATGATTTACCTGTTCGGAATCAACGGGAGTTGCCCGTTAATTCGTTTGGGATGACAAAGGATGGGAATATGAATTCCGTGGCCCATACTTCATCTGTAAGATTTCAAGATGGAGTCGAAAATGATATTCGTAAACGGGAAAATTTTGAGGATGATTATTCGCATGGTGTCAATTCTTCTTTCGATTTCTCTACTAGATTGAGACACTTGCAGTTAGAACCCAAAGAAGGGGAGTATTCGGCTTGGCGGCCACAAGATGCCCAGAACTACTCACCAATCCGTGTCTATGACACATCCTTTAAATTTGACGTGAGTCGTTGGCGTCTACAGTACGACGGAGTTTCAAGTGTCACCAACTTTTTAGAACGCGTCGAAGAGTTGAGAGTGTCTCGCGGTATGCCGAAGGAGAGACTTCTACAGTCTGCTCCGGAGATATTCACCAAAGACGCACTTCTATGGTACAGAATGGGTAACTTTTCATCATGGGACGATCTTGTCATGAAGCTTCGAGCTGCTTTTCAGCCCATGGACTATGAAGAGTCTTTGTGGGACGAGATCCGTCGAAGGACTCAAGGAGCTCAGGAGCGGGTTATCAACTTCATATCAGTGATGGAAAATCTATTCCGGAAATTATCCAATAAACCCAACGAACTCAGACGTGTATCGATAATAAGACGAAACTTATTGCCTTACATTCAGAGTCGTTTGTCATTGAACTCAATTGGGTCACTTGCAGAGTTGCTCCAACTTGCTCGAACCATTGAAGAGACGGAATGGCGCATCCAACGATTTTGTCCTCCACCCATGAATGTTAAACAGTTGCTTGAGCCAGACTTAGCGTACAGGAGACCAACTGCTGCAGTTTCTCTTGTTGATTCGGATCAATGTCCTCAGAATGCATCAGATGTGTTCGCTTCTGTGGCGGAGAATAAGGCTCAACCAACTTGTTGGAATTGCAATGGCAGCGGACATAGGTTTCGCCAGTGTAAACAACCAAGACGGTTGTTCTGTTTCAAATGTGGACGAGCGGACGCAACAAGTAATTCGTGTGGAAACTGTTCAAAAAACTCGCGGGTGGCGAGGCAGTAGGTCGGTTGCCTTCGCACCCACAAGACGAATTAACAACGTCCGTCTATAACACCGACTCCCGAAGAGTTATTTTAGATTTTGTTATTGCTCATGCCAAAGATGATCAAAGGCCGTATTTGAATGTGCGAATTCTTGATAGACTGTTTTTGGGATTACTCGATAGCGGAGCTTCGCGAACTATTCTAGGTGGGCCTGGATGGAAACTTCTACGGAATTTTTGTGAGTTGGACAAGTCGTCAAGTAAGTTCTGCACGGTGGCAAATGGTCAAACGTGTGAGACTTTGGGTCAGGTTACGTTACCAATTCACCTACAGGATCGCTTACAGGTGGTGGATGTTTTAGTTGTTCCATCCCTACCACATAGCTTGATTTTAGGTATTGATTTCTGGTCGCGAATGCAAATTATACCAGATCTTTATACAGGCGAGTGGAGTTTCCGAACTGAGGAACAGGTTGACAATACTCTAATCTGCGGTATCCAGGACATTAGTTCCTTGGATCAAGAAAAACGGGTTATTCTTGATAGGGTTATTGATGAAGCTTTCTCTGGGATGGGCAAGCATTTAGGTTGTACACATCTCGTAGAGCATGTGATACATACCACCTCACCGCCTATCAAACAGAGGTATTACCCCATATCCCCAGCTCTCCAAAAGATCGTCAATGAGGAACTCGATGAGATGTTGGCAAAGGATATCGTCGAAGCATCTAATTCCCCCTGGTCCTCACCAATTGTCATGGTGAAGAAAAATGACGGCCGATGGAGGTTTTGCGTGAACTACAAACGCTTGAATGCTGTCAGTACTCCAGATGCGTACCCAATACCTTATGTTAGTGCGATATTGGACAAGCTGCGGGACGGACGCTATTTGACTACGCTGGACATAAAGTCAGCATACTGGCAGATTCCAGTAGCCTCAGAGTCACGCCCACTGACCGCATTCACCGTCCCCAATCGTGGCCTCTTTCAATTTAAGCGGATGCCATTTGGCTTGCATTCAGCTCCAGCTACTTGGCAGCGACTTATTGACCGTGTCCTTGGTGCTGACCTTGATCCATACACTTTCGTCTATTTGGATGATGTAATTATTTGTACTTCCACGTTTGAAAAGCACTTGGAGATATTGAAGGAAGTAATCAAACGTATCAGTGAAGCAGGTCTGACTCTCAATAGAGAAAAGTGTGTTTTCTGCCGTTCAGAGTTGCGTTACTTGGGGTATGTTGTCAATGAGTCTGGACTCATGGTTGACCCAGATAAGGTCAGTGCTATCTTGAGCATCCCTACCCCTCGAAACGTCTCTGAAGTGAGAAGAATTGTTGGCTTAGCTTCCTGGTACAGACGATTCATTCCATCCTTTTCGTCAGTTGTATCACCCCTGACGCAACTGACACAAAAGAATCGTCCATTCGTTTGGAGCGAAAAATGCGAAGAGGCACTGAACGCTGTCAAACAACACCTGGTTTCGGCCCCTATTCTAACCTGTCCAGACTTCAACGCCCCATTCTTTGTCGAGACCGATTCCTCTGATTATGGCTTAGGAGCTATACTCTCTCAGCGTCACCCGGATGGCGAGAAAGTAATATGCTACCTAAGTCGTTCACTAACAAAAAATGAGAGGAAGTACTCAACGACCGAAAAAGAATGTTTAGCGGTAATATTCGCTGTGGAGAAGCTTCGGCCATACCTGGAAGCAACTAAATTTACCGTCATAACGGACCACTTTAGTCTTAAGTGGCTTTTTAACATAAAAGACCCCATTGGTAGGATTGCCAGATGGGCACTCAGGTTGCAACAATACGATTTCGATATTCTGCACAGAAAGGGAAAAGACCATCTTGTCCCAGACGCTTTATCCCGAGCTGTTCCGTACGTTGAGATTATCGAGAGTTGTGTTGTTCAACCTGAGCCATCCACTGATAAATGGTACCGTAACATGTGCGAGAACGTAACTAAGATCCCTAGAAAATATCCACTATGGAGGATAGAAAACGGCAAACTTTATCGAAAAACGAGTACTCCATATCGAGGTTTGACAGGTAGTGAGTGGTTGCTCGTTATTCCACGAAGCGAAAGGTCAGCTATAATCAAAAATCATCATGACCCTCCAACATGTGGGCACTTAGGCGTGGCCAAGACGGTTGCCCGAATATCTCAAAAATTCTTCTGGCCGAAATTGAGAGCTGATGTTTCTAGATACATCCGAAAGTGTACGACATGTATTTGCACAAAACCTGAACAGAAGCTCCCGATTGGACAGATGTTGTCGGCTCAAGTTTCAGCCACAAGACCATGGGAACTGGTGAGTGCTGATCTGGTCGGTCCGCTCCCACGTTCTGTGTCTGGCTTCCGCTATATTCTTTCCGTGCTAGATTGCTTCAGCAAATATATACTTTTATTTCCACTTCGTTCCGCTACTGCCGTTAGTATTGTCAAGTGGATTGAGGACCATGTTATTTTGATATATGGCGCACCGAAAAAGATTATTGTTGATAATGGCGCTCAATTCACTAGTGATTTATTTAAGAAATGCATGACTAAGTATGGGATAAAAATTGGATACACAGCCAACTATCACCCACAAGCAAACCCGGTGGAGAGAGTCCACAGAGTCATAAAGACTATGCTCACTGCGTATGTTTCGGAGGATCAAAGACACTGGGATCAGTATCTCGCGAAGGTTGCATTTGCAATTCGCTCCTCAAAGCATGAGGTCACTGGTGTTACGCCAAATTTGGTGAATTTCGGTCGAGAAGTGAAACTTAACGATTTTGAATTTGATAAACGTAGTCCGGAAAAACAAGATAACTCTCCTGAAAGAGCTATGATGCTTGGTAGATTATTTGAAGATGTGAGGCAACGCCTGAGTAAAGCTTATCAGAAGAGTAGGATACCATATGATCTACGGCATAGAAACGAGCGATTCAAACTGAACCAGGTAGTTTGGAAACGGAATTACGTGTTATCCGATGCGACGAAAAATTTCACGTCGAAATTAGCACCAAAATTCAGCGGTCCTTATAAGATAATTCGGGTCGTGTCACCGTGGTCTTACGAGTTACAGGACGAAAACAACCAATCCAAAGGAATCTGGAATGCTAAAGACATCAAAGCTCACCCTCCCGAAGAGACTGACCAAGACCAAAATTTGCTGTAACGGGTTGTCCTCTAGTTTCCTTCTGAGTGTGGTTTATTTCCTTGAATTTATTTAAAAGTTTCTTCGAAACTTTTTCTAGGGAAACGTGGTGTTGTTACGTGTTTATTTTGCCAAGCTACCTAAAATTGACTTTAATCATTTTTTTTTTTAATCATTCCAAAACGATTGTATCATCTTTATTACCTTTATCAACAAATGATTCCACTCAATACCAACATTTTATTCATACAATCATAAGTGTGGTAAAAGTATAATGCATTATAATCATCAGCATCTTATTCTTTGGCCTCTTTGTTCTATAATATGATCAACGTATCTCCCCCATGTATCTAAAAAAATATATAAAATCAGAATACCGCATGTAGTAGATCTGAAACCCACCTACCCTTTGATGAGCTTTGATCTGGACTTTCCTCCTTCCTTGTTTTCTTTCGTTTACGTTCTTTCGCAATCTTCGTTTCGTAATATTCTTAATTTTGTCTATATCACCACCAAGGTATCCAAGTCTATGAAAGAAAAATTGCTATGAAGACTAATGAAAATAACCCTTCCTGTATCAATACCCACCTTTCATAATTTTTCGAGTTTGTGTTGTTATGGTTTTGCATATGACAGTCTAGGTTAGATTTTATTTCATACTTCTTCCTTTTACCCAGGGCTACAACCACCTTCCAATTGAATATATTCACTCATCCCTGTAGCTGGTGAAGTAATATCTGTAATGCAGAAGAGAAAAATTAATCAATTACCAAGAATAATATTTATAAGATAACCTACATGTGTCGCCTGTCAGCTGCTGTCAGAACTTGGTCATCTGACATATATCACATAGGAATTCCATATAAAAAAGGTCCTCAATTTACCGCGAGATTAGGGAATAGAAAAAAAGGGTCTGCTGTCCATGTGATTTGGAATTTTCGACCTCACATTTTGTGGATTTTTTCTAAGTTATTTTTGAGTCAGAGTTGCGAAAATACGTGGGTTAGTTCCATTGAATAACCACACACATTTGTGGATTTATTTTCCTCCCTCTCTCGAAATTTCATTTTCCCAACTTCTTCAAGGCTGCACAACACCACAGGTTAGTTATTTGTATTTCAATACGTGTACACTCAGCTGCATCTCAAATCTCTGGTGACAACATATCAAAGAAACACTTATTTTTAGGCCTTCTTTTGGGTACCTCTTCTGTCTACCACTTGGTGCTACTCTTCCTCGCACACTACTTGAAATTGTACCATATCATCGTACATCCCACCCTGTACGAGTCCAGTCTGGTGAGTTCACTGGTCTATGACGGATCCAACTAGAGAAGCCACTCCTACGAAACAATCGATCACCTAGTTGTGAAATCTGGGAGCCCCGATAGCGTTTTGTGTTGCCAGCCTGTAGAATAACCATCGCTTAGCTTGGAAGCTTACAGATAAGCCAACCTATACTTATTAATAACTTATACCTCTGCTTGCCTTATATTTTGTTTTGTATGCTTTCACTTGCATGATACTTGCTTTATCTTTCCGCCAGGGCCCCAAGGTACTTTGTGAACTTTGAGTATATATACTGAAAGGGGATAAATGGTCAGAGCGTAGCACGAATGCTTGTTTCTGCCCCGAAATAGGGTGCACTTTTGGATACTTTTATTTTTCAACATATTTTCCAACCATAACAAAATAAAATATTGGCTGTCAGATCAACAATAACAATTGTCATTTGTCATATTGTCAATTAAACATAGAACACAGTTCACACCGATCACAAATCGTTTATTTCTTCTTCTTCTTAAATTTAGGAATTTGGTGTTGGGACACTTAGCCAGTTACACTCTGGTCAGAAACATAAACTCTTTACCCACCCCTTCTCCACTGAACAAGGGTCTGTTGCGGTACCTTGGTACACCAGTCTCTCTTTCTTTGCTAGTCGTTCTTTCTCCTGCCAATCACCCCTGGAGGGAGGAAAGAACGTAGCACCGGCTCTGTGCAAACAACGAAGTCGTGCGGAGTGGTCCCTCTAGTGGAGGCGCTGTGTACTACCAGCTAAAGCTAACTTGCCAGCAACCGAGATTTCTATGCGAGGATTCGGCTGAACAGATGCCGGCAAAATTTATGAGTATATTTAAACACGAGATGGCTTGGTTCGACATAAGGCTCATTATTATATTCATGAACATATTAATTTTGGAGTTATAGAATGGGAGGAAAATGTTGCTTCTCTGTGCCTAACAAAACTGGGACTTAGTAACTTCGTTACACCTCCTATGATCTTTCCATAGCCCCAATAAAACCTGTGTGTAGATCTGAAAATAGATTATCATTGATATCGATAAACTTGGATTCATTGTAACAATAAAATCATCTCTGGGACCATTAATTACGTTTATTGATATGATGAACAATTTCAAATGGATTCAGTGTACCCCTTTTATTACCTCAATGAACTTTTCTATAGCAGCAACGAAACCTGTTCATAAATGTAAAAAAAGATCATCTTTGATCTCAATGAACTTGAATCATTGTCATGATGAAAAATGTATTGTGCCAATGAACGGAAGGGTAATAAACGGTATTCATTGATATAATGTACCACATTTTATTCATAAAATAGTATACATTGTTTCAATGTACTTCTTTCTTCATTTCAATGATATTTTCCATAGCCGCAATGAAACATGTTCATAGGTCTGAAAATAGATCATCATTGATCTCGATAAACTTGAATTCATTGTAACAATAAAAACATACATATTTCAGTGAATGGTCATTCATTGACTCGACGAAAAATGTATTGTGCCAATAAACGAAGATGTATTCATCAATAAAATGTACCAATTTTTTTTAAAATATATACATCAGTGCTCTGGGACCATGAATTATGTTCATTGATGTGATGAACAATTTCAAATTGTTTCAGTGTACCAAATTCCTCACCTCAATGAGCCTTTCCATAGCAGCAACGAAACCTGTTCACAAATATAAAAAACCATCACCTTTGATCTCAATGAACTTGAATTAATTGTATCAATAAATACCTTCGTACATCAGTGAATGTTTAATCATTATCACTATGAAAAGTTAATTGTGCCAATGAACGGAAAGGTAATAAACGCTGTTCATTGATATTATGTACCACATTTTTTTCATGAAATAATAATCATTTGTTCCAATGTACTTTTTTTTTCATTTCAATAATCTTTTTCAAAGCCGTAACGAAATATGTTCATAGGTCTGAAATTAGATCATCATTGATCTCAGTGTACCCCTTTCCTCACCTCAATAAACTTTTCCGCAGGAGCAATGAAAACTGTTCATAAATGTAAGAAACGATCATCTTTGATCTCAATAAACTTGAATTCGTTGTATCAATAAAAACCTACAAAAGTCAGTGAACATTTATTCATTGCCACGATGAAAAATATATTTTGCCAATGAACGGAGAGGTAAAAAACGGCATTTATTGATATAACGTACCACATTTTTTTCAGTGATGACGTATTCCAAAGTTACAGTACCTCCCGGACTGTTACATGCACATGAGTGTATATTCGGTCGTGTATGTCAATAATCCAATCATGAGATAATGCGAATTCTTCGACACTTTTTGTTCATTAGTTTCAAATGACGCGTTCTCTGCTTAATGAGTTTTCCATATTTGTTAATAGTGATGAGAGTAACGACGGGTTGACTTGAAATATCAGTGTACTGAGTGGATTCTCCAAGTATGATTACTAGTATATCAAATTTTCCTCCCATTCTTCGTGTTATCTGGGCATCGGTCAAGGAAGAAATTGTCAAAGAGTTGCGCAATCAAGGGATCAATGAATAGATGCTGAGAATCTCCAATTTTTTTTTTCCGAGATATTCGAATAGTTTTGAAAAAACTTAAGGCACTTTCTTCTCATTGCCCCTTTTTCATCTCTACAAAAAAGCGTTCACACAATCTCAGAACAGCGTTTCGTTTCGAAAAAAACATCATCTACTTTGTTTTTTCACATGGCACGAGAAGAGTATAACAATTCGAAGCACAATGTTTTCTCATGATTTTTTTTATTAAAGTTTTTCAGTTTAATCTAGACAGAAACTGAAGAACTCAGACGGCAAGAATTATTGTTCTACAGTGTGGACAGTAAGTACTATGATTTTTGCTCGAAAATATGAATAGGATATTCATAAAATCTGTTGTGGAATCATCTGCGGGTAAAAGGCAAATTTTGTCGCTATTTTGCATCGTTCAAGATAACCTCTTGGGAAGTATTCCTGTTGGAAAGGGGAACAATCTCCATGAAAAATGTGATTCATACTGATCTGAGAGATATTGTGAAAAGACTTTAACTGAAAAGAAAAAATCAATATTGGGTCAATATTGGTTCAATAATTTTCACCAATATCGATAGAGCGATATTGTCTACATATTGTTTCCAGCATCGAGCTCCAATATTGCGATTTCAATATTACCCTCATATCAATGATATTGACCCTATATTGATTGAGATTGTTACGAAAACCTTACGCCAATATTTGAAAGACAATATTGATACAATAATACAAAATACATTTATCACTAGGATTGAAATTTGAATATTGGCCGAATATTCAATAAACAATATTGAAATGAATCATGATTAAACTTGGGTAAGAAACCGCTAGGTGGCCCCACATATGGAACAACAGATGAATCAGAGTAACATATATTAAATAAGGCTTCTCACAAAGCGTTTACAAGTCAATCTACTTTGAAGTAAATTGAAGTAGAAACGAAATTGTGGAATTTTTAAATTATTCGACATTTTCTGGAAATATTTCATCAATGTTTCCAAGACAACATATTTACATTGAATATTTTACCAATATATGCAAATGATATTGTACCAATATCCCTAAATATGTTGCTTCCTCAATATTTCACTGATATTATTTGTATAATGTCCAAGTAATATTGTGCCAATATCCCGAAATAATTATAATTTTATCTCGCCAATATTACGTTTTAATATTTTGCCAATATTATACCAATATTATTCCAATGTTAGTGTGCTACAGCGATATTGTACTAATATCGTCTTCTAACATTTTGAGGCCAATATTGCTTCGAGAATATTAGACCAATATTATTTTTTAACTATTGGACCAATATCGCCGATTTGTCACATTTTTTTTCTCGCCAATATTATTATTTGAATATTTTGCCAATATTTTTAACCAATATTGTCCCAATATGGGTGTGCTACTTGGGTACTATCGATAGTATTGCGAGCACTCGTGGTATATTACCCCCGATAATTCTATTACCTACTGATTGTACTGAGCGAAGTGAATGTTCATCGATTTATTTATTCATCATTTTGATACCTACTTTTTAATATAGCTCTACATAAAAAGTCTTAAGGTGTTAGGTCTGGTGCCTTGATGGCCGGGTTGAAACACGTCCACTACATTTTTATGAAAATCGCTCTGACAGGTACTGGCGAACAGCTAAGAAATTATGAACTGGTGCAATATCTTCTTGAAACCTGCAATTATGCACACCGCCCAATGGAAAATAATTATCAATGAATCTTCTAGATCTTGTCGTAAGAGACGAAGGTAGCGTTGAGTAGTTAAGTAGAATTCCATACCAAATATTAAATTCGAATCGATGTTGGAATCTGGATGATCTCTTCGCACGTGGATTTTGTTGTGACCAATAAAGTGTATAGGATCTGTTGAAGATACTGTTATTGATAACTATAGTCTCATCCGACCAGATCACTTCAAAATAAAGGTATCTAATGGATGTGTTCTAAATTTTTCGAACTCTTGTTCATCATAATGATTCTGTAGGAAGATGATTTTGTGAATCCATTTTCCCGACAGAATTTGTGATGGTTTTACAGACTCAGCTGCAGATACTGGGCTGAGAGTGACTCAAAGTATTGATGGTTTCTTACAGAAAATGCCACAAAAGTTGAAAATCTGGTGTGGTCTTTCAGTTGCTTTTATTGTTTCTCGATGGAAATATAATAGGTGATAATTATTTAGGAATTGAAGAATATTTAGGAATGATGAAGATTCATGTTTTCTATTTTTCCTGAAAATAAACTACAAAACTGGTTGAATATCATACCATCGGGATCGAAGAGCAGGGGATGGCAAGCACGTTTTATGACTGATACAACCGGAACCTCCACCAATTTTTGTAGGTTTGCATATTATGGTGGTAGTAGATTACAAAACAAAACACGGAAACAGTATGGTATTGCCGAGGGGGAAACCACTGGGGAATTTTGGTGTACATGTCTTGGGTATTAGTGGCATTACTCGGGTATTAGTCGGGAATTAGGGGCATTATTCGGGTATTAGTTGGGAATTAGGGGTATTACTTGGGCATTAAAAGAATTAGTTAGGAATTATTGGGCATTACACGGAAAAGGGAGGTATTACTCGAGCATTACACATGGGTATTACAAGAATTGTTCGGAAGTGAGAGAACAATGTACTGCACAAGAATAATCGGAGACGAGCATTAAAAAAAAGGCCTTCACAACATGGGAGTTGGAATTGTCTGCAAAATCAGAGAGCAGTAGCGGAAATCGACTTGACAAAAACAAACCTAACATTTAGACACGATTCTATATTTTTCTTACTTTTCTGACGGCACTACTGCCATTACTTGGGGGTATTACTCGGGAATTAGTGGGTATTACTCGGGAATTACTTGGGTATTAGAAGCATTACTTACGATTTTTGGGAATTAGTTAGTGTTGCCGTCTAGACTTATACATTCTAGTCTCTTGTCTTGTCTTGTCTAGAATATCAAGATAAGATCTTCAATATGTCTTATCTAGATTATCTAGACAAGACAAGATTTTTCATTTTCCATACAAGACTTTTATTAAAAATTCTTGATTATTTTCAAATCAATATTAGAAAAAATACAAAAAAAGAACTTACAAACGTTTAATATATTTTAAATTTAAGTGCGTTAAAGAAACAATTCAAATTTCAAACAGAAAAATATTTTGTAATACTTTCATGAAGCTGGCAGGTAGCCCATGAATTGATACATAGTAGTGACATGGCTGAATCGGAATTAAGGGTATTCCCATGTTTGCGAATGGTAAGCGAGGCTCTGGAAAATGAGCGTTCTGCTGGAAAAAATGTAGCAGGAATACTTAGCAAATCGCGTGCCATTTTGGCTAATGTAGGATAAGCAAACTGATGCTTTCGCCACCATACAAGAATATCTTCTTCTCTTGGAGCACGTTTATTCGAAAGCGCAGGAGGGCCACAAGTTTTTTTTCATCACTTCGACTTTAAAGTTGATATTTCAAGAAAAAAAGCGGAATTTCCACTATAATGTTGAAATGTTGAAATTTCGACTTTTTTCTCGAAATTTCGACTTTTTTCTTGAAATTTCGAGCTTAATTTCGAAATTTCGACTTTTATGTCCAAATTTAATCACTTCGAATTTAAAGTCGAAATTTCAAGAAAAAACTCGAAGTTTCGACTTTAATGTTGAAATTTCGATAATAATGTTAAAATTTCGACTTTTTTCTCGAAATTTCGAATTTTTTCTTGAAATTTCGAGTTTAATGTCGAAATTTAATCAGTTCGACTTTTTTCTTGAAATTTCGACTTTAAACTCGAAGTGATGAAAAAAACTGCGCTTTCGTACGTTTACTTGAAAGGTACTCATCAATTTCTTTTCTCCAGAGATTTGGGTTGTCAATAATATTGTCTGTAGAAGAGGAAGAACTTTCAAATAAAAAACTGAAGTCAACTGGACTATTATCTTAAGAGTCAGTTGTTAAATTCTCATTATCAGCTGGTAAACGTTGATTTTGGAACTTCATCAGCTTCAGCTTGATCGAGGTGGAACATAATAATTTTGTTTGTACAACTCCACGAATTTTAGAACAGAACCATCTCGCAAATCACGTCCCCATTGGGTCAGTTCGAAGGTTTTGATTTTAAGTCTTGGGCCTAAAATTAGAACGGCGCCGTACACCCAGTTTGTCTTCGCATAGTGCTTGGGAATTTTGTCGCGAACAGCTTGCAGAGCTAAAATTATAGCTTCGTCTACTTCAGTTCTATCAAGTTTTTGATCTAGATTATGTGCGTCCTCTTCTAGTTTGTCGATTAGAATTTTGAGGCTCATCACTACCATTGGTAGTGTAACGTATTTTCTCCACTAAGAAGAGTAAACAAGAATTTGAAACTATGAAGATGACCACATATTTGTTCAAGTAGATCCCACTCATTGTTATTTACGCATAAACATTTCAGTTTGGCGTTGTTGTCGCAAAGAGCGTTGAGGGGATGTCGCATTTTCAATGATACTTTAATCATGTCTAACGTAGAATTCCATCTTGTAGGCACGTCAATGATCAGCGTTAACATTTTGACATTAGTTAGCTCGCAACAGGTTTTTAATTTAAGCTGCCATTGCTCCGGCGCCTTGATTTTTTTGCATAAAGCTCGAATTTTCAAAACAGCGGAAGTGTCAGCATTGGTATTTTCTTCTTCATCACAGTTTTCGTTTTCGATTCCCATTTCTTCGTCTTCAGTGTCAGCTTCAATTTCAACGTCAGCGCCGTCATTTTCAATTTTTAATATCTTCAATAAGTCTTGCACAGCTAAATTTAGCACGTGAGCAATACAACGAAAATGATCTTCTTCATCAAATAATTTACCATGTTTTTCGTAAATAATTTTTGAATGTTCTGACATAAATAATGTGTTGGCAGAAACATTGTCTACAGTAATTCCTTGAATTTTCTGTTGAAAATCGTATGTAATCGTCGTATATAGAGTTTAATAATAAACTAGACTTTTGTGATCTAGACAAGACCGCACTAAGCTTATTTAGTCAAGACTGACGCGTATACAACTCTTGTCTTGAAATTTCAAGACAAGACAAGAGTAGGTAAACTCTTGTCGTGTCTAGACGGCAACACTAGAATTAGTGTACACAATATTCTTAGCGGTTTGTCCCTCGGGTTTTGCAGTAAACTGCAGAATGTTAAATGAAGCTCAACGAAAGAATGGGATCAGTAAATTCGAAAAAATGAACGAGTATTGAATGAAAAGTTACAAAACTACGAACACTTACAGAAAATTTGTAGGCGTAGGAAAGCGCCGCCCCTGGATGAACACACGTTTGAAGGCAGTACCAATGTTCCTCCGTTTCTCATCCTTAATCAAACGTGGAAATGAAGTAGGTGATTTGAAATGAAGTTTTTTGTAGCGTAAATCTCAATAGGAAGTTGCAAAATGAATTATTTTTTGAAGAACACAAAGACAATGTATCACTACCACTAATATGTAAATAAATAATACTTATTGGTGTCCAATGAAGTTTTTGTATATAAACAGTTCTTTCCAGTACAAATCACATTCGATCAATGCTATTAATGCCGTTTGAACGATCGATTACATAGAAATAAATGTGTCTGTCAACACAGTGAGTAATGAACTGAAATTGACAGACTACGAGTTCGGTTAGTTAATTCCCGTGGAACCATAGGAGTTGCAGATCGAGCGTTCGTACCTATACTGAGAGACACATTATAGGAAATAACTATTTACATCACAAGGGAGGAAAGTGCCACCTTATTATATATTTGGGTAGCTCCATTTGGGATTGAGATTCAGTGTTAATTTTCTCACAGGCAATATTTGAATGAATTGTCAATCGTTTTTTCTCCATAGGGAGGAAAAGTATTAGTTTTCTGCCTAATTTGAGGGAGGAAAGTGTGCACTTTCTATTGGGATAGGAGGAAAATGTAATTGAACACGGATTCCTCTGAAATTTCAGTAGTGTGTTTCCACATGATAGACGAGTACTCCATTTTATTTATGGTTTACCTTCTATATTTTTTTTCAATTTCACGTATATTTGTTTTGAATGAATATATACATTTACAATATTTACAAAAATGAAAATCCGCCTTCCCCACAGCCGGTTAGCAGGGCTTCGTCATCTCTATCTTGCCTAATACCGTAGATGTTCACGGGCCAAAATTCTTCAGACTTTTTGAATTGTGAATTGTCTTCACTTAAAAGTATCTGCAACCTATTGGGAAGGATTGAAGATGGCAGGTTCTCAATATCTGAAAGGTTTTCCCTACTATGAAATAGTATATATGGCATTTCAGTAGGTTCCAAGCAACTCAAGTTATCCGGCGTGACTTTGGAAACATACGAGTCGTTGAATTTGTACCAACCCATCTGCTTATCTTTAGCGATTGTGTAATAGTGTCCGGAATCCAAGTTTGAACCGTAATGGACCACAATTGCATAGAGTTCATAGCGGAATGTTTCCAGAATGATTTGTTCGTCTAAAGTTACCGATTGCAGGAGCTTGGTATAATTATTAATTATCCAATTATATCTATCACATAATAACGGAAATATTTAAACATTGGTTTTTCTAGGTAGTGGGTCTGTTGCTAATAGTAATCCATAAAAATTCTTTCAATTTCTTTCGTGATTGAAGCAACTAAGGTAACGATAGCAAAAACCGTTCTTTGTGCCTTCCTTTTGTTTTAATCATTTATTTCTGTCGTTGGCAGTTCACTGTAATGGAGTTTACATTCAATTTTTTTTTTATTATAAAAATAAAACAAATTTCAAGAGGAATATTAGTAATGGGTTGACACATACTGATAAAAAAATTGAAGCATGCGAACTTTGTTTACTTAGTATGGCGTCGCGTTCCATACAAAGTTCAAGATATCGTGATGCTACATTCTGAAAAATTTTACTCATATATCATTGAATTATAGTTGGAACTTACATTCTTTCATTATCTCGTGCCCATTCTAGATTGCATTTTATAACGGGCATTATAGTGGAGAATCATTCTTGCTCCAGAATTGGAAATACCAAACTGAGTTTGATGAATTCAATCAATTTTGTGCAATTCCGAAGCAAATTCTGTTTCCGAAAAAAATATCTCTTATGTAAAATTCAGTATTATCAGTCTAAAGAATATAGGGTGGCCCAACGAAAACGAAACAAGGCCGATATCTCATATTGATCGTTCGCAGAAAAAAGCGCTTGGACCCGTCGATTTTTATTGCAAGGGGGGTGTCTTTTGCGCATATTCTCAACTTTGTCACTTCAAGCCTCTCGGAGGGGTCAGCTCTAACCCTTTAATGGGAGTAGGGTTCATGTGATACCGCATTTTGAAGGTGATTGAATTTTCTTTTCAACGCTTTCCAGTTTTTGGAATTTGATGCAGTAGTTATCGAGAAATCATTGTTAATATACTAACAAGTCAACATTGACATGAATTCGTATCAACTTTTAACTTGAATTGTTAGAATTGTGTTCATGGCAATGGTTTGAGAAAAAACTCACAGAAGCACCGAATTTCATAGCAGCAATAACTACTAATAGTCCAGGAGCACATTGCAAAAAGCTGGCCTATCCGGTTACCAGATGAGATTTTTTTTAATGTAATGAAAAAATCATATCCTGTCAGACCTACAGCTGTACAGGGTGTGTCAAAAGTTGGTACCAAATTTTTTATTTCCACAGAAAACCTAATTTGTTCACATGTTTTGCTTGCATGGCATTCTCTCTCTTAGTTTAAGAAACCTGGCCACACCGCATGACATGTATTGTGCATCATTTCTGGTCTTGCAGGATATGACTTTCATAATAGTCCTAGTAAGTACTTACACTGAAAAAAATTATCATCGGATAACTCGATAGTCCAGCTCTTTTGCAGCGGACTCTTGGACCATGAGGTTTCACTAATAAATTTGTAAAAAAAATACTAAAAACACTTTCATTATTTTATGATTTGCAAGCGTAAAATAGTAAACTACCTGCCGTTTAAAAATGCAAATGGGAATATTGGATGCGTGTTTCTGATGTATTAAAAAACTGACCTTAAATTATTCCTCATTATACACAGAAAAAATGTTCGTCTTGTAGCAAAGAAATACATAATCTTAACTAAAAATTATCTTCTGAGAAAGACATAATCTCCAACAAAAGAAATAATATCTTAGGTAAAGAATATTCTTGGGTTTGGGTGAAATCCTTCATTACCTTGATTATAAATTATTTCATAGCAAAGACTGCGCCTTTCATATAAAGTTGTGATTTTTCAAGAAGAGATCTATCTTTGCCCGAAAATCATCAAATCTTCGTTTAACAGTTTTCCCCTACCATCTAGTGCCATGTAGCACACACGTCTACAAGAGTCTATTGTCCAGTCAGTTCAGTTCATCGTGGTAGATACTTTCGAGGTTAATGTGCAAATGTGCAGTTTTGACCAAGACCGTTGAATGCAATTTTTTGTTGCTACAAAGTGAATATGTTATAAGTACTCCTTTCCCATGCAATTTTTGAGGAATGATGAAGAAATTGAAGATCTCGATCAATTTAACATCCGGCATCTTTACACCATATTTAGAGAATTATTAACAAAGACATGACTTTCATTTTGCAATATGACCATAAATATACCGGGTGACAATGAGACTAGGGCCATGACTATATCTCCTTTACTTAAGAACCGATTTGAATGAAATTCGGTACATATATATTAGACAAAATTTCGAATTGACACACATATGAAAACAAAATGGCCGACTTCCGGTTTCGCCAGAATAGCTACCAACTTCAATTTTTCAAATAAAACACCCTGTATGTTTGATGTTTTTCGGATTCTACGACTCAAATTACATACGACAGTGTTGCCAAATTTTTATTTTACAAATAAAAAAATCAAATTATTATTTTATTTTGTGCACAGGAGGCCTAGATCAGATTAAAATCTATTCTAATTGATATCAGTAGTTCATAGTAATAGTCATTTCATCGATAAGATCAATAAGAAATTCTGCAACAGGAATTTTAGGAATAGGTTAATTACCTATTCATCTGTATACATTATGTATCATTTATGTCCGTCTTCCAACAAAATAAAATCAACCTGACAAAATTGGTATTGACATGTATTAATTTTGTCAAACTTTACTTTAGGGTGGTAACAATGAACTATCAAAAATATTCGGCTGACAAATCGACCTGAAAGATACTGAAACACTGAACGTACACATTTTCAATAGAACACTTTCACAACCAGCGAAATTCATCAATGACCAATAATATGTTCAAAGTGTTGCCCGTTTTCCCTAACACATAGGCTAGTTCTATTTATTGTGCACCTTATCACATTAATCAGTTCATGAGCAGGAATTTCCTGAAATGCACGCTGAACTCTATCTCTCAAGTCTTCCAAAGTAGTAGGTCTTCTGGAGAATACTTTGGATTTCATGTGACCCCATAAAAAAGTCAATAGGGGTTAAATCGGGTGACCTAGGTGGCCATTTAATTGGATCATTTGTTCCAATCCATCTCTGTCCATAAGTATCATTCAGATATTTCCGAACAATATTAGCATTATGTGGTCCTGCACCAACCTGCTGAAAAAATATACTTTCGCTGATGTTCTCAGATAGATCGTTGATATTATTTTGAATATCGTTCTCTAAGAATTCTAGATATCTTTGGCCCGTCAAAGGCCCGTCGAAAAGAATTGGTCCAATAATTCTTGTCTCTATAATTCCTACCCAGATGTTGAATCCAAATCTTTCTTGGAAATTACCTTCTCTCATCAACCATGGATTTTCTTGAGCCTAGTACCTTGTATTATTCCTGTTGAACATACCATTATTCGTAAACCTAGACTCATCTGTAAACAGTATCTTCGAGACGAAATCATTATTCAAGTCATGATGATGCAAAAGCCGATTACAATACGTTAGTCTCCGTCCTGGGTCATTTTTATATAGATTCTGATGCAAACTGTATTTGTAGGAGCGATATCTATGTTTTTTCAGTATTTTTCTAGCACTTGCCCTGCTAATCCCACATTCAATTTCCAATTCTCGTACTGAGGCAGACAGAGAAAAATTAACATATGTCAAGACATTAGTTTCCGGTTCTTCACTAACGATGAAGTTGATGTGGTTTTGATCAGCTGGTTCTTTCCTTAGCATCATTTCCAATTTCCTGAAGTAGGTTCTAGGAGGGTGCCGTCTTAATGGATAACGAACAGCGTATATCATACTAGCACTAATAGCGTTCTTCTGACATTCTCCGTATATCAATATCATATCGATTTGTTCGTTTCGAGAATAACGATTATTATTTTCCATTTCGATAACACTTTTCACAATCAACAAACCGAGATGACAAGTAAAATTGTTATTTCACTTTTGACATGATACTAAACACTTATTGTTTTCCATGATTCCATGGCTACCTTTCATTTCATCACTCCTAACGAACCCCACTGGAATTCGGAAGCATCATAGTAAGAATTTGTACAGTACCAAATTCAATAAATGATTTTTTTCAGTTTTGAACAAAAAGGAAGTGGTACATATTGTATGCCGTTTAATATGTAATTTAATTCTCTAACGAATGGCAAAATGGCCCTCGGTACCATTTGAAAAAAATGATTTTTTCCTTGAAAATGCGTTAAAAAAATTTCAATTCCTGTTGTAGGATTTCTTATTAATTTCATCGATGAAATGACTATAACTATAAGTTATTGATATCAATCAGAATAGATTTTAACCTGATCAAGTCCTCCTGTGCACAAAAAAAAATAATAATTCGATTTATTTTTACTGTCGTATGTAATTTGAGCCGTAGAATCCGAAAAACATCAAACATACAGGGTGTTCCATTTGAAAAATCAAAATTGGTTGCTATTCTGGCGAAACAGGAAGTCGGCCATTTTGTTTTCATATGTGTATCAATCCGAAATTTTGTCATATCTATGTACCAAATTTCATCCAAATCGGTTGATAAGTAAAGAAGCTATAGGCATGGCCCTAGTCCCATTGTCACCTGGTATACATCCCATTTCCATAAAAATAAATCCAGTAAGGCGTGAAGCTACCTGACATTTACAACGTATTCTTAAGTACCTAAGTGTCTACTTTTCTTGTGTGTCGAAAATGGCCGCCTTTGTCTTCGAACTGACCAGTGAACACATTGATAAAAGAAAACATCGTATTTTGCGCAAAGAATATGTACTATTCAAGATAAGCCTGTAATGGTGTTCACAGAAAAGCAGGTGATCTTATATCAAGGATGTATGATTTTCCTACAAGGCAACTGTTCTTATCAAAAGGAGTTTGATGGTTTTCAAGGAAAATCATGTGATCTTATTGATATTCCTACTAAAGCAATTGTCTTTATCGAAGGAAGTTCGTGAAGATGAGACTTTGAATTGAAGAAATTATTTTGAGGAAAATAATTAACAAATAAAGCAAGTGTAAATGTGTTTGAAAAAATGTTTTCCTGAAATACTCAGCAAGGTACTCAATCAACAGTCATAATAGCAGATTTTTTTTTCCAGGGTGTTCCAATGTTGCCATGGGTTTGGAGTAGGACTTGCAATGCTGCAGTTGTCATATATTCTCAAATACAAATTATTACCTGTTAAGGCTCTAACCAAATTTGAAAAATATATCTTTGTTAGTTTTCTAGAACTCTGTTAATATAGCGTGAATCACCATGTATCCAACAAAATCCGTTGAATATTCTTAGTGATTTAACATGTATTTAGTGTCAAAATTAATTATTCACATCGTTGTTAGTATTTTCTAAATACCCAATATAGCGTTAATAGGTATAGGTGAAAAACACGCTTATATTACTTTTTTTTCATTCATTATACTTTTTGTATAGTTATATAGTTCAGCTTGTTGTCAAAGTTTGTATCATTAACAGTAATTTTATTTTACATCTCGCTTATGTTTGTAACATTAGAGTTTCTTATTATATTTTTTAATATATGAATTAATTGTTTATCCTACCTTGAAATAATTTTTTTTATTCTCTTATGAGAATTTCATTAAAATATTTTATAATAATAATAATGTTCTTTTTACGATTTGACTTCAATAAAACTTTATTAACATAGTGAAACTAACAAGAACAAAGTAAAAAAGAAAACTGCTTAATACTTTTTTCAGGATTTTCTTTGTGTCTAGGAAATAGGAAAAGACCAACTTGCTTCACTTACTATTTTTGATTTATGCAGTTTTCTGCAATTTCCATCAACAGAGAGTCGATACTTACCATTGGGATCTCGGAAACTATATGAAAGATACAGCAAAGGTAAAATAATTGTGGCAAAGTTGTATAATTTGAAGCTTAAGTTGATCACCTTAAGCTCCATATTATGCAAATTTGGCAAAATTCATTTTTTGCTGTATGTTTTATAGTTTCTGAAATCCCAATGGTGAGAATCGAATTTGGAACACCCCTTACCTGAAGCATTATTTCTTTTATATGAGAGAATATATGTTTTTGGATCAAGAACATGAATATCTTTCAACAAGGAAATATACATTTGCAACAAATACATACATTCTTTAAAACAAGATAATTGTGAATTTGAAATAAACATGCTTAGTAAGTATTTTAATTATATCATCTTGCGATAAAGAATTATTTATTTTATCTAAGATATTACCAGTTCTTCTAGTTGAAGATATTACCGACTCTATTTAAAACAACATTCATTTGGACATATACAAGATCATGGCGAGCTTGATTTAATTTCGTTTGACCTTATTTTAAGAGAACTCTTTTATCTGTGTAGTTGGCCAGGATAGGATTTTACCAAACAAAAAAGAGTCATTCTAAGATAAAACCTGTACCTACTACCTACAAGATGAGAAATAATGCTGAAAGTGAAACAAGCTTAACTTTAGATTCCTAGCCGATGAAATATCGGCCTTGTCTCGTTTTCGCTGGGCCACCCTGTATAAATCTGAGAGTACATATCATTTATGGCAAACACTGGCAATGAAACAACCCAGAAAAAAATTGTTGAACGCAATCAATTGTTAACATATTCAGAAATAACTTTCTTATTCATCATAGTGAACATTCTGCTTTGGATGGAGAAACACGTGTGAAATATGAGATTTATCTCGTAAGCGATCAACTGAGAGGAAACGGGTCTTGAATTACGGCTGAAATCGAGTAATAAACAATTTTTGTTGTTCGTTCGACAGTGGCATAGAAACGTTACACACAAAACGGCGGAGATTTGGTAATAAATCAGTAGAATTAGTATTGGTTACCACCTGGACAATAATAATATATAGTTTTTTGAAGTTCCAGGTGAATTGAAAACTTGACAAGCCTCATTTCCAATTTCCATTGCCTTATTGGAATGAAAGTTTTTGCGACGTTTCGGTTCCTTCTATCTGCGATCATCATTAGGTGATTTATTTATGTCGTTTGGTTACCATGAAGAATAAAAAGATATAGTGTTAAGAAAACATGATGGAATTTCAGAAAAATGTGTTATGAATTAGGGTTTTTCTTTATTGCTGACAAGCTTAAGTGCCACTAGTATTCAGCGGGCTCTCAGTGAAGTAATTTCCTGCAGCCCATCAAAATAATGACACTGATCAGTTTTCATACATTTCTGATCTACACGTTTGGTTGATTTGAGATGTAGGCGGTTTCCTTGAATTTTTGTTTGAACTTATCTTGCAGAAGTATCCAACACATCTAGTTCGGAGTCACCCGTGATATTAGCTAGGGAAGTAGTTGTTTCCTGTCAAAAATATTTCTTACTTTTAACGTTTTTTGATTAGTGGAAAGAAAGGTACGTCGACGATGGCAAAAATATTGTCACTATATGAATATTTTCCTCTCGAATTTTAAAGTGCTATTTATGGAAAGAAAATTTCAGATATCACATTAGTGATTCATATTATAATATTTCCATAAAAACCTTGTGTTTCATCGAAAGATTTTTTTTTTGCTCGTACTGAAGTAACCGAATGAAATAAATACTGAAAAACTGATGCAGAAAATTAAAATAATAGTTTAAAAAAAACTATACAACACGCTTTACTTCCCATGGACTAAAAAGTAAAAAATTATTGACAATTTAATTTCTCAAATGTAAAAAAGCGTGGGTGTTTTCGATCTATACTCTCATATTTTTTAGTTTAATTTAACAATACAGAGCGTTCAAGAGCCCAAGAGAATTTTATCAAGCACCCCACGCTTTTTTTACATTTGAGAAATAAAATTGTCAATTATTTTTACTTTTTAGTCCATGGGAAGTAAAGTGTGTTCTTTAGTTTTTTTCCGATCCCGAAAACCATACCAATTTTGATTCGAATCTGACCATAATCACAATACTCGTCCATCATCTTGGGCCGCCATCTTGAATTCATATATTTTTACGAAAGATTCATAATCTCTGACCCCGAAATACCTCACACACTAATTTTGAATCGAATCTGACCATAATCACAAATCTCGTCCGCCAATTCGGAGCCGCCATTTTGAATTCATGAATTTTGATTAAAAAATCATAATCTCTGACTCCGAAAACCCTTATATACCAATTTTGAATGGAATCGGACCATTATCACAAATCTCGTCCGCTATCTTGGAGCCGCCATTTTGTTTTTTTATAACAAAAAAATGTCATATTGCATTGTCACCGGAACTATGAACACCTGCCAAATTTAAAATCATTCGGACGTTTGGAAATGGGGACATACAAAAACAAACCACATTCACATACAAGTGAAGCTAATAAAAAGCGTGTAAAAAATGTTATAATATCATTGACATTTGACAAAAGTGCAGTTTGAAGTAAAATGTGTGGTTAAGATGTTTGGTGTAAAAACATAACTATTAGTATATCGTCACCAAAGAGTATACATTCTTCTTGGGATATATACAGTGTGAGCTATACTGTTTGCAACCTATGGGAACCACAATTGAACCAGTTGTAGAAAAAATACTGTATGAAACTCGTGAGTAAAGTGGTTTTTTACTTGTATGCATTGCCGCACTCCTCCTACGTCGTCGTGCTACATAAATAACTACTGGATTTATTATTTTTTTCTGTATTTCTGGTTTTCAACAAACAAGTTCCAGTTCAAGTTCTAGTATTTATTAATCCATTAAAACGAGCTTACAAAAGCAATTGGACAAGTCAGTATCAGGTACATATTAAATACAAATACAAAACACATTCAGAACTAACAAAAAAGTATTAAAACAAGCCAGTGACTAAACAGAACAACAATGCACATGCAATGAACATATTTAAAAAAATTACATTACAAAAACATTTATACGTGAGAAGAAAAATTATTGGGTCTAACCCTCAATTTGTTGAGCAACCGTAGACACAAAAAGCATTAAAACAATTTGAGTTAGTACAAAGCAAAAAATACAAAACTCAGAAAAAAACTCATCGATTGTGTAGGGGCTAATTTGAAAAAGTAACTGTTTTATTTTATATTTGAATTCTTGTTCCTTGGTAATATTTTTAAAAAACTCCGGAAGTGCATTATATAGTCTCAGACCCAAAATCTCGAACGACTTATGACATTGAGATAAACGTATATGGAAATCATTTCTGATACGGGTGTTATAATCATGAAGAGATTTGTTTTGTTTAAAAACTTCTTTATTTCTATGAATGTACAACAGAACTTCCAGAATGTAGAGACCTGAAAGGGGCAAAACATTTAATTTTTTAAACAATGTTCTACACGATGTTGTTCGTGATGCGTTTGCAATAGTTCTGATAATTCTCTTTTGCGTCATGAAAACACCGTGTGCAGCTGGAGAATTACCCCATACAATCAGCCCATAGTTAAGTCTTGACTGTATCTGCCCGTGGTAATATAAAAGAAGACCAGAGTTGTCTAGAATTCTCTTCAGGTTTCTTAGCAGGTAACACTGCTTATTGAGTACTTTAATGAGATTTTCGCAAACATACAAGTGAAGCTAACATAAAGCGTGTAAAAAATAAATATTTTTGATGTTGAAGATTGCATAAAGCCTCTTTTGCATTTGCTAAAAGTTGCATATGAGAATGCAAATGAATCTTGAATTGTGGTGTGAATTATGTAAATTGTAATTGCAAGACACAGATCCAACCTGTTTAGTTAGTTTCTAGTTCAATTGCTTTAACGTTTACGTTTGACTACATTAAACACTAGATCATGTTTAAGAAATGCTCTTGGGAGGGTGTTGAAGTTTATACCAATAAGGAATTCACTCATGTTCGTTGATACCGTTATTTAAAAAAAGGTTAAATCTGGTATACTGTTTGGTAAGTCATTGATTATAGTATAAATAGATGAGAGCTGCAAATATCTGACTGTAACAAAGTGATTTAATGAAAAAGTTAATTGGAAGTATCGGGAAATTCAGTGCCGGGAAATCCACACTAGTGGTTTTTTCAGTAATGTATTTTTTGTTATTTATAGTCGAGACAAATATAAATAATTTGGCACAAGGTGATCCTGAAAATATTATGGGACTGAATGAGAGCACTAAAAATTGAGAAAATCGCATTTATTCGACTTTCGAGCATGTTTTACTCGAATACCGTGCATTTTAAAGAAACATTTGTGAAGACCTTCTCTGTAGATAATTTTGAAAATATATTATAGCGTCAATTATTTTTGGAACAAATAATTTTTCGATTTTCCTCGCAAAATTGTTTCACTTGTAAGCAAAATTTTTCGTTTTTCCGCTACTGAAATGCTTTGTGATCATGACAAAATATATGCTGAACCCGTTTGACTGACACTATAAGAAATTCGTCCACGACGTGAGCTTCCCGAATAAAAAAATGCCGGTTCCATGCAAGGTAAAAGTATCGGAAAATTCAGTGCCGGAAAATCCACACGAATGATTTTTTCAAGAATGTCTATTTTTTCAAGAATGTCTCTTGTTATTCATAGTCGAAACATGTATGAATAATTTGGAACAAGCTGATCCTGAATATATCATTATGTGACTGAATGAGAGAGATTAGAAAATTGAGAAAATCGCATTTTTCGAATTTCGAGTACGTTCTACTCCAAAACGGTACTTTTTGGAGAAAAAACTTGTGGATACCTTTTTTGTAGAGAATTTTATGCAGAATATTATGACGTCATTTGTTTTTGGACAAAATGGATTTTTCGATTTCGCTGGGAAACTCGTCCATAACAATTTTCCGGGTGCTTTCTCGGCTTATCACCCCCGAAATTCGGATTCAGCGAGTCAAAATACATTAGTATATCAAAGTATAAGTGAATAAATAGGTCTTTCAAACACGCGCGAATTTTCGAACACGACGGCGCAGCCAGTGCTCGAAATAGAGCAAGTGTTTGAAATATCAGTTATCCACGAATACTTTACGATATTTTTTTCAGTTGATGCACTTTGAAATCATAAATACTGGTGTCATTCTTACAAATAATGGAAATTAGAACTTATAATATAATATGGTTGAAATCGTGATGTGACATCAGTATACCTTTCGTTAATGTTTGAATAAAAGTTTTGCATTTGTTTGTAATATTTCATTTGACGTTACAGGGTACTGCTGTCAGATCGATAATCATAACATTGCCATTCAGACTTCACTGTTCTCGTGTTGTTGATGTATCCATGGTAACTTTAAAAAACGCGCGTCTTTGAAAGTTCGATTTGCACACGCTGTGGCGTGCTTTAAATAGGTAAAAAGGGGCACCAATTGAAAAAAAGACTAATATGGGTTATCCCGTCGCACTTCATCGGCTACGAAAACCCTCCCTGCCACTGGACTAATGTGTGGACTGCGGATTGATGTTTTTGCTGTATTTTTTGAGCTTGGTCATAGCAAATCATTCGTTAAAGATTTCGCGAAAATAAATAAAAACCTTAGATTTCAATCAAGTGAACAACCAAGGCAATCAGTGGCGTAGCTAACTTTCAGCGAACCCCCCCGCAGGAATCTGCTTGCGCCCTTATCCCACCCAATTTGTGGTTTTCCTGCGCCCCTGTTAAGGCTTGCGCCGGGGGGTTGCGGGGGTGTTAGCTACGCCCCTGAAGGCAATGCAATATTTAACTCTTTACACTCTTTAGTACAATCCAAAATGGTCCATAGCGGTTGAGATGCTGACTAGGTATAAGAATTCGAGAATCATCGACCTTTCGAATCGTAATGAATATTAATTAACCTCTTTAATTCGAATTGCATTTTCTAGTTGGCATTCGTTTCCGGCAATCCGACCATTGGTCGAATTTTGCGCTCCATCCGGTCGAGTATCTAACGGAATTGAAATACTTATTAGGCTTTCTAATTGGCCGGCATCATCTAATTGACTCTGAATATTTTAATAGTGTTTCTATGTACAGGGCGTGTCTCGCATCGGCGGCCGATGCGTACTTGTCGGAGGAAGTCGAAGGATCCATTATCTGGGGTATGTTCGACATGTGTTGTATTCTTTGTTGCGGATTGGGCACTTATCGCTATATCATGAAAAAATTGACCTCGA
Organism: Chrysolina haemoptera; assembly: GCA_958298965.1. Taxonomy (NCBI): domain Eukaryota; kingdom Metazoa; phylum Arthropoda; class Insecta; order Coleoptera; family Chrysomelidae; genus Chrysolina; species Chrysolina haemoptera. The sequence continues at coordinate 18,289,098 of OY282593.1, read as the reverse complement.
ATAATCTACTCGCGAACAAAAAGTGATTCCACTTCAGGAAAGTGCTGAAAATGGAAATTGCCCGTAATCATTAACTAGTTTTAAAATTTTAATATAAGTATATTGGTACGAAATGAATTGCAATCCCTCTCTCTTGGGAAGATCCTTCTTACAAAAAAAACAATATATAATACTCAGATTGACAGGATAATTCCGAAATAAATGAATAATATAAATAAAATTCAATTCGAAATTCGTACCACAATCTTGTGCTCTTGTATCCAAAAACTACCGTTAAAAATAACATTCTCTCATTCAAGAAATATTGGAAGATATGATGAATGCAATAGGAATAAAGATCGGGAAATTTTGAGAATCATTAAAACGGTGATTTTATGAGTTTGGGATGAAGAGCAATTGGCCCCCTCGATTTCATTCAACTCGCAACATGTTTCGTTATACTGTAGCTTTATTCAGCGATAATTGATAATAAATAGTACTCATCCAGTAGGCTTGGGTTTTGAGACGAGGATCGATTGTATATAGCACCACCAAACTTGGTATGCTAGTTGTTGGAACCATGATAAATACGAGAAAAAAATTGTTTACCGATTGCTGTAATCTTGGAGAGTATATGATTTATCGGAAAAACAACTCAACAAGGTGAAAGACAATTCAATTCTCCACAAAAATGATTCCTAGTAAGTAATTTTTTATGAAAGGCGCTCGTTTTCTCAGAAAACATGATTGAACGCCGACATCAAATTTCAGGTTTACGCTTACCCGCCGCTGAAAGATCTGGCGGAGCCGAATATTTGATTGGCTGAAAATGATCGAAGAAGGAAAAGGAAAAGTTCATATCGTTTCTGAAGATTCCTACCTTCTCATGCAAATATAATATACGAGTATTTGAATACCTAAAGTGTGTTTTGTTGCACTTCACGGAGATAATAATAATAATAATAATAATAAATGCTTTTATTGTTAGGATACTCAGTACAGATACTTAACCTTACAAAAGGCAGGATTCAATCTCCCCACATGAAAAATCATTGCAGAGCCTTGCTCTTCCATCCAACCATTAAAAATAAACTCATAATAATTCCTAATTTCAACAAGAAAAACAAGAAAAAAAAATTATAAATCATAACTGGAGAAGTTACGGACTTCAGGAAAAGAAGATAAAGAATTATACCAAAGATTAAAAACTAAACATAACATAAAAAAAAATTTAAAATACACAAACATTTTTGTACTACTCTCAAAGGAAGTGCATGATACGATCTAAAATACAGGAGTATGACAATTTTAGTTCATTTCATATTTCAATATTCGAGATATTTTTTTCGATTAAATATTGCTTCAATTTTTTCTTGGGAGTTTTCAGTGGAAGTAACTTGAATTCAGCCGGTAACCGGTTGTATAAGCGAACGATCTGATATGAGAAAGAGCCACGAAAAAAAGATTATCTGTGTTTGGGTGCTGACAAATGATTCCGAAATCTCAAATTGAGGTTATGTATGTCGGTTCTGAAAGATATCTTTCCGAAGAGATAAGAAGGTTGTTCAGTTTTAATAATTTTATGAAAAATCGCAGCGGAGTGAAGTGTACACCTACCCTCCATGCTGAGCCAACCAAGATTTTTAAAGTGATGTGAAACATGTTCCCTTCTTTTTGTACCTGTGATAAGACACATGAATTTTGAAGCCTCATTTTGTCTGACTTTAGTAATCCAGGGCTATAAACCAGGGCAGAAATCATGAATACTTTAGTAAATATGGAATTATTATACTAAAGCAGCAACCCGTACCCTCTTTGGACTATATGAAACAATTTTAGAGTAGTGTGACAGGTCTCACTTATACTTTATTTTATCGTGCCTCATTTTCAACTTATCTATAAAACTGGCATTCTCTTCAGTAAATGTTGAAAATGATCGCCTATTTATATCCTGCATATACAGTGACCGCCAAAAAGTATGTACCATATGGGAAAAAAGTTTATTATTAGAGTATTAGAAAAAAGATTCTTGGGAAAAGTTTGTGCATGTCCGATAACCTAAAAATCGATTTTGACACATGTCACGTGATCGCTGGTATGGCGGCAAATTGAAAAAAATTACTATGAGAACGCAAAAAGTGGGGTAAAATGGCAAGATATCAAAAAAAGTGATTTGAAAAAGTTGCTTAGAATTGAATTTTACACACATATACGAAGTTTGAAAAGATAATGAGAGAAAATTGAAAATAGATTTTTTTTTTAAATATTTTCCTAGCTGTATAAAAATATCAAATTATTATCATATGAATAGCTTGACCATACTGAAACATTTGTTTTTCAATAATAATGACAAAACTTTCTCATTTTCTCTACACCAGTAAGCACTAAATTAAAAATATTGGATTTTGTTAAAACCCTGGCTGTTACATTGGTTCGTATCTAACACTTATATCAGAATTCCACGACCATTGTAATGACATGACACACCAGAAACATGATGTTTTCCAGATTATAATCAAGTTTCGATGATAATCGTGCCAGAGCGTTTCACTTCGCATGCAATGTTGAAAACTCAAGCCTCTTTAATTTGACGCACTATTTTTAAGATTATGTGCGTAGTTAAACGTTCGTGCACGATTATCATCAAAAATTGATTATAATCTGAAAAACACGATATTTTTGGATTTCTCTATCATCGCAATAATAGTGGAATTGTGATATATCTATTAGATACGAATCAATGTAACAGCAAGGGTTCTGACAAAATTAAATTTTTTCAATTTAGTGCTCTCTGGTGTGGAGAAAATGAGAAAGTTTTGTTATTACCATCGGAATACAAATATTTCAGGTTTTAGGTTATCGGACATGCACAAACTTTTCCCAAAAATATTTTTTTCAATACTCTAATAATAAACTTTTTTCCCATATGGTACATACTTATTGGCGGTCACTGTATGTTATCAAACAAAAAAATTCAATTGTGAATTGCAAACCTCAAGCTTGAAATAACATTTTTAATTTTTTATGTAGGATGTCGGGATTATGGGTGAGTTGAAAACTGAGGCAGGAGTAAAACCCAGTTTTTTCTTTGGCATGTATAAGTGAGACTCACTAGTCTAAAATCATTGCATATGGTCCAAGGACGGCACTGATTCCTGCTTCAGTATAATTATTTCATATCAACTAAAATATCCATGACTTTCGGATCCTCCGTAAATATCGTAGAAGAGGTATGTGAAGTGGGACAAAACACATTTTAGGTACTCAGATACTCACATATTATATTTGCATGAGGAAGTAGAAGTCTTCAGGAACGATATGCACTTTTTCTTTCATTCTACTATAATTCCTAGCAAAGTTATGACAAAAATAAGTGTCGGCCCTGCCGGAAATGGCAGTGGCGTGAAATTTGATATCGGAATTTAATCAGGTTTTCTGAAAAACCAAGCGCATTTTGTGAGAAATTACTGAGTATATTTCTTGTGGAGAATTGAATTGTCTTTCGCCTTGTTGAAATTGTTTCTTGATAAATCTTATACTTTCCGAAACAAAAGAAAAAAAAAATTATAATTTTTTCAAATGAAAATATTTTTGGGTTCCACCCCTGATATTTTCGTGAACAATTTTTTTCTATCAATTCGTGATGTCAAGAAGTCATGTGTCGAGTTTCAAAGTGCTACGATTCATTCTTCACTTGTTGCTTACATTTGTCTGTGGTTACTGTACTATACAGTGTAGTAATCGCGATTAGTACTAATGAAGGTTCAAGACAGTGTACTGATCGCTTCATAAAACTACAGTGTGGCGAAACATGACGCGAGTTCAATAAAATCTGAGGAAATATAATCGTGTTTACCTTATTTTCGAATCGTATCATTATTATTTTCATATGACTTGTTTTTTTCGCCCCAATCAATTCCTTCATTCTAATTTTAACCGTACGAATGGTTGATGAGTTACTTTAATAACAATATTAACGACACTCTACTCCAGTGGTTTGAGACTATAATTACTGAAATGATGGTTAATTATGAGTTATGGAAATGAGTACAATTTTCCACTTGAGAGTCGGGATCATTTCGTAACTAGCTATTTCTAGAACTGGCAAAATTGTTGATTTTTATTTTCGCAAGCCTAACAACTATTCCTGATTGTTATTCATTGCCCATAATGGCTCTGTTTGCATAAATATTTCTGAAAGTGCGCAATTCGTAGTCTTAGCACAAAAATCTACATATAACAAATTAAATAATAATTTTTTTTTTTTGTAAATTTTGGATTGACGTGGCCGTTACTTGATGGAAATCCATAGTTATAACACTAAGGTTTACTAGATAAAATTATGTTAACCCGGTTATTAAGCGAGAGATATTAGACCTTTTGTCGATATGTCTTGAACAAAATTATTTTCAATTTGACAATAAATTCTACTCTTCATCTGAAGGATTGCTCATGGGAAATCCGCTGAGTCCTCTACTGGCAGATATCTTCATGGACAATCTTGAAGAAACGATTCATGAGCATCCACTTTCGAAACAGTTTTTGTATTGGTACAGATATATAGATGACGTTATAGTTTGTTTTAAAGGCACCAACAGACAATTAGACACCTTTCATAAATATATTAACACTATTCACCCAAAAATTGAATTCACAATAGAAATAGAAGTAGAAAATTCAATTAATTTTTTATATTTGACAATAGGAAAAGCCAATAATAAACACCACTTTGCTATTTTTCATAAGCCTTCCCATACTGACATCACCATTCATAATAATTCAGTACATCCATATACACATAAAATATCAGCTTATACCATAGTATGATACACAGATTAGTAAATATTCCACTGTCCGAAGAAAATTTCAACAAAGAATTAAATATTATAAAACAGATAGCAGTTAACAATGGATATCAAGTTAAATTAATAGAAAATATTCTTGCTAAAAAACTACATAGAAAGGCTATCCAGGAAGTGTACCCCACTTTGAGGAACCCTGACAATAATTATAGAACTTATTCAGGACCCGTCACGGAAAAAATAGCTTCATTTTTGCATAAGCAAAACTTAAGAGTAGCATATAGAACAGATAACACACTGGGAAGGTTTATCAAGAATAATAAAGATAAAACGCAGAAATCTGAAAAATCAGAAGTTTATAAATTGAATTGTGGATCTTGCTCCAAAGTATATATCGGCCAGACAGGTAGACCATTTAAAGGCCGCATACGTGAACACCGTATGAATTACGTAAACAATAAAACACACTCATCATATGCCAATCATATTTTGGAGGAAGGCCATGACTTCGATGAAAACTTCGAAATACTTCATGTGGAAAATAAGGGCATTAGGCTTAATTATTTAGAATTCTTGGAAATTAATGAATTGAAAAATTCATCTTGTTTATTAAAGGATCAACTGGACCTGAACGATTCCTCTTTGTTAAATTTGTTCAATTGAGCGGTGGTTGTGTTTTGAGATTTCCAGGTAGGTTCATTGTTATGTCAGTTTTATAAGTTGTATGAGTCTATTAGTGATAATTATAAGTAGTCCCTAATTATGTTAATGGGTAAGAAAGGTATTTAAGTAATTTCAATGAAGAAAAGTTTAATGTACTACATTAGAGATAATTATAGGTAGTAGGACAACCCTAAGGAAGAACATGTTCCACAAAATCTGATGAAGGGAACTTCCCACATTACATATCTAAAGATACTAATTCTTACTTCCAAGCTTATTTCAATATTCAATGAAAACTTGTTCTTAATTTTGTTTTTTGTTAAATTATTTGATGCCTTTTAGTGCACATTAATCTATAGTTCTGATATAAAATGGTTATTACTAGTCCTCTGTTTCCTATGAGGTTTGTGCTATCCAGATTTTCAATGGGGAGGTCATCTGAATATTAATTCATCTCCTTTTTTTGTTATTACTATTCTCTCCATTTTGTTTGCTTTTCGTATGCTCCATTGTAACTTGAAAATTATCAACGCAATATTTGAATTCGTATGTTGTGATCCTATCAATGAAACCCATTGTTTTTTTTTATCCGTTAAGAATATCCCAGCCTCTAGAACTCTGATACTTCCGGAGGGCGCGCTGGTATCATTTACCCAAATAGTCACTCCCCATGTACGTGGGGTGAGTGATTACTGGGTCCTGAAAACATGTGCCCTGAGTAGACACAGAGATTCAAGGATAACGGCCTTCTACATTCGCCTAGCTAAGATTTCTGCCATCTTGGGGCAAGCCGGTATTATTTTGGAGAGCAGCGCGTCCATCATTCCACCAACTACCGCTATGATCAGAACCACAATTTTCAGAGCATGGCTTGAATAGAGTCTGTGGAATTCAAAGAGAAACTCTCGAATTTTAGTCCGTTTCTCTTCCTCTTTTTGGACGATGTGCGTTTCGTTGGGAGCCGAGAACTCTATTACAAAAATTGTCCTACTTTGATGGTCGAGGAGGACTACATCAGGCTTATTTTCTTGTAATCCTGTGGTAAAAGTTCATTGTATCTCAAAGTTTAGTGGTATATATTTATGATGCAGAAAAACTCCAAGTCATTTCCACAATTTATTGTCACCGTCAGATGTTATGTAAAGGTAGAACGGTAAACACCATCAATCAGATGGTATCATAGTAGTACATGTTTCGAACCTATATATGTTCATCATCAGCTAAATTATTTTTGAATACTACAATAAAAGAAGAAGAATAGGTAATCCAATCCGGTGAAAAAATTATATACGTGGAGAAGAAAAAGTGTCATTAATGAAGATAATAAGTATGTATCATATATTAGCAATAAAGGTCACATACTTGGTTTTATTACAAAAGTATGAAAATTAATTATGGGGAAGTTATTTTAACATGATATAATTTTTTTGTGAAAAAAGGAGAATAAGGGAGGCTTAGAGCCTTCATGCCCTATAATCAGAATTAATACGTAATACGTATATTGTATAGGAAAATTGCAGTGAGCATCCTGGTATGGCAGGACATCTAGTTTCTAAATATATGTCTCTCCGGCATATTATTATTATTATTTCTACACAGATAAAAGAGTTCTGTTAAAATAAGGTCAAACGAAATTAAATCAAGCTCGCCATGATCTTGTTTGTATATGTCCAAATGAATGTTGTCTTAAATAGAGTCGGTAATATCTTCAACTAGAAGAACTGGTAATATCTTAGATGAAATAAATAATTCTTTGTCGCAAGATGATATAATTAAAATATTTACTAAGCATGTTTAATTCAAATTCACAATTATATTGTTTTAAAGAATGTATGTATTTGTTACAAATGTATATTTCCTTGTTGAAAGATATTCATGTTCTTGATCCAAAAACATATATTCTCTCATATAAAAGAAATAATGCTTTAGGTAAGGGGTGTTCCAAATTCGATGCTCACCATTGGGATTTCAGGAACTATAAAACATACAGCAAAAAATGAATTTTGCCAAATTTGCATAATATGGAGCTTAAGGTGATCAACTTAAGCTTCAAATTATACAACTTTGCCACAATTATTTAACCTTTGCTATATCTTTCATATAGTTTCCGAGATCCCAATGGTAAGTATCGACTCTCTGTTGATGGAAATTGCAGAAAACTGCATAAATCAAAAATAGTAAGTGAAGCAAGTTGGTCTTTTCCTATTTCCTAGACACAAAGAAAATCCTGAAAAAAGTATTACGCAGTTTTCTTTTTTACTTCGTTCTTGTTAGTTTCACTATGTTAATAAAGTTTTATTGAAGTCAAATCGTAAAAAGAACATTATTATTATTATAAAATGTTTTAATGAAATTCTCATAAGAGATTAAAAAAAATTATTTCAAGGTAAGATAAACAATTAATTCATATATTAAAAAATATAATAAGAAACTCTAATGTTACAAACATAAGCGAGATGTAAAATAAAATTACTGTTAATGATACAAACTTTGACAACAAGCTGAACTATATAACTATACAAAAAGTATAATGAATGAAAAAAAAGTAATATAAGCGTGTTTTTCACCTATACCTATAAACGTTATATTGGGTATTTAGAAAATACTAACAACGATGTGAATAATTAATTTTGACACTAAATACATGTTAAATCACTAAGAATATTCAATGGATTTTGTTGGATACATGGTGATTCACGGTATATTAACAGAGTTCTAGAAAACTAACAAAGATATATTTTTCAAATTTGGTTAGAGCCTTAACAGGTAATAATTTGTATTCGAGAATATATGACAACTGCAGCATTGCAAGTCCTACTCCAAACCCATGGCAACATTGGAACACCCTGGAAAAAAAAAGTCTGCTATTATGACTGTTGATTGAGTACCTTGCTGAGTATTTCAGAAAAACATGTTTTCAAACACATTTACACTTGCTTTATTCTTGTTAATTATTTTCCTCAAAATAATTTCTTCAATTCAACGTCTCATCTTCACAAACTTCCTTCGATAAAGACAATTGCTTTAGTAGGAATATCAATAAGATCACATGATTTTCTTTGAAAACCATCAAACTCCTTTTGATAAGAACAGTTGCCTTGTAGGAAAATCATACATCCTTGATATAAGATCACCTGTTTTTCTGTGAAAACCATTACAGGCTTGTGTTGAATACATATTCTTTGCGCAAAATACGATGTTTTCTTTTACTTATGTTCACTGGTCAATTCGAAGACAAAGGCGGCCATTTTCGACACACAAGAAAAGTAGACACTTAGGCACTTAAGAATACGTTGTAAATGTCATGTAGATTGGCTTCACGCCGTACTCGATTTATTTTTATGGAAATGGGATGTATATATTTATGGTAATATTGCCAAATGAAAGTCATGTCTTTGTTAATAATTCTCTAAATACATACCTACAAATTTGGTGTAAAGATGTCCGATGTTAAATTGATCGAGATCTTCAATTCCTTCATCATTCCTCAAAAATTGCATGGGAAAGGAGTATAACATATTCACTTTGTAGCAACGGTCTGGGTCAAAACTGCACATTTGCACATTTGCTACATTTGCTACATAGCACTAGATGGTAGGGGAAAACTGTTAAACGAAGATTTGATGATTTTCGGGCAAAGATAGATCTCTTCTTTTCTTGAAAAATCATGAATATGAAAGGCGCGGTCTTTGCTATGAAATAATTTATAATCAAGGTAATGAAAGATTGCACCCAAACCCATAATAGTAATTTTACTAACAAGTTCTTACCCGAACTCCGCTCCGCGTCGTTCGGGTTAACGGCAGTCGCGTGCGGGAAAGCATCACTTTCCGCGTAGGAAACAAATTCATTTTTTCAATTATTTATTCATGCAAATGGAAACAACTAACAAGAGTAACATTTTCTATCCACTAATTATTCGTAATATTCATTGTAAATGTAAAATTTAATGCATTATGTAAATTTATAGCGGAAGCCAGCATATTTTTTGAAGATGGCTGATTTCCTGTAGAAGAAGATAACTCAGGCAATACATTATCGAAAGAAATCGAATGTGCAGGCACAGGCATCAAATCGTCGCCGATCGATATAGACGTGGATGGTTCTAAAATGCACCCGGAAGACGATGTAGTGTTCAAATTGAGAATTTTGTTGGACATTTCTTTTTTTCGATTGGTGGAGTCTTCTAATTACCCCTCTGCAACTGAAGTCGATTTCCATCCTCCTAGGCGTTTGATATCAGTTATACCCACACCACAGTCAGCAAGTAAAGTGGCTGAGGAACGCCTGAAGCTGTGACCAGTGTAAAGCTCTGGATTTTGAAGGCGCAGATATACTGCTATTTCGGAGGGTACCTTTCCTATGGTATTGATTCCTACACATTGCACAGTACATTTTCCACTTTTGTAATACAAGAATAAACGACGGTGAGGAGTCTCTTTTGGACGTAAATGTACATAATGTCTGTATACGTTCAAAAAATAACCATCATTTGCTTCTTCAGATATCACGAAGGATCTAGAGGAATGATTTTTGGAATCCTTGATATTAACAATTATCAGGTTTTCTTTGTCGTCTATGTCGTCAATGGTGAGTTTTGTCAGCTCTTCTCGTCTGCAAGCACCAGCTAATCCAAAAATTGCTACTAACTTAATCACGAGGTATATGTCATCGGGTGCTTCAGTCATAAATTTTGAAACGTCTTCTTGAGTGAAGATTTTGGCCTTTTTTGGTCGAAAACCGATATTCTGTCTTTTAATGAATGCAATTATTTTGTAAAATTTGCTAATATCCAAATTTTGCTTTACTTTGAATACACTCTTCAACATTGAATATCTTGCCCATAAAGTGTTCGGCTTCCATGTTTTAGACATTTCTAGAAAATAAGCCAAGAATACTTCTTCTTTATTTGGTATTTTCACTTTTTTATTGTTGCACCATTCAATAAAACTCGTGTATTGCTTCTCATACCTTTGTTTAGATTTCGTTGGCAATAACTCTAGTTCGCATCTGTAGCTGCTTGCACGATTTCTTGTGGAAGTTCTTCATCAGATGAATAATCCATTGTGGCAATTTCACTGAATCGAAAATTTTATATAAGTAACGCTTTGTCTGTCACTCTGACAATTACAAACAAATTTGTGTATTGATCGGCATGACAACATCAATTGTTACCTACTCGTTATCAGATCAATCAAAGCCTATATATATATATATATACAGAGGGTCAAGTAGCTCAGTGGTTGAGACTGAAGCGTTCAAAACCATTGACTGCTGGTCGGCTGGGTTCGAATCCTCAGCGACTTCAGATTTTTATCTGATGGCCCGAAAAAGTGCTAGGAATCGCACGTTAAAAGGTAAGACCTCGTTAATCCTTGACTCGCACAAGTTTCGACTTTTGAGGGCTGCCGTTCGTAAGGGGACGACAGCTGGTTAACGGAAAACACAATTTTAACAATTTTTTCACAATATATAGGGTGATTTTCATAACAATACATTTTTATTTATCAGTATTTGTTCATTTTTTCAATAAATAGTGCAAAATGATGGATGATTTTGAACAAACTCACTTAGTATTGCAACAAAAAAGCTTGAACTTTCATATTTTGTCACCCACCACTTATATTTTACGAGGATATCATATAAATGTTTTTCCCGCACTAGTGTGGGAAAACTTTTCCCGCACAACTGTGGGAAAATGACACTTTCCAAACTGAATTGCGTGCGGGTAGAGGGTGAATCACGCACGCTTGTAGGAAAATATTCTTTATCTAAGATATTTTTTCTTTTGTTGGGGATTATGTCTTTCTCAGAAGATAATTTTTGGTTAGGATAATGTATTTCTTTGCTACAAGACGAACGTTTTTTCTGTGTAACCGAGGGGACTCTCCATACAAATTGTGCGGGATAAAATAAACGAACTGGTGTCAATATTGGGAACATTCCTGTTAATTCAAAATTTGACCGATTTTCAGCACGAGCGATGCTTTCAGACGCAGTGGCGATAAAAATCCATCAGCCTTAATCCCGGCACTGAAATGAAGTCCCTACGTTCTGGATTCGATTGAAAAGCCCAGTTCAACTCGGAAGGCCCTTAAGGGACACGAAAAAATCTTTAGTGTTACGCCGTTCCCCCACAAACCCAATTACGGCGTATTCATCTATTCGCCACCCACTCCCACCTAAGTTGTGTGTTTATCCCACGTAGAATTTCAGAGATAAAGTATCGAATATCCACTGAACCATCACCGTCGGAGTATTTTAAACTTTCATCGTTTCTAATTGGGCGTGGACGATATACCGAGCGCATTTCTGTAATGAAGATTTCGTCGAATTTCATGAGTAAAGGACACCGCACACTTTTATAGGGAAATTGGCCCTCTGTCGAATCGGCTGTATTTTTGATATGTTGTAGTCATTCCAAACAAAAAGTCCAATGGGCATAACTTTTTCTATAGGCTAGTTTTGACGCTAGAGGGCGTTGAAATTTCAAATCTTTTCTCTATTGTTAAACAAAAAAAAAGTTATCCTGAATAATTTTCACTATTCTGAGTAATCAAGATCTAAACATTCATCAGTATTTTTCGTTGGTGTCATTATAGATGGTCAATTATACAGTGTGTTCCATCTAGTATGAACAAACTAATAGTTCGAGTTGATGATTAAACTCAAGGAGGATGTTATAAAAATAGGTATAATTAATTTATATTCGATTATTTTATTGATGCTCAAGGAATATGATGGAGAAACTCCTCCTGGCGGGTCAACTAAGCCTCCATTCACACATTTAGCATAAGTATAATATGGAGACAATGATGGGCTATTACTCAATATATTAAGTATATATGTTACATTTAACGTACCTTTCAAACCTAGTATCGTTGACCCTAATCCCTAATGAAGCACCGTCGAATTTACCCTAATAATAATTTCCAGGGTATTTCATTTTGGAACATATCGATACGATCAAAGAAACTGACATTGTAGTTGATTCACAGTTGTTATTTCATAGTATTTCGATGGCACAATTTTACTCTCATTCTCCATAGACCTAGAATATCAATACGTTCGTCAAATTCTAATAAAATGTTCCTCAAATCCTGCCTTTTATCTTGATCATGAGATTGGGGTTTATTAATTTCATCGGTTTCTTCTTCCTCCATTGTATTCACACTCATAACATTTGAATCTCACTGCAAAATTATACGCCATATTCAACTTCACATTGACATGCAGTCACAAACAATCAAAACATTGCTCAATGGAAACATTTTTGCTTTTTTTTCTGTAGTGAAGGGATGCAATGTTTTCATATTATCCAGTACCCCATTCTTGAAAATGATTGAACAGTTTTCAAAACGAATCTAAACTATAATATTTTCATAATGCGTCAAAGTTCAATTTCCCAAATACTGTTGTGGTATCGATTTAAAAACGAAAGTTAACCAGACAGCAGGATCCAGAACAAGAATTGATTGCCTCATATACAGGGCAATACGAAAAAAATAGGGTTGGATGGTGGAACGCATTAAATTAAAATGAAATTATAACATCTGCGTTACCTACGTTTTTAATTCATTGACACATTGAACTAAAAACTGACGTTTTAACACTAGTGTTAAAAGTAAAATGACAGATGATGATGGATACTCAGTAATATATAGATCTCTCTAATAGAAACACTTCAGTCAGATATTATAAACAGAACACCTACTCAAAAGGAATCATCGAGGGGTGAACCACTGTGGAATTCCGGTGTACAGAGTCATGGAATTCCCCTGGAATTCCGTGGAGTTCCGTAGAATTCCGTGTGTAGTGTATTGATAAATAGAAATAGTTATCATAACATATTGAATATTATGTTTTACAATTAAGTAGGTTAAGGATGATATTGTTTGAAATATTACATAGTGAGTTTTGTCCTAGTTTTAGTTAGAATAGATCAAGACAACGAGCTTGAAAGTAGTACTGTACCGAAGGCATTTTCGATACAATAAATGTAGTAATAAATAATGTCCTGCGTATTATTAGAAGGGAAATAGGATACCAAAGGACCATCCTATTACATGGCGATCCTGCCAGCCGATACTAGAGCTGAGAATCATTAGAATGAAAAATGCTATGAATATCGACGAATAACTGAAAATGGGTAGTGAAAATTCCAAGGAAGAGGTGATTATCACGCAATCAGGAATCAGTGGTGGAACTACTGCTGGAACAAATAGTGGAAATAAGTACTCTCTCCTTGAAGTTGTTGCAGTTGTTATGGGCATCTTGGTGTTGCTAGGAATTGCATTATGTTTGTGGCAAAAATCACGAAAGGCGTTGGAAAAGAAGATAAGAAGAGAAATTTCTAGAAGCAAAGAACTAGTCATTGAATAAGACAGATTGTTGGTGTTTAGACTGTAGGTGATGAATGGTGAAGAAAATATAAGAACAATTACGCATAAATGGTTATTGAATACCAGGAAGGGCCAGCAGTTCAGACGAATGATCAGATAAGTCTAGATTAACTTAAAATAGCAGTAATGTTGTTAGGAACCTACAAATGATTGAATTTGAAAAGCTTTTACAAGAGGTTTGTTTGTTTAAACGTAATATATCTAAAGATAGTTTGCAAAGGCGTGAGAATTTTGAGAAAGTCAACAAAAAACTTGTGGAATTGAACGTCTTTGAAGCTACATTCACTCATTTGAAGGATACTTATAATAAACTAGTGAATAAAAATGAAGATGAAGTAAAATTAATCAAAACTTATGCTAGGGATATAAATAACAATATTAGTGATGCTCGTGAAACATTATTGAATAGATTACATAAAATAAAACAAACATCTAAACTAGTCAATATGTCTGAAAAATTTGATTTACGAACAGCTTCATCCCTGTTGCCTCTTATGGATGGTTCTGAAAATACAACTAAACAGTTAATTGACGCAATTGAATTATATAGTGAACTTTTAGATGCTGAGGGAAAAAAACTATTGATAACTTATGTTCTAAAAACCAGGTTAACACAAAATGCTAAACTGAGATTAGATAGAACTTATGCCACCGTGGACAATCTGATAAGAGATATAAAATTGCATTTACTCTCTATTAGGTCTACCGCTGCTCTGTCAGTAGAGTTGCATAATAGCAAACAGGATGGAAAATCTATTGATGAGTTTGGTAGAACTATAGAAGAGATGATGGTTAATTTAACAATATCTCAAGCAAACGGAGACGATAATGCAGCTAGAGTTCTTAGAGGAGTTAATGAGAAGATTTCGATTAATGCTTTTGCAAATGGGTTGAAGAGCCACGAATTACGAACAATAATTAAAGCTAGAAATTATGATAAATTACGAGATGCAATTGTAGGAGCTACGGATGAAGAAAAATCGAAAGTGTCCAGTAGCAATTCACAAATATTTCATATGCGTGGTAAAAATAATTCATGGCGCGGATATTCTAAAAACAATAACAACAACACAATGAATCGTAATTATAAATATAGTAACCAGAGCCAAAACTTTCGACAAGGTCACGGACGGAATTTTAATAATCAGCAAAATAATTATAATGGCAATCGGTCACGAGGCCGCGGAAATATGAGAGATCGAGGTATTTTCAACAACAATAATAACAGAAATCGTACTCACAGAGCTTATTTTGCGGAAGAAGCAAATTCTAATAATGTCGCTGGAAATGAAATAAACCACTCATCATTTGTAAATGAGCGATTTTTTCGTGCCCCCCAATAATGATAATACAATAAATAATGTGATTTTGAGTATGAATGGAATGAATTTTGTATGTATGCAGTATGTAGGTAATAATTTGAAATTCTTAATTGATACGGGTGCTACTATTAGTGTAATTTTCTCAAAGTATGTGAATCAGTTTGAAAACATTGACAGTTCAAAGAAAATAAGAATAAATGGAATAGCTGGTTCCACGTACTCATTGGGATCGGTGAATATTTCATTGAAAACAGATGGTATGAACGTTTCACATTCATTTTTGGTTATGAATGAGTTTACGAATGATATAGATGGAGTATTAGGTGCTGATTTTCTAACCAAATATTCAGCTACCATAGATTTTGAGAAATTTAGTTTTTCCTTTGTGAAGGATGACAGAAAAATAACCGTCCCATTGCAATCGAAATATGATTGTTATACTACCATTCCTCCGAGGTGTGAAATTGTTAAGTATTGTTGGGTGAATAGTAATGAGGATTGTGTTGTTTTGGGTGAACAGTTGACTGAGGGTGTATTCACAGCAAGTGTTATCGCTAGACCAGATAATAATATGATTCCCGTACGGATACTCAATGTCCAAGATAAGGAGATAAAACTTCGGAATTTTAGGCCAAAGAGTGAAAAGCTTTCGGATTTCGAGTATTGTAAGTTTGGAAATGATGAAATGTCTGTTGCACGAGTGGATAGACTGTTAGACCTTATTGATACAGAGTCATTAAATAAGGAAGAGAAAGTGTCTATAGAAAAAATTTGTGCTAAATATGCTGATGTTTTTTATTTAGAAAATGACTACCTTACGGTAACTAATGTTTGTACACATAAAATACAGTTACAGCCGAATGCAAAACCTGTATATGTGAAGCCCTATAGGTTACCGCATGCTCAAAAGGCAAATATACATGAACAAGTTGAAAAAATGCTTCACGATGGAATTATAGAGGAGGCTAAATCAGAATGGTCCTCTCCATTGTTGATAGTGCCAAAAAAGGCAGATAAGGAAGGCAATAAAAAATGGAGGGTTGTAATTGATTACAGGCTTCTTAATCAAAGAATAGAAGATGATAAATTTCCATTACCCTGTATAACAGAAATATTAGATTCGTTATCAGGTGCTGTTTATTTTTCCCACTTAGATCTGTCGCAAGGGTACTACCAAGTAGAGTTGCACCCTAGTAGCAGACCATATACAGCGTTTACTACTGATCGTGGCCAATATCAAATGAAAAGGCTTCCAATGGGTCTCAAAGTAAGTCCGAGTGTGTTTTCTAGAGTGATGACAATAGCTATGTCAGGTTTGAATTATGAATCATGTTTCATATATTTAGACGACTTGATTTGTTTTGGTAATAACTTGGTGAATCATAACATCAATCTTATCAAAGTTTTGGATCGTTTGAGATCTGTGAATCTCAAACTCAACCCCATTAAATGCGAATTTCTAAAAAAAGAAATTTTATACTTAGGGCATATAATTTCGTCCGAAGGTATATCGCCTGATCCTGAAAAGATTGAATCTATAAAAAACTATCCAGTACCCAAAGATTCCAGTGAAACGAAACGATTCGTAGCATTTGCCAATTATTACCGGAAATTCATAAAAAACTTTGCCCACATTGTCTATCCTCTGAACAAACTGACCCACAAAAGCGCAGAATTTAATTGGACAGAAGAATGTCAAAATTCATTTGACAATCTGAAAACGTCGCTTTCTAATCCACCTTTGTTACAATACCCAAATTTTTCAGAAAATAACAGATTCATACTGAGGACGGATGCATCAAAATGTGCTGTTGGGGCCGTGTTGTCAAATTCAAATGACCAACCAGTAGCGTATGCAAGCCGTTCATTAAATAAGGCAGAGAAAAATTACTGTACGATAGAAAAAGAGCTTCTGGCCATTGTATTTGCTGTTCGACACTTTAGGCCCTATCTGTATTGTCGAAAATTTGATATTTTCACAGATCATAGACCATTAGTATATTTATTCGGTATGACTAATCCATCTAGTCGCCTAACCAAGTTCAGACTAGCATTAGAAGAGTATGACTTCACAGTAACGTACCTAAAAGGTACCGAAAATGTTGTTGCTGATGCTCTTTCAAGAATTCAGATTGAGTCGGACGAACTCAAATCTATAGGTGAAAAAGTTTCTGATATGTTCGTTATGACACGAGCTCAAGCAAAGGAAGAAAGTATTAGAAAAGGGGATGAAATTATTTCTACATACCGCAGGATTGATCACCCTGGAGTGGTAGAATTACTGAAACGCCCTGTAGAATCGGTTGAACTCAGACCAATTCTTAATAATAATTTCGAAAAGATTTCAAAAATAAAGGGAAACGAAGGATTTTTTACTGATAATTTAAAATATGATGTCAATTCAGGAACTATCTATATAAAACAGTTATCTCAATCAGTGTCAGCATTTGGTGCGTCACTGAGGGAACTGAAAAAACTTTGCGAAAAACACAAAATTCCTGAATTATGTATTGTTAATAACGAAAAAGCTAAAGAACTGATAAAAAATATAATAAAAATTAAAGACGAATTGAAAAATGCAGATATAAAAATCTCTATAATAAAGGACGTACAAGTAATTGATGATAAAGAAACCAGAAATTTAATAATGAATGATTTTCACATGTTACCAACAGGAGGGCATACAGGTATTAATAGAATGTACAACAATATAAAGAAATACTATTTCTGGCCTGGGTTGAAAAATCATGTTGGAAGGTTTGTGAAGCGTTGTGATGATTGTCAGAGGTATAAGCATTCAAGGCCGAATAAAGAACCGATGACAGTCACTACTACGGCGGAAACAGCCTTGCAAAAGATTTATCTCGATCTCGTAGGTCCTCTGAAACCAGATGAGAGCAATAATCGATATATTCTCACCTTACAATGTGAACTTTCCAAATTTGTTGAAGGTTATCCTATACCGAACAAAGAAGCGGTCACAGTTGCGAAGGCTTTCGTAGAAAACTACGTTCTGAGATTTGGTATACCTAAAACAATAGGAACCGATCAAGGAACTGAATTCCTGGCTTCCACCCTTCAGGAATCTTGTAAATTGTTAGGAATAACTTCTCTCAAATCTACTGCATATCACCACGAAACTCTGGGAGCACTAGAGAATACCCATAAAAACTTAGGTGCATATTTGCGTATTCAAGTGGCAAAACACCCAGACAGTTGGAGCTCTTGGGTGCCCTATTGGTCATTTTCTTACAATAACACGGTACACACTGAAACACATTACACACCGTATGAACTGGTTTTTGGAAAGAGTTGTCAACTACCTTCAAATATAACAAACGTAATTGACCCCGTATATAATTTTGAGAACTATCCAATAGAGTTAAAGTACAGGTTACAAAAAGCATGGGATGATGCTAAAAATAATCTACTGAAATCAAAAACTAAGAGAAAAGAAACATGGGATGTAAATAGTAGAATAGTTAGTTATAAAAAAGGTGATAAGGTATTGATTAAAAATAATAATCCTTCTGAGAAATTAGAGCCCTTATTCAATGGACCATTCGAGGTTCAAGAGGAAATAAGTCCGAATTTAGTAATAAAAATCGAAGATAAGTTAATTAAGGTACATAAAAATAGAGTAAAGCCTTATTTTAATTAGGCAATTCATAAGTTACCAAATATTTGAGTAGAAAAAAAAAAAAAAAAAAAAAAATAATAAAATTAGCCAATGTTTATATTTTTTTCTTTGCCCGGGGAAGGTGTAGTGTATTGATAAATAGAAATAGTTATCATAACATATTGAATATTATGTTTTACAATTAAGTAGGTTAAGGATGATATTGTTTGAAATATTACATAGTGAGTTTTGTCCTAGTTTTAGTTAGAATAGATCAAGACAACGAGCTTGAAAGTAGTACTGTACCGAAGGCATTTTCGATACAATAAATGTAGTAATAAATAATGTCCTGCGTATTATTAGAAGGGAAATAGGATACCAAAGGACCATCCTATTACACGTGGAATTCCGTGGAATTCCTTGAATCAACTTGGAATTCCTTGGATTTTTTTTAGATAGATCAATAATAGATAGAAAGATAGGGGTTATAAATTCCTGAAATATTTAATATTGCTCTTGGATCTTTCGAGGATTTTGATTCCGGAAAGTTTCATGAAATATCAGCCTAATAAATTACTACTTGGAAATGGTCATCGAATGTTTTGCAACTGACCGAACGTCTTATTTCAACTGGAGGATAAATAAACCTATGGTACCTATCGCTACTATCGCTAGGAAAATTCCGACATAAGGCTCGTTCGTTTACATTTGTTCAAATGAAGTCATCGTTATTTGTCGAGTTATTTGTAGTTTCTTTGAATTTAAGCGAGAATTTAACCGTGTTTGACTAAATGTAGTAATCCTTTTGAGTGATTTTTCATATCCCTCAAGTGTTAACTTGAAGCTCGTTTTGAAGTGTTATCAGAATATTCTGGTGGAATATGTTCAGGATACTCGCAATTCTTTATTGTTGTCAGAGTTGTTTGTTCTCACTAGAAGTGTTCTGAAGGGAATATACCCGGAATATAAGGTAAGACCGAGTAATATTGACACAGAGATAACATTGACATAATTTCTTTATTATTGCGAATTTTATAAACTACCGGCAACACCGACGCTATTCCGCGGGAATTTCGAGGGTAATTTAGTCAGCAGGGTTAAGCTGTGCAGCGGTATACCCTCTAACGAACGTCACTAAAAATTTTTCATCCATTTTAATGTAGGTGTCAATGTTTCCTCATGGTATGGTAACATATTGCCACATTGCATGAAAAAAAAAAACAAATAACCTAAAAAAGTACTAAATAATATTTGGGACGATATTATATCATAATTGTAGTTCACATCATGGGACCATTATGTGCTATTAAAATAGTGAATATTCCCTAACATTTCTGGGCTACACAGGCATTTTTTTAAAGTTGTGTCAATATTACCCGGTTTTACCTTACTGATAGTATTAAATACTGAGAGAAAAATTCGCGAATACCTTCATTCAACCAAAATATTCCTCTATTGTTCCGAATGAATAGTCGTCAAGAAAAGACTCCCGACATAGTTCATCATTCGATCGCGGTTTTGACTAGTCACATAGGTATATATTTATTGGATAACGGAGTTGCGCAAAACACCTCACGCATCAACAACTGTCCAATCGTCCAATTGTTTTGGAACCTCGTATGGAACCGACTTACCCCGACTGCGAAGCCGAAGGAGCCCTTACGTCTAACTTGACCGAAAGGCGAAAACTTGACAATCGAGCATCGAGCAGTAGCACTCGAGTCCGACAGATCTGACTTTGTGTGCTTTGTGTTTACTTTACTTCGAAGATCATACGGAAAACGACAAGTGTTCCTCCAAATAAAATCGAGAAGACATTTTCTACCAGTATTACGAAAGGGTAAGTTAACCTATAATCGCCCATTTTGATTTAACCATTCCCAGATTCGACGACTAATGTGCGAATGTCTCGGCGAATGTGCTTTTCGCTGAATTGAGCTAAATATGCTGTTTACACCTCCGTCCTCAGAATATGATAATTTGCAGTATTTGCACCCGAAACTATTCGCTGTCGAATAATTTTTGAATTACAGACCCCAAAAGTTCAATAAAATTGTTGTCGTTAAATTGGACAGAATAGTACGAAGGCGAGTACGAAGGCGTAGAACGGACATGCATGCGATATTTTTTTTCTTCATTTCGAGTTATAACTCGAAGTTAGTGTTGATTTCGAGTTATGAAAAAAAAAGTTACGTAACAGGATGACCTTTTATATGGTAGTATCAAATTTTGAGGAATATGCCGTTTGGTATGATGAAAAGTGGTATGTAGGAAAAATAATCAAAAAAGAAGCAGACGAGGAAGGAGAGAAGTATAAAATGAAATTTCTCAGAGAATATGGATCAGGGTTCTGTTGGCCTAAACGACATGATATAGATGTGGTTTATGAGCGTCACATTTTTTATGGACCGATCAGTATGATGGGAGAACCAATGACGATCCGTCAAGAGGACAGAGATATCATCGAAAAATTATACAAGAAAAAATTTGAAGAAAAATGAAACAAATTTCATGACAAGTCATGAAGTATGTATGAAATCACCGAAGTATCAATTTTTCCCTCGATTTTTCGTTGTATAATATTCTAATTTTGAATACATTTTATTTTCACCGTTTTGTTGATTCCACCTTTATAACTATTACAATCATTATCGTTTTGATATTTGATGTAGTGTTAATTCAATCATGTTATCCAGAGTGTTTATGTTATGTTATTTATTCATTACCAGAAATGTGTATTTCATCTAATGAATTATATAGAATAAACGATTTTATCAAAAGTCTAGTTAACCTTAATCCATATTAATGAAAAAACTTAAATATATCTTGCTAATTCCGTGCAGTTCCTTGGAATTCCTTGGAATTCCATGGAATTCCGTGGAGTTCCTTGGAATTCCGTGGAGTTCCTTGGAATTCCGTGGAGTTCTTTGGAATTCCTTGGAATTCCGTGGAGTTCCTTGGAATTCCGTGGAATTCTTCGGAATTCCGTGAAATTCCCAGACAAATGGAATTCTGGTGTACACATTTCAGCAAGTGGTTTACCCCTCGGGAATCATTTATAAAAGTTCACATATGTATTTGGCCTTTTGCGCAATTGGTAATACTAATTCCTTTTGAAGTTACAAACGAAGTAGTATTCAGTCCAACTGTAGAAGGTCCTTCATCACTGACAAATGATGACATTCATAAATAAAGTGCGTTGTGGTTTATTATAGCTGAAATATCTGTCAGTCAACCTTGTAACCCAAAGCTCGCGTGTTCGAATCCTTATAGATCTTATATTTTTTTTGTCTTTCTTCTTACGAGCAGTAACTGTTGTACAAAAAAATTTGTATGATACATTTGTTAAAAGTGATTTTATTTTGCTTATTTTCCCACTCACAAAATAAAGTGCCACTTTTAACACTTGTATCATAAATAACTATTTTCGCATTTGGACTGATGAAGACTGGTGAATTCAAAATCGTTCAATAAAGTGGCATTTTACCACATAGAACTGGCACTTTACTGCATAGTAATGTCACTGTCAATGAAGAACAGTTTGACAGAAACTTTTTTGCACAAGTGGAAATCCAATTGAATTAGTTAAACTGAGGTCAACTGATCGAATACAACCAATCAGAACAACATTATACTGAAAACAGCCCTATATGACTGTTCTCACTCTCACGTTGCTATGGTTATATATATTATTATTTTAGATTTTGAGTTTCAAATATTCAAAAACGTCAAAAGGTCAGTGATGTTCATTGGTTGTAATTCTCCCAAGTAGCACACTCATTGGGACAATATTGGTAAAATATTGTGAAAATGTTGAAAAATAATTCAAATTATAATATCGGCTAGAAAAAAACCTTCGGCGAAATTGGTCCAATATTTCAAGAATAATATTGGTGTAATTCTCAAGGCAATATTGGCCTCAAAATGTTACGCAATATTGGTACAATATCGCTGTAGCGTAGCGTATCGCTGTATTAGTGAAATATAATAAAAATATTGTCAAAACATTCACACGTAATATTGGCGAGATAAATTTATAATTATTTTGTGATATTGGTCCAATATTACTTGGACATTATACAAATAATATTAGTGAAATATTGAAGAAGCAATATTGGCCTCAAAATATTTAGCTATATTGGTACAATATCATTTGTATATTATGATTTTAGTTCGAAAATATGAATAGGACATTCATAAAATCTGTTGTGGAATCATCGTTCAAGATAACCTCTTGGGAGGTATTTAAATTGAAAAGGGGAACATTTGTATACATTGGTGAAATATTTAAATTGAATATGTTGCCCTGGAAACATTGATGAAAAATTTCCAGAAAATGTCGAATAATATACAAATTCTAGTAGATTGACTTGTAAACGCATTGTGAGAAGCCTTATTTTATATATCTCATTATGATTAAGCTGTCGTTCCATATGTGGAGCCACCTGGCGGTTTATTACCCATGTTTGATCATAATTCATTTCAATATCGTTTATTGAATATATTCGGCCAATATTCAAATTTCAATCCTAGTGATAAATGTATTTTATAATATTGTATCAATATTGTCTTTCAAATATTGGCGTGGCATTTTCGTAACAATTTTTATCAACATAGGGTTAATATGATTTATTGAATATGGATGGAATAATATTCAACCAATGTGCTATCAGACTTGGATATACAATACTGTTTTTTATCTCTAATATCGATATGAGAGGAATATTGAATTCGCAATATTGGAGCTAGATGCTGGAAACAATATGTAGGCAATATCGCTCTATCGATATTGGTGAAAATTATTCAACCAATATTGACCCTATATTTCATTAAACAATGAACATTCAGAACAGGTTGAGCCAATATTCCACTAATATTATAAATAAAATATTGCACCCTTATTGGTTCAATATTATTTTTACATTTACAATGTATCCATATTGGCTCAAGATTCTTTCTTTTCAGTTACAGTCTTTTCACTATATCTATCAGATGTAGTTCAATGCCTAGAGTGGCTTTAGCCCGGGAAGTAGTTGTTTTCTGTTAGATATTACAAATAAATCAAATTTTTCATTTTTCAATTTTGATGGAGAATGTTTTCCCCATTTCAACATGAAATCATGATTCAGCCAATGTGAAGTGCTACCTGGGCTGACGAGAAGATTAATGAAATTTTCGTATCAAATATATTAAAATATACTGTTTACAATAACAAATTTGTATGGAAAGCATTTATAGACTACTGCAATGTTGAAAAGTATCGGTTAGCAAAAAACTTCTATCCGAATAACTCTCGGACATTGATAATAGTTATTTATGGTACAAGTGTGTTATGTTGAAAATAAGTCACGTATAAGTTCTAAAGTGACTTAGGAAAAATAACACATGAGTGGCATACAATGTTTTATCCAACATATGACAGTTATGACCCATTATTAATGTCATTTTAGACAAGTAAATATATTAACTTCCTCAAGCTTTCTTCTTAGCAACAAGCTTCCAAGGGCTGTTATAAATATCAATGTCCTTGGGTTATTACTATTGAAAATTGTTCATTTGATATTGAAAATAAACAAATCACGTCGTGTTACTAGGTTACGTCTATGATAATTTGTTTATAATTATTACACAAAATGCGAAAACATAGTATAAACAAATCTCGTAGAAACATCAGTTTCACTGAACTCATATAGATTTTAAGTTACTCGCTTGCATGCTGTGCTCGCTCGTACTCAAAACATATACCCATTTAGTAAAACTTTGATTTTCTAAACTTGTTTAATGGTTATTTAACAGACAAGTGTATTATTAAAGGCTATTAACAATTGAGATGATTCAACGCGTCAGCGGAGCGAGCGCGTTAAGGTTCGAGATTGTATATCGCCATTTTAATTCACGAGTTTGTTACAAAACTTTTCCATCGACCGCAGTTTTCAAAAATAGAGATATCTTACTTTCAATGTTTATTTATTTAACGATACGAAAAATTTATACTTTGGCTTTTCTTTTCAATTTTGGTACATGCAAAGTACACAAAAAAATATATTTTGTCCATGGCGAACGTTTTTTAATTTTCATCAGTGGCGTCTCTGTAAACATGCTCTGTCATTTTTATCAAAATAATGATACGCTACTGTTTTTTTTGTCAAATTAGTATCATTTTCATAATTGTCTTCTATTTTTCCACAAACATGATCTCTTGACTATTTTCCGTCCGACGGACGGTTTTCGATTTAAAAAATAAAAGGTCGTCATTCGCTTGGACCTATGTAATTTTTTGTATGTCTCATTTTGCTTTTTAAATCGAAAACTGTTTTTCGTAGGGAAAAAAGTCAAGGGACCATTTTTATGAATAGATAGAGGACACTCATAAAAAATATAATATTCATTAAAAAAAACAGTAGCGTATCATTATCATTTTTGTTAAATTTCAACACCCTGTATCTTAGAAATTAAGCAGTTGCGGACATATGTTTATGGGAAATAAAGTCTCATATTGACCTGAAATATACGCCCCCTAATTCTTGATACTGAATTTTGAAACACCCTGTATACTATTAAAAACAATGCGGCGCGGCGCCTGCGCCATTTTGACGACTAAGACAGTGGCACTTTCCAGCTCGAATAAATGGTGGAAACTTGGACTACAGAGGGAGGTTGTGTTAACTCAAAAGCGGAAACAGCGATAATTTTGGATGAAATTGACATATTTTGATATAGAACGACCTCTTTTGCTAAAACTGGAACCGAATACAAATCCAATTGCAAATAAATATTTTAAATCCAACAGTGGGAAGTACCGAATCGATATGGCTTGCCAAAATTACACAAAATCGGTAACAGTTTTGCCATTTGATCTCAAAGCATTCCGATGTTTGAAAGTATGAATTTTTGAACGCTTGTTGAATTTTGTCGACACACATAATATTTCGATTCCCATTCAACAAGGGTTCCGAATGTCCCGCGGAATAGTTATTTACCTAACAAGTGCGGAAAGTAGTACTTTTCCGCACGCAACGGCAGTTAAGGGCTGAAAATACATTTTCCGTAAGAGTTAGTTCCAATATTTTTCCTACGAGTGTTATTGTCCATCTTATTTATGAAAAAACAAGGTTTTTGATGAACAAGTTTTTATAATAATACTACAAAATGACTAATAAGACAGAATAGTTACATAGATCATTTAGTTAGTCCTAAATATCATCATTTTCAGCAATACAAAAATCGTGCGGAAAAGTAAAAATCGTACGGAAAAGTAAAAATCGTGCGGAAAAGTACAACTTTCAAAACGAAAAATCGTGCGAAAAAGTTACTTTCCCGCACGCTCGTAGGAAATATATTATGTGCGTTAGTTTTCAACTGCGTGAATCAATAAAAATTTTGAAAATTCTGGAATACCATGGTGTCAGGGGAACCCTTTTATCTGTCCTTGCCCAACGAAATTAGTGTGTCTGTCTGTGATTCGAAAACAATGTTGTAACATCGACCTCAACTTCAGAAATGAGTTAGGTTTGGTCTGGTGTACCTCAGGGATCCTTTCTGGGATCAGTATTGTTACTTCTTCATATCAATAATATAGAAAAAAAATATTCCACTCTTTGTTTTCTGCTTATGAAGTTGACATACTTATTACTCATGAAAATAGGAGATTTCAAACACATCTCTTGGAAGCAACGTCCACATATTTCAATAAGCAGGGCTTACGTTTCAGTACAACGAAATCTCAATTAATACATTTTCATAATCAACAAAGAAAAACTAGAGGCCTTGAATAATGATAATAATAATAATTATTATTATTATAATGTTTTCACCAAAAAATTAACATATTAACAAAATATGGAATACTAACAATATGAATTCTACACAGCACAAGCTGGGTGTAATTAAATTTTGGGAATGGAGTAAATCAACTGGAATTCACAATGTAAAACAATTATTCCTGAATTGAGATCAAAAATAGTAATTTATGTATCAAGTGAGTAAAGTGATACTTTTTTTTACGAGTAGGAAATGTTGACACAAGACGCTGTAGGCGGAGTGCGGCAATTCCTACAAGTAAAAAGAAACACTTTACTCACGAGTTTCATACAGTATTTTTTCTACACTGTCAAAAAACAACCAAATATGAAATTAATTTGGCATATTCATTGATTCATAATTCCAACAAAGTTCGAAGAGTATGCCGGAGAGTTGAGTTTCAAACAAATGAAACGAATAATTTCGACAGAGTCGAAATACCTTTCTCTTCACACTATCCCGAAAAATGGAAAATTTGAAGCGAATATTAAAATAACATATTTATCGAAGTCAATATTATTATTATTAATGTTGACTTGACTTTCGAATAACTAGTCCATCGGAAGTAACTTTTCATTTTCTTAGATTTGTCTTCAAAATAATAAACAATACTCGTGAAGCTACGAATACCTTTTTCTTTCTTTGAACTATGTCAAGGAAATCTCATATTTGCACTATCCACGATTTTCTCCGTTCAATCTTCATCACTTTTCATTTCTACTCAAATCAAATGCATAGTTATCAAGAATTCGTTATCTGCATAGATGCCTAATTTCAAAAATTTCATTAATTATTGATGTCAACTAGTTTCTGACGGCCAAACAGCCACGGCTACCTTGGATTACCTATTGTGGATTAGATCCAATAGTTCCTTAGAGGTATATGCTATTATTATGAATATATTCGCCGTGATTGTTTCGAATTTTGATAATACTTATTTAATAGTAAGAATGCTAAGAAGTTCCTGAAACATTTGTATATCAGATATTTATAGGTAATTAGTTGCCAAAAAAAATGATAACTGCCTTTATGACAGGATTTCGTTATTATTCGGATCTGTCATGGATGTTGCATGAAACTGTCGGTCGCCTAGCAACAGCCGTTAAAAAAAGTGCACTTGTTTACGCTTTTCCGTTTAATAATGAAATCGTATGTTGATAATGAAATATTGTAATATTTTACGCACACAAACCACACAAAAAAAGTGGACTTTTTATGACAGTTGTAGAAAAATAATATTTATTAAGAAAAAAATCCTTTAACGTAGTTTTCTCACGACAAGGGTTCAAATAGTATAATACTGGTTCTACCCTTGTCAGACTATACATAATGATAATAATACACATTCATGAGTCAGCTGTAATTTTGTCAGTGAAGGTAAATTCAAACTTAATGAATGTGTCATGATAATTGATTATTTCAATTGTATGTTATTTTTTCCATCACCACAGTCTTTGATAAATTTTTTCTCAGAACACACCCTTTAGCTCAAAAGTGCCTTCTTTCCATTGCAGGGTTGGAACGAATCGCTGAAGAGTTGATGGGCCGTAGGAAATGGAAACTGTACCAAGAATCCATGTCAAGAAGTTATCTGCAACCGTTGAACAACAATATAAAAAGATCGAACCCAGCCGAAGAAGATTCGGACGAGTATCATCACAAAGACCAAAAACAGAATCACCAGCCGCCGCACCAGCCGGACTCGAACGAGCACGAGCCGAAAACGGGCCGAGAGGAGTCGAAAGGAGAGGGAGGCGAAAGACGCCAGGAGGGACGCCAGAAGGAAAACGAAAGGGACGTCGACAGACTGAAAGACTGGGCGCCGCAGACCAAGTGCTATTTCTGCGTGGACGGCAAGCTGGATAGTGAACACACGACGCACGGGGTCTTGGTAAGTTGAAGATGGTAATAATAATAATAATCAGATATTCGAACACGAGTTACTTTTCGACGCGATAGTCGTTGCTGAACGATGTTTCACTGTTTCTACTCCCATACACTTACTATGCTTCAGGCAAATACCTGTCTGAAACAACTACTATAATAATAATAATAATAATAAACTTTATTCATATACAAAACAATGTGAACAAAGTTGAATTGCGATAAGTACTGTTGTACTTGTTTCGCAAAAAAAGAAAAGCAGAGTTAGGAAATAATTAATAATCTAAATAAACAATGAAATTACCTAACTGTAGCATTATACAAAAATACAATAATATTGCTGAAATTAAACTTAATGTTTCATGAATAAAAGGCGGTCAATATAATTAAAATGAATTATTTTCATGCGCATGCATCATTAGGTGCATTAAAATTACAATAGTTTTGAAAATGTATTAAAATATTGGTATAAATGCATGAAATATTAATAATAATACATTAAATGTAGAAAATTATATATAAAAAAAGTATTAATGATAAATGGATGAACATACATACTCATCATAAGTTGCAATAAAATAACAGTAGTGTTCAAAATGTTAAAAAATTGAAAAGTACTATATATATATATATAAAAGTATTAATGCAAAATGGATGAACATATTTACACAAAAAATGTTCGAGAAAATATTAATGAAGAAAATGTATAAGCTATTGGACAAATTTATAATAACTTAGATAAAAAATTCATAAAGATAGGGATATAAAAGTATATACATATAGATATATCAAATTCAACGATTATAGAAAATATATAAAGTTAGTATTAGTTTAGGATATTCATTCAAGTAGATTTATTACGAATTGCCTTTCTTTTTCAAAGATAAATAGTTTCAATTTATTCTTGAACATTGGTCTAGAAGTTATGTTTTTCATGTTGTCTGGTAATGTATTATAAAACTTAACTGCAGAGTAGGAGTATGCCCTTTGAGATATAGACTTTTTTAATATAGTTGGAAAAGTAAGTTGCGTATGGTGACGTGTGTTGTATTAATGGTTCCTAGATTTTGCTTTATTTTTACTAAAATGGTATTTCATGTTAGTACAATAATAATATAGTTGTCTCAGGTCCATTATTCTACTTTCTTTATATAAGCTATCTGACGAGAACCGCGAACTTTTAGATAGAATTAATTTAAGAAATCTTCTTTGTATTACTTCTATTGCGTTTAGATGTGTCCGTAAAGCTGCACCCCAAGCAGTGATGCCATATCTCAGATGGCTTTCAACGAGGGCGAAATATAAAAGTTTGAGGTCTCTGACTGGTAGGCACTTTTTCAGACAGCGGAATCTGTAGAGGACCATTTGGAGCTTTTTTATAGTGTATCGAATATGGGAATCCCATTTCATATTACTGTCTAAATATATTCCTAGGTATTTTATTTCTTTCACAGAATGGATACTCAAAGTATTTCCTTGTACGCCGATATCAAGTTCTCTGAACGGGCAGACACCGGATATATTACAGCTGAATGGCAGAAAGTTCGTTTTTGATAAATTTACTGTTAAAAGCCTGTGGTCGAACCATTGCTTGACTAGTTGAAAATCTGTCTCTACTTTGTTTTTAAGAGTAGTCCAAGTTTCTGCTTCATAAAATATTGCAGTATCGTCTGCAAATCCAATTATGTTACCAACGCTGTTCAGTTTGAATAAATCATTAATATACATATTGAATAATATCGGACCTAATACTGTGCCTTGAGGCACACCACACTCAATTTGCCTTCTATCACTTTTGACATCAGCTACCCTTACTATTTGCTGTCTGTTTTGTAGATAGCTTTCAAAAATGTTCAAGCAACTTCCTCTGATGCCATTTATTTCTAAGGTTTTCAAGAGTAACTGATGATCGACAGTATCAAAAGCCTTCGTCAGATCTATAAACAGGCATAATGAGGATCTACCTTTTTCTAGGGATTTGTGAATCTGTTCTGTTAGTTCCAAAATAGCATCTTCGGTGGAGGTTTTTTCTTTAAATCCAAACTGTTTGCTATGCTGGCTGATACCACGACGGACATTGAATTATACCAAACAGATACTTTGTAATACATCGCGAATGGTACATTTTTAAGATCTTTCTTAAATTAAAACAATATTTCAGATTAAAATTAGATTCAAATACATTGGGTAACCGGTAAACTACATTACTGATAGAACAAGGTAATTGAGGTGTATTGAAAAAAAACCATTAATTGTCGATATGTTATCTTCCCTCATTTCTCCAAATCTAAATTAGGAAATTATTGTGTACCCTATTGATTGAACATCATGTTAATAATATCACTTATACAAGGAGATACTAGTTTTTGTATTGTGTTATATCATTTGTGTTGGTCACAGATTACTCGATGAATTTTAATATTATTTTAATCTCAAAAAGACAGATCTATCGTAATATTTTCAAGCTTGTTAACGAAAGTTTCTTCGATACCTAATTGTGTGCGGTATCAAATTGATCGTAATGAAATGCTCTTTTTTTCTGACCCGATGAGCCACTATGTTGCCAATTGAAAAAAAAATAGTACTATATAATAATTTCAAAATTAAGTTTTACCCAGCAGATGCATTGTAACCGAAAACCGTAAAGTGGTATTCATAGCCCTCTAGATACAAAAATGAATTTCAAAATTTTAAAACATTTTGGTGATAAAAAGTAAAAAATTATACATGGTTGTATTCAGAATGTCATATAGAAACAAAAAAAGTGAAAATATACCGGGTATCCCATTTGAAAATCGAGAGTGAGACCGGAAATTGCATGAAGCTGATTCACTTGTCAAAAAATGCAATTTTATTTCTCATACAAAATCCTTCGAATTTCATTTCAATATCTTCAAAAACAAGAAAGTTATAGGAGCGAGCCACCTTTCGTGGACACCCGGTATAATTTTACCCCTCACCTTGATCTTTTTCGGAAGCTGAACTTCTCACTGGATAAAACCAATCATTTTGATTTTTATTCATCTGGTTCGCGACCATGAAAATGCTGGAATGGTATGATTTCCGTATCAGCTGTATAGGAGTGGTAATTACAGTATACGAGATGTTCATACAAGCAAGCCTTGGCCCATCTATTGTTCGACCTGTTTGAAATAAATTTTCAACCAGTAGAGCACTGTCAGCTGACGTCACAACATGGCGGTGATCAGCTGATGGGGGGACAAAAAAAGAATTTTAGTTTGAAAAGAAAATTGTTTTTTTGCGGTGGTTAGTGGTTAATTATGATTTTTTGAACTTTACTAAATTTAGTGATCCTATTATTTGATAATATTTTGAAGTACTCAGATGAGAAATCCTATAATTTTACTAATAACTTCGCTGTTAGTTTTGCGATCTTTGACAATAGATATCTACTAGTAAAACAACCAATGTTGATAGATAGATCTTTATTGGTCATATTACACAATTGTGCTTTGACAAGTCAGTAATGAACTAAAACTAAAAAATATAATAAATAATAATAATAATCTAACAAAAGATAAACAATCTTTGTCGTTTATATACAGTAAAGCAGAAGCAGAAGTAAATTTAAAGAACAGATAAACAGATTAAAAACATAAAATTTTAAAAATAAAAAACACTTGCACATTGAAAAATTTAACAAAGCAGCAATACGTTTTGTTATGTTAGGTACTTAATGTATTAATAATTGTGAAAAATCGGTTGATAGGAACTCATCAAAATCATAGAACGCACTATCAGCCAGGAACCGCTTAATAACTGATTTGAACTGAGCACACTCGAGAACTTGGACCTCATATGGCAAAACGTTGAAGAACTTGATTGCATAATAGCTTGTCCCGTTTCTCGTTTTCGAAAGTCTCAAATAGTGTTGATGTATCATATCTTTGTTACGCGTTGTATAGGAATGTGAGCTTTCATTTGGCCTGTAATTTTTCAAATTTACTTTTATATGAATAAGACATTGCAGTATGTAAGCACATGGCAGGGTAAGTATTTTAAAATGTTTGAATGCATCCCTACAATCTTCTCTGTATGGCAATCCAGCAATGATTCTGACCGCCTTTCTTTGCATGGAAAAAACTGCTGAGGCGTGTGTGTAGAGCATAAGTTGTTGTGGACTGTATGAGTGCATGGTAAGCCATTAACAATGTTGTGAATGATAAACAATATTGCAGGTTGCGTAGTAAGAAGATTTTCCGTGACATATTCTTGCAGACCTTCTTACCATCCAAGAGAACACCCAAAAACTTAACGCAGTCTGTATGTTGTTTTAAGCTAAAAATTAATGTCTCAGACTTTTCTTTGTTTAGTACTAACTCGTTATTATTGAGCCAAGATTGTGTGAGAGACAGGCTGTTATTGGCCTTAGTTAGCAGCATATTAAAATCTCTATTTGAATGGGCTAATATGGTATATAACAAATAGGACCGGACCTAGAACAGAGCCTTGCGGTACCCCATATTTAATGTCAATTGATTGAGAATTGACGCCCTTAAAATTAACAAATTGACTTCTGTCCGTCAAATAAGACCTAATCATTTTTTGGCTACTTTCGGAAAAGTTGTAAAATTTCAGTTTATTAATTAATAATTGTGCGGTACACAGTCAAAAGCCTTGCTTAGGTCTAAGAATTGTACGTGGACGTACTGATAGGTTTCAAAGCCATTATTAATTACATCAATCAGTGAATTTATTGCAGCAGTTGTCGATAAATTAGCCCTAAAACCGAATTGGGAACTACTAAATAAATTTAAGTTTTTAAAATGAGTTGTCATTTAAATTTTAAGAATAACTTCAAAAATTTTTGCAAATGTGGGCACAATGGATATAGGTCTACCTGTCTCTGCCTTGTTTGAATAAAAGGAAATTTGGAAATTTCACGTGCTGGTCTGGATCGGATCGGTTATAACAACCCATAACAGCACAAATCTTCATGATTTATGTCCCCGAATCTAAAAAAGAAAACTGTGTGTATGATACCTATCTTCATAACAATGTATTTTTGAATTGGAAAATCGATGTTTATAACACCTCTACAGACTTATGCACTCAATTCAGACTATACCCAATGAATGTTCTTTTTACAAACCTACGCTATTTTATATTGTATGTGGTGACATGAATGTGGACCTACTCAAAAACAGTAATGAAACAAAGATGTTGGTAAATGTTTTTCATGAATTTGGTTTATATAATATTATAATGGAACCAACGCGAGTCACCTGTAGGAGTTCTACTCTATTAGATCCTATTTTTACAAACATCGATCACAAAAAAACAAGTGTTCAAAAAAGCATACTTTCTGATCATTCATTGCAAATTTGTGAATTCAATTTGATCAAAAATAATACAGGGAAATCAAACCATTTTGTCAGAGATTTTAGTGAATGCAATTTGACTACATTTTCTAATGTGATAGAAAGAGAACAGTGGACAGATATGTATGAGATAACAGATTTTAGTGAAAAGTTTGAATTTTTCCACTCTACATTCTTACATCATTTCAATACAACCTTTACACACACAAAAAAAAAACTACATACCATGTTGTGTGAACTACATAGTATATACACAACAACAAAAAACGACACAATCAAGGACAAATATAAAGCACTCAAACTAACATATGATAAAAAAATCAAAGAAGCAAAACTCTCCTATAATGATAAGAGAATCATCAATTCTAAAAACACAACAAAAGGAAGCTGGAAAATAATAAATGAAAGTAAAGGAAAATATGGGAAAACCTTACCCAGAGAAATGTTGGACAGCCATAATGAAAAAATTATCGACACTCGAGAAATTTGTGATGCGTTCAATGACCATTTTATTGATTTAAACTACATCATTCCAAATTATAATGTAGCCAAACTTCAAGATTTTTCTGATTCAACACTCTTCTTAACACCAACTACTACTAGTGAATTAAAGGAAATAATACAAAAAAACACTTTAAAAAAATCTGCCGGCATTGATGGTATTGATGGTCGAGTACTGCGTTTCATCTCAGACAAAATAGCTGACCCACTCTGCCATTTAATAAATGAATCTTTTTTGTCTGGAACATTTCCAGATATTTTCAAGAAATCGAAATCCATACCGATATACAAAAATAAAGGGTCAATTAATGAAATCGTGAACTATAGAAATATTTGTATACAAAGTCAGTTGGCGAAGATTGTCGAAATGGCATACAACAGATTAAATAATTTTCTAGAAACAAATAAGCTTTTGAATGGTGCTCAACATGGTTTCCGCAATAAAAAATTGACAAATACCGCCATAGCTGAGCTTTGTGAATTTTTATATGCCTCTTTAAATAATAAAGAATCGAACATTGCCATGTACTTTGATCTGACAAGAGCATTCGATTCAATCGATCATCACTTACTGTTAGATAAACTTAACCGAATAGAAGTAAGAGTTTTAGCAAATGAATGGATAATAAGTTCATACCTGAAAAACCGTGAACAGGTTGTCATCATAGGAAACAGCACATCAAACACTCGTAGTGTGCCAGTTGGGATGTCACAGGGTTCAATACTGGGACCTATCCTATTTTTTGTTTTCATAAATGACGTCAAATTATCCTGTCCTAGCCCAAATCTTGAGGTTTTACATGCAGATGATACTACTTTCGTATCGTCAGTAAAACAAGTGTCAGAACTGCTAGCTCATGCCAACACTTCTGCAAACAAATTTCACAACTACTGTCTAAACCATGGTTTATCTGTTAACTCAAAAAAATCACAAATTATGTCTTTTTTACCAAAAAATATTAAAATTGATTTCAGTTATCTAGTTAAACTGAATCATCAATCTATAGAACAGACTGACAATTTCAAATTTTTGGGTCTCATTATGGACTCAAAGTTAACATGGGAAAATCATATAGATCTTGTAACAAATAAATTGAGCGGCATATGTTTTTTACTTCGACAGTTGAAAAATACCATTAGTCCTGATGTATTGAGACTAGCTTACTTTGGCCTTACTGAATCCGTTCTTTCTTATGGTCTAATATTTTGGGGTTGCTCAGCTCATATTCAAAGGGCCTTTACTGCTCAGAAAAATTTTTTGAGATGTATGGCAGGGGTTCCATCAAGTACTAGCTGTAAACAAATTTTTAAAGATTTTCAAATACTCACACTTCCATCTTTATATATATATATCTATTAATATGTAATATGAAAAGACAAGAAACCCCTGAAACAAATAGCCAACTACACAACTATGGAACACGCAACTGCAATGACTTTCGCCAACCATTTTCGAGACTCTCCGTTGGTCAGAACTCACATATTTATAGAGGAATTGTTTGTTTTAATAAATATATAAAAATTAATGGAAATGATGCAAGTTTTAATATTTCAAAAATAAGCTCCATACATATCTGTTACTAAAAGCTTATTATTCCTATGATGAATTCCATAAAGATACCGGTAACTGGTAGTAGTGGAGTCTTATTGTTATTTTTAAGTATTGTATATAAATGTTACTAAATCTACTTTCGCTTTTTTTCTATACTTGATTTATTTTTACTACTACACACTATACTGAATGTTGACAAGGCTAATAGTCCCTATGTATTTGTGAATTTTAGAATTCATTAATGTATGAGGTCTCAGAGCTGAATAAATGTATTGTATTTTCATAGAGACCGGTCTAGAGAAGATATGATTATGGGCGTTATTTTTGGAGGCGTCATAACTTCCATCCAATGAAGTATTATCATTTCAGTTCGGTTGTTGTTACGCAGAAATGATAATTATGTATAATGGTTTTCTTGGAAAAATAAATAGGTAACTACGATTCGTGTTGAATGACTATACAGCTGAAAATTAAAATTCCTTCGCTCTAATTGAACCTCACCTTCCTTTTTTGTCATTGCCGTTTTTTCAGAACAGGTTTTGTTCAAATTCATCGGCGTTCATGTCATCTAATTTACATATTATACATGGTGGTGTCACAACCGGCGAAGGTTTGTGGAAAATTATGTTTTAAAACTATTAAAACATGCATTAAAGACTTTCAATTAATACACAAACAGTTCTGAAACCGAAGATGTAGAAACAGAGACATATAACGGCAAGCCAAAGGAGAACCTCATTGAGCTGAGTTGTTGTTGTTAAACTCGCGACCATATTTAAGTCACCTACAGGGTGGTGCTGTAGGTTTTCTTAGAGCGCAATAATAGCCGTCCTCTACCCGCACATGCTATGCCTTTTTTGAGTACACTGTATCAGTCCAAGTCCTTGTAGGTAATAGTAATAATACTTGCTCATGAACACTCGTTACAAAAATTGTAAAGAACTAGTTTTCTCCCTTTTATTATTTTATTTTTTAGTCAAAGAAAATTCCAAAACAACCTATGGACCCGGCACATTGATACTTTTCAGAAGATGCGAGAGCGCAGGGGTAAAGTGGCATATACATACAGGATGTTCATTTCAGGACTTCCCACCCTAATTTTCTCGAAATGTGTGTATTTTTTCAAAAAATCCTGAGACACGTCAACGAATGTATTGAAGGGGACAAGTTTTCATCAGAAAATGAACGCGCCCCCTTTCATCCCCTGCAAGGGGGAGCTACCAACTTCAAAATCTTAAATGCGAAAGGGTATCGAGTAATACCTTATTTTAAAGGTCTTTTTAATCTCTATACGCCGGTGTTTTCTTTTTAAATTGATCGATCCGTTGTCGAGATATTTAGGAAAATCTGGTTGCTCCTCCGTATACCATTGAAATAAAAACTGTAACTGTTTATTCTCATATTTAACACTATTGTCACTTTAATTATTGCTCAAAATGTGTACTCTAAAAGTGTACTTGTTAAAGAAAATAAAAGACATATTGAATTCTTTACCATAGTTACCATATAGTTTACCATGTGATAAAGCAATGTATTAAAAATGTTTGGATTGACGTGGCCGTTACTTGATGGAAATCCATAGTTATGACACTAATAAATAAGACACACTCATTAATGCCAATTATATTCTGGAGGAAGGCCATGACTTCGATGAAAACTTCGAAATTCTTCATGTGGAAAATAAGGGCATTAGGCTTAATTATTTAGAATTCTTGGAAATTAATGAATTGACCGCAGGTGGAGGCCAAAAATTCTCTCGAATGTGCCATGAAAACATGAATTTTATACACGAAATACAAACAACATTTTTTGTACAACTGTGAATTTACATCGTCTGAATTATATTAAAACTAAATACTTCCATTGCATCCCCAAGTAGCAATTCAACGTTGCGGCAACGTGTTCGAAAAAGTTGTGCAACCAAACATAAGTTGCGTTGCCGACGTCACCACAACGTTGTCATAACCCTGTTTTGCACCAATTTGGTCAATCATTTTTGGGTTTTTACAACGTTTCTGCTGCAACTGTAGGTAGCAGTTGGTCGTTTCCTAAACGCTACTGAATTTACTCAAGAACAACTGCACACCAGCGCCCTCTGAGGTGGCAGTGACAGTTCATTTTCTATTGTATTCAGAAAATAGTTGATTTATCAACCAAATAATTACTGACGGCCAAAATGGACACTGAGAAAAAACTTTCTGGCAACTACTACCGCAAGTTGATATCGAAATATTTCATCCTCAATATTACCGAAAAATAAGGATTACGAAACAGAAATTGCCAACTCATTACATTTTACTGTCAAATATACCATTGTTTCATGCTAAAAAACAGGCGGGCTTTCAATCTGTTGCGAAGATTTCAAATGTCAAGAGTAAAAAATGTATATTTTTATAAACAATTTTTAATGTTTATATCCATTCAAGCGTGAACTAAATGGATTACCTATGAATTATTTCTAGAAAGCTAAAATGAGGCTTCAAAATCCTTTGTAAATGTTTGTTTTACATTCCAAGTTTTAATGGCCGACCATGTTTCCAAAGAGAATTACACTTCCAATATGGCGTAGGAGTATACAAGTTGTAACGCGACCTTGGTTGTCAGATAACTAAAAATATACTACTTTTTAACGTTAGTCTGCCAGAACTAACTTTATACCCGAAGCGCGACTGGAGTTGCTTATCGGACTAAAAACTGAACCAATTTTAACTAACGAATACATTCCGCTTCACAGTTGTTTTTCCTGGCTATAAACAGTTGTTCCTATGGAAAAGTAGTTGCTTTCATTAATATCTCTCTATTCAGGTTGGCACTTGTTCCTGAAAAAATTAAACTTAAGATTTCCAAACTGTCTGTCTTTATGTTAGCTTGTGCCCGTGAAGTTTCTTCACGACTTATTTTTTTTGTCTATGAGAAGGCAGTGTATTTCTAAGCACTTTTCATTTACGATCTGAAAGTTAGGTTAGGATCATTCTAGTCCTTTTTCCTTTACTATAAATACATTTTCTGTCAAACAATTTAGCAAACAATGAACCTTGTCACTGAAATGAAAAAATATAATAAATCATCATTAGTTATCTAAATTTGGCCTACACGTCCTCTGCAGTAAATATTTCAAGGAAGGTTAGTTGTGAAGATGACTCCGCGAAAACGTTTTCAACTCAACTGAAAAATTACACACTGCTTAGTTGAATCTCACAAGGTCACAAGGTTTTTGACAGTTGTGCAAAAAATAACTTTAGGCACTATGCCGTCAATTCTGGGTGTGAAGATGTGCGTTTTTCGGCAAAATATTCTTCTTCGGCATTCTTTACGTTGGTTAGTTTATGAGATAATAATCTTCTAGAACCTACTGCCGTACAAAAAGAATGGGACCGGAAGCCAGGAAAAATTTTTGGATTCCAAAATTAAAAAAAAAAATCTGGCTTCCGGTTCCATTATTTTTGTACAGCAGTAAGTTCTATGATATTATTATTTCATAATCTACCCAACGTGAGGAATGTCGTACAAGAATATTTTGTTCGAAAAGCACATCTTCAGATGAAAAATTATTATTATTATAGTCAAATGCACCACCCAGAATTGACGGCATAGTGCCTAAAGTTATTTTTTCATATAGCAGCATCGTTCTGTACATGTTTCATGCCCCCTCTCTCTCTATAAATCTGAACACATCTACTCGTTATGTTGTTCGGGAGCAATCCAATATACGACGAGGCACTAAATCTCGAGGGATGGTTGTTATATTCAGATTGACTTGTATGTATCAACAAGTCAGTTATTTTATTGCCTTAGATAATAATGTTTTTATCCTAGTTTATAGCTTTGTTGCTTAAATAACTCGAAAAGTTTAATATTTCGCTTCGATTTACGTCGTCTTGCTTGAATGGCAGTCTTGGCTGCCCTTTACATTTGTTTACTGCTACACCGTAGATAAAATTAACACCTGATGAATTCGATTCAAGTTCAACATTAGCCTTGGGCCATGTGAAAGCAAATACAGCCATGGTAACAAAGAAAAATGATTACAGCATGAGTTGAGGTAATATCATGTCGAGGAAGACAAAACGGTTTTATGGGTTTCATTGCAATGCTGCTCTAACGGTTGTTTTATGGAGTCATAGCATGATCGAAGATTTTTTTGTGGTCATATATTTTTATGTTCATATTTACTTCTCAGCCTCATTGCTGAGAATGGAAATGTTTCCAAGCAGCTTGTTTTATAGTATTCACCGTGAATTGGTTCAAAAGTTTGCATTGAATGATAACAATTATCCAAATTTTCCTTGCTCATTCAAAACTGGTTCAGGTTTCATTTCAAAGACAAAATATGATGTTACTAGTCATATGTTGGTGATATGTCTACGTTCGATTTCATTTTCATCAATGTAATAGTTTTAAATCGATATCTTGTGAAAAATAGTAAAATAAAATGTCATAACTGCTCTGAGTTTTACCAATTATTACTAATGAGGTTACGTTTTGTACGGCAACGAAAGATATTCTACGACGAAATTTGGGAGAAGCTTTGATTAATTTTGAAGAAATAGTTATTTGTTTTACTAGGCATAAAAGCACAAGATTTAAAGCCGCGGCTGGTGTTTCATAGCCGACCGTAGCGAGGCTATGAAACCAGCCAATCTGCTTTTCTGCCGTGTGAAACATATAATTTTTTCTTCAAATTTGTTCCAATTCCGCGCAAAATCACTTTTTCATATTTAAATTGCGTTTCGTTATCAATATACAAATAACTAAATTATTTCATCAAAGGTAACTGGGCCCTGCGTTACTATGTTTACCGCTGATGACGTTTGTTGAATTTGTTTGTTTACTGTTTACTTTGTCATTGTCAATTTTGAAAAGTTGTCATGTTAGAAATGGATTTACTGCAAAGTGAGGATGAATTGATAAAATTAACACCACCTGAGATAAGAGACCAGGCACGAGATGTGGAATTTAACCTTTTACCGGAAAAATCAAGAACTGTATATGAACTCACATACAGCAGATTCATGGAATATAGACAGAAGAAAAATATAGGATCTTTCTCTGAAAATGTGTTGATTCCGATCTTTCAAAGAAAATGAAGCCTTCAACGTTATGGTCTACCTATTCGATGTTGAAAGCTACCCTGAACATAAAAAATAACATTGATTTGGCAAAATACCTGAAGTTACGGGCTTTTTTGAAACGCCAGTCAGACGGTTTCCATGCAAAAAAATCCCGAGTTTTTCAAAGAGAAGAAATCGAGAAATTTTTATCAGATGAACTGTATTTGTGTACGAAGGTAGGAATATATTCAAAATGATCTATTATGGATTAAAGAACTAATTTTCAATTTATATTTTAGGTTGTACTTATTGTTGCAGTCGCTGGGGCTTGTAGATGTGATGAGCTTTTGCAAATGAAAACAGATGATATAAATGATATGGGCGACAAATTGCTAATTATGCTACCAAATACTAAGACCAAAAGATCAAGATCTTTTGTAGTAACGGAATATTTAAGCGTTTACAGAAAATATGCAGCCTCCAGACCCTCGAATTTAAATAATCGGCGTGTCTTCTATAAGTATGCGAACGGTAAAGCACATCATCAATTCATTGGCATTCACAAATTCGGTAAAATGCCAGAAGAAATAGCTACTTTTCTGGGACTATCCCATGCAAAGAGTATACCGGGCACTGCTTTCGCAGAACTTCGGCCACGTTGCTGGTGCATTCTGGTGGGGACATAACAATGTTGAAGCAACATGGAGGATGGAAGTCTTCCGCTGTCGCGGATGGCTATATTGAGAGTATTTTTTCATTAATAAAATGTTGAGTTTATAGTCTGTATATCTGAACTTTGTGAGGAATCAAATTATTTTAATTTCATCGGTGTCTTTCAAACAAATATAATATGGTTTTCAGAAATTGTTTTTCAAGTATTTGTGCCGATTTTGTTATGTCTACAATTTTATTTTTGATTTAAAATTCATAATCCCCGACCTCAAATTCCCACACACACCAATTTTTAATGGAATTGGACCATAATCCCAAATCTCGACTGCCATCTTGAAGTTTCCATTTTATTTTTCCTCTTACAAAAAAATCCATGATAATGACGACTAGAAGTGAGCCAAAATTCACTTGCAAGATTTGACCCACACATACTAACA
Source organism: Chrysolina haemoptera (assembly GCA_958298965.1). NCBI lineage: Eukaryota > Metazoa > Arthropoda > Insecta > Coleoptera > Chrysomelidae > Chrysolina > Chrysolina haemoptera. Next base: position 18,247,072 of record OY282593.1, on the reverse strand, counting down.
ATATGGCAAATCGAATAAAAACTTGTGATGAAAAAGTTTATGAAATGAATTGCAAAAACTACCAATTGCTATGTAGATCAAACAGGAAGATATTCATGGAAATGTACATCCGAACATGAGAGGAATAGCAGAAAAGTAACATTCCCAATTCCAACGCCATTAGTTGAGCATGATTTTACCAACCCCATTGATTCACATGTACAAAAATATTCATCTAAAAGACTCACAACGCAAATGATACAACAGAAGAAACAAATGATACAACTCGTCCTGCGGACTCGTTGTATTTTCAGCTTTGGTATTGCAATTCATTAATATTCCAAAAAATTATCAAAGGTAATACTACGAGTACTTCAAATTTTATCGATAATTTTTTCTTTTCCACGAAAACTTGTTTATTTGGCAAAAATATGAAAACAAACCGATTGATAAAATCACGAGTCCGTTAGGAGTGATTTTATCAAATTCGGTTTGTTTGAATGTTTTTGCCTCAAATAAAGAAGTTTAAGTGATGAAAATAAAAAATTATCTGATAAAATTTTAAGAACGAGTTGTATTTGGAAAGATTATTTTTTTCAGCAATTTAAAAGGATGCGTTATCTTTTTCATTTTATTATTTCATTGAACTCAAAGAATACATAAGATAATAACTTTTTGAACAAGAGAAAGAATTAATTATTTGAAAAATTGCAGTTATTGAATACACAGTTTTCGTAAAGAGTTTGGCCAGCAAGAACAGATGTCTCTTCTTGATATTTTTACCGCGTTTATCCACAAGCTTATTATACAATCTTATGGGGCACCGTTCAGGATTCTCTGAGTTTGGTGTCAACCATTTTGTGTCAGTGCATTTTTTATTCCCACCCTGGCAAGTTTTACTGAATATAGGATTATATTCTAATCGTCGTTCTTTCACCTGCATTATTTAATTCCTCCCTGATATAATGGATAAGGCAATTAACACCTTCGCTTCCGCTCTATGCTAATTCATACTCATATATTCTTCTTCTTCTAGTGCTGTTGCACTTTGCTTTCTTTTTTCTATAAAACTTTGCAATTCCTTTCTCTCGCTCTTTCTTGAAACGGATTGAAGCTTATATTAAATTCTAGGTAGTATTTTTTCTGTATCAACTTGGCTGTTACATTCCAAATAGTTTTCTACGTATACTCTTTATAATCTTCGCCGTTACATTTTTTCATATTTGCTGCCCAGTCTTCCAGAACTTTTGCAATTCCATATACATTTTTTGGATTTGATTGTGTTTTGTGGAGTGGAATTTTGTATTAAATCTTCAATATTCTATTGGGTGATGGCACTGAATCTGTATGTGTTAATTTCTCAAGCACTCAATCATGACAAATTCAGAGTAAAATTTTGACGTTTCAATGTAAACAAGGTATTATCGATGAAGAAGCAGTTTTATCAGTATAATACTGAATGATTGGCTAGAATAATGCATTGCTGTTAGTTGAAACCACCAAAATGTCAGATTTTGACATATGAAAAAAATAATCGGTAATAATCATACCACTTATTATATTACCCCTGACAATAAACATTTAACGTACTTATAGTGGGGATTCAAGGCTTTAGCTCAAAATCGAGTGAGCATATGCTATATCTTTCTCAGATCTCCTTCATTCTACTAGTGGCAGAATTTTGAAGCGCATTGCTTGCAGGAGTGAGTTAATACATAAGCAAAATTCCCAACTTGTCATACCCCACGGCTTCATTCTCCCTAGTGGCCGAACTTTTGAGAAATTCACTTCTGTCTTTTCAGTGTGATAAAGAACCTCCCGGAGCCTCTGTTGTGGTTCATTCTCATTTCTCTAGAATTTCCCAGGAAATTACAGTTGCCTCGAGAAGATTCTAGATTATTTTAGAGCGTTCTACAACATTCTATATTCTCTAGATCATTTAGGAAAATTCCAGATTATTTTGGAACATTCTAGATTGCTCTTTATTATTGTCGAGCGTGATAGATTTGGTGGAGAATTAAGATCATTCCATATACATTGTTTTCCAGCCCTGTGCGAGTATTTTATTTGTCGCCGGTTGCATTAATATCTTTGAAGAAATCTAGGGGTCTTGATATATTAACTCGCATATATTATAATAAAAACTAACGACATCATTCTGGTTCAACTTACTAATCTAATAAACTCAATCTCTACATAAAGAGTTTATTCATATTGCCTAATATTCCGAAATGACATTGTTGTTTAAAAAAAGTGATTGAAATAATATCAAAAGCTGTCGCCCTATTTCCAGTTCTATTTATTATTATTATTATTTTTTATTTTTTGTCACCCGCGCGTCACGAATTACCTTTTTTTTCTACCTTTATGATACCCCACTGACAAATCGAACTATCAATTTAAAGGCATTTGACCTTGAACAAAAAAAAATATTCGATGCGGCGCTTTTCTATGGAACATTCTCCTTATCTAATTTATTTAATAATTTTTTCAATGAAAACTAGAGAGAATTAAAAAAATCAGCTATCTGAATGAAAATGCGAATTTTCACTTTCAGGTTTTTTCTTTTCTTTTCAGTTAGTCTTTTCACAATATCTATCAGATGTAGTTCAATGTCCAGCGTGGCTTGTGCCGGGGAAGTAGTTGTTTTCTGTTAGATATTACAAATGAATCACTTTTTTCATTTTTCAATTTTCATGGAGAATGTTCCCCTTTTCAACATGAATACCTGCCAAGAGGTTATCTTGAACGATGGAAAATAGCGACTAAAGTTTGTCTTTCAGTCACAGATGATTCCACAACAGATTTTATATGAATGTCCTATTCATATTTTCGAACTAAAATCAAAATATTTTATTTTATTATGGTGTTGCGAACAGCGTACCTCTGGAGAGTCGCTCGAAAATGACTACGCATGACTAGCGACTATCTTCCACCCACCAGTTATTGTTTGTCGCTATAGTGAAACTAGTATTTACTTCTTTATGAAATTGCTATCACTAGCAATAGATCAGAATCAACGGAAATCAGTGGTCGTTTCAATACGATTATAGTCTGATGGTATTTTTTTTTTTTGGTAATAACACAATCGGAAAATTCACTTTTCCAAAGTAACCGAGAAAATCGGACCATCCTATGGCACGAAGTGCTGGTGAATCTTCCATGAGAATTTCACGCAACTGTCAGAAAACCAATGAAGATGTTTCTAATGATAAAACACATCTAATGAGGTTGAAGCTATGTTGATCATTCTCTCCTGCAGCAAATTATGAATATACCACGAGGTCGATATCCATGGTAACGGAAATTATGACGCGTAACTGACGTTTCAATATCGTTTCGCTTTCTGAATATTATTCGGTAATTTGAACAAGAAATGGAATCCAATAGATGGAGAACTGCTACAAATAACAAAATCCATTTGGCAATTGCACAGAATACGCCAAAAATACAAGGAAATCTAATGCATGGAAACAATTTATATACTTTTGCCGTAAGAGAAATTATGTTGTCGGAAAGGAAACTACCCCAGTGGAAATTGCGAATATATTGAAAGATTATGCCTTCAATATGAAGAAGCAGAATGGCGGTGATTACAAAGAAACTGTTATAAAATTCAATTGGAATGTTGTCGCAAAACTGCTCCAAGACAAGTTCTACAATGATTACAATGTGAAAATAAATCCATTTGCTGACATAGAATTTAGATGCGAGAGATGCAAAGAGAAAATTACTCCAAGGAGATGTCGAAAAGAGGAAAACGAGTTCAACTGCTTTTTCCTCCTACCCCTATAGAAAGTACACACTTTCCTCCCTCAAATCAGGCAGGAAACTCATACTTTTCCTCCCTAGGGAAGAAAGTATTTTTCCTCCCCCTCATTTAAAGTAAGTTGTAAACGATGAAACTTGTGAATTCATTATATTCATATTGTTTCCATAATTTCTAGAACATCCTGTATATCCTGTTTTTTGGTAAAAATAAAACATTAATGTTACTTCAACGTAGTTCTTCAATACAAATTTCAACTTCAGGAATCTTAGATATACGTTTTTTGAGTTCAGAATAAGAAAAGCATAGTATGCTGTGGCTCACTGACAGTAAACACGGCGATTGACTTTTGAGGTGCAAAATTGCTACATTCATCAAACTTAGTTGAATTTTTGAAAAATGGAGAGCGATTCAAGTGATTTTGAATTTCTAAATACACCACCCAATATTAAGGAACAAGCCAACATAGCGTCATTAACCTTACTACCACAAAAATCTAAAGACAGGTATGAAAAACAATATGCACAATATAAGCGATGGGCTGAAGACAACAAGATACATAAATATTCAGAAAATGTTTTACTGGCATATTTTTCACTACAAGGAAAATCATTAAAAGCTTCAACACTTTGGTCTAAATATTCAATGCTACGCACAATGATACAAAAATGAAGGACAATGTCGATATTAAATATCCAAAGTTGATTGCATTTCTAAAACGTCAAAATGCCGGATACAAACCAAACAAAGCTAAAACTTTTACAAGAGAAGAAATAAATACATTCTTAATGGAAGCCCCCGATGATGTTTTTTTATTAATGAAGGTAAGAAATGAAATCCCATGCAGATAATTTAATTTTTGACATGTTTTGCATGTCGATGTGATGAGGTTATTAAAATGACTATGGATGATATTGAAGAGAAAGACAATCTTTTAGTCATAAATATCCCCACTTCAAAAACGTACAAACAACGAACTTTTGTTATCAATACTACAACAGGTAACGGCCCAAATTTTGTTGAAATCGTTAAAAAGTATATCTATCTACGTCCTAAAACTGAGCATAAACGATTGTTGGTATGCTTTAAAGCAGGCAAATGTATAAATCAAGTGGTTGGCAAGAATAGTATATCCACAATACCACAAAAAATTGCAGAATATCTCAATCTTTCAAATGCCGAACATTACACAGGGCACAGTTTCAGAAGAACTTCAGCAAGTCTGTTAGTAAACGCTGGTGGGGATATTTTAGCTCTAAAACAGCATGGCGGTTGGAAATCAACTAATATCGCAGAAGGTTATGTAGAACAATCTTACAGAAAAAAAAGAAAAATTTCTGATCAAATTATGGGAAATAATGTAGAACCTGAACTTGATCAAAATCAGCCAAGCACTTCTAGAAGTTACCACCATTACAATGTGCTAAGCGAAAATATTTCAAATACAAAAGCTCCTGTTCAAACCCCATCTTCTTCCAATGGTGTTCATATAAGTGCTGCTCAAAACTGCACATTCAATATTAACATAAATAATTCTAAAATATAGTTAAACTCAAACAATACTATGTACTTAATTGTATAGCATATATTGATAAATTTGTTTCATAAATAATTCTTGCGTTCTTAATTATATTCGTTACCTATTTGTGTCGTAAATAAATTTTCAAAAAAAGGTGGGTAGGAGGAAAAATCATATGAATCACATGGGAGTGAAGTGCCTTTTCCTCCCTTGGATGTTTACTGCCCGACGCGTAGCGGAGGAAAGGTGGCACTTTCCTCCCTAGTAATACAAATAGCTATTACAATTGAGGAAAATATGACATTGCTGAGATATTGGGAAGAAAACAATCCGGAGGGACTCATCAAGAATTTTTTTTTCATTGCAGCCAAAGAACTTGCTTGAAGGGGCAATGAAGGATGTTACTCGAAGGTAAACTTTTTTATAGTAGAAAAGGATAATTTTGGACGGCCGACTGGACGTATTGAATATAATCTCGTATTCAACAAAACCAATCAAGGTGGGTCAAAATCATGTACTCCAAGCAAGTGGCTAATAAAAAATACTGCAGATCCCGATATTTGCCCTGTTCGTATATTCCACAAAGTGATGGAGAAACGCCCAGGACATATCACGTCCGACCGCTTTTTCCTAACTGCAAATCCAAGATGGAAGGATCCTGATATTGGTTGGTACAAAAATTTTCCTATTGGAATAAACTCTATGTCAAAATGGACTAAAGAAACTTGTCAGAAAATGGGTTTGGATATTCAGAACAAAAAATTCAGCCGTAGATCTACCGCTGTCACTCACCTTGCCCAAGCTGAAGTGACTGAACAAGAAATGATGAAGATAACAGGACACAGCAGTTCCAGTTCTCTACAATCTTATATGAATATGCACCCAAAAAGACACTCTGAAATCCTAACAAAAATGAAAGCGAGTTCCAGTTCTACATTCAGCGATGCCAGCAAAAACGTTTTCTCTTGTAGCAGCTCTAATGAGACGAAGACTGAGCAAACAAATTCAAAAATAGTATTTCAGAACTGTTCTTTCAATGTTCAGAATTTCAATTGTAAGGAATTGTAATTATCTATGTATGTATCTAAATGAATTGAAAGAAATTCTAGTTCCAATCATTAAAAAAGAAAAAGAGCACAAATTGTGAAATTCTCACATAAAATACAACTCGTGTCGATAAAATTGTCTTGAATATTCTTCTCCTTCTCAATTACTCGTTTCATAAAATTTTAGAAAATACAACTCGTGATACGCATTCGTTATATTTTCAAATTTTATGATAACTCGTCAAGTGAAGTCGAAGAATAATCGGCAATTTTATCGGCACTTGTTATATTATACATGATAATTTTTCATGAAGTCGTGATTATATTGCGTCTCAATAGATCGTGTCGATTAGATCGGAAACGTGATATCGAAAACTCGTTATTCAGCAAATGAAACGGCAAATAACAATTTTCGCGCATTTGGAAAATGTGACGCGACATGAAGTACTGGTTAATTGTAAAAATATTGGCCAAGGTTGATTCGAAATTACCATAATCGATTCCATTTATAGGAGTTTCATATAATTTTTGCTAATTGAAGGTATTTAATGTGAATGCGTTTCATCTATACGGCCGGCGAGCAATAGTTTATTGAAAAACTCGTCGCGCTTCGTATTGGGGAAGGTTAGGTCGACAAAACAGAAATAGTTGTATTGTTTCGAGTGTGGTTTTGTGTACACCATTATTTGCTGGTAATTTTCCGATCGTCCTTAAACTTAATTGGTATTTACCCAACACGACGCGGTGCAGCGAATGGTGAGTTTTCCGAATTATTTTTCTCGGATTTGTTTACCATTCCATTACCTGGAATTTATTCGTATGCGCAGGGGGAACGGGGTGGGGGTGAATTCCCACATTCGATAAACAAGAGTATAAATTAATTGGTGTGAATTCGATTTCAATTACTGAAAAACATCGGCATAATGAATAGGAAAGGATCCCTCAAAATCCTTATGGAAAATGGCTCTCGGCTAAATCCATGAATTTTTGGTATGCTGTAGATTTTCACTTCCTCGACAAAAGTGTCCATGGACACAGAAAAATCGGCCGACTAGTTTTCGAGATACAGGGTGTCAGAGATGAAAAGTGAAGCTTCTCAAGTAGCCCACCCATATTGGGACAATATTGGTACAATATTATGAAAATATTGGCAAAATATTCAAATAATAATATTGGCGAGAAAAAAAAAATGTGAACATTCGACGATATTGGTCCAATATTTAAAAAATAATATTGGTCTAATATTCTCGATGCAATATTGGCCTCGAAATGTTATGCGATATTAGTACAATATCGCTGTAGCATACTTATATTGGAATAATATTGGTAAAAATTGGCAAAACATTAAAACGTAATATTGGCGAGATAAAATTATAATTATTTCGGGATATTGGCACAATATTACGAGGACATTATACAAATAATATTAGTGAAATATTCAGGAAGCAATATTGGCCCCAAAATATTCAGGAATATTGGTACAATATCATTTGCATATCTTGGTAAAATATTCAAAGTGAATATGTTGCCTTGGAAACATTGATGAAATATAAATATATAAATTCTACCGTTTCGTTCGAGAAGCCTATTTAATATATTTTACTATGATTCAGCTGTTGTTCCATATGTGGGGCCACCTAGCGGTTTCTTACCCAAGTTTTTTCATGGTTCATTTCAATATTGTTTATTGAATATTCGGCCAATATTAAAATTTCACTCCTAGTGATAAATGTATTTTGTAATATTGTATCAATATTGTCTTTCAAATATTGGCGTAAGGTTTTCGTAACAATCTCAATCAATATAGGGCCAATATAATTTTTAGAATATGGATTAAATAATATTCCACCAATGTGCTATAAAACTTGGATATACAATATTGTTTTTTATCTCTAAAATCAATATGAGAGTAATATTGGCAATATTGGAGATAGATGCTGGAAACAATATGTAGGCAAGTACCGCACTAATAATCTAGTCCAAATATTTTCAAACAAAAATTGCTCAAAAATTGCTCATTCGATCTTCGATGGATTCCCTTATAAAACTTACATTTTTCAGCTGATTGGAATCATTTTTTTTTTTTTTTTTCGTTTGGTAGACATTCAAAAGTCCACTAGGGCACCAAATTTCATGATTTAACCTCCATTTCCTGGGTCAACTAATCTTATTTTTCAAGGTCAAAAATCTAAACACTTACTAGCGATTTTTTTTAGAAAAAATCTGACTACACCATTGGATTCGCACTATTTTCAAACGGTTCATATGTAAATTACGTTGGAATGCGTCAATGAATAAAAAAGGGAATGAAATTTGAAAAATATGCCGTTTAATCAACCCACCAATTCAATTTCAGAACTTTTATCAAAATTCGGAAAACACCACTGTATTAAGGAAGTTTCGATATATCACTAATCAAAATTTCATCAAAATCTGTAAATAAATAAAAAAAATTATAAGATACCTAATAAAATTTGAAAAGTATATTAATGGATTTTTAGGAAAATGTCATTTTATCTCATAATTTTTATTTATCAACAGATTACAATGAAATTATAGTCAGTGACACCCTCAATACAGTGGTGTAGTCAAAGTTTTGATTAAAGTTCTGAAATTGAATTGTTGGGTTAATTAAACGGCATATTTTTCAAATTTCATGTTTTCATGTGCTTGTCGTAGGGTTCCATTTAAAATTATTGGTCACAATGGCTTTGTGACGTCATCTTTGACGATTTCGTCTCTATCATCATAAGTAGGGAAGTTTACAACCTTTATGTATATATATATATATATATATATGTTTATATTTATGTATAATCGTTCCAAAGATAAGAGGGGGGAGGGAACTTTTGAGAAGCACTGTACACAATGATATAACTCTATAATAAAGAAAAAAGTGGTTTCTTGAAGTAACATTCATCAAAATTATACTTGGCAACATTGTATAAGTATGTGCATCATGGAAAGTCAAATTTCACAGACCTCACGGCTCTTTAAAAATAATCGTTCAGAGGCCCACAACAAATATTGTTTGTGTTTAATTATGAATCTTCAGCTGAAGAAGTGTTATCGTGGCTATTTCAAATAAAAGTGAATATTTATTATCATAAGAACGCGAAAACAAAAACATTACATGGAGAAAGAAAGACATTGTTCAGTTAGAAATATAAAGTGCTTGGATCCTTTTAAATTTCACTTCTGAAGAATTGGTCACCACTCTAGATTTCTAACCACCAGCAACTGATGTAGTCGTCATTATTTCAATCTGATGTTCACTCATAGTTTTTATACAAAGCAGTCAATGAAGACCTACAAAAGTGTGACAGGTAACAAATATTTTGAAGCTGAATTCGTCTATTATTGTGAAACACGAAAAATGTAACGGACTGTTTTTTACCAGATGAAAACTTCTTAGTGAATGATGCTATAATTATTATTCATTAATTTTATTTAATTGAATATTGTTGAAGTACAACATTAAATATATTTTGCCAATCATCAGATTACCTTCAGTGTGTTTTTTTTTCAGCTGTTACACAATATATATGTTATGTTGTTAGTTACTGTCAGATTTGGATGTTTTATAATCTGTAATTTTTCTTTGAATAAAACCAAAGTATACAGTATTATTTTCATATTGATTGATGTGTGTTTGCACCTACATAGTTATGTAAGTTGGATAGAAGAGTAACCTTGAATCGAAGATTCACTATTACCTTAGTAATAATAATTATTGTAAATACTGCACAAATTTCAGTTCTGTGTTGTATGTCCCAACCAATATTCGATATTATGGTGGAGTCGTCGGTGTGTCACTTCACCAGGTGTCTCGAATAAGTATAATAACAAGTTTGGGCGCGGGATTCGCCTACGCTAGCATCCGCCTTGCGCCCACACTTGGCCTGCCGGCGGCTTAACTGTCGCGCTTCGCGCGACGATCCTAGCCCCCCGTGTACACGTATATCCTTTCCGTGTACACGTATATCCTTTTCGTGTACACGTATATCCTTTCCGTGTACACGTATATCCTTTCCGTGTACACATATATACCAATTATTTGAATACTACGATCTTAAGGCGTTTTTCTTATTTTAAACGTTCATTGTCAAAATGATTAAAAACTATAATTGGACACCAATAATGTGAATACTACGATCAATGCATGTCTGTCTTTATCATTGAATCCATTTGATACTATAATTGGACACCAATAATGTGAATACTACGATCAATGTGTGTCTGTCTTTATCATTGAATCCGTTTGAAACTATAATTGGACACCAATAATGTGAATACTACGATCAATGCTTGTCTGTCTTCATCATTGAGTCCGTTTGAAACTATAATTGGACACCAATAATGTGAATACTACGATCAATGCGTGTCTGTCTTTATCGTTGGGTCAGTTTGAAACTATAATTGGACACCAATAATGTGAATACTACGATCAATGAGTGTCTTTCTTTATCATTGAATCCGTTTGAAACTATAATTGGACACCAATAATGTGAATACTACGATCAATGTGTATAATATATCGATTTTTCCGCATTTTTTTCAAATATTTCATGAACTATTGATTTTGAAAAAACAATTCATTTATATTTGTTGTATATTTTCCAAAAGCAATCATAAAAGATTTCATGAAAAATTTGGAAATATGCAGCAGTTTGGGAAATATTTGGAATTATTCAAAATTGTCGAAATTTTTTTCTAAGTCCCGACGAATATTTTTGGGTTTTATTTTTTTCCCGCTGCAGTAATGAATTCGAAGAAACCAAATTGGGATGGGTTGATAGAGTCCATTGAGAGGTATTTTTAACAAAAAAATCCTTTCTCATTTTTTATTGGTCCTGGAGATATATCGATTTTTCCGATTTTTTTTCGAATATATCTCGGACTATTGATTTTGAAGAAACAATTCATCTACATTTTTTGTAGACTTCCCAAAGGCAATCATAAAAGGTTCTATGAAAAATTGGGAAATATGCAGCCGTTTGGGAAATATTTTGAATTATTCAAAATCGACGAAATTTTTTTCAAAGTTTCGACGAATTTTTTTGGGTTTTATTTTTTTCCCGCTGCAGTAATGAATTCGAAGAAACCAAATTGGGATGGGTTGATAGAGTCTATTGAGAGGTATTTTTAACAAAAAAATCATTTCTCAGTTTTTATTGATTCTGGAGATATATCGATTTTTCCGATTTTTTTTCGATTATTTCTCTGACTATTGATTTTGAAGAAACAATTCATTTACGTTTTTTGTAGACTTCCCAAAGGCAATCATAAAAGGTTCTATGAAAAATTGAGAAATATGCAGCCGTTTGGGAAATATTTAGAATTATTCAAAATTGTCGAAATTTTTTTCTAAGTCCCGACGAATTTTTTTGGGTTTTATTTTTTTTCGCGCTCTGGTAACGAATTCGAAGAAACCAAATTGGGATATGTTGATAGAGTTCATTGAGAGGTATTTTTGACAAAAAAATTATTTCTCATTCTTTATTGGTTCTGGAGATATATCGATTTTTCCGTTTTTTTTCAAATATTTCCCGGACTATTGATTTTGAAGAAACAATTCATCTACATTTTTTGTATATTTTCCAAAGACAATCATAAAAGGTTCTATGAAAAATTTGGAAATATGCAGCCGTTTGGGAAATATTTAGAATTATTCAAAATTGTCGAAATTTTTTTCCAAGTCCCGACGAATTTTTTTGGGTTTTATTTTTTTCGCGCTCTGGTAACGAATTCGAAGAAACCAAATTGGGATATGTTGATAGAGTTCATTGAGAGGTATTTTTGACAAAAAAATTATTTCTCAGTCTTTATTGGTTCTGGAGATATATTGATTTTTCCGATTTTTTTTCAAATATTTCCTGGACTATTGATATTGAAGGAACACTTCATTTACATTTTTTGTATATTTTCCAAAGGCAAACATAAAAAGTTCTATGGGAAATTTGAAAATATGCAGCCGTTTGGGAAATATTTGGAATTATTCAAAATCGACGAAACGAAATTTTTTCTAAGTCCCGACAAATTTTTGAATTTTTGGAATAGGAAAAAATTTCATCAATAACTTTTTGGAGTACTAATAGAGTACAATAAAATTGTTTGTACACACTTTTCCATATCTTGTTTAGTTTTTGAGATTCTAATGCTTTTATAAAAATTATTTCTAAGTCCAGCCTTTTTTTTGGATTTTATTTTTTCCCCGCTCTGTTATTGAATTCGAAAAAACCAAATTTGGAGGATCGATAGAGTTCATTGAAAGGTATTTTTTGCAAAAAATAAATTCTCAAGTTTTTTCTTAGTTTGTGAGATATATCAATTTTCCCGTTTTTTTCAAATATTTCCTGCACTATTGATTTTATCGAAAAAATGTAATAACATTTTTTGTAGGTTTTCCAAAGACACTTAAAAAAGGTATCGTGTGAAATTTTCAATTTTGTATCCGTTTTCAAAATATTCGATATTTTAAAAAATGAGAACTTCCATTTTCGGAAAAATGGGATTTTCACATTTTTCCGGTCGTTTCTTCGGAAAATGTTCATATGGAGATTTGTTCGTTTGTTCAAGTTCTATTTAATGCATATTTGATATCTTGGTTTCCTTAATTGGTTTCACCACAATAGAGGCTCAAAAAAAAGAATTTTTTTCGGAAAATCGACCGGAAAACCCGTTATTATTTTCCGATCCTTCTCAAAAACTATACACTTCGGAAGAGCATATAGGCGCATATTACCAAAAAATCTAGAAGGAAAAAAATAAATCCCTGGACCGCTATCGAGTTCCTCGCGAAAACCATGAAAAACCCCTTAAAAATTTTCCCGGTTTTCCGATAGCAAAAAAAATTAAATTTTGAGGTACTGTTTTTTTGTTATTGACGTGATTAAAATTTCAACTCGATATCTTCAACGGTTCCGGAAATATAAGGTGGTTTCTGGAGACGACGGACATACAGAAAATTCCCAAAAAAATACCAATTTTTTTTTTATTTTTTTTTATTTTTCATTTTATCATGTCTATATTTATTTTTTTATGGGGAACATTTTTGCCTTATGAAAAATTGTTCTATCTCTTAAAATAAAAAAGTTAGTGCCCCCCCTGTAAATAATTATTATTATTATTTTTCTTTTTTTTTTTTGCTTTCTTCCTAATTTTTTACAAGGATCAATTTCTTTTTTGAACCGTGGCTCTATCTCTTTAAATAAAAAAAATAGCCCCCCTCTATATTCTCGGCCTATTTCATAAATTTAATCATTTTTTCACGAAAATCAGCTGTTTTTTCGTTTATTTATAGGGTATCGCAAAAATTTTTACGTGACTTTTTTGTAGGTCTATTTAAGGGGAACAAAATTGTTTATATAAAATTTTTCGATATCTCGTTTGGTTTTCGAGTTTTGGGCAATTTTGGAGGGGGAGTAAAAAATTTTTAATATTTTTTTCACTTTTTTCGTATTTTTCCCATCTTTTTATGTAGTTGGAAAAAAACGGTTTGGAGGTATTACTGAGGCATGTGTTGCGGATACGATGCATTTTTATTTTTTTCATTACCTCTATTAGTACGGTCAATATTTCGATTTTCCAATTTTTTTAGATATCTCCCGGACTATTAATTTTGGGAAAAAAATTAAAAAACAAAATTGTAGATTTTCCAAAGGCAGTCAAAAGCTGTCTCGGTGATTCGGAAAAATATCGACCATTTCCGAGTAATTTCGTATTATCCGAAATTCAAATGTTTTTTTTCATATATTTGAAATTTTTTCAGTTTTCCGATCATTTTAGAGAAAATATCGAAGAGCTATGATTTGTTGGTATATTCGTGCTCTACCAAAAACATTTTTCACAATTCAGTTTCGATTGTTGGTTTCGTTGTTTTTTGTGTTTTACAATATCGGAATTTTTCGGAAAATTTCCCGGAAAACCCGGTCATCATTTTCCGATCACTCTCAAAACTCACAGCCTTCTGTTAGACATATTGAAGTATATCTAGAAGAAATTTGAAAGGATTCGAATCAATTCTTGAACCGGTATCGAGAAAAGTAGGAACTTGAAAAAAAAAATCGGAAAATCACCGTAAAATTTTTCCGGATTTTCCGATCGCCAAAAAAAATCACGTGACAAATACCGTCATCGCGTTGATAAAATGACTGAAAGTCCCGTGCGATATCTTTGATATTTTAGGAAATATAGCGTTTTAAAAATTTTCGACACACAAAAATTTTTTTTAATTTTTTTTAATTTTTTTCAATTTTTTCATCTTTTATAGTGTCAGATATGGATCATTAACCCGTTTGAACCATCTCTCTATCTTTTCGAATAAAAAAGTTAGACACCCCTACAGGTCGAAGTTATTATTATTATTATTATTTTTTTCTTGATTTTTTTCTATTTTTCATTAAGGATCAAGGTCCCGTTGGATTCAAAGTTCTATCTATCCAAATAAAAAAGTTAGGCTCCCTCTGTCCGAAAGACCGTAGAATACTACTTCTCTAAAGATCGTAGTATAACAAGTGTGTACGCCGTGTACACATGTACACATAAAACTATTATTGGTCTTGACCAATAATATGAATAATACGACTATGGTGCGCGAATCCGTTTAAAACTATAATTGGTCTTCACCAATAATATGAATAATACGACTGTGACGCCAAGTCCCAAAAGTTTCGATTTTTTTGGAATATTTCCCGGACTATTGATGTTAAGAAAGAAATGCAGCCAATTTTCTGTATATTTTTGGAGATATATCGATTTTTCCGATTTTTTTTCCATTATTTACCGTACTATTGATTTTGAAGCGAAAATTCATTTACATTTTTTATACGTTTTCTGAAGGCGACCAAAAAAGGTGCAATGGAAAATTTCAAAATATGCAGCCGTTCAGGAAATATTCGGATTTATTCAAAATCGTCGAAACGATAATTTTCTCTAAGTCCCGACGAATTTTTTTGGATTTTATTTTTTTCTAGCTCCGGTAATGAATTCGAAGAAACCAAATTGGGAGGTTCGGTAGAGTTCGTCGAGAGGTTTTTGTGACAAAAAAATAGTTCATAATTTTCAATCAGTTCTGGAGATATATCGATTTTTCCGATTTTTTTTCAATTATTTACCGTACTATTGATTTTGAAGCGAAAATTCATTTACATTTTTTATACGTTTTCTGAAGGCGACCAAAAAAGGTGCAATGGAAAATTTCAAAATATGCAGCCGTTCAGGAAATATTCGGATTTATTCAAAATCGTCGAAACGATAATTTTCTCTAAGTCCCGACGAATTTTTTTGGATTTTATTTTTTTCTAGCTCCGGTAATGAATTCGAAGAAACCAAATTGGGAGGTTCGGTAGAGTTCGTCGAGAGGTTTTTGTGACAAAAAAATAGTTCATAATTTTTAATCAGTTCTGGAGATATATCGATTTTTCCGATTTTTTTTCAATTATTTACCGTACTATTGATTTTGAAGCGAAAATTCATTTACATTTTTTATACGTTTTCTGAAGGCGACCAAAAAAGGTGCAATGGAAAATTTCAAAATATGCAGCCGTTCAGGAAATATTCGGATTTATTCAAAATCGTCGAAACGATAATTTTCTCTAAGTCCCGACGAATTTTCTTGGATTTTATTTTTTTCCAGCTCCGGTAATGAATTCGAAGAAACCAAATTGGGAGGTTCGGTAGAGTTCGTCGAGAGGTTTTTGTGACAAAAAAATAGTTCCTAATTTTTAATTAGTTCTGGAGATATATCGATTTTTCCGATTTTTTTCCAAATATTTCCCGTACTATTGATTTTGAAGAATAATTTCATTTACATTTTTTGTACATTTTCTGAAGGCAAGCAAAAAAGGTTCAACGGAAAATTTCAAAATTTGCAGCCGTTCATGAAATATTCGGATTTATTCAAAATCGTCGAAAATTTTTTCTAAGTCCCGACGAATCTTTTTGGATTTTATTTTTTTCCAGCTCCGGTAATGAATTCGAAGAAACCAAATTGGGAGGTTCGGTAGAGTTCGTTGAAAGGTTTTTGTGACAAAAAAATAGTTCCTAATTTTTAACGAGTTCTGGAGATATATCGATTTTTCCGATTTTTTTTCCATTATTTACCGTACTATTGATTTTGAAGCGAAAATTCATTTACATTTTTTATACGTTTCCTGAAGGCGACCGAAAAAGGTGAAATGGAAAATTTCAAAATCTGCAGCCGTTCGGGAAATATTCGGATTTATTCAAATTCGTCGAAACGAAAATTTACTCTAAGTCCCGACGAATTTTTTCATTTTCGGAATAGGAAAAAAAGTCACCAATAACTTTTTGTAGTACTTATCGAATACAGTGAAATTGTTTGTACACACTTCGTCATAACTCGTTCGGTTTTTGAGATTTTGGTGTTTTTATAAAAATTATTTCTAAGTCCCGCCTTTTTTTTGGATTTTATTTTTTTCTCGCTCCGTTATCGAAGTCGGAGAGATCAAATTTGGAGGAGCGGTAGAACCCGTCGAGAGGTATTTTTAGCAAAAAAAAAATTTAAATTATTATTATCGGTTCCGGAGATATATCGATTTTTCCGGTTTTTTTGAAATATTTCCCGCACTATCGATTCTACGGAAAAAATGTATTTACATTTTTTGTAGGCACTTCGAAGGCGTTCGAGAAAAGTCTAGCGAAATTCAAAAATTCGAAGCCGTTTTCGAAATATTCGATATTTTCCGAAACGAAAATATTTATTTCCGGAAAAACGAGTTTTTCACCGTTTTCCGATAGATTTTCGGAGGGGATAATTCGAGGATCGGTTCGTCGACTTCGGGTCTATCTAACGCATATTCAAAGTTTTAGTTACTTTCATCGGTTTAGCCACGAGAGGGACTCAAAAAAGAGTACATTTTTCGGAAAATCGCCCGGGAAATCTTTAGGAGTTTTCCGATCTTTCTCAAAAACTATAGGTGTTCGTAAGACATACGGACGTATATTTTCCGAAAATACGAACGCGATCGATTCCACTTTCGGATCGTTATCGTTCCACCCGTGGAAAAACGAAAAAATGGCGAAAAACAAAATTTCCGTCGTCGGATCGGAAAAATATTCGAAAGACTCGTAGCGGTTGTGGGATCGTCCCGACTGCCAAAATTTCGATTCGATATCTCGACGGGTCCGGAAGATATAACGATTTTACGATGACACGACATACAGAATGGCGAAAAAACTTTTTGTTCCCGAAAATTTTCAAAAAAATTCCGCGCGTAGAGGACATTTTAGTGAGTACCCCCACCGAATACGAGCGAAAAAAAATCAAAACCCGAACCGCTATAGAGGAAAGAAAAAAAAACTTTAAAAAATTCGTAACTTTTTTCCGGGTGGTCGGATCGCGAAACGAAAAAAACCGTAAATTTCTATTATCGAGTTATATACGAGATTAAAATTTCGAAGCGATATCTTCGAAAACCCGGAAGATACGGGACTTTGAAATTTTCGCGGACCGACCGACGGACCGACAGAAAAAAAATTTTTTCTTCGAACCTTCTATTTTTTTATTCCGAACACTTTTCTTCCCATAAACTTTTCTCCTATCTCGAAAATAAAGATTTTAGCCCCCCTGTACGTTCTCGCAAGACCGTAATATAATACTCTTATAGAGTCGTATTATAACAAGTATGGGCGCGGGATTCGCCTACGCTAGCATCCGCCTTGCGCCCACACTTGGCCTGCCGGCGGCTTAACTGTCGCGCTTCGCGCGACGATCCTAGCCCCCCGTGTACACGTATATCCTTTCCGTGTACACGTATATCCTTTCCGTGTACACGTATATCCTTTCCGTGTACACGTATATCCTTTCCGTGTACACGTATATCCTTTCCGTGTACACGTATATCCTTTCCGTGTACACGTACATACCAATTATTTGAATACAACGATCTTAAGGCGTTGTTCTTATTTTAAACGTTCATTGTCAAAATGATTAAAAACTATAATTGGACACCAATAATGTGAATACTACGATCAATGCATGTCTGTCTTTATCATTGAATCCATTTGATACTATAATTGGACACCAATAATGTGAATACTACGATCAACGTGTGTCTGTCTTTATCATTGAATCCGTTTGAAACTATAATTGGACACCAATAATGTGAATACTACGATCAATGCTTGTTTGTCTTCATCATTGAGTCCGTTTGAAACTATAATTAGACACCAATAATGTGAATACTACGATCAATGCGTGTCTGTCTTTATCGTTGGGTTTGAAACTATAATTGGACACCAATAATGTGAATACTACGATCAATGAGTGTCTGTCTTCATCATTGAATCCGTTTGAAACTATAATTGGACACCAATAATGTGAATACAACGATCAATGCGTGTCTGTTTTAATCATTGAATCCATTTGAAACTATAATTGGATACCAATAATGTGAATACTACGATCAATGAGTGTCTTTCTTTATCATTGAATCCGTTTGAAACTATAATTGGACACCAATAATGTGAATACTACGATCAATGCGTGTCTGTTTTTATCATTGAATCCGTTTGAAACTATAATTGGACACCAATAATGTGAATACTACGATCAATGTGTATAATATATCGATTTTTCCGCATTTTTTTCAAATATTTCATGAACTATTGATTTTGAAAAAACAATTCATTTATATTTTTTGTATATTTTCCAAAAGCAATCATAAAAGGTTCTATGAAAAATTGGGAAATATGCAGCCGTTTGGGAAATATTTAGAATTATTCAAAATTGTCGAAATTTTTTTCTAAGTCCCGACGAATTTTTTTGGGTTTTATTTTTTTCTCGCTGCAGTAATGAATTCGGAGAAACCAAATTGGGATGGGTTGATAGAGTTCATTGAGAGGTATTTTTGACAAAAAAATCATTTCTCATTTTTTATTGGTTCTGGAGATATATCGATTTTTCCGATTTTTTTTCGATTATTTCTCGGACTATTGATTTTGAAGAAACAATTCATCTACATTTTTTGTAGACTTCCCAAAGGCAATCATAAAAGGTTCTATGAAAAATTGGGAAATATGCAGGTTTGGGAAATATTTAGAATTATTCAAAATTGGCGAAATTTTTTTCTAAGTCTCGACGAATTTTTTTGGGTTTTATTTTTTTTCTGCTCTGGTAATGAATTCGAAGAAACCAAACTGGGATATGTTGATAGAGTTCATTGAGAGGTATTTTTGACAAAAAAATCTTTTCTCATTTTTTATTGGTTCTGGAGATATATCGATTTTTCCGATTTTTTTTCGATTATTTCTCGGACTATTGATTTTAAAGAAACAATTCATTTACATTTTTTGTAGACTTCCCGAAGGCAATCATAAAAGGTTCTATGAAAAATTGGGAAATATGCAGCCGTTTGGGAAATATTTGGAATTATTCAAAATTGTCGAAATTTTTTTCTAAGTCCCGACGAATTTTTTTGGGTTTTATTTTTTTTCTGCTCTGGTAATGAATTCGAAGAAACCAAATTGGGATATGTTGATAGAGTTAATTGAGAGGTATTTTTGACAAAAAAATCATTTCTCATTTTTTATTGGTTCTGGAGATATATCGATTTTTCCGATTTTTTTTCGATTATTTCTCGGACTATTGATTTTGAAGAAACAATTCATTTACATTTTTTGTAGACTTTCCAAAGGCAATCATAAAAGGTTCTATGAAAAATTGAGAAATATGCAGCCGTTTGGGAAATATTTAGAATTATTCAAAATTGTCGAAATTTTTTTCTAAGTCCCGACGAATTTTTTTGGGTTTTATTTTTTTCTCGCTGCAGTAATGAATTCGGAGAAACCAAATTGGGATGGGTTGATAGAGTTCATTGAGAGGTATTTTTGACAAAAAAATCATTTCTCATTTTTTATTGGTTCTGGAGATATATCGATTTTTCCGATTTTTTTTCGAATATTTCTCGGACTATTGATTTTGAAGAAACAATTCATCTACATTTTTTGTAGACTTTCCAAAGGCAATCATAAAAGGTTCTATGAAAAATTGGGTAATATGCAGCCGTTTGGGAAACATTTGGAATTATTCAAAATTATCGAAAAATTTTTCTAAGTCCCGACGAATTTTTTTATTTTTGAAATAGGAAAAAAATTCATTCGAAACGTTTTGTAGTACTAATGAAGTACAATAAAATTGTGTTAATCAACTTTTCCATATCTTGTTTAGTTTTTGAGATTTTGGTGCTTTTATAAAAAAAATTTCTAAGTCCAGCCTTTTTTTTGGATTTTATTTTTTTCCCGCTTTGTTATTGAATTCGAAAAAACCAAATTTACACGATCGATAGAGTTCATTGAGAGGTATCTTCTGCAAAAAATAAATTTCCAAGTTTTTTCTTAATTCGGGAGATATATCGATTTTCCCGTTTTTTTCAAATATTTCCTGTACTATTGAAAATAGGGAAATTATTTATTTACATATTTTATAGATTTTTTGAAGGCGGTCAAAAAAGGTATCGTGGTAAATTGGAAAAATATCAGCAGTTTCCGAGATATTTCGTATTTTTAAAAATTACAATTTTTTTTTTCATATTTTTCAATTTTTCTCAGTTTTCCGGACATTTTCTTAAAAGTGTTGAAGAGGTATGATTTTTTTGTATTTCCAAGCTCTATCCACTGCATTGTTCAAAATTCAATTTCGATCATCGGTGCGGTTTTTATTCGAAATTTTCACTTTTCGGAAAATCGTCCGGAAAACCCGTTTTCATTTTCCGATCCTTCTCAAAAACTATACACCTGAGAAGGCTATATAGGCGCATATTTCTAAAAAAATTGGAATGGAAAAAATCATTTCCTGAACCGCTATCGAGTTACCGGTGAAAACCTTAAAAATGACCTTGAAAATTTTCCGGGTTTTCCGATCGCAAAAAAAAATTTTTTTCGAGATACATTTTTTGAGTTATTGATTTGATTCAAATTTCAAAGCAATATCTCCAAGGGTTTGGAAATCATAGCGTTCGCCCCGGGGGCGACAGACAAAAAAAAAATGAGTCGACATTTTAATTTTTTTTAATTTTTTATTTTTTTATTTCCATATTCATTTTTCAAAGGGCCACATTTTCTCTTTATGAAAAATGATTCTATCTCTCCAAATAAAAAAGTGAGTGTCACAATTATTATTATTATTATTTTTTTTTTTTGTTTTTTTTCTTGGTTTCTTCCTAATTTTTTACAAGGATCAATTTCTTTTTTGAACCGTGGCTCTATCTCTTTAAATAAAAAAAATAGCCCCCCTCTGTATTCTCAGCCTCTTTCATAATTTTAATCATTTTTTCACGAAAATCAGCTGTTTTTTCGTTTATTTATAGGGTATCGCAAAAATTTTTACGTGACTTTTTTGTAGGTCTATTCAAGGGGAACAAAATTGTTTATATAAAATTTTTCGATATCTCGTTTGTTTTTCGAGTTTTGGGCAATTTTGGAGGGGGAGTAAAAAATTTTTAATATTTTTTTCACTTTTTTCGTATTTTTTCCATCTTTTTATGTAGTTGGAAAAAAACGGTTTGGAGGTATTACTGAGGCATGTGTTGCGGATACGATGCACTTTTATTTTTTTCATTACCTCTATTAGTACGGTCAATATTTCGATTTTCCAATTTTTTTAGATATCTCCCGGACTATTAATTTTGGGAAAAAAATTAAAAAATAAAATTGTAGATTTTCCGAAGGCAGTCAAAAGCTATCTCGGTGATTCGGAAAAATATCGATCATTTCCGAGTAATTTCGTATTATCCGAAATTCAAATGTTTTTTTTCATATATTTGAAATTTTCCCAGTTTTCCGATCATTTTAGAGAAAATATCGAAGAGCTACGATTTGTTGGTATATTCGTGCACTGCCAAAAACATTTTTCACAATTCAGTTTCGATTGTTGGTTTCGTTGTTTTTTGTGTTTTACAATATCGGAATTTTTCGGAAAATTTCCCGGAAAACCCGGTCATCATTTTCCGATCATTCTCAAAGCTCACAGCCTTCCGTAAGACATATTGAAGTATATCTAGAAGAAATTTGAAAGAATTCGAATCAATTCTTGAACCGGTATCGAGAAAAGTAGGAACTTGAAAAAAAAAATTGGAAAATCACCGTAAAATTTTTCCGGATTTTCCGATCGCCAAAAAAAATCACGTGACAAATACCGCCATCGCGTTGATAAAATGACTGAAAGTCCCTTGCGATATCTTCGATATTTTGGGAAATATAGCGTTTTAAAAATTTTCGGCACACAAAAAATTTTTTTTATTTTTTTTAATTTTTTTCAATTTTTTCATGCTTTATAGTGTCAGATATGGATCATTAAGCCGTTTGAACCATCTCTCTATCTTTTCGAATAAAAAAGTTAGACACCCCTACAGGTCGAAGTTATTATTATTATTATTATTATTTTCTTGATTTTTTTCCATTTTTTATTAAGGATCAAGGTCCCGTTGGATTCAAAGTTCTATCTAGTCAAATAAAAAAGTTAGGCTCCCTCTGTATTTCTCTGTCCGAAAGACCGTAGAATACTACTCTCTAAAGATCGTAGTATAACAAGTATGGGCGCGGGATTCGCCTACGCTAGCATCCGCCTTGCGCCCACACTTGGCCTGCCGGCGGCTTAACTATCGCGCTTCGCGCGACGATCCTAGCCCCCCGTGTACACGTATATCCTTTCCGTGTACACGTATATCCTTTCCGTGTACACGTATATCCTTTCCGTGTACACGTATATCCTTTCCGTGTACACGTACATACCAATTATTTGAATACAACGATCTTAAGGCGTTGTTCTTATTTTAAACGTTCATTGTCAAAATGATTAAAAACTATAATTGGACACCAATAATGTGAATACTACGATCAATGCATGTCTGTCTTTATCATTGAATCCATTTGATACTATAATTGGACACCAATAATGTGAATACTACGATCAACGTGTGTCTGTCTTTATCATTGAATCCGTTTGAAACTATAATTGGACACCAATAATGTGAATACTACGATCAATGCTTGTTTGTCTTCATCATTGAGTCCGTTTGAAACTATAATTAGACACCAATAATGTGAATACTACGATCAATGCGTGTCTGTCTTTATCGTTGGGTTTGAAACTATAATTGGACACCAATAATGTGAATACTACGATCAATGAGTGTCTGTCTTCATCATTGAATCCGTTTGAAACTATAATTGGACACCAATAATGTGAATACTACGATCAATGCGTGTCTGTTTTTATCATTGAATCCATTTGAAACTATAATTGGATACCAATAATGTGAATACTACGATCAATGAGTGTCTTTCTTTATCATTGAATCCGTTTGAAACTATAATTGGACACCAATAATGTGAATACTACGATCAATGCGTGTCTGTTTTTATCATTGAATCCGTTTGAAACTATAATTGGACACCAATAATGTGAATACTACGATCAATGTGTATAATATATCGATTTTTCCGCATTTTTTTCAAATATTTCATGAACTATTGATTTTAAAAAAACAATTCATTTATATTTTTTGTATATTTTCCAAAAGCAATCATAAAAGGTTCTATGAAAAATTGGGAAATATGCAGCCGTTTGGGAAATATTTAGAATTATTCAAAATTGTCGAAATTTTTTTCTAAGTCCCGACGAATTTTTTTGGGTTTTATTTTTTTTCTGCTCTGGTAATGAATTCGAAGAAACCAAATTGGGATATGTTGATAGAGTTAATTGAGAGGTATTTTTGACAAAAAAATCATTTCTCATTTTTTATTGGTTCTGGAGATATATCGATTTTTCCGATTTTTTTTCGATTATTTCTCGGACTATTGATTTTGAAGAAACAATTCATTTACATTTTTTGTAGACTTCCCAAAGGCAATCATAAAAGGTTCTATGAAAAATTGGGAAATATGCAGCCGTTTGGGAAATATTTAGAATTATTCAAAATTGGCGAAATTTTTTTCTAAGTCTCGACGAATTTTTTTGGGTTTTATTTTTTTTCTGCTCTGGTAATGAATTCGAAGAAACCAAACTGGGATATGTTGATAGAGTTCATTGAGAGGTATTTTTGACAAAAAAATCTTTTCTCATTTTTTATTGGTTCTGGAGATATATCGATTTTTCCGATTTTTTTTCGATTATTTCTCGGACTATTGATTTTAAAGAAACAATTCATTTACATTTTTTGTAGACTTCCCGAAGGCAATCATAAAAGGTTCTATGAAAAATTGGGAAATATGCAGCCGTTTGGGAAATATTTGGAATTATTCAAAATTGTCGAAATTTTTTTCTAAGTCCCGACGAATTTTTTTGGGTTTTATTTTTTTTCTGCTCTGGTAATGAATTCGAAGAAACCAAATTGGGATATGTTGATAGAGTTAATTGAGAGGTATTTTTGACAAAAAAATCATTTCTCATTTTTTATTGGTTCTGGAGATATATCGATTTTTCCGTTTTTTTTTCGATTATTTCTCGGACTATTGATTTTGAAGAAACAATTCATTTACATTTTTTGTAGACTTCCCAAAGGCAATCATAAAAGGTTCTATGAAAAATTGAGAAATATGGAGCCGTTTGGGAAATATTTGGAATTATTCAAAATCGAAGAAATTTTTTTCTAAGTCCCGACGAATTTTTTTGGGTTTTATTTTTTTCCCGCTGCAGTAATGAATTCGAAGAAAGCAAATTGGGATGGGTTGATAGAGTCCATTGAGAGGTATTTTTGACAAAAATATCATTTCTCATTTTTTATTGGTTCTGGAGATATATCGATTTTTCCGATTTTTTTTCGATTATTTCTCGGACTATTGATTTTGAAGAAACAATTCATTTACATTTTTTGTAGACTTCTCAAAGGCAATCATAAAAGGTTCTATGAAAAATTGAGATATATGCAGCCGTTTGGGAAATATTTGGAATTATTCAAAATTGTCGAAATTTTTTTCTAAGTCCCGACGAATTTTTTTAGGTTTTATTTTTTTCCCGCTGTAGTAATGAATTCGAAGAAACCAAATTGGGAGAAGTTGATAGAGTTCGTTGAGAGGTATTTTTGACAAAAAAATCATTCCTCATTTTTTATTGGTTCTGGAGATATATCGATTTTACCGTTTTTTTTTCAAATATTTCCCGGACTATTGATTTTGAAGAAACAATTCATTAACATTTTTTGTATACTTTTCAAAAACAATCATAAAAGGTTCTATGAAAAATTTGGAAATATGCAGCCGTTTGGGAAATATTTGAAATTATTCAAAATTATCGAAAATTTTTTCCAAGTCCCGACGAATTTTTTTATTTTTGAAATAGGAAAAAAATTCATTCGAAACTTTTTGTAGTACTAATGAAGTACAATAAAATTGTTTCCATACACTTTTCCATATCTTGTTTAGTTTTTGAGATTTTGGTGCTTTTATAAAAAAAATTTCTAAGTCCAGCCTTTTTTTTGGATTTTATTTTTTTCCCGCTTTGTTATTGAATTCGAAAAAACCAAATTTACACGATCGATAGAGTTCATTGAGAGGTATCTTCTGCAAAAAATAAATTTCCAAGTTTTTTCTTAATTCGGGAGATATATCGATTTTCCCGTTTTTTTCAAATATTTCCTTTACTATTGAAAATAGGGAAATTATTTATTTACATATTTTATAGATTTTTTGAAGGCGGTCAAAAAAGGTATCGTGGTAAATTGGAAAAATATCAGCAGTTTCCGAGATATTTCGTATTTTTAAAAATTACAATTTTTTTTTTCATATTTTTCAATTTTTCTCAGTTTTCCGGACATTTTCTTAAAAGTGTTGAAGAGGTATGATTTTTTTGTATTTCCAAGCTCTATCCACTGCATTGTTCAAAATTCAATTTCGATCATCGGTGCGGTTTTTATTCGAAATTTTCACTTTTCGGAAAATCGTCCGGAAAACCCGTTTTCATTTTCCGATCCTTCTCAAAAACTATACACCTGAGAAGGCTATATAGGCGCATATTTCTAAAAAAATTGGAATGGAAAAAATCATTTCCTGAACCGCTATCGAGTTACCGGTGAAAACCTTAAAAATGACCTTGAAAATTTTCCGGGTTTTCCGATCGCAAAAAAAAATTTTTTTCGAGATACATTTTTTGAGTTATTGATTTGATTCAAATTTCAAAGCAATATCTCCAAGGGTTTGGAAATCATAGCGTTCGCCCCGGGGGCGACAGACAAAAAAAAAATGAGTCGACATTTTAATTTTTTTTAATTTTTTATTTTTTTATTTCCATATTCATTTTTCAAAGGGCCACATTTTCTCTTTATGAAAAATGATTCTATCTCTCCAAATAAAAAAGTGAGTGTCACAATTATTATTATTATTATTTTTTTTTTTGTTTTTTTTCTTGGTTTCTTCCTAATTTTTTACAAGGATCAATTTCTTTTTTGAACCGTGGCTCTATCTCTTTAAATAAAAAAAATAGCCCCCCTCTGTATTCTCAGCCTCTTTCATAATTTTAATCATTTTTTCACGAAAATCAGCTGTTTTTTCGTTTATTTATAGGGTATCGCAAAAATTTTTACGTGACTTTTTTGTAGGTCTATTCAAGGGGAACAAAATTGTTTATATAAAATTTTTCGATATCTCGTTTGTTTTTCGAGTTTTGGGCAATTTTGGAGGGGGAGTAAAAAATTTTTAATATTTTTTTCACTTTTTTCGTATTTTTTCCATCTTTTTATGTAGTTGGAAAAAAACGGTTTGGAGGTATTACTGAGGCATGTGTTGCGGATACGATGCACTTTTATTTTTTTCATTACCTCTATTAGTACGGTCAATATTTCGATTTTCCAATTTTTTTAGATAACTCCCGGACTATTAATTTTGGGAAAAAAATTAAAAAATAAAATTGTAGATTTTCCGAAGGCAGTCAAAAGCTATCTCGGTGATTCGGAAAAATATCGACCATTTCCGAGTAATTTCGTATTATCCGAAATTCAAATGTTTTTTTTCATATATTTGAAATTTTCCCAGTTTTCCGATCATCTTAGAAAAAATATCGAAGATGTGATTTGTTGGTATATTCGTGCTCTACCAAAAACATTTTTCGGAATTCAGTTTCGATTATTGGTTTTGTTGTTTTTTGTGTTTTACAATATCGGAATTTTTCGGAAAATTTCCCGGAAAACCCGGTCATCATTTTCCGATCATTCTCAAAACTCACAGCCTTCTGTAAGACATATTGAAGTATATCTAGAAAAAATTTGAAAGGATTCGAATCAATTCTTGAACCGGGATCGAGAAAAGTAGGAACTTGAAAAAAAAAATCGGAAAATCACCGTAAAATTTTTCCGGATTTTCCGATCGCCAAAAAAAATCACGTGACAAATACCGTCATCGCGTTGATAAAATGACTGAAAGTCCCGTGCGATATCTTCGATATTTTGGGAAATATAGCGTTTTAAAAATTTTCGACACACAAAAAATTTTTTTTATTTTTTTTAATTTTTTTCAGTTTTTTCATCCTTTATAGTGTCAGATATGGATCATTAACCCGTTTGAACCATCTCTCTATCTTTTCGAATAAAAAAGTTAGACACCCCTACAGGTCGAAGTTATTATTATTATTATTATTTTTTTCTTGATTTTTTTCTATTTTTCATTAAGGATCAAGGTCCCGTTGGATTCAAAGTTCTATCTATTCAAATAAAAAAGTTAGGCTCCCTCTGTATTTCTCTGTCCGAAAGACCGTAGAATACTACTCTCTAAAGATCGTAGTATAATAATGTTTTTCTACAACTGTCAATAAAAGTCCACTTATTTGTGTGGTTTGTGTGCGTAAAGTAAAACAATATTTTAATATCAACATACGATTTCATTATTAAACGGAAAAACGTAAAAAAAGTTCACTTTTTTAACGGCTGTCGCTAGGCAACCGACAGTTTTATGCAACAACAGTGACAGATCCGATTAATAACGTAATCCTGTCATAAAGCCAGTTCTCATTTTCTTTGGCAACTAATAACCTATAAATATCTGATATACAAATGTTTCACCAATAATATTCTTAGCATCCTTACTATTAAATAAGTATTATCTCTGAGGAACTATTGGACCTAATCTACTGTTATCTAATTAGGTAATCCAAGGTAGCTGTGGCTGTTTGGCCGTCAGAAACTAGTTGACAACAATAATTAATGAAATTTGTGAAATTGGGCATCTATACAGATAACGAATTCTTGATAACTATAAATTTAATTTAAGTAGAAGTGTAAAGTGATGAAGATTGAACGGAGAAAATCGTAGATAGTGCAAATATGATATTTCCTTGACATAGTTCAAAGAAAGAAAAGGGTATTCGTTGCTTCACGAGGATGATTTATTCATTTTGAATACAAATCTAAGAAAATGAAAAGTTACTTCGATGGACTAGTTATTCGAAAGTCAAGTCAACATTAATAATAATAATATTGACCTCGATAAATATGTTATTTTAACATTCGCTTAAAATTTTACATTTTGCGGGATAGTGTGAAGAGAAAGGGATTTCGACTCTGTAGAAATTATTCGTTTCATTTGTTTGAAACTCAACTCTCCGGCATACTCTTCGAACTTTGTTCGAATAATGAATCAATAAAAATTCATATTTGCAAAAAAATATGAATTGGTTATTTTTTTTGACAGTTGTTTAAAAAATACTGCATGAAACTCGTGACTAAAGTGTTTTTTTACTCGTAAGAATGCCGCACTCCGCCTACGGTGTCGTGCGTCAACATTTCCTACTCGTAAAAAAAAGTATCACTTTACTCACTTTATACATAAATTACTATTTTTCTATGACGGGAAAAAAGTTTGACATTTTATCCCTCTTGACAGGTAGTAAAATATAAATTTTTATGAAATTATTTTTTTTCCCCGAGAACCGGGAAAAAAGTACTTTTTACCTGGATATACAGGGTGTAATTTTGAAAACTTTCAATGCGAATATCTCGCGTAATAAAAAAGTTAGAAAAACGCCATTTGGCACAAAGGCTAATGAGTTAGGGGGAATCAAAACCACCATACTTCAGTGAAGGCACGAGTCACCCCTTAGGCGCGACACACCCCAACTGAAACTGTATAAAATGACAAATGGCACTACCTCTTTTGTAATACCTCACATGAATGGTCTCATTTAGTAGTATTCCCCTGTACAAGAATTTTCATTTTTATTCAACACTGGGTGGCACAAAAACATTATTTCGAATAAATAAATTGTATTGTGTGAAAATGATAGTTTATTTGATCAGATGTTCAAAATGCAGTCCATTCAGTTCTAAACAATAGTACAATCGATTTTCAAATTCCATTCTTGTTATTAAGAGGATATTTCATTTCATTAGATGGTCACCATGTATTTCAAAACAAAATCATGCTGGAGCATTCCTTCAGAATGAATAAAAAGTACTCGAAAAAGTAACATTGTTTTTATCGGGTTCGTACCTACCTATCAATGTTGGTAAAAATTTAGTCCGACCTTTGTGCAAGGTTTTACTGTAAAGTCAGGAAAGCGTCGAATTGAAATTATCTCAAACGAATTGCGAACTGTTATTTTCTGTTCATGATGGTTGACAGTTTGCCGGAAAGAATTCAGATGGTGTTTATCTATGGTTTTGAAAATCGTTGTGCCTTAAGAACTGCTGCAGCATTTAACGAAAGAAACCCCGGAAAAAATGTAAGTCATACTTATATCAGACAACTGATTCTTAAATTTGAAGAAACAGGATCAGTGGCAAACAAAAAAAAGGACCAATCCAAGAGAACTTAATGAGGCGGCACAAGTAGAAGTTTTAGGACATTTTGCTATGAATCCTACAATGTCTCTACGCCAACGTTCAGCTACAACAGGAATTTCTCATCAAGCTATCCGTCGGGTACTCAAACTTCATAAGTTTTACCCATACAAAATGCACATTTTTCAGGAGTTGCGGGAGGACGACCCTGATCGAAGAATTCAATTTTGCGAGACCATGACCGAAATGTTACGTATTACTCCCCAGTGGCTAAAAAATATTTGTTTTACCGACGAATCCACTTTTTTTTAAATAACAAACACAACTGTATGTACTGAAGTGACGAAAATCCGCATGTCTTCAGAGATGGACACAAGCAGTATCCAGAAAAATTAAATGTCTGGGCGGGAATTGTAGGTGACACAGTGATTGGGCCATTATTTATTAATGGCAATCTTGATGGCGATACTTATTTCGAAATGTTAAACACTACCACTCAACCTTTAATTGTTGCCGAAATAGAAAATCAGTTGGACATTGAAATAGGAAATAGGAACCTGAATGAAGATTTAATACATTTTCAGCACGATAGAGCACCATCCCACTACGTTTTGCCAGTCAGGCAGTTTTTGAATGATGCTTTTCCAGGTCAGTTGATTGGACGGAGAGGTTCAATCGAATGGCCAGCGAGATCTCCCGATCTAACACCCCTCGATTTTTTTCTCTGGGGACATTTGAAATATGTCGTATTTAAAACACAACCTACTTCAATATAAGATCTTCGACAACGCATTATTGCAGAATGCAGATCTATTCCAAGAGATGTGTTCCAAATTGGGGTGTGTCGCGCCGACGGGGTGACTCATCCTTTCACTGAAATATGGTGGTTCTAGTTCCCCCTAACTCTTTAGCATTTGTGCCAAACGGCGTTTTTCTAACTTTTTTACTTCGCGAGATATTCGCACCCCTGTATATACACATAGTTTAAGGTAGATATTTGATTAAATCGTCGTTTTTGCCGTCACAGAAAAAAAAGTGTATTATCCACGGGAAAAGGATTAGATTTTAGCTCGAGGTTGTGTTGTCTCCCGACGCGAAGCGAAGCGAAGACGATAGGTGAGGTCTTAAGGGAGATGGACAACATGTTCTCAGGATTCGGAGTACCGATGGAGCCGACCAGGGAAGACATTTGAGTCAAATCTATTCAAGAAAGTGTGTCTGTCAAAAGATTCAATCGAACTATGAAAGAACATTTCCAAGGTTGTGGAAAAACATCAAAAGGATTGGGGCAGACACCTTCCACTATTTTTCATGGAATACAGAGCAGCTGCCAAGATTCAACGAAGCTTACCCCGGCTAGCATTATCTTTGTAAGGGAACTTCGATTGCCCTGTGACTTGGTGTTTGGATCACTTAGCTCCAAAAAACAGATGTGCAGGACTATGCCGATAAACTAAGCCAGGAATCACACTGATCGACTAGGACCGACCGTCCGCGACCGTCCACCTACGACCAAAATTTCCAACACGTATATTCTTATCGCACAACTCACACCGTATAATCGTCATTGACCGTCCTCGACCGTTTTTCAAAGACCATGTTCGAAATTGTAGTCTGCTGGAAATTTTGGTCGGTGTCACACTATCCTGACGTAATATCATTTTGACACACATTTATGATGAACTTTTGACTTCAACAAAACTCATGTAAATAGGTATATTTCCTAACGGAAAAATAAAATGTCTGTTAGGAATTGGAATATATGATGAGTAAAATAAATTATAAGTAGAAAAAAAGAATTTGAATAGAATAGAATTTCGTAAGCTTCGAGATCATGAAGATGCCAACATTGATGGCGAAACGAGTGTCGAGTGAAAATGCTGTAAATATACTTTTGGTGTTTGGGGATTTTACCGATTGAATTGCATTCACACCAAAGGTTTCATTTAATGTCATTATGCCGAACAAAATAAACAATTATTGTTAAAATCCTTCGAATAGGTCGTTTAAATCTCACTTCTAATTTTCATTCTATCATTTCAGGATCATGGAATAAATATACTGTCACTCCGAACCGACCTCGATATTATAAAATTTCAACGTTTATTTTATTCTAACCAATAATGCCGGCAAGGTGGCAAACCGCGATATTAAAACGAACAATTTTTAACCGACAAACGGTGGGATAGTTCGTTCAATTTAGAGCCCCAGTTTTCCTTGTTTTCGAGTGCAAAGCAATTAAACGCGCAATTAGAGCCTAACGGCCATTGCGAAATTCCGATTCATGTGTGGACAAGGTCTCGTTTCTCATTCGCTAGATCGGCGATTACTTCAGAAAAAGATATCGATCAGTTCCGAAGACATAATTTATATTTTCAATGTGGTATCGCCGTTCAGACAATATTAATCTGGTCGAATAATTATGTGGGTACCGAAAGGAATGAAGGTGTGGAAGTACCGTTTGCATTCAGTGCGGAATTTAGTGTAATTCACGAATTTCTGAAAAGCGCGAAGATTTGTTAAAAAATTTTTGAAGTTCAGAGCGAAACATTTTTTACTGCTTCACATCATGCATTCATTGATGTACCATCCTCAGTTCCACAACGTACCACAGAGACATCTTAACGTTTGGAGTGGGGTCAGCATAATCCCACATTTCTAAATTTTGCTAAAACATCATTTTTATTTTTCGCTTTCTAGGCAATCTTCCGGTAATCAATAAAGACTTTATTGCACTCATCTGTCATTCTACTATAGCGTTCTGTCATCATGATAGACATAAACTTTCAAATTGACGCCAAATTTAGCCCATTTTCTGTGAGATTGTATTACGTTTTAAATAGTTGCATGTTTCACCATATTCATTACATAATGGACTAGAAAATTACTAGAAAATGCAATTCTCAGTTTCAACAGACGCCCTTACGCATATTGGACAAAATAAAATCTGAAAATAAAGAGGAAATTAAGGTTAGTACAAAATATGGAAAGTTTCTTCTATATCCTTACATTGAATCCGAACTATTTGAACTTCTCAATAGAAAACTAAAAAATAAATAATCCAGTGGTGCTGATGAAATCCCCAACTTCGTAGTGAAAAAAGTACTTTCTTTCATTATCATACCTTTAACTTTTTTGATAAATATTTCTTTCTGCTATGGGGTGTTTCCCACGAACCTGAAACTCGGAAAAGTTATACCCGTCCATAAAAAAGGCGACGTCACAGATACAAATAATTATAGACCCGTTACTGTCCCAATTGTATTTTCAAAAATTTTAGAGTATGCCTATTTAGAGCGCCTCAAACTCCACTTGAATAGATATAATTTGATTTCAAATAGTCAACATGGATTTTGTGAAAATAGAAGCACTACCACAGCAATTCACTCTTTCTATGAAAGAATTATCACTCTTATTGAGACAGGGGAATGCCCCCTTGGAATATTCTGCGATTTAAGCAAGGCCTTTGATTGTGTAAATCATCAATTTTTGGTTAAAAAATTAAAAAGTTACGGTATTGCTGACGCGGCCCTCAGTTGGATTTCTTCATAATAGGAAACAGTATGTGTGTATTAGAAACACAGATGAAAATAATATTCAGAAATATGTCAACTCTTTGTTACTCGATATTTCGGTTGGGGTACCCCAAGGATCTATTCTGGGCCCAATATTATTTCTAATTTACATTAATGACTTAGAAGAGTCCATCGATGATGTTCACTTCACTTTTTATGCCGATGACACATCTGTTATTATCTCTGATAGATCAGACACCTCTCTTGAAAACAAAGCTAATAGAGCTCTCGGTGAAATATCCTCATGGTTTTCCAGCAATCATCTTCACTTAAATGATACCAAAACACATTATATGAGATTTAGAACCAATCAAAAAACCTGTGATAATTTACGAATTGCTACAGACGTATCTCAGCTGACTGATACATCCTGTATTAAATTTCTTGGTCTTCACATAGATAGCTGTTTGAAGTGGAAAACACATTGTGAGTCCTTAGTGTCAAAACTACACTCACTGAATTTTATGAAGAATCTGAGGACAGTTCTGAACACAAAACAGATGCTCAAAGTTCACTATGGTCAAGTTGAATCACGATTGAGGTATGGAATTAGTTTCTGGGGTTGGTCCACTAACTCAGTCATCGTGTTTTTGGCTCAAAAGAAACTCATTAGAACAATAGCTAATGTTTCTAGTACTTTCAGCTGCCGCACTATTTTCAAGGACCTAGATATTCTAACCCTAACAGGTCCATACATATTTGAAACATGTACTTATATTTTTATAAATCGTGATTATTTCATGAGCAACTCTGGAATTCACGATTTGAACACAAGAATCAAAAATAACTTTCATGTTCCCCTAGCAAAATCTCCCATCTCGTATAAGTCCCTGAATAACGTTGGCATTCTCATGTTCGATAAACTACCTCCCGACTTGAAATCTTGTACTTCGCTCATACAATTCAAAAAAAGTTTGAAGGAATTTCTTGTCCGTCAAAGTCATTATTCAATGAACGAGTTTTTCTGACTTCCTGTTCATTTTGTTTTCATTGTGATATTAGGATAAGTTTTTTTGTCTGCATTGTGATATTAGGATAAGTTTTAGGTTACGGTCTTATATGACGACTCCTATACAGTTGTAATTGTCTTTGTGGAGAATAAAGTGAAATGAAATGAAATGAAAAAATAAAATTATTTCCTTCGAATATCATCTGAATTACACAAAATGTTTTTGAATTACTTTTAGCAGATAGATTTAAACAAACAATGTTTTCTTCACAGTTTAGTGCCACCTGAATGAAACATTTTCTGGTTTTTGCATGAACGTAGAAAAAATATTGTATGAAAGTCGTGCAAAAACAGTTTATTGCACTCGACGTGAAATTGTCCGACGAGGCCATCAGGCCGAGTTGGACAACACCTACTTTTTGCACTTGTTGCATAAATAACTATTTAGGTACTCAAATACTCGCATATTATATTTGCATGAGGATTATTTTCAGCAGAGTTATGACCAATCAAATATTCGGTTCCGCCAGAACTGCCAGCGGCGGGTAAGCTTGAACCTGAAATTTGATGTCGGGGTTCAATCACGTTTTCTGAGAAAACGAACGCATTTCATAAGAAATCATTTTTGTGGAAAATTGAATTGTTCTTCGCCTTGTTGAGTTTTTTTCCGATAAATCATGAACTTTCCAAGATTACAGCAAAAATCTATTAATTTATTTTTAAACAAAAAAAAATGTTCCACTCCTGAAATTTCGGTGAACAATATTTTTTCGTGTTTATCACTACTACTAGCGTACCCAGTTTGGTGGTGTTACAATCGATTCTCGTCGCAAAACCCAATCGTTCTGGATTAATAAGCAATAGAGATTTCTCATGGCTTCATACACTCCGATTAAAAAAGGCAAAATTTCTTAATTTTTTTCATCATTGCTGCCAGGGAACGCACTCTGTAATTGGTCACATAATGGCGGGCAATTTGAATGACTAGACATGCAACTGAGTTTGAATGCTTGTCCTTTAAATTTCCTTTTATTATAGTGACCAATGACAGTTAGCATCACATGGCGACAACTGTGGAAAATTGAGAAACTTTTGTATCTTCCTTCAGAAGTTTACGGAGTCATTAGAAATCTTCACCTATTGGATAAAGCATATACAATTTTTTTTTACATACTATAGGATTTTGAGGTCAAATTGACCCCAGCATGCATTCTAAGAATTGGAAAGAACAATATCTGCCATTTTTTTGTTGTCCTGCGAAGTAAACTATCAACAGTAAATAAACAAGTGGTGGTAATTTTTTGATAATTTCTTTGTTGTTCTTTCTGGAAAAGTATAGGGATCATTGTGGACCACTTTTTCGCAATCTCCAAATCATGCCTGTTCCTACAATTTTTCTAAAGTAGTATTCATGATGTTGATTATGGACTAACCCTCAAATTGGTTAAAATTTCAGTGTTCTCGGTGTATTTGACAAAAGTAATGAAAAGACGAAGAAATAACAATAGTTCATTATTTATTTTTGTTGACAAAATTATTTGAGTTTCATTAAAATAATTGCTGCATGAAAGTTGAGAGATTATATATAATATATTTTCAGTGCAGTTAAAAAAAATAATATAATACACGAAAGAAAAGCAACACGAGAGCGCAGCTAGAGTGTTTGTTTTTGTTGAGTGTTTTCCTAAATTGAGCAACTTGACATGACTATTGACTAGAACATACCTAACAATCAAGTGATAAAAAAATAACAATTCGGGAGGTATATTCTGTACGTGAATTATCCGAATAGTGTTATTTTTGTCGATTTTGTTATTAAAGAAGTTGATAATTCGTATATATGTAAGACGAATAAAAATAGATATCAACAATTTCAAAATAAACATTTTATCAAATATACAGTTCAGACAACTTTCTGTGCATTGCATAAAAACAATTTTCAAACTGAAGAGATCAGTTCATTTGAACTTTTGTTGAACTTGTCTTGCACATCTCGCTCTAGACTGACATTCTACATTTTGGATCTGACTATGAATAGTGACGAATCCTAAGGTGCCATAAATACTGAATGATTACAATATAAAAGGTCACAACAGTAGATGCAGATATAAGAAAAGCAGTAGAAGGAATAAGACCAATGCGAAAGAAATAGTACCAATATGAACCTGATACAATTCAAGTTAGGAAAAAAATAATGTTTCACCCTGTATATATCTAACAAAGACTATTATTCTTGACATGATTTTTTGGGTTTATGACCTTCCACAATCCAAAGAAATCTGTACAAGTGCAGAAGGGCAAATTAATTAATTTGCCCGATAAGTTACTGCGTTCACAAGACTGCTGCCTTGAAAGAAATTAATTTTTGTCAGTAACGTACCCTACACGGAATTTGCCTATCTGAAAAAATGAGATCGAATTAACAAAGAATACTACTCTTTTTTTGAAAATTGTTGACGTTTCGGAGGCTGTATCTGCCTCCGTTATCAAAACTTCTTGGAAAGACGCTGAAGAAACTGAATATGAATGGCGGTTTTGGAAATAAGATCTTCCTTTGACAGAGTCAAAAGAAATCTGTCATACATTCTTTTAATTGACATTTGGTATTTAGATACATAGGGTGTTCGGTATCAATCAATCACCATTCTATTTGTTCTTATTTCATCTCTGAGGAGAGGTAACCAGGTGCAGTCCATTTCGATGGAATTGGTTGAAAAGCAGTTACAAGAATGCACGCAGTTTCCTTTAACTTTATTTTTCTTGATTTGATTCTCTCAATAAAATTTTGGTATTATTCCATTCCATCATATGATCCCCATCAGATGTACGAACCCGTTATTTTTCGATTTCTGATGTAACTTTTATGTTTTTCCTAGCACACAATCAATAGTCTTGATGTTTCACCTATATAACTCTTACCACACGAACAAGGTATGTTGTAAATACAATTTTTTGAACATTCACCAGCGTTTTTGGGTTTTGTATGTGTGAGTATCTCAATGTATTGGTTGTTTTAAATGTTGTTCTTACATCATACCTATGGCCAATACGTTTTATCTTTTCAGACAGTCCAGGGACATAAGGTATAATGTTGTTTGTTGGATGTGTATGGAGATGTCGCATGTCTGTGTGTTGTGTTGTTCGATTGTAAAGTGTAGTTCTATTTTCCATTTCATTAATGGTTTCTTCCACGAATTCATTTGGATAAGCATTTTCCCTGAGAACGGACTTTATAAAATTCAATTCTTCTTTCAGATTTTTTGTTGAATTGCAAACCACTTGTGCCCTGTTGTAAAGACATTTGACAATTCCCTTTTTTACGCTGGTGTGGTGATTTGAGTTATAATGGAGATATCTATTGGTATGTGTTTTCTTTCTATAAACAGTTGTGTTGACTCGAGATGTTGATTTTTGTATCAAAACATCTAAGAAAGGAAGTTCATCATCTTTTTCTGTTTCTAATGTGAATGTTATCGTTGGTTCTCGTTTATTAATGTAATCTAAGAACACTTTCAAGTCATCTCTACTCTGATTCCAAACAGCAAACACATCATCAACATACCTCCACCATACTCTGGGTCCATTCGGGTACGTTTCAACGAAAAATTCTTTAACCAATTCCATCGAAATGGACCGCACCTGGTTACCTCTCCTCGGAGATGAAATAAGAACTAATAGAATGGTGGCTGATTGATACCGAACACCCTATGTATAAAGATACCAAATGTCAATCAAAAGAATGTTTGACAGATTTCATTTGACTCTGTCAAAGAAAGATCTTATTTCCAAAACCGCAATTCATATTCAGTTTCTTCAGCGTCTTTCCAAGAAGTTTTGATAACGGAGGCAGATACAGCCTCCGAAACGTCAACAATTTTAAAAAAAAGAGAAGTATTCTTTGTTAATTCAATCTCATTTTTTCAGATAGGCAAATTCAGTGTAGGGTACGTTACTGACA
Organism: Chrysolina haemoptera; assembly: GCA_958298965.1. Lineage (NCBI taxonomy): Eukaryota > Metazoa > Arthropoda > Insecta > Coleoptera > Chrysomelidae > Chrysolina > Chrysolina haemoptera. The sequence continues at coordinate 18,208,551 of OY282593.1, read as the reverse complement.
AAAATCAATTTCTTTCAAGACAGCATTCTTGTGAACGCAGTAACTTATCGGTCAAATTTCTACACTTGTACAGACTTCTTTGGATTAGCATTTTTTCATTTTCAGATTGTGGAAGGTCATAAACCCAAAAAATCATGTCAAGAATCGGATTTCCTCCACAAAATCAAACTTTCAATCGGTATTTACAAGGATGGATTATTATTATTTTCATGCACTTTATGACGGCTGAGTGTTTTGATTATGTTGTTGTCACTTCAAAGATTTTGATTTTGGTGAATAGATAACCATTTACTTCGAGCAGCATTTCCGACCAACAACGTCCTGTCAGAAATGGATTATTATTATTTTCATGCACTTTATGACGGATGAGAGTGTTTTGATTATGTTGATATATGGAAGCTACCCGATATCTTCTGACGTTAGATAAGTTTTTTAAGGCGTGAAAGGAAAAGGCCAGCCGCAAACCAAAATCTGACACGCGCACGATTCGGATCAGACAGATAACAGGACAAATTGTTCATTTTCACTTTTGATTAACATATTCTGCTGATATTCCAAAATCTTCACCTCAAGTCTTTCATTCATAGTTATCTATGTTTGTAGTGCGCTTCGAGTTTCTTTGTTCAATGAAGGTAGTGTTTTGTTTTTGTCGTGCGTATTTTTCAACAGAAAGTGAATTTGATAATTGGAAATTATTAGAGATGATTGAAGCAGAGGTACATATATAATCTTCTTGCACTTCGTAGGTTCAAAGTGCCTTTAATCCATCACTATAACACTATATAGTGACCACTGTCATCCTCAGGGAAGTGTGCTTTTGAGGTTGAATGCTAATGATGTAATGATTGAGATATAATTAGGGTAGATAAACAAATAATTTACAGCACGTACATATATCAAAGTTTTAGCTTTCTTTTGATAGCAAAATTATTTCGATTGAATAAAGATTGCTTAAAATTTTGATATATAAACCATATCGAGTGAAGAACATGAAGTTGATGATGATAAAATAACATTAAAAAGTCAAAACAATTATCAGTCAAAATTCAAAACATTTGCTTTTGCTTGCAGCTTCACCCAAAAGTCGCCTATATATATATATATATATCTGTAAATCCACGAATATTTCCTGCCATCATCTTTTTTTATTTATTAATATTCATATATCATGTATTCTTAGGACGTGAATATTTGCTTCAGAATCGGCTAACCAAGACGTAGATTCCTAACTAAAACAGTGAACGATGTATGTAGAGGACTCCAAAAAAATACAGTAGTTCGAAGTAAATGTCTAAAAGTGCTCATTGTGCATTTGGGATCCTCGTACTGATCAAGAAATCGTAAGTGATTCTTGTGAACTTCTCCCTATAGGATTTTCTTGATAACAAATGTTGGGCAACATTTTTCTTTGTATTTTTATGTTATCTGAGATACAGAAACCGAAATATTTTATTATTATTATTATTATGTTTTGCATGACAAATGAATTAATGTTTGATGTTATGATGAATAATATCCACTAAAATTGACTGAAGTAGCAATGTAGGCTCGTTTCAACAAAAAAAAAACATGATTTTTATTCATACTTACCAACTTTCCTTGGATTCCTCACGATTTTCTTTGAACGATAGAGGATTTTAACATGGATGATTCTATATTGTGACAGATGATATTTTCTAATTTCTTCAATCAGCATAGCCATTTACTCATTTGAAGTGGGGGTTGATGGGTGGAGGGGATGACAGAATCGAGTTGCACTCGGTTTTGGACATTTCTTTCCACCAACAACTTTTGAATTTGGCACACCGTTTATTTCATCAACATATCCAAGAAGTATTTCGGAAATAAATTCTTCGTAATTTTACTATAAAAAGTGATGTATGAGTTTCCCACGGCTGTACTTTTATGTCACTGAAAATCAAATCAAATCAGTTTTCGGCAAAGGACACCGCACACTTTTATAGGGAAATTGGAACCCTGTCGAATCGGCTGAATTTTTGATATGTTGTAGTCCAAGTCATTCCAAACAAAAAGTCCAATTGGCAAAACTTTTTCTATAGGCTAGTTTTGACGGTAAAGGGCGTTGAAAATTCTCATTTTCTCTCTGTTTTTAAACAACAAAAAACGTTACCCTGAATAATTTTCACTATTCTGAGTAATCAAGATATAAACATTCATCAATATAAGATAGTATTAAAAGTATTGTGCATTGGTGACATTACACATGGTCAATTATACAGTCTGTTCCATCTTGTATGGTCAAACTAATACCTCAAGTTGATGATAACTCTTGTTATTAACACGCTTATATTAGCTTCACTTGTATGTATGTATGTGTTTATGTAATTGATTCTGGTGACAATGCCATATGACATTTTTGTAATAGAAAAAAAGAAAATGGCGGCTCCATGATGGCGGACGAGATTTGTGATTATGGTCCGATTCAATTCAAAGTTGGTATGTTGAAAGGATTTTCGGGGTCAGAGATTATGATGTTTTTTTCAATATTCATATATTCAAAATGGCGGCTCCAAGATGCTGGATGAGATTTGTGATTGTGGTCAGATTCGATTCAAAATTGGTATGTGGGGGTTTTTTAGGTCATATGTTCCAAATTTTTTGTCAAAAATTTATAAATTAAAGATGTCGGCTCCAAGATGGCGGACGATTTTTGTCATTATGATCTGATTCGATTAAAAATTAGTGTGTGAGGGTTTTCGGGGTCAGAAATTATGAGTTTTTTGTCAAAATTCATGAATTGAATATGGCAACCCAAAATGGTGGCCGAGTTTCGTGATTACGGTCAGATTCGATTAAAAATTGGTATAAGAGGGTTTTCGGGATTGGAGATTTAGATTTTTCAGTCATAAAAAATATTATGTAGTTTAAAAATACTAAAGAACACGCTTTACTTCCAAAATGGACTTAAAAGCAAAAGATAATTGACAATTCAATGAAAAAAAAAGCATAGGGTGCTTGACGAAGTTCTCTTGAGCTCTTAGACGCTCAGTATTGTTATATTAAAATAAAGAATATGAGAATGTAGATCGGAAGCACCCAGGCTTTTTTCACATTTGAGTAATTCAATTGTCAAATTTTTTTTACTGTTAAGTCCATGTTGGAAGTAAAGCGTATTCTTTAGTACTTTTAAACTACATAATTTTTCATATTATCCAGTAGCCCATTCTCGAACAATTTTCAAAACGAATCTGGACTATAATATTTTCATAATGCGTTAAAGTTCAATTTCAAGTTCAATACAGGGCGATACGAAAAAAATTGAGTTGGATGGTGGAACGAATTGTCAATTATTTTTTACTTTTTATTCCATTTTGGAAGTAAAGCGTGTTCTTTAGTATTTTCAAACTACATAATCTTTTTTATGACCAAAAAATCTAAATCTCCGACCCCGAAAACCCCCTTATACCAAGTTTTAATCGAATCTGGGATGCCATCTTCAATATAATCTCTGACCCCGAAATCATAATGACAAAAATCGTGCGCCATCTTGGAGCCGCCATCTTTAATTTATAAATTTTTGACAAAAAATTTGAAACATATGACCTAAAAACCCCCCACATACCAATTTTGAATCGAATCTGACCACAATCACAAATCTCATCCAGCATCTTGGAGCCGCCATTTTGAATTTATGAATATTGAAAAAAACATCATAATCTCTGACCCCGAAAATCCTTTCATCATACCAACTTTGAATTGAATCAGACCATAATCACAAATCTCGTCCGCCATCATGGAGCCGCCATTTTCTTTTTTCTATTACAAAAATGTCATATTGAATTGTCACCGGAATTAATTACATAGACACATACATACATACAAGTGAAGCGTGTTAAACAAGAGTTTTATCATCAACTTGAGGTATTAGTTTGACCATACAAGATGGAACACACTGTATAATTGACCATGTGTAATGTCACCAATGAACAATACTTTTAATATTATCTTATATTGATGAATGTTTATACCTTGATTACTCAGAATAGTGAAAATTATTCAGGGTAACGTTTTTTGTTGTTTAAAAACAGAGAGAAAATGAGAATTTTCAACGCCCTCTACTGTCAAAACTAGCCTATAGAAAAAGTTTTGCCAATTGGACTTTTTGTTTAGAATGACTTGGACAACATATCAAAAATTCAGTCGAATCGACAGGGGGCCAATTTCCCTATAGAAGTGTGCGGTGTCCTTGGGAGAAGAATTTTCTCATTAAATATTACTAAGTTGTTTTGAGAAAACTGCGATCTATAAACAGCCCAATAAGCACTCGCTGAATGCTACCCTCATCCTAAAACCACAATCGAATTGGGAATGCATAAGAAACGGCAATTATTAATTTACTGAATTGTAGTCAAGGAAATATAACAAGGTATTAGATTAGATTTGATTAGTTTGGGGCCAGTTTTCAGAACTCCCATGTATCCGGGAGCTTTTCGTTTTTCTTCTATCAGTGTTAGAAACCTGAGCCTTGACAAGCCCTCACAGTGGCATAGTATGTGTGCCGATGTTTCCTCTTCTTCCTGACAGAACCTGCATAGCATTTCTTCTGTCAGACCAATAGTACTCATATGTTTGTTGAGCCTACAATGCCCTATGAAGAGTCCAACTATTATTCTAGTATTGCTCCTTCTCTGGTTTAGTAGATATTCTGTGAATGTTGGCAACGGTTTTTGGATAAACTCTTTGGCCTGTCTCATTCCTGGTGAATCGTTCCACCATTCTTGACATTTCTGTTGGATCCATGATTTGGTGTTGGTTTTTAGTACAGCTTTCGCTATACCGCAAAACGGTTCTGGGCCATTCAGGGCCTTACTTGCTCCTTCTCGAGCTAGTGAATCAGCCTCTTCAATGCCTTTGTAACCTGTGTGTGCTAGTACCCATGCTAGTGTCAGTCTGTTCTGACTGCCTAGCTCTTTTAAGGTTCACTCGCACTTAGCCGAAGCGTCGCGAAGAAAATTCTGGATTTTTCGTCCGAGAAATTTACATTAAGTAATATGACAGCCCGCGCGAATTCTCTTCAGACCAACTAGGAGTCGTTTCTCTTGACGCTTCACCTCAATGCGCGCTGACAGGCGGAGAGAAGATTTAAACATTTGTTGTTTCTTGTCTCATATTTCAGATTTTAGCAGTATTTGGTAGGAAGTGCTAAAGTTGCTGGCAAATTGTGTTCCTTTTATTTTATATTATGAACCCAGAATTTTTTTTTATTGTTTTTTTTTCTTCATCTCCTTCCACAGTGGCAATTAAACTTAATTAAAAGAGATCCTCTTCTGACGGAGTGCTCATCGTACCTCACTAGACAATGTACTGCGTTCATTCAAATGCTGAAATAAATTAAATTAGCGTCGCGCCGTTCGGGACATGACACGACGCTTAAATGACGCTTCGTCTCGCGACGCCTCGGCTAAGTGCGCGTGGAGCTTTAGGGCTTCTATGCAGTCCTAACAAGGTATTACACCCCCTTTTCTTTGCAAATTCAAAAATAAAATTCTGATTACTGCAGTATGCACATTAATAATGATTGGCAGATAGTTTTGGGCATACTGAATTTCAAATTTCTTGATGTTTTATTTGCATAAAAATCCTTAAAATCTCTTTTTATTGGGTTCTCGCGTTTAAACATTCTTGCGCAAATAAAATGATATCTAAAACACTTATACAATAAATAACTATTAGAATATGCGGAATTGAAAACTAAAGATCAATCTGTTCAAGAAACTTTTCGAGAAAAAAATTGCGAATTTTCAAAGAAATTTTTTCCATTCTTCTTCGTTGTTGATACGATTCATCTTTTAACAACTTTTTTCTTTTTCAGAGTCCCCGTCCTTCGGACTCGGACACTTCGGATAGTCACAGCGACAGCGAAGTGCCTGCATCTCTAACACCTACCTCGAGGGGTTTGCTGAACAACAACCATCACCATCACAGGTTTGTTGAGTGATTTTTTTTTTCACAATACACTGGATTGTCTTCTTCATTTGATTATTTCCTAAGAGACATTGCAGATAATATATCGATCTCATTGCGAAAATAATCATCATAACTTTCAAAAAGCTTGGTTAAACACTAAAAATGAACCATATTTTCATCTTAAATGTTCAAATGAATGAAAACATATCCTTCTTTTGTCAATATTTGTTCAAGTCCGGCAGTTTGGAATACCGTTATTCCATTTGAAGACCTCAGGGAAAGAACGTGCTAAGTCACATTTTGCCTCAAATCGCGATTTCCATGACATCTTTCGGCTGCCGGGCTATGCTATCACATGGCATATTTGTACTGGGGAAGATTGTGTCGGGTCAGGAGATATTAATAATTTTGTCAACCGTATACAGGTAAGAAACGTGAATAGTCCGAGCGCTTCAGGAAAAGAACGTGTTAAGTCAGCAAGAATGTAAGATTATTTTTTGCCGTTTACCGACTAGGTTAGTAGATTTATTGCAATTCGCGTGCTGTGTCTGTATTTTGTAAACAATGGATGAAGAAGATAAAACTCAAGTGTCTTTAGTGAACAAATCATCCAAAAAAAGGAAAATAACGGGTCGACTAACAGAGGTGAACAAAAAACTACGTCTTCAATTGCACGAAGAAGGACCTAATTGCCACTGCAAGCGATTGAAATGTTTTGAGGTTATACTTCCCGAAGAGAGGTTAAAGATACTCAAGAACTTCAATAATATGCACTCATGGAACGAACAAAGCGCGTAGCTTTCCGGTTTAATGTCTGTTGCACCTGTCCTTACGAGAAGACCCAGGCTTCCTGCAGAAAATGACATACCTCGCATCGCTTCTTTTTACTATAAAATACGATTTTTAAGAGACGATGCAGTTACTGAGGTTCCTGTTTGTGCCAATGCTTTTATTTCAATACATGGTGTTACAAGGAGAAAGCTGGCAACAATTCAAAAGTCATTTTGTAGATTGTAGTTTATTTAAATAGGAATGTCCTAATATACAAATATTCTAATATCATATATAATGGCTAATATAAAAGAAACAAAAATTAAAATCACAATTGAAAATTGCCTTACGTAGTTTGATTTTATAAAACATGTAACAGATCAAAATTAGAAAAAACCAATATACATATATAAATAAATGATTACTTTTGATAGTACACAATAATAATAATTTTTAACAAATACAATAAAAGAGTTGATATATATCTATAGAATATCACGACGTGATTCTATGTATGCTATCAGTTTGTTTTTAAAAAGTTGGAGAGTTACAGTGTTTTTCACGTCCCTTGGTAGATTATTGAAATCATTGAGACCTTTAAAAAATAAGCTTCTCATTGAGGAATGGTATCGAGTCCTGTTTATATGGAAAATGTTGGAGTTTCTTGTATCGTAATGATGGATTTCGTTATTATAGGTGATGAAAACATTGAAGTAAGATGGAAGCATATTTTTTGACAGTTTGTAAATTAGAACCATGGTGTTTAAGAACAATTTATTTCTCACTGAAAACCAATTTAATGTTTCCAACATAGAGTTTATAGGGGTGTACCGGTTGCATCTTAATATTATTCTCATGCCTCGGTTTTGTAATTTTTGCAAGTTATCTTTGTGTTGGTTGTTTAGAAGATAAAGCAATGAAGCACAGTAATCAAAATGAGGCTGGATTATAGTACTGTATACTGTTGTTCTTCCAAATAACGTCAATTGAGGAGCTAATCTTGAAAAGAAAAAAAGTTTTTTGGATATTTTTTTAGTAATATAATCACAGTGATCATTCAATTCTAGACAGTCGTCAATAATAAAACCTAAGTACTTGAAATTTTTCACAAACTCTACGGACTGATTTTCAATTTCAATTTGGAGTTGCTCAAACCTTACATTTGCAACTTTTTGTTTAGTCCCCAACACCATAGCTTTACTTTTGTTGCCATTCACTTTTAATTTATTAATTTTTAAATATATTTCAATGTTTTTCAGTGCTTCATTAACGCGATTAACAGTTGCATCTAATTCTGCACCATAGCAGGCAATAAGAGTATCATCTGCATATAGATTTATAAAATCAAAACCATCAACATAATTTATATCGTTTATATAAATAATAAATAACAATGGGCCTAGCACGCTACCTTGAGGTACTCCAATGTCATTTTTAATTTCATCCGACATGTATTCACCAATTTTGGTTTTTTGAAGTCTGTTTTCCAAATAAGTTTCAATCCATTTAAGGACCATACCTCCTATTCCATAGTATTGTAATTTTTTTATCATAATTTCACGATCAATTGTTTCAAATGCCCTCTTTAAATCCAAAAAAATTGCCACAATATAGTTTTTATCATCAATTATTTTTCTCCAGTTTGATATAGTGAACTGTAGCGCTGTTTCACATGAATGTTGTTGCCGGAATCCAGATTGATTTCCCAAGAAAAGATTATTATTATTAAAATATGTTGATAGTTGATTGTGTACTATTATTTCAAGGACTTTTTCAATGGGTGGTAAAGTATTTATGGGTCGCAAATGAACAGCTTCCGTGGGATTATTTATTTTTGGAACAGGTACAATTGTACTCAATTTTAATTTTTCAGGAAAAATGCCAGACTCTAATGAAGTATTTATTAAGTTTAGGATTGTAAAACCTATAGTGTAGAATGTCTGTTTTAGAAACCTAGTGCTCAATACCTCTGTAAGAGAACCTTTATTTTTTAGTGAAAATATAATAGATTTGAGATCACTTATTGAAATAGGGAGGAAAGTTGTTAATTCTGTCTGAATTGTTTCATAATTGTCACAAGACCAATCTGTAGGTTTATCAATAGATTCTGATATTTCAATTATACTGTTAATAAAATAGTGATTTAGTTTATTTGCACCTTCAAGGTCGTTTCTAGCTAAAAAACGAGTGTGATCATTTGATAAATTTATACTTTTGATGTCTATTGCAGGTTTTTCTCCTTTTATTAAAATTTTCAGTGTTTTCCACATCTCCTTAGAATCATGTTTATTTTCATCAATTTTACCCTCGTAGTATAGCAATTTTTTGGTTTTGAGTAAATTTACTACCCTATTCCTTTTCCTTTTAAATTCTTCCCAGTGCCTATCTTTATTAATTATTGACGTTTTGAATTTTTTGTAAGCTTTATCTCTTTCATTTGCTACCATTTTTACTTCCTGATCATACCAAGGAATTTTATTATTTGTTTGATTTATTCTGATAATAGGTGCAATTTCATTTAAAATGGAAGAACATTTGTTATAAATATCGTCTAATAAAACATTGACATCAACTGAGTTCGATATCCAGTCACAACAAATCAATCTCATATTAATATTGTGGAATGCTTCTTCATTTAGTTTCCTTGTGTGAAATGGTGAGATATCTTGTTTTACCATCTTACCTTGCATGTTTATAGTTATCACCGAGTGGTCAGTTATTTTGGGTTGGTGATGAACCTCAACCAACAAATTATTTTCTTTAGATATTACATAATCAATCAATGAGAAGCTAGTTTTACAATGTCTTGTATATTCAGTTACCAATTGTTCCAAGCCAAATGTTTGAAGTAAATTTTTAATTTTTTTACTATAACAAGTGTCCTCCAAATAATTTATATTAATATCACCAACTAGTACTGACTTGCCACCTGTTACGAGATAATCCTCACACATTTCTTCCATCTTTTCTATGAATGGGACATGACTCGCATTTGGAGAATGGTATAGTCCCCCAATGGTCCATTTTGTTTCATGTAATGTAACATCGATGAACTGGCACCAATAATTTGGTTCTAAAATTAGCCTTTTTTTTAACTTCCACCTGATGTCCTGTCGCACATAAATGAGAACACCCCCTGTATGTCTGCTGGAAGAATCACATCTGATGAATGCATAGTTATTAATTGTGAGCTCTACATCGTCTACATCACTGGTACATCTTGCTTCACTAAGAATCAGGATCAAAGGTTGATAACAAAGTATCTCGGCAATTAATAAATCTTTGTGGGCAATAAAACTTTCAATATTCAAATATATTATATGGCAGTTAAATGGTATATTAGGACAAGTCACTTGTTTTTTTGCTGCCTATTTGAATCTACTAGTGTCGGTATATTATTTATATATTTTATTATTTTATTTTCTCCATTTCTTTGGCACTCTTCCATTTTCTTTTTTATACTGAAAAAATAATCCCTTTGTGTTTTAGTCTGATCAGCAAAGACTTTTATACTAGGAATAGAAATATTCTTTTTATTTTTCAATACCGTGATGGCATCTTCTGGTGTTGGTAGACAAATTTTCAAAGGCCTATTTTTGTTGTTTCCAAGAAATTTACCAAGTCTAAAAACCTTTAATTTTGATGTATCTACATCTATAACATCTTTCAGCACTTCTTTTACATAATTTTTTTCTTCAGTTATTCTACCTGAATGGGTATTATGTTCAGACTCATTGATGTTCAACATTACGATATTGGAAGCTCTTTTTTGTCTTTCAGCTACTTCTATCATCATTTGTTCCATCCTCGTTTCATCCGTAGAGTCGGTGACATTACCAGATAATTTAAAAGATTCAAATTTTTCTTCTAATTTGGTGAATTTTTTACTTAGTTCTATGATTTCATTCACAAGTTCAGGTACTTTGTAAAGTCCATTTTCACATTTTTCGCATAGAAAAATTAGCTTCCTTCCAGATTTCAGCTCAAGACATTTAACTTCCGATGAAGTAAGACCGGCACATGGAACACATAAAAATGTCTTGCAGGTATCACATGGAAACAATTTATTACTTTCAGAATTTTTCTGACACTTTGAGCATATTTTAGTATCCATATTGGGAACTTATTTGTTTTATTTCAAGTCTTAACACCCGTACTAATGATTATTTTTATTGGAGAAATAACCCAATGTTTTTACTGTGTTCATACTCTGCTGGATTTCTTGCAAGTTGCACAAAAAAGGGTCCACGTTAATTCACTTTCGTTGCAGTTTAACTGTAAACTCTCACTGATGACACCTTCCAATCTCAAAATGAATAAGAGATTCAAATGTAGCAAATAACTCTGCAAAATTTGATACTAGTTCCAACCAAGTTTGATGTGTTTATACACTTAAGTTTCTCAATAAAAGAGGAGCAAATAACACTACGTGTTCACCGCCGACATGTACTGTACTGTGCTAAAGAGTTTGCACCCAAATGTCCAGTTCACCATGAAATTAGAATAAAATCTCTAAATCCCATTTCTTGATGTATTAGTCACATTACAACTAAATGGAGCGGCTCCTACAGATGGAAGGGAAAAGCATACCTCACAGTTCCGAAAACTTTCAGAACAATCGGAACAGGAAGCTTGCAATCACATTGCTTCTTTTAAAGGTAGGACTAGTCACTATAGTAAGAAAAAGACCGACAAACTGTATCTACCAGAGGAACTTAATGTTACCAAAATGTACAATTTATACAAAGAAAAGTATCCACGTAAACCCGTCTCGTATGAGACCTATAGAACCATCTTCACTAACAAATTTAACATTGCTTTTGGTTTTCCGCCGTGTGACACTTGCAGTTCATATGATGAATTTAATGCCACGCTCAAAGTTCTTGCATCAAAGCTCTCTGAAACCATAACTGTAGAAGAATACGCAGAAAAACTATTGAAAATGAAGTGCATAAGAAAAAAGCTGAAACGTTCTATGTAAGGAAAAGAACCAGTCGATATCACAGTATGAAGAATGTGGATGCTGAAGCTGTTTGCATGGACTTTCAGAAAAACCTCCCATTGCCTAACATCACCACGAATGACGTATACTATAAACGACAACTCTCTTTTTATTCTTTCAATATCCATAGACTCTCTGATGCTGATTCTGTTTTTTACACTTATACAGAAGAAGTGGCTAAAAGGGGATCAAATGAGGTATGCTCATTGCTACATGATTATGTGATGCATTTCCTTCCACCAGAAGTGAAATATTTTACAATATTCTGCGACTCTTGTGGAGGGCAAAACAAAAACTTCACGCTAATCCGGTATCTCCATTATCTTGTGCATGTGTTTTCAAGATTTGAAACAGTCAAGATAATATTTCCTATACGAGGCCACTCATATATGGAGTGCGACAAAAATATGGGCCTCATTAACTGCAAAACTAGATCTGAGCTACCCGAAGATTGGGTCCAAACATTTAGAAGCGCTCGACAAAAACCTTCACCATTCAAAGTTGAAGAAGTTGACCAAAGCATTGTGAGAAACTGGAGTGAGTTCCTAGAACCATGGTACCTAAAGAAGTGTCCATTTTTGTTAAGACCAATAAGAGAATTAGAAGTGAAAAGGGGGCAGCCTAAAGTCGTTTTTCATCGCGATACCTTCAATGGTGCTTGGGTATCATCTGTAGTTAAGCAGGGAAAGGAGATTCAAAAGCCATTACTCGCACCAAACGAATTTCTGTACCCCATGAGAGCTTATAACGGTACATATTTTCTTTCTATTCTATAATAATAATAATATTTTTCATATTTTCAGAAAGGATTCCAATTCCCCGTGAGAAATATGAAGACTTACAACAACTGAAAAAGTATTGTGGCCCCGCCGCTCAAGAATACTTCATCAACTTGCCGCAGACAGACGAAAAAAAAAACTAAGAAGAGTAGAGAAGTTGACAAAAAGACAAAAACTGGGGATGAAAGTGCACCCAAAAAGAAGGCAGTATCGAAAAAGAAAACCCAAGATAAAAATAAGAGAAGTTAGCTAAATTAGTTGATTGAAATAATAATAAATAAATATATTTTGAGCTGACTTATCCCGTTCTTTCCCCGTGTCTTATGTATTTTGCATCTATATTATTCGAATATAAAGAAATAAATGACAATTTGAGTTCCACAATTTGCGACAGTGTTGTATAGCAGTGGGATAATTTATTAAACTCGTGCCTCTAGAGTAAATTAAATTCGTATAGACGCATTTGGGTTTTTAACCTAAAAAGAGCTCTCCTGAACATTATTGCCAAAGTGACTTAGCACGTTCTTTCCCTGAGGTCTTCATTTGTTTCATTCCTACTCTTAACGATATTCAAAAACATGATTTGTCAATTTATGGTAGTTTTCTGCCAAATCCATCGCAATATCAATTGAGACGCTTATAAATTGGTTCTGCCGAGTGACCCAGAACCACCCCACTGTATCTTCGTTGACATTTTTTATAGATGCTTCATATTTGGTACAAAGATTTGATGCCATGAACATAGGCAAAAAAACTCCATATTTTTGTTTTCTCCATTTTTTTTATAAAGATTTTGGATTGACGTGGCCGTTACTTGATGGAAATCCAAAATTTATTGTCTTTGCGACATGTTTCGATACACAGTATCTTTTTCAAGCGAAAGTAGTACATTAAATTATTCTTCATTGAAATTACTTAAATACCTTTCTTACCCATTAACATAATCAGGGACTACCTATAATTATCACTGATACCTAGACTCATACAACTTATAAAATTGACATAACAATGAACCTACCTGGAAATCTCAAAACACAACCACCGCTCAATTGAACAAATTTTACAAAGGGGAACCGTTCAGGTCCAGTTGATCATTTAATAAACAATATGAATTTTTCAATCTATTAATTTCCAAGAATTCTAAATAATTAAGCCTAATGCCCTTATTTTCCACATGAAGAATTTCGAAGTTTTCATCGAAGTCATGGCCTTCCTCCAAAATATGATTGGCATATGATGGGTGTGTTTTATTGTTTACATAATTCATACGGTGTTCACGTATGCGGCTTTTAAATGGTCTACCTGTCTGGCCGATATTTCTCCTGATTTTTCAGATTTCTGCGTTTTATCTTTATTATACTTGATAAACCTTCCCAGTGTGTTATCTGAAAAATTCATCTTGTTTGTTAAAAGATCAACTGGACCTGAACGGTTCCCCTTTGTTAAATTTGTTCAATTGAGCGGTGCTTGTGTTTTGAGATTTCCAGGTAGGTTCATTGTTATGTCAATTTTATAAGTTGTATGAGTCTAGGTATTAGCGATAATTATAGGTAGTCTCTGATTATGTTAATGGGTAAGAAAGGTATTTTAAGTAATTTCAATGAAGAATAGTTTAATATACTACATTAGCTTGAAAAAGATACTGTGTATCGAAACATGTCGCAAAGACAATAAATTTTGTGGAAATTTTAATCGTTTTTTACCTTAGTGTCATTTTTATAACGATTTCTATGCTGTACCTACCTACATTTTTATTGAACTTTTCTACGTCATCTTGGATATGAAATTGAATTTTTTCAAGGGTCAAGGGAATTATATTGAAACTTCAAAATCGGACGCAACAAAATATTTAATTCGATCATTTTCCTACAAAACAGTAGACATTTCGAACATGTACAGTTTTCTGACTCAATTCAAAAGAAATTCAACACCTATGACAGTTCGACAATTTTTGTATCAAATAAATGAAATAGTAAAATCGACAATGTCCAATACCATTCTCTCCAAATATTTCAACGATAGAGTCGTACTGCTTAACCCAATGAATTATAATCCACTGTATAACTCATATTTCCCCACAAATGAAGCAGCGACTTACAGTAAAAGTCAGTCTCTCTCTAACCGAATATTTACTTCCGGGTCACCCAGTATACTGAACCCGTCCGCTTCTGTTCATATTCGCTCGGTTATTAACATGTCGCCATTTGAATTCACTGACACCTAACGAAGTTCTCTCTCCTCAAGGCACAACGCTCAGCACCCGGTGACGCCATCATCAGCCATGACGACGATCGAGAACGTATCGATGGCGGCCCTGGCGGCGGCCGCCCTTTCGGGGGGCGCCAGTCCCGTCGGCACCCCCGCCCCCCACCTGCCGTTCTACAACCCGGCCAGCGTCCTGACTCACAACTGGTACCTGGCGAACGTCGTCCGGTACCAGAACGCGGCGGCGGCGAACGACGTCGACAAGGGCGGCGCAGGCGAGCAGCCGCTCGATTTGAGCAAGGGCTCCAACAACAACTCGGCCGCGGCGATGGGGACGGACCGGAAGATACCCGTGGCCATCAACGTGAGGCTGCCGACGCTGGATACCAAACACATATTCAAGTAAGTGATCAAACACCATCTGACGCTTTCTGAGCGCACTAGGTTATGTTAGGTCAGTTTTGAACCTCCACAGCAACAAATAATTTTTTTCAACTCACTCATAAAATTATTATTCTTTCAATCACAACAGTTACTTCATGAGGCCATTATTACTATTAAGTTTTATTATTATTATTATTATAACTGTTCGGCGGAGCAGGCGATCGGTCGAAAAGCAGATGGTTCTCCGCAAAAACTTTCTACTTCTCACTTTCAGGTCTATCTCATGAATAATCCAGATGTCAGGAACTATAGTGTCCGAAGATGTCCACGCCCATACTCACAAGAATCTCGTATTCACATATTATCTTGGATACTGTTTAGTCCTCAGACAAAACCTGGATGTGTGCTGTGTTGGTCTATCCTTAGCAGATGCAGCTGTTTCCTGAGTCCTGCCACCTTCCATAGAGAATACAGGCTCTCAGCACCTGAAGCTTTTTATCAACTTACTCTAACAATTAATATTCTTCCAGTCACAACAGTTTCTTGATGAGGCCAGTATTTTCAATTTCATTATTATTAGAACTGATCGGCGGGGCAGCCCATCGATCTTAATGCAGGTGGTTTTCCGCAGAACACATTTTAGTCCTCACATAAACCAAGATAGTATGCAGTCTTGGTCTATCCCTAGCAGATGCAGCTGTTTTTTCAAGTGATAGAAGTTCTACCACTTTCTAGGTCGACCAGGCTTCTTGATAGCCGATCGGTTAGCCCCATCATCGTAATTTTTTGTGTCCTGCGTTATGTTCGTAAACTGGATTTCACAGGCTGGTTCTGGTCCAGTGGGAGTTGTTGCTGCCCCTGCTCTTGCTAGGACATCTGTCCTCTCTCTTAGATGCCCCTTTTATGACTAGATTACCAGACATGTTTTACCTTGTCTATGCCTAGGTAGTTGGGGTTTTCGTGCGTTTCTCAACCAGATTTGTCCAATTGGTCCTCAATGTGTCTTCTCCATCTTGATGATAGTGATGTACATGCCAACCATGAGAGCATACTGTTGAAGTGGTCTATATTGCCTCTTCATCAGCTCGAGCACTTCAGTATGTTGGCATAGTTTTAGAGAAATCCGCAGCCCCAAAATACCTGGTATAGTAATGCCTGGTATAGTTGTTGTTATTGTTATTTCTCGTCCTCGGGTGCAAACTAGAGGAGACATAGCCCATAATAATGAACTTCAGAGCGAATCAAAAAACTTAAGGCATCTATACAATTTGCGCAAGTCACATCCAACAAACGACATCTGTGACTAATAATAGATGATAAACTCATCTGGAGTAAGGACGAAAAGGAAGTAACCAACATAGCCACGAAATTTTCAATGATGTGCAGAAACTTCGCAGGAAAGAACTGGGGACGTGACCCGCAAAGACCCTGCAGTGGATGTATACGCATAAAGTGAAACAGGTCTTCACTTACCAGGCAGTTAAACTTAACGGACTACAGAGACAAGCGTGCCTGGCGATTACTGGGGCCATTCGCTCCACGCCAACGGCAGCAATGGAAGCTCTTCTTGGACTACTTCCTCTCCACATAGTTCTGGAGAGAGAAGCAAGATGGGCAACATACAGACTCTACCAAGCGGCCATTAGTCTACCGCAGGCATGTGTCATGAGAGGCAGCAGCATGCTGGAAGGCATAATAGCTCACAACATTCTGGGAATGCCCTCAGACATCATGCCTAAAACCACTAACCTCAACATGTCCTACACCGTGGTCTTCCCTGAAAGAGAAGACTGGGTTCGGAATGAAACTGACCTATGTAGGGCAAATGAAAGGTGGTTCACCGATGGTTCCAAAACTTTGGAAGGTGTCGGAGCCGGAATATATGGTATGAACCCAGTAGTGAAACGCTCATTCAGTTTGGGTAAATTAGCTACGATATTTCAGGCAGAGGTATATGCCATTGAAATGTGTGCAAGGGAGCTGGAAAACCGACACCTCACACGAAAAACAATAAAAATATTTTCAGATAGTCAAGCAGCATTGAAAGCGCTTGAATCCAACTGCTTTAAATCCAGAGCAGTATGAAACTGCAGAGACACCTTGAACCGACTAGCACAAGGCAACAACGTTACCCTAGTTTGGATACCAGGTCACACGGGCCTAGAAGGAAACGAAATAGCGGACGCCCTAGCAAAAGGGGGGGCCGAAACAACGTTCACTGGGCCAGAACCGGTCATCGGTTTAGCATATAGCACTGCCAAGAATGCTACAACCGCCTGGGCAGACAATAAAAGACTTGAGTATTGGCTCAGTCTACCAGGACTAGCCCATTCCAAAGCATTTATTGCTTGTACAAGGAAAAAACAGGACTCTGACAAACTTCTAGAACTCAGTAGAGCACATCTCAGAGTTATAGTAGGTTTGCTCACTGGCCACTGCAAACTCAAACACCACATGCATAAAATCGGACTTGCACAGGATGCAGAGTGCCGTCTATGCATGGAGGATGATGAAACGGCTAAACACATCCTGTGCACATGCCCTGCAGCAGCCAGAACCAGATTTTCAATATTTGGCAATACAAAAGTAAGGCCAGAAGATCTGGTAAACTGTTCTCCCAACATGTTACTCAATTTCGTTAAGAGATTGGATATGCTGGGAGAAATATAACCATAGGGTGAGCCACAATAGGCCATTGGCCGCAGTGGAGAGCCTGATGTATGGGCTCACTCACATTTAAACCTAACCTAACCTACCAGGCAGTTGTCTGGGGCATCTGAACGAAGGTAGCTAGCACAAGGACAAATCTATCGAAAATCCAAAGACTAGCCTGAGTATGGATAACAGGTGCAATTAGAACTTGTCCATTGGCGAATGGAGTTAGGTTAGGTTTGAATGTGAGTGAGCCCATATCAGGCTCTCCACTGCGGCCAATGGCCTATTGTGGCTCACCCTATGGTTATATTTCTCCCAGTATATCCAATCTCTTAACGAAATTGAGTAAAATATTGGGAGAACAGTTTACCAGATCTTCTGGCCTTACACACACAGGATGTGTTTAGCCGTTTCATCATCCTCCATGCATAGACGGCACTCTGCATCCTGTGCAAGTCCGATTTTATGCATGTGGTGTTTGAGTTTGCAGTGGCCAGTGAGCAAACCTACTATAACTCTGAGATGTGCTCTACTGAGTTCTAGAAGTTTGTCAGAGTCCTGTTTTTTCCTTGTACAAGCAATAAATGCTTTGGAATGGGCTAGTCCTGGTAGACTGAGCCAATACTCAAGTCTTTTATTGTCTGCCCAGGCGGTTGTAGCATTCTTGGCAGTGCTATATGCTAAACCGATGACCGGTTCTGGCCCAGTGAACGTTGTTTCGGCCCCCCCTTTTGGCGAATGGAGTAGTATAGCAATAAAGACAACATACAGAATGGCCAGAAAGGGAACAACCACACGCAAGTTTCGACTCCTGCCTGGAAATCACCAAACTTCGAATATGCCCCAAGATGAGAAGACAAAAAAAACTATGTGAAAGAACACAGAACGAAGTAGCAAAAGTGAATGGGACAAAGACACCATCCCAAGGCTCAGGAGAAGTGCCATGAAATGGTACGTAGATAGATCCAGAAAAACAGAAGGAATTGGAATAGGGGTTTATGGGCCTGGAACCAAATATTCTGGAGCCATTTATGCTCTGAACTCTCACGTAATCAACTCAAAGATAGTTTGCGAGTGCCCAGATGAACTAAATGAACTAGGTAAGAACAACACCGTTACCCTCCTATCCGTTCTGGGACACACTGGAGTGGAGAGGAGTGGAGTGGAGAATATTTTGCTAAGAAGATGATGAAACCTCTATCCATTAATTACCCTGCAAAACCCTAGGGTGAGATAGGGTAAGATATCTCAAAAAGATCTACCTAACCTGAAGCCATCCAATATCCTGAACTGTCTAAAAGCCATAGAACTGAAGGAACTGCTCCAGTCGTTGGGACATCTAGGACGGCTGGGCAGCAGAAGTGGACACAATAGATCTTACCTTTAGGTCGCAGTATACTGATACCCCCACTAAGCAGAACGGAATGAATGATAAACTGCTGATTGACTACAGAACTGCCAAAATGAATTATAAACAAAATATCCCCACGGCAAAACAAAACTACTCCGCCTGTTTGATTAACTCATCTAATAACAAAAATAAAACTGGTTGGAAATGTCCTCGGTCTCTTGATTTGTTAATTATTCGTTAATGATCAACCTGACCACATAAGCTACAGTGAAGTCTTCATGTATAAAGACGACTCCTCCATAATTGTATCAAGCATCCCTGCCAAAAATGCATCATAGAGACTGATACAAAAAATATGTATGAGAATTTATGAGATCCAAGTTGGATAGTGAAACCGTAAGTTCCTATAGAGCAATATTCGATATTCATCAGTCTTTAAAAGACATTCCTTTAATTTCTAATGGCATTTCCTAACGACAATGTGAATCTATGATCTTTGAATGTGTTTTTAGACACAACTGTTATCTGTTTCTATCAGCGAATCCTAAGATGAATGGTACATGTTTCTGAGGTCGTGCAGGTTGAAAATGGATGATAACGTATGAGAAAGAAAGAAAGAAAGAAAGAATTTATTCATCATTGAAAATTTCATACATGTATCGGATACAACATGAAACCTTATCAGACTAGTCAAAGAAATACAGATAATATAAATATTAAAAATGTAGTTAAAATTACAATAAAACATCAAAAGATTACCTACACTTACTAACAGATTAAAATCATGTATAGAGAACCACTACATCACCTAGCTGTGAGATACTCTTCCATCGAGTAAAATGTATTTTCACATAGATAATTGAATAATGTTGTTTTGAATATCTTGAAATTCTTTATTTCGCCAAAAACCCTATTGAAATGATTATAACGTATAATTCCTTGATATATTGGAGAGTTCTGCCCAACACTGAGCCTAGAAAATGGTAATCGAATGTCATTATTATGTCGTGTATTGTGATCATGAACTTCAATACTTTTGACGTAACTATCTGTTGTTTTCTGATATTCATAATCAAAAGATATATATAAAGAGACGGTAAAGTAAGAATTGACAATGACTTGAAATAAACTCTACATGAAACATCATTTCGAACACCCATTATGCATCTTATAATTTTCTTCTGAGCAATGAATACTTTATCAATATATGATGAACTACCCCAGAAAATCAAGCCGTATGCAAGTGCTGACAACACCAAACCATGATATGCCATTCTGAGAACATCTGAAGATACAGTGCCTTTCAGCTGTCTGATAATAAAATTGATGCTACTTAATTTCCTAACCAGAATTTCGATATGATTTCTCCAAGTCAATTTCTCATCAACTGTTACACCTAGAAATTTTATACTCGAAACTTGTTCAATTGATTCATGATTTATTTTGACAAGAGGGCTTGCATTACAACTGATGTTTTTCTGTTGAAAAAGCATAAAGTATGTTTTGGAATTATTCAGAATCAATCCATTATTCAGACACCATTCGAAGAATTCCTCAGCACAAACGTTACTTAGTTGAATGGTCTTGAGATGAGATTTTACAGCAGTCATTTGATAATTTAAAAAAATCATTGGTATTCTGCGAGATTGTTCCTGGCAAGCTCCATCCATATGAAGATTGAATAAAAAATCCAATGGATTATTATTATATGCACATACAGGAATAATCAACTTCAACTGCTGAGAGAAAAATATAGAATCGAAAAGCGTGTAGATCTGATTAGACAGATTTGTCACGATCTGTTCCTCGTCCGTATTATCACAACTCGCATCATACCATGGCTGGCTATTCGTGTTGTCTGATCCTGCGCTACAAAACATAGTCTAGGCCGCGCCATCTTCCGAGTAGAGGAATAAGCCCTCCGAGTAGGTTTTCCTGGATTGTTTCATTTTGTTGATCTTGTGTCTTAGAATTCTTCCTAAAATATTTTTGAAATATTCTGGCGTAATATGATAATGATAATCTATTCGAATATTTTGGTAGTAATGTTAGAAACATTTTGTTTAGAATATTTCATTTGGTTTCATAATGTTCCTTCGGTTGTATCTCATGAAATCTCATAGGATTCTCGTAAAATTTGATACGGAATTCCAAATACAGATTGGACCATCGAACCGTGAACATAGGTTCTCGAGCTTTTGAATGAGGATATAAAACATTATTTTGATTGAAATTGGAATACATCATCGAATTGTATAGTCTCTTTTTTGAACCATCACTGACTAAAACATACTCTTATACTCCGTATCCTTGTTATCTTATCGACACTTGTAAATTCTCAGTGATTCTGGGTTGTATGGAAACTTATAGAAATCGCATAAAATTGGAAACGGAATTCCTGATACAGACCATCGAATTCTGATATCACGTACTTCATGCGATACCCAATAAGATTATAAATTATAATTTACACACATTCCTCATATGTTGATATGCTTGTGAATGAGCATATAATATCGTCGTGATTGAAAGTGGAATACCTCATCGTATCTTGTAGTCTCCTTAAACAACCACCGCCTGATACAAACTCCTATGCCATGTATTCGGATATGCTTATAAATTGCATCCACTTACAAATCCTCATAGAACCTTCCAAAAAGTGTATGTGCCAGACTTTTCACGTAGATCCTTATAAATTCTCATAATTCGTCTATATTTCTCCATGAGATTTCATGTGGTATTTTTGTCAGGGATAGATGAAGATGAACTTATATCAAAAAGTGAAAAATTAGTTTGATGAATGGTTGTTACAAAAATCGACTGATTATAAACCATGGCATGCAAAGACTACACCACTGAGATTCCATGGGCCTTCTAGAACTCGTATTCAGGTCCCTCCTCGAGCACCAATCTTGAGTTCGCCACTGGATGGCTTTTGTTATCACTAATTTCCTTCCAATGGTATTGCTTTCCCAGGCACATACACATAATCCAACACATTTTGACACTCATCCCTTCACTACTAGGCCACCCCTGATCTCTTATTGATTTTTCATTGTATTAATTCGTCGTCGCTGTAAGTTCCTAGCGAATACGACCTATTTGGGATTTCATCGTCCCGTTTCATCCCTTTCTCTATGTCCAAACTTGTCAAAAGATTTTATTATGATGGATAAACGCCATAATAGTTTACAACCGAACTTCGTTCTACACATAAACTTAGAAAAACAAGTAAAACTAAGCAGTTTCCGTTATAATATCACGTGTACCCTGAACTGAGTCGTAAAAATCCCATTTCCAGAAAATGGAGTCATATCATCTGGATATTTTCCATTTATTGTGCCATTTATCTTTCATCTCTTACTACGGAATGGAAACTTGGAGCTAGACTTCTGCACACATTCGTAGCAGAATTAAATATGTTCGCAATAAATTTTCCGAAACGATCCCATGGGATAGCATCAGAGTAGCTCGAAAAATAAATCTAAATGTTGTTCGATCAGTTATGTCTGTGTTCCACCTGGATGTTTCAAAATTGTGAAAGAGGAAGACATGGCATTTTCCAGTTGAAGCGAATAAATATCTGACGAGATAGTTTCGTTGGTAAGATATATGTGCTGAAGAACGGCTAAAATCTGATCGCGCTAATGGCCTCTTAAGAGATAGATTGTAGATTGTAGGGGTTCGTACAGGCTGTGCAGCCTCACAAGCACCTCGACGTATAAGTTCTTTTGTGCGTGACCCTTGGTCTACTCGAGGCCCGGGATTCCGAGACTTCTTGTGAATTATCATTTTCCTGGGAGCTGAGTTCCTGATGTCGGAGGGCGTTAAGAAGGCCCCTTCCAGGAACTTGAGCCTCTTGCAGAAAAGGCTGGGCATTCGCAAAGCAAATGTTCTGCAGTTTCCGAGAAGTTCTCGTAGTAGCGGCAACTATCACCCTCTGATTCACCCATCTTTTTGAGGAGGTACCCCAAAGGGGAGTATCCAGTGAGGAGTCCCGTTACCATCTTTCTTGTCCAAACAGCTGTTTAGTTTTCTTTGGCGATAGGCACACTCGTCTTTCCGCTTGTCTTTGACCTGGCACCTTATTTCAGTGAGATTTCATTTCATCGATTTCCCAGCGTCGGAACTCGTCTTTCAAGTAGGCTTTGGAGAGTCCTCAGAAGGGTTCTGGGCCGGGAAATTTTGTGTTTGCACCTTTTTTGGCAAAGAAGTCTGCTTATTCGTTACCTTTAATTCCTCTTTGACCTGGCACCCACATCAGGGTGACCTGATTGTTTGCTGCCAGTTGTCTCAGGGATTTTTTACAGTCCCAAGTCAGCTTAGACTCACAGGTGTATGACCTCAAAGCTTTTAGTACTACTTGGCTATCTGATAGTATATAGATTTCTGCCCTTCGAGTACCTCTTTCAAGGCATTCCTGGACACATAATTTTATAGCATGTACTTCTGCTTGAAAGATGGTTGGGGTGTTACCAAGGGGTTTTGAGAGCCTGAAATCTGGTCCTGTAACGCCCACTTCAACCCTTTCATCCATCTTAGATCCATGTGTGTACCACACTGAGATACCATCAGCGCGTCATTACAAAAGTCGAATTTTATCATTGCGCAGCACATCTTGGGTGTATGGGGATATATTTTTCAAGAGCGATAGTGGAGATAACGAAGCACCTGTCCGTTAAGGTAAGTACACAAATGGCAAACCTAAGACAACTAACGAATTCATTGGCATTGGTTGCCGTTTGCCAGTAGAGCGGTAAAATTGGAGCATACCAAAGAAAATTCGTTGTTCCGCATACGCCAATTCCGGATGCCAATCAGTTGGCGGCCAAGCCGTTGGAAAAATCAGTTCAAACGTCGCGTCGGTTGAGCTGTCCTTGGTTTGCAATATGTGAACATACCTTTAGAAAACTGCTTAGCTAGGAGCGCCAAAAAGGTAGATATTTCCTAATCGCAGTATTGGTTTTGCGCAATAACTAAGTAATGATTTTATAAAGAATTTTTTTCTCCTGGATTTATAATTTCCGTAAAAATTCTAGAACGCACCAATTTTTTTTTCATTTGTCAATCCATAAACTTTTTTGTCTTCAAAATCATCAAAATCAAAAATCAGTTAAATTTCGGAATTCTCACAAACGTTGAATTATTTGTACTGAAAAATTTTCGAAAAAAGAAAATGAAACTGAACGATTGAAACGGATTCCCGTTTCATCGAAAGTATTGTTTGCTTCCTGAACCTCTTGCTCCACATAATAGAAATGATGGACGAAATGATTTAAACTCTACCGGACTTCCAAAAAAAATAATTGGTCAAATTATTCAGCCTATTACAATAATATCCCAGGGATGTGAGATTGCGGTAGTGAAAGTTTAGCTTTTTTCAGATGAGTACAAGCGTTTACAGCCTTTAACACTTTTTTAGATATTTTCTACTCAAGAACCAAATTTAGCAACCCCTGGTATGCACGTTCAAGCACAAAAAATTGTCCCCGGCACACGCAGTCTGTCCATAAATTGTAGTTCATAAGCTAGTTTTTGACAATGATAAAAAAAATTATCTTTCAAAATTCAAAAAAAAACATTCAAACAAAAATATTGGTCCAAACAAAATGGCGGTACATTATTTTAGAACTCCCACAAGAGAATCCTTCGAATAAATGGCTATTAAAAAGCTTTAGTGTAATGATAAAATATTTTTTCGTTTCTGCAAGAGCTTCTTGTCACTCAAAATGGCAGATGGGTGCCATATTAGAAAAAAAATCAAATAAGTAGATAAGTAGTGTAATACCTCGTTTTATTGAATCTCAGAAATCATGTCCCATATGCGATTCTGAGGGACAGAGAACATTTGTAGAGATCAAAAAATATTTTTTCATATCAATTGAGCTCGTTTGGAACCATTTATTCAAAGAAATCGCGTATAAAAGTTCTAACATAATGTGCCGCCATTTTGGTTTGGATGAATATTTTCGTCTGAAATCTTGCAGTCGTATAGAAAATCCATTTGAAAAAATCCTTCAAAATGGCGCCTGTAGAAATTATCTGACAGAAACAACTACTTACCCCTACGGATATTGGACGTCAGATATGATTCGATATCTGTAGAGGGAAGTAGTTGTTTTCTGTCAGATATTTGCCTTATATTTTCCACTTTGTCGGAATGTGTGGAACTACAAGCATCTTGAAATTTCCAAACTTTCGCTGATTGTTTATTTTTTACTAAAATGTTGAGAAACACACAAGAATATTCAGTGTTTTTTACGCGTTATCTATTATCAAGCTATTTTACACATAGACAAAAATACTGAATTATTTTTGCCTATTTTCGTGTTTTTTCCATGATATTTTTTCAAAGGGAATATTTTTATTTTTTACATAAGTAATTTGTTGATTTTCCCATCCTTGTTGCCAGGAAACCCACTATGTGATTGGTCACTATCAGGGTTCTTATGATAGGAAGAGTTATGAAATAAGTGAGCTTTTGGACAAGAGGGTACCTGAAGAAAGGGAGAGATTACGTCATTGAAGGGAAATTAAGTTGGCTATCCTGAAAGTGGTAACTTTGGTTATATTTTCCACAAAATAAATATCCCTAATATTTACTAATAAATAAATAAAGCCCGTTGCTCATATCATATTCGTATATTGTTGTATTTTTGCATTCCTAGTTGTTTATTACTTGTTTTTTCGTAGCTTTTATTTCTGAAGTTAAAAAAATGCCGGGACACTTCAAGTGCTGTGTTGAATATTGTGGCAATACATCTACGTGCCCTACTACATTGACTTTTTATAGATTCCCCAAGAATAATACAGTAAAGCAGGCATGGATTAATTACTATAGTAATTCCAAAGTGTGGGTACCTAATGATAGTGCTAGGATTTGTTCCGAACATTTTAATGAAAGTGATTTTGAAACTAATCTACAAGAATCTCTGCTACATGTGAACCCAAGAAGATAGTTGAGGAAAAACAGTGAGTTCATACAGCTTTAATTCAGAAACAGAACTCAATTCGGTTTTGGACAGAAACTGTTGAAAACAAATATTTTTGCCATGACATTATGAAATGTTGGTGTTCCTTTCTAGTTTTTCCTATCAAGACTGGAGGTCTGTCTACTAGGATATGGAATGAATCTATTAACAATGATTCAACAACGTTACAAGAAGTAGCTTGAGTTCGATTGGAGACAGAGACGTATGGGCAAGAATCTATAATGAAAGTCGATCATTTACCAACAACTTTCCAAGAGTTGCACACCGACTTGAATCATAAAATTAGTTTTGTCTGGAATTTTATCACCTGTTCAGCTTGACTTGGTTTTGAAACTTAAAAAAAGTGCAATGGTCGAAAGATGATTTATCCAAAGCTATTACTTTGAGGTATTTCAGCAAGAAAGCTTACTTATTTCTACAGAAAGAAAAGTTCCCATTACCCAGTATAAGAACTCTCCAAATGTATTGCGGCAAGATAAATTTGTACTCAGGAATTTTGAAAGATGTACTTAAATTCATGAGTTTGTTATAAGGGCGTACATTACTGATGCATTTTCTGTGAAATGTTGAATGAGTTTTGTGAACTGACTAGTCTGATAAGTTTTTAGATTTATGAACTTTAAGAGCAAATAAATATGTATCTATCTATCATTTGAATCAATGACCTCATTTCACATTCACACATTTTAGAAGTTGGGCAGATTATGAATCACACTTTCTTCTGGCACCTGAGATTTTGGAATGGTGGAGATTCAGATTGCAGGAATGAGGAAAATAAAATCTGGACCACTTTTAATTCTTCATTCCCGCAATCCAAATCTCCATTTTAACTTGAAGGACGCAAACTCTACATAATTATTCTGGAATAGTGTCAACGTAAGAAAAACAGCCCACGGATTCATTTGTTTTCTCGTAATCAAGTTGGCGAATGTCTCTCGTTTTATCCCACAGATTTACAGGTATAAGTCGGTACACCAGGGTTTTTAGGCATCTTAGGTCACTATAATGGCAGGGAGTTGAAATGACAAGAGGTATATTTACCAATCAAGTGTGGCCCATGGAAACAAGAATGGAAAAAATAAGGACCCTTTGTCTTTTTTCTATCGAGGGCTACGGAGCCATTAAAAATTTCTATCGCGCTTATTTTGTTTTAATATATACTTATACGCACCTGTGACCATTATAAATGCCAAAAACTAGTATTATTTATCACTTTCAAAAGCCAATTCGATTTTTCATCCTGGCTTGCGTAGTTTTCAAGCAATTACATTTTTTGCCATAGGCCGCGTACGAAAACTATAACAACCGTACATGATATGATTGAATTCATTCAGAATCTGGATATGTGATCATTACAGGGTGTTGAAAAAACACTATTTTGGTCTGCAGCACCTACATAGATCTTGTAAAGTTGAAAATTATACCAACTTGCGGTTTCCATTAACTTCTCTGAAACATTTAAGAAACACATTTTTGGCATTCTTCTTCAACAAGCCAGATATTGCCCATTACATTGAATGTGGAACACCAGTTACATGCATTAGGTTCATGGCCCCACAATTTTTTTCCATCATCTGGTCTCATATCCGAATCCTAACAAAAGATAACTGAATGAATGAACTGAATTGTCAGCATATCAAAGGAAATTAAAACCACTTCCGCAGAAATAAAATTTATCAGTAACATAATTTACTGCTATCACCAATTGTGAAACCACCCTAATTTTGAACATACCGTCGATCCACCAAAAAAATTTAAGTGTTACCGCATAACAATCATGACTGTGTTTAGGGGTAATAATAATGCCGTGCTAAAAGAAACCGACAAACAATTCATTAGGATTTGAAATTCCGGAAGTTTGCAAAATTTGAATAGGAATACGTTGATACCCATCGGGTAAACACATGCCAGTTTCGAAAAGTTTAGAGTACTGACATTATGATAGTACTGGGTTCACAAAAAGCGGGGTGGTTAGCCGTACAGGCCCGCATTTCAAAGTTCTGAAAAAATATGTTTTCAATGAGTGTATTAACTGGCAACACCAAATATGGAAGTTGAAGTAAGTAAATTCACAAAAAAAAATATATGTATATATATATACATATATACAGGGTGTCCCATATAAAATTCGCGGTCTAATATCTCGAAAATTAAAGAGGATATCTATATTTTGTGAAAGCAGATGTTTTTGATGTCTTCTTTACGTAGAGTTTCATCAATGGGCATTATCCGTTAAGGCGTCGCGACACCGACGCCAGCTTTTTTGAATGGCACCCCGGATTTTTTAATGCTACTTGCGATTCTGCTTCAAATTCTGAATTCAGCCATAGTTTCCCTTGAATGCTGATGCACCCCTGTAACTGTATGGCAGCATAATATAAAGAGGGCCATGAAAGCGTCAAAATAAGTGCAATAATACGAGTATTCATTGATCTGTCAGAAAACCTGTCAGATTTTAGAAGTGTACTCAGTATTGTGCCGGTTTTTCGTGAAACTGAGAAATGGTTCAATTTTCGAATGCCATAAGGTTGGATATGATAATATATGTATTTTTGACGAAGCAAGAAGGAACGCAAAGCATTCGAAAATGAACATGAAAATGAACCATTTTTCAATTTTACGAAAAACCGACACAAAACTTAATACACTTAACACACCGTAATACACCGTAATACACCGTAAAATCTGACAGGTTTTCTGACAGATCGGTGAATACTCGTACTATTGCATTTATTTTGGCGCTTTCATGACCCTCTTTATAATATGCCAAAAAGATGCTGTGGTGCATCAGTATTCAAGGGAAATTATGAGTGTGTTATACGGTTGAATTCAAAACTTGATGCAGAATCGCAAAAGGTATTAAAAAATATGGGGTGCCATTCAAAAAATTTGGTGTCGGTGTCGCGACGCCCTAACGCATGACGCCCATTAATGAATCTCTACTTGAAGAAGTGGACCCTTTGATATGAAAAACATCTGCTTTCACGAAATATGGATAACTATTATTTTTAATTTTCCAGATATTTGCCCGCGGAGTTCTATATGGGACACCCTGTATATATTTCATGTTATTGATGTCTGAGTTGTTATACCTTTTAACTACCTGTGCTTTGTAGGCAAGTTATCCCTGAATTGAAATTCTCGAGCTGTGTGCACGCTTCAATATACTTGAAGGAAAAAATTTTCATTCCGTTCAACATGTTTTTATTTTTTGAAAACCGTAGCAAAGCGCTTTCGACTGTTCAGTCATCATCAGTTTGCACCTGTGAGTAAGTAATAATTGAAAGTGATTTTGATAAAGTGAAACATTGAAAATTTGAAAAGTATGAAATTTAGGAAAACTGAGGTTACTTACTCGTCAGGTGTACAAGAAGCCATATAAAAATCCGAGGGGGAAACGCTGGGGAATTTTGTTGTACATGTCTTGGGTATTAGTGGTATAACTATGGTATTAGTCGGGAATTAGAGGCATTACTCGAAATTTATTGGGTATTACAGAAATTACTGGTGTATTACTTGGGAATTAGAGGTATTAGTTGGGAATTATTGGACATTACACGGGAAAGGGAGGTACTACTCGAGCATTACATTATTAATGCACAATTATAATCGTTGTGTGTGTGTGTGTTTGTGTTTTTACAGTTCTTAAAAATATTGATTCCGTGTTTTTACAATTCTTAAAAATATTGATTCAAATGAACTTGCAAAGATTTTTAAAAAATAAAAATATTTTTCACGATACAGAGTTTTATCTTTCGAGTTATACTTTATGTCTGGTATGATTTATTTTTATTTTTGGGTTATGAATATAGCAAAAAATTAAAAAACATTTAGAAACAAAACTTGAAAATAATGGCTGCTGATGCAACTAAATTTTACCTTTTATAGACACATACAAAATTCGAGACAATAATTTGAGAATATTGAAAATAGCATTTTTTTTAATATTTTTCTAGCTGTAGAATAATATCAAATTATTTTCTTATGAATAGCTTGACCATACTGAAATATTTGTATTCCGATTATAATAACAAAACTTTCTCATTTTGTCTACACCAGAGGGCACTAAATTAAAAAAATTGAATTTTGTCAGAACCCTTGCTGTTACATTGGTTCGTATCTAACAGTTATATCACAATTACACTATTATTGCGATGATAGAAAAATCAAAAATATCGTGTTTTTCCGATTATAATCAATTTTCGATGATAGTCGTGCACGAACGTTTCACTTCGCACATAATCTTAAAAATAGTGCTTCAGATTAAAGAGGCTAGAGTTTTCAACATTGCATGCGAAGTGAAACGCTCTGGCACGATTATCATCGAAACTAGACTATAATCTGAAAAACACTATGTTTCTGGAGTGTCATGTCATTACAATGGTCGTGGAATTCTGATATAACTGTTAGATACGAACCAATGTAACAGCCAGGGTTTTAACAAAATCCAATTTTTTAAATGTAGTGCTCACTGGTGTAGAGAAAATGAAAAAGTTTTGTCATTATCATTGAAATACAAATGTTTCAGTGTGGTCAAGCTATTCATGGGATAATAATTTGATATTTTTATACAGATAGGAAAATATGATACAGAGTTTTATCTTTCGAGTTATACTTTATGTCTGGTATGATTTATTTTTATTTTTGGGCTATGAATATAGCAAAAAATTAAAAAACATTTAGAAACAAAACTTGGAAATAATGGCTGCTGATGCAACTAAATTTTACCTTCCAATTTTTCTTTCTTTTTCCTTCCAATCCTTCCTGTGAGGCTGACCCAAGAGACATTCTTAGGAAAACTGGGTAATTAGATAAAAAGGCCAATCACGATGAATGGCATTGTTTACTTTAACGATCGTAAAAACGAATAATATTATACATTTTGTCTCATATCATCAATGGCAAAGTACTTTCAAGTGAACTATTGTGTTAAAATTTGTTATTTTCATACTCAAAGACAAAAAAATACAGTTAAATGAACTCGCGTTTTTAATCTTGCAGGCAAGGGTCAATAACAAACGAGAGTTCATTAAAAACATGGTCAATTTGTTGAAAGTTTCAATATTTTTTATTGTCTGAATAGCTGGAATTTATCGGTCAGAGCACGCCTTATCGTACGTTTAGTCGCGTTAGCAGGGGCGGACTTGGAGAAATCAGTCCCGTAGACAGAAACCGTATTGTTGTCTGGGAAAATATCGAATAAAAGCTCGCGTTGACTAACGGTATTTTGACGAAAGATACTCAATCAGAAAAACATCAGACTACTATATTCTACAGAAATATTTATATTTCCGAATTCAATGATAATAATAAATTTTTCTACTAGTATGCGGAAAAGTCCACTTTTCCGCACTCATTTTTTTAGTTTTGAAAGAGTCACTTTTCCGCAGTAGTGCGGAAAAGTTTTTTCCGCACTCTTTTTAGTGCGGAAAAAACATTTTAGTGCAGAAAAGTAGATTTGTTTAGTTTTTGCGGATTATACTGACATTTAAATATTGAGAAGGTTAAAATAGAAAGTTTACCAAGTATGGTTTTATAGTTTAATATATATTTAATAATAAATGTTCTTTATGTTGACTTTTGGGTGTTTTTTCCGCTAGTAGAAAAAATAGTGTACCTAACACGAGCGTAAAGTGCCTTTTCCGCACGCGAAATCGCATCACTTTCCGCACTTGTTGGTAAACTACTATTTCCTACGAGCGTGCGGAAAAGTAACTTTTCCGCACGATTTTTCGTTTTGAAAGTTGTACTTTTTCGTACGATTTAAAATCGTTCGGAAAAGTTACTTTTCCGCATGATTTTTACTTTTCCGTACGATTTTTACTTTTCCGCACGATTTTTGTATTTTTGAAAATGATGATATTTAGGACTAACTAAATGATCTCTGTAACTATTCTGTCTTATTAGTCATTTTGTAGCATTATTATAAAAACTTGTTTATTAAAAACCTTGTTTTTTCATAAATAAGATGGACAAAAACACTCGTAGGAAAAATATTGTACCTAATTCTTACGGAAAATGTTTTTTCCGCCCTTAACGGCTTGCCCGACCTCTGGAGTCGTTCGTGCAACTGCCGTCGCGTGCGGAAAAGTACTACTTTCCGCACTTGTTATAGGTAAATAACTATTTTCTACTACCTCTATAGAAAGTACACACTTTCCTCCCTCAAATCAGGAAGGAAACTTACACTTTTCTTCTCTAGGGAGGAAAAAACGATTGACAATTCATTCAAAATAGGCACATAATATTGCCTATTAGAAAAGTAACACTGAATCTCAATCCCAAATGGATAAGCTATCCAAATATCCAATAATTTATATCAGTAACAGAAGAAAAAAAGGAAAATAACTTGCTTTAAAAAAAAATTATCGTTTCAAGCTATCGAACCCAACCCGGTACGCCATCACAGTAATTTAGATGGGTATTAATTAATTCTGTATACTTTCTTTCATGCAAGTATAGGTCCGGTTTAAACAAAAACAGTTGAGATGCGTTTTAAATTTACAAAAAAAGGTTTATCAAGTGGGTAGGAGGAAAAAATCATATGTTTTACATGGTAGTAAAGTGCCTTTTCCTCCCTTTATGTTTACTGCCCGACTACATCCTGCGGGAGGAAAAGTGGCAATTTCCTCCCTTGTAATACAAATAGCTATTTGTATTTTTAGTGAGGAAAGTGCCACTTTTCCTCCCGCAGAATGTAGTTTACATCCAAGGGAGGAAAAGGCACTTTAGTCCCATGTAATACAGATGATTTTTCCTCCTACACACTTAATGAACCTTTTTTGTAAATTTAAAACGCATCCCAACCGCTTTTTTCTAAAACGGACCTGTACTTGCATGATAGAAAGTATATAGTCAATACAGTCATGTCCATCTGAGAATCTGCGGTGGTGCAATGGCTAGCGTCTTGGGCTTGTAATCCGAAGGTCCCTGTTGGAAGGACTTTTGTGGTGCGTGTAAATAA
Source organism: Chrysolina haemoptera (assembly GCA_958298965.1). Lineage (NCBI taxonomy): Eukaryota > Metazoa > Arthropoda > Insecta > Coleoptera > Chrysomelidae > Chrysolina > Chrysolina haemoptera. Next base: position 18,175,520 of record OY282593.1, on the reverse strand, counting down.
TACTCGCTCCGCGGAGTTTCCGATCGAAGCAGGTGTCCCGCAGGGTTCAGGTTTATCCCTGCATCTGTACTCCCTACATACCTATGATCTTCCTCAGTACGAGAGTCCGGATATGGGCACGGCTGTGTATGCAGATGACACAGCCATTTTTGCCCATTCCTTCTCCAGCGCCGCTGCCCAATACAGGATCCAAGTTCACTTGGATAGGAAGATCATACCGTATCTAGAGGAAAACAAGATCGAGGTGAATCCGGCCAAATCGGAGAAGATCAACTTCACGAAAAAGTACACCCACTCAAAGCTTTGACGAGGCCGTTGAGAACGTGAACCATGCGAGATACCTGGGGGTACACCTGGACAAGCGTCTCAATTTCGGGCGTCATATCACCCTGGCTATCCAGAAGGCTGGAGCTGCGCTGATAGCCAGAGACTCTAAACTCTCAACTGAGAACAAACTGTCGATATATAAGCAACTCATAAGACCAACTATGACGTACGCTTGTTCGGTGTTCTGTAGCCTAAAGCCGACTCCTTTGGCGAGATTGGATAGAAGGCAGAATAAAGAACTCCGTGTCATCACCGGTAGCAGACGATACCTTCGATTGGAAGCTCTTAGGGAGCTTGCAGGCGTCGACTCGATCCCGACAGTTATAAATAACTTGTCATACAAGTTTTATAAGTACATGCTCGACAAGAGCCCTCCCACCAGAGACATCACTAGGCTCAGAGTGTATGATAATGAGCCCCGCAAACACGGCGGGCTCATATATCAAGCGATTGATATTTTTCAAGAACGCAGGGAAGAACCGGTTCCATAGGGAACCAAATCGATAGTATGACTGAAACGTAGAGTACCTCGACCCGGTTTTTTGCTACAGCCTTTTCCGGGATTCAAGATTGAAACAACCAGCCTCATAAACTGTATAAAGCAATATCTGCAATGAATGTTATTGAACAACACGCTTAATCTTTGCAGGAGGCGCGTGTATCATGCCGTGGTATAATGAAAAGTCCGGCCAGCGTTACCATCAGCGCGGGCGGACTACAGCGCCCTCTCGCGGGGGCGTTTATGTTCGCTTAGGCAAGGCGCTCTTCTGCTCCTTTGATCGGGAGCAGAAGAGTCGCAACTATTGCGCCATTCTTCTGTCCTTCCCCTGATCCCCTGGGTTATGAATTTTTAGTTAGTTAGTTAGTTAGTTATTCCGAAGGTCCCGGGTTCAACTCCTGGCAATTGCAACTTTTTTTTTTAAGAACGTTATTTTACTTTTTTCTTGTTAGTGATTTGAATTATTGGACATTTAGATAGCTTATTCATTTCGGATTGCTATCGAGTAATTTTCTCATAAGTAATGTTATGTGCCTATTTGAATGAAGTTTCGATAATTTTTTTCTAAGAGCTGCGCTTGTAGAAAAAATAATGTGTGTATTTCGAGCACAAAGTGTCATTGTCGTTCTTCAAAGATTAATCTTTTTGTCGAGCGACAATCAATCACTTTGTGCTCTAAATACACAAATAGCTATTAAAAAACTAAAGTAGAAGTAAGTGTGTACTTTCTATAGGGGTAGGAGGAAATACCTATTAATATTGTATATTGAGTCCGTTGTGGAGAATGAGTGCAGAATTTTTGGAACTGCTTACATCCCACCCATGTACAAATAAATGATGGTGGTCTGTAGACTAGTTTCGAAGTATTGGCCTAATGCATTGATGCAAAAGTAGGTCAGATAACATTTTAAAGTCCCGTTCACCTCTTTGATCCGTTTCCTTCTTCACTTCTTGCTTTTGTACAAGTTTCTCCCGTTGCCCAACGAGGAGAGACATCGAAATCAGGAGTAGCAGATCATGTCTGGATGACTCAGCTTACTCTTAAATGGACTGTAGCCGAAGTTATCTATAAGGAAGAACACTGATATGAAAGAAATTTTAAAGAGTCCGCATACATTCTGAATAACCGCGTGATCAGTCGACCAAGCATAGAGATTCGTAATACGTGGAAACCCTTGATCAGTGACCTACATTAATTGAAATTTTGATGAATTAATTGATTGAAATTTGTATATCTGAGACGTTTAAGTAAGGTAAATAGCATATTTACCTAATAACCAGATAATTTACTCCCACGCTAATGACACAAATTATCTTTATGAAAAGTAAAAACACAACAAACACTACTGCAAAAGTATGGCTCAAGATTATCTGGTTGGCAATAGTGATAAAACATCACATAGGAAACGGATAGAACAGAATACTGAACGATCTAAACGTTTACTATTCTGAGCGGGGATTGGCGCTGTGGTAGCGCCTGGGCTTCGTCACTATCTCGATCCCCAAGCAGGGCAAGATTTTTTCAGTTTCAGATTAAATCTGAGTGATTGAATCTTGTTGCTGGCTGGGGATAATCCTCCACGATTCACAGTTGCGTTAATGATTAACAGTGCTGCTCCTAAGGTGGCGTATGGAGTTAGTAACAAAACCTAGCCAGAACACTTGTATGAATGAGATTTATCCCAAGTAGCACACCCATATTGGGACAATCTTGGAACAATATTGTGAAAATATTGGCAAAATATTCAAATAAAAATATTGGCGAGAAAAAAAATGTGAACGTTCGGCGATATTGGTCCAATATTTAAAAAATAATATTGGTCTAATATTCTCGAAGCATTGGCCTCAAAATGTAAGGCGATATTAATACAATATCGCTGTAGCACAGTTACATTGGAATAATATTGGTAAAATATTGGCAAAATATTCAAACGCGAAATTGGCGAGATAAAATTATAATTATTTCGGGATATTGGCCCCAAAATATTTATGGATATTGGTACAATATCATTTGCATATATTGGTAAAATACTCAAAGTGAATATGTTGCCTTGGAAACATTGATGAAATATTTCCAGAAAATGTCGAATAATTTAAAAATTCTACAATTTCGTTTCTACTTCAATTTACCACCGAGGAGATTGACTTGTAAACGCTTTTTGAGAAGCTTTATTTAATATATGTTACTATGATTCAGCTGTTGTTCCATATGTGGGGCCACCTAGCGGTTTCTTACCCAAGTTTAATCATGATTCATTTCAATATTGTTTATTGAATATTCGACCAATATTTCAATCCTAGTGATAAATGTATTTTGTAATATTGTATCAATATTGTCTTTCAAATAGTGGCGTAAGGTTTTCGTAACAATCTCAATCAATATAGGGTCGATATAATTTTTAGAATATGGATTAAATAATATTCCACCAATGTGCTATCAAACTTGGATATACAATATTGTTTTTAATCTCTAAAATCGATATGAGAGTAATATTGAATTCGCAATATTGGAGCTAGATGCTGGAAACAATATGTAGGCAATATCGCTCTATCGATATTGGTGAAAATTATTGAACCAATATTGACCCAATATTTCATGAAACAATAAACATTCAGGTTGAGCCAATATTCCACCTATATTATTAATGAAATATTGTTTTTCCAATATGAACCCATATTGGTTCAATATTATTTTTCCATTTACAATATATTGGCCGAATATGAAAACAAGATTCAGCCAACATGAGGTGCTACCTGGGATGTTGTGATGTCCTTGTGTGGTGGATGTAGTATGGATGAGAGAGAGAGAGAGAGAGGGAGAGAGAAAGTTGACTATTCTAACCAAACTCGAAAGTGCACTTATTGAAAACAGTGAGAACGAGAATTGTGCCCCTCCCTCCTTCTGAGAGGAAGGCAATACGCAGGTATGAAGCGAAAACAAGGAAAAATTGCAGGCAAATTATGTTATTTTCGTCATAACGACAAACTCCTGACGTAAAACTTGAGATACAGGGCGTTCTGTAATGGAAAATAAGGTCACGTTATACCTCATTAGGAATATATTTTAATTATGTTTACGTCAATTCAAACAGTTTCAAGATTTTTGTTTTTGATAACTAAGTCTATTGCGTATTTTACTCAGGAATCGCTTTTTTGTATAAATAAATGAACTTTATTATTGAAGCCGATGATTTATTGAACACCATTCTTACGTTTAGTGGATGAAGCTTAAAAATTTTCTTTGAAAAAGAAGTTGCGGCATTAATGATTTTTGCTAGGGCTGGCAGAAATCATAACAAAGCTGAAATAATTTTAAGGGAAGATTTCACGAGTATCGAATGTCTCAAACTAGAGAACTCATGTCCGTCTAAATAAAAAAGAAGCATATCCTTGTTTGAAAACGTTTTTGAGTTATCGACTCTTTTACCCTAAAAAATGGCCAAAATGTTATCGCGCTCATGGCCTCTTAATATGTCCGAATTATTCGACATTGTATACCGATATCGCTTAATGCTTTTGAGCCAATATTGCGTCAACAATTTTACTCAATATTGTACCAATATTAGTGTGCTACCAGCGATACCATCCCCGACTAACCCCCAGCATCAGCCTCGGATAATCCCCTTCCTATACGCCTCTCTATTTCGCTATCTGTTGTGAAAAAAAAATATCGTCGATAAATAGGCCGATTATCCAGAATCGCTATCAGCGGGGTCAATCACCACCACTCGGTGCATATGGTCTATTTGTTTTTAATATCTGTATCGCAAGTGTTTACCGTCTATGTTTGCGGAGAAAAGCGCATCGCGAAAATAATTCGGTTTTTATTTTTTCCGTCGCAAGTGCACATCCGAATGCGTGACGAGCAGCTGGAGCGACGAGACTCGGTTTCTGTCTACGGGGTGAGTGAAAAAAGTTGTTCTTTTGTTTCGAATCGCTCCGTTTGTTCTTCGAGTGGTGGTAGATTTGTATAGTGTGATTTCTTCGGCAGCTCAAGCTGTTTTTGATAGGAAACACCGGATTTTTTATATTCGTGGATACTTCCAACAATTCTTGAACCTGTCAATTTTCTTTCGAAGGTATTTTCCCCTACATGGTCCGTTTATTACTGTAACTCTAGAAGTAGTGCAACCACAGAGGCTCATTGTGTGTTTGATGTTCAATTTTCCCCCATTTCGTCGCAAACTCTTCATGATTTAATAGGAAGGTGAAAAAACTTTCAGTCTAACTCCACCAAAAATAATCTTTATTGTAGATATCATCTAGTCAGAGGACTAACATCACGTATATACAATGTAGTCGGAAGACTAACATTGAGAGAGAGAATATGTTTCGAAGGCTTAATCCTTCATTTTCAGCAAAACTAGGGTTAGTTACAATGCTTGAATGAACAGACCCAGTTTGACAGTTTAAAACTTTTTAACTCTTTACTATTTTGATACACTTTTTCCTCCCACATTTCGTAATATTCAATGATTTACTTACATTCCTTTGGTAAAAGTTATTATTAAATTCTAATAATTTTTACAAAACAAATAGTTCTGTCATTAGACGATACTATGGTTAATGTTGTATTGTTCCATCTCATTCTGTTCTCTGTCACTTTGAACCAAGACTATCCACATGACAGATGTCATTCATGTCAAATTATAACCTATTGTATCTTTTTCGTCCTAGTTGTCTCTCGTAAACACATGGTGCATGGTCTTCTTGTGAGTTAAAAATTTCAATTCGTTAGAATTTTTGGGTGTACCAACCATAGTGCCTAACATAGGTGGACCCCGCTCTAACGGACCCCACATGGTCGTAATTAGGACCACTTAACTTTAATTTCAATAATTTTTGTAGTAATGTTTTAAATATTTTCTTGTGAGTTTTCCACCATAATATTGTATGTTATACATTTCATTGTTATTCATAACTCTCTGTTAACAATTTTATTTTTCTTAGATCGACTCGTAACTAACCCTAATTTTGCTGAAGATGAAGGATTAATCCTTCGAAACATGCCCGCTCTCTAAATGTTAGTCTTCCGACTACATTGTATCTACGTGATGTTAGTCCTCTGACTACATGATATCTACAATAAAGATTATTTTTGGTGGAGTTACACTGAACGTTTTTTCACCGTCCTATGGTCTTCATGATTTGTAGAATTTCGGGTCCAGTACCCCCCCCCCCTAAGCCATGCCTCTTTCGAAGCCTTCGATCATTATGTTTTATGCTCCATCTAAAAATCTGAGGTTGATTGGTTTGGTTTTCGCAAAGTTTTTCTTCACTGTCTGCAATCGACTACTATAATAAGTGCATTATATTAAATTTAATAAATTGAATGAAAAGAAACCTTTTTATAACTACCGTATTTCAAAAACTTTTACTTAAATATTTATTTTAAAGCGAAATATTCACTTTTTTTATTTCTGAATATATTATCATTTGTCCGATATGAATTTTCTAATGGTTAGTAAATGTTAGTTATTTACATGCGCTACGAGAGAAATGTGCTTATTTTCTTCTTGCGGATTGTTTTAAGAAAGGAAGTGCACATTTTCAAGTATTATCTTTCATTACCATTTTTCATAATTGAATTTTGCTTCTGAATGCTTGGATCAATGCTTCTATATCACAACAATTGAAAAATGAATTTACTCAATAATTGATATTCGTTAAATCGTGATAAATACGTCTACATGTTGACAGAATTTGAGTGCAGACCCTAATATAGCCGAAGTTAACAAACTTTATATAATCATAAATGGTAATCATGAAATCACCATCACATAAAAGAAAACTGAAACTATCTACTGTAGTTTCATTTCACAAAACTACACATTTACTTGTAAAAATAAAATTCTAATTATTATTATTTCGACTAAGGGAATTGATCTTTACGTTCTTTTTTTTAGAAAATTGTTTGATTAAATCATCTAAGTCGGTTTTGGCCCTTAGTCGATTTTACATATGTTTTTATTATTATCAGTTTCGGGAAATAATTGTCGGAAACCGACATTATTAGTACAAAGGATTATGCTTGAATTGGGAACATATTCTGTAAGATACTTATTATAATTCAACACTAGATGTCCTGCCATACCAGGATGCTCACTGTAATAATCCTATACTATAGGAGTATTCGGGTAAAAAATCCATCAGAAAACAACTACTTTCCTGGCTAATACCACGACGAACGTTAAATTACATGATGAGGGCAAGAACCAAGAAATCGATATATAGGTGGTCCAAATGTTTCGATTAACATTTCCATTCATTTAGCAATTGCGGAGATAGCCTTGTAGGAACTCTGCACGGAAATTCATTGGATGTAATTCAACGTTCGTCGTGGTATTAGCCAGGAAAGTAGTTGTTTCTGATGGATTTTTGACCCGAATACTCCTATAGTAAAGGATTATTGCAGTGAGCATCCTGGTATGGCAGGACATCTAGTGTTGAACTTGATTAGCTCATTGTTAAATAGATTTCTTCTATTTTTGACTTATTATAATCTTTACATATTCCTAATTCTTCCTTTTCGTAATAACTATATAATTTATTGGAATAAGGTCAATTCGAACTGGATCTACTCACTGATGGGTAGAATTAGAACCCTTCTCAGTTATAATCAGAGCCGTCCTTAGCAAAAAGTATTGCAGGGCCTTTTTGAAAGTAAACGCCCCCTCTCCCTCAACCAACATTTATAAGCTATCATCCCTTCTTCCTACCACTACCTACTAACTTGTCAGTACAAAAGGGATTTGTTTTCAAGAATTAAAAATTAAACAATCAAGTATTGTACTGTTGTTAAAATTTATAACAACACCAATCTTAAATAAACATTACGATCATTTTAAAGAAACAACTTATTATTCATGTTTTCAAGTGAAGAAACAAAATCGTAGATACGAAGAAAGTTACAAAACACAAAGACAAAATGAGTATATTTGAGTTTGATATCTTGTACCTTGTCCTGTATTTATAGTTTTCCTGTGCAACCTTCACTTTTTTTGCTTTCATTCCAGCAAGTCATCAATCACTTCATCAAAACTCACTTTGTCTGTAAATTAGATTTGTCATAACTTGGCTAAAAATTATAGTAGAAAGAAAAGAAAAGTGTATATCGTTCCTGAAGACTTCTACTTCCTCATGTAAATATAACATGTGAGTACCTGAGTACCTTACATGTGTTTTGTCCCACTTCACATAACCCTTCTACGATATTTACGGAGGATCCGAAAGTCATGGATATTTTAGTTGATATGAAATAATTATACTGCAGCAGGACTCAGTACCCTCTTTGGACCATATGCAACGATTTAAGGCTACTGAGACAAGTCTCACCTATACATGCCAAAGAAAAAACTGGGTTTTACTCCTGCCTCAGTTTTCAACTCACCCATAATCCCGGCAATTTCTTCAGTAAATGTTGAAAATAATCGCTTATACACATCCTACATAAAAAATGAAGTATGTGATTTCAAGCTTGAGGTATGCACTTCACAATAGTGTCATTGGCGGATACAGAGGGGGGGCGCGCCCCCTGCGCGGTGATCTGTGATACAACCCAACCGGATATATTTTATTATAAATGTACCAAACAACTAAAAATTGTTTTGTACCATAATCATGAATTCCGATATTGAAATGCGGATCTCATGTACGATCGTTATCGACCCTGGTATTCAATAATAGATAAATTGAAACGATTTTATTTGAAATTCCATGGAATTTTGAAAATACCTCATAATCAAACCCAACAAAACAAATTATCAATTGCTATAAGCCGTTCCTGGAACAAACTACCTAATTATTATCGGTATTATCCCAACACTACCTGGGTATATTTAAATCCTTTATTTACGGGTAATGGATCAAAATAACTTTAATGAATATTTTCAATTGATAATTCATCTATATATAAACGTATTTGTGCAGTAATGATATCATTCGTTTTATAATTCAATTTGACCGAGTGTGAAGTTTGAGTGAAGCCCTAGTTACCTACCATACAATAGTGTGTTCGATCTGTCACGCAATTCGCGATGACAGAAAATATCAAGAGAAAAGCTGCTGAAAATACCCTTCACGCCTATTTCAAAAAGCTAAAACCCGATAACGAAAATGAGGCTTCAATATCTGAACTTGATATTGGAACAAATTCAACAAATGAAGATATGGTCATGGTGCAAAAACAAAATAATATCAAAATTAATGAGAATTGTAATACTGATCAGAGTGATCCATCAAGCACATCACAATTCATTTATGATGTTGGTGCATATTTGAAAATAATGGGAACCATAGACGAATTTACGAAATATCAACTTTTGAACAAACTATTGATACTGCCATAGGTGCATATCTCAATTGCGGGGAAATTGATTTTCCCAATATTCGCCATCTTCTTCAGATTTTAGTTTGTTTGCCCTACTCAATAGCAACAGCAGAACGCAGTTTTTCGAGTCTCAGGTTGTTGAAGTCATATCTGAGGTCGACAATGAATGAAGACAGACTGACCGGCTTGGCATTATTGTACGTACACAGACACGTAGAAATAAATTTAGATAATATCATTGACCGTTTTGCCAAGAAAAAAAGAAAATTAGAATTCGTTCTATAGATGGCAGCGTCCAATTAATTTAAGAGTATTTGTATTAAATTCATTATAATTTTATTTTATGAATAAAATAATTTACTTATAATTATGTTTTTATGGTGTGATCTGACTTACTCTCAATACTTCAAAATATCCAAAAATCATATATTCAATATGTAAATAAAAAATCCCCCACGCCACTATATGTCTACAAAAAACATTCCTTCAATTCAACTTGCGCCCCCCCCTGAAATTCGTCCTGTATCCGCCCCTGAATAGTGTTATTAAATATATATGCAGGATATGAATAAGCAATTATTTTCAACATCTAGTGAAGAGAATGCCGATTTTGTGGGTAAGTTGAAAATGAGGCAGGAGTAAAACAAAGTTTTTTTTTGGCATGTATAAGTGGGACCTGTCACACTACTCCAAAGAGGGTATGGGTTGCTGCTTCAGTAAAATAATTCCATATTCCAAACATCTCCGTGAAGTGCGAGGAAACACATTTTATTTTATTATATTTGCATGAGAAGGTAGGAGAAACGATGTGAACTTTTCCTTCTCCTTCTCCGATCATTTTCAGCAGAGTTATAACCAATCAAATATTCGGCTACGCCAAAACTTTCAGCGGCGGGTAAGGGCGAACCTGTTCGTATCTTGGGCTCATATGCTCTGTGCAAACAACCATGTCCTGCAGAGTGGGCCATCTAGTGAAGGCGCTGGGTACTATCGGGTAATGGTGAACTACTGGCAACGGAGCATTCTACTGATAATTTCGACTCAGGCACGTGCCTGAGGGGGGTAATGGGGTAATTACCCCCCCCCCCCATGACGACCTTAAAGAGATCAAAATTTAACTTTTTCGAACGTAAATGATACCTTTATAGTAAATAATATGCCCGAAAACAGTGATTACCCCCCTCCATGGAGAAGATTACCCCTCCCATGGAATGACCCTAGGCACGCGCCTGTTCGACTGGATGGATACAGGCCACATGACCACATGACAGTGAACTTAGTGAAATTTACTAGCTTGCTACATCATTGTCTTCATTAATATTTCATTCAGGTAGGATTCATCACAACCTGAGTGTTATTCAAATTCACGTTATTGTTATTTCATTCAAAATATAGATCTCATGAAGTCGGAGTAATATTTCTACTACAATCATGTCTGATAATTTTTTCAAAATCAACACCAGATTATCGTTTACCTGATAAAATTGTGTAAATTCCGTGTTATCGGTGTACGTTTTGCATCACGTTGTATAAAGGCACCGTGAAAACTTTTTAATTGTGAATTTCTGTCATTCGTAAATAACACCAAAATTAAATTCACATTCTCTTATTCTAGCAAATTGTTCACCATTATATCAAGATTACATTACTATGGTTTCAATTTTATGTAAATCGGTGTAAATTTTGCAAGACGGTGTATGAAAGCACCGTAAAACCCTTTACATTGTGAATTTCTCGTGTTTTTCTTCATTGATATTTCACAAATTCCAAAAAACACAGAAATTACATTAATGTTCACTTATTTTAGCAAAATTCACAACAGTTTTTCAAGTGCCTGATAAAATTGATGAGTCCATGATATTTTGGTGTTGTTTTCCATTGTGAAACGAAGTGATTGAAATCACATTCATTTATTTTTTACTGTGTAAATGTCTGGAAACTACTGTTTACAATGTCGATACTTAACTCGTACTATTGCAAAGAATTACTTGTGATGGTTAAAAGGGTTGTTATCGATCAAAACTCTCTTCTATATAAGATAAAGCATTCAGAGCAAAATATTAAAAAAGGGCAATTCATTAGTCCAAAAGATACAAAAAATCACCAGTGGGGCATAGTGAGTTGCAACACAACGTGTAACTATGACCGAAGTCGCTTGTAAATTGAAGAACTAAGCAAAAATTTGCGAAAAAGTATAAGTATAAGACATATTTTTTCAGGTTGAATTAATTGATTTTTTATTTTACAAAACTTCACCTAGTGTATTTTGAAAATCATATCGCCCACTTAAATTTGTTGTCCGAAATGTAGACATACCAGAGTGTGCTTATCACTGAGAAAGTTTTCCTGAGTTCCAAAATTGCGTTGTTTGAATGAATTAATTTATTATTTATCTACATTCAAGGAACTGAGACCGCGAAATCACGATAAAACCGCAGTTTGAAAGCATCAATAAACTGTTATAAAACAGATTGAGGTCTCAAGTTTGAAATTGAAAGTGCGTATTCTGCAGGAAACTGTGGGCTGGTATTTCCCGAATTTTGAACACAAAGATGTTTTATCAATAATTGCCAAACAAACCAAACTGACTTACATTTACATACCATTCCTGTTGATAACATGTTTATCAAGATAAAACTAACAATAAGTGGCAAACCCCATTTTATCGTAACTGGAATTTGGTATTCAAAAAATGTATTTAATATTTTTTTTTAATCTAATGTACTGCACGTATATACCATGATATTTTTTTTTATTCACACTGGGTTACAAAAAAGGATTTGAAGATTTAATAACGTCAATTTATTACGAGCTAGCCCTTTTCACGGCTCTACTCAAACTCCCTTTTCCTACGAGCGTGCGGAAAAGTAACTTTTCCGATTTTCCGTTTTGAAAGTTGTATTTTTCCGTACGATTTTTGTATTGTTCAAGAGGATATTTGGGACTAACTAAATGATCTATATCTATTCTGTCTTTTGTTTAATTTTGTAGCATTATTAAATATTAAACAGAAATGAAATGATGTAATTATATTGCTATACAACACAATATATAAAATAATTTTTAAAAATCTTCTTGGATAGATACAAGCTTCTATCTAAATGCGCTATAAAGTAAAACATTATTTATTAGAGCACTGGTGTGCCAGATATAATCTCAAACTAAACATCAACAAGTGCAAAATCTTAACGTTCCCAAGAAAACAATATCCAATTGCTTACAGCTACAAAATAAATAACATTGTTATTGAAAGATGTTTCAGCTTCAAAAATTTGGCTGTAATATTTGACAGAGCACTCACTTTTAGTGAACATATTAACAAAATTGTAATGAATGCAATGAAATTACTCGGTTACTCTGTTAGAAATTGGTCTAACTTTGCTAATATTGACAGTCTGAAAATACTGTGTACCGCACATTTTTTATCAGAAGTAAACTAGAATATGCAACAGTCATTTGGTCACCATTATATAAAATGCAATAGACAGTATAGAATCCAGGGTTGGGCAAATCTTGATTTAAAAAAAAAATCAAAAATCATTGATTTAAATAAAAAACTCATGATTTTTTTGATTTTGGTCTTAATGCCCGATAAATATAGGTACCTGTCAACATTCATGTCCATTTTTTAACTTAAAACTATTTTAATTTTTTGTATTTCATGAATTTGAGTATTATAAAATTAAAACAAAATATAATTCACAAAGAAAGCCATTCTCAGTAGGACGATGTGGGTCGACCGACATGTCTGTACAAGAAAATTCCTGTAGCCCTTCCACTCATATAAGTCGCATAAGAATGATTTCTCTCAGATCATTCTCGAACATTGAAGTACAAAGTCCATTGTGGAAGCGAGAGGAAATTTAAAAAAATAAAATTTAATGCTCGTTCTTTGCCTTTCAAAAACATCATGTTCTCTGAAGAAATTACGAAATACGTCAGTGGAATTCAGTGGTGGCTATCACAAGCTGACGATGATTCAGAAATCAAAAAACAGATATCTGTGTTAAAACAATTTCTTTGTGCTATTGCTTCTTCAGCCTCAGTGGAACGAGTGTTCAGTACCTTTGAGCTGGTACATTCCGATTTGAGAAATAAACTGGGGGTTGAAAAGGCAGGAAAATTAGTATTTTTGTTCAAATATTATAATGAAAATTAAAATTCAGTTCCAATGTCAGAAAACTTATGATTATAAAATAATGTAGAGTATGATTAAGATATACATATGTATATGTTTTAATATCCAGTTTTTTTAGGGGTTTTTCTATTTTATTTCAGTTTAATATTTTTTATCATTCAAATAAATAATAAATGTTCTCGAAATTATTATTTTAATTTGAATTGTGATTTAAAAAAAAATTTAAATCAACTGATTTAAATCAGCCCAACCTTGATAGAATCTGTTCAAAGGAAATGTCTCAAATAGATGTTCTTTAAATTTTATAGCTATTACTAAGAAAGAGGAAATGCCCTTCTGAATATTCTCCACTTTCAATCTCTGCAAGAAAGACTTGGCTCTCACCACTCTCCATAAATCATTGAACGTAATAATAAACTGTACCTATTTGTTGAGCAAGATCAATTTTCATTTACCAAGATCAGTTTCCCGCCAAGAAATTACTTTTTACAATTCGGCTCCTCCCAGCAATGTACTCATCAAGTCACCAATTTTTTCAGTATATAAAATCTTTAACGATAATTGTACGTCGTGTGATATAAATTTCGATATTAACTTCATTTTATCAATCTACAGTGCTTCTCAAAAGTCCTCTCATCCCCTCTTATCTTTGGAACGATTATACATAAACAAGTGAAATTTGGAAACTGAATATTACTAGTTAGATGCCGAAATCGTCGAAGATGACGTCACAAGGCCATTGTGACCAATAATTCTAAATGGAACCCTACGGCAAGCGACACCTCTTTTGAAAAGTATCGAAAAAACCTATTCAATGATACTAATTTTGTTTGTGTTTATGGCAGTTTTGGCAACTCGCTTTCAAAAAACGCAAAGCTGTGGTTTATCTGGATCTGTTGCCAAACGCTATAGAACCGTTAATCCTTGTGATTTTGGAAGATAATCCAGATGAATTCGGCAATATGGAAATAACATTCCAACAGGATTGTGCTTCTCCACACTATTACGGTACAGTAGGACGGTATTTGGATGAGGAGTATCGTGGTAGATGGATTGGACGACGAGGTTCAACGGAATGGCCATCTCGATCACCGGACCTCACACATTTGGATTTTTTTTTGTGGGGGTACCTTGAATCGAAAGTTTAATATATATATTGACATTTTAAAACAACGTATTGTTGCAGAATGTGAGGCTGTTTCCGCAGACACATTTGCAAAAGTACGAGAATCAAATCAAATCAAAATATACTTTATTATCGGAAGATAAAAATCCCATAGATAAAGTCATAATAAATACAAATACAAAATTGAATAAATAGGTATATACAGTGACCGCCAAAAAGTATGTACCATATGGGAAAAAAGTTTATTATTAGAGTATTGGAAAAAAGATTCTTGGGAAAAGTTTGTGCATGTCCGATAACCTGAAAATCGATTTTGACACATGTCACATGATCGCTGGTATGGCGGCAAATTGAAAAAAATTACTATGAATAGGCAAAAAGTTGGGTAAAATGGTAAGATAGCGAAAAAAGTTGTTTGAAAAAGTTTCTCAGAATTCAATTTTATTCTCATATACAGAGTTTGAAAAAATAATGTGAGAAAATTGAAAATAACAATTTTTTTTAAATATTTTCCTAGCTGTATAAAAATATCAAATTATTTTCTCATGAATAGCTTGACCATACTGAAATATTTGTATTTCAATGATAATAACAAAACTTTCTCATTTTCTCCACACCAGAGAGCACTAAATTGAAAAAATTGAATTTTGTCAGAACCCTTGCTATTACATTGGTTCGTATCTAACAGTTATAACAGAATTCTACGTATTGATTGAAAGTTTGATTTTGTGGAGGCAATCCAGTTCTTATTACGATGATAGGGAAATCCAAAAATATCGTGTTTTCCGATTATAATCAATTTTTGATGATAATCGTGCACGAACGGTTCGCTTCTCACATAATCTTAAAAATAGTGCATCAAATTAAAGAGGCTAGAGTTTTCTACATTGTATGCGAAGTGAAACGCTCTAACACGATTATCATCAAAACTTGATTTCTATCTAGAAAACCCCATGTTTCTGGAGTGTCATGTTATCACAATGGTCGTGGAATTCTGATATAACTGTTAGATACGAACCAATGTAACAGCATGGTTTTGACAAAATCTAATTTTTTAGAGCTCTCTGGTGTGGATATTTGTTATCATTGTTGAAATACAAATGTTTCAGTATGGTCGAACTATTCATAAGATAATAATTTGATATTTTTATACAGCTAGGAAAATATAAAAAAAAAATGCTATTTTCAATTTTCTCACATTCTTTCTTAAAACTTTGTATGTGTATGAAATTGAATTCTAAGCAACTTTTTAAAATAACTTTTTTCGCTATCTTGCCATTTTACCCGACTTTTTGCCTATTCATGGTAATTTTTTTCAATTTGCCGCCATACCAGCGATCACGTGACATGTGTCAAATTCGATTTTTAGGTTATCGGACATGCACAAACTTTTCGCAAGAATCATTTTTCCAATACTCTAATAATAAACTTTTTTCTCATATGGTACATACTTTTTGGCGGTCATTGTATAAAAATAAATAGTAAGAAGCAGGTACTATAACATTGTCACAATTATAATAAATACTTATTCATGAAACAGAACAACAATAACCAAAGGAAAAGACATATCAAATCAATTAAGTAATGAGTATAAAAAAAATGTATAAGGGAAATTTATAATCTCTCATATATTCCTATACGAGAGAAGAGAGAGAGAGAGAAGAGTCAAGACGTAAATGGATGTCATTTCGAGCAATCTTTTTAACTAGATACTGATCCTTAAATCTGTGATTAATATCATACTGAATGTAATTTAAATTTTAATGTTCACTAATGAGCCATTAAAACTGCCATAAGCACAAACAAAATTAGTATCATTGAATAGGTTTATTCCTTACCTTTTAAAAGAGGTGTCGCTTGCCGTAGGGTTCCATTTAAAATTATTGGCCACAATGGCCTTGTGACGTCATCTTTGACGATTTCGTCTTCTATCATCACTAGTAGGGAAGCTTACAACTTTTAATATTCAGTTTCCAAATTTAACTTGCTTATGTATAATCGTTACAAAGATAAAAGGAGTGAGGGGATTTTTGAGAAACACTGTATAAGCGTAACCAGAGTTAATATTGTTATTTTTATTTGACTTCATCTTTAATGTAAATCTACCTTGTAGTTATATTCTACCTCGATATTTTTCTGTTATTATTATTATTTCTTTAGATATGAGTTACAGATTCAGAAGCTTTTCACGCAGTTTTCAGGTCGAATGCGAATTTGTAGATTAATGCGTACTAATCAAAAATCACAACATAAAATAATTAAAAACACAACTTTTTATGCACAAGTTGTTATTCAAATGTTATTCTGTGAGATTCAAAAGCCTTGCTTTTTATTATTTTTTTACTTTTCCTCATAATTCCATACCTGGTTTGGTTTGGTTTGGTATGGAAAGATTTTTGGCTGCACCGTGATCTATCCTGAACAAACCCATCATTGTTCAGTTTTTTGACTGGTCCACTATTTGCAATACAACGGTCTTGAAAGGTATTATTGAGGAGTGTAGTAACTGTATTGTGGTTATGTGCAGAAACACCATCTCGTTGCTACCACATAATTTGTTCTTCTTCAATTGGAATATCTTCTAGAAGTGCAAGAAATGTAGATATCGGTGGCCCATCAAAGTGTCTTAAAAATTGTTTGCACAGACGTCTCCATTGCCAATGCACGAACCGAAATATGAGGATGTGCCAACACATTCATTCAATTTTTCTTAGTTTGCACAGGAGTGAGATGTGTTCGATGTGTTTCACCTGTATTTTCTACATACCAAAAGTCAACGATCAGGAAAAAAGTCCAATGGGCATAACTTTTTTATAGGCTGATTTTGACGCTAGAGGGCATTGAAAATTCTCATTTTTTCTCTATTAAGACACGATGTTTTATTACTTTTGCGGTTTCTCCCTCGCTTTTAACTAAAGAAAATATGAAGAAAAATTCTAATCCGTTGAAAAGTTTACAGTGGCGGGGTTAATTTATGAGAGTTCTAACATTATGTACCGCCCTTTTGTTTCGGATAAATATTTTTGTTTGAAATTTCGCTGTCGTACAGAGCATTGAAAGAGGTTTCGAATGAGGTATGACTCGACGCCTATCCCATTAAAAAAAATCATTCTAAATGGCCGCCCGATGCTATTTAGAACACAGGCAGTTTTTTTATTGTCAGAAAGTAGGTAGTTTATGGACTACCATTCGAGCAAAAAAAAGAAGAAGTTTCAATCCGTTAAAAAGTTAATGGGGGGGGGTTCTTTATGAACAGACTTTCATGCTAGATTATTCAATTTTTTTTTTAAATCTAAAGATGGAATCGATAAAACGAAAAAATGTCCCTATAGTGTTTATGTGGACATGAACGGAACTTTTCGAAGAGATATGTCGACTAGGAAAAATTGATTGAGTAAATTTTATTTCAAATCATTCCTTATCGAAATTCAAGACTGCGCTGGAAAAGGTAGAAAACTTCATTACTTGGCTCACTCGAAATTCATAAACGTACGGTGCAGTTAATCTTTTCGATGATGGGTTTTCCAATGATCTAAATCCAAATTGACGGCCATAAACAGATGATAAAGAACATGAGGATTCTTTTCTCAACCGATCCTTATTGTTACCCCGAAATATGAAACTGGCAGAGCTCCTTGTAAGGAAGTTAAGATTTATTGCTAGAGTGAAGCCGGCCCTGGACGCCTGAAAAAATTATTCCGAACATGTGAATTATTTTTTCAACTGATCCTGATTCCTACCCTAAAATATGAAACTGGCAGAGTTCCTAATAAGGAAGTTAAGATTTATTGCTGGAGTGAAGCCGGCCCTGGACGCCCGGAAATATTATTCTAATATGTGGTTTCTTCTCTCAACTGATTGTGATTGTTATACTGAAGTATGAAATTGGCAGAATTCATAATGAAGAAGTTATGAATTATTGTCTGGGCCATACCTACTGGTCATGGAAACGTGAAAAACAATTACCAGTGCTGGAATCCCAAAAAAATACTTATTTTGCTCAATTTCGTCCTTTGATCTACTTCGTTCCTAAAAAAATTTAAAAAAAAATTATGTCTGAACTTTATTGCCAAAATAACTAGGCTGGATGAAGATACGAATAAATGAAGGAAGAATCAATTATAAGTCATTACAATAAACCTAATTAGAAGTAAATGACCTTGAGTATATGGTATATTCACGGATATTATTGTAAGGAACCTCAATAAATTAAAATTAATATAATCGTATGTTAAGAAGAATGGAACTGTAGTAACATTATTGGCATAAAAATCAACATTTTCATTTTTCCTAGTCTGGTTCTACCTATCGCCCGCAATTTGATGGGAGACACAAATAGCAAATAGTTATTTATGTATCAAGGGCGTGAAGTAAGCGTTTATGTCCTGCGGCGTGGATGATGGCCCGATGATCATCACTGAAACAATTGACAACGATTGTGCCGGAATGATACCAGACAGTAATTTGAACCAACCACCCACTTCCAAAATTAGTATACTTGTTCTTGTATCGATGCAGATGCTGTAACGAAGCTTTCAATATGTAATAATTATGTTCAAGAGAAAAATTCTATCTTCAACATCAATAACTAAACCAATTTCATTTTCAATGTTCAGGCTTATGACTCTGTTGCATTTGAAAAAATGTCGATTATGAAGAAATGATAGGAAGAGTCTTTCTCTATTGAACTGAAATACAAAGAGATTTTTGTATACTTTACAGCCCGCGGGCGGTAACGTGCTACTTTACGCTCGCTGAACCGGACGGTAAAGTGTACTTTATCGCCCGCTAGTGCATGAAAGTACATGAACACATAATGGATGCCACCTTTTCATCTGGGGTCGTGTTTTCTGAGGCAGATTTGGATTTTCAGCTTGCTCACAACGCTTTTCAATTAATTTACCTCCGTTAGAATTTTGGCGACGACAACCACATAATACACCAAAATTAAAGTTGTAGTTAGTGTAGAATTTAGTCATTTATGAAACGACGCTCTCTAAACCACCGGTCAACGTTGTTTTAACGTTGAGCATGACATCAGTCAAGCTACGACGTTGTCATAACGTTTACTGAACCGACTACAAGTAGTAAATATTCTGGGAATGGGAATAACGTTCTAAAAACGTTTAAGTGACAACTTTAGTTATTTTAAACGTTTTCCCGACAGTGAACCGACCTTGTGAGATTCAACTAAGCAGAGGGTAATTTTTCAGTTAAGTTGAAAACGTTTTCACAACTAACCTTCCTTCAAATATTTACTGCATAGGACGTGTAGGCCAAATTTAGATAATGATTATTTACCCAATTTATTATATATTTTTTAATTCAGTGACAAGAACCATTGTTTGCTAAAATGTTTGACAGAAAATGTAGAATCTGAAAAAAAAAGTGCTAACGAATTCACTGTCTTTTCTTACAGATAAAAAAAAGTCGTGAAGAAACTTCACGGGCAAAAGCTAACATGAAGACAGACAGTTTGGGAATCTTAAGTTTAATTTCTTTAGAAACAAGTATCAACCTGAATAGAGAAATATTGAGAAAAGCAACTAGTTTTTCAGAGGAACAACTGTATTATAGCCAGGAGAAATAACTTGATTATGACCATGTACAACAGTTTAATAATTTAAAAGAACTGAGGGAAAAACGCGAAAGAGATGGCTTACAAAATGTGGAGCGGAATGTATTCGTTAGTTGGAATTGGTTCAGTTTTTGGTCCGATAAGCAACTCCAGTCGCGCTTCGGGTATAAAGTTGGTTGTATGGCAGACTAACTAAAAAAAATATTATATTTTTAAATACCTGACAACCAAGGTCGCGTTGACGACTTGTATACTCCTACGCCATATTGGCAGTGTAATTCTATTTGGAAACAAGGTCGGCCATTAAAACTTGGGATGTAAAACCAATTACAAAGGATTTTAGAGCCTCATTTGAGTTTTTTAGAAATAATTCATAGGTATTCCGTATTTAGTTCACGCTTGAAACAATATCAACATTGAAAATTGTTTATGAAAATATATATTTCCTATTCTTGACATTTGAAAACTTCGCAACAGATTGAAAGCCCACGTGTTTTTCAGCATGAAACAATGGTATATTTGGCAATTTCTGTTTCGTAATCGTTATTTTCCGGTAATATTGAGCATGAAATATTTCGATATTAACTTGCAGTAGTAGATGCCAAAAAGTTTTTTCTTAGTGTCCATTTTGGCCATCAGTAATTATTTGGTTGATAAATCAACTATTTTCTGAACACCAAAGAAAATAAACTGTCATTGCTGCTTGAGAGGGCGCTGGTGTGCAGTTGTTCTGAAGTAAATTCAGCAACGTTTAGGAAACCACCAACTGATACCTACAGTTGCAGCAGAAACGTTGTAAAAACCCAAAAATGATTGACCAAATTGGTGTAAAACAGGGTTGTGACAACGTTGTGTTGACGTCGGCAACGCAACTTATGTTTGGTTGCACAACTTTTCCGAACACGTTGCCGCAACGATGAATTGCTACTTGGGTAATATACAGCATCTCCCAAATGTTTGCAACAAATGTAAAACTTTTTTATTAGTCGTTCAACAAAAAGATATTCATGATAAATTCTCACGTTACTTTTTGGACAATATATTTTACATTTTTCAAATTGAAATTCACATATTCTCCAAGAAGTTCGGTATGTTATAGGTTTGAATAAGCAATTTCACTGCCAAGTTCACCTGCCCAATTTATCAGCAGGAAATAAAAAAAACAGGAAAATACGCAGTACATAGACCGATCATTCAAAATGTAAACGCTGATAACTAACTTGGTATTCGATTCGGCACAATGGCACATTTCATCGCATTTCCCGTTTTTCGAGCTCTGTATCGCGATAATAGGAGTGCATTAACTGCAATTGCACTTTCAATTGATTCACCATCCGTTTGTTTTGATTTTCGAGCCACCGTCATCACTATTTATCATGTGTGTTTTCGGTGAGCCGCCAAAAAATTTCAACGCAATTTGTTTTTGAGTGGGATAGGTTAGTCAACTTCTCGTTATCTGTATTTTCGTTTCGAGCGAATTTACACTAAGCGATAATGATTTATTATTGACATGGGCGTGCGGCCGTATCTAGAATAGGGCGCTGATTTTCAGAAGAGGTAATCATACTGTTTTTTCGATACAATAAACCTACTTTTTTTGTAAACCAAATTGGAGTCTATGGGGATCAGAGGTCCAATCAACTCGTGGCTTATATCTTATGTCACAGGTAGAACACTAAACGTCAAGATTGGAAATGAACTATAAAACCAATTCGATATCGATTTAGGCACACCACAGGGAAGAACCTTAGGTCCCTTACTCTTTTAATTATTCATTAACCATTTGCGGTCCAATTATATTGTCATGATCAAGGAAATGAAAAACAGTCAATTCAAAATATGCAGAGAAAAAAACAGGGGAAAACCTAAAACGAACAGGTATCGACTTCGACCACAGTCAATGTCGGGGCTAACCCGACATCGGACAGGAACGTGATACTTTCAGGGACTACCTAATATCGGACCGGAACGTAAAAATTTTGCTGTCGGGGCTGTCCCGACAAAGGACCGCAAACTATATTGAAGATGGTAAGGTATTTATGTATGCAGATGATACCTCCATCATAAAATCAGCAAAATCCCGCTTGGAAATGAAAACGAAGGCCAACTCAGTCCTTAACAGCTTCACAAAACGGTGTGAAAAAAATCATCTCATCAACAAAATTGGAAAAATAGTGTGTTTACAATTCACGAACAACCTTAAACCAGAAAACCATCTAACGTTTCAAGTTAATGGCACAAATCTTGCAACAAAGTCCTGCACAAAACTCCTGGGAAGTCAACTTGATCATAAACTGAACTTTAACGAACATGTAGATTCAATTTGTAAAAAGCTGAACAAAGTATATTATGCCTTCATCACCTTGAAATCTAATTTCCTCTCACACCACTTAATAAATATACAGAGTGGGCCATTGAAAACGAAACAGCGGCTCTGTAGGTCGACCGAACCGAGTTATATAAAAACGCTCGGACACGTCAACCACATTTTCGAGAGGGACATCGTTCGCGATGAAATTCACCCGAAATACATTCCATCCCTCGGAGCTGTGACTGCCACCCCTAAATTTTTAAATGGCAACATATGGCAAGTGATACCTCATTTGAAAGGTATTTTCCTTCTTAATATCAAACAACAAAAATAAATCAATTCCATCGATTCGTTTTCGAGATATAGGAACTAATGAAATGAATTAAATGTTCAAACTGTCTACCACCCATTTCCATACAATAGTACAAGTTCTGCTCAAAATAAGACCTCACATTTCGTAGCATTTCCGGCGTTATTCGACGGCATTCTTCAATAATTCTACGTCGTAATTCTTCCAGAGATTCTGGTTCGGTTGCATAGATTTTTTTTTCAAGTGACCCCACAGGAAAAAGTCGAGTGGGGTTAAATCTGGAGATCTGGCTGGCCACTCTATAGCGCCTCTTCTTCCAATCCAACTTCCAGGAAAGATTCTATCCAAAAACGCCCTAACAGGCTGTGCATAATGTGGAGGTGCCCCGTCTTGTTGAAATTTCAAGTGGTCTTCATGGTAACGATTGTCATTTTCAATGATGTCTACTAATTCTGGATAAACAAATTCATTCAATAATTCCAAATAAGTTTCTCCTGTCAGGTTACCGTCGAGAAATGCTGGTCCAATCAAACGGTCCCCAAAAATACCGGCCCAGACATTGAGTTTTTCGGGAGTTTGAGTATGGACTTCGTGTAAAACATGTGGATTAGCATCTGACCAATAACGACAATTATGACGATTCACAGTCGAATTCAAAAAGAATGTAGACTCATCAGAAAAGCAGATGTTGAAAAGAAAATTCTCATCAGCATCTATTTTCGTAGTCATAATTTCACAAAATTCCTGTCGCCAATCAAAATCATCTTCATTCAATTGGTGTACCAAATGTATTTTGTAGGGGAGAAGTTTATGATGTTTCAGGATTCGGCGGATACTGGTTCTACTAATATTGGTAACACTTGCCAATTTCCTTGTGCTCAATGTTGGGTCTGCATGAACTTGTCCTAAAAGTGCAACTTCAACAGGTTCATTTCTCACAGGAAATTCACGTTCTGGGTCTCGTTTTTTGTTGGCTACTAATCCAGTTTGACGAAACTTTTGCAATAATTCTAGAACGTATTTTCTAGCAACAAGTTTATCTGGATTCGTTTCATTGAACAAATTAGCTGTACGGTTACCGCACTCATCATCATTTTTGAAAAAAATTGTTATTATTTCAACTCTTTCCGCGATCGTATACACCATTATTGAGGAAATATTCAGCAGCTGTAATTCACTCTAATGTCGTTCAATCAACGATCAGTTTGACATTGCCAGACGTCCAAAATTGCGATTTGGCGAAAAAAATTATCGCATACATGTTTTTGTTGTACGCGCATTGGAGTCGAATTCGAGAAAACGTCTTTTTATCGATTCTCAAGAACTTTAACATTTTTTCGATCAAGTAATTGAAGATGAAATAAGAATTTGAAACGGAATTGCATGTTATTTGTTGCAACAGTTGCATTGTTAGATCTTATTTTTATTGATTGAGTGAAAAAAAAGTGATTTTCCAACTTCAAGTTCCTATATCTCGGAAACGAATCGATAGAATTAATTTATTTTTGTTGTTTGATATTAAGAAGGAAAATACCTTTCAAATGAGGTATCACTTGCCATATGTTGCCATTTAAAAATTTAGGGGTGGCGGTCACAGCTCCGAGGGATGGAATGTATTTCGGGTGAATTTCATCGTGAACGATGTCCCCCTCGAAAATGTTGTTGACGTGTCCGAGCGTTTTTATATAACTCGGTTCGGTCGACCTACAGAGCCGCTGTTTCGTTTTCAATGGCCCACTCTGTATGTATATTATGCACTAGTCTATTCCGTATTGAGCTGCAATATAATTGTATGGGGAAGAGCAACTGAAATAAATAGAGTATTCGTCCTGCAAAAGAAATTTATCAGACTTATATTCAACCTGAAATATAATGAAACGTGTAGAAATACCTTCATAAGTTACGGTAATATGACATGCACCTGTATCTATTTATTCAAACTAATGTGTTATACTCACAACAATCTACATAAATATAAAAAAAAACAAGGATGTCTACAATTATCCAACCAGGAAAAATCAAGACATCTATATAAGTTGCCATAATAGGTCTCTCTACAAAAAATCACCCCTATATGCTGACGGGTATTTCTATAACCTGCTACCTGAGTCAATCAAACAACCTGATAATTACAAAAAATTCAAAATGTACCTGAAAACATTTCTCATCGCCCATGCATTTTATTGCTAGAGGAATACATTGATTTAAACAAAATTTAATTTTGTAAATGTACATGTATATACAGTTACCGCCAAAAAGTATGTACCATATGGGTCAAAATCGATTTTTAGGTTATCGGACATGCACAAACTTTTCCCAAGAATCTTTTTTCTAATACTCTAATAATAAACTTTTTTCCCATATGGTACATACTTTTTGGCGGTCACTGTACAACATGTATTGTGATTTCGTATTATTTGTATTTTGTATTTGTATTGTCTTTCATGGTATTAATGTATTGTAAATATTTATTATTATGGGTTACCCATATCAATTTTATCTGACTTACGTCATGTCCCATGGCCACAAGAGACGAATAAAGCTATCTATCTATCTATCAAAAATATATACCAACTACCATGATATTTCCGTAACACCCAGTATACGTTGTCCTCCATTGGAATGCATTTTTGCCGGTATGTTTCCCCGTTTGCGGAGGTGTCCGGTTTCGCAACCAGCAAATCATTTCTGGCATTCGGCGTAATGGCGTTCCTCGATTCGAAATGAAAATTATATATTGATGAGATGCGAGATGTAATTATTTTAGTCAATGTACGAAATTGCCGGTTAGGAATTAGTGTCAATGCATTTCTCATAGAGGCGAATCCGAAGTGGGACAAGGGCAGAATTGCATTATTCGTGCATTCAGCGCTGCAGCTTGTACCGCTGATGATATTGATGAATTCGTTGACACCGAAATTGATTGAAAAAAATTGAATCACGGTTATTCGTACCCAAAAACCTTCTGGCTGATTTAGATAAAACTTGACATGCACATTTGTGATACTAGAAGGCTTATTTTAATGTGATTTTTTTCCTAACTTCGACACCCCGTATTTCGAAAATGAAGCAAGTTGGGACACATGCTTGTATAAAGAATAAATCTTATTTTCACCCAAAAAACGATATTGAGCGTTTGGCGTTTAAACCCTGGGTCACCCTGTATATTTTCGTTAATTTTCCTTGCCAAAAAACACAAAATTTCTTTTATTGTGGTATTACTGTTGAAAAATATTATTTGCTTCTGGACAAAAGGTTGTGGGACAACACCTCACGTGTCTCTATAATTTCAGTTCTGATTTTAGAGCGAAGCCTAGAATGTCCGCAGTCGCTGGCAGAAGGACCTACACCGAAGACGAGCTCCAAGCCGCCCTCAGAGACATCCAGTCGGGCAAACTGGGCACGCGACGAGCGGCAGTCATCTACGGCATCCCCAGGTCGACGCTGCGCAACAAAGTGTACAAGTTGGCCCTCGAACGGGAGCGGGAGTCACACATCAGCAATTCCGTGCCTCTGAAGCTGGAAGAAGAGGAGGCGATGGACGACGAGAAGGAGCTGTCCGGCGCCGAAGAGGAGAAGGAGGTCGAGAAGGCGCTCCAGGCTCCGTTGCTGTCCATGGCGGATCTCTACAGATTCTCCGGAAGGGAACAGGTATATTATTCTCAATATCACTTCAATTTTCCCTCTCATGTGTCGGAGTCTGCAACATTGTCATGCTCTTTCGTCGTTACTGGTCTCTTTGGCGAGGAGTCCAGGTTACGGTTTTCCTCGGACGCCAGCTTACGGCGTGGTGTGCTCCACGGGCTACGGGCAGCGTCAGTGAAGAATATAATACCACAGGGGTCACTATGGTATTGATCAAAAGTACTGTGGTCATTGGGGCCTTTCCTGGGTTCAAATCTTGGGTATCTGCTGCTATCAGTTGGAATATTGACACAGTTCAATTAAAGGAGAAAGAAATAATCAACATTGAATAATAACGCCATTAAAACAACGAGCTTTATCACTATACAAAACAATTTCAATGCTCTAACTACATAAACTTAAATATCACCTTACAACATCGGCAGCAACAAAAAGAACATGAGGCGATCAATTTAACACCGTGAAGTGTACGGGTTGAAATAAATCGGTAACCAATTATCTATATATATACCTGTTACCTCACCAAACATATAACCATATTACATGCGACGGTTGGCCCAAGAACTGCTTACTCTGTACTGCTTTCGCCAGTGGCTCGACTCTGCTGTCACGGTGTTATCCTTTTTTCTGTTGGCTCATTTCTGAGCTCTTCGGATGTCTCTGTGCTACCTGCAAACATGCCTAGTCGGTCGGTGATGTCTACTTGAGGCCACCGGCACTGTGCGAACAACGATGTTGCGCGGGTTGGCCCATCTATCGATGGCACCGCATACTACCGAGTAGCGCTGACCTCTCTGCAACGGAGAATTTTATGCAATGCTTTCGACTGAATGGATGCAGGCGAAATCCAGGAGCTTTAATAGTTCAACACGAGGTGGCTTGAGTCGACATGTTATAATACTTATTATAATATGTATACTCTTCCTAATAACATAATTATAATATGAGAGAGAAATGTTGCTTCTGTCTACCTAACAAAACTGGGAACTCGGTTACTTCGTTCAGAAAAGCCATAAATGAATACATGAAAAAAAACAAAGTAGCCAAAGTTGCATCCATATGAGATGGAACGGTCTGAGTATGTATACTGTCAAAAATATCAAATCTTCAAAATGGTAACGTTAGTTCGCATCTAGCAATACCAGAATTGCTACGTCGGTCCTTGTAGAGTTTCATTTTTGACTGACATAACTTATGTTGATTAATAAGAAACTAGTCTCAAGAAATGTTTTTGTTTCAGCCCCCTGATGCCCTCAAAGCTCTTCTCCAGCGAGGTAAGGAAGGCCAACCTGCCTGGGACGGCATAGATCACAGTGAAATGGGTCCCTGCATACAAAACCTCATCATGGCGTCGCAAAGCATCCTAGCGAACCAAAAATCCCCTGACGGCACCCCCATCAACCACATGATTCCGGAACTGATAAAACGGATGATAGCCGAAGAACAACTGTTGAAACAACAGCAACACAGCAATGGCGACAGCGAAAGGCTGCTGAGGCCGAGTCCAAGTAATTCTGTCATCACGAAAATCGAAAGAACCAAGTCCGAGTCGGATATGGAAACCGAAGACTCGCCATCGAATGTGATACTGAAAATTCCGTCCTTCAAGCCGACGTCGAGTAAAAACGGTTGCGATATTTTTAGGAATCCGGTGGAAGCGACAGGTATGTTGATCAATTTCATTCGTACGAAGTTTAAACTAAACAAAACCACCTCAAGATTCTATATTTATATTCATAAGAATACTTTAAGGTTTGCATATTGTTTGCTCCACATCGGTCAACAACAACTATCGTTTCACCACATCATGAACAGAGTAACCAACTAGACAGTGGTGTGACGATTCGGGCGGGGAACAGAAGGCCTCAAAGTTGTCTGTGGTCTGTGGCGGCCTACCCTTCAACGATGACGAAGGAAAAACCTCGAAACCAGTCTACAGGTGGTCCCCCTGTCCGAATCAAAACAAAATTTTGCTATTTAGTTACAGGGAGCAATTGTATTGCAGATGATACAATCGAGGAGAATTGCACAAGTATATGTTTGATATAATTCAATATCGGTCGTAGTATCAGCTGGAGGAGTAGTTGTTTTCTTACAGGTATTTGTCATAATAGCCTACAGCATTGTAGGTGGATGTGGGTAGAAAGGGTAAAACCTCAGTCGGCTACGACTATCGTTGGTTATGGACTTGTTGATTTTTGAATTTATTGTGGAGATAATTTTAATTAGCTGTCTATAAAACGGTCTAAGAACTTGTGAGTATATTTTCTCGAATTTGACAGGACTCCCTGGTAAACCAAAAAGAGTCTTATCATATGCTAACTCTAGCTTCAGAAACCATTGAAATATTTGTAGCTTTTCATACGAAGAAACTGTAATGATGGTTATCAAACATTTCATTACCATCGGAAACAACAATCACACCACTTTTTCAATACTGAATGGTTCTTATATCAGGTCTCACCATATTAATGAGGTCACCCGTTTCGATCTTGGTTTGACTATCAGCAATACTCTTTCGTAAAGAAATCAAGTTCCATCGCTAAAATCAACTATCGAAAACTTGTCTTTCTACTTTCTTGTCAAATATCGCAAATTATTATCCTACCTATTCTTAAAATACTATTTTCTTCTATGGAGTTCATAATGTACTATGTGAAGATACAAACCAAAATTTTCGTTTCCCTTATAATCCGATATTGAAAAATTAAAAGTATATGAAATATTGGTAGATTTCAATTTAAGAGAATGCCTTTGGGACTGGAAATCGCTCCCGCGATACCACAAAGGTGTATGCATCTCTTGAACGTCTTCTTCGATATTAAACAGGTCACTTCTGAAAAATATAGAAACTGAAAGAACATTATCTGAAAATTTTTGATACAACAGTAGAATGTTTCGTTTTCCACCATTCGAAAACCTACTATATTCCTCATATAATATTGAAGAAAATAATATTATGGTTGTAATTTTTTCACAGGTAGTATGATTTCACCGCCAGTAACTAGCGAATCAGGATCTCCTCCGATCATGCCCAACAAGGGGCTAATTATCAAAGACGTCAAGGACGTTATAGCTCAAAGCATCAGTCAGAAATTCCAACAGTCTCTTGAACCGAGAAGGCCAATCATGGATAGGGATTTCAATAGAGGCAGGTTCACGCCTCCCCTGGGTGCGGGGATATCCGTCATCAAAACTCATCAAGACATCCAAAGACAATATCAACCTCCTCCCAAACCACAACAGCATTTAAACAACAGCGCCACCACGACCGGTGGAAAAGGTAAGTCGCTCGTATAATCCCAGTTGTGATAGAGCTCTAGGAAAAAAATGAGGAATAATGGAATGTCATTATCCTGCTATCCTATTCTACTGATATTATATATGTATGTGAAAGTTTGTATGTTTGTTACTCAATCACGCAAAAACATCTAAACGGATTTGGATGAAATTTGGCACACATCTAGTTTATAACCTGGAATAATGCATAGGATACTTTTTATTTCGGTAAAGTAATTTGTTCAACGACTTCCTTCAATTTATGTTACAACTGCGACTTCTCAAAAAATTAGTCCGTCAATAACATCAACAAAGATATATTGAAAGGGTTAATCGGCGAATTACGAATATAAAGATCAATAGACACGACGACGAGCAGTGACGACAGTACACTTACTTTGTGTAGAATTTCGTAACACTTTTGCTGATACATAATGCTCCGAGATTGTGCAGTGGCACCAGGTTATGTGTCACGAGCTGGGGAGGAATATCGTTAAGGCCACTATTCTTACCGTAACTAAGTAGTTACTGAAGGAGAGAGCGTATTAATTCTTCGAATCCCAATTACATATCCCAAATTATTTGCCATTTTAATTTAACAGGTTGCAATTTCTCCTTAAGTTGGTTTTCACAATGACCAACAATGTCCCGTGCCAAACGCTGAAAGTAACAGGAATCCATTCGGGTATTATCTATATACATTTATTAACTTGAAATTTATTCATAATAAAAACAATATCAACTTTGCTATTCTATCATATTATCAAATATAGCTTCGGGTGAAATTTTTGATCCCATAATTTTATTCGTATTTTTATTCAAAAATATTGCCAATGATAATAATAGCTGAACTGAAATATAAAAATCTCCGATTTCACTCTTCAAGAAAGTACGTATGAAAATACTTTTACTTCATTTCGTCTGGACGATGGTTGGATTTTGACTAAATTGTTCTGTTTCAGTGCTTGTTGGTAGAAATGTGTTTCGGTATTGGTTTATATAGATTGCAATTGTTGTAAATGTCCTTCATCTTGTTGAGCCATTCCCCTTTATGTTATCGAATTTTATTATGGACCATTGACTAAAGCCACGATTTTTTCCAGGCACTCGACCCAAGAGGGGAAAATACCGAAACTACGACCGCGACAGCTTGGTGGAAGCCGTTCGAGCCGTGCAACGGGGCGAGATGTCCGTCCATCGTGCGGGTAGCTACTACGGAGTGCCTCATTCGACCCTAGAATACAAAGTAAAAGAAAGACATTTAATGCGGCCTCGAAAACGCGATCCGAAGCCGAACCCGGTCGACGAGAAAATAGCCAGCCTCAAGCAAAACGACATCCGCCTCGCGCAAGACAAAATGAAGCCCATCATGAAGCCGCCCCAGAAGTTTTCGCCGACGTCGCCCAACGGCATGAAGCTGCCCATGTTCGAGCCCGGAATGGCCCCGCTGGCGGGCTACAACGCGCCTCCGTTCCCCTTCTGGCCGCACCATCCGGGCTTCACGCACATTCCGCTGGACTATGCCAGGAACCCCACGTCGCCCTTTCCCGCCCCCAACCCAGAGTTCTTCGCGTCGCAGATGATGCAGAAGCTCCAGGAGGAGTCTTCGAGGACGATGTCCAGCACGGTTCAGTCTGTACCCGGGAATAGTCCCGCTTTGGCGAAGAACGCCCGGCAGATGGCGGAATCTCTGTTGGAAGGCCCGGGCGCGAATGGGTCCTTCCTGGACGGTATAATACGGTCCAGTTTGGAATCAGGGGTGCCCACCAGAGAGGAGAAGTCGCCAAACGAGGAGCAGAACTTGGCGCCCGAGAATATGTCCAACAAAGCTCTTCTGGATCAACTGTGTCGGAATAGCAGGCTCACGCCTTTGTCGAAGCCGGCCTTGACGGACGGGAATAGTTCTGGGGATGAATCTTATAGGAAAGATTCTAGTCCTTTGAACTTTGCCACAGGTGAGTGGAAAGAACTTATCAATATTTAATCCAGTGTTGTTTCTATCATAATGGTATATTGGAGAAGTCCTTTGCGATAAATATAATCCTCTGTCCTTATTCAAGACGTTCGATAGTTTTTAGTTCAATGGAATAGGCGTTGTGAGCTGTGACTTGGTCACAAGAATTTTCTCTTTGTTTCTGAGAAAATTAAAAATATCGAAAAAGACACGGATGGATATTAAAGAATATTATGTCTCTTGTAAATTCAATAAGTATCATTGAAATCGAACAAAAAATCTTGAACTCAATCATTTTCGGGAAAAAATGGAACCCTTCCGTTTACATCACTGAGATTCACTAATTCAGATATTATTCCACACGTCAAACTAGTAACTCTGTTAAAAATAATAACTTTTCTATGAAAATGAAGGCTTTCACGGCAGGCGTAATGTTCTGTTTGGTTCCCAGTTTGGCTGTGATCTTCTTTGGTTGAAATCGCCAAACGTTTCAATTGCAATTGAGGCAGTCATCTTCATTGGCGTGAAACTGAAGCTATAGTTTTTATCCCGTTATTTTTAATGTTTTTTTGGCGCGCACATTTTGCGATAGGATGATTTAGGTGACATGGCTTAGTTTTGGCGCCAGATCTTCGATGGATATGTTCTCTCTTCCTTTCTGTTGAATTTGTGTGATTGAGGACTTGTTTATTTTGTGGAAATTCATGATCACTTTGATGAAACGAAAGTACACTCTTTTGTCTTATTTCCACTAGATTTTTATTGTTACGACCGGTTTCGGGTTTTATCCCATTATCAAGTATAAAAACTGGCTAAGAGTGTTCTTTCGTTTCATCAAACTTTCTGTTGAAGTTTTCTTGGTATTCTCGGTGTTTTCGAATAAGATGAGGAGTCACTGATAATGAAGGTTTTAGTGCTTGCCGTTCACTATACAGAACCGTTTGAAGAATACCGTGTCTCTTTTGTATGTACTGTACTCTGTACTTGCCAGTTTGTTCTGGAATCAGTGGGTTTTAATTTTATTCCGCGCATTTTATCAATATATTTCGATTATCTGTTCACAATCGCTCCATTAAACCTTTTATGAGTTCAACACATAATACATTTAGAAATGCAAATTTCCCTGCCATTATAGGTACATGAAGTGAGTATATATTTTGTGGCCCCCGCACTTTCAATTTCCACGTCTTCCATTGGGCTTGTAGAATGCTCCAGCTACTTGGCACAGATTTATAGATACACAGCTCAGATCCAGAAAATTCGAATAATGTTCTGTTATATAATACGGTCTTTGATTTATCAGAGAAAAACGTATATTTTGTAAACCTGAACCCAAATATTGGATTATGCGGTAAACTCTACAGGCTTTTTGGTAGATACTGAACAGATCAGAGCGATTTTGGAAAGAAATAACCCCTTGGTGTGAAACGAAGACTGTTAGCGCGCTCCGAAACTTCAAAAACTGTCTATTCTCCGCAATAGTTCTCTCCTGACCGTTTGTTGTCCAAATAGATGTGTCACATTATGACAGCTCAGTGTTGTCACAGATGCACCCAGAAGGGAAAAATGTAGTGTGATACCTGAGTAGGTCACTGAATATCTCAAAACAGAAATTCAGTACGACCGCGAAAGAAGAACTGGTCGTATTTTTCGCTACTGGGAAAATACATAATTTCCTTGAAGGAACAAAATTTATGGTTTTAACAGACCACTACAGCTCAATTATATGGCTGAGATTTGAGGAACACATGAGTACTGACTTTGCGAAAAAAATATCACCTGGGTGTTTCGCATTTAAGGTTGTCTCGAAGGGTTGGGAGTGTGTGCGGCTAGAGTAGTTTATTGTTCTCTAGTTGAGACTCCCCTCAGGTACTGGACTACAACTTGTAGTCTACAAGCCCATATTACATTTTGAAGGGGTCAAATGACCCAGCATTAAATATATTTAGAACGTTGCTGCTATATAAAAAAATAACTTTGGTCAATTATGGGTGGTGCATGTGAATATAATAATAATAATAATTTTCCATCTGAGAAGTGCTTTTCCGACCGGAAGCTAGGAAATGTTTTCAATTTCCGTAAATTCAGAAAAAATAAATAATAGTGGAGTGCTTGCACAACGGGTTTTTTTCCAAGGCGCAAACTATTATTGTTTTTTGTTGTAGGAGCGTCACACGAAGACAACAACGATGACGACTCGTCATCGAGATACGAGAAAGACGGTTCCGAAGTTCACGCCATCGAACTCTCGAACGATTCAAATTCTTCGAGCGACAGAAAGGCGAACGACGAGGAACGAAAGCAACCGAGAATATACCTAAACCAAGACCTAGCCAAGCCCGAAAACTTGAAACCCGAGATGTTGGTACGCTTTCGCGAGGCGCTCGATCGCAACGGCGTGAACGAGAGCAGCGCCTCCGAAAACGACGGGCCTCAAGACTGACATCAACCAGAAACGTTTGTACCTTTGTAAGTGAAAGAATTTTATACTGAAGACGTGTACTATATCAATATGTATAGTAAATAATTCAAGTTTCCACGTTGGAAACGTGCGTGGTTGTAAGTGAAAAACGAGCTCGATATGACGGTGTTTGTTGATAATAATTTATTTTCGTTTTTTGTTGATTTCTAGCATAGTGTTTTGGTAAGCATCAAAGCAGTCAACTGTATATTAGGTGTTTTTCGACTCTAAAAGTATATTATTGAAATGACCAACTATCCGTGGAACTGTCCGACTAAACAAATGACGTTTGTTAAATACCGGACAGAGAAACTACCTCTCATTGAATAGTAAGTTGATTTGAAAAATTCTTCTCAAACGGTATTAACTGCTCCGCTCTCACTATAACGATTTTATTAATTCAATGTATTATATTCAATTCCAAAATAAGTATTTGAATACGATAATGAGGCCGAATTCAGACGTTATTTTTTCAATTTATTTATTCCGAATGAATGTTTCATTTTGATATCCATGTAAAATTAAGTCTATTTAAGAAAGGCTCAGAAAACTGTTTTTACGGCAAATTTGATGAATACTGAGTGTCATTGGTGCATTCATTGTTATTTTCAAGCGATAAAGCATTAATTCTCTATAGCGCGATAAAATTTTTCGTATATGATTTTGATTTTGAGAATGAATATAAATTCTGGATGTTCAAATTTCAGTTCTTTGGATTACACTCATTCATTCCATTTTATTGTATTTTCCAATTAATGTTTCATTTTAAAAATTAACACAAATTCAGTTGTCTTCTTCAGCTTATTCAAAAGTTTGAATTTTTTTTAACTTATTGATTTGATCCGAATATGTATTCAGACACAATGCAAAATAATAAAAATTCAATTCATAACCTGTTGAAATGATAAATCAACTCATGTATAAAATCGTCCATAAGAAACGTCAGTTTTGGCAGTTTGCCATTGGATAAATAGGAATATAACTATTTCCTTTTCATTTAATAAATTATATTGTATGTTATGTTTAATAGTGCATGTATTTGATTCGATAAATTACCTCACTAAATAACACTCACTCAAACTTAAACTTAATGCTCAAATACTCAAAACACCCACTCAAACTTGATGCTTGAAGTATGACTCGAGCAAATAACAGAAAAATCACTCCTCCTTCGGTGTCGTGATTTCATCATGTTTTTGCTATCGTCAATTACCAAAGCAACCAAGTTTTCGTTCAAAATTGAATCAATCCGATAAAATAAAAACCTCTTGTGGTATTACCATCGATGAATATCTCGATTGGTATTTCGAATTTGATCTATCTATTCTATTCAAAAAATCAATTCGGATATTACATAACTTCATTCTGATACTCCTTCATTCTGATATTCACTTTGGGTTGCTAATTTCCTTTCGTTCGTGTGAATTAGCCATAATTCCTTAACAGCAATAATTTTTTTTATAGTTACCGGAAACTCAATTATCTTATCACCAGCCAATTTTTTTTTTTATTTGATACCTAGCACTTCAAAATTGAACAAGGTTTCAGTATATCTTATAGCATGTGCATTTGTTGATTATACATTTAAGATGGAACCACCCTTATAAAACTTATATTTTTCAACCGATTGAAATGATTTTTTCTTTAGTTTGGTAGACATTCAAAAAGTCCAATAGGATACCAAATTTCATGTTTGAGTATCCATTTCCAAGGTCAACTTATCTTATTTTTTTAAGGTCAAAAATCTAAAAAAATTGCTAGTGTTTTTTTGGAAAAAACCTGACTACATCACTGGATTCGCGACATTTTTAAATGGTTCATATGTAAATTGCATTGAAATGCGTCAAGCAATAAAAAAGTTATAGGGGAGTGAAATAAAAGAAATATGCCGTTTAATCAACCCACCACTTCAATTTCAAAACTTTTCTCAGAACTTTGCCTACACCACTGGATTCAGGGAGTTTCAAAATATCTCTGACCCTAATTTCATCGAAATCTGTTGATAAACAAAAAATAAATAAAAATTATGAGATTAATAGTTATTTATGTTACTAGTGTGTTATGTTGAAAATAAGTCACGCGAGAAAGATATATACCTCGAGGCCGTCAGGCCGAGTGGTATAAATTCTAAAGTGAGTAAGGAAACATATAACACATGAGTGGCATACAATGTTTTATCCAACACATGACAGTTATGACCCATTATTAATGTCATTTTAGAGAAGTAAACTATCAAATAACTCACTCAATGACATTAATAATGGGTCATAACTGTCATGTGTTGGATAAAAGACATTTTTCTGAAATTCTATTTACGCATATTCAAATTTTATTATCTCATGATTTTCTTATTTATAAACAGATTTTGAATAAATTTTGACGAGTGATATCTCGAGGCCTCTTGAATACAGTGGTGTATTCCGAATTTTAATAAATGTTCTGAAATTGAGTTGGTGCGTTGATTAAACGGTATAATTTTCAAATTTCATTTCCTTAATTCTTTTTTATAGATTGACGCATTTTAACGTAATTCACATATGCAATTGAAAATGTTATACTAGACAATGAAGGTAGTTTTTCTGTACCGATAATATTCCGAAGTTTCCTCTGCATTTGGTCGTTCCACGCTCAGATAAATGTTCATTGTTCGATGTATTTGGCATGTACCAAAAGAAACCTACTTATCATAAATGTATTCTCTATGTGTCTTCGGCGTCGCGTATACCTCAAACTGTATAGAAAACTACACGATTCGTGTTTACATGCATTTAAACTGCTTTGATGGAGAGGAATGGTTATACGCGGGGGCCAGCCTGGGTCTGGTTGTTCCATCACTGCCTAGGAATTACATAGAAAAGATTCGTTCAAAAATGAAATCTGACAATCAAAAATTTTCAGCTCTGCTATTAGAACATCTTTTTAAGTTACTCCAAAATTATTGAGTTAGTAATATGGAGCAAATATAAATAAATTAAGTTGTTCTAAATTGATAACTTCTTCAGTGACCCATCGACAATTTATAAGTATAAGCATTCATTCGCTAAACAAAAATTTTTATCAGAATATTTCAATTCAGAAGAATGTCATTTGGACCTTTTTTTTTAAGTATGATGAATTGTTTCGTTGTCTTTTCAAAAGTCAAGGTACTTCTCGGGTACATCTTGAAAGACTACATAGTACCGGCAAGTCTGTAGTGGTCCCAGAAGAGCTAACATTATGTTTCTCATTCAAACAGGAAATAATCACAAAAGAATTTTCAAACCGAATGAATCATATCTCACAGTATTTGAATGGGCGTTTTGTATCTGATGACTATTTTTGATTTAAATTCAGCAAAATATCCTTTGTAGTGCAAAATTCTTCTGGCTTAGCACAAAGAGTAATGGGGTGATTTCTCACAGTTTATTCATTAGAATAATATCGCAATGCCGTTTGAAGAATTTTCGATTCATTAAGTGTACATTACTGCCAATTTTTGATAAATCAGTTCCACGTGGTTTTGTGAAAATGTCTGTGTTACATAGTTTGATGCATTAAACAGGAATCTGAAAGATTTTTTGCGAACTACAAAGCCTTCATTTTCACATCTTCATTCACTTGAATATTCCAAAAGAATATCATATTTTGATGAAAATTAACCCCTCTTGGGATAATCACAATCAGTCATTTTCTAGCATCAGCTTGGATAAGATTTGATAAGTAATTAAACACCGTTTTCAGAACGTAAGTTTGATTAATATTGGCGTTAAGTTCGGCGATGTTTTTTTTTGTATAAATGAAATATCAAAAGCATTTCCACATATCGGGTTGACAATATATGCAGACGAAATCTTATATCCATACCTTTCAAACAACAACTCTGGATAGAATGGAATCAATATCACCACCATATCCCTGCGAAGTTGTAAATTCTTGTTTCCAGATTTCTTATTGGTGAACATGTATCCAATACTATAGGTATTTTGTATACTGAAGTCGGGAAATAAAGGTTTTTCAGATCATGTGTGTGTGTATATTGAAGGAAAATCCTTGCATGTTACTTGTGTATGTATGAAATTTTGGTTTGGATACCACTTCTTTCCAAACTATGCGAAAACATAAGAGACGAGAACGAAGCCAAACGCAGCATCAAACTACTTAGCATTTTTCTTGCAAACCCAAGTGCACTTGACTGACACAAATTTATTTGTTTTACATCAACAATTTCCAGTGAAAAAAGAGATTTATTCGAATCATGAGTATTTGTGAATGAACAAAATTATATGAATTGATCAATTTACTGAAGATGAGATTAATTAACAGGTAATAATAAAAAATTAGATTGATAAAAAAGTTCAATAAAAACATTTACTTTTTTGCAGGATATACGATTTATATTTTTGGTGTTGTTAACCTCAATGGTATCTCCAACCGTATTCCTATCAAAAAGTTAATTTTTCCTGTTAATCAGATTCGGCTGAATATATTTTTTCCGAATTCCTAAAACAGAAATGTGCGTTCAGACCCTGGCTCTCCCCTGGACTATTATATATCGAAAACCCTGGGATATTCCCAAAATTGAAAAAATTATATCTATCTGTGATTTAATCAAAATTTTTGATGTATATTTTCTCTAAAAATATCTTAAATATTATTATATAAAATTAAACAATTAGAGGTAGTTAATTGATATAAATATTTGAATTCTAATGAAACATTGGAAAATTGATCGTGGAAATTCTTACAATCAGTTTTCCAAGTGATATTTTTGTTTTGTTTTCTTTGTCATATAACAATGAAGTGCAATTAGATGGTATATACATACATATATATTTACATCAATATTAAGTAGTGTATAAGATATATTGAATATATTATATATTTGAAAATGGAAGCTATTTTGTTTGAGAGAAAAAAGATTGACTCCAGGTAGAGTTTAAAAAAATGCTTTATTCCCCCTTCAACAACCGTCAGATTACTTACTACAACCAACCAAAACCAAACCGATACCGACAGTAAATGGACGCCAAACTTATTAACGTCAAATTTGTCTCTTCTGCTTATTTCTGATTATAATAGTGAATGAAGGAACTAAATGATTGGGAATTATTCACAAGAAATGTTGTGACATGTGAATCCACAACAAATCCCCTTTTCTTATATTCTCAGCACTTTTGAATTTGAGACCAACTTTTATATATGGTAGCAAATTTCGTTGTAATTAAATAATTAATTTTTTTGACACAGAAAAATATCTTCGTATTTTCTCCACTGAATGAATATTAATGCGAAGGAAGGCTTATTTAAAAATATTTTCTGAGATCATCATGAGGTAGCATGATACAAAGTCTTTCTAAATCTCACACTCGATGGTGATTTTTAATATGACAGAAAAAAAATTCTGTTATGGATTTTAAAATTTTGTGCCTTCATTCATTATTTGGAAATTTCTAAAGCGGACCAATGAATGACAATTAGTACGGTTGGCTCCAATCAAACCAAACCAGATTTAACAGTGAACACATATTTAAGTTGGACCAATAAATGCAGTATGTTGTATATATTGTGGTATGCTTTTCATACATATCGTTTGAGGGCACCACTGAATCAAAACCGGTTCTAAACAGTGAGTAGTTTTAGTTGATGCAAGAATCAAAACGAACCCTTACGACTCAGTGGTACTCTCAAAACAAAACATTCCAACCATATATGTGCCAGATTTTTTATTCGCAACAAATTAGAGTTGAAACAAATGAATTATAAACAGATTTGTGATCTCGGCCCCAAGGGCCCTTAGATCATTGGAATGCGTCTTTTTTTCGAAAAGAAAACGTTAAGTTCGAAGCTTCGAGCTTCCCAGTTTTAGTAGTTATAAGGTTTTAAAAAAACACTGTTTTAATGTTTGTGTGTCTCACTTTTGCGCTTGCAATGCAACAGCAGTATAAGCTCAACTTTCAAAAGCGAACCTAACTCGTTATAGATTCATAACCTCACTTTTAATATACCTCTGATAACTTATCCTACTCGCCAAATTTTTATGTTCAAATTTACATGAGGTTAGGGTGACTTTGAGTTGAGCGGAAAAACATGTCTCGGCTTGTAGTTAAAATGTACCAAATTGTGAATTTCGCGCGAATTCAAATGAAAAATACGCAAGTGTGCCACCAGTTCTGTGCAATTTTTCAATACCTAGTGTTTATGAAACGTTTACATTAATTTTAATGTGATAATTTGTTATAAAGACACGTTTTTTCCAACACCTTTTTAACTTTTTTTATAAATGCGGTCCAAACAAATGAAGTCAACAGTGTAAAAGTAACCTTACAAGTATACGCGTAAAATAATATTTTTTAATGTTGAAAAATCTCTTGCTTCAAAAGCAATCGTATGCTGAAATGAAAAACAAGCTATTGTGTTCGTAAATTGTTATCAAATGTTTGTATATGATACAAGATAGAGACTTCGAGTTTTATTTCGAATGTTAAGATATTAATTTGTACATTGTTGCAGCCTTCAGATTTTCACAGGGTAGTTTATTTTAGAATGGCTTGACAAGTGATTTCTTTTATTTATATATCTTTTATTGATCTTATTTGTTGTATATGTATTATTTGTTTAAGAATTACCTGGCAAGTAATTGCCTATAAGACCTCTTACTGAAATAGACTATTCTGTACCGGCCCTTAGTTATTTCATGTTTCTTGCACCCCTAAACCAAAAGTGTCAGTATTTTGTTTAAAATAACGGACCAAGGTCTTGTTAGATTTAGAAGTATCATTCCATGTTGAGCTTTTTTTCGTAACTAGATGACTTCTATAGTTTTTATTCCTACATATTTTTTTACGTACACATAATTCTAATGATTTTTATATCAAACGTATTTGTTAATTAATTTTTAGTTACGTAGCTCGGTAAGATTTATTCATTAAGTTTTGCTTTAATATCGTGTAAATAGAACTTTCAGCGCACCTCAATGTTGTGTGTCTGCTGATGATGATTAAAACGTTGAAACCTCTATGCAAGTCGGTTTAGTTCATTCAAGATTTTTTTCCTGCAACCATAATAAACAATAGTACATACAATTTCCCCACATTAAACCACACTGAAGACATAGCAAAATTTCATGAGAAGTTGGTATTATGTAGATTGTGTTATGTTTTTATGTTGCAATATTTTTAGGCGACTTTTCCCGGGTGCAGTTTTTCGTCGTTTTCCGACACAACCTCTCAGAACTTTTCACACAGTACTTTGACAATGCTGGTATCAAATATAAAGTTATTCCCTTCATAAAGCTCAAAAATATTTCTAGTGGTCGAAAATTATCTACTTGATAATTCTCATCTAGCAAATCTCAACAATAACTTGCCCCATCAATTGAATGAATACGAACAGCAGCTTTAAACTCGATCAGATGATTTCATTACATTCGGTTAATTTAAAATAATATACTTACCTTTAATCAAAAAGCTGGTGTTTTTTGGGGGTTTTTCTTGCATTTTTCGTTAAAAATTCGCTAAAAAATTTTTCATTTATATTAATCTTCTGTTATAATTAGAATTTGGATGAAATATATTTCAGGCAATATCACAAAATCTTATTGAAGGGTACATTCTGAAGTTTCTTTGTTTTTTTTTTAATAATCGAATTGGAATCGGAGATTTATTTTCAAGCTGACGCTCTTATTTTCATTATGTTCATAAATTCAGGAGAATTGAACCCAAGTATCTCATTCCATTAGTTTTGAAGGGAAGGGGCAAACATGCCTTTATAGAAAATTAATATATGTTTTATAAACAAGCGTAAATAAATCCTCCCACATTAAATTTCGTGATCTATGTATATTCAGTTTTTTGAACGAATATACTTTTTATTTGATAACCAGACAAAGAACACATCAGTAGGACTAACCCAGTATCTGCCTTTTTGTTGACTCGTTCACACCAGACACACGTGGAAACGACACTTTCGACCACCCAGTTCATATTGTAGATTTTTTGACATACAGAGTGTATACTTAATAGTTGATAGTTACTATATGTCAAACTCTGACACTTACAGTACAAGGTTAGGTTTAATACCCACTATATAGTTTTTTGTAAATGAGACACTAATAACAAGGTGATGGCACTTAACTAATGTAGGTTAAGAAACTTTATTTAGGATAATAGGATCAATAGCTTAAATTTAAACCCTCTCCAAACGCTTGTCTTCACTGTGGTAGC
Organism: Chrysolina haemoptera; assembly: GCA_958298965.1. Lineage (NCBI taxonomy): Eukaryota > Metazoa > Arthropoda > Insecta > Coleoptera > Chrysomelidae > Chrysolina > Chrysolina haemoptera. The sequence continues at coordinate 18,133,362 of OY282593.1, read as the reverse complement.
AAAATACAGGTTCAAACAGGATTATCGTGGCATATTTCAAAACGGTTAATGAAATTACAACTACAACAAACACATTTTAATTTTGTTATTAGAAACGTGATCACTAGGAATGATTAAAGTGATTTATCAAATTGGGAAGAACATTCAACTAATAATATTTGATATAGCCAAAATTATTCCTTAAGACTAAAATATATTTCCACATGCAGAAATCTGAAATATGATTTGTTCAATATAGTATGATCTATCTATCTATCTATCTATCTATCTTGATCTACTTACTGTTCGGCAAATTTTATTTCTTTCATATAAATTAGTAGAATATTTTTTGGCTTGACTTTTTAAATTTTTTTTAATAAGAGCAACATAGAATTGTCGAAATGATCGTGCCAGCACCATTAAAATTGAAAAGTTCTTGGTAGAATGTTGATAAATCATTTTAAATCATTTAGTAATTTTGAAATCATTTCGTTACTATTTTTGTTAGAGAGTTGACAAAAATGTTGAAACAAACAACAATAAAAAGTAACTACGGCAGAAATTAAGCCAAAATTTATTTAGTTGTAATCAATCAGTTACGCTATAAAATTTCAGCAGCCTAATTTGAATTAAAATTGTTGAAAATATTTGAAAGTTTATTTATTGATAAATCGTAGATTAGTAAATTGGAATAAGCTTAAACGTTAAGTAGAAGAAGTAAAGCACTCAACACCAAAAAGTGTCTTCTCACTTGAATTAATTTTAAAAATTTTGTACCTGCCCTCGGTGCGTAATTCGTTTAAAATTTCGATTCGTTTAGTCTAAATCCAAGAAGACTTGTGCTTAAATTGGTAGGAAGAATTATAAAAAAATTAAGAAAATTGTGATCGGTAGATAAATCGACGAAGACTGAAACAGACTTTAGGAGTATGCAAAATCATTTTTAGTTGAACTTTATTCAATCAGTTAAATATCCCAAACATTTTAAAATATGCCATCATTGACAAAATCGTTTCCGTTTAATTCTACACTGGGACCAAAAAATACTAATTCATATCTGAAATATCAAAATACGCATCACCAAAGTTGAATGTAACCAATTTCTTCAAAAACCTTAGATTATTCAGCCGTGGTGCATTTTTTTCCATTATATAGAAGATTTTCTCAACAAACTTATTTCGAAACTTGAATATTCCATTTTTTGACAATATGTTATGTTAAAAATTTTGTTCCACACGAAAATCATTTCATGAAATGTTCGAAATGATTTTTGTGTCCCAACCTACTGGAAATGTATGATGATTGTTCGAAACAGGGTCAGATAATGTAGATAAGACATAGAAGTCCTCGCCTTTTACTTTTGAAGCAGGCTATTATATTGGTGACATTAGGCTCAAATTTTTTGATCGGCGAAGCTTGAAATAATAGAAAAGAAATTTTCAACAAGTGTAAAGTATTCATTGTTTGTAAATCTTTTTATACCAAAAATTATACTCACATCTCCTGGATTGAAAGTGATAAGGGAAGGATCATTTTGATGTCGTTGTTTTCCCTCAAGTTTTTCGAATTATTGTCAAATATTTTGAATAGGAAAAGTGTCTCACATTATAAAATTGTGACTATAAATGCCTTTTAGCGTGAATATATTATATCAAATTGTTGTATTTTATATGTAAGGGAAAAACGTTGGACAGTTCCATTTCACTCGTATAATTCGGCAAAAAAGTCTGAAATTTTTCCCGAAATACAACATATTCTTGTTCGTAAAATATCTGTGACTTGTAAATCATGTTTTATTATAAAGTTAGATGTTTGAACAATTGCTTTGTGGGAAATTGTTATTTTCAGAAAATATTTTAAAACCACAAAAATACAAAAAAATACCATACACATTGTATATTTATAATGTAATTCTGAAGTATACCAGTATTTATTATACTGTGGACTACATGAAAATGTTTACGATTGTTTTGTTTATTTCCCTTCCTCAGTCCATTTCCTTGGTGTGTGTGTGTATGATTTGTGCCACCCTTTCAGCAACACTTTTATATTTAAAAAGTTAATTATCCAAAACCGTTGGAGTAAGGGATGCGGAACACCATATGAAGTGACATAAACTTTGGTGGATAATTCAGAAATTAAATTAAATGAAATGCACGGCGTTTTATTTCCGGTATAACGAAAGTTTTAATGAAAGCTCGTTGTGAATGACCCTGTATATGCAGCCTGTTCTAAATTAAGTCGGCAAGTTTCAAGAGCGTCGCTAATTTTTTTCTTGGGGGGGTAAAAAAGGCTTTAGTTTTTTTTTCTTGGAAAGAGGTAAAGGCTTACATTTAATTTAAGAATTTTAAAAATACTAGCATACAACTATTACCCCTTCCATATCGACGCCCTTGGCAAGTTTCGATTAATGATCACATATTTAATAAAAACGTTTTATGACTTTTCTTTTGTTTAGGATAATTATTTGTTTCACCAGTAAATTTTTTTTTGACGAATGAAATCATGTGAGTTCTAAACTAATATATAATATTTTGTTTCTGGAATGTTGCAACGCTGCTTTGAAAACAGATGGATTACTATAAATGGTGCCGATGAATAGCCCCTCGTTCACCAGATATGACACTTCTTGATTTTAATTTTTGAGGATTTAGAAAAACGATGTATACAAAATAAAACAATAATGAAAATGAATTTAAATATCATATCAGAACTGTAAATAACTATATTGAAGGCAACATAGGTAGAGTCTAAAGAATGACCCAAAAATATGTACAAAAAGAAGGCGGGGTTTTTGAATATTACCGTAATACATCCATAGAAATTATAATATATATACTTACTCTAGAATGCCAATTCAATGGGACGAAAGTGTTGTAAAAAGTTCGATGCATTATTTAGTGCGCATGATCAGGACTATTTTCATTCATACCAGGGTGGGTTTCAGTGCGATTTTTAAATGATTCATGATATTGAGTAAAATCGATTTAATAATACGTTGGTGTCAGGGCAGTCTATGAGACACGAAAAGTTTTGGTGGGCATACCTATGTTGTGAAACTGATTATATCCGAGAAATTCATCGAATAAAATAACAATGAAAAAATATATCTTGAGTAGGTAACTATTGGTGAAGTTCTGATTCCCACGGAAAGAAACATCCTGTATTGTTCAGAGAACATCGTGAGAAACAAAGGAAGGTAGGTAGGAATTGATTTCCTGGGAAACAGATGTTTGACATATGGATGTGCTGAGGACTGGAGCTCGACGGGTCAGTCTCGAAGGGACCGCTAACGGTGGAACGATTGATAATATTTCGGAAGAGCATCGTTTATGGAAATATCTATAAAACACAGACAGATCGCCAACCTTTCTGCGATGTTCCAGAGAAGTGAGCTAGCTTGTGAGTGAAGTTGTTGGATCACCATGCCATGTCATGCCTTTTGCCCTCGTCAAGCTTAAAATGATTTATATAAGCCAAACGTAAAGAAAGGATTAATATTCTCAGTTTTATCAAAGAGATGGGAGTTATTTCTATTCTATTTAGGTTATTTATTAGATTTGCCATCAACAATTCATATTCAAGTAGGTACTTACTAAAAATAATGGATTCCAGGAATAAATATTTCCTTTATTTCCACACCATAGAACCCAGCACGTCAACATTGTCAAAATTAAAATTTCACTACAGAAAAACCCGAAAACCAATAACATACGCACTACCGATGAATAATTGAAGTAAACAACACTAATAAGAAAAGCACATCTAAATAAACACAATAACGTTAATAGTTATTTAACGAACAAGTGTATTAATAAGGGCGATTAACAATCGAGATAGTTTAACGCGTGAGCGGAGCGAGCGCGTTAATGTTTGAGATTGTTAATCGCCATTTTAATTCACGAGTTTGTTACAAAACTTTTCCGTCGACAGAAGTTTTCAAAAATACAGATATCTTATTTTCAATGTTTATTTATTTAACGTTACGATAAAAAACAATCACTATTTCCTATTTATATTAACTCTACTCAAAGATAGTTTAATATTTCTCAGTGGTAGTTTTATTTTATTTTTTATTATTTATTTTCAAATTGAAATAAAAAAAAAATTACCCTCGGTTTTGAACTCTCAACCTCAGTGTTGCAAGCCAGGTGCACTTTACTATTACGCCACGGGACCATATATAATTTGAAGTGACAACTGGTTTAATGACCATTTTCTAAAATTTTATTTGAAAATTGACAAATAAATAATGACAGATAGTACTAACCAATATAAAATGTATAAGAGCAATGTATGTTGGGTTGCATATAATCAAATCGTTGATTAATAGAAAATCATTCATTAACAGGGGTCATTAATCAATGATTTTGAGTGCGTTAAAATGCATCATAAATGAACGGTCGACGGAAATGGTTAATTTCACAATGAACACAAATCGCCTAAACCGCCAAACTAACACAAACCGGCTCTGGCAAACTACCTTCCTTTCTCTGCGACAATTGAAAACTGATAACACTGTTGCACGATCCCAACAGGTCAACGGGAATTTGGGTAGGCTTCACAGTAATGTTAGATTATTTTCGACAGAATCTCGACTACAAAGATAAAATTTTCTGTAATTTGTCAACGCTGCAGAGCTAGGAGACCGGTTATGGGCATGCGCATTGATGAAAACAATTGGAATTTTACAACACTTTTCAGTGTCCCACGAAGAGGGGATTGGCATTCTAGAGTAAGTATATATTATATTATAATTTCTATGAATACATCTTACCCTACCCTGTCGTATGTGGTAGTTTTCTAGTCAAGTTTTCATTTATTTATGTCATGTAGTGTACGCTTTACAACTTTATGAATTTAATTGAATAGATTAATTATTATTATTATTATTTTATCATTGGAACTTTCAATGAGTAGAACGAACAATTGATTTTGAGAGGTATCTACTTTTTTTATCACGATGAAAAAAAACATTTTTCAGATGTTTATTTTTTTTTCTTCAAATATAAATATCACGATGGTAAATCTAAATGGAAAGTATATATTTACGAGCGGATAGACGCCACTTTCCGTGGCACTTGTACAGTGCGATATATGTTACTTCCATACTTCCCTATGAGTAGTAGGAAAAATCTTTTTTTTCAATTATTGGTGTCCCTCATTTTCACCTATTTAAAGCACGCCTCAGCGTGTGCAATTCGAACTTTCAAGAACGCGCGTCTAAATGACAATTTTATGATTATTATTTATTGATCTGACAGGAGTACCTTGTTGCAGGGCTGTTCCTGCCCTATAAAAAATAGTACCAGATCTCATTTGGAAAAAGTACTAGAATTAAGAATTTAGTACTGATTCTACTTTTCTTCAAATTTGCAGTAATCGAGGTAGGTTCTGGGTATCAATTAGCAAAGAGGCAATGGTAGTTTTCCATTAAAAAACAAAATCACCAAGAGAGAACACTAATATCACAATATGAATAAAAATAATAATTTGAGTAACTAATAAATTTTAAAAAATAACCAAATTCATAGAAAAGTTGATCAAAAAACAAAATTAGAAATAAAAAAGTAATAACCTTATTTATGATAATAATTGAAGCATTTCTTCCTGGAATCTGGCAGTTGGGAGTTGTCAAGTCAAACCTGTGTGAAACCACAACTTTTGACAGTTTTGACTTTTGACACAGCAGTCACAGAACATCAGAATAGTTAGAACGAGACCATGTGACCGGGGGTGGTACTCTGTAACTTGTTTTGCAAATCGAAGCGAAACGAAGTTAAACGAAGCACACGCTATAACTTTGTGGTGTACCGGAAAGAGATGGCGATTGTTTCGCTTCGCTATCGCTGCGATAAAACTTAAAGTCCCAGCCCATGTGACACGCTAGACCCTCTTCTTCTTCTCTATTTTTTTCTATTCAATTTCTTTTTAGTAGACTTGATTTGCCTTTCTAGTCTCTACTCTCTACACAGATTTGGAGATTTTGTGACGGAAACATTGAACCCAATCTCAAAACTGAAATAGTACTAGTTTTCACTAAAAAGTACTTTTAGTACCGAATCTCTTCAAATAGTACTGAATCTAGTACTAAAGTACTGACTGTAACAGCCCTGCCTTGATGAAATATTGCAAACAAATGCAAAACTTTCATTCAAATATTAACGAAAGGTATATACTGATGGCAGATCACGAATTCAACCATTTTACATTATTCTAAGTTCTCATTTCCATTATTTGTAAGGGACTGGCTACTGCACGGTCCGACCGCTCACTAATTTAGCGTTCGGTGCCGGTCCGCCATACCGACAAAAAGAAGGCAAACTGAGTTGAAAACGCATTAATTTTATTTGTTTCGGCTGTGCCGCACGTGTTTGAAAGAATTTTTTATCCATTCATACATACATACTATATTATTAAACATTCTTGCAGAAAGGCTGAAATGAAATATTAATTTTATGCTGAAAAATAATTATACCCATTTTATCTCAAGCAATGGCAAACAGGCATATCAGAGACATCAGAGTTACTGTGAGCAAACTACTTTTGAAAATGGAACCGCCATCTGTTGTCGAAGTTATGAAGTTCATATAGGAGGAAAGAAACCTGTGCCAGAAAGGTCAATTTCATAATAATTTCAGCATAGCTTCTGTTATATACCAGTAGGTAGCTCTATAAAGATGAAACTTGAAGCGTGAAGCCGTTGCTGAATATATTACTTTTTCTATAAACAATAATGAATCATTATACAATCATAAAGATAAACAGTACAACCAACCAGCTTTAAACGGAATCACTTGCTGCGCACTTGTCTGACAACGGATTAAAGTCCGTACCTGTATTATCAAACAACGTCCGTACTAAATCCAGTGATAAGGCACTCAACATGAGCATACTGCGCATATTAAAATAATGAAAATACCTCAGAGTAATAAAAGACATAGAGATGCCCTGCCTATCATAATATATCTACGAGAAATATGATGCCTTACCTACACAAAAACCTGTTTGTCCTGTTTTGAAGTGAACATGAACTATCCTTTTCTATACAATTTGTCGGCGAGGGGGGTGACGGGTGGTTAAATGTTATGGACAGTTTGTTTACATTTAGAGTAAGATAAGAAGGACCATAATACAAACAAAGAATGACAACTTGATCCGAATGAAATGGGCGAGCATACACGAAATTACCCGAATGAATACGGACCTACATGTAAAAGGCCCTCGACTGTAAACAAACGAAAGTTAACTTCAAGACAAGGATGGAGAAGGCATCTCTATGGTCTTTAATTACTCTGAGGAAAATACATAATGAAATGAGTGTACGAACACCCATGGAAAAAATATGCAAACACAGAATCAATTTGAATCTTTCAGGTGAAAATTATTTTTTGGATTATTTCGTTGGTTTCATTGAATGCCTCAGTAAGTAAACTAAAAAATCAAATGAGGCTTAGTTAAATCTAGAAGGAATAGATTCTCACACCGTACATGAACGTTCCAATCTCCAAAACTTGTTAAATTGATATTCAACTCATTCAATGAATGTTCCAACATTTTATTGAATTTTACCATTGTTTATAGAGAAAGAAGATAGTTATTCAGTGCCTGTGGAAATCGCGTTTGATACAATCGCGCGAGACATCTAGCCCGATAACGACGAACCTAGCTAGAAAACATACCCGTACGAATGCGCCACCTACAAACATTTTGCAATTTTCCAGGTATACTTGAGAATTTCTATTTTTGCCAAGGAATCCAAGTATGTACCATTCGCCCTGACGGGGACGGACTTGAAATTTTCTAATGATAGTTTTTAGTAGAGTAGCATATTTTATACAAATATTCAATGTTTCAATAAAAATGAAATGTTGAATGAACTAGTAATAAATTTAAAAAAATTAACGTGAAAGATGAAGAATTTCCACTTCGTGTTGGGAACTTATTAATACCAATTTTGTCATTTTGAATTCAATCATCATGCACAATACTGTGCATGGTTCAATTTGAAAATGAATGTGGAATTTTAGTGAAAAATATCTTTTTACCTACGTGTGGTGTGCAGTGTATTTTTTAAGCCATAATCACTGGGCGACGAAGCTCATAATAATACACTACCGGTGAACAGAACTGATAAAATATGTGACAATTAATCATTATACAATTAATAAATTTTGCAACTGAGTACTTACAAACTTCCAAGCCATCATGGTCATGTTTAATCTTGTGAATTGGTTGTTCATTATAACATCTATATATAAGAAAAAAAGAAAGAAAACCGTTAATTGGTTTATTACTCCAGCTAAGTGGATCGAACATGTCAAAAAGAGTAAATTTATAAATACAAATACATAAGTTCACAAACAATAAAATTGTAGGTGTATATAGGTTGTAGGTGGTTGTATATAGAACAAAAAAAACTTAGTTATTCACCTAGATATTTATTCAGACAAGTAATTTCATATTTTCTAAAATATTCAAAATTTTAACTGCTAACAGTTACAAAGTGGAGAAAATATGTACAAATATACCAATGTGTTTTTCAGACTAATTGATCATCATTTAAAGTTGTGCCACACTAAATGCTCATAGTAATATTAGTAAATAAAAGACGATTTGTTAGTTATAATCAGAGTATGGTGTAATCAAGTGAAAAGAAAGATAACGAATAACTAGTCTTTCACGTGACAATTTCACAAATGATCAAGAACGACACAAAACAAATAAACACAAAATTCACTGGGAATGGTCTTGATAACATCAAGTTACAGGTAACAGTAAATTGGTATAAACACTGAAACTGAAATGCATGGAATCTCGAATTTACCAGTACAACGCTGGATAGGATGCATATGTCAAAATTATATTTCAGAGCCATCTGTCGATTATTCAATAAATTACATTTTACGAACTGATCAAATACATACGTTAAAATCAAGAAAAGACGTGACTGGAGACTCGTGGACTAGCGACCTCTAGTGATGGTCTCCATTTGAATCCAACTGAAAGTACGTAAGATTGGCCAACTATCTTCTTTCTCTATAAACACTGACTTTATCTTACTGCATTGTGATAGATTCATTTATCAGTTAGAAGAGGGCAGGATTAAACTTTTGATATGAAATGTGACTGACCATTACATTTTTTCATAAACTTCTCGAATACTGGGAACGGGAACGCTTATTTCGAGTTTCTACGAAATATTTCGCAAATATTTTTAAGCAGATATACCTTACCTAATAAATAATATCAAAAGTCGAAATATCATTTCTCAGATGGCATACCCTTCATTTTTGGATAATCATGAAAAAAATTATTTTCCCTTTTTTAGTGCAATTAAATATAAGCGTAGTTAAAAAATATATTATTATTTTTGTATGACCCAGTTCAACAAACACGCAAGTACAAAAAGCTCTATAGGAAAGTGTATTATACGTTTTTTCTACGGCAGATATTATAGTGACAAATTGTAGAAATTATCATTAATTCGAATGCTATGAATTGTCGCCGTGTAGGTACTATCAAAAACGATGACTTCCGATTAGAATTTGACATAATATACTATATTTATCCAAAATGAGTAATTGTATGAACAGTGTATAAAAATCACTTTACGAACAGTTGATGCTTATTAGCGGGTGGCCGGTAGCTTTTAGCGGTCTAAGGCGCGGGCCGTTCGAAATCAGCATAGCTATAGCCGTTTCGAGCCCGGTGTACGACAGTTTTTTTTCTGGAGTATCAGTATCGGAATCGATAGGCCCCGTTAATGATTATTTAACGAACAAGTGTATTAATAAGGGCGATTAACAATCGTTAGTGTTTGAGATTGTTAATCGCCATTTTAATTCACGAGTTTGTTACAAAACTATTCCGTCGACAGTAGTTTTCAAAAATAGAGATATCACTATTTCCTATTTATATTAACTCTACTCAAAGATATTTTAATTTTTCTCAGTGGTAGTTTTATTTAATTTTTTATCATTTATTTTCAAATTGAAATAAAAAAAAATTATCCTCGGTGGGTTTTGAACTCTCGACCTAAGTGTTGCATGACAGGTGAACTTTACCATTACGCCACGGGACCATATATGGTTTAGAGTGACAACTGGTGTAATAAACATTTTCTGAAATTTTATTTGAAAATTGACAAATAAATAATGACAGATAGTACTAATCAATATAAAATGTATAAGAGCATATAATCAAATCGCTGATTAATAGAAAATCATTCATTAACAGGGGTCATTAATCAACGATTTTGAGTGCGTTAAAATACATCATAAATGAACGGTCGACGGAAAAAGTGTATTATGAGTTGTCTACATCCCAATCCCGTCCTTTGCTTGGAGTGCACACCGACCAACCGAGGTTTCCTACAGCTGAAAAGTGAATACGCCACAAAAAAAACAGTAAGTCGCCTCTAAGATGTCTAGAAACCCTGGTGAATTCAACGATTCGATTTTGTTTTGATTTTTATGGACGGCACCTCCTGTTGGATTAGGTCCTAGTTCACATTCTTTAGTACGTGGCGCTTATAGCGCTGACAAGAAACTGTTAGGCTGCTTACACATAACGACGTTTTGCGTTCACGACTTTTATTTTTATTCTGTTCTCTTATTGGTTCCGTTAAAAACGCTCGAAGCTGTCATACATTTGACGTTACTTCGATAAATTTGAATTTTGAATTAGTTTATCAGGAATTTGATTTCATTTTGATTCTGGTTTAGTAGTGATTGGAGTTTTTGTCCTATTTTTCATTGTGTATTGTGTTGTTTCTAGTTCTTCGTTGTTTATGGTGTTTTCCGATCAAGTTTCTTGTTTTCCTGATTTTTGGATTGTTACCTATTTCATCTTATAAATTGTTCAACACTTCAGTCAAGAGTTTTTCTTGAACATTTTTGTTTAAATTAGTGCCTAGAAAATGACCCGAGTGTGCATTTTATAATAATAATAATACCGGAAATATCTCATTATGGCGTTTTCACAGTTTTCCGAAGTTAATCGATTGGAATTTTTATTAACATAACATTACTTTACATTTTATCAAAACAGACACAAACTCTCAACACAAACGTCACAAACTGTCAAAATTCAGACAGTCAGAAAGAGAAATCTATGGTCATGGAAGAAAAATGTTCACGAAAATTTGAGCACCTTGTGAATAAACATAACTGAGTCGCCCTCTGAAAATCGGAATTCGGAACCCGAACCTAATTATCAAAAAATTAAGCATTTTCAAGTAGGCAGGTGTCTTCAGTTTGATCCCAAAGTTTTACAGGTATAAGTGCACGCACCAGGGTTTCTAGACATCTTAGTCGCCTCCAAGCGTCACGGCGAATAATAATAGCCGTCTTCTTCCCGCACATGCTATGCTTTGGCTACATTCTATGTGTGTATTATGAGGGAGTACTATTGATTTTTTTAAGCACTTGTGCTAAAAAGTATCACTTTACACACTGTGAATAGTGTGTAAACACTGATATTTAATATTTAGGAGTAAAAATATATATAGGTATATTTTCATGCCATCATACAAATTGGTGACAAAAATAATATTTCCAAATACATCTTGTTCTTTAAATTTTATTTGATACTTTTCAAGTTTATCACTCAAATTCGTTTATTCGGCAAAAATATGAAAACAAACTGAATGGTACAATTCACGAGTCCGTCAGGACGAATGATTTTATCTAAATCCGGTTTGTTTGAATAAATTCAAATTGAATCAATCATTGAACGAGGAAATAGATAGTGTAATCCAGTCTTCAATATGAGGAAATAGACAGTGTAATCCAGTCTTCAGTACCTAATACAGTGAGGAGTGGAAATAGAGTATATGGAAGCAGTTTACAAAATTGAATATTTTGTCTGAATATTGGTCTAGCGCGCTTTCTTTAATTCAACCTTCCTACATATACTTCACATGCATCACTAGATTATTTTGAACAGATTGTGGAAGAATGAATGTGAAGTTTCTACGGTTATGTCAGTTTTTCAAAAACTAAGGATATGTTCCAAAAGTCACCGAAAATGCGGTTTGGTGTTCCGAAAATCACCGCTAGTTCGGTGATCCTGAAAAAGTGGTGATATTTGAAACACGGTTGCCTGAAAGCTGGTGAACCAAACGTCAATTTACTAACCAACACTTCCTTTGCGGTGAGATTGACAAAAGTGACAACTGACAACCGTAAAACTTAAAACTGTTCATTTTGTTGTTTTATTTGAGATTTTGAGATGAGATGAGACTGATTGTGAATTGTGATTGTCCCATCTCCTATCTTTCCACAAATTTATGGATTGCTATTGCAGTATTTCACTATGGTACTTTTTCTCTTAACTGTATATACTTATCATTAATTGCGATTTTTCTAACTGAAGATATGTGCTTTTGTGGTTTTATTGCCAGGAATAATTGGGAACGCTGGACAGTCTAATGGCTGCCTCATGTATTTATGCGTTATGCTGTTAAATGTCATTTTTTGTCATCAGTAATCACAACACAATCACCAAAGTGTTCCGAAAGTAACTAGCAATTATAAATATTTCAGATAACCGCTGTCAAATTTCTGGTTAGTAGCGGTTAGCAACTGGTTACTTTTGGAACATATCCTAAACAAATGTTACAAATTACGCATGGTGAAAATGTCAATCAATTTCAATTGATTATTTTTTTCATATGTCAAAATCACATTTTGGTGGTTTCAACTAATAGCAATGCATTATTCTAGCCAATCATTCAGTATTATACTGATAAAACTGCTTCTTCATCGATAATACCTTATTTACATTGAAACGTCATGATTGAGTGCTTGAAAAATTAACACAAACAGATTCAGTGCCATCACCCAAGAGAATATTGAAGATTTAATACAAAATTTCACTCCACAAAACACAATCAAATCCAAAAAATGTATATGGAATTGCAAAAGTTCTGGAAGACTGGGCAGCAAATATGAAAAAATGTAACGGCGAAGATTATAAAAAGTATACGTTGAAAACTATTTGGAATGTAAAAGCCAAGTTGATACAGGAAAAATACTACCTATAATTTAATATAAGCTTCAATCCGTTTCAAGAAAGAGCGAGAGAAAGGAATTGCAACGTTTTATAGAAAAAAGAAAGCAAAGTGCAACAGCACTAGAAGAAGAAGAATATATGAGTATGAATTAGCATGGAGCGGAGGCGAAGGTGTTAATTGCCTTATCCATTATATCAGGGAGGAATGAAATAATGCAGGTCAAAGAACGACGATTAGAATATAATCCTATATTTAGTAAAACTTGCCAGGGTGGGAATGAAAAATGCACTGACACAAAATGGTTGACACCAAACTCCGAGAATCCTGAACGGTGCCCCATAAGATTGTATAAGCTTGTGGATAAACGCGGTAAAAATATCAAGAAGAGACATCTGTTCTTGCTGGCCAAACTCTTTACGAAAACTGTTTATTCAGTAACTGCAATTTTTCAAATAATTAATTCTTTCTCTTGTTCAAAAAGTTATTATCTTATGTATTCTTTGAGTTCAATAAAATAATAAAATGAAAAAAATAAGCAAAATCCTTTTAAATTGCTGAAAAAAATAATCTTCCCAAATACAACTCGTTCTTAAAATTGTATCAGATATTTTTTTATTTTCATCACTTAAACTTGATATTTTTGCCAAATAAACAAGTTTTCGTGGAAAAGAAAAAATTATCGATAAAATTTGAAGTACTCCTGGTATTACCTTTGATAATTTATAGAGCTGGTGCTGTTCCTGGTATAATTCATTCCAAATTGTTTCTTTTCGTGAATGTGTCTATCTGATATAAAGAATATGATTCAATAAATAATCTTCACAAATATAACTAGACCTTGATAAATAGTATACTATTTTTATTACTGCTAAATTTGTCTTGTATTTATTAATTTGACTCGAAATTATTTTGGCGGCAATAACCTGAGATGAAAGCGCTCGAGCTTAGCTTTCATCAGATTATTAACGCTAAAATCATGTCTCGTTGAATTATTGTAAAATACATTTGAAATTTAAAAATAAATAAAATAGTCGACTATTCGTCAAGGTGTTATATTACACTTGAATATTTCAGTGTAAAGAGTGGTAAAAGTAGTGTAACTAAAACTAAGCAGGGTGTTTTTTTACTGTTCTACGCTTATATATATCAAAACTCAGTAGTTTTGGAGATTTTTGACATTTAAAAAAAAATCCCTTAAAACGCAATTACCAACATGGCTAATAACTTTATCTTGCAACTATCAACTACTAATTGAAAAGTAATTTTTTTTCAATGCCCTGTAATACTCATTTCCTTTATTTGCAAACAAACATCAAATGATAATGATGATTTAAAATTATAGATTATACATATAGTGCATAAATTAACACATTGCATTTTAAAATTAGATAACAAATAGCGATTATTTCCATTTTGTGTGTACCGCCTTCAGTATCTAAATCAATTATAGGTATTAGCACGTATTTCATTGTATTTATGTGTACCCACCCATTTATAAATTTTTGATAAAAAATAGGTAAGGGGTGTAAAATTATATTTTGTTGATAAAATAATAATTTATTAACAGAAATAAATACTGATTGGTAATAATTAACTCCCATGTTACTGTAGACGATCTTCAGGAAATTGATCAACAAATTTTACATATTATTTGACTTAGCTGATTGCTACTGCGGTTTATTTGAAATTCTATGACAGTTCTATATTCCCTAGGTATTAAAGATATACAGTGTGACCCATTTAAGATGGAAGCACCCTTATAAAACTTACATTTTTCAACCGATTCGAATGATTTTTGTTTCGTTAGGTATAAATCCAAGAAGTCTACTAGGACACCAAATTTCATGAATAAATCTCCATTTCCAGGGCCAACTAATTTTATTTTTCAAGGTCAAAAATCTAGAAAAATTACTAGCGATATTTTCAGAAAAAATCCGACTTTACCACTGGATTCGCGACATTTTCAAATGGTTCATAAGTAAATTACGTTGAAATGCATCAATGAATGAAAAAGTTATAAGTGAATTAAAATTGAAAAATATGCCGTTTAATTAATTCAATTTCTTTAATCAAAACTTTGACTACACCACTGGATTGAGGGTGTCTCGAAATATCACTGACTATAATTTCATTGAAATCTGTCGATACATAAAAATTATGAGATAAAATGATATTTCCTGAAAATCCATTAATATATTTTTCAAATTTTATTATATTTCTGACTAGTGATATATCGATACCTCCTCAATGCAGTGGTGTTTTCCGAATTTTGATTAAATTTCTGAAATTGACTTGGTGGGTTGAATAAACGGCATATTTTTCAAATTTCATTTCCTTATAACTTTTTTATTGATTGACGCATTTTAACGTAATTTACATATAAACCATTTGAAAATGTCGAAAATCCAGTGGTGTACTCAGTTTTTTTTTTTAATCGCTAGTAATTTTTTTAGATTTTTGACCATGAAAAATAAGATTAGTTGGCCCTGGAAATGGAGATTTAATCAGGAAATTTGGTGTCCTAGTAGACTTTTTGAATGTCCACCTGACGAAAAAAAATCATTTCAATCGGTTGAAAAATGTATGTTTTATAAGGGTGCTTCCATCTTAAATGGGTCACACTGTATATACCTGATGACAGTGTTTTGAACCTTTCAACTGTTTTCAGAGTTCATTTAAAATTCAG
Organism: Chrysolina haemoptera; assembly: GCA_958298965.1. NCBI lineage: Eukaryota > Metazoa > Arthropoda > Insecta > Coleoptera > Chrysomelidae > Chrysolina > Chrysolina haemoptera. Next base: position 18,117,679 of record OY282593.1, on the reverse strand, counting down.
AATCGTACCGAGTGGTTACCGGATTATAATTCTGCCGACGAAATTTAACATTTTCTAATTACTGCAAAATTCAAATCTGGTAAGTTTCATTGAAAAAAAAAATTAAAATCCGATCAGATTTTTCAGGTTTTCACATGTTGGTGATTTGCCAAATCTATGGAAAGAATGGAAAGTAATTTCAATGTCCAACGAAATCAATGAATATTTGACTCAAACAAATTCAATTTCCATTCTCAATAATTAAGCTCTGCTCAGCACCTGTAGTAATGATAACTAATTACCTACTCAGGTTACAACTCATTTCAGTGTCTTGAATAAATTATTCCTTTTTGGTAGTATATTATTAATAACCCACTCAAAACGATAAAATACATCGCATGCCAGCCTGTGAAAATACATAAAAAACGAACTATTCATATTGATTTCTCTCGTTGAATAGTTTAATAGCTACACGAAACAATTACATGCGGCTACCACGAACATAATCATCAATAGTATGGGGTAGCAATAACCACTAACACTAGTAAACACACACTTGGTGAGAAAACGCAAGCATTTATTCACATATAACAGCGGAATTCCATGGTCCACATACAATATCGAGAACAATTTCATCAGTGAAATTATGCAAGTAAGTGAACGTTGAATAATTTTCATTCTCGGCGTTTTTCAACTGTTTGTATTTGTTCCACCCGCAACCGTAAATATGTTTGTTATCTGAAAACAGAAAAAATACTGAACACATAAAAATTTATTGTTTACACTAGAAATTAACTGCATTTTTCTACTCCGGAATTCACAGATTCGTAAAAATTGTGAATTTGTTCACCTACAAAAATATAATAGCACTGTGCATAGTTACGTTTTATTATAAACGTTGACATGAATATTCTTTAACTATCTGCAAAACCTAGCGTATACACATCTGTATCCAATTCAAATATTGATCTTTCAACATATTATAACAATTTGGCATACAGCACTGAGAGGTACCAAAACGAAGCCATCTCACCCAATCAGAGCGGAAACTATGCGCGAAGACAGCATCGAGGGAACCGCGCCAAAACAGCATCATAAATGACGTGCCAGGAATGAGAGCTTCAATTTCAGTTGATACGTCAAAAGATTACTTCGACCACGCCATTGAAGATGACTGCTGCAGTTGCAGTAGAAACGTTTGGAGATTTTAACCAAAGGAAACCTCGGTAAAACCCAGAAATCAACCAGAACATTGACGCCAGCGCAAACTTCAGAAAATCATATCACAAGAAGACACTGCCCATCGCATTGTGACGTGCGACATCGCATTGTGACGTGCGACATCGCATTATGACGTGCGACATCGCATTTGAAGTCACAAACATGTATCCAATATATTGGCAATGTGAAAAGGTCCGCCTCAAGGAAAATCATTGTGATGTCTTTCAGACATGAAATGCGACGTCACATAGAAAGTCACTAATAACCACTGTTATATAAGTCCTCATTTCATATTACAAATAGGTCATACTGTGATATCAACTGTTTCTCATAGTTTTTTAGATCTCGATTTTCTCTACACACTAAAAAAGGCGAGCCGAGAGTGATAACGACCTTTGGGGCGCGTACTGCCTATTAAATATAATACAACCACTTTGTTTGAACCTCGAAAACAATTTTCATCTACTTGCGTTCATCCAAACTTCTGACAGGCCTTCATATAAGAAAATTTAACAGCAGTGTGGGGACCTTAGGCAAATCGTGAATATTTGGTAAAAACAAATTAAAATCTAAAAAACTCACGTGTTTGATTATGTACGAGCATATAAATTAACAATTCCATGATGAAACAATACAAAGCTCATTGAAATCCTTTTAAACGACACAAACTATTATTCTTCCTCGAAATTTAAATGCCACCATTCTAATCCAAAGATTATCGTTTGGTAAACACCAGATTCGAACGCCGATTTCTAGGTTATGTTCGCTTATGAAACAATGCGCAACACCCTCTCGTCGAGAAAGAAAGACTTCGGACACCACAGTTGTGCGAATCCTGTAATTTTCGTCTCATGCATGTCTAAATGTGATATCACGACTTGGTAGATTTTTGACGTAGAATTGGTATGGTTAGATGAATGTTGCTGCCACATCACATTTTTTTTCTGTTTGTGATGTGTTATTGAGACTGTAACATCAAATATACGTCAAATATAGGTAAAGACTCAACTTCGCATTGGTGCAACATTGTTACATCACATAATTCTTGATGTCACACGATGGTTGGCTGGGTGACGTACTGAGGAGCGATTTAATTTAACGAGGACAAATGATTATGCCTATTTTATAAACTGTCCTTCATTACATGTGAAAAAAGTGCATATTTTAAGATGCTGGAAATGCCCAGTCACGACGTTTCGATTGTTTTTTTTTTTCTACAATTATTCCCAAGTGAGTCTGACAAATTTCTTGGATACTCGAGTATGCAGTGTGACCAATTTAAAATGGAAGCACCCTTATTAAACACATTTTTCAAGCCAATCGTAATAATAATAATTTGTTAGTAGCAAATTACAGCGATAATTTTTTCACGTTTTTTATTGGTTCTTTGTTTGAAGGAATGTTTAAGAAAGTCAGCCATTCACTTGGTTGTCAAAATGACAGTGACAAATGTCCGGTAAAAAATAATCAATCCGAATTGCATTCGTGGTTATAATTTTTTTGAGAAAATTTTAATTAGATTAGCACTCGTCTTTATTGATTTTAAAAAATACCACTCATGAGATTTATATCGCAACAAAGATTCGTGCAACTAGTTAAAATTATCAAAAAATTACCACAACTTGTGTAATTACTGTTGAAAAAATTTTTTCCATGTAATTTGAACCTATCATATCTACGTATTTGTGATCAGGTGACCAGAATTACGCAATCAGACAAACATTACGCTGACTATTTCACTCACCTAATCTGACCAATCGGAAGCCAAAGACAACTCGTGTTATTGCGATAACACCAGCTGTCTTTCAATTCTGATTGGAGGATCAGCTTCGGTATTTTCAGCGACGTAACCATGACGAAATGAATACGTTTGACAGTTCGATCAATAATAAATATAGCTGGATGTCAGAATGACTTGCTTCACTGCAAATTCAAATGAAATTATGAAATGAAACATTAATATTGACGATTTTAATAATTTGTTTATGACTGCCATACATTGTTCGTATTTATATTAATGAAGAAACTTTATTCCTGAAATAGTCTAATAAAATTAAACTCGTGATTGGATTTATCTCATTAGTCTGTCTTTTATTTCTGAACTCAACTGAATTGTTTTGAGAAAACACGAAGCAATTCAGTTTAGTTCAGAAATAAATCGACAGACTTATCGCGAAAATTTAATCACTCGTGGTATTACCATTGTTCAAATATAAGGAGGATAGTTGGTCAACCTTATGGAATTAATATTGGATTCAAATGGAGGCGACATATAGATGGCGTCAGTGGTGTTCGCATCCAAGTCATGTCGCAACTTGAATGGCAGGATACGTAATTTGGCAGTCACGTTGAATTTCCGTAAAGTAGATGGCAGATCATGTGATGAATTGTAAATAGAGTAGGTAGGTGGCACCAATGACTGCAATAAAATTAGAAATATGGTTCAATTCAAGAAATTATTTCTTCTGATGTTTCAATAACCGTATCCGCTATAATTAGGGTCACACCGTAAAGTAGATAGGTATATTTGGGGTGCGGTGATTTAGTTTTTAGTTTGAAATGTGGATTCAGTGGATGTATTATTCTGTTGTGTCATATTGTGTTCTGGATTTTGTAAAGTGATTTAAATATAACTGATAATTAAAAGCAATTTGGACAGCGGTAAATATATATATATAAATATATAAATGTCACTTTTGACTTTTTAGTTTAGTTATTAGGTGGAAATTAATTTAAATCATTTTACAGCTAGCTGGTTGCAACTGAACATTATTGCGAAGTAATCGCCTTTAATTAATTTCAGATTGATATTTCGAAACAGCCCTCATCTTCAATCACCCCTTTCTAACCTCAAAAATAGGAATGGTGCCAGAATATCAACCTAACCTAACCTAACCTAAGCAAATAACACTACACGTATCATATATGTAAACTAATAATCTTGATTTTAGGCTTCGTATTCGTTAACACCTTTCATGCCATTTTAAACAGCTTTCTCAGATTATATATTTCGGTGTATTTCAGAAAAAATACTTCATATTATTATTCATGAGTCATTTTTACATAAACCGAACCTTCTCTGTATGAAATAGGAAATATTAAATTTGTTACTTATTATTTTTTTAAGGCATCGACTACAGTGGTCTTACTTAATTATAATAATTTTTTTTTCAAGATATCAATATTAAAAAATCTCTCATGAGTGACTTTTCTTTGGATCCGTGCCTGAGTGATGATACATTTGCAGTAAACTCATCCAGAAGCATATTTACAAAAGCTACTTTGCTTGCGTTATTGCTCGCGGCTACCAGTTTAGTTATGCGAATCTGTGAATTCCAATCTCTTATATGACCAGCGCGATTTCTTCAAAGATGTACTTGGCTACATCGCAATACCCTGTGTAAACTAGTGATATTTTACAATATATCCCAGTACAAGACATCGCTGAACCCAATGAAGAAGCTAGTTATATTTGATGACCAGGTTAGCTTGCTCAGGTTAGGTTTGTGTGTAACTTATCCGTGTTAAGGTTCTTTTGCAAAAAGAATTGTGTAAGTACAAAAATAGGTACTCAATCCTAATATACTGTACTTTCAATAATTAACAGAAACAATTTGCTCGACTGAAAAATATCCAATAAAAAGTTCAAACAAAATTGCTCTCAAAACTTCTTCATGATCATTAGGCAAGTCCAACTCTGCTTCCACTGCTTTAAAATAAATGGTATAAACATGTATGAAGATGTGTTGAAATTCCACTGCTTTAAAATAAATGGTATAAACATGTATGAAGATATGTTGAAATTCCAAAGAAGGAAACTTTAGGAAGTGTTTTGTTTATGTGTAGAAACCTTCTACAATATTTTCGTAGTTCCTCTCAATGTCCACATTTCTTATAGTGGGCGCATCATTACAGCACTACAATGACGTCACATATTCATGTTAGCAAACAATTACGCTAGATGGCACTCGCGTTTGGCTCCAATACCAACTCCATGGTTTTTGAAATTTAATTCTCGATCAATAATGATTCCTAGATATTTCAAAATATCCACTACTTCAGTTGGAATACTGTTTACTTTTATTTCACAATCATATTCATGAAACTTATTATATTCCTTGTGGTTACCTATCCACATAAATTTAGTTCTGCTTGTATTTATTTCAAGTTTGTACAAATTTGTATACATTTGTCTATCACCCGTTCAAAAAAAGAAAGATAGTAACTAATCATTAGAAGACAAAACCGATATTTTTTCAATTGGACTTTATAGTTCATTAAAATTATGACGTATTTAAGATCAGTTAAATCAACTGTCTCCTTATCCTGAGATGAAGGTTTCAAACATTAATCAACGCCAACGAACCACTTATGGTTACAAGATTTACATAGATAAAGACCATCCAGAGTAGGTGCGCTTACCGTAGACAAGTTAATTTATTCTCCGGTATAACTAATATCAAAATCTCTTGTGAATGAAAAGGCTTGCAATTAGTTACAAGCAGGAATGAACCAAATCTCACCATCAGATAATATTCAGTTTTTCACGGGTGTGAAGTTGTCCACATCTACAAATATACTTCAAGAAAAAAGTTAGGTCAATATATTTTCAGTGATTACGAAAGGAATAACGAGCGAAAACATATTCTAATCGAGAGCTGTGCAGTCGTAATAATATGATCTTCCACCTTATTAGACCCCCCTTCCGTTTGCCAGGCCTTCAGAGGGTGGTAAAGGGGTAATTTCTAGGAAATAAATCAATAACTTTTCCAAATGAGCTAGAACCGCATTCTGCTTTTAGTATGTGTTTCATGAAGGAAAAATGAATCGAACAACATCCCCCATATAGTTAGTCAGCCCTCGAGAGGGTGATAGAGGGGGTAGTTTCGAGGATATAATTCAATAACTCTTTCAAATGAGCTAGTACCGCATTCTGCTTTTAGTATGTGTTAAGAGTTATTGAATTATATCCTCGAAACTACCCCCTCTACCACCCTCTCGAGGGCTGACTAACTATATGGGGGATGTTGTTCGATTCATTTTTCCTTCATGAAACACATACTAAAAGCAGAATGCGGTACTAGCTCATTTGGAAAAGTTATTGATTTATTTCCTAGAAATTACCCCTTTACCACCCTCTGAAGGCCTGGCAAATGGAAGGGGAGTCTAATAAGGTGGGAGATCATATTATTACGACTGCACAGCTCTCGATTAGAATATGTTTTCGCTCGTTATTCCTTTCGTAATCACTGAAAATATATTGACCTAACTTTTTTCTTGGAGTATATTTGTGGATGTGGACAACTTCACACCCGTCAGTTTTTCTTGTATACAAACAAGTAATAATAAATATATCTTCTCTTAAAACAAAATATAGTTAGTTATACCTACCCAAAAATACAATGGTATGCCGACTTCCACAAGCAACTTTCAAGACATTCATAGAAGCATCACCAACATCCACAACATGAGGAGTCGCCATAACCGATACAGACTTTTCCACATCGTCACCGTCTCCAAGCCCCAATTGACCATTTCCGTTCCATCCCCAAGCATACAGGTCTCCATCTTTACTAATGGCGCAAGAATGCCAGCTCCCTGCAGAGATTTGTGAGATTTTTATGCCGGCCAGTCCTTCCACTTGCACAGGATCTGATTCATCATCTAGTCTTCCATGGCCTAGTTGTCCTCGACTGCGAATATAATCGAAATAGTAATTTTTAATTGTTTTAAAAACGTCATGAACTATTTATGCTGAAATTAGGAAAATACAGGTAAATGTGCAATGATGAAATACGAAAAATTGATCTTTCAAATGAAATATATAAAGAGCATCCTCCGATAACTTCAAATAAGAAATAATAAGTCTGAATAAAATAAACAAATAAACAATCTCAGATGCAAAAATGGTATGTAATGATAACCATGTAAAAAAGCAAAAAATCAAAATAAATGCATGTAGAATATGATAAACGAAAATAGAACTAATGAATGAAAAATTAAAGATCCAGAAATTTCACCTAGTACCTTCAATAACTACTTCATAAATAATGCAAAAAAATCTAATTTAGGAAATAAAAAGCTCAAGCTAGACCCTTTCGATAAACTGCACAATTTGAATATCAAAAACTTTTCTGTCACTGAAGTTGCTCGTGATAGAGTAAGAGAGGTAATTAACTCTTTGAAAAATAAATCTAGAGGAGATATATAAGGTCTTAAATGTTGAGCACTAGTAATACCTTGCTATCTTCAAAACTGAAAATCCAAATGATCCAGCAAACTACAGACCAATATCTCTACTCAAAAATAATATCAAAAATACTTGATAAATATATGGCTCAAAATATTGTAGACCACTTTGAAAATAATGACATATTTACAGACTGTTAGTATGGATTTCGAAAAGGAAAAAACACCTAAATGGCAATATTAGACTTCAATAACAAAATAATAAAAAGATTTGAAAAACTAGAGTATACAAAAATAATTTTTTGCAATCTGAGTGAAGCATTTGATTGCGTACCTATTACATAAAATTCTCTTGAAGAAATAAGAAAAATACATTTCTCTGAAAACAGTGTAGAGCTAGTTAAATCTTATTTGGAAAATCGTTTTCAAAGTGTAAGAGTGGGAAAAAATCTATCAACAAAAGTAAAAATTACAGTTGGTGTACCACAGGGATCCATTTTAGGACGCCTTTTGTTCATCATTTTCATTAATGATCTACCACATGGTGCGAACGTAACATCATATATTTTGTATGCCGATGATATTACAATCCAATCAAATGCTGAAACGCTTGATGAGGTCCTTGCACTATCTTCAGAGGCAAAAAAAAAACTGAAAAGTAGTTTAATGCTAGTGAACTCTACTTAAATAAAAACAAAACTAAAAATATGGTATTCACTCAAGGAATAGATAATTAGTTGAACTCGCCAAAATGGTGTGAAATTTCTGGGAATTCATATTGACAGCAAAGTAAAATAGGACCAGCACATGAATGAAGTATCAAAAAACTTAATAGAAATTTATTTTTACTAAAAAATCTTTCTAGACATATGTCAAAAGAAACTATCTGAGCTGCATATTTTTCACTGTATGAATCAATTATTTATTATCACCTGGTGACTTTTCCTCCCTCTATATCAAGGAAAATTTAATATGAGTATATGAAAAATAACCTATTCAACTATTGAAAGTCCAGAGAATATACATAACCATAATACTAGACATAAAAATTTCTTAAGTGCAATACCATTGCCACCTAAAGTGAAGTTTTTCAATATATTGCCACAAATTAAGTACCAAATAATGTATGGAAAACCAGTAATTCTATAGTACTGAAGAATTCCTACGCTGTCATAACTTTTCAACCATATAGATTTAATAATTTGTATATTTTAAATTAACTAAAATATTGATATGTATTATAACTCAAAAATACAAAGTAGAATATTATTTTAATAATTCAGGTGTAGATACTAGTTTTTTTCTACGTTCATGCAAAAAACAAAACTTTATTGAACTATATTTGGTAAAAATTGGTACTTTATTGCACTGAGTGCAATAAATAGTTTATTGCACTCATCTTTCATCCTACTATAGCGTTTTGTCATCATGACAGACATAAACTTTCAAATCGACGCCAAATTTAGCCCATTTTCTGTGAGATTGTATTATGTTTTGAATAGTTGCATGTTTCATCATATTCATTATATAATGGACTATGAAATTACTAGAAAATGCAATTTGTTAAAAATAAAATTATTTCCTTCGAATATCAACGGAATTACACAAAATGTTTTTGAATTACTTTTAGCACATAGATTTAAACAAACAATGTCTTCCTTACAGTTTAGTGTCACCTAAATGAAAGATTTTCTGGTTTTTGCATGAAAGTAGAAAAAATATTGTATGAAACTCGTGTAAAAAGAGTTTATTGCACTCGACGTGTTGTCCAACTCGGCCTGATGGCCTCGACAATTTCACGTCGACTGCAATTAACACCTACTTTTTGCACTTGTTGCATAAATAACTAGTAATTATATGACTTCACAATATCTGATATGTGTACACAGGGTCTTAATTAAGTACGTTGACAAACTTTGGGGGGTGATTCTTTGAAAGTTTTCAAGACGAAAAGTTAATATGAACGTTTGTCCTAAACTGCTTGGTTTTCGATATACAGGGTGATAAATATACATTTATTTCAAGATTTTTTGAAGTCAACTTCGACATTTTCGACAATAGTCAGTTCAAATTCACCAAGTACAGTCTTTTTAATCACCCTGTATCTCGAAAACCAAGCCGTTTAGGACATATGCTTGTATGAACTTTTCGTCCTGAAAACTTTCGAAGTTTGTCAACGACTCAACACCCTGTATGTGTATGTATGTACATTCGACTGTAATGTACAAGTATATTCCCAAGACTTGTTGTAAATACTATAAAATGTATAAAACACCAATAGATTATCTCTATTATAAATTTGCAATGTTGGGAAATATTATTTGTTTTTACCTTCCTCTCCCAAAGGAATAGACATTACCGAGTTCATCCAGTAATATACAGTGCTCTCTGCCACATCTGATATCAATAATACTTTTATTACAAAAGTTTAGTTTTTGAGGAACATTGTATAAAAATCCACTGGTAGAATAGGCTACAGTCAACTTGGAGCCACAGCTGACATTTATAATTTTGTCATTAGAAAAATTTGAACCTGCAACCAACGTATCGGGAATTTCATGAACCAGACTGAAATCTGATAGATCGGCTTTCAGCAATTTTCCACCTTGATCTAAAAATAGAGCTCTTTCGTCGTTTGAAGTTACAAGAACTATTCTGTGATTAGATTTCACAGGAATTCTATATTTCTGCTGAAAAACAAAATACTCATCACTAGTCAAAACTACAGAGTAGGAGTGGTTGATGCGAATCTGTTTTATAACCTCAAAATCAAATGACTGTTTGAACTCCTCAACAATGGGCTCTGGCTGATTTAATTGTCCATACAAATTGAACCCGTTACAATATACTTTCATTATTGATTATTTCTATTTTCTGTTGACATTGTAAGTGACCCTATCCTTACCTAAAGAAGCTCAAGAATTTGGGAAGTGTTTTCAAACTGATTCAAGAAATCCAGAGACAGACATGGTGAGTAGACAATTGTATTGGAAAAATCGATGCAATCTGAACGGAAAAGAGTTATCGGTAATTGTAAATCATCAACTTTATGAATATATAATTGAATTTTTTGTGGTTTGTTTATAAATTATAAATGTCAGCGTTACCATGGTACCACCGCTGCCGTGCTCACTGCTCACTGCCAGTGTTGGCAACCATGAGTTATTAAAATATGGTACCAACCGAATGAAAATAAGGTATCTCAGATAAAAATAAGGTAGATTTAATTGTGACGTCATCATAGGTGGCAGAAGATATAAATCCAATTTTGCTCATGCGTATAAAGGAATACTTTCCAATAAGTTCGTTTCTATTTGCATAAATATTCCCTATACGAGGAAAGTCATGACGTCACAAATGTCAAATGTCATTCTTGTCAAAAATTGATTCAAAACAAACATCTGTTAAAATTATGACAAGTTTAATGTTTATTCATAGCAGATGATCCAGCCAAATAAAGAAAACATTTCAATAAAAGAACAGATTTCTTTTGCCTGAGAGAAATCTAAACAATCAAACACAAACTAATAAGGGGTTCAAATATTTCAAAATATACAAATAACAAAATACGTTTGTTAATCAACGATTTGTCTGACTTTTCAAGAATGTCACATGTCACACGTCTGTGATCATAAACTGAAAAAAAAGATAATTGTGGCACAGAACACAATCAATACACGTTTATATGTGCCTGTGGACTTGTTGTGTTCCTGTTACGTGTACTTCGTGTACATCCGGTCAGTATCGGTAACATTCAACATGGTGACGCGGATATTCGTATGTCATGATTGTCATGTCAAGTGGTTACTCTTATTTTACACGAAATATGGAACAAATAGCGTACCTAGTCACATTGTTAAGGTACAAGGTACAACGACGCAAAAAATGGTACATGTACCTTAAATAAGGTACGGTTGCCAACACTGCAGTCACTGCTCACTTGCTCAGTGTTGCCAATGGATAAGGATGAAAATATCCGATTTTGTCCGAAATTATCCGATATGTTCAAAAAAAACACAAATAGTAAAGTACTGCCATATATTAAGGTTTTCTACCAAATGGAAGGCATTTATGTAGCAATAATAGAAAAAAATAAGCTATTTTATATATTTGTTAACGGAATTCAACATAAGGGATACTCCCTCTGGATTCAAGTTTTGACACTATAGAAAGGTACATTGAAATTATTGTTTTCATTAAAATTCCCAAAATTTTGTCTATTATTTATGTACATTTTGTTGAACCTGTAATTATTATTGATAAGTGATGAATTTCTGGTACACATAACTGGTGAATATTCAGTTCTTCTGTTGACATAATGTACTCGAGAGTAGTTCCATTTTTGCCACTTTGGCGCTGGCATCTAATGTTGAATCCTCAATAACATAAACTAAAAAATAAACGCGCACCTATTTTGTTATTTAATATTTATTCTTTATAGAAAACGTGAACAATTTCGTCTAAATGAAAATGAAACGACAATGAAGAAAGATCCGCCCTATTCGCGACATCTCATCTGATAGTGAATATAGTGGAATGGAAATTACGGAATAAAAAGCATAGCACGGCTTATGACCTTGCGTGACTAAAGCCGGCTTTCCATACCAGCTTTTGCCGCTGGCTTCTTGTCTCTAGCCAATCAGAGTACTTCAAAAGTAGTCACCGCTTCTTCAAGGTCATGCCGCTGTTTGTTGGTTCAAGTTTTACTTTCAGCGTCATGCCGTTGACTATCTTTATTTATAAATATGTTCCATCTCTTTTTATAGACATATATAAGTCATATAAATAAAACGAATAAAATGATATGTCTTAAAACCAAAACCAAATAAATAAGGAAGTGTTATCAAACTATTCTTCGGAGTTTTTGCCAAGAACTGAAAATAAAATTAATTAACAATGGAGAAAAAATATTTGACAGTTGACGTAAAGCGTAGCGTTTTTCTGCCCTTGTGGAAATGGTCATATAAAAATAGCAGCACTTCTTCCGAAAGAAGTTGAAGCTAAAAGCTGGTATGGAAGGTCACCTTCACACTCTGCGATGGGATTTCATGCACCACAGAATTTTACTTTTCATGGAATAAGGGAAATGACATAATCGTTGCCTTTATGTGAGAGACGAAGACGGAGACATAACAGACGACCATAGAATCTTTCGTTTCACAGGATCTGCTGACCCATTAGTTTCAACACGAAATATTGTGTCATATGTTGTCAAATCTGAAATGAAATCTTGCATTATAAAGCTCTTCATCAAAAAAGTATCATTTCTAACTAAGAATACCGCTTATAATTTTAGCATTTAGTCAGATTCGAATTATCCGTTTTATATTCGATTTTTTGGCAGGGTGAGAAAAATATCCGCAAATCCTTCAAATTATCCGCCAATCGGCAACATTGGCCGTGCTGCCAGTGACCAATGACGTGAATGACCTTGGAAGACAAACTTCAAACCTCAGAGTAATAAAAGAATAGAAATGCCATGCCTAGGGTGAGATTCTGCGTATCATAGAATTCTATTGTCGGCAATTTTATCTCTTTCTTTCCTTCAATTATAATCATCATCTCACTTTTTCTATCGACAATAGAATTCTATAGTACACAGAATCCCACCCCTATATCTACACAAATACCTGTTTTGAAATGAACAATATATGAACTCTTCTTTTCTATACAACTTGTGGGCGACCGGGGTGACGGATGGTGGAACGTTATGGAGAGTTTGTTTACATTTGAGAGTAAGTCAGACCTTCAAATAGGTATAGGCATGGCATTTTTATAGAGGTATTCAAGCGAGACATTGATAAATACAACGACCGTGTCCTTGGTTGACCTTGGTCAAAGGCTTCATAACTTTTTGAATGCCTTTGACATAAGTTGGTATTTGCAGTAATTCGATTGAATACCTCTTATGTATTTCAATACTCTGAGGTAGGACCATAATACAAACGAAGAATAACAACTTGATCCGAATGAAATGAGCGGGCGGCATACACGAAACTACCCGATTGAATACGGACTTTACATGTATAAGTCCCTCACTTGTAAACAAACAAAGTTATGTCGCTTTCAAGACAAGGATTGAGAAGGCCTCTCTATTTCCTTCATTACTCTGAGCTTCAAACTGACGAACGAGCGCTATTTATGAAAAGCGTTTCAGCTAGATGGCGCTCAAAATTCATCCGCGAAACAGTTTAGAGGTGATCAGCTGCTTGAGAGAAGTTTTAAATTTTATTCTCATTCAAACTGGAACGGATTACAAAAGATGTAGAAAGCTGGAATTAATTAATTAAATATTTTCAACTATGCAGGTATTTCCACTTTTTGCATAACCCTTTGTTTCCAATTGGACAGAAATATAAAAAACTTTGCGTTTGAATAGGTACTATTGAAGATGCATTAGTAATGGGACTTTTTCGGCCATGTCAAGTCCAAAAATAAATATTTATGACGAAAAGAGTTGAAATGGATACACTGCGCTACATGTCAAGAAATACATGATAAACTTTTCATCAGTTAATGCGAAATTTAATAAGTTAACAGCTCTAATTGTTTGTTGTTGATTAGACAGTAGTTTTTCACGACAGTGCTTAACTAAACTTTTGCGTACTATTGATAATGCGTAACGTGATACAAGTGCGTAAAAAATCACCTGTGCGTAAAATCATCAAGTCTGTGCATAAAGTAGATTTTCACACACTGTTCATACATTTATGCAGCTTTGAAAAATGCAGTATTTTGCGTCAAATGTAACTCAGAAGTCATCATTTGATAATACCTACGACGACAATTCATAACATAAAACATTCAAATCATATATACAGTGCTAGTCTAAAGTCCGTTCCCCTCCTACTAATTTTTGAACCACCTGCTATATCGCTACGAAATTTGGAAGGCTTAAATAGAAGATAAAAACCTACTTTTTCATGAGAAAATTCCAGCTAAAAGTTTCAAAATGGCAGCTGAGCGCCATCTTCAAATTTTTTTTTAAATAGAACACCCGGTATATCATTGAATGATCGGTTAGGGACGATCATAAGGAATCCAACAACACCAAGTTTGATGCTATTATCTCCAAAGACTATGGAGAGAATTTATTGACCCGCCAGAAAAAGTTTCTTTCTCCCACTCATTCGGCTTATGGAGAAAGTGATGGGTGATATCTCCATAGTCTCTGGAGATAATAGTATCAAACTTGGTGTTGTTGGATTCCTTATGATCGTCCCTAACCTATCATGCAATGATATACCGGGTGCTCTATTTAATAAAATTATTGAAGATGGCGCTCAGCCACCATTTTGAAACTTTTAGCTGGAATTTTCTCATGAAAAAGTAGGTTTTTATCTCCCATTTGAGCCTTCCAATTTTCGTTGCGATATACCAGGTGGTTCAAAAATTACTAGGGGGAACGGACTTTAGACTAGCACCGTATAATGTTTTGTGTACCATAGAATTCTATTGTCAACAGTTTTGTCTCTTTCTCTCCCATGAATTCATGTCGTGTCATCTCACTTTTTCTATCGACAATAGAATATTCTATGGTACACAGGTGGAACGCTTTTCTTGTGTACTTTACGAACTTGTATCGCAAATGTTTTCTCGGTTAAAATGTTACGTACGGAATATCTCCTCTATAGAATATTCCAAAAATCTGTTTCAGGGCCTTCTGTCCATTTTGAGAAAACTTCGCGCTGCTCCAGACAGGGAACTGAGACTGTTACTCCTCGGTCTGGACAATGCCGGAAAAACAACAATCCTGAAAATATTGGCTTCCGAAGACATTACAAGCGTAACTCCAACAGCAGGATTCAATATTAAATCGGTGATTTCAGATGGATTCAAGCTGAACGTTTGGGACATAGGAGGACAGAGGAAAATTCGACCATACTGGAAAAACTACTTCGAAAATACCGATGTTTTGGTAAATATATTATCGCAGAACCTTTGCCAAGAATCGAATTGATATAATTCAACGGTCTTTAATAATATTATTTTGATGATGATTTTTTGTCAAGCAAAATATAAAGGGTTTTTCCGAAATTGCAGCAATAAAAAATGGGTTGTTATATGGATAAATGGCAAGAATTTTCATTTTTGAAGTAGTAAAAAATTTTCGAAAAGTTTTATGAAGTCGCTCGTTTCAGTTATCTTTGTTTGGGAGGCACTGGTTGATACTCCAGGCCACCATTAGCGTGTCTGCCTGCTGGCAGTGTTTCAACGTAGTTTGCGCAGGTAGACCTCTTATCAGTGATTCCCAAAAAAAAGTCTTGATAACTTTAAAATTCAATATCTCAAAAGAAAATTTTTTTCGACAAAAAAGTATTCTTTCATTTCGTTTTGTTTTGTCAACTTCTACTTCCTATTTTATTTATTGCTCCAATTTCGTAAACACCCTGTATAATATGTCGATTATGATCAAGGACATTGAACACTATTTGTGATTATGATTTCCACCTTTCGAATCATTCATTTTGGAGTCCATGAAGTCCAGGTTGCTTTCAGAATCTAAAGATGGCGCTGAGGGCTGTATCTATATTTATAATGAAATATAACAGTGATCTGATGAGTGATATGAACAATGATATACATATATATATATAATATAATGACTAGAACTAGAAGCGCTTCTTCCTCTGCGTGGATAAATAACCCCACCATGTTTTGATAATAGTCACAGTAGCGGAACATTTCCAATTTCCACTATTTCCAGTGGCATCCCGTACAATGTGAAATAAGAATATATCATGGAGGAAAAACTTTTTATCGACAACGGAACCTTATGTGAACTGAAATTAAATTCAATTCATATTGTAGTGACCCTGAGCCCGTCCTGGAATAAGTAAATATCCAAAATATAAATTATAACGGATTATGTCATCCGTTCAAAATTCGAGGCCTTTCTAGGAATTTCTGCGTTAATTGGGAGTTTAACGACTTTGCATGTAAATAACACGCGCTAGGGGAATAATCAGTCATTGAATCAGAATATTGTAAGGTGTGAAATAGAAATTAGCAGTCGTGAGATGAATTATATTGGTGGGAATCGTAATAAAATTAATTTGTTAGACAGTGTTAAATTGCATTTAAGACTGATATAAACCTCGATCAAAGACAAAATGCTATCGGGGAAAGTAAAATTGGTGGACCTGAAGGTCGCGAAACCAAACAATGAATTAGAGGAGAGAGAACTCGAAACAATTGATAAGAAGTCTGTACTCCAGAAAATACTTTTAGAGGGACTGATTTCTGAAGAAGAAGACCCCGAAACCTGTTCATTCGAAGATTATGAAATTGATTTGTGTACGATACTGAATTAACTCGACGAAAATACTAAATCGCTGAAGGAAGAACTTCACTAGAATTCTGAAAAAAGAACTATAAGAAAACCTGAAGAATTTGAAGAAAAACTACAAGAAAATTTAAAGAGTCTGTAGGAAAAACTTCTCGAAAGTTCGAATAGTTTGAAGGAAGAACTTCAACGGAAACTTTAAGAGAATTTAAATAGTTTGAAGGAAAAACTTCAAGAAACGGTTAAAAGAAAGAATGGGAATCTTCGAGACAGATGGAGAAAATCAAGGATGAAATCTAAAATTGAAGAAAACAATTAGTGATGAAATCAGAGGCGGAATCGAGGAAGAAATCAACATAATGAAAAAACAATCAGTCAGTTGAGAAACCAAATTGACACTACCCATTATGTCATCAGAAACCGATGTCAATGAAAATTCAAAATGTTTGAATTAAGTTTGAACTTGGTTGACGTTTAAGAGGCGGGTTTGAAAGATGACTAAAGGTTAGTTCTGAAACAGGGAAGCTTTTCATGAAGCCGCCTCAGTTCGACAGAAAAACTATGGGCAAATTACCGCCGACAATTACCGCAGAATAATTCGGAAAATATTTGTATGTATATGGACTATTTATTATATAAGATTGATGTTTACCGATATGTTTCAATGAACAGAATTCATAAAATAAAAAAATATGTGAACAAAGTGAATTTCGAATATTAACATTTTTCTGTAAAAAAAAATAAAATGAAAAACGGTATACCTACATATTATTTTCGAAAGTTGGGATAATTTAAACAAAGGCGCCTTATTTTGATGTTGTCATGCTGTTAACAGCCTCTCAATTAGTTACAAATATCACAATTCCTGGGGCTTTCGACTGCCCCGAGTCGCAACGAATGGATCCGACTCCAACATTCTCGATTCAGCTTTCAGATAAGCAGCATCTAGCTAATCTAGCGTTTCTACTGGTTTGTTTGTAATTATATTGCAGTAACTAAACAGTAAACAGTTGGTGTTGTTTCAATAAAATCTAAAATCTTGTTAAACATCCTGTCAAGAAAACAGACGCTTGTTATGGATTTTTCGGCAAGTGTGTAAAGTTAAAAGTGCAAAATAGTGTAAATGATGAATGTGTTTTTTATTTGTAGATATCAGGCAATCACGTTGTATTTATGGGTGAGTAGAGATCGAATTAGAAAATAGATAATAGGTATACCAAACTTTAGAGAAGAACAAGATGAAACATAACCTCCAAAAACACAATACAATTTACTAACTTTCCTGTTGTTTAAGTTGCTGCAGATAAAGCAGGATTGTCGCAGAATTATACTGCAACTGAAAAATCAATTCAATTGTGGCTGGAGAGAGCAACTGAGCGGAGGAGTGCTGACCAGAACAAAAAAAAAATTGGAATAGACCGCTTGATGTTCTATACCAAGAAGTATATTTGTAATTTTTATTTATTTTATGTATTATGAGTACTTACTGTTCATAAACCTGTTATTTTTCAGATTAATATAGAACGAAACCTGTAATTTTTCAGATTAATATATAGAACGTTTTGATCGTGATTTTCATTTTATTTGTACTTACTGGCAATTTTCGAGATCTTTAATTCATCAATTTATTGATCTGTCAGTGATGTGTTTATCATAATCGGTGTCTGGTCACAAAATAACATTATTTATGATAGAATTCAAAATATTCATGAAAAATATGTTTTTGAACCTACGATAAAGGTCTTGAAATGGTCCTATTCAGACCCAAAATGGACTTGAATCGGACGTCCTATGGACATCTGGTTTTGTATCATAGTATGTCCATAGGACGTCCATGGGACGTCCACCGGTCCCTAGGACATCTGTAATGTCCGAAGTGAACGTCCTGAGGACGTACATGGGATGTGCAATTTGGGGTGGTTACACTATGCAGATCACAAGCACTTCTTCAAAACGCTTTCATTTGAATTGGTATTGAACGCTGCTTTGCGAATTCACAGTGGTAACATTATGAGTGAAGTCGCTGGAACTTCATCGAAATGATGATGCATAATGAGATATTAAATTGAATTCCCTGCGACTTACACTGCACTCAACCAATAGTCTCTCAAATCAATAAAGGGCAAAT
The DNA here is from genome assembly GCA_958298965.1 of Chrysolina haemoptera. NCBI lineage: Eukaryota > Metazoa > Arthropoda > Insecta > Coleoptera > Chrysomelidae > Chrysolina > Chrysolina haemoptera. The sequence goes on along the minus strand of OY282593.1, from coordinate 18,098,876 downwards.
CCTACCTTGCCGCTTACACTCATCAATTGAAGTACCACCGTACTTAACTTGAACAATCTGTTGCGATGCTCTCAGGTCTAATAATCCACATACCACTTTCCTCTTAACCAATGAATTCCACTAGTTCTCAAGAATTCTAATTCATGATTTCAGATCTACGTCGTAGACTGCGCCGACAAAATACGCCTCGAAGAAACCGGAATCGAGCTGTACGAACTCCTCAGCGACGACAAACTGCGAAACGTTCCTCTCCTCGTCTACGCCAACAAACAAGATCTTCCCGAATCTCTGTCGGCCGCCGAGTTGGCGAAAACTTTGGGGCTGCCCACGATTAAAGACCGGGCCTGGCAGATTCAGGCGTGCACGGCTTCGCAGGGCATAGGAGTGCGAGAGGGGATGGAGTGGGTTTGCAAGAGTATCAAGAAAAAGTAGTCTTCGATGGATGTGGCAGAGTTTTGTTGGGAATTGAATCAGTCCATGCTAGGCAAGTCGCCACGTACTTTTACGATCAAATAAACACAAATAAGGTAATTTAACTTGGGGTGGTGTTTCGGTATGGTATAGTAGTGCTCCACCCCTAGTACAGTAACCACAAGTGAAGAATGAATCGTAGCCCTTTGTCTTGACATCATTGTTATAAAAAAAAATTGTTTACTAAAATATCAGGGGTGGAACCCAAAATTATTTTTATTTAAAAAAATTTTTTGGTGGCGTTTCAAAAAGTATGAGATTTATCAAGAAAAAATTTCAACAAGGCGAAAGATAATTCAATTCTCCACAAGAAATATACTTGGTGATTTCTCACAAAATGCGCTCGTTTTCTCAGAAAACCTGATTGAATTCCGATATCAAATTTCAAGCAAGCGTTAACCCGCCATTTCCGTCAGGGCCAAAAATTAGATTTGTCATAACTTTGCTAAAGATTATAATAGAAGGAAAAGAAAAAGTGTATATCGTTCCTGAAGACTTCTACTTCCTCATGCAAGTATAATTTGAGTATCTGAGTACCCAAAATGTGTTTTTTCCCACTTCACATAACCCTTCTACGATATTTGCGGAGGATCCGAAAGTCATGGATATTTTAGTTGATATGAAATAATTATATTGAAGCAGGAATCAGTACCATCTTTGGACCATATGCAACGATTTTAGACTTATACATGCCAAAGAAAAAACTGGGTTTTACTCCTTCCTCAGTTTTAAACTCGCCCATAATCCCGGCAATTTCTTCAGTAGAAGTTGAAAATAATCGCTCATACACATCCTACATAAAAAAGAATTATGTGATTTCAAGCTTGAGATTTGCGCTTCACAATAGTGTTATTAAACATATATGCAGGATACGAATAAGCGATTATTTTCAAAATTTACTGAAGAGAAGGCCGGTTTTATGGGTAAGTTCAAAATGAGGCAGGAGTAAAAAAATTTTTTTGGCATGTATAAGTGGGACCTGTCACACTACTCTGAAATTGTTGCATATAGTCCAAAGAGGGTATGGGATGCTGCTTTAGTATAATAATTCCATATTTACTAAATTATTCATGATTTTCGGATCATCCGCAAACATCTCCTTGAAGTGCGACAAAACACATTTTAGGTACTCAAATACTCGCATATTATATTTGCATGAGAAGGTAGGTTTTCAAAACAATATGAACTTTTCCTTTCCTTTCCATTTTTAGCAGAGTTATGACTAATATGACAAATATTCGGCTACGCCAAAACTTCCAGCGGCGGGTAAGCGTGAAGCTGAAATTTGATGTCGGCTTATAATCACGTTTTCCGAGAAAACGGGCACATTTCGTAAAAAATTACTAGGAGTCATTTTTGTGGGGAATTGAATTGTTTTTCCGATAAACCATATACTTTCTAAGATCACAGCAAAAATTTATTTATTTATTTTTAAACGAAAAAAAAAATGTTCCACTACTGGAATTTCAGTGAACATTTTTTTTCTATGTTTTCTATGACTTATTGTATTCACTTTTGTAGAGCTATAATTTGCACCAAGAAACGAATTTCTTCACCTCTTATTTACCAAGATACAGGACTACAATACAGTATGGTTCGTTCAACAAATTTAAATATTCAAAAAGTAACTCGAATCGTCTTTCACTTGGATGGGTGGCACCGCTCCCAATTTGATAATTTTTTGTACTAAAGCTAATCGAAGTTCCCTGCTTATCCTTATGCTTATGCCTCATATATTATTTTCAGGTTTGCAAGAACATAAGAAATAGTTGTTTTCTGAGTTGGGTATTACAAAAAAAAATCATAATTTTTTATAGGAACACGTTGTATGCTGAAAGACGTATATTTCTAAATTGACGTACATTAGTACAAATAATAATTATAAAAGAGTCACTTTTCCGCACTAGTGCGGAAAAAAATTTTCCGCACTATTTCCAGTGCGGAAAAAGCATTTTAGTGCGGAAAAGTAAATTTGTTTAGTTTTTGCGGATTATACTGACATTTAAATATTGTGTCGCAGAAGGTTAAAATAGAAAGCTTACCAAGTATGGTTGTATAGTTCAATATATATTTAATAATAAATGTTCTTTATGTTAACTTCTGGGTGTTTTTTCCGCTAGTAGATAAATTGTGTACCTAACACTAGCGTAAAGTGTCTTTTCCGCAAGCGATTTCTGCATTCGCGTGCGGAAAAGTATCACTTTCCGCACTTGTTAGGTAAACTACTATTTCCTACGAGCGTGCATACATTTGCGAGCGCAAATTCACACTTTTCCTCACGGCACTTTTCCACACGCCGTGCGGAAAAATAAACTACTCAGAAATCACATCAATAGGGAAAATTTATATTTATTTTAGTAGCTGTAGACTATTTTATCCAATGTGAGAAATTGTTTCAACTTTCAATTTTAATATTCCGATAATTGTATTTCAGCTTAAACCAAAAAAAACTAATATTATTTTGAGTACATTGTTCAATGGTAAGTGATTATAATATTGTCAAGCGAGCGTCTGTCGACTTTGACACATGAGGTTTGTTCTGTTTCTGAAAAATATTAGTTCTAGGACGTCAGGATCATGCGCAGTAGAGGCGAAGGGTTCATTTAAGGTTCATATTCGTTAACTTTTATTGACCTGCGCAGGATCCTGACGTTCCAGAACAAACCTATTGATATGTAATTTTTTGTTGGTAAGTTAGTTCTATCTTTCAAGTTTAATTAAAAATTATTGACTGAATTATGATTTTTTTTATTTTTTTTTTCTATCTGATATGAAGCTCGTAGGAAAAATGTTGTTCCTAACACGTGCGCAAAACGCCTTCTCTGCCCGCAAAAACTCATCCGAACTCCGCTTCGCTTCGCGTCGTTCGTCTAACTGTATTTACGTGCCAAAAAGTAACACTTTGCGCACTTGTTGGGAAAATATCTATTTCCTACGACCACATAGGAGATTAATACCAATCGCACTCTCTACTCCCATGGAAAGTGACCTTTATTCTCACACGTACGGAAAGTACTTTCCACTCGGTTGTTAATAAGCAGCCAAACCCGTGAATCCTGTAAGATTTACAGATGTAATTATTGATTGCTCTTCCTTACCCAGATAACACAAAGACGTCCTCAGTACGTCTACAGGACATAAATCTAAGGCATTCAAGACGTCCCGAAGACGTCCATTACAGGACATAAGACGTCCTTAGGATGTCCTGGTGACATCCGATGTTACAAATTGGAACTTTCTGAGGACGTCCATTATATGTCCCTGTAAGGTCGTCCATGGACGTCCCTTGGACATCCTAAGGATGTTTTTAGGATATCAATTTTCAAGGTTTTCTAGAACCCATGATCCTAGTCAATAGAAAATGACATACCAACTAGAAAAATAATAATAATAATAATAAATCGTCTTTATTGTTTGATGTACAAAATAGGCGTAGTTTAGCCAAAGGCTACTCTTACACTTAACCTAAGATGTACAATTCGAAATAAAAATATAAAGAAAATGACACAAAATTGAGAGATATATATAGAAGTTCAATGACGTTTCAAGTTATAATAATTCGTGAAAGTGGCATATGAATACTATCGACTAGGCATTTGAATTCATGTTAGTATTGAAAAAGTGTTTTTTTAGAACGGTTCTGATTTTTGTTCTTGAACATTGCATGTAATTGAATAACAGTGAGTTGTAAAATTTGATAGACAGATAAGTGAACGATTTCTGAAACAGTGAGGTATGATGACGAGGCACATGTAGTTTATTTTTAGATCTCACATCAAGAGAATGTATCATGGACCTTGGAATAAATTTATTGTAAAGTGAGAAAGGAGTTCTGGATTTTAATACTTTGTAAATGAAGTTGCATAAATTATAGTTAGTGCGATTATTCATAGTTAGCCAATTCAATTCAATGATTTTGTTGGAGACATGATCGAATTTTCTCAGAGAATGGATAAATCTACAGCAGAAGTTCTGTACTTTCTGTATTCGATTTTGATTAAATTTGCTCAAGAGATTACCGTACACAATATCACCATAGTTGAACCGCGATAAAACCAACGAATCTGTAAGAAGTTTCCTGATTGATTGACTGAAACATTGTCTATTTGAATAAATCAGAAAAAGTGAAAAGGATAATGATGGAAAGTGTTTTTCCAAAAAACATTTATAAATTATTTTAAATTCTGACACACACATTTACATCAATTACAAAACATAATACCTATATATAGAACAGTATATAAGTCACGGCTCACAACAGCAATAAATACGTGATATTATATTTTCTCCGATCATCGTATTCTTTTGATAGTAAAAATAACTTCAAATTCCGCCACAACCAGAAATTATGTTTATAAGTTAGGTTAGGAAACCACAAGCCAAGAAATAAGACACAGCACAGGACCACAAATGGCACAAATCACAGACTTCACGATGCACTCAGTCACAGGTTTGAAATAAAAGTCTATTTTTGGAAAAAATTATTGGAGAATTGTTAGAGAAATAATAAACTATTAAAAGTGTGATTTAAGTCGCCATCCCACCGACTCGAGACTGTGAACTCACTGAAATATAGACGACAATAAAAGGAACGCAATAAGCGCTCTGAGATTGGTCACTGCAATGGCGGGAAGTTTAAACGAAAAGATGAGAATGAGGCAAATGGAGTTGAAAATGCGTGAATTACTAGCAAACCTAACCGGACCTGACTCTAGCGCGACCAGAATAACCATGCAAAATTGATAACGATATAACGACTATTCATCTATAATACTGGTGACAACTGAAGAAACTCACTGAGCTAAATAAGCTCAGTGGAAAATGTATGAAATTTATGACGGAAAATTAAACCAAAACACTTTTTAAATTTTTGAAAAAGGCACAAGACACGAAAATAATGTTGTAAGTCGGTAATATGAATTTGGCCTGAGTTTGGACGTCCTGGGAATATTCGCATCGGACATCCCAAAAACGTTCCGAGTCGTACGTCGCCAGGATGTCCATATTAGGTTCTAGGACGTTCGGACCTAAATGGGACATAAAATGGACATCCTCGGGACGTCCAGTGCTATCTGGGTATTTATTTATTTATTTATTTATTACACCAACGGGATAACCCCCATTACAAAATATATTACAATTACAATAAATTATGTTAGATTTATAGAAAATAAAAGTAAGTTATAAGAAATATAAAATATGTAGCTAAAAGATAAAGATATAGCTTAAAACATATGAAGGATACTATACAAGACAAGTATATGTATAAATCGATGAACATTAATCAATTCCACTAGCTTTACATACATTTTATCAGACAACAGCTCAAATTTATTATAATCATAAATAAGTAATCATATGTTCTATAATTTCATTTCTATAGATTTTTTAAAGCTAATCAAGTTACCATGCAGTACTTCCAAATTATTATCATTGATTATTTTTAAAGTTCTTTCGATAGGTCTATGTTTTCCATAATTGGTGAAGTGGAATGGAATATAAAAAAGAGAATTATTTCTCAGTGATCTAGCTGGAACATTGATAGAGATCAGTTGTAATAAGTCTGGACAAATTATAAGACCATTGAATAATTTGAAGATAAAACATACATCACTGTGGGTATTGATATTATTCACATAAAAACTGGACTGAAAACTGATTATTTATATAAATAAAGAAAAGAAGAGAAAAAATGTTGACGCCAAGAATCTAACCAACCCTGCAGTCATCTTACCGGATATTCTTTCAACGTTCCGAGCTAATTCAGATTTGAATTAACGTTATCAGAGATATGTATAAATCGATTTACATTAATCTAATTATGATATTTCAAGTATTTATATTTTATTAAAACAAAATTTTGCAATATTGAAGTTCAAGTAATTAAAAGATAGCAACGAAAGCTTAAACTCCTAATTTATAATTATTTCAGTAGTTGGTTTCAATACGAACTACATGTATCTAAGATAGGCAACCAGAGAACCAGGCGCGGGCACATTATATATTTTACTATTAACGTAATTGTAAATTCATGTGCACTTTTCATAGAAACAATATTCAAACATAGACTGTCACAAATGAAACGTAAGATTAGTAGGCAACTCAATATACACTATCTGATATTTACATATTCTTTTTCCTTTTTCGTTTTGAAAGTTTTACTTTTCCGTACGATTTAAAATGATGCGGAAAAGTTACTTTTCCGCTCGATTTTTACTTCTCCGTACGATTTTTACTTTTCCGCACGATTTCTGTATTGTTGAAAATGAGGATATTTAGGACTAACTAAATGATCTATGTAATTATTCTGTCTTATTAGTCATTTTGTAGCATTATTATAAAAACTTGTTTATTAAAAATCTTGTTTTTTTATAAATAAGGTGGACAAAAACACTCGTAGGAAAAATATTGTATCTAACTCTTACGGAAAATGTCTTTTCCGCCCTTAACGGCTTGCCCGAACTCCGCTACGCGTCGTTCGTGCAACTTCCGTCGCGTGCGGAAAAGTACTACTTTCCACACTTGTTAGGTAAATAACTATAATAAAATAGGTGGTCGTAGGAAAGATAGTGTACATTACTTGCGCGAAAGTGTCACTTTTCGCACTCGTAATGTAACATAGTATATGTTCACACTACCAATAACATTTTTTTATACAAATATGCCCCATTATTCTATTAATTTTTATTCTGGCTTCATATCTTGGAGATAATTTAGTTTTTCTACATTCATGCAAAAAGCAAAACTTTATTGAACTATATTTAGTGGAAAAAAAGTTCTTTATTGCACTAATCTGTCATTAAACTTCAACGTGCTGTCATCATGACAAACAGAAATGTTCAAACCCACTACATATTTAGCAGATATTCCGTGAGATTGGCAATACGTTTTAAACAGTTACGTATTTTATATTATTTTGTATTAATGTTAGCAGCCAGATCTAAACAAACAATGCTTTCCCGAGAAAATCTCCATAATCAGAACTGATCCGCTTTGTTCTAAACCTGCGTCTACCTGCATAGAGCAAACTGTCTGTACTATGACGACATCTCGTGATAACATACGCGCTCACGGCTACTATGATTTTGATTTTTATAATGCAACTGTGGTTATAGAAACGCCAGTCAAAAATTATTTCTGACAATAACAGAATTGAAGTTTTAAAATGAGTATTATTATTGGAAAATAGATGATAGTGATCTGTTTCGAAGCAAATCGATAGTAATAATCAATTATTCAAGTTGGACTTTTCATTTTCCAACACATCGTGCCGTACCTTAATAAATCATTCTTTGATTTTTGCATGAACGTAGAAAAAATGTTGTATGCAACTCGTGCAAAAATTCACTCAACGTCGTCAATTTCACGTCGAGTGCAATAAACACTTACTTTTTGCACTTGTTGCATAAATAACTATTCATTTACTATTTTGCAGCAATATGTTGCTTAATTCCATCACATATTTCAATAAATGATGCAGAAAAAGCTAAACAAGCAATAGGAGCTGTGCTCCCCTTAATGGCTGACTGCAAAATGAACTCTTGGTATTCGCGAGTGAAATTATTTGATTCGCTTGTGGTGAGCATTTTACTAAACTGTATCCCAGTTTGGGGACTTCGGTATTTTGACGTAATAGAAAGAGTTCAACTCAAGTTCTTTAAACGTCATCTTCTTTTACCAAGCAACACCCCGGATTATGCTGTTAGGCTCGATTCAGGTCGTGTCAGAATGTCATACACAATCCTCAAATGTACTAAAGAAAGAGTTTGATCTTTCTGGTTTTGAAGCCCCTATTAACGAGATCGACAGCAATACCCTCAGACGAAATAGAAGAGCTATTCTCTCTACATACTACAGCAAGCTCCATGACTCTGACCTATCTCTAGCTGCTCGTTCCTCATCTCTCACACTGTATCGCAATTTCCAACTATCAGTATCTCCCCAATATATTTGTCCAATATATTTTTCTATGAAACCCTCAGATGTTCTCTGCCTGACAAGTTGTAATGATCTAATGACATTTTTCGAGAATGTTACTTCTACTGAAGCAAAAAAAAGGGGTACTCATGTTTGGAATATACTGAAACTCCGTTCATTTGTTCTGAACGAATAGAAAGACCTTCACTATTGTTTTTTTGTTTTTATTTTTTTCTACATAACTCATATTGTTTTTTTTTAACACTTCAAAGTTAGGATTTCCCTCTTTTTTTTTTTTTCTCTTTTTTTTGTAATTTAAGAATGAATTCATACCTAAAATGTTATAATACTCTATGTAACAAACTAACAATCCATTGCTATATGATATTGTAATCATTAGAGGCAATAAAGAATTGAATTGAATTGAATTATTTCAATAAATGTATTTTCTGATAGAAGCGAGGAAGGTGAGGACATCCAGAGTTATATTATAATATCTAAGAATATACTACCCGTCCGGAATTGAATTTCTAATGTCGTACAGGGCGATGATGAGGAAACGAAAAAAAAAATTGAATTTATGTATCAACATTCTATTCTGAACAATATTTCCTCTTGACCTTTACTTCTACCGTAAAAATAAAGTGATGGGATCATATTTTTTTCAAAACAAAACATATTTTTTAATCTCCTTCGTATAGGGTCGTGAAAAATTCAATTCTGGTGTTTGCAATTCAGGTTTGGGACGAAACCGAGGTTTTTGTCGGGAATACTTTTTTTTGAGAAATCATCAATAAAAAAGTTTTCCCTATGCTGCGAACCTTATGCTGGACACTGTATACAGGGCCGTAACGAGAGCGGGGCAAGGTAGGCGCCACAATGACTTTCTGCTAGCCCGCAGGGTGCGCCAAAATGACTTTGGATCTGAATAATATTAGCTATCTGCGGTTTTACTATTGTTAGGGGGCGCAAACCTACATATTCGCCACGGGCGCCATCCACCTAGTTACGGCTCTGACTGTATATCGTGAATGGTGTATCTGGGATTCGTCCTACTCAATATCGCATTCACACACAGTCACTTATTCTTCATCTCCTTCTTTTCATTCATGCCCGCTGCAACTCCTGCAGATAGTGGAGAAAACACCGTCCTGCTTTCTTGCAGCTGCAGGCTGCTGTGCTGCCCCCTTTTTGCAATTGTAGGAAATAATGGTGAAGATGTTGTCGAGAGCTGCATTTCGTGAGGTGGTGATGGGGACGACCCCCACATCCCCCACACCGATGGCAGTATTCTCGCAAGCCTAAAGTAGGGGGCGCTACTGCCAGTGGAGGTCCTGTTGGTATTGTTAAAAAGTGTAGGTTGGTGCTTATAGGAATTTGAGAACGTATAGTTTTCATTCATAATCATGCCTCCGAATAATTTTGTTTTAAAGTAGATTCGGAGAATAAACAAAATACCTAACGTATAATAATTATTATTGAGAGTTTATTTGCTTTAAGTAAAGTTATTACTAAAAAAAGGAGCTATACCGATTAGAAATCAGTAAAGTGGAGCACCTTTATCACTCTTATTGAAGAGAGCAGAAGAAATATAAAAAATACGGACAAGGTAACCTAGAAACCGATGTTTCAACGTGGATTCCAGCAACATCGGGGTCAAGTAGCTCAGTGGTTGAGACTTTCGCGTTCGAAACCATTGACTGCTGGTCGGCTAGGTTCGAATCCTTAGCGACTACAGATTTTTATCTGATGGCCCGAGAAAGTGCTAGGAATTGCAATTTTAAACAATTTTTAAACATGCAAAGACACTTAACGACTCTGCATGCGAACTGTTAAATTAGTGACTATCCAACTAACCTTCAAATCAACGGCTCTTTTGAAGTGATTCTTCCTAGAGTCCATTGCTGGGGCAAGGTCTTTTCGTCACGAAGGAGTACTAGACTTCCATTTATGGATATGGACAAATGGAGATTATGGAGGTAAGTAATCATTCTTCCATCGTGTCCAGAAAATTTGTATTATCCTTTGAGGATGTTGAAATCTGGTTAGGTGGTTAACCGGCATATCCTCGAAGTTGAGTTGAGGAGCGGCATTTAAAGGCTGTCCGATGATGAAGTGACCTGGAGTGATCGAGTGAACGAGAGGACGCGAGTTCATAGAAGTCTCAACCTGGGTCAATATTGTGATGAATTCCTCGAAAGTGTAAGGATCGGTAGACAAAATGCGTTTTAGGTGATATTTTAGACATTTCTCTGCGGCTTCCCATAATCCACCGAAATGGGCAGAACGAGCCGGTATGAAATGCCATTGTATTTGGCTATTGTTGAAATAATTTTGCATTGGTTTACTGGAGAGAATGTTATAGATTTCTTTGAATTCATTGTGGGCGCTAATAAAATTAGATCGATTATCTGAGTAGAGATTAGTACACGTATCTCGCCTAGACACAAAACGCTTGAATGCTGCCACAAACGCTTCTGTGGTTAATTCGCTTGCGAGTTCGATGTGAACCGCCTTTGTAGATATACACACGAATATGCATATATAACATTTTAAAATTTTTCGGTTTCTATACTTCCCATTCTTTGGAAGAAAGGGTCCGTTGTTTTTGCTCCTTTCTTTTTCGATTCCAATATGAAGCTTCTCACACTCAGATGACCGTATTTTTCTATATTAGCGAATAATTTAAGTGATATGCTAGTATATACTTGATACTCAGGACCTCCACTTACCATAGCGCCTCTGGCGGGAGCGAAATCGTCCATCCCTGCCATTTCCCATCCATGTCTACACTTGCAGATATGTGCGGTGATCATGGTGGGGAGTTGCATCTATGGTAGTCTTACCAACTGGAATTTTTGTTTGGTCACAGATTAACTAAAAATTTGGTACCGTAGAGAACGGAGGGTTTCTGTGGCGATGTTTCCTCTATACAACTGTATGAGCAATGTGAGAGGCAGAGGCATCTGCCTCTTTGAAGACGCCTGCAGGGCATGCAGAGAAGTGTTTTCTTCGAACAACGTTCAGATTTTCTTTTCGTCTTGTTCGAAATAAGGGGCTGAAGTAGTATTGCACTCACTTATGGCGTGGAGGAATAAAATATGTTTTGGACCGAACTTGCAGTAGGAAGCTGAATATAATAATGATTGAGACATTACCTTTCCCACTTTTTCGGAAGTAGATATTTGTATTGCAAGAGGGGGGCTAGTGCTGTGAGTAATACGAGTAGCTGAGTTCGGCTTGCTCACTCTTTTGACTCTATTCACTCGGTAAGCACCATATGCGTTCGGGTATAATGAAAAGCGTCCAAGTAGTGCGAATTTCAGCGTTCGGGTTTTGTGACGGTAGTGGATAGAAGTGACTCCAAAAGTACCACCTCGACCTATGAGGGCACAAGCTAGAGCAGCTCTTTTTCTCTCTGGGTCTCTGGTTTTAACCTAAAAGTGTTATGCAGTTCGAGCAAGGTCAAGTCGAAGCACCGATAAATCATTATTTGAAAATAGGTGATCAATTGTGTTAGTAGATATACACTTTGATATACAGGTTCTCTTTATTCTCAAAAAAGTCGTTCGGGAACTTCGGACACAGAAAACCGCGGTGCTTCAAAATTTGCCACCTGTCTTTATCCACTTTAGCTCCACTCTCACTCCGCTCCAACTCCTTATAACCAATCCGAACTCACCTATTATCTACAGTTGTGGTGACACTATCATTAACGTCAGTATCTTCTTGCCTGTTTGAGTTCAATGCGGTTTGCTGTCATTTCTGTCATCAACATAACGATTAGGTTGGATTTGTTAGTGTCGTTGGATTCCTGAGCTACAGCGACGATAAAACAAACTGAGTGGAGGAGTGGACTACATTTATATTAAAAAAAATGTACATTCGTTACAATAACATATACCCGCTTTTTGTTCATTCTTAACAACTTGTCACTAGTGCAGGATCACAAATAACATTGAACCGTTAATTTTCAAAGAGTGAAGAAAAATATGAACTAATTATGTGTCATTTTCATTTAACTTGCAAGGATGGTATCGGCGGAGAGGGGGTGTCACCCAGCCAAATGATCTAAAGGTGAATTGAGTTGCTTTTTGCATTTTTAAATCTGTAGAATTTTCCCACTTTCCTGGGAAGAATTAGTCACAATCCGGGAAGGATTCTGAAGGGGAGGGGGGAAATTGAAGCATGGTACCATAATACCTTTCAATATGTGGTAAAATAAAACTTATTTAGAAAAAATTAGCTTTTTTGCAAATTTACCGCTAATTTGAAAATTTTGCACTTTTTTGAAGCCCTGTATCTCAGTAAGTATGTTGTTAAAAATACGCTTCTTAGTGCAAATTATAGTAAATTTCTCGCTCTACAAAAGTGGCTACAATCATCTTGGTCGTAGGATACAAAGAAAAAACTTTTTTCGGCAACCGTCTGGGAAGTACCTACTTCCCGGTCTAGGCCGGGAAGTGTTCGAATTTTAATATAAATATTAATATAAATAAGAATTAGAATGTTTCTGTTAGTACCTGTCTCCTGTACGAATTTCAATAATTAAAATTAGTCTAAGAGACGGAATAAAGGTCGACTTTCACCCGTCTGTTAACCGGGTGAAACATACGTTTTATGCAGTTTCATAAATAGACGAATACACCTATAATGGCTTTCCTATCAAAATGTGGTCCAGACTATATACAGCGAGTTTAAAAAAATTGCACCATACGGAAAACTTTATTATCGAATTTGATTCTTCATAAAAATTGGTGCATTGCAGAATACTTGCGTATGAATTGTCAAAATTTCAAATCTCCAAACAGTGTACAGGAGAGAACAAAAAATAGGAATTTCAATCAGGTATAAACTACCCCTCATTTTTGAAATTATCAAAGAGGCTGTTCAGAATTGGAAACAATATCAAATTTGAAACCACAGCCAGGGTAGTTTACTCTTGATCAAAATTCAATTTTTTGTTTCCTCTTGTACACCGTTTGGAAATTCAGAATTTTGGTAACCCGAATACAAGTATTCCGCAATGCACCAATTTTTATAAGGAATACAATTTTCTGACAAATCGATAATAAAAAAGTTTTCCATATGGTGCAAATTCTTGAAACTTACTGTATATAGTCTGGACCACATTTTGATAGGAAAGCCATTATAGGTGTATTCGTCTATTTATGAAACTTCATAAAAAGTATGTGAAAAGTATGTGAAACAAACGGTTAACAGATGGGTGAAGGTCGAACTCTCTTCGTCTCTTAGACTAAAATAAACGTGTCTCATTGATTTGTTATTCTACACGGTTGCCGAAAAAATAGTGTACACAACACGTCCGAAAATAGCTTTATTGGACTCGCAGACTTCCAGAACTCCTATAATTTTGTCCACTCGTCCAAAAAACAGTTTTTTTTGGGATTTGTTACGTAAATTACTATATACAGTAAAATTTAAAAAATAACGTTTTTTCTGTGGCGACTGGACTTACTTCGTAAATTCGGAATCAAGATCTCTGCCATTCTGTAAATGTATAAGTAGGATAGATAGTTTTTCGATAGAGATATTTACCTAGTTCTTATATTTCTTATACTGGGTGGACCATTTTCGTTAGTTTGGCATGAAAGTGGCGTAAAATTAGACAGTCCACGCTTATATACCGGGTGTTCCAAATTAAGTCGGCACCATTGCCAACTCCGTTATTATTGATGCTACGAATTCGGTTAAATGGGCAAACTAGTAGCATTTTTAATGGCCTTCTCGACGCCGAAAACAAAAAAAAATTGACAGTCGCGTTTTCGAAATATTTCATAAAATGATATTTTTTTAAATGGAATACTCTATATTTTATCATGCATTTCGACTCGTAACTACATTCTCAATAACAAAGCTTCCATGACTTTTTTCCTAAAGTTGAAAAGTTTTGTAAATAGGAAACATTTATAAAAATCGGATTTGATAAAGCGCTACCAAATATCGAGTAAATATTCAAAAAAACACGGCCTTCTGTTTGGTCTAGAGGCTAAGGCTCCTTTACCTCACGCCGAGTACACGTCTGGCCGCCGTACGAGTCGGACGTGTGCTGCTCCAGAATATTGATCGCGCATGCGCGTCAATAAGTAACTGTTTAAAAGTGAAATTTACCGTGATAACGTCCGTTTTATGGAAACATAAAGTGCAGAAGACTACTCCAAACATTAATTCACCTGGAACAACTAAAAATAACTGGAACAACTACACGTGAGTGACTACCTTTTCATTACTGAGTGCAGTGAGTCTGGTGGATCGAGTAGCTGGATTCCTGCGCAAAGTTCTGAAGAGCGTTCAGTCCTACGTCCAGCAAATTCAAGACCACCGACTTACCCAAGCCGGAATTTATCCTGAGGCGGGCCTTCAAGCCACGCCCACCGAACCTAACCAAATCTCGAATATCTCCTCATCATTATGACATCCTGGCGGGAAGATCACAATGAGGGGGATGATTTTGACCGAGAAGAGGCATATTATAATCAATATGATTATAGTAGTGGATCTGAGGAGGAATTCTCCCACATTCCATACATGCCAGAGAAAGAATATACAGAAATAGTCGACGAAAATTTAAAACCTTCCTCAAATCTATTTGATTTGAAGGAACTAATGAAACATATGCTAGAAGGCTATATAAAAGCAGTAGACATACGACACTCCAGATATGGTACTGAAAAGATACCTAAGAAGATTCGGAAAATGATGAGAAAATTCGATAAAGATGTAGACGAAGAATACTATTACTATCTTGAAAGCCTAGTTCTTGAAGATAAAAGGAAAGAAAAGAAAGCAAGAAAAAGAGAAGAAAAGCTCCAGCGAGAAAAAGATTTAAATTTGTCACAACGATTAGCCGAAAAACTACGAGAAGCATCTATTCGCAGAGAAGAAGACGAAAAACAGAGGAAAACTGCCGAGGATGCTCGGCAAAAAGAATTGGATAAGATCAAATTACTTGAAGAAACATCACGACAAAAAAAAAAACAAATTGAAAATCAAAAAGTATTTGAAGAGGAAATTCGAAGAAAAGAACAAAAGAGAGCTAAGGAAATTGCAGAGGAAAAAGCTAAAGAAAATCAGCGTGCTGAAGATTTTGCAAAAGAAATAGAAAAACAAAGTCTTCATAAAGAAGAAATCAAACGGAAAAACATAGAAACACAAAGATTACGTGAAAAAGCAGAAGAAGAACTTAAAGAAAAGAATCGTGCCGAAGAGCTAGCAAAAGCAGAAAAAGAAAAACGCCAACTTGAAACTCTAACAACATGGCAAAATCAAAATAAACAAAACATCCATAACCTGGAAAAAACATATGTTATGCTAAGCCCTGAAGAAATAGGAATATTGAAGCCAAATGATATACTTTGGCAGAAATATCTCCGATTGGCAGCCAAATATCGAACGGAGTTTGATATAAGGGATGAAATTGAAGCCAGAAAACAAGCCGAAAAAACTGGCACCCCAATGACAGACGTATATAATGTTACGAAAGTAATAGAGGAAGGAGACGAACCCCCGTATATCTTCGAGAAGTCAGACGTGGTTCTGGAACGTCGCAGTTACAGATCTGAATCGGAGTCATCGGAGAATATGGAAAGAGATCTGGGAAATAACGAAGAAAACCCTGACCCCCCTCAAAACTCAATACCCGGAAATGAAATAAGAAACAACTCGGAAAATGCTGAGGAAATGATGGAAACCTCAAGTAAACATCAAAAAATTAGTAAGAGAGCCAGGAAAAAGGAAGCCCCGCCCCCAATTGCTGTTGATAGCAGGGCTAAAGACTTCAATCAAATGAGAGAAATGCTGAAAAATTTGGATGTATATTACGAAATTAAATACACCTAAAATCACATCATAATACACGCCTCCACTTTGGAAAGTTATGGAAAAATAATGAACGCATGTAAGGTGATGAATGTACAATTCCACACATATACATTGGCAAGTAAGAAAGAACATCTCTTTGTAATAAAAGGACTTGACCACGCCCCCAATGGTGAAGATATCATTAGTGCCATGTGGAATGAATACAACATTCCCATCAGCAAGGTATTCCGAATGGCTAAAACCATCAGACCGATGTACTTAGTAACTATACCTGCTAAGTACAAACTGAAATTTCTGAAGGAAAGAATCAAAACTCTATCAAATATTAGAATTTCATGGGACTATAGATACAACGAAAATATAGTCACTCAATGCCGCAATTGTCAACAGTGGGGCCATGCAGCTGGCAATTGTTTCAGACCCCCTCGGTGTTTGAAATGCGGACAAAGCCATTCCACAACAACATGCCAAAAAACACCTGACATCCCGCCGAAATGCTCGAACTGCGGCCAAGATCACCCCGCCAACTATAAAAAATGCCCAGCATACCTGATGAAAGTTCAAGAAATTGACAACAGAACAACTAATCCAAAACTCAAATTCCCGGACTGGAGGACCGGGAAAAACATCTAGAGAACAACTCCCTCCAAAAAAGGACATTTACTTGAAGAGGTTTCCCCCCACGAGAGGCCAGGGGGAAACAAGTAACTATGGAACCACAGCACTTCAAACATGCTCGAGGATGGAAACACCACCCACGGAAGAGCCTAGTACTCAGAACAGGTCCCCCACTCCAAGTCGAGGTGCCCGAACTGTGGGAGCGGAGCTTGGCAGGATAATCTCTTGCTAGCAATGGCACTGCAAAGCCAGATTACGGAACTTCGTACCCTCATTATGAGGATAGAAGACTCCCTGAAGGCGGCTCCCCGGTCGGGGGTGTCGGGCGGGGTGGGGGGGGGGCGCCTAGTGGGCCCCCCTCATCACCGCTCGGTGCTCCCGGCGGGGGTGGTCGGCGGAGGGGAGGGTAATCTGGCGACACACAACACATAAACACACACACACTACACTTCAAATAAAGAGGGGCGCATTGCGGACCCCCGGTCCGGTTCGCCGGGCAGGGGGGACGCGGTGCGCCACGTGCGGGGGTGGGCAACCGCCCCTCCAACATCAGTATCAAAAAGCAGGTTTTTTAATAAAGTTTTCCTGCTAACTACTTAAAAATCCATCACCTCACAAACTACCACACATTTCTGTACACTTGTACATATCATCACAAATACCAACATTAGCATAGCAGGAGGTTGGTCTGACATGCTCTGCCACACAGGGAAGGTGAAAGACTGAGCTGACAGCCAGAACATCGGCGAGGCTGGGGAACCCTGCTCCTAAGTTGGAGTGAAGATCCCGGGCATCTTATGGCAATACGTTTTGCAAACAACCTGTAGATGTGACATTACTAATTTACAATAAAAACCCTATCTACCTCACGCCGGCGACCCGTGTTCAAATCGTGGTCGAGCCATTTTTTTTTATGTGTCAGAGATATGGATTGTATTGCCAGTAATTTGGATACAAGGACATTACCAAGCTTAGGGTATATGATAATGAGCCCCGCAAGCACGGCGGGCTCATATATCAGGCGCTGGATATTTTCCAGGAACGACGTGATGAACCGGTCCCGTAGGGAACCAAGACGAAAGGTATAACCTGAAACGCGAAGTACCTTGACCCGGTTTTTTGCCTCAGCCTTTTCCGGGGTTTGTCATCGAAACAATCAACCTCATAAACTCATTGCAAGGAATTTTTTACACCGAATCTTATACACCACACGCATAAGCAATGCAGGAGGCGTGTTTCTTATCAGTCACCACCGCAATTTTATAAAATGTCCGGTCATTCCGTTAACATCAGCGGGGCCGGGCATCAGCGCCCCCCTCTTGGGGGTTTCTGTGCCCGACTTGGCAGGGCGCCCTTCTGGCTCCCCTGAAAAGGAGCGGAAGGGTTGCTACTTCTGCACCTATTTTTCCATCCTCCCCTGACCCCCCTGGGTTAAGAAGCGTGGAAAATGAAATGTGGCATGTTATTAATTGTGAAATGTAATTGTCAACTTTGTAATAAAACCACTATTTATTTATTTATTTAGTAATTTGGATACCGACTTTGGCTATATCTATTGAAAATTGTTAGAATTGTACATTCAATTTCAATCTAGTAAATAATAAAAGAAATGAATATTATTATAAGGTAATCAATGATCAATAAAGTATCCAGTGTATTGTCTGTATCTGAGATCTGCGTTTGTCGAAAAAATATTGTGTGTATTTCGAGCACAAAGTGTAATTGCCGCTCTCCAAAGATTACCGCACTCTGCTTCGCGTCGCGCGGTAACTCTCTTTGTTCGAGCGGCAATCCATCACTTTGCGCTCTAAATACACAAATAGCTTATTTCCAACCGCATTAATATGACGCTCGAGCATTTTCTGTTCTGTACAAAAACGGCTTCAAAGTTATCATTATGGAAGAAATATTTTGATTCAAAAACTAAATACGGCTAGTGGAATGGTTTTAAGATGGAAATTATCGTTTTGTAAATTAATACCAAATAGCTCAGTTGTGTCAATAGGAGCTTTGTTATTGAGAATGTAGTTACGAGTCGAAATGAATGATAAAATATAGAGTGTTCCATTTAAAAAAATATCATTTTATGAAATATTTCGAAAACGCGACTGTCAAATTTTTTTTTGTTTTCGGCGTCGGGAAGGCCATTAAAAATGCTACTAGTTTGCCCATTTAACCGAATTCGTAGCATCAGTAATAACGGAGTTGGCAATGGTGCCGACTTAATTTGGAACACCCTGTATATATTTTTTTCAACTATGTGGTGTTGTCCATAAAGCAGCAATTTGCATTAATTTTTTTTTTTAATGAAACAGCTAATGCCGCTTTTCATTCATTGAAAAAGTAGGTGAAGTAAAAATATATTTTTTTAAAAGAGCTTTACTTTGATATACTTAGAAACATTTCATATTCTACCTCAACTGGAAATGATTAAAAAATTCAATTTACCGGAATTCTGAATAATTTTGGTGTTACATTGAGTACTTTCATAAATGATTCAGATGTGATAATTTGATCTTTTTGGAAACCTTTCAAATGATGGACATTTTAAACATTCTAAATTGACTATAAGTGTGGATAATTCGCACGTTTCATATATTGATATATTCAGAAACATTTCATATTTAGTTACATAAATTTTGGATATTGAAACATTCCAAAAATAACCTCCACCGAGTTAAGGATAAACATAAGCGTCAAAATAATTAAACATGGTTTTAGCACAAACTCAGAATTGTTGTATAAATGCTAATCAAAACTATATATTGCAATAACGGCTAGAGTAAACTTTTCATGGATCCATGGAGAAATATAAGTTATTCCATTCAGAAAAACGTAAGATATCCTCCATAACTTTATGGACCACCCAGTATATTTGAAAAATATTTTGTGATGAAGTCTATGAAAACCCTCCTCAAAACACAAAACACATAAACAGCAATGATGTTTTTATATTATAATGCAAGGAAGGTCTTGAATAAATCAATATCTACTTGAGTTTCTTCTTTCATTTTCCATTCGTCAATCAAATGTTTACTTGTTGCAGTTGTTGCTAGTCCGAGAGGTAGGTATGCAACGAAGCAAGTACCTAACTCTTCTATCGTATATGTTCAAACCGATAAAACGTTTTATGCGTATATTTGCTGTTTCTTCATTGTGGGTGTTTATCTTAGACACACATGTTTGAAGAAAACATGGATCTCAGATCCTTATGTGACAATTTCAGGGCCGGCCATGAATCGGCTCTCATTGCTGCGAGCGCACATACCGATCGCGTGAGTCATCGCCTATCACCTTCAATACCAATAGAGCAAATCGTCCCCAGTCCCCACTCTAAAAAGGCCCCTAATTGCAGGATTAAAATCCCACGTTGCCAGATCTGCTACGCGCTACACGTATTCTGTGATTGGTCATTGTATTGACGGGAAGTTTAAATGACAAATCATTAACCAAACCTAACCTCACCTGACTAACCCAGCTTGCAAGTTGAGAATTGCGAAAATTTTAAGAGGAAATGAGTCGATAATGCGCTTCTTACCTGATTGTAATACTCGGCAACTAGCAAACGGCAAGGATAAAAAGAATAAATAAAGTATTGATCGGAATGCTTACGGTTTTCGGTCTCAAGACACAACTGCAGGGCGGTGTGGAAAATTAACGGATTCGGATTACTTTCTTACTTTCTTTCTTACTTAATTTTCAACTGACTTACACGAACTTTCATAGTCAAAAAGCCCTCCTGCAGCGGTGTTTTCTTATTTATAGGAAAATGATGGCCTTGGTCGCAAAACGGCAGAAAAACCACCGGAACTCGATGGTTCGAGAAGCCAACTAATATAAAAAAATACAAAAAGTCTGCTCTGACTTTTTAAGGGTCCAAAAACATGACTCCAAAAAAACCGGAGCTGTAAACCTATTGAAAAGTTAAAATTTTTAACACACCACAAAAACTCAGTAGACCCGGCAAAAACAAAGGGACGGCAGTTCTTGATAAGGCATGAAAACGGAGTTATACCGAAAGGAATTGAATTTGAAAATTTGAAACCGTAAACAAAACGAAAGTAGGGTCAGAGATATTTTGAATAACTATTTCAGAAATTGTCACCCCGTTGACATCGTTATCAAAATTAATTCCTAGCATAGAAGTAATAATATTAGTAATAATAATAATTAGAACAATAAAGATAATAATAACAATAGAATCTGAGATAATGGTGAGGCCAAACAGTGGCTAAGAATAAAATCTCATAAATAACAGACAAATAAACTCTGAAACATGAAAGGGTAGCCCAACGAAGCATATTATAGGATTTATTTCAAGTCGGAAAATTATGCTTCGTTACAAAATCAACAAAATGAGAGAGTAAGTTAGAAAACCAAATTGAAACCGTCAACACAACAGAAACTATAAACCAAAATTCGTTGCCGGACATAAGCTTAAAGTATGAAGCCCATGAAAAAAAGAATTACTTCAAGATCAGTCCTGAAACAAAAAAACTTTCCATGAAGCCTCCACACTTCGACTGAAAAACCGCCGACAAATCGAAGCTACGACTAAAGCGAACGGTAGAATGCAGGAGAGAAAGCTGTAGCACTAACATTGGCGTTGCGAGGAGAAGCAACGAATATGTTAGAAACCCTAACCGCCCAAGAACTGGAGGACTTTGAACAGCTGATCAAATATCTAGAACTACGTTGTGAGCCAGGCCCACTGAAAAACCGCTGCCAGAAATCAAGCGAATCCTTACAAGAATTCGAAGCTGATATTGCACCCTTGGTTTGTCTTGCTTATCCAGCTACGCCAGAAAATGTTATGGAGCGTAGCGGTTCAGGCAACATCAGCTTGCAAGAGCCAGGGCAAAGTTCGATTCATTGAGGAAGATCCACAGGAGACAGCTGACCTAGAGGCCACTACAAAGAACTGCTTGAAAGGAGTCAAATAAGATGCTGAAATTGTGGCAAGATCGGGCATGTGCGTAGCAAATGCCCAACATTCAAGGAATCTACACAGGTGCAGGAAAACTGAAGAATGTCGATGAGAAGGGGCAGTCGTCGGCCTGTATCCAGCAAGCCCCAATTAATAACTCATATATCGTTGTTCTCTAACGACCAAACAAAGGCGTATTCATGGATGGTCTCATTAACAACGAGCCTCGCACCATGCTACTAGATACAGGTGCGACAAGAACAATTCTCCGGACCTACTTTTGCTAAAACACCGACAAGAATTGAACTGAATTGAATTGCACAGCAACAGGGGAGGCAGCCACTGTATATGGCGAGTTAACGACCGATTTGGTTTTACAAAACTGAGACACCGCACTCGTCGCGGACATCGAGAACGATGCAATTATTGGAATGGACATGATGAATTCCAGAAGGTTCGAGCTAAACTTCAAAGACGGTGTCGTACGTGTCAACGGAGAAGAGCTGGAGACGGGAGACGAGAAGAAATGATCCGGATCGTGTGGGCTGGAGACATGAGCATACAATTCTAAAGGCTCGCATGATGAGAAAATTGGACTAGGTATTTCACTTGGGAAGACTTTACTGCGCGCCGATAAACTTATACCAGTTTGGGTCATGAATGTCAATTACCATCCAGTGATCTTGAAAAAAGGAACAACCTTAGACCACTGCTCGTTAATTCCCTACAATCTACTTGCAGAATTGGAAAAACTGGTTGCCTTATCATCAAAGGGCATAGAACTGGGCACAGCAGACCAGGCTAAAAGAATAAGTGAGGAAATACCAAAATGTCTTTGATACCGGCCAAGGAAAACGGGGTAGAACGAAGGTGGTGCAGCACATAATTGATACTGGAGATGCCCGACCAATCCGTCATTCATCCAGAAAACTCTCTCTTGCAAAGAAGGAAGAGGAAGACAAATTAGCCAGCGGAATGGGGAAAGAAGGAGTAAATTAACCATCTGACAGCCCGTGGCCATCTCTAGTTGTTTTGGTGAAGAAGAAAGACGGATCTACACGATTCTGCTTATGTTACCGACAACTAAACAACGTGACAAAGAAAGACAGCTACCCACTACCGAGAATAGATGACAGCCTGAAGACGCTGGCCGGCTCTACAATCTTCTCGACCCCAGACTTGAAGGGCGGATATTAGCAGGTAGAACCGGCTTTAGAAGATCGATAGAAAACAGATTTCACCGTCTGCTCAAGGCTCTGGCAATTCACCGTTCCTCCAGCCACTTTTGAGAGATCAATGGAGACGTTGTTAAAAGGACTCTCCTGAAAGACGTGCTTGGTATACCTCGATGACATCATTGTAGTCGGCAGATCATTCGAAGACCACGTGAGGAATCTGGAAGAGGTATTTCTCCGTCTGAGGAACTGCGGATTGAAATTGAGCCCCAAGAAATGCCACCTGTTCCAGAAGGAAGTCCACTACCTTGGCCACAATGTCTCTGGAGAAGGAGTAACAGTGAACGACCAGAAAATTAAAGCTGTTAAAGACTTGCCCATCTCCAAAGATATCTACCAGCTTCTGAGTTTTCTTGGCCTGTGTACAGTTGTGTGCATAAAAAAGTCGTACAAGGCATTGCATTAATTGCATTGTATTAACTAATTGAGCTTTAAAAAATATTGAAGGCGCGTCACTGACAAAATCAGTTTGTATTTTGACTCTACTTGTCAAATTCGATAGTTCAATTAAGATTGACAAGGCTGGCTCACAATAGCCATTAACTGCCGTACGACTTTTTTATGCACAGTACCTATTACCGTCGGTACGTGCTAGGGTTTGCTAACATCGCCAAACCATTGACAGGCTCACGAAAGGGCGGACAAAGTTCCAGTGGTCCGAGGAATGCCAAGATTCGTTCAGGAAGTTGAAAGGGGCATTAATCGATGCGTCAATTCTAAGCTATCCCCTTCCGAACGGAAAATTCATTCTGGACACGGACGCCAGCAAAGCACATTTTACTCTTTTCTGAAAACAACCAAATTTTACATTTTTTTTATGAAGCCCCGTAGTTTTGAAGTATACAGTGTATCTCACTCATCCGTTATTATTGGAGTAAAACTCTGGTAATTTCAGGATTGTATCTTACCGATGATGAGTCTAAATCTTGCCAGGGGTGGATCTGAGTGGTTTACACTGCTCGCCAGAGGCAATGGAATCACCCAGTTTTGGCAAAAATTATATTAGTGAACAATATATAGGCTCAAAATTCCAACAAATTCGGAACCAGGACACCAATTTTACTACCAATACAGATTTACTCTGAAATATTTTCAATTTTAAAAAATACAATCTGTCTCACCTCCAGGCGAGCAGTGCATGCCACTCATATCAATTTTTTATCGAGGGTAATACCACAAGAGGTTTTCATTTTATCGGATAAACTTCCATTTCGCACGAAAATTGGTTGCTTTGGTAATTGACGAGAGCAAATAATTTGATAAAATCACGACAACGAAGGTGGAGTGATTTTATCTAATGTCATTTGGTCGAGTCATATTACAAGCTATCAAGTTTGAGTGGAACAAAATTAAAGTTTATACGATAAAAACAAAACCTCGAGCGATATTCAGTGAGATAATTTAACGAATCAAATAAATGAATTATTAAACAAAAGTTTTTTGAGCAGTTTTACTTGCCGTGTGAAAAAGTGTAACTTTGCGCACGCAAATGTGTGCAGAAAAGTACTACTTTACGCATAGCCGGGGCTAAATTCCAAAAAAAGCCCTCCGTTACAATCCTAGAAGCATTTCATGTAACAATTGGATGAATGACGTTAACCCCCTATTTCGACCCCGCTGAATCCAAAAATACCATTTATCAAGTCGAAATTCCAACCGGAAGTGGGATATTCAAGATGGCGTCCAAAATACCCCTAAAATTAAATTATTTTCTACTTTAGGTCAGCCTTACGACTGAGGTGTCGATGTCTATGTTTTCAGGGGTGTAGAACTCGATGAGACACTCAAAAAAATTATTTTGGAGCATTAAAAGTTCATCAAATGATGATATTTTGAGAAAATGGGCTAAAATTAAAAAAAAACTTGTGAAAACGTGTTCCATATGTTTTGGAGGGCGTATTCGTATTTGATATATTTAACGTTCATTAAATTCTAACATTTTAATGCTCTTCATAATATGGGGGGGTTGTTTGTTCAATAAACTGACTGAAAATGGTCGATGGCGCGCGACTATCGTATATAATTCTCTCACCGCGTTCCGTTACCTAAGAATTGGAGCAGCTTCCTCGCCCTGTCAGAAAACAAGGCCGACCTCGCGCGCTTCCTGAGCGAAGAAGCCATGAAGTATGACAGCCTGGAAGTCATTGTGGCTGGTGGTTTTGTGGATGAGACGCATGCCGAGTCAAACAGAGAAAGAGACCTGACACACTTATTTTTAAACCATGAAGAGAGGCTGATACCAGGATGGTGGTCCATGCGGTAAAAACCGAAAGAGAGACTGTTGTTGTTTCTGTTAGAGACACCGATGTGATTTTATTATTCATCTATCACTTCGAAAAAATGAAATGCAAGGAATGCTGGGTGATGTGTGGTACTTCCCGAGACAGAAAGTATATTCCAATAATTCACCAACTATGTAAGAAGCTCAAACCACAACAGATCAAGAACCTGAGGGATTTCCACGCAATCACCGGATGTGATACTACATCTAAGTTAGCGTCAATCACAAAAACACGACGGTGGAAGCAGTAAATAGAAGAAAACTACTGTAAACTCCTCAGTCAGCTTGGAAAGCCTCCTGATCTGGCCCCCGAGGATCTCTGTTTGGTTTAACAGTTTGTGGTGAAAGCTGTATACAACGTTTGTTGCATGCCTTTTCTAAGACACATGGTGAATAAGAACTGTTAGCCGTTTTAACAATAATACTATTTTTATTTTAGGTTGGACCGGACATTACAACGGCACCAGCAGCCCGTGTTGCAATTTTTGGGACAGTGGGAATGCTAGAGTTTTGTGCCACCTACCACTGATGCACTCCGTCCTGATTTACCAGACCAGTTTAATTGCTGTTGGAAAATTGTTGATGGACGATATGTCCCAATCTTGATGACTTTGCCACATATTTCCAAGTCATGTCCCGAATTTGGAGCTTGTGGCTGCTAGGGGTTCTGCGGCCCGAAGCAGTGTGGCTACAGGAAGCCGCCGAGGTGCTGGGCACCAAGATGTGCAAGTGCAAGGCAAAGTGCATGAATGGAGTAGAAGAAGATGAAGAAGACTACTAATAATAAATTATTTTCTCTCAAAATGTAAGAAATAAAGGCTTGAAGAATGTTTGAATGCTTATTCGAGCTCAAAAATGCATTAAGCGCCCTCGAAAACGTATGCAAGCATATACAACACGTTTTCACAAGTTTTTTGGAATTTTGGCCCATTTCGTCAAAATTTAATTATTTAATAAATTGTTAATGCTCCAAATTCATTTTTAAGCGTCTTATCGTATTGTACACCCCCGAAAACATATACATCAACACCTTAGTCGTATGGGTGACTAAAAGTAGAAAATAATATGATTTTAAGGGTATTTTGGACGCCATCCTGAATATCCCATTTCCGTTTGGAATTTTGACTTGATAAACGGTATTTTCTGATTTAGCGGGGTCAAAATGGAGGGTTAACGTCATTTATCCAATTGTTAACATGAAATGCTTCTAGGATTTGGCTTTTCGCAAAACCTGCCCCGTATACCACGCTCGTAGGAAATAGTTACTTGTTTAACTAGACAGCGAAGTAGTAGATTGACTGCCGAGGCTGAATTCATAGCCGAGCGTAACGAGGCTAGGAATTCAGCTAAGGCAGTCAATCTACTTTGCTTCCGAGTTGAACATATAATTTTTTCTTCGATTGTTCATAATGATATAGGAGGATATTGTATTTGCAAATTATTACAATTCCCACAATCTCTTTATTTTTCCTGTAGTGTTCAATTAAAATAAAATTTGATAGAAATCGCAGTTGTTGGAATGGTTGGTTGCTATGGAAATGTCCATAATAATTATAGTTTGACAATTCATGACATTTCTGACAGTTGTGCAAAAAAATATCGGTATATTTAAATTATTATATAATGGACAGTGATAGCGACCTGGAAGTAATTACTCCTCCAGAAATAAGGGAGGTGGCAAAAAATATAGAGTTGAATTTGGAGAAGTCTCGGAAGTCCCGAGTTTTCGAAAAACAAGATATTATAAACTCTATACTGGATGCACCAGATGATGAATATTTATTAGTAAAAGTAAGTTTGAATAAGATATTTATACCATGGAGTGAAAATACTTATAATCCATTCTTTTAGGTTGTATTGATTTTTGGAATTGCGGGTGCATGTCGCTGCGACGAACTTTGGAATTTAAAGTTAGAAAATATTGAAGATGAACAATAAACTATTGGTATCACTATTAAACACGAAGACGAAGAATTCGAGGTCTTTCGTAATAATGGAATATTTGGATGTTGTTAGAAAATATATAGCTCTTCGGCCTGCTGAATTAAAAAACACAAGATTTTTTTCAAATACGCAAAAGGTAAATCCATAAAGCAATTTGTTGGAATCCATAAATTTGGTAAAATACCTCAAGAAATAGCTATCTATTTAAAGTTGCTAAATGCTAAGGAATATACGGGACACTGCCTCCGCAGAAGTTCTGCCACTTTACTTGTGAATGCAGGAGGTGACATAACAATGTTGAAACGACATGGTGGGTGGAAATACTCAACTATAGCAGAAGGGTACATTGAAGATTCAATGGCAAGTAAAAATATAGGAACTACTTATGAGACGAATCAAACTGGTAATATAATTAATGTAGAGAGAACGATATCTGAGGAAAGAAAAGGTGGCCTATTCGTTCAAAATTGTAGTAATTTTACCATCAATGTTAATAACAACTAAACATATGTTTTTTAAATTCTTGTTAAAAGTGTTATGTAATAATTGCTAATAAATGTTTACGTCAAATGTTTTATTCCCATTGAGTATAATCACCTGGCCTAGGCAGCAAAGTGGGTACTTTATTGCCTAGGCTGGAAAAGTAATACTTTGCTGATTGATATGTGTCAGCAAAATTATTATTTGCTGCCAATCGGAGAAAAATGTATTTACCTGACATAGAACGTAACTACGCTTTGCTAAATATTTTTTTTGGGAATTTTTACGTGAATTAAAGCTTCGTGTAAATGCAAATAAATGATCCAACAATCTATCGATCTACACTATAGTACTTCATGACTGATATTCGTGTCCGCCCGTGATTCGCCCGCCGCCCGCCGCCCGCCCCTGGCTTCCGTAGATAAGGTGAATAAGCCCACTAAGTCAAAGTCAGGTGTCTGAATCGAGGAGCACTAAGCAGTGTGGTTCCAACACAGTTTCGATATACCGTTACCGTTATACAAGTAGTTACTCGGATCAGCGTCACGTCATCGGAAACAGAAAACAACTCCGGTACTTGGGGTACTACTAAGAAATACTTCGCCGTGGCCAGTGGGTGATTATGTGAGTGAGATTTTACAATTTTCGGTCGCGCAATTCCTGGACAATTTCTCGGTGTAGGTTTATTGTTAATGAAAAGGTTGGTGTTATTGAACTGCATTGTTTTTGTGAGATTGGAAACTAAGATATAGGTCTAACTGGAAATTTTCAAAATCCAGTTAACATGAAACGTTTATGAAACATTTCAAAAATACTGTAGTTGTGAATAATCGAAACATTTATTAGAAACATTTCTAAAATGTTTCAAAATTATCGAAACATTTTTGAAACATTTCAAGACAGGTTATTCTGATATATTCAGAAACATTCCATATTTACGTAAATTTTGGATAATTTAAACATTTCAAAATAACTTCAATTGAGAGTGATCGAAACGTTCAGGAATGAAATGTTTCAAAATGATTCATGGAGTTCAAAACATATCATGATGCCTTGAAACAATACAATTCGAAATCTCCTGAATTCTGATTCAATAAAACATTACAAAGAACATCAGTTCGATGGACAGAAACATATTTTACTAAGTATTTCATAAATGTTTCAGATGTGTTGAATTAACCTCTTTGGAAACATTTCAAATGTTCAATGACTCTTGGACATTTTTTGAAACATTCCAAATCAACTTTGAGTGTGGATAATCGACTCGTTTCATTTTGTACCGTTTCAGAAATGTTTCAATAGTATCATATAATATTTCTGAAACATTCCAAAATGGTTTTTTTTATATACTCGGCAAAATTTCATATTTCAATCAATTTTTGGTACTTGAAATATTTCAAAATAACTTCAACTGAGAATAATCGAAACGTTCAGAGAACAAAACTTGAAACTGAAATGTTTCAAATGATTTATAAAAGTTCAAAATATATAAGTCTGCTACAAATCAATGCTTTTGAAACATTTCAAAATAAAATGTCACGAAAGAACATCAATCAGTTTGATATACTTAGAAACAATTCATATTTTACCTAAACTGTAACTGATTGAAACCATCTAATATAACAAAATTTTAAATAATTTGATACATTATATTCACAGTAAGTAACATAGACACGTTTAAAAAATGTTGAATTGATCTCTTCGGAATCATTTCAAATGAACATTAAATGGTGTATATTTGAAACATTTCAAAATAACTTAAGTGTGAATAACTGAAACCTTCAATTTTGCATCATTTCAGAAATGTTACAAAAAAATTAATTTGTACCTGTATCATGTGTATGCCAAAATATCCTCAATTATGAATCATGTGTTTACCAAAATATCCTCAGTTATGAATTAAAGAAATATTTCCAAAGAGCTAAATTGACTAACTGAAATAATTTAAGTCTTTTTATTCCGAATATTGATGTAGGTACGTAAAAAATCGAAACCTTTACCTGCTAGGTACCTAATACCCAAACATTTCATTTTAGCATCTTAACAAAAAACAAAAACAAATTATTGATTTATTGAATATGTGTTTCATTCAGTAACATTTCGAAATCAGTGAAATTTTGATAGAACACCCTCCCTCAATAATTGAAATATTGCAAAAGGACTCCAATTGCGAATGATCGTAACATTTTTTACCATCATCGTGAATGATTATATCTACTTATTATTTCCTTTATCTGTCGCTTTGCGTATGGACCTTTTAAAAGTCGTGGGCACAAAGCTCTGAATGTATCTCTAAACCTCGAAAACTTCATCTTCTGGTCACAAGATGGAGTAGCCTAAACTCCGTTATATCGTGTGAATTCAGAGTAAACAAATATAACTGGAGAGATGTGATTTGTAACGATTCGGAGTATTCGGACGAGGAACTGATGGCATCAAAGCTATCTAGATTGACCCACCCTCTTTTTGTTTCTGTTAGAAATGAGTGTGTTAACTGTTCGCAGTTTTGTTTGAATCACAATGTTTCTTCTGAATTCAACTATTTCTGAAGCATTTCCAGAATATTTCTATATGTTTCTATGTACGTTTTTCAAATATTTAGTAATATTTCACATAAATGCAATGCGGAATTACTTCAGAAATATATCTGCAACATTCAAATGGCTGTTACGTTTTGAAAAATGTATATTATGAAACAAACCTGGAATATGCCAAGAATGTTCCAAAATATGAACTCATGCAAAGTTTTCTTCGGAACCTCTCTGAGGTCAGACATTTTTAGATTTAGAAATGTCCCTGAAATATCAAAGCAATATTCAGTGGAATGAATGAATGAAATTGTACAGAAGTTAGTTATTGACACCTTTCAATAACAATAAAATATTTAAAATATTTATTGTCGCATCATCAACTAACTTGAAATGTCTCTCGAATGTTTCTGAAATAGTTACGAAACATTACTAATGAAAGGTTTCCTTGAAACGTCTCTGAGGACGGACATCTTAATTTTTCAATATATACCTGAAACAATATGGCAACATAAGTTGAAATGTTTCAAGCTTACAGATTATGTTTCAGAAATATTTCTGAAATCGAAAAATGTTTACTGGGTACTAGGTTTGTAGATATTTCTGAATTTTTTCTGTCCTTGTCATCAACTATCATTTTGGATACATTCCACACAGCACATGTGTGTACAATGGATGTACAGTGGACGTCGAATATGGATGTTCAGGACGTCCAGAGCATGTACAGAAATATTTCAATGGACGTCCAATGGACGTCAAGGACACCACTATGGACGTCCATTTATAGTCCAGAAAACGTCCAATGGATGTACGTTGTACGTATTTTCGACGTCCAGTGGACGTCCAATGGATATACTTTGAGTGTCCATTGGACGTATAATTAAAGTCCAGAAAGCGTCCAATCCAATAGATATACATTGTACGTTTTTTGGGCGTCCATTGTATGTCTATATTTGATACAATGGATGTCCAGAATATATCCAAATGATAACCACTTGGACGT
Source organism: Chrysolina haemoptera (assembly GCA_958298965.1). Taxonomy (NCBI): domain Eukaryota; kingdom Metazoa; phylum Arthropoda; class Insecta; order Coleoptera; family Chrysomelidae; genus Chrysolina; species Chrysolina haemoptera. The sequence continues at coordinate 18,067,630 of OY282593.1, read as the reverse complement.
CCAATGTGCATCCACTGTATATCGGAAATGAATCCAGAAAATACATATTATACAAAAGTGTCTTGCAAATAATGAGCAATACTTTTAAAAACATATTGCAAGTTCCCATACATATATTGTTCGTAATGGTGCCCTTATTCGACATTGTTAGTCCTTTTATAGATAATCACAAAGAATTATCGATGAAGTTATCACAAAAATCTAATATTAAAATATTGGAAAGGGAATAAGTACCAATTTTTTCAGCAATAGCATATAGTAGCAGAAGTATTGCTCGATATTTGAAGAACACCCTGAATAAATTACATTTCGTATCAGAAAGTTAACATTTTTTTGTTGGAGTCCAACATTCTACAGTGTTCTGAACAGAAGTTATTTTCTTGAACCTATCAAGTTCATGAATTTTCCATATACAGTTCCATTGATAGATTTTTAATGATATTTTTCTTTTCATATTTTTCAAAGGTTGAAACCCCACTGATAATCGTAATGCCCAATTGAACTATATTTACTAGACTGGAATCTCTGGATTTATTTCCTTTCACTGGCCCTCCCTCAGCTATTCCACTGTGCGATGTTCTGTTTCCATTTTTGCAATTTTTTCACATGCCTTTTCTACATGCAGCACCTGTCAAATAAAATGCAATAATGAACAAGAATATAATGCAAATTTCTAATGTGGAATATATATCAGACTCACCAAAAAATCATTGTTTTCCAAAAAATTCACTAGTTTATACAAGCAGTTTTTAAATCCATCGAGTAATTACAGTAAGGAAATACTTTTTACGACCAGTTTTCAATAGCTACAGCTTTCTAGCTTATTCTGGTAATTCAGAAAAATTTGGTCGTAAACTCTCAATAAATCATTAACAGGTTTATGAGGGACATTATGTTTCAATGCCCACTGAGTGTTATGTTCAAGAAGGATGAGAATTCCGAATTGATTCTTGATGATCATCATCATCAGATTTGTTCAGTTGTTCAGGTCCTCCTCAAAACTACAGAAGTATCTGACCAATGAAAGGTTAGATTCCTGTGAATTGGGTTGAGTTTCTACACACACGTTTAGTTTGTAAAAAAAAACATTTGTTTCGTAATGCTCTCTTTTTGTTCAAAAAGTGTTTCCTAGAGCTCATGCTGTACCTTTTATTATTCGTTTCAAACAGGTAAAAGCCGGTAATGACTATAAGTAATTTTACTTTATCTGTGATTCTTCGTTGAAGATATAGAGAAATCACCAAAACACAAAAGTTTTTAAACTGCACAAACCACTATAATGACCACAATAAATCCAAATTATCAAACTATCCATCTCATCATATCAAAGACGCCAAAGAACAATGCATAGAGAATACCTAACGTCGCATTTTCTTCTTCTTCAACTAAACTTATATGCATGAATTGGACGTCCAATGGATGTTTACTATTGGATATCGAATGGATGTTTACTTTTGGACGTTCTATGGATGCTTACTATTAGACGTCCCATGGATGTACAAAATTGGATATCCATTGAACGTCCGCGTCCTGGACATACATTCAACGTCCATGGACGTTTGGACTTTAGCTGGACGTGAAACGGACGTCCACTGGATGTCGTGTGCTGTGTGCGATCACTTCTGTTATTGGAGTTTGATTTCTAATAGATGATGACAGCACATAAAACTCTTCTCTCCGACAACTACCCCCTGTACGAACGAATTTTGATGGGGGTAATTCTTAAAAAGCCGCTGTTGAATAATGATAATAATTATCGGTTCCAAAGTACTCATTTTCTATTTTTTTATATAACATATGGCGATAACATGAAATCACTTGTGAAATCATTATACATATAACCATAGTTACTCTTCATACTATAATATAACTGATGAAATTATATTTACTTCACAAACCAAATATATATAGAATCATATGAGATAAATACTTTTTTGCATGATCCAGTTTTAATTATTCTGGGATATAGTTCGGTGTTAATAACTCACAATAGTGGCAATTAACCTGTATGTTAATTTTTAACGGGTGTTACTTTTCACAAATATGTATTTACCGGTAATCACTATATGGTTATTATGAAAAGAATATATAATTGTAGTGGTATATCTGCAATCTGTATTGGCTGTATGTTCATATTCACACATATCAACATATCTAATGAATCTGTAAAAATTATATAAACGTATAACAAAATATGTTGAATTGGTAAAAATTAACATGATACTTACAGAAATACCACTAATATCCGTTGTCAAAACAGTTTTTCCTCCTACCCGTATAGAAAGTACACACTTTCCTCCCTCAGACATACTTTTCCTCTCCCTCATTTCAAATTGTTTCCGTAATTTCTAGAACATCTTATATATATATATTGTATTCTGGTAAAAATCAAACATGAACGTTACTTCTACTTCAGTTCTTTAATAGCTATGTGTGTATTTAGAGCGCAAAGTGATTGATTGACTTTGTGCTCGAAATACACTCATTATTTTTCGTTATTTTTTCTATAAACACAGCTCTTAGAAAAAAAATTATTGACACTTCATTCAAATAGGCACATAACATTACTTATGAGAAAATCACTCAATAGCAATCCGAAATGTATAAGCTATCTACATGTCCAATAATTCAAATCACTAACAAGAAAAAAGTAAAATAAAGTTCTTAAAAAAAAAGTTGCAATTGCCAGGTGCTGAACTCGGGACCTTCGGATTACATGCCCAAGACTAACTAACTAACTAAAAAGGTTTTTATTGTAGACTGTCACATTTTAACATTTCATGAGTAATGACATATCATATAGATCAAGCATCATTCAGGTTCTACATAACCCAGGGGGTTAGGGGAAGGACGGGAAGATGGGCGCAATATTAGCATCTCTTCTGCTCCGATCAGGGTAGCAGAAGAGCGCCTTGCTAAGCGAACACAGACACCCCCGCGAGAGGGCGCTGTAGTCCGCCCGCGCTGGTGGTAACGCTGGCCGGACATTTCATTACATCACGGTTGTAGCTCGGCATGATACACGCCTCCTGCAAAGCTCATGCGTGTTGTTAGATTTTATTCAATGCAGATAATGCTCTTTGCAGGTTATGAGGCTGGTTGTTTCAAAGTTGAATCCCGGAAAAGGCTGCAGCAAAAAAGATATCGAGCGCTTGATAAATGAGCCCGCCGTGTTTGCGGACATGCCCAAGACGCTAACCATTGCACCACCGCAGATTCTCAGATGGACATGACTGTATTGTCTATACTTTCCATCATGCAAGTATAGGTCCGTTTTAGATAAAAGCAGTTGAGATGCGATTTAAATTTACAAAAAGAGGTTCATTACGTGGGTAGGAGGGAAAATCATACATATATATATTACATGGGAGTAAAGTGCCTCGAGTTGGGCAGTAAACTATACATCATGAGGGAGGAAAAGTGGCAATTTCCTCCCTAGTAATACAAATCGCCATTTCCGACGAGAGTGGGTAAGTAGTGGGTGAAACTACTCAAAAATCACATTGGTATGGAAACGGGCCGCATCTGGGATTAATTTGCATATTAATAATTCTTCTGTTTTAAATTTTATGAACAAAAAATTTAATTTTTTACCATTATTTTTCATTGATATGTAATTTGTTGTATTGTTAGTTCTTTCTTTCAAGTTTGATTGAAAGTTATTGAATAAATTATAATTTGTTTATTTTTGTTATTACCTGATATGAAGCTCGTATATAGGAAAATTTTCGTTCCTAACACGTGCGCAAAGTGCCTTTTTCGCACGCAAAAACTGACCCGAACTTGGCTCGCGTCCCTCGTCTAACTGTATTTGCGCGAGGAAAAGTAACACTTTGCGCACTCGTTAGAAAAATATTCATGTATTTCGAAATTTTTAAATTATTGGCTTCACATGAACAGATTTTGGCAGTCGTTTTTTTGTTTTTAAAGATTCATTTTCCTAAGAAAATTGTTGATTTCCTTTAAGATTCAGGGTCGGATTTTTCAACCCTTATATTTGTAGATAACAATTATTTCTGGAAAAAGACTTCAACCCTTATATTTGTAGATAACAATTATTGCTGGAAAAAGACTTGATTCTTGCCTACGCAGATTTTGGTTGTCCCTTTTGTGTTGGAAAATGTTTTTTTTTTGAGAAAATTATCGTTTTTCCGTATGATCCTTGAGTCGGATTTTTCAACCATTACTTTTGTAATATTATTTTCTGTAAGGAGACTTGGTTCTAGCATAAAAACAATTTGACCGTCGATTTTGCAAAGCATTCATTTCGTTCCATCTTCTACAAGAACGATTTTGTGGACCTATACAAGGTGTTCCTTAAAGACATGCTAATATTTGAGGGGGTGATTCTTTGACTTATTTTAAGGAAAAAACTTTCTATAAACGTATGTCCTAAAAGTCCTAACTTTGGAGATACAGGGTGATAAAGTTTTGAAAAAAAATAGTTTTTCAATAGTAACTGAGATAATATTGTAGACGTTTTTATAAAATTTGGTACATGTCTTCTATGCATCAAGGTGCATTTTTTAATGCACAAATATTTTCATTTTCTCAACCAGTGGCGTCCGTGCGGGTTTTGCATTGAACATTTTTGGAGAAAAAAATACTACGCCACTGCTTTCTTCAAAAAAAAAAATTTTTGAGATCCTCATTTATTTTTGAGCAAATTTAATCTCTTGAGTTTTCTTCGTCCGCCGCATGGTTTTCGCTTAAAAAAATAAAAATCGTTTTACTTCAGGATCAATTCCTCAAAAATCTGATGTGGTGTGGAAATGATTGTGCATCGACTTAAAGCAAATAAAGGGATCAGATTTGTTCCAAAATGAATGAGAATCAAAAAAATATGGATTTCAGCTTGTACAAAAACGAATTTTATTTTATTTTATAAAAGTAAGTTTAAATGAACGGATCAAATTCATTAATTATTGACAATACTAACACTGATTATAAAAATTGTTGGACATGGCCACCTTCACTTAATAGGCATGCTTCCGCCCGTCTACGCATGGAATTACGCACACGTTGAAATATTCCCGGCGTATTTCGAATAGTTTCACACGATCACACGAGGCAACTATTCGCTCTCTTAAATCTTCTAAAGTATTAACGGGAGTTTTATACACTAGAGTTTTAAGGTGCCCCCATAAAAAGAAATCTAAACTGTTGAGATCAGGGGATCTTGCTGGCCATTGCTGAGGTCCTCCGCGACATATCCAACGATTATGATAAACTGTATTTAAGATAGGTAGCTGAATTAATATCGTAAATCCATTCAGGTAATAATTCAAGCACTTGGGAGATTATAAGTGAAAAGATTAAGAAGTGGTGAAAAGAAATATCAATTATAAAGAGGTAGCTAAATTACTATCGGACGATTTATTGTCAACAAAATGTTAGGTACCTACTGCGATATGAAGCAATTTCAATTTAATTATTTTAATCAAGAACCGAGCATCTGACAAGAATTACACATTTTTTTGGATTCTCATTCATTTTGGAACAAATCTGATCCCTCAATTTGCTTTCAGTCGATGCACAAACATTTCCACACCGCATCAGATTTTTGAAGAATTGATCCTGAAATGAAACGATTTTTATTTTTTTAAGCGAAAACCATGCGGCGGACAAAGAAAACTCAAATTTGCTCAAAAATAAATGCGGATCTCAAAAGTATTTTTTTTTTCAGGAGAAAGCAGTGGCGTAGTATTTTTTTCTCCAAAAATATTCAATGCAAAACATGTACATGCACATGTACCAAATTTTATAAAAACGTCTACAATATTATTTCAGTTATTATTAAAAAACTGATTTTTTTTCAAAACTTTATCACCCTGTATCTCAAAAGTTAGGACTTTTAGGACATACGTTTATAGAAAGTTTTTTCCTTAAAATAAGTCAAAGAATCACCTCCTCAAATATTAGCATGTCTTTAAGGAACACCCTGTATACATCACAGTAGGATATCTATACATGCGGTATACAGTATCGGAAAGTTTTCACCTTGGGTGTGTCGATTTCATGAGAGCGTAAAGAATAGCTTGCTATATGTTGAGAGAGCATTACAATTTCTCCTCTACTCGCTCGAGGAAGGGATATCGACGTGCGCTCTGTGAGGTGTGTCGTATTGCCACGTGGTCCGTTAATCCGTCGGGTGGGGTAACAGAAGAGGCGCACAATAGTGCGTCTCTCTTGTTTGTGTGGTATTATCATATCGTTGCGTTCCTTGACGTAGATATCTATCTATACCCCAGATGAAAAGTTTCCGATAATGTATAAATATCACTGATGTTGGTAATTTGAATATTGAAACATACGAGTATCTACGAAAAAAGCGTGTAAAGGAAAAACAGATTATTCGTTCTTAAAAAATCGTTGAACTAAGCAACTTAAGGTGGATTCATGCAAGCATAAATCTAAACTTAAATGAATTTAAAACTAAAATTAAGAATATAAAACAATGTAATGAAATGGAGGTGTTCACGCAAAAAATTACGCAATTAAAATTAACATTAAAACTAAGAAAGATGGCCAACTTTCAACTAATAACTTAATTTCTTTCATAAATTAGAAACGGCGCATGTGTAGTCTCTTTACTCACAGCTGATTGCTTTCAAAGAGGAAAGAGGTTATGTTATGTTCGCAATTTCAGCATAGGTTTGACGCTATATTTTCTATATCTCTCACAACACCAGAGGCTCCCGCAGAAGCAATAATGTACTCAGTACTAAACCATACTCACTTCTCTTGGTGATAGTTTTCATGCTGTACTGTAAACACCAGACCAGAATAGATAAAACAACAAACCACGATAATCTCAGGTTAGGGTTCACCTTCTGTTTTCTGATCAAAGAATACCCGGAAGACGTTTCAAAAATTGACAGTTGGAACGATATGCGCATGTCTAGTACTTTCTTGATTTCGTTAAATTGATGTTGCATGAACAGCGTCATATTCTTAATTTAAAATTCATCTGAATCTTAAATTGATTTTAGTTTTAGTGATGCTGCATGAATCAACCTTAACTCTGATGAGAATTTCATGTGAACTACAGAAAATACTGTGTATCACGAGTTTGATGAACTTTTCACTCCACCAGTATACAGGGTGCTTCCGAAATTGAAGCTATAATTGAAGTGAAAAGTAGATGACAAAACAAAACGAAATGAAAGAATACATTTTTGTGGAAAAACAAATTATTTTGGTAGATATTGAATTTTAAATTTTAAATTTTTTTGGTAATCACTGACCAAATGTCTACAGTTTGCGCATACCGTGCTGAAACTTTGCCAGCAGGCAGACACGCTGTGGCCTGGAGAGTCAAACCAGTGTCTCCCAAACAAAGTTGACTGAAAGCGATTTCAAAAAATTTCATAAATATTTCAAAAATTTTTGATTGCTTCAAAAACGAAAATTCTTAACATCTATTGTTACATTATGTTCCATATAACAATCCACTTTCTTAATCAGTCCAATTTCGTAAACACCCTGTATAATATACCTATTCCTAGACATACAAAGCATTAAGAAATGGTAGTGAGACATTGTAGCGATAGGAAGGAACATAGTCTGGTGTTTTTCCTCTATTATAATAATGGCTTGATATTATCGCTTTGAATGTTTCCTAATTGGGCCCTTTGCATAATTTTGACGAATATAGTTCCTGATAAAGATGTAGTAGTAGCACTCTTACAATAATACTGACGTATTCTCGTAATTCTACTATCATTTTCACGTTAATTTCCTGATGTATGGCGTTGTTTCAACTTACGACAATAATAATAATAATAATAATGCCTTTATTTCATCATCAAATATGTTACAATAAAAAAAAATTTAAGACAAATAGTATTCAGAGACATATCGATGATCAGCGGTATTGGTTGTATCTTCATCTTGAGCTGTGCGAAAAACAAACAAAAAAAAAAAAAAAGAAAAAATTCCATGATGATTATGATTCCAGGATAAAATTGCTATCAGACGAACACAATACAAAAGAAGATTTTATCTTTAACTCAGTTTAGCGCGACATTTGGATGGAAACAGACGAGGTTAATACCTCTAGAGAGGATTGTTTTGGGCTTGCATTAATATTTTTTTATATTCTTTTTTGAATTTTTGTGTTGGTAGAGATTTGATTTTTTTTGGGAGGCCATTATGTATTTTCATAATTTGAAATGTGAATGATTTTTTGAATGATTCTGTGAGGTAACCTGGGCAGAATATTAGATTATTAGAACTAGCACTCCAGATCTGAAACAAACTTTTTCATTGAGATAGGGAGGAGATTTGTTTTTTAAATTTTTTTGAAAAGCCAAGGTTCTTTTTGTTGTCTTTTATTGGCATAGGGATGCCGCTAACTAGTAACTCAACCGAATTTAAGATGAGATTTCGTTTTTTAATTGGTCCGAAAACCTGCGCTGAACTTTTTTGTGGATTTATAAGAAGAGAATGCTTATTTGCCACGCTTATCAGATTGGAAATATCTTTATTAATGAGCTAGAGATTAGGAAGTAGATTATCAGCATTGAAAGAATGATAAATCTGCGTATCGTCTGCGTAGAAATAATGAGAGTTAAAAGTTGTCAGACAGTCAGCAAAGGAAGAGGTGTATATGGTGAACAAGAGAGGTCCCAGAATCGAACCTTGGGGTACCCCGGAGGATAGTGTCAGTGGGAGAGAGATTATATCTTCGATTTTGACTACCTGGGATCTGGAGTGGAAATAGTTTTTAAAAAACGATAGGGCAACATCTCCAAAGCCAATGTGCTTCAAAATCGCACACATCAAGACATGGTTGATAGTGTCGAACGCCTTGGAAAAATCTAAGAGCGTTAAGACTGTAACTTGCTTTTTATCATTAGCTCTTAGAATATCGTCAGTGATATTTAGAAGTGTAGTTTCACAACTATGCTTTGGTTTGAAGCCCGACTGTTTGGTAGGAATTAGATTATGTTCATTCATGAAACCAAGTTGTTAATAACAAAATAGAAAAGCAAACAGAATTCTTTGTAACGACATTTTTAAAGTAACACATTTTTCCTTCAGTACTTTTTAAACTCAAAATTATGAAATGGAAAGAAGTTTATTATTATCTACCAAAACTTACGATTGTCATTTTAACATTGCATCTAGGTAATTTTTATAGAATACCTACGGATGTAACATAAATCCATTTAATAGTTATTTAAATAACAAGGAGTGTAAAGACGTGTTAACATTCGAAGTGAGCGAGTACGAGCCGAGGCTTGCCGAGGATGTTAATAGTCGATACATTCCGTGTTACTTATTACGTTTTTCCCACTGCTTGTTGACATTTCTCAAAATTTGCCTGGATTGAAGTTTGTTTTCTACGAAAGCGTCTAAGGGCCACATAGTTTTTTTTTCAATTATTCCGACTTCAAACACGGAAATTCCGACTTTAAACTCGGAAATTTATTTTTCCGACATGAAAGTCGGAATTTTGGAGTTCAACTCGATATTTCAGTTCTTTTGCTTCATACAAGTCACACATTGTTAATCTTCTTCAGTGTGACGAAAGCTATTTTTTTGTACTGAGTATCAACAATCTAATTGAACGATACTCATTTCCGACCGATGTTTAACCCTTTTCACTCTAAAATACACACCGACGTAATCTTACTATGGCAAATACTTGTCAAAAAATAACTACTCCCCTGGCTAATACAACGACGGGACTTGCATTATACATATGCAATGTCCCTCACTGCAGAAGAGAAAATTACAAGTGCTCCCTGCAACAAACTACCAGAATTTTGTTTTGATTCGTACAGGGACACCACCTGCAGATTAGTTTCTCTTATCAATGCAAGGGTAGGTCAACACAGACAGCTCTGAAGCCATCTGTTCCCTGTTCGAATCAACTCATTATTCCGATTATTTGATTGCTCTGGTCTCGCGCGATGAAACTGGCAAACATGACAGAAAATAACTTCTTCCCTAGTTAATACCATGCTTAATGTAATTAAACAGTAGATTATCCTTCATTTGGCTGGGGAAGACCACCTGCAGATGCGTTTCGAGGTTCTTACCTCTCATCAGTGACAGGGTAGGTCGGACAACATTAGAGTCGTCTTGCCCCAGCCGAATGAATTATAATCCACTGTAAAACTAATATTTCCTCATAAATGAAGTAGCGACTTATAGTAAAGTCAGTCGCATCGCCACCCGCAGGAAAGATCTAAAAAGCACTCCCCGGTAGCAAAGAGTCCAGGAAGTGAACAGAGTTCAAGAATTTTTGCGATATGCATTGAACGATCTATACCCACTTAGATATTTTCATAATAATTATCCATCGGCAAAATTGATTTCATATTAATATCTTAAAATTCTGTGGCATCCTGACCAATGTCTTTGATATTTACGTAAAATTACAAATGTTGTACTCTAATTAACGATGGCAAGCAAATGTTAATTGAAAAATATTATGTTTATGCCAGCGTTATTTATCTTTGAACCAAATCAGCCACTTGTTCAATATTATCTTATCCGATTATGTGAGTACTGACTGTGGAAACGATACCAAAACGAATTTTAAACGCTAAAGATAATAAAATTGGTTGGAAAATATTGTTTAGGTTCCAACTTTAAGGAAAAAATTAAATTAAACACGAAAACACTCCAAATGATGAAATGGGGATGCAGTTTATGGGTCGAGAGAGTTTTTTGCGATTTGCGGCGAAACGTGACCTCCTAGCAGAAAATGTTCAATGCACAAGTTGTAGATGATAAAAAAATCTAAAATTTTTGTATTCAACACTTTCTGACATAACCTGAAATCAACCGTCAAAATAGCTTCAGTAATTTAATTCAGTATTTAATTTTTTTTAGCGTATTAATGATTTAATTTACATGAATATTTATAAAAATACGTCTTTTTTGGTGTCAAATAAGCATGATTTTTTACACAATTCGGAAGACGACTAGTTTTCGAGTTATGTACATTTTTCAAAAAAACACCCTTACATTCCACGAACAATTGTCTTTATGTTTTTTGGATTTCGAAGGTGTATAAGTGATCATTTCAATTGTTGAAATGACTACTTTGAACTGGTCTCGAAAACTAGTTGTCTTTTGATTTGCGAAAAAAACCATGCTTATTCAAAACCAAAAAATGTAAAATGTAAATTGAATCATTTATACGCGAGAAAAAAATGAAATACTGAAAAATCAATATTTCTCCATTTTGACGGTTAATTTGTGGTTATGCCAAAAAGTAATGAATACAAAAGTATTGGATTTTTTTATTATCTACAACTTGTGTTATGAACATTTTTCTCTAGGAATTCACGTTTCACCGCAAATCGCAAAAAACTGTTTTCAACCCCTAAACTGCATTCCCATTTCGCCATTTTTAGTGTTTTCGTGTTTAATTTTATTTTTTCCTTAAAGATGGAACCTCAACAATATTTTCCACATACTTCTGCTCGAAGAAGCCATTGTATTGGCGAAACATATGTCGCGGTTTTGAAAGTTTGTGAAAATCAACATTTTATTATAAACGTTATTTGTTTGAATTAAAAAAAATTTAACACATTCAAATTTGATTGTTCTATTGAAAATTTTAGTTCTTGTCCTTTTTTAATATACAGTGTAATGTCCAAGATACGACAGCACTAGGATCTCCGAAATGGTTGGAGTTACAATCTTGCTTGATTTAGAGAAAAGTTGCACAATCCAAAGTCCTTTCATATGGAGTTTGTAGAAGTGCGGTATTTTTTTTTTGGAATCTAGAGATATTTTGAATAATGTGAAATTTTCGACATTTGTTTTTCTTTATTTCTGCGTTATTTTGAGGGATACCAAAAAATAAAAATATATTTTCTGTGCCACTTTTGAAGCTCAACAAGATGACGTTCACAGATTTTCACTACGACTTTTCGTTTCCGAGAAACCTTCATCAACTTTTTTAAATACGTCTCTTTTATTTTCATTACATAATTCAAAGCCATTTTGTATTCTGAAATACGTCAATTATCATTTATAGTAGTTTGAACATGTTTTTAGCTTATATTAGACGTTACTTAAAATAATTCAGAAAAAACCTGCAATTACGGGTCTGTCTTAATTGCAAAAGAGTTTCGAACAAGTGACCATTATTTTATAAGCACGGATAACATTGTCCAACTGTGGAACCCAAAACATTGTTGAGTACATCTGGTGTTGATGGTTTGAATTGCTTCTAAAACCAGTTGACGTAATACTTCTACCGTTTGAAAATTAGGGTCAACTTTTGTTTAAATGAAACCAGTTTCGGAAAAACTGTTTCCATGGCAACCGTTGCTATGGTTACAAGAATACAAAAACTATTCCCATGGTGCGGAAATGCGTGGTTGCCAAACAATCAATTCGAAAATAAGGGAACTAATTTTTGTTATTAGTGCTTTCTAAACTGGAATACCTTAACAAATAACGGAATTCATCGATTCCATTGAAGAAAAAACGGGAAATGTGTTATTAACTGCACTTCTGCCATGGGTACCTCATTTCCTTGGTGCAGAAATTCGTGGTGGCCAAGTTGTCTGTTGTCTTAAAGTCATAATAGGAAAACGGTTCCGTTGGTACTTTGTGGCCTTTGCATGTTTTCCTGCAAAGAGATATGGGTGGTACCAAACCATGATGGAGAGCAACTTCGAACACTTCTTGCCGATTTCTCGGTAGAAACACCTCGCTGATTATTGACATTTTCAAACTGACACTTTTCTTACAGTTCAGTTTCAAATTGAAATGACGCATAAAAAATATTCATAGGTTGCTTGACCTAACAAACTGAACTGAACTAACCAATGCCCAATGCTAAAATTATTTTGGAAGAGATGAACCCACTGTATATACCAATTATAGGTCATTCATTTAGGAATGAAACATATAATTCATTCAATGGTCAAAGAAAACAAAGATTAATTTAAAATATTAGATCAGAACACAAGAAACGCGAGCGAAGCAGAGTTGCGAAATGTCGGCCGGACCCGCTCGCCCCCATTGTTACTATTTCGTCCATTTTCTTCATTCTTTTTTTTCTTTTGCCGTTACTGACTTCAGTTAAACTATAACTGACCCATTTGGCAACCACGCATTTCCACACCAAGGGAATTGGGTTTTTGTATTTTCGTAGCCATACCAACGGTTGCCATGGCAACAGTTTTTCCGTAACTGATTTTAGCTAAACTATAACTGACCCAACTGTTTACTGTTGACCATAAAAACGGTTACCATGCCCACATTTTTTCCGTAACTGATTTCAGCTAAACTAAAGTGGACAACTTGGCAACCCCGCATTTCAGCACCATGGGAATCGGGTTTTTGTATTCTCGTAACCATAGCAACAGTTGCCATGACTACAGTTTTACTATAACTGGTTTCAGCTAAACGAAAGTTGAGCCGAAAATTATAATTAATTAATATAATTGATATAATTTTTATTATAATTTTCAATACTTGTATCTTCAATTCATTTTTTCGGTTGTATGTGTTATGGGAATCATGACGGTAGGAAAGTTTATGATAAAAAGTGTTATTAAAAATATTACAGATTTGTTTATGATTCAGATGGTTGTAGAAAAAGTATAGTGTACAATTTGCATGAAATGTATGCCATTTCATGCTCATTGTACAATATTCTATTACCTGATGTTAATGGTGTACGTTTTGCATCACGTTGTATAATGACACCGTGAAACCTTTTTCTTTGTAAATAAAATAAAATAAACTATTCAAAAATTGTAAATAACACCAAAATTGGATTCTCGTTATCTTATTTTAGCAAATTGTACACCATTTTATCTCAAGTATCCATCACAATTGTTTCCATTTCATATAAATCGGTATAAATTTTGCATGACATTGTATCTAATTCAGTTTCGAAAAGTCAGGTTTTACATGACGTTTGTAAATTTCAAAACTGTCACTTGAGACAAGTGAAAATGAGTTGTGTAATATTCATTTCCGTCGACCGTTCATTTATGATGTATTTTAAGGCACTCAAAATCGTTGATTAATGACCCCTGTTAATGAATGATTTTCTATTAATCAACGATTTGATTATATGCAACCCAACATACATTGCTCGTATACATTTTATATTGGTTAGTACTATCTGTCAATATTTATTTGTCAATTTTCAAATAAAATTTCAGAAAATCTTCAGTTGTCACTTAAAATCATATATATTGGTGGCGTAATGGTAAAGTTCGCCTAGCAGCCAACAATGAGGTCGAGAGTTCAAAACCCACCAATAGTAGAATTTTTTTTTTATTTCAATTTTAAAATAAATAATAAAAAATAAAATAAAACTACCACTAAGAAAAATTAAACTATCTTTGAATAGAGTTAATATAAATAGGAAATAGTGATTGTTTTTTATCGTATCGTTAAATAAATAAACATTGAAAGTAAGATATCTCTATTTTTGAAAACTACTGTCGACGGAATAGTAATTTACGTAACAAGTCCGGAAAACACTGGTTTTTTGGACGAGTGGACAAGATTCTAGGCCAAGCGTAGCGAGTCCTGCAAGTCTGCGAGTCCAAAAAAACTGTTTTCGGACGTGTTGCGTACACAATTTTTTCGGTAACCGTGTAAAATAACAAATCGAGACACATTTATTTTTTATATTTCTTTGTAGAAGAAAATTTCGAACATTTTAATTCTTATTTGTATTAAATATCGAAATGCGAACAGAAGATAGGTACTAACAGAAACATTCTAATTCTTATTTATATAAATATTTATACTGAAATTCAGGCATTTCCCGGACTAGCCCGGAAAGTACGTACTTCCCGGACTAGTCCGGGAAGTGATACTTTCTCAATGAAAAATCGTTCGATTGCCGAAAAAAGTTTTTTAACAAACTCGTGAATTAAAATGGCGATTAACAATCGCGTTAATACACTCGTTCGTTAAATAACTATTATCCAATTGCCTGGTAAAATTGATGAGTCCATGATAATGTAGTGTTGTTTTCCATTGTGATACCCAGTGATTAAAATCACACTCAGTTATTGTTTACTATGTAGAGAGGTTGGACCAATCAGAAAAATGACCAAAAATAACTTTGAAAAAATTCGTAAAATATCTGATAAACCTCGGAATGTCAAAAAACTCAATGTCCAAAAAATGTCACCCCCTGCCTGGCTACATAGCAAACGCTCAGGAATTCGGAAATATTTCAATTAGAAAAATCCATAAAAATTGCAAAAAATATCGGACAGTCCAATAATTTTCGGAGTCCACAAGGAATTATATATTTAGATTTGATAAATTTGTACAGAAAAAATTGTTTTCACAAATATAGGCACCCTGGGGACAATATCTCCCAAGATTCTATCCAAAGAAAGAAAAACACGGTAGTATGACAAGTTTTGCAATTATTTCAAGTCATGGTGAACCGAACGAGCAAGTGCAATTATTTTGTCATTGAAAATATAATTAAGGCTGATACGGTAATCGGAACGGAGCTATTATTCTTTGATAGTAGAAACAGGAACACAATAATACAGGGCGAGTTCTCAAAAAGGTTCAATTTACTCGTGCCTTGTTGTAAACGATGAAACTTGTGAATCTATTATAATCAAATAAATTATTTCCGTAATTTCTAAGACATCTTATCTTATCTATACGGCCTTTTTGGCCTTTTCTATAAGCCGCAACTAGGGTTGCTACCCTTTGCTACTCTGATGTGTCTTCAGAGATTCGGTTGCTTCTGCCTCATTTGAACTGAACTCATAGAACTGTCCTCAATCCTGCTGATTGGCGGTCAGCAATTTGAAATCTGTCCTTGATTTGGAAATAAAAATCGTTGCCAAATTTAGCTGGAAGTGACTACAACGCAGTATCAAAAATATTAAATTCAAACCAAATAACTTTTGTATTCTTTTTTTTTTCTATTTTCAATAGTACGAGGTCTGGACCACGGCGACCTTACAACATACACCTATTTATTGTGAACTGAAATACTGAATTTGAAAAATGTATTTTCGATTTTGATTGAATGAAAATCAAAAACCTACCATATGAAATATAAATAATTCTAATAAAATTTCATAAATTTAAGTTCATTATTTTTCGTTCGGAACCAAGATCAAGGCCAAAACTCTTGGGAGATGTCTGGTTTGGTCTCGAAAGTCAAGTCCTGGTCTTGTACTTGAGAAGATTTATTGAGTCTTGGTATTGTCTTGGTCGTGGTTTCTTGGTCGTGGTCTCTTGGTCTTGGTCTTGGTCTTGGTCTTGGTCTTGGTCTTGGTCTTGGTCTTGGTCTTGGTCTTGGTCTTGGTCTTGGTCTTGGTCTTGGTCTTGGTCTTGGTCTTGGTCTTGGTCTTGGTCTTGGTCTTGGTCTTGGTCTTGGTCTTGGTCTTGGTCTTGGTCTTGGTCTTGGTCTTGGTCTTGGTCTTGGTCTTGGTCTTGGTCTTGGTCTTGGTCTTGGTCTTGGTCTTGGTCTTGGTCTTGGTCTTGGTCTTTGTCTTGGTCTTGGTCTTGGTCTTGGTCTTGGTCTTGGTCTTGGTCTTGGTCTTGGTCTTGGTCTTGGTCTTGGTCTTGGTCTTGGTCTTGGTCTTGGTCTTGGTCTTGGTCTTGGTCTTGGTCTTGGTCTTGGTCTTGGTCTTGTATCAAGACTAGGCTCTTGGTCTCGCGAAGCCCTTGATCACAGAACAACATACTGGCTAAGACTTCCAGGGCTGAGGCAGGCCAAAGATCTCAGAAATTTCAACCGATCAAGATCGAAGACACTGATCAACCTCGGCAAAACTAGTCTAAAGAAAATTTTTATTTTTAACTGGGTATTGTAGAGTCAAAGAACACCTAAGGAATCTAGGCTTAGAGGAGGACAGAAACGTTTGGAGATTTTAACCAAAGAAGACCACGGCAAAAACGCGGAAATCAACCAAAACATTGACGCCAGCAGTGAAAGCTTACATTCCTTAATCATCAACTGATAGTCATGTTCGGTCATAGATACTTTGTATTAGTTTGATGCGCAAAAGGTAAAAAATAAAAATATTCCTTTTGAAAACATTACCAGTATCTTGAAATCTACTACATTTTTGCTGATTGTTTACTTTTTACTTGAATAAGTAATGAATAAACACGAAAACAGGAAAAAATTATAATTTTTTTTTCGTTGTATAAAATGGACTGAAAATACCTGAAGTAGAAAAAAAAATACCGGATTAACTTTCCCTATTTTCAGAACATTTTAGTAAAAAATAATCATTCTGTGAAAATTTGGCAAATTTTAAGATTTTAAGATTTATTTTAATTTTTTACCTTTTGTGCTTCAAACTAATTAGTATACAGCTATGACTGAACACATTTATGAATTGAGTCCCGTTAGTTTTCGTAGGACTAGATGCAGTTAATATGAACACGAAATATCAGTGGATAATTACAGTTTTATATACTTATACCCGTGCCAATTAAAAAATAAATGGCAAAAACTCAGCTATTTGTATTACTAGGGAGGAAAGTGCCACTTTTCCTCCCACAGGATGTAGTTTACTGCCCAACGCGAAGTGGAGGACAGTGAACATCCAAGGGAGAAAAAGGCACCGTACTCCCATGTAATACATATGATTTTTCCTCCTACCCACTTAATGAACCTTTTTTTGTAAATTTAAAACGCATCTCAACTGCTTTTGCCTAAAACGGACCTATACTTGCATGATGGAAAGTATAGACAATACAGTCACGTCCATCTGAGAATCTGCGGTCGTGCAATGGCTAGCGTCTCGGGCTTGTAATCCGAAGGTCCCGGGTTCAGCTCCTGGCAATTGCAACTTTTTTTTTTTAAGAACGTTTTTTTATTGTTTTCTTGATAGTGATTTGAATTATTGGACATTTAGATAGCTTATACATTTCGGATTTCTATTGAGTGATTTTCTCATAAGTTTATGTGCCTATTTGAATGAAGTGTCGATCATTTTTTTTTAAGAGCCACGCTCATAGAAAAAATAACGAAAAATAATTCAATCACTTTGCGCTCTAAATACACAAATAGTTATTATTAAAGAACTAAAGTAAAAGTAACATTCATGTTTGATTTTTACCAGAATACAGGATATATAAGATGTTCTAGAAATTACGGAAACAATTTGATTATTATAAGTTCCATCGTTTACAACTTACTCGAAATGAGGGGAAGGAAAAGTGCTTTCCCTAGGGAGGAAAAGTATGAGTTTCCTCCCTGGTTTGAGGGAGGCAAGTGTTTTTATCGATAGGCCGCGCACGAAGAAATTTGAATGTACGAATTCGGCGCAAATCGATAATGGGAATCTTGACAAAAAATTTACATAAATTATCTCGGGAACTATGGCTCATTAAGAAAAATTAGTGGATAACTTTCTTTTAGGAAAGTTTTATTTTTTGTAATATACTTGTACTGTTTTGATATTATCAACGGTTGCCTTTTTTGACCAAGAGATGTTTTTTTCGGGGTGAAACGGATTAGTGTGATTTCATGATATATGGAAGTTATGGTACCTCTAAAGGCCGATTCAGATACATGGGTGCCCACCCAGGGTTTTTGACCCCGCATGATGAATTCCTCCAGTATTAATAAAATTAATTCTTCTGAACCAAAGAAAATATGACTTTGTGAACTGTCTTCCAGTTTTCTAGGCACAAGAAATAAAATATTTTTTCGTAAATTGCACGTGCTTAAAAAACGGGTTTTAAAGCAAATATTTTTCATCCTGGTGCCTATAAACTACTTGACAAAGTCATATTTTCTTTCGTTCAGAAATATTAAATTTATCAATACTAGAGAAATTTATTATGCGGGGTGAAAAACCCTGGGTGGGCACCCATGTAACTGAATCGGCCTTTACAGTTCATGAAAGAATATTTCCATGTCGGATCATTGTGTCGGAAATATCCACACAGACTGTACTATTTGTAAAAAATACTGCATCATCTCCTATAATCTAGTTTAAACTTATTACGTTTTTCTAGTTTTTCAGATACCAAATGGCCAGCAACTACTTAATCTCTCTAGTCATCTTGAGCTGCATCAGCCAGTCATTGCAGAACGCAAAAGATAAAGAAGGCAACGGAAATGAAAACCCGTACGCGGACGTCATATCGGAAACGCTGAAAAAACAAAACGGACAAAACCTCGGGGCGATGTTCCAGAATTTCATGGAAGCAGAAGGTCCAAATTTGATTGGCGACATACTCTCTAACGCAAACGCTGGGCAGCTCCTGCAAGGCCTGGGATCCTTGGTGGGAAATCAAGAAAAGAAGTCTGATGGTGGAGGAGGTAGGTCTCGAAAAGTTTCCATTCACATTATGTTATCCAAACCTTCACCTACTAAGTATATTCATGTCTATTCTCAACACTCCAGTGTGGTTGCCAGAGCTGGTAACTGTCACTAGGATATAAAAGACTTGGCTTCTTAGGTCCTAGGCCTTTTCTCTTTCTCTCTCTCTCTCTTCAACACACTTTTTGTCTACCTCTGTCTAGGGGTCGTCAAGTTCTTGCAAATTTCAAGATCTTGCCTTGATTTCAAGACAAGAAGTAATTTTAGATTTCAAGACAAGACAAGAAATGTTTTGTCAATACAAGAATCTTGAAATATCTTGACTACGTAGCATGCTTTGCTGTCGCAAAAGGTTAGAAGTTCATACAGAACCTCAACGCTTGGTGTTGAGAACGGCTATAGGATTAAAAATGGCAGGTATTTGGTGTCAAAAACGACTACACCTGATGGATAGTCTCCTGAAATTACTTGTTATTGAATAACGTTTTCCATAAATTCTTCATTTCTACGCTCGGTGGACTAAAAGCGTTGTTGGCTTGGATGTATATGGACTCTTTGAATTTTCGTTCGAACCAATATTCCTCCTTGTCTGAGACATTGGCACTTTCCACTGGATACGTTTGTGTTCTATCCAAGCGCGTTCTGCGACTCCTGACTTTGACGTCTCTCCCCGTTGAGTCCAGCGTTTATGTTCGTCGACCCTTAGGCTCAGCAGTTCTTTGGTCTTACCGATGTAGTAGCATCCGCATTTGCATGGTATGTGGTAAACGCAATTTTCGCATTGATTATCAGGCTTAGTTTTGGTTAGAAGGCTTCTCAAAGTGTCTCCGGATCTGGAACAGCTTCTGACGTACTTATTCCCGATCCTGTCCTGATCAATGTTGCCTTGTTTCAGAACGTCTTCCAGGAGTCTGTCTGTGTACCCGCTCTGTTTCATGTCTCCCCTATATTGGTCAGAACGGGTTTGAGGTCCTGAATGACCTCTAGTGCCGTCGGAGCTTATCTTAATGCCACTGTCAAGCAAAGACACGCCAGTCTCTCCATCTTGAGGTAAAGTTATAAGAGGTTGGGACAGCGATTTGGAGGACCTGACCAAGAACCTGAACCAAGAACTGTCTTCATATAATATACACATAACTGTACAATATGTTGCATTTAGTGGTAATTCTTCCATTTTCTTCTATTCCAGAAGACTCCGCAGCAAACCTCCTCCAAGGCCTAGGAAGTTTAATGGGAGCCTTTCAAGGCGCGCCAGGAGAAGGGGGTGAAGGTGCAGGAGCCCTCCTCCAAGGCTTAGGCTCCCTATTAGGTGGCCAACAAGGACAAGGTGGCATAGACCCAGCTATGATCGGTTCACTGGTGAACATGTTCACGCAGCAACAAGAAAAGCCTAAAAACAACAAGTCACCCAAAAGAAGTGCTGGAGGAGGGGAAGGAGAAGGGGCAGCAGCCCTCCTCCAAGGGTTAGGCTCCCTACTAGGTGGCCAAGGACAGGGTGGCATAGACCCAGCCATAATAGGATCACTAGTGAACATGTTCGCGCAGCAGCAAGGAAAACCCAAAAAGAGCAAGTCTTCCAAAACAGCGGGCAAAAAGAGCAAAGGAAGAGCCAAACCGGAGATCGATATGGGCAGTTTGCTGTCCCAAGCGAGTAATTTCCTCGGCAAAGGGCAAGGTAAATCCAAAGACGGCAGCTTCATGGACTACTTGCCTCTGATCATGCAGACAATCAACTCCTTTTCGGGTCCTGAGGCTCACAGGAGAGCGAAACGACACGAAGAGCACGCATCGTCGCTGCCGCCGCTGCTGGAAAAGGCGCACATTATCTTCGACCTTTTCATCCACTCGGAGATGGGGAAGTACCTCATAACCTCCCTCGGGGCCGACAAGGCATTCAAGGTGTTCGCTGATGAGGAGGGGCGGTTCAGCTACCAGAAGTTTGGGGAGATGATGGAAAACCATTCGTTCAGGCGGCATTGGATTCGCATGGTGACGGATAGGATAGCTGGTTTCCTGCACTACGCATCCGATCCCAAGGTTTATAAAGCGTGAGTAGATTCCGTTTTTTAATGTCCTGTCTGAAGAATGCATTAATTGAAAAGTATATTACGAAACAAGGTTGATGAAAAATCTATATGCGAGCATGACGAACATAACGAATTTTCATTCTAACCGAGAAACAGTCTATACATTCTCCACGATCAAAAATATTAGTTGAATGAAATGAAGAGCAACCATCAATTCATCAGCTGTAACTGACCCTGGGTTAACCTAAACTACAAAAACGATGCATAAAAACTAATAATCTTAATTGCACTCAAAAATACACCAATGAAAAAGAAATTATTTGCTCCCATATGGGTTTGAACTCTTGCGACTCTTAGTCTGACGCAAAAATAATCGAATCAAGTCCAGGCGCTCTATCCTCTTCACTCCGCCTTACATACCAATTGAATGAAAAGTGGTGTATACAGTGCCCGTCTAAAGTCCGTTCCCCCCCTACTAATTTTTGAACCACCTGGTATAGCACAACGAAATTTAGAAGAATTGAACAGGAGAAAAAACCTACATTTTCATGGAAAAATCTCAGCTAAAAATTTCGGAATGGTAACTAAGCGCCATCTTCAATAAAAAATTTAAATAGATCACCCGGTATATCATTTCATGATCGGTTAGGGATGATAATAAAGAATCCAACAACACCAAGTTTGATGCTATTATCTCCAAAGACTACGGAGATATCGCCTATTATTTTCTCCATAAGCTGAATGAGTGGGAGAGAAAATTTATTAACCCGCAAGAAAAAGTTTCTCTCTCCCACTTATTCGGCTTATGGAGAAAATAAATAGTCTTTGGAGATAATAGCATCAAACTTGGTGTTGTTGGATTCCTTATGATCATCCCTAGCCGATTATGCAATGATATACCAGGTGTTCTATTTAAAAAAATTATTGAAGATGGCGCTTAGCTGCCATTTTGAAACTTTTAGCTGGAATTTTTTCATGAAAAAGTAGGTTTTTATCTCTTATTTAAGCCTTCCAAATTTCGTAGCGATATACCAGGTGGATCAAAAATTAGTAGGGGGGAACGGACTGTAGACGGGCACTGTATATACACCACTTTTCATTGAAAGGCCAAGATATCGAAAAAAGTAATTTGAAAAAATTACTTAGACTTCAATTTTATTCACATATACAAAGTTTGAAGAGATAATTCGAGAAAATTGAAAATAGCTTTTTTTATATGTTCCTGTCATTTCACCAAATTTCATCTTTTCAATTCAGGTTTATTTTTCAAAGATTATTAAAATATTACCTGTCAGCTAGCCGAAACCTGTGACCTAAGGGTAGTAAAGTGTTGTGAATCTTGTAAAAAACAATTTTTTTCCGTGTCATTTCAGCAGAGCTGTTGATTTCAGGATAATTTATTTATGATATTTCTAGAGGAAAAAAATGTGTCAGCTGCCTGGGGTGGAAGCCAAAACCTGTTAGCTGCGTATGTAAACATGTATGAAAGTTAAAAAAATTGGATGATTTCAGCAAATCTGAAAATTAAATATATAATGAATTACGATATAACGAACGCATAAATAACTATCAGCTGGTGCAAAACTGTGGCTAAACCTGTTAGCTGGATGCTCAATGTGAAGGGGAGCACTAAACGGGCGCCGTGCCCTTTTAATGACACAGCTAACATGTTTTCGTCAGCTGACTATTGATTTTCTATTTTTTATTTTTTTCAAAAACAAATGACGCTTTAATATACTCCATAAAATTCTCTACAAAAAAGGTCTCTACAAATTTTTCTTTAAAATGCACCGTTTTCAAGTAAAATGTGCTCGAAATTCGAAAAAATGCGATTTTCTCAATTTTCTGTGGTCTCTTATTCAGTCACATAATGATATTTTCATATTGATTTTTTCAAGAATTTTTCTTTTGTTATTCATAGTCGAGACATATATGAATAATTTGGGACAAGATGATCCTGAAAATATCATTATGTGACTGAATGAGAGAGCACAAAAAATGGAGAAAATCGCATTTTTTCGAATTTAGAGCACATTTTACTCGAAAACGGTGCATTTTAAAGAAAAATTTGTGGAAACCTTTTTGGTAGAGAATTTTATGGAGTACCTATATTGAAGCGTTATTTGTTTTTGTAAAAAATGGATTTTTTGTTTTTCCTCAGAAAATTCTTTTACTTTTAAGCAAAATTTTCCGTTTTTCCGCTACTGAAATGCTTTGCGATCATGAAAAAATATGTGCTCAATCCGTTTTTATTGACACTATAAGAAATTTGTCCACTACGTGAGCTTCGCGAATAAAAAAATGCCGCTTCCATACAAGGTAAAAGTATCGGGAAATTCAGTGTCGGAAAATCCACACGAATGAGTTTTACAAGAATGTCTCTTCTGTTATTCATAGTCGAGATATAAGTATATGAATAATTTGGGAAAAGGTGATCCTGAAAATATCATTATGTGACTGAATGAGAGAGCACAAAAAATGGAGAAAATCGCATTTTTTCGAATTTAGAGCACATTTTACTCGAAAACGGTGCATTTTAAAGAAAAATTTGTGGAAACCTTTTTGGTAGAGAATTTTATGGAGTACCTATATTGAAGCGTTATTTGTTTTTGTAAAAAATGGATTTTTTGATTTTCCTCAGAAAATTCTTTTACTTTTAAGCAAAATTTTCCGTTTTTCCGCTACTGAAATGCTTTGCGATCATGAAAAAATATGTGCTCAATCCGTTTTTATTGACACTATAAGAAATTTGTCCACTACGTGAGCTTCGCGAATAAAAAAATGCCGCTTCCATACAAGGTAAAAGTATCGGGAAATTCAGTGTCGGAAAATCCACACGAATGAGTTTTACAAGAATGTCTCTTCTGTTATTCATAGTCGAGATATAAGTATATGAATAATTTGGGAAAAGGTGATCCTGAAAATATCATTATGTGACTGAATGAGAGAGCACAAAAAATGGAGAAAATCGCATTTTTTCGAATTTAGAGCACATTTTACTCGAAAACGGTGCATTTTAAAGAAAAATTTGTGGAAACCTTTTTGGTAGAGAATTTTATGGAGTACCTATATTGAAGCGTTATTTGTTTTTGTAAAAAATGGATTTTTTTATTTTTCTCGGAAAATTCTTTTACTTTTAAGCAAAATTTTCCGTTTTTCCGCTACTGAAATGCTTTGCGATCATGAAAAAATATGTGCTCAATCCGTTTTTATTGACACTATAAGAAATTTGTCTACGTGAGCTTCGCGAATAAAAAAATGCCGCTTCCATACAAGGTAAAAGTATCGGGAAATTCAGTGTCGGAAAATCCACACGAATGAGTTTTACAAGAATGTCTCTTCTGTTATTCATAGTCGAGATATAAGTATATGAATAATTTGGGAAAAGGTGATCCTGAAAATATCATTATGTGACTGAATGAGAGAGCACAAAAAATGGAGAAAATCGCATTTTTTCGAATTTAGAGCACATTTTACTCGAAAACGGTGCATTTTAAAGAAAAATTTGTGGAAACCTTTTTGGTAGAGAATTTTATGGAGTACCTATATTGAAGCGTTATTTGTTTTTGTAAAAAATGGATTTTTTTATTTTTCTCGGAAAATTCTTTTACTTTTAAGCAAAATTTTCCGTTTTTCCGCTACTGAAATGCTTTGCGATCATGAAAAAATATGTGCTCAATCCGTTTTTATTGACACTATAAGAAATTTGTCTACGTGAGCTTCGCGAATAAAAAAATGCCGCTTACATGTAAGGTAAAAGTATCGGGAAATTCAGTGTCGGAAAATCCACACGAATGAGTTTTACAAGAATGTCTCTTCTGTTATTCATAGTCGAGATATAAGTATATGAATAATTTGGGAAAAGGTGATCCTGAAAATATCATTATGTGACTGAATGAGAGAGCACAAAAAATGGAGAAAATCGCATTTTTTCGAATTTAGAGCACATTTTACTCGAAAACGGTGCATTTTAAAGAAAAATTTGTGGAAACCTTTTTGGTAGAGAATTTTATGGAGTACCTATATTGAAGCGTTATTTGTTTTTGTAAAAAATGGATTTTTTGATTTTCCTCAGAAAATTCTTTTACTTTTAAGCAAAATTTTCCGTTTTTCCGCTACTGAAATGCTTTGCGATCATGAAAAAATATGTGCTCAATCCGTTTTTATTGACACTATAAGAAATTTGTCTACGTGAGCTTCGCGAATAAAAAAATGCCGCTTCCATACAAGGTAAAAGTATCGGGAAATTCAGTGTCGGAAAATCCACACGAATGAGTTTTACAAGAATGTCTCTTCTGTTATTCATAGTCGAGATATAAGTATATGAATAATTTGGGAAAAGGTGATCCTGAAAATATCATTATGTGACTGAATGAGAGAGCACAAAAAATGGAGAAAATCGCATTTTTTCGAATTTAGAGCACATTTTACTCGAAAACGGTGCATTTTAAAGAAAAATTTGTGGAAACCTTTTTGGTAGAGAATTTTATGGAGTACCTATATTGAAGCGTTATTTGTTTTTGTAAAAAATGGATTTTTTTATTTTTCTCGGAAAATTCTTTTACTTTTAAGCAAAATTTTCCGTTTTTCCGCTACTGAAATGCTTTGCGATCATGAAAAAATATGTGCTCAATCCGTTTTTATTGACACTATAAGAAATTTGTCTACGTGAGCTTCGCGAATAAAAAAATGCCGCTTACATGTAAGGTAAAAGTATCGGGAAATTCAGTGTCGGAAAATCCACACGAATGAGTTTTACAAGAATGTCTCTTCTGTTATTCATAGTCGAGATATAAGTATATGAATAATTTGGGAAAAGGTGATCCTGAAAATATCATTATGTGACTGAATGAGAGAGCACAAAAAATGGAGAAAATCGCATTTTTTCGAATTTAGAGCACATTTTACTCGAAAACGGTGCATTTTAAAGAAAAATTTGTGGAAACCTTTTTGGTAGAGAATTTTATGGAGTACCTATATTGAAGCGTTATTTGTTTTTGTAAAAAATGGATTTTTTTATTTTTCTCGGAAAATTCTTTTACTTTTAAGCAAAATTTTCCGTTTTTCCGCTACTGAAATGCTTTGCGATCATGAAAAAATATGTGCTCAATCCGTTTTTATTGACACTATAAGAAATTTGTCTACGTGAGCTTCGCGAATAAAAAAATGCCGCTTCCATACAAGGTAAAAGTATCGGGAAATTCAGTGTCGGAAAATCCACACGAATGAGTTTTACAAGAATGTCTCTTCTGTTATTCATAGTCGAGATATAAGTATATGAATAATTTGGGAAAAGGTGATCCTGAAAATATCATTATGTGACTGAATGAGAGAGCACAAAAAATGGAGAAAATCGCATTTTTTCGAATTTAGAGCACATTTTACTCGAAAACGGTGCATTTTAAAGAAAAATTTGTGGAAACCTTTTTGGTAGAGAATTTTATGGAGTACCTATATTGAAGCGTTATTTGTTTTTGTAAAAAATGGATTTTTTGATTTTCCTCAGAAAATTCTTTTACTTTTAAGCAAAATTTTCCGTTTTTCCGCTACTGAAATGCTTTGCGATCATGAAAAAATATGTGCTCAATCCGTTTTTATTGACACTATAAGAAATTTGTCCACTACGTGAGCTTCGCGAATAAAAAAATGCCGCTTCCATACAAGGTAAAAGTATCGGGAAATTCAGTGTCGGAAAATCCACACGAATGAGTTTTACAAGAATGTCTCTTCTGTTATTCATAGTCGAGATATAAGTATATGAATAATTTGGGAAAAGGTGATCCTGAAAATATCATTATGTGACTGAATGAGAGAGCACAAAAAATGGAGAAAATCGCATTTTTTCGAATTTAGAGCACATTTTACTCGAAAACGGTGCATTTTAAAGAAAAATTTGTGGAAACCTTTTTGGTAGAGAATTTTATGGAGTACCTATATTGAAGCGTTATTTGTTTTTGTAAAAAATGGATTTTTTTATTTTTCTCGGAAAATTCTTTTACTTTTAAGCAAAATTTTCCGTTTTTCCGCTACTGAAATGCTTTGCGATCATGAAAAAATATGTGCTCAATCCGTTTTTATTGACACTATAAGAAATTTGTCTACGTGAGCTTCGCGAATAAAAAAATGCCGCTTCCATACAAGGTAAAAGTATCGGGAAATTCAGTGTCGGAAAATCCACACGAATGAGTTTTACAAGAATGTCTCTTCTGTTATTCATAGTCGAGATATAAGTATATGAATAATTTGGGAAAAGGTGATCCTGAAAATATCATTATGTGACTGAATGAGAGAGCACAAAAAATGGAGAAAATCGCATTTTTTCGAATTTAGAGCACATTTTACTCGAAAACGGTGCATTTTAAAGAAAAATTTGTGGAAACCTTTTTGGTAGAGAATTTTATGGAGTACCTATATTGAAGCGTTATTTGTTTTTGTAAAAAATGGATTTTTTTATTTTTCTCGGAAAATTCTTTTACTTTTAAGCAAAATTTTCCGTTTTTCCGCTACTGAAATGCTTTGCGATCATGAAAAAATATGTGCTCAATCCGTTTTTATTGACACTATAAGAAATTTGTCTACGTGAGCTTCGCGAATAAAAAAATGCCGCTTACATGTAAGGTAAAAGTATCGGGAAATTTAGTGCCAGAAAATCCACACGAATGAGTTTTACAAGAATGTCTCTTCTGTTATTCATAGTCGAGATATATATGAATACTTTGGGAATAGGTGATCCTGAAAATATCATTTTGTGACTGAATGAGAGAGCACAGAAAATGGAGAAATTCGCATTTTTTCTAGTTTCGAGCACGTTTTACTGGAAAACGGTGCATTTTTAAGAAAAACTTATGGAAACCTTTTTTGTAGAGAATTTTATGCAGAATATTATGACATCATTCGTTTTTGAAAAAAAATGGATTTTTCGATTTCCCTCGGAAAATCGTCCATAAAAATTTTGCGGATGCGTTCACGGCTTATCACCCTCGAAATTCGGATTCAGCGGGTCAAAATACATAAGAATAAATCGGGTGATCCCGTCGCGCTTCATCGGCTACGAGAACCCTCCCTGCCACCGGACTAAATGAAGTTTCCGTTGATGAAGTGTTTTAAATTTTCTCTTAATTTCAGCATTTTTCATCAACAGAAAGAAAATTACAGAATATCGATCTGTAAAAAAAGACATATTTTTGTGTGTGTGAATTTCTACACTAAAGTATTTTTAAATAAAATTAATTTTAAATAAATCTGCTTCGTGCCACAACGTGGCTTTGAAAAAATGTTTTAGTTTTTCATTACAACTTTTACAGGATTATTCTGCGTGATATCTGGATTATTATTCAAAAACTATTGGTACCTGTCTAAAAATTATGGCTTTTTTCGTTCAAAATTATTATCGGGAATGTTCATGTAAAACCGAGTCTTTTCATTTGTTTATGACATTTGGTAGTCATTGTTATTTTTATCTTAATAGTTGACCAAAGGCTTTTCCTTAACTATATCACATAATTACTTTTCTTGAAGTAATGAAATTTTTCAATGGGTAGTTAAAAAAACCATCGGATGGGCACTTAAAATTAGAACAATGGTTCTGATTCCATTTTACGTTGCACGATCGTTATGAGTTTTCGATATGGATTTTTGTAATTTGAGTTTCATAATATTCATATTCATAATGGATATTGATTCGACATAAAAAATGCATTTGAATTATTCACCTTTGCCACCCTCTAGCGACTTTCCTAATCATACTATCCTCTTCTAACTTGTGAAAATTGTTTAGGGTCTTGAACCGAACAAAATATTAAAAAAAAAAATAATTTTGATGAACGCCACTTTCATAGGATTTTGTGCCTGTCCTTTCAATATTTTCTTGAAAGCTTGAGGGTTAATTTCAAGTGTAATGAAGGAAGGTCGACAATAATAAAGCTCAGGAAGTGACAAGGTTTTGACTTATACCGATGAAACAAAATGAAGTGCACTCCATTGTTACTCAATCCATATAAATTCAATTCAGCTAAGAGTACCTACCTATATCATGATTGACCTCAAATAATAAATTCCAATATAAGTGTGTTCAAAATATTTTACATAAGTAGATCATTGTCAAACATCCGCTGTTTCAAATTTTCAGGATTCGATTCAAAATACTTTCCGAAATACGTCTAATATCAAGAATCACCCTATATGGCCATGGCCATGATATTCTACATTAAAATTGACCTTAATACTCAACACTAATACTGTTTGACCTTGACAAAACAAGAACTTTCACAAGGACACGCAAAGTCTTTACATATAATTCAAATCAAAGATATTTCTGTCTCATCTTCCGAAATAAAAAACAGGTAATACGTGGAATTATATGGACCTGTATATTTTTTTCCAAACACAGAATATCTCGTGCGTGTTAGGTTTTCATTAAATGTTTCTCAGGTCTCGATTACATTAGCAAGTGTGACTTCTGTTACTTTTAAAAATGGGCACTTTTTCTTGAAGAGATGTGGCATAATTGATAACTTCACTTTTTGATTTTTGTTCGAAATTATGAATAGGATATTTATAAAATCTGTTGTGGAATCATCTGCGGCTGAAAGACAAACTTTAGTCGCTATTTTCCATCGTTCAAGATAACCTCTTGGGATGTATTCATGTTGAAAAAGGGAACATTCTCCATGAAAAATGTGATTTATTTTAATGTCTAACAGAAAACAACTACTTCCCTGGCTAAAGCCACGCTGGACATTGAACTACATCTGACAGATTTTATGAATATCCTATCCATAATTCCGAACAAAAATCAAAATGCAATGCCCATGACAGGTCTATGTCCAAAAATAACTTTCAAAGTGTCACCGCAGAAGAAATATTTGTGTGTAATTGCTTCTGAAGAGCCTGATTTCCAATTTTTTATTAATCTACCTGAAGAGATTGACAAAGCCAAATAGATTTTCGTCGACCAAAATGCATTGGGGATTAAATGCGAGAAAAGCAAACCTTGCTTCGAAGAAATGAACGAAGCTCAATTTCTCAACATCAGACAACTTTTTTGTAAGAAAATTCTTCTACATTACTTCAAGAATAAAAACTTTCCTAGAACCTTAGATCACCCGTATGAGACTAGACAAAAACTAAAGAAACAATGCAAAATAGATAAAACCAACAAAGCTTGTGGACAAAGATATTTCAAATACACTGGGAAGAAGCTATTTAACATGTTACCTGAACTTCTCAAAGAACCTATGAGTTACTATGCCTTCAAGAATAAAATATCTACATGGATTCTGGAAAACAAAATTATTGTCAGTACCTTGTTTGACAGCTAGAACAACTCCTATCTTTTAAGTACTTTATTGTGTTATATTTCACACTCTATTTTTATGTTATCTATATATAATATTCTTAATCTCTTAACTTATAATTATAGCGCGCATTTATATTATGTATACTAACATTTATTTATATTAATATACCTGTGGTACTGTGGTTGTGTATTCATGGACATCTTCAAGTATGTGTATGACCTCTAAGGAGTATACTTATAATACCATGATACTATTCGAGCAATGTTCATGTATTTTTGTATAATGTGACCACCTGTAGACAAGCCGCTAGCTTAAATGGGATTCCTGTCATATTATTGATCTACATCTATATTCATTATACTCATACTAAAACTCACAAAATAATAAAACAATTCACAATGTAGAATATGATTCCATAATGCTCACCACAGCCATACATCTACATCTAGAATAATTTACGATATTTTACATTTTAAAACAAAATTATATGTACATATACCTACACCACGGACAGTCTATGACTTTGTGGGGTCCCCTTGTTTATTTGTTATTACTACCTTTGAATGTAACACTAATCATTATTATCCAAATAAACGTTATTATTATTATTATTATTATTATTATTTCTGTGAGTGATATTTTTCAATAACATTCTCCCTATCTAATTTATTTTATGAATTTTCAATTGAAACTATAGACAAAATTATAATATGAATTTTCACTTTTAGATTTTTTCTTTTCAGTTGGAGTCTTTTCACAATATCTATCAGATGTAGTTCAATGTGGCTTTAGTCGGGGAAGTAGTTGTTTTCTGTTAGATATTACAAATAAAGTCACATTTTTCAATTTTCGTGGAGAATGTTCTCCTTTTCAACATGATAACTTGACATTATCTGAACTACTTTCAATCTGTACGAAGGATATTTGAGTCAGAATCATGTGTTTGTAAAATATATCAATATATCATTGTGTTCTCCTAATCTCTTATGAAATCAAGTACTTTTTAATTATCTATGAAAAGTGCCTTAAGAAAAAGTCACTGGCGATATCAGAAAATATTATGCTTTGCCGAGTTATTTACAGTCGTCCTCTTCATATGCAGAATGTCATTGACCTGATAGTGATGATTTATAACATATTTTCGCTAGTTAGGTATTTCTGGTAGAAGCGCTAATTGAAAGGATACATCATCTTCATGTAAGAATATTAACTGGACATTCTGGCGTTTTCTTCTAATCAACTGAAAAATAAATTCAATGATCTACTTAGTGTGTATAAGATAATTTTTGGAAGATGACAATCTTGTTGAAAACATTCAACTCAACTTATTCATTCCCAATCAAATGAGGGTCTTTAGACGGGTTCATATACCCGGCGGGTGCGTTTTCGACACCAAACTCGACAAGAAGGGTCTATCTAATCTGACAGGTTTTCTCGACACCGTGTATTTTCCAGTTATCGATATTCTAATGACAGTAATTCATAATTTGTATTCTTGTGTCGTACACCCCATTAAAATGTGTGTGTTCAATTTCCACGCACTCACATGTCTAACGTAAGGTTATTTCGTTCTGGTTCAAACTAAACTATTACTCCTTTTTTTTTGTTTTTTTCTCGGTTTTTATTTCTATTTTTGTCCGTTTTTTTTTCGTTATCTTTCGTTTTTTTCCTAGATTCGACTCTGTCATACCTACCTACAAATCATTTTTACAGGATTTTTAGAATTATGAGTACTGCATGCTCTTTACTCCCCTAGAAAATCAAATGAATTGATTAAAGAAGCATATCAGAAAGACGTATTACACAAAGAAAACGAATTTCATTAAACATTCATCAATATTTAGGTAAAGTATAACCAGAATTATAAGAAGGTCATTAATCACCAACCACTTGAGATATCAGCAGGCGGTCAGGCCGTCCATATTACGCAGAGTTGTACCTGCCCTAACCGTTCAATTTTGTTTTGTATGTAAATAAATAGGTTTAATGATATTGGGTTAAGAAGAATCGCTTGATTATAATTGAGAATTATATATGTACATATAATATATTATGATATATAACACACAAACATTTATAAACATCACGATAATGAATGCGATTAGAGTTCAGAAACTTTATAATTTTGGGTTGTTTAGAATTGAATTTAATATACCCACACTTACAAAATTACTCACTAAGATCAGTTTCACTCTCACTGTCGTCACCCAAATTGATAATAATCTTTTGTTTGGGGAGTTTTTCTATATCCATATATGATTTTTCCACCTTTTTAATATGAAAAACACAGTTGGCCCAGCTGCTGTCAGGAATGTTTGCAGTTTCTGTTTGAGTGAGAGCTACCACATTTGAACTTCAGGTTGGAGAAGTATTATTTCTTCGAACAGCTGACTTAAGCTGATGCCATATATGTTCAATTAGGTTAAATA
The DNA here is from genome assembly GCA_958298965.1 of Chrysolina haemoptera. NCBI lineage: Eukaryota > Metazoa > Arthropoda > Insecta > Coleoptera > Chrysomelidae > Chrysolina > Chrysolina haemoptera. Next base: position 18,034,607 of record OY282593.1, on the reverse strand, counting down.
TACAGCGATAAGGAGGAAGTCTGAGCACCGTATGTCCCAAGCTTTCAGCCAATGAATCACAAAAATATTTCTTTTTTATCGAAAAACTGTGTTTACATACAAAACAAAATTGAATGGTTAGGGCAGGTACAACTCTGCGTAATATGGACGGCCTGACCGCCTGCTGATATCTCAAGTACTCTGCTAAAAATGATCGGAGAAGAAAAAGGAAAAGTTCATATCGTTTCTGAAGACTCCTGCAAATATAATATGCGAGTATGTTTGCGGATGATCCGAAAATCATGAATAATTTAGTAAATATGGAATTATTATACTGAAGCAGCAACCCATACCCTCTTTGGACTATATGCAACAATTTTAAAGTAGTGTGACATTTCCCACTTATACATGCCCAAAAAACTTTGTTTTACTCCTGGCTCACTTTCAACTTACCCTTAAAACCAGCATTCTCTTCACTAAATGTTGAAAATAATCGCTTATTCATATCCTGCATATATATAGTTAATAACACTATTATGAAGTGCAAACCTCAAGCTTGAAATCACATACTTCATTTTTTATGTAGGATATGTATGAGCGATTATTTTCAACATTTACTGAAGAAATTGCCGGGATTATGGACGAGTTGAAAACTGAGGTAGGAGTAAACCCCAGTTTTTTCTTTGGCATGTATAAGTGAGACTCAATAGCCTTTAATCGTTGCATATGGTCCAAAGAGGGCACTGATTCCTGTTACAGTATAATTATTTTCTATCAATTAAAATATCCATGACTTTCGGATCCTCCGTAAATATCGTAGAAGGGTTATGTGAAGAGGGACAAAACACATTTTAGGTACTCAGATACTCACATGTTATTTTCGCATGAGTAGAAATCTTCAGGAACGATATGCACTTTTTCTTTTCCTTCTACTATAATTTTTAGCAAAGTTATGACAAATCTAATTTTCAGCCCTGCCTGAACTTGAAGTGGCGGGTTAGCGCGAGAATGAAATGTGACGTCGGCGTTGAACCACATTTTCTGAGAAAACGAACGTATTTCATAAGGTATTACTGAAAATCATTCTTGTGGAGAATTGAATTATCTCTCAACCTATCGAAATCGTTTTTTGATAAATTTTATTTATTTTCTGAACAAAAAAATATTGTTTTTTTAAAAGAAAAATTCAGGTTCCACCCCCGATTTTTTGGTAAACAATTTTTTTTCTAATAAAACATGATATCGAGATGTCATGTGCCAAGTTTCAGAGTGATAAAATTCATTCTTCACTTTTTGCTCGAGTTTGTCTGTCCTTACTGGATTATATTATTTTATATATTATATTTATATTATATTATAATTTTGACATGCTACAAACATACAAAAATGTAACGTAGTTCAATAAACTTTACTTTACTTTACTTTACTATAACCACTGATCGATCGACTTTCAGGTACTTCACCAGCGGCCAGTTCTTCTTGAACAGTTACTTGAAGAGCCTAGGCTTCCCCATGGCTGCAATGTTCGACCCTGCAAGGCCAGTCCAAACAATAACCGCACTGGCGAATAACGTTGCCAAAAAGTACTTCGCATTCGACATCCAATTGAAGGAGTACGTTGAACCCGCCGTTGCTTACGTACAGGTGAGTCACTAATTATTGTAGTCCGTGGGATAGAGAAATCTTATACACATTTATAATTCACTCATATACAGGGTGTAACATAAGTACGTTGAAATATTCAATTGACGTATTCCTGAGACAATTTTAAGAAAAAAAGTCTAAATAAACTTGCCCGGAAATGCTTCGTTTCGGAGATACAGCGTGTTAAAATTGATTTTTTCGGTACGCTTTTCAAAAATAACTTTTGCAAAAAATGAGTTATTTGCACGAAATTTAGTACCCGGGGTTTTTTTTACGTGGGAAATCATAATTTCGTATTAATTTGCATGTAACATCTAGAGGGCGCTGCGTACGCTGTCATTATTTATTTCAAATTGCTCTATCATTTTTGTCAGTAAACTTTTGGTACTTTTCATGAAAAAACCTTATTCCCACACCTTGTCCAATTAAAAAAGGTATACATCCTCAACAACGCTGAAGGTGATCTTTTTCGAGATATTTACAATTTTCTATATTGATGCATCTTACTAGCTCCTAGGGCGCTAAGTGAAGTTGCTGAGAACATTACAAAAACTAAGTATGTGGTAGATCTCGTCAAAATGAAAAAACTTTTTTCCTATAAAATGTTTATCCAAAATATGGTTGGTTTTCGTTATATTATTATTATTTTCATCAAACTTTAAACACATACTTCTTTCCTTCTTCTTTCAAACGGAGCATTATCGAACTGCTTAATCAATCCAAATTAAAAAAATTGTCAGGTTTAATTATTCAATTAGAAAGTGCTACGGAGTTTGTGAAAACTATGTTATTAATTAGGCAATTAATCACATAAAAATTGAACGAAACAACTATTACAACTGTTCAAAGTGACAATCTGTATCTCGAAAACGAATCATTTTTCGATAAACATTTTATAGAAAAAAAGTTTTTTATTTTGACGAGATCTACCGCATGCCTAGTTTTTGTAATGTTCTAAACAACTTCACTTAGCGCCAGGGGCGGCGCGTCGGGGGGGGGGGGGGCTTGGGCACAGGCCCCCCCACTTTTCATCCAAAATAATCCGTAAATCGTTGACAGTAAACAGTAGCGCGTCACTACAAACAGTTCAATTTTATAATATCAGACATACCTACATTATCAACAGTGATAGTGAGGATAATGTGAACTCGCAACTTAGCAGAATCGATTTTGCGCAGTATCTGATAATTTCATGTAAAATTAAATTTTGTGGATTCAGAATTCTTCAAAAAATTCCGAAATTGTGCAATATTTTCCATTTATCAAATTATTTTTTAAAAAATCCAAAACCAAAAATCAGTTGAGTATCGGAATTCATATATACGAATTGAACCATTTGCACACACAAAAAAATTCGCAAAAAAACTGAATGCAGAAAACCGATTCCCGTTTCACCAAGGTACGGTTTGGTCTTACATTCTAAGGGCCATTATATAATGTCAGTTTAAACTACTCAAGCCTCAAACCAGTTATTTACTTATACTTCAACCATCAATAAGAAAAAAGAAATTTGAACTTTGAGTGCCCCCCACTTTTGTGACCCACGCGCCGCCCCTGCTTAGCGCCCTAGGAGCTAAGTAACATGCAACGATATAGAAAATTATGAATATCTCGATAACGATCACCTCGTTATTGAGGTGGTGTACCTTTTTTTCTAAATAATGACAGCGTATGCAGCGCCCTCTAGATGTTACCCCGGGTACCAAATTCCGTGCTAATAACTTTTTTTTTGCAAAAGTTATTTTTAAAAAGCGAACAAAACAATTCAATTTCCCCGGAACGAAGCATTTCCGGACTTTTTTTCTTGAAATGGTCTCAGGAATACGTCACTTGAATATTTTAACGTACTTATGTTTCACCCTGTATAAAACAATTTCGTATATTAGTGGCTCATGATATAAAACAATTTCATATATTAGTGCAGGAGCGTTAGACAAAAAAAGTGCGTTGTCTCGGAACCGGCCAAAACTACTCCGATTTCAATTTTTTTTGTGTCCATAAAGTATCCCCCCTTGTTTACTTTTTCATAAGCTACATTTTGACACAAAAAAATTATCTGTGTTAAAATATGGCCTCTGGCCGCCATTTCGAAGATTTTTTTAATCGGCATGGTAGGTCGAGTGATACCTCATTCGAAACGTCTTTCAATTTTCTGTTTGACTGCAGAATTTCAAATAATAATATTGAGCCAAAACAAAATGGCGGTACATAATATTAGAACTCTTATTGAGAAACCCCACCACTGTTAACTTTCGAAAGTATTGAAATTTTGCTCTAAAATTATATCTGGTTAAATTTTAGTTCATAAACTACTTCTTGCCACCAAAAAAATTTCTATTTTTCAAAATAGCATCGGGTCGCCATTTTGAAATATTTTTTGAAATCGCATCGGGTGTCGAATTATACCTCATTTCAATCGTCTTTCAATATTCTATTCGATAACAAAGTCACAGAAAAAAATGTTCAACCAAAACAAAATGGCGGTACATAATGTCAGATCTATGAGGATCATCTCGAATCCTAACTAGTTCCAGTAAAATCATCAAATCTATCAAGGTTCTCAAGGTATCCTTCCACAAAGGTTTATCTGTACCTATAATCAACTCATTATTAATTATCAGCAGACGGATAACAAAGAAAACTGAATAATAGTAAGGGATTCTCATAACCTAGCTCTAACGTTATGTACCGCCATTTTGTTTTGGATGGAAATTATTGTCTGAAATTTTTTTATTGTATCGAAAATTGAAATACGATTCAAATGAGGTACCACTCGACCCCCAATGCGATTTTAAAAAATCTTTCAATATGGCGGCCCCGACTTTTTTTTTAATCATAATTATAATCAAAGATTATGTAATCAGAAAAAAATTTAAATTGTCTCATAAACAACGCATTTGTTTATAACAATTTTTTAAACAATAGGAGATGAAAATTAAAAATTAAACGGATCAATAATGATATTATAAAAAAATATTGATTGAAAGTTTGATTTTGTGGAGGAAATCCGATTCTTGACATGATTTTTTGGGTTTATGACCTTCCACAATCTGAAAATGAAAAAATGTTAATCCAAAGAAATCTGTACAAGTTTAAAAGGGCAAATTAATTAATTTTCCCGATAAGTTACTGCGTTCACAAGACTGCTGTCTTGAAAGAAATTAATTTTTGTCAGTAACGTACCCTACACTGAATTTGCCTATCTGAAAAAATGAGATCGAATGAACAAAGAATACTTCTCTTTTTATGAAAATTGTTGACGTTTCGGAGGCTGTATCTGCCTCCGATATCAAAACTTCTTGGAAATACGCTGAAGAAACTGAATTTGAATTGCGGTTTTGGAAATAAAATCTTTCCTTGACAGAGTCAAATGAAATCTGTCATACATTCTTTTGATTGACATTTGGTATCTTGATACATAGGGTGTTCGGTATCAATCAATCACCATTCTATTAGTTCTCATTTCATCTCTGAGGATAAAAGAATGCACGCAGTTTCCTTTAACTTTTTTTTTCTTGATTTGATTCTCTTAATAAAATTTTGGTATTATTCCATTCCATCATATGATCGCCATCAGATGTAAGAATATGTTCGGATATTTTCGAACCCGTTATTTTTCGATTTCTGATGTAACTTTTATGTTCTTCCTGGCGCACAATCAATGGTCTTGATGTTTCACCTATATAACTCTTACCACACGAACAAGTTATGTTGTAAACACAATTTTTAGACCCAGAGTATGGTGGAGGTATGTTGATGATGTGTTTGCTGTTTGGAATCAGAGTAGAGATGACTTGAAAGTGTTCTTAGATTAAATTAATAAACAAGAACCAACGATAACATTCACATTAGAAACAGAAAAAGATGATGAACTTCCTTTCTTAGATGTTTTGATAAAAAAAAATCAACATCTCGAGTCAACACAACTGTTTATAGACAGAAAACACATACCAATAGATATATCCATTATAACTCAAATCACCACACTAGCGTGAAAAAGAGAATTGTCAAATGTCTTTACAACAGGGCACAAGTGGTTTGGAATTCAACACAAAATCTGAAAGAAGAATTGAATTTTATAAAGTCCGTTCTCAGGGAAAATGCTTATCCAAATGAATTCGTGGAAAAAACCATTAATGAAATTAAAAATAGTACTACACTTTACAATCGAACAACCAGGGCCGGCCGAACGCATCATGCAGCTAATGCACAACATGAGGGCGCACCTGCCAAGGGGCGCCAAAATAAGGTCCAATATTTGAATAACATATACTCATTTTGAAACCATTATATGAAATTCGGATCATAAACAATCATTATGGTAATAGCTGTGTTATCTGATAATCTTCACAGTTAGTACCAAAATGATCGTCATTATGATCCTTATATCATAAATATATATTATGGTACTACCTGTGCTATCAGACTGGGCTGATACTCCGTCTGATAATCTTCACAGCTAGTACCATAATGATCGTCATTATACAGTGAGACCCATTTAAGATGGAAGCACCCTTATAAAACTTACATTTTTCAAACGATTGGAATGATTTTTATTTCGTTAGGTAGACATTCAAGAAGTCTACTAGGACACCAAATTTCATGAATAAATCTCCATTTCCAGGGCCAACTAATTTTATTTTTCTAGGTCAAAAATCTAGAAAAATAACTAGAGATTTTTTCATAAAAAATCTGACTTCACCTGGATTCCCGACATTTTCAAATGGTTCATATTATGTAAATTACGTTGAAATACGTCAATGAATAAAAAAGTTATAAGGGAATGAAATTTGAAAAATACGCCGTTTAATTAAACCACCCATTCAATTTCAGAACTTTAATTGAAACTTTGACTACACCGCTGGATTGAGGGTGTCTCAAAATATCACTGACTATAATTTCATTGAAATCTGTCTATACATAAAAATTATGAGATAAACTGACATTTTCCTGAAAATCCATTAATATATTTTTCAAATTTTATTATCTGATTTTTTTATTTATGAACAGATTGCGATGAAATTTTGACGAGTGATATATCGATACCTCCTCAATACAGTGGTGTAGTCAACGTTTTGATTAAATGGGTTGATTAAACGGCTTATTTTTCAAATTTCATTCCCTTATAACTTTTTTATTCATTGACGCATTTCAACGTAATTTACATATGAACCATTTAAAAATGTTGCGAATCCAGTGGTGAAGTCAGATTTTTTCTAAAAATAAGATTAGTAGGCCATGGAAATTGAGATTCAATCAGGAAATTTGGTGTCCTAGTAGACTTTTTGAATGTCTACCTAACGAAAAAAAAATCATTCCAATCGGTTGAAAAATGTAAGTTTTATAAGGGTGCTTCCATCTTAAATGGGTCACACTGTATATAAAGAAATATCCGAGGCTAGCTTATTTACTTGAAAGTGCATCATCTCATATACTTCCTTTTCATCAACTTAATCATATGTTCATCACATTACGATATAATGAGTAAAAAGAGCGCAAATAAAATCTTGCATGAGGGCGCTCAGTACCCTAGAGCCGGCCCTGCGAACAACACAACACACAGACATGCGACATCTCCATACACATCCAGCAAACAACGTTATACCTTATGTCCCTGGACTGTCTGAAAAGATAAAACGGATTGGCCATAGGTATGATGTAATAACAACATTTAAAACAACCAATACATTGAGATCAATACTCACACATACAAAACCCAAAAACGCTGGTGAATGTTCAAAAAATTGTGTTTACAACATAACTGGTTCGTGTGGTAAGAGTTATATAGGTGAAACATCAAGACCATTGATTGTGCGCCAGGAAGAACATAAAAGTTACATCAGAAATCGAAAAATAACGGGTTCGAAAATATCCGAACATATTCTAACATCTGATGGCGACCATATGATGGAATGGAATAATACCAAAATTTTATTGAGATAATCAAATCAAAAAAAAAGAAAGTTAAAGGAAACTGCTTGCATTCTTTTATCGAACAACTGCTTTTCAACCAATTCCTTCGAAATGGACCGCACCTGGTTACCTCTCCTCAGAGATGAAATAAGAACTAATAGAATGGTGATTGATTGATACCGAACACCCTATCTATCAAGATACCAAATGTCAATCAAAAGAATGTATGACAGATTTCATTTGACTCTGTCAAAGAAAGATCTTATTTCCAAAACCGCAATTTAAATTCAGTTTCTTCAGCGTCTTTCCAAGAAGTTTTGATAACGGAGGCAGATACAGCCTCCGAAACGTCAACAATTTTCAAAAAAAGAGAAGTATTCTTTGTTAATTCGATCTCATTTTTTCAGATAGGCAAATTCAGTGTGGGGTACGTTACTGACAAAAATTAATTTCTTTCAAGACAGCAGTCTTGTGAAAGCAGTAACTTATCGGGCAAATTAATACATTTTTTTATTTTTCCAACGGGAATCTATTATAAGAACCTTGAAAAGTAGCTCCACAAAAAAATTCTCAGATTAATAGTTATTAATCTGAGAATTATCGCACTTGCAATGTTCATGTTCGTGCTACAAAAAATTGTTAATTAATTAATGAATACCTTATTGAAAAATCGCGATAAAAATTTTTTGACCACGGATTATTGTTTATTGATCTATCCTGCAGGTACCTGAATTATTATTTATTCTTAATTTTCATTTTCAATAAGTTTAAATAATATTTATTCATTAAAGGTCCGAAGGAGGCGTGGCTTGCTCAAGCCAGGAGTAATCGTTTTCGAGCGTATTTTCAACCCTAAGGGAAAATTATAAATATTGGTCCTGCAGTTCCGGGAGTTGGGACATTTTTTTAGTAAATTTTCTCCTCTTTTTGAATCTTTTTTCAAAGAATTGTCTCGAATAGTTTTTGAGATATTGACGAAAAATCAAACCCGTTTTTTTTCACTTAATAGTTTATAACTATTGCAATTTTTACGAGCGGCGTTAGCATTTTCTCAAAAACTATCTGCATGCCATTCCGAGTCGAATGACACCTCAATAATAATTTTCGGAGAAGGCGAAAAAATGTTGATCTGAAAAGCCATTTTTGTATACCCGCACAGATTATGCGTTTACACTTCGTCAGTTGAAATTAAAATGAAAATGAATGAAAATGGTGTGCAAGATTTTTTTCAAAAGTGTCCAGGGATGACATTTATCGCATAAGCAAATATTATATACGTTAATAAATGCATTTTGAATTACAGGATCTTGTGCGTCTTGCAGAAAACTATGGCACACTACGAGAAACCAGTAATTCCAAAGAATTAGCAGATAAGTTAGCGGATACCATCAATATGGAGATTATCGAACCATTAGCAAGGGTCAATAGGGCTTACAGATTCTCCTTGGCAGTGCCTCAATGTGAAAGGTAATTAAAAAAAAATGTTTCCATCGATAACAAATGATCGAATAGTCCTAGACATTCGGTATCAAATACTAGTCAAATCGAATATATTAATAATAACTGGTTCACTTTATCTACTCAGGGCACATTATTCTTAGACCCAATGACCACAAACGCAGAAACGTGTAGGTCAGACTGAAATATTTCAAAAGGAAAAAAATATTTGCATCAAATGTAAGACAAAATGTCATAAATGAATTAAATAACTATTCAGGTAATAAAGAAGTTTGAAATGTTGATATTTGTTTATAGTAACACCTGATTATACATAATTCGGCAAAGTTTCGTATACTTATGGGGAAATTGTTGAAAAGACGAACATTCTTCATGAAAATTGAAAAATAAAAAATGTGATTTATTTGTGAATATCTAACACCTGAACAGTTATATTTTGAGATTTACAGGTTGACTTGTCCGAGTTTGAAAGAAATATAAACCGACACAATCAGACTCGGATTTTACGCATAAAAGCTGGAAGTGGCGTCATATTTTTGTTCATTTATGCATAATTCATAAATACTTGAACTTCATCAATGCATAATTCATATAATCCAGTAACGACAGACAAACTCGAGAAAAAAGTGAAGAATGAATTGTAGCACTCTGAAACTCGGCACATGACATCTCGACATCTTGTATTATTAAAAAAAATTATCAAAAAATCGGGGGTGGAACCAAATTTTTCATTAAAAAAATATATATATATATTTTTGTTATTTCAGAAAATATAAGATTTATCAAAAAACGATTTCGATAGGTTGAGAGATAATTCAATTCTCCACAAGAATGATTTTCAGTAATACCTTATAAAATACGCTCGTTTCCTCAGAAAACGTGGTTTAACGCCGACGTCACATTTCATGCTCGCGCTAACTCGCCACTGCAAGTTCAGACAGGGCCGAAAATTAGATTTGTCATAACTTTGCTAAAAATTATAATAGGAGTAAAAGAAAAAGTGCATATCGTTCCTGACGACTTCTACTTCCTCATGCCAATATAACATGTGAGTATCTGAGTACCTAAAATGTGTTTTGTCCCACTTCACATAACCCTTCTACGATATTTACGGAGGATCCGAAAGTTATGGATATTATGGACCATATGCAATGATTTAAGGCTTCTGAGACAAGTTTCACTTAAACATGCCAAAGAAAAAACTGGGTTTTACTCTTGCCTCAGGTTTCACCTCACCCATAATCCCGGCAATTTCATCAGTAGATGTTGGAAATAATCGCTCATACACATCCTACATAAAAAATAAAGTATGTGATATCAAGCTTGAGGTTTGCACTTCACAATAGTGTTATTAAATATATATATATATATATAGAGAGAGAGAGAGAGAAAAGGGTAGTCTTGTTTGCTGACTAGTTAGGAAATGAGTTTTTAATATTTGGGATATGCAGCAGGCCACTAAGAGTACTCTAATACACAGATTCCAAGCTTTCAACAATTTTTTATTGTCATCTTCAGGGAAGCTACAATATGGAAAGACAATTTTGAAATATTGATAAAGAAAAACCAAGAATCAACTTACAGTGCTGTGAGGTTATGTGGCGTATGTGTTAAAATTATTCATAATATATGAACAGAACTGGGAATAAAACTTCATTGGTAACACATAGAGTTAATTTATCATCAGTAATGTGTTCGCACCCAAATTAACTCTATGTTGTGTTACCAATGAAGTTTTATATATTATTTTATAGCTTCCCTGAAGATGACAATAAAAATTGTTGAAAGCTTGTAATCTGTGTACTCTTATTGGCCTGCTGCATATCCCAAATATTAAAAGCTCATTATATATATATATATATATATATATATATATATATATATATATATATATATATATATATATATATATATATATATATATATATATATATATATATATATATATATATATATATACCCTGTCACACTACTTTAGAATTGTTGCATATAGTCCAAAGAGGGTATGGGTTGCTGCTTCAGTATAATAATTCTATATTTACTAAATTATTCATGATTTTCGGATCATCCGTAAACATCTCCGTGAAGTGCGACAAACCACATTTTAGTTTTTTGTTTAATGAAACGAAAGAAACACAATTTTGTCTTATTTTCACTAGTTTTTTATATTTAAATATGAAATAAAAATACAAGTCATCAATTACACAAACATTTTAGTTACTCAAATACTCGCATATTATATTTGCATGAGAAGGTAGGAAACTTCAGAAACGATATGAACTTTTCCTTTTCCTTCTCCGATCATTTTTAGCAGAGTTATGACCAATCAATATTCGGCTCTGCCAGAACTTTCAGCGGCGGGCAAGGTGAACCTGAAATTTGATGTCGGCGTTCAATCACGTTTTCTGAGAAAACGAGCGCATTTCATACGAAATTCATACGATATTTTTCCCGTTTATAATAGACAATTTTTTTTCTGTGATGGAAAAAAATATCCTAAAATCACATATCTACCTTTACCTATGTGAAAGTACTCACTTTCTTCCCGGGGAAAAAAGTAATTTCATAAGAAGTTATATTTTGTTACCTGTCGACACAGATGAAATGTCAAACTTTTTTCCTGTTAGAAAAAAAAAGTTTGAAAATGCAGTTAAAAAACTTGAAGATACAATAAGAAATGAGAATGTAGAAATACAGTCAACAATGTGAAAAAACAGAGCAAAAATACCGTTAATGGTATGAAAACACATAGTAAGAATACTGTGAGTAATGTAAAAACACAGTTAAAACGTAGTATTACACCGTATCTTTACGATAAAAACTGTGAAAACAGTGTAAAAGTAGAATGTAAATGTACAGAAATTTTGAAAATTTCATTACGACATAAGTAATCTCACATGACTTTCGATGGGAGATTACACGATAAGTTAATAGAAATAACATGATTTTTCATTTAAAATTCATTAGTTTCGAGAAAAATCACATAATTATTACATATAAAATCACACAATATTTAATTGGGAATTTCAATAGAGTTTGTTGGATTCTCCGTAATAAATAATGGTTTTAATTACATCACTTGTAGTGTAAAATATGTTCACATAACATTACGTTGGTTATATGTGGCCAACGTAATTTCACAATGTTTTTTTTTAGTGTGTGGTGGAAGTATTTGTAGAGAAGGGTACTTCGACATTATCGATTTTACTATTTCATTTATACCTGTAATTGCGTTTTTATTTGATAATACCTATGTTTTCACCTGATCTCATTAAATTGTTCTTAGTTGTTCTTTCTCTCGCATTTTTAGGAGATTTGGTTTAGTTTCAGAGTCTCTTCTATCATATTGAAATCGTCCATGTGCTTGTGGATCTCTATTGCTTCCCCTTCAATGAGCGCATGTTCCGCTATTGCCGATTCATCCGTTTGGCCTAATCAGAGAAACCTGCGGAACTATTTGAAGATGCTAGACTCCTTTTCCTAGATCCTAGAAGGTTATCATAGTCGACTTGTACGGAAAGCAATAGACAAACAAGCACATGGAGAATTTTAATAGGAAAGAAGAGACTCTGAACATAAACCGGATCTTACCCATTCTTAGAAATGCCATGGAAAGAACAACCAAGAACAATTTATTGACAACAGGTAAAAACATCTTATCAAATAGCAACGCAATTACAAATATAGGTGCGAATCAAGAAACTATAATTAATGAGCAAGACTACCTGAGGCAGCATAAACACAATTTCTGTGAAATATCAAAGGTGGAATAGACCTCTGATGAAGTTAGCCACTGGCGAAACGTTAAAAACAAAAACCGACTGCCTTCAAACTCGAATAAAGACAGTGATAGTAATTGTGCATTATTGCTTGTCCCTTATGATCTATGAATCATGATTAATATTGTTTAACGTTTTTTCTTGAAGGAAAACTAGTAAAACATTTTACTGCATTCTTCTTTACTAGACATTTTCTGCTAGCTGTTAATTATTAATATTTGCTATGTATATACTTATAAAAGTTTAATATTTTACAGGTACGTTTTGTGTTTAATCAACGAAGAAAATCAAAACGAGTTGGAAAGCTTACCAGGCCTCAAGAAACTTTTGTATCGAGGCGCAAGTTTGGTGGCCGGATGGTTTTTGAGTTCTGAAACAGGAACGCCTTTTTGGACTTTGTACACGGACATTATACAGGAAACGAATTGCAAGGTTAGTTCTTCTGACAACTGAAAGGTATTTCTTAGTATTGATGATGAAATTACATTTACTTTGAATACTCAGGACTTCTTGTTTGAAGTGTAGGTGAAAAACAGTAGAGGTCCAAGCACGGAACCGTGAGGTACTCCATGTTTGACCAGTTTGTGTTTATGAGAAATAGAAGAATATCATGGAAGATAGTCGAATGCTTTGGTGAGGTCAGCCATAGTAATCCAGACCCAGATATTCTGAGATATGCAAATATCTAATATGTAGACCCAGATATCTTCAGATATTTAAAATGGCTGGTTATACAAAATATTGTATTTAAATCATTAGATGAGTTTATTTTTATGTAATAAAGAAAAATTAGCGGCATCGGCTTATAGACAAATTTTAAAGTTACAGAAAAAAGATTATCCTTGGGAAGAATTCCAACCCACGACCTCTAGATTCTGGTTTAGTGCTCTACCAACTAAGCTACCGAGAAGACATGCATTCCAAGTGGATATCGGGTTACCGCATTTTTCCAGAATTTTTTATGTTAGTGAATTACCTACAAATTACAGCATTTATGAGATATTGGAGAGTTATAGGTTTGATGGGAACTCATTTGTTTTCAATTATCACTAATATTCTTTCAGCTTTCGCCCTAGCGTCGTCCACATATATTATAGTGATATTCAGGATCGGGTGTGGATCTCCTACCACTGAACAACGTTAGACAAACTGAAAATTAAGAAGCGAGTTAGCGTCTGTGCTATAAATACAGAGTGGTCCAACGAAAAGTATGCACCTAGCTTTTCTCCTTTATTTGGAATTCATAGCAAATATGCTCGGACACGTGAAGTGTGCCTTTGAGGGGGACACATTTTAGATATATTTTGCAACTTGTGTCTTCAACCCCTCAGCGACGGGGTGTTACAACCCTAAAATTTTAAATGGAACGTGGGGTCGAGTGATATATCATTTAAACGGGCATAAAATTATCTTTCCAATGATACCCTATTTGTTGAAATTTACTGAAACAGTTAATGCGAAAACGGCTTTAAGAACATTAACCCGATAATTTTGGAATTAATGAAAAATACAAATCAGTTTTGGTTACTAGGAATCAGGATAACGACAATCATTTCTAAATTACTTTATTTTGCCGAAAGCAACATTTCAATGATAATTTTTTGTTATCACAACTAAATTCCCCATTTATCGTTTGCGTGATTTTGTCGAAAACGACTGCAGATAAGTGTAAGAAAAAAACTGTAGATATGTGTAACATTTGTTTTACAGATGAGTGTACATTTTATTTGAATGGAGCTTTGAATAGGCATAATTGCCGTTACTGGGATGACAGTAACCCATATTTATTCCGTGAGGTTCATTCCCAGGCCCCTCAAAAAATAAACGTCTGGTGTGGCATATTAGGAAGTCATATCATAGGACCACTTTCCATTTCTGGAAATTTAAATGGTGAAATCTACCTAAACATGCTTGAAGACGCAATTGATCCTTTCATCACACAAATAATAGAAGATGACCAAAATCATAATGCTGATCGGCTTCATTTTCAGCAAGATGGAGCACCTCCGCACTATTTTGTTCCTGTACGAGAATTTTTAGATAACCGGTTCCTCGGACAGTGGATTGGCAGGAGAGGCCTAATGGAATGGCCTGCGAGGTTACCTGATTTATCGCCTTTGGACTTTTTTCTACGGGGACACTTAAAAAATAAATATTTTGCTACGAAGCCCGAGTCCATAGAAGATATTCGCCAACGGATTATAGCTACAAAATGTTAGACATAGATTTGAACAAAGTCTGTATTATTGTATGGAAGCAAATGGGTCACAATTTGAACACTTGTTGAAGTAACATTTCAATAAATCAATTTAACAGCTTGTTTTTTTTTTTACAAAGCACTATTACAAGTAACAAATATTGAAACGTACTAAGTACTACTTGTACATGTTTTAATTCCTAGTAACCAAAACTTATTTGTATTTTTCATTAATACCAACATTATCGGGTTCATGTTCTTAAAGCCGTTTTCGCATTAAACGCTTCAGTAAATTTCAACAAATAGGGTATCATTGGGAAGATAATGTTGTGCCCGTTCAAATGATATATCAGTCGACCCCACGTTCCATTTAAAATTTTAGGGTTGTGACACCCTGTCGCTGAGGGGTTGAAAGCACAAATTGCAAAATATATCTGAAATGTGTCCCCCTCAAAAACAAACTCCACGTGTCGGAGCATTTTTGCTTGCAATTCCACAAAAAGGATAAAAGCTAGGTGCATACTTTTCGTTGGACCACTCTGTATAATGAAAAATTAGTGGAATACAGACAAATTTAAATATTCGAGAAAAAGGATTCTCCAGTTTTTGAAATAATGTTGGTTTGAGTGAAATAATTTCTGGTGGTCGGTGGTCTGGCGGTCTAAGGCGCAGGCCGTTCAGAACGTCAGTATAGCGGTAGCCAGATGGCTTGGATGCCGTGACTCTCAGAAACCTGCCGCGGAAAGTCCTCGTCCAAATGATACACCTGATCAACGCCATCATAAAGTGGGGGTATTACCCAGATTGTCTGAAGAAGGCACTGGTAATACCGATTCTGAAACCGGGTAAGGATGGCCACAAACTCGATAGCTACCGACCCATTTCGCTCCTGAGCGTGATCGCTAAAGTCGTCGAGAAGATCCTCCTGAGACGAATGTTGAGTCTCGAGGGGAAACTCAAAATGATCCCCGCTGAGCAATTCGGCTTTAGACAAGGTCATAGTACCACGTCACAGGTCGTAAGGATTGCTCACGGGGTGAAAGAGGCAGCCCAACGTGGACTCAACACAGTTATGGTCCTGCTGGACATGAAGAAAGCCTTCGACTCGGTATGGGTGGAAGGTCTTATCTCTAAAATGCTGGGTGCAGGCATGCCCTCGTACCTGGTAAAATTGGTGAATTCTTTCCTCGTGGGGAGGACGTTTATGGTGCGAGTAAATAATACTCGCTCCGCAGAGTTCCCGATCGAAGCAGGTGTCCCGCAGGGGTCATGTTTGTCCCCACATCTGTATTCGCTACATACTTATGATCTCCCTCAGTGCGAGAGACCGGATATGGGCACGGCGGTGTATGCTGATGACACCGCCATCTTTGCCCATTCCTTCTCAAGCGCCGCTGCCCAATACAGGATCCAAGTCCACTTGGATAGGAAGATCATACCGTATTTGGCGGATAACAAGATTGAGGTCAATCCGGCTAAGTCGGAGACGATCAACTTCACGAAGAAGTACACTCACTCGAAGCTTTATCGGAAGTTGAGAATCAACGACGAGGCCGTTGAGAACGTGAGCCATGCGAGGTACACCTGGACAAGCGACTCAACTTCGGACGTCATATCACCCTCGCTATCCAGAGGGCGGGAGCTGCGTTAAAACGCACCTATCCTTTGATAGCGAGGGGCTCGAAACTCTCTCTTGAGAATAAATTGCTTATTTATAAGCAACTCATAAGGCCCACAATGACGTACGCTTGTCCGGTGTTCTGCAGCCTGAAGCCAACTCCATTAGCGAGATTGGATAGGATGCAGAACAAAGTACTCCGTAATATCACCGGTAGCAGACGATACCTTCGATTGGAAGCTCTTAGGGAGCTGGCAGGCGTCGACTCGATCCCGACAGTTATAAATAACTTGTCCTACAAGTTTTATAAGTACATGCTCGATAAGAGTCCCCTCACCAGGGAGATCACCAAGCTCAGAGTGTATGATAGTGAGCCCCGCAAGCACGGCGGGCTCATTTATCAAGCGCTTGATATCTTCAAAGAACGAAGGGATGAACCGGTTCCATAGGGAACCAAACCGAAAGTCTAACTGAAACGTAGAGTACCTCGACCCGGTTTTTTGCTTCAGCCTTTTCCGGGATTCAGCCTTGAAACAACCAGCCTCATAACCTGCAAAGAGCAATATCTGCATTGAATAAAAATTAACAACACGCATGAGCTTTGCAGGAGGCGTGTATCATTCCGAACTACCACCGTGATGTGATGAAATGTCCGACCAGCGTTAACACCAGCGCGGGCGGACTACAGCGCCCTCTCCCGGGGGTGGCTATGTTCGCTTAGCAAGGCTCTCCTCCGCTACCCTGATCGGAGCGGAGGAGATGCTACTTTTGCACCCATCATCCCGTCCTTCCTCTAACCTCCTGGGTTCTGTTGAACGAGAAGATGAAATGATATGTCATTGCTCATGAAATGTTAAATTTGATAATCTAAAATAAAAACCTTTTTAGTTAGTTAGTTAGAACGTCAGTATAGCGGTAGTCGGTTCGAGCCCGATGTATGTACGAGGGATTTTTTCTCAAGTATTCAATATCGGAATCGATAGACGACCGCAGTCCTTGTTGAAAGCAAGTGTATTGTGTGTTGTCTAGATGCTAATCTCGGCTAGTGCTAGCTTGAAGTGTACGTCGGCCACCCGAGGTGGTGCTGTAGGTTTTCCGGGTTTTCCTGCAGCTGAAAAGTGAATACGCCACCAAAAATCAGTAAGTTGCCCCGGAGCGCCACGGCAAATAATAATAGCCATCCTCTACCCGCACAAGCTATGCCTTTGGGTACACTCTACGAGTGTTTATGAGGGAGTATTATTATTATTATTATTATTATTATCTTGACTCGTGACCGGATTTATTATTGAATAAAAAAAAATTCAATCATTCAATGCTATTTGTTGCTTGAAAATTAAAGAATATGTTCTTAAAAATAATTAAAATAGGATTAATACGCGCGAAAAACGTACGTACTATTATTATCAATAACATTTAAAATCAATAAAAATTAATACATTTTTGATTCCAAATTTTTAAGGAACAATAAAATTTGTAAGATGTTAATCGAAGTGTATATACAGAATGAAGAAAACTATTCGGTACCTAACCGAAATGGAAGTAGATTTCTAATATTAAATATCGACTTACAAAATATAACCTAAGAATGCGTTTTACCCGCTAGATAAGTGCAAATAAAGATGTTTTATGTCCCCTTACAAAGCACAGAGCCTATAACTTATTATATTCAAATATATGCTTGAGCTTGTTTTATATTTATCATCATCCCTCGTATACGACAGGATTTTTGGTTGGTGCATTTTCAATTTAATGAATAAAATAAATATGTTTTCATTTCTGTATCAAAAAATCTGCCAATCACAGTAGAAGATCGTCAATTGCAAATCATAATTTCTAATAAATTTTTAATTTTTTTCAGCAAATGTACTCGGAAAAGTGTCACGATTTCCACTTGGAAGAACTGAGAGTAACCACTGAATACGTCCACAATGAATTGTAAATTTATTATTTACACAATTTTCGACATGCTTGCTTGATAAATATGTTTTGAATTACCGACATACAAAATATATTTATAAAGTGACCCCTATAGGTTATTTATTTTGTAAAATAGTTGTAATAAATTAAATAGTAAAAAAAATGGACTTTTTTGTTATACACTGCTTCTCCTGTGATATCCACGAATACACTACAAGACACAGGATTATCATTTGAACAACATAATTTTATGACAAAAAAAATCCACTGTCACTAATATATCGTGTGTAAATAAAGTAATCGCTGAATATAAAAGTCGAGTTCATTTCGTATACAATGATATTCAATAGTAATACCCCAAACCCGGTTATCACAGAATGGTCTCAGAGACATTCATGTTTCAGATCACACCTGTGAATCGCAAAGTGACTCCCAGTATTATCGCAATAATCGTCAAAGAGTGACGCAAAATGTAACTCGAAATTAGCCCAATGTGACATTCTATTCATACTTCGAAATCAAATGCACATTAAGGCCCTTTCGATGTTACAATGTAAAATTGAATGGACTGGTACTCGTTAAAAAATGCGCTTCACTTTATGATTCTCATATACGTCACAAACACGAATTTACATGTATGATTTTGTAGATTATAATTCAACTCCCATATGTTAGTTACTGAGACTTTCATGAAGGTACCTCAAATTCTCTTCAAAGGAAATTCACTGCTAGAATAATTATTTGGAAACTTGAATGAATAGGTAAAATAGGAAATTCAAAAATTAAAAAAAGCTCACCAAGTTCAATATGAAATTTTACCTCAATATCATTATCCTTACTAATGAATTATGGTTTATATGAAATGGAATGTTAAAAAACAAATGCCATAGTTGTTGTTAATTAAACTGTCTAGTTAAACTCAAATCATGAAAAAAACCATATATAGAAATGTAGAGCAAAACTATAATTCAATGCCATACTGCCATACTCTCCTCTTTGAAATTACAAACACATGATTTGCATTGAAAGGACACCACACACTTTTATAGGGAAATTGGTCCCCTGACGAATCGGCTGAATTTTGATATGTTGTAGTCCAAGTCATTCCAAACAAAAAGTCCAATTGGCAAAACTTTTTCTATAGGCTAGTTTTGACGGTAGAGGGCTTTGAAAATTCTCATTTTCTCTCTGTTTTTAAACAACAAAAAACGTTACCCTGAATAATTTTCACTATTCTGAGTAATCAAGATATAAACATTCCTCAATATAAGATAATATTAAAAGTATTGTGCATTGGTGACATTACACATGGTCAATTATATAGTGTGTTCCATCTTGTATGGTCAAACTAATACCTCAAGTTGATGATAAAACTCTTGTTATTAACACGCTTAAATTAGCTTCACTTGTATGTATGTATGTGTCTATGTAATTAATTCCGGTGACAATGCAATATGACATTTTTGTAATAGAAAAAAGAAAATGGCGGCTCCATGATGGCGGACGAGATTTGTGATTATGGTCCGATTCAATTCAAAATTGGTATGATGAAAGGATTTTCGGGGTCAGAGATTATGATGTTTCTTTCAATATTCATAAATTCAAAATGGCGGCTCCAAGATGCTGGATGAGATTTGTGATTGTGGTCAGATTCGATTCAAAATTGGTATAAGGGGGCCAATTTCCCTATAAAAGTGTGCGGTGTCCTTTGGAACTGAATGCTATCAAGTGACTTTTTATTGAGAGAATTTGAGCCGTTATGGAGTTATTCTGGAAAATATATATATGTTTTTGTCACTTTCAACACAATAAGGATATTCATTCAAGAAATATATTCTGGTTGCTTAATTTACGTTTTTCGATGTCTTAGATCGTTGATGAGAAAGTGAAAAATTAAAATTTCTCAATTATTCCAACGAGTCCTTTTCTATATCATTTAAAAGATAAAAATTAACTGATTAACAAAAGCATATAGTTATAATTAATTGAAAAATTGGTCTAAAAAATTTATTGTTGACGAGTTATTGTTTATTTATGTCTGTAGATATTGCCACATTTTTTATTCCTTAATTTTTTTATCATGCTTCTGATTCGGTAGACGCGCGAACAAGGTCCACTATACTCGTTCTCATAGCAATTTTCACAGTAAAATTTAAATTACTGAAAGTTGGGACTTTTTTGGTAAATTTTGGATATTTCAAATAGTTCTTGAAATATTTACAAAAAACCAAAACATTCTTTTTTTACTTATAATTGTTTATAACTTTAACAATTTTTTCAGTTTTTATTTCCTCCCTATTTTTCAATACTATATTGATACTCTTCCGGATTAAGTCAGAAAAACTTTTGTAAAAAAAAATATAAACTTTATTATTTAAAATCGCAGTGTAAAACATAAAATAAAATCATGTGAATTCTAAAAAAAGAAATCTGCCTCTTTCGTGTGTTCCTTAGTCCACTCATCGAATTTGCGAATAACTTCGGGCGACATCTTGGCCTTGTAGTCGCCGACTTTTCCAGACCTCATAAAGCTTCCCTCGAACTCTATCAGGTTGTATTTCCTGTTGAAACCCACCACCATTTCGTAGTTGACTGCAGGATTCTTCTTCATGCTCTCAAAACTCAAGTGACTGCTGAGGACCTCAACCTGTTCGTCCGAAAGTGATTTTTCCAGGAAATTCGCCACTTTTCTTATGATGGAAGGTAGGTCTTTGATCATTTCCTCGTACTTCAGAAAGAGGATGTTTGGCTGGTTCCTTCTCTCCCAGAATGGTAAGACGTGGTTCCAAAATGGAGCAAACGGCACTGAGAAATATCTCACATTAATCTTGTGAATCATGGAGAGGAGAGAGGAGAATGTATTTTTCCTCCTACCCTTATAGAAAGTACCTACACACTTTCCGCCCTCGAACCACGGAGGAAACTCATACTTTTCCTCCCTAGGGAGGAAAGTACTTTTTCTCCTCCTCATTTCAAGGAAGTTGTAAACGATGAAACTTGTGAATCTATTATAATTAAATTGTTTCCGTAATTTCTTGAACATCTTTTATATCCTGTATTCTGGTAAAAATCAACCATGAATGTTACTTCTACTTCAGTTCTTTAATAGTAATTTGTGTAAAGTGATTGATTGTCGCTCGACAAAAAGGTTAATCTTTGGAGAATGACCATGACACTTTGTGCTCGAAATACAGACATTATTATTTCTACAAGTGCAGCTCTTAGAAAAAAAATGATCGGCACTACTAAATGTTCAATAATTCAAATCAATAACAAGAAAAAAGTAAAATAACGTTTTTAAAAAAAAGTTACCAGGAGCTAAACCCGAGACCTTCGGATTACAAGCCCAAGACGCTAGCCATTGCACCACCGCAGATTCTCAGATGGACATGACTGTATTGTCTATACTTTCCATCCTGCAAGTATAGGTCCGTTTTAGACAAAAGCAGTTGAGATGCGTTTTAAATTTACAAAAAAAAGGTTAATTAAGTGGGTAGGAGGAAAAATCATATGTATTACATGGGAGTAAAGTGCCTTTTCCTCCCTTGGATACAGCCTGCGGCAGGAAAAGTGGCACTTTCCTCCCTAGTAATACAAATAGCTATTTAAGGGTATGAAATAATTTTATCACCGAATCTCATTCGCTGAAATTTCCAATTGACCAGGCTGCTCTATGTTAGATCACACATCTAAATCAAATAGGGAGCGGTGTGATATCACATGAGTGATAAAACAAATTTATTTATGAACTCCTAAAAATGGTAATATCGTGATAAAACAATGTTTTATCACTTTGAACCGTAATTGTTCCATATCTCACTCATATTCAATAGTACAAGATAGTTTTGTCACAATTGTATCTCTGTTATATAACTGAACTGTCCCAAACGTATTAAATAGTTTAATTACAACTGTTCTAAAATGAACCCGTGTATGATTCTTTTAGAAGAAGAAGATGAAAATTTGCAAAAATTGAATTATTTATCGTGTAGGTATGTCATTATTCAAGAGTTATATCAAAGTTGAAAAGAGTTGCTAACATTACTTCCGTACACTTCTTTTGAAGATGTAGCTGGTTGGAGAAAAGAAGTTGAAAAAATTTAATAAATATGTCTTAACTTTCAGTTTAAGTACTCATCAGTTATAAAATATATTAGGAAAAAACTCATGAGATATTATTTTAATTTCGATTTGACACCTCAAGTTCTCAAAACCTTTATATTCATAATCTAGATTTCTTAATTGACTAGTATACTCACATTTTCCAGCTAAGAACAATCTACAATAATCTTCAAAATTCCCTCGATATCCTTCCATCAGGCGAGAATGATTATAGTATGAAATACAGGTGTCTTTTGGATTTCTGGTAACGTAGATTATCTGCAAAAATAGTTTCATTTCGGTATTTCGAAACGTAGTTACATCTTCCCGATCTCCACACCCTGTATTTTGTCACATTTTTCATTTGTTTCAATTTAAATAGTATATTCTTCAACGAGCGTATAATGATGGCTATTATTCTCGCCTACGGCTCGTTTCAGAATTATCCGAGAGAATAATGCCCATTATACGCGAGTAGAAGACTATACTTTCTCTACAACTACATGAAAATTTATAAATTTATGACAAAAGCTCAGTTTGTGGTACTTATAGATATCTATCGAAATTATTGCCTTCATTACCAAAAAGTAGTATAAATTACAAAGCAATATAAGGAATATGAATAACTAGATTATTGAGGGAAAAAATAAAAAAAAACACTCCACCACACCTACATCAATATTAAAAAAATCTGACTTTTCATACCCGATTTGTACATAATTTTTCCTCATCGAGAGATAAGATTTTAAGACTTCAAATATTTTGCCCCTTATTCCATAGGTATAAAGTTTTTACAAGATAAAATTGATCTGCAGGCTTCTTACGTTTTACATTTCATTTTCCATAACTTAGTGGTATGTTCGAACACAACCCAACATGTAAAATAAAACATGACATAAGTACCTTGGGATGCTTGGTATCGTCCTGAATTTCTTCAGGTAACAACACCCACGGAAGATGTGTTTTCAAACATAAGGCGCCTTTCTCGCTTTGATTTTTCACGAATTTCAAGGAGTCGTCCAGAAATGGGGGTGGCTGGAAATCCACGTTCTCTTTTTTGAACTCCCTGTAGTCGAATAGTGCAGAAACCCTGAAAAATGAGATCATACAAGGATTTTTATGAGATGATACTTGGTTTATAGTCTTCATACTCTAAGAAAGGTGATCTCTGTCCCAAATTAACTTGACCTCCAACGAAATCCAGGTTGTTCATTATCATCCAGACCATTTCCTGTGTCCAAGTGGTCCCTGAAAATATAATGTTGTTTGTTCTGTGACCGAAAGAAAGTTTGACATTTTGTAACAAAATACAATTGTTTCTACAACTGTCAAAAAAGTCCACTTTTTTGTGTGGTTTGTGTGCGTAAAGTATTACAATATTTCACTATCAACATACGATTTCATTATTAAACGGAAAAGCGTAAAAAAAGTGCACTTTTTTAACGGCTGTTGCTAGGCAACCGACAGTTTCATGCAACAACAGTGACAAATCCGAATAATAATGAAATCCTGTCATAAGGCCAGTTCTCATTTTCTTTGGCAACTAATAACCTATAAATATCTGATATACAAATCACTTTGATGAAACGAAAAAACACTCTTTTGTCTTATTTCCACTAGATTTTTATTGTTACGACCGGTTTCGGGTTTTATCCCATTATCAAGTATAAAAAACTAACTAATACAATTGAACACTAAGCCCAGTTATATAGGGAGTTTGCAGGTAGGCTGGATGGAGAGGTAATTAAGAGAATAAGGGTGAAACAATATAAATTTAGACCCTGGAAGTGATGGAAATTACCTGGGTTGTCAAATTTATAAATTCAAAAGTGGAGACTTACACAAATCGAGGGTTCCAAATTTCGGGTTTTTAATTGATTTATTAATTTCCATGGCTTCCAACAGATTCATTGTCTTCCCTTTATTACATGTGTGTAGAATTTTGAGGTTATCTTTACTTATCTTGTGTTTGGATTCTTGTAGATGTTCGTACATTGTTGATTTTTTGTCTAAACCGACGTGTTCACGGAACCTTACGTCAAAATTTCTACCGGTTTGGCCTGTATATACTGCAGAGCATTCCCCGCATTCTAATCTATATATCCCTGATTTTTTCATTCTGTCTCGTTTAGGTTTTGCATTGAATAGAATTCTGCCTAAATTATTATTACTTATAAAGGCTGTTGTTATAATAACAACAAAAATCAGGGATATATAGATTAGAATGCGGGGAATGCTCTGCAGTATATACAGGCCAAACCGGTAGAAATTTTGACGTAAGGTTCCATGAACACGTCGGTTTAGACAAAAAATCAACAATGTACGAACATCTACAAGAATCCAAACACAAGATAAGTAAAGATAACCTCAAAATTCTACACACATGTAATTAAGGGAAGACAATGAATCTGTTGGAAGCCATGTAAATTAATAAATCAATTAAAAACCCGAAATTTAGAACCCTAAACGAGCAACTCGATTTGTGTAGGTCTCCACTTTTGAATTTATAAATTTAACAACCCAGTAATTTCCATCACCTCCAGGGTTTAAGTTTATATTGTTTCACCCTTGTCCCCTTAATTACCTCTCCATCCAGCCTACCTGCAAACTCCCTATATAACTAGGCTTAGAGTTCAATTGTATTAGTTAGTTTTTATACTTGATAATGGGATAAAACCCGAAACCGGTCGTAACAATAAAAATCTAGTGGAAATAAGACAAAAGAGTGTTCTTTCGTTTCATCAAAGTGGTCAATATTATTATTATTAATGTTGACTTGACTTTCGAATAACTAGTCCATGAAGTAACTTTTCATTTCTTAGATTTGTGTTCAAAATAAATAAACAATCCTCGTGAAGCAACGAATACCTTTTTCTTTCTTTGAACTACGTCAAGGAAATTTCATATTTGCACCATCCACGATTTTCTCCGTTCAATTTTCATCACTTTTCATTTCTACTTAAATTAAATTTATAGTTATCAAGAATTCGTTATCTGGATAGATGCCCAAATTCACAAATTTCATTATTTATTGTTCTCAACTAGTTTCTGACGGCCAAACAGCCATAGCTACCTTGTATTACTTAGTGTAGATTAGGTCCAATAGTTCCTTTGAAGTATATGCTATTATTTTAAATATATTCTCCGCGATAGTTTGGAATTTTGATAATACTTATTTAAAGTAAGAATGCTAAGAATATTATTGGTGAAACATTTGTATATCAGATATTTATAGGTTATTAGTTGCCAAAGAAAATGAGAACTGGGTTTATGACAGGATTTTGTTATTATTCGGATCTGTCACTATTGTTGCATGAATCTGTCGGTTGCCTAGCAACAGCCGGTAAAAAAAGTGACCTTTTTTTACGCTTTTATAATGAAATCGTATGTTAATAGTGAAATATTGCAATACTTTACGCACACAAAAAAAGTGAACTTTTTTTGACAGTTGTAGAAAAAAATATATATTTTTTTAATGAATAACTTTTTAGGTTCCACCCCTGATTTTTTTTCTTCTAATTCCATGTACCAAGTTTCAGAGTGCTACAATTCATTCTTCACTTTCTGCTCGAGCTTGTCGTTACTGGATTATTAATGAAGAGATCCGTTTTGCCAAAAAAAAATCTATATATGACACAGTTAGAGCTAGGGTCCGCCACATATTGAACGTAAGGCCATCCCATAACAAATACCTCAAGCATGAGCGAATTTGTAAAATATAGTTTGCAATTCTGCATAGAACATTGAACACATAGGCGTGGGATGTTTTTAATAGTCATACAGTTTTCTTCATTTCGATAAGCAACAATAACAAAAAAAATCACCACCAACCTGTCTTTGGAAAACTACAAATCCACACATCATCTTCCTTAACACTCAAGTTTCGAATGTTTTCCCTCAGATCCTCGAACCTCTTCGGCATGGTCACCCCCTCGACTGTAATGTACCCTTTTCGGAACGTACTTGTGAAATCTCTTTGTAATATTTCGTCCAGCTCAGCGTCTCCTGCATCATTATTTATTATCACCATATTAGCGTAACACCTCTGCCACTTCTGCCAGTCAAGTGGTTTGCTAACTGTGCCACTAGTTGCAAATTATAACAAGACATTTTCTACTCGAATGGTTTATATAATAAATGTTTTATTGAGAAACCTTGACTGTGCGTATATCTATAGGAAATGATTGGTGATTTTGAATGATAGGAAAAGTGAAATATAATTCGTGAAAATATACACTTTTTTGGAAACCTTGGATATCTTAGCATATAATCCTTTCACTATTATTTGATATTACTACAAATTAATCATCACTGGCTGACAGACATTGTTATCAACTTCTTACAATTCAGTGATTGCAGTGAAATGCAGTATTTCAACATGAATTTCGATAAAACGAACCATGAATCTAACAAAGAAGGTTGTTATGAATATCGAGATAACATGGACAGTATGACATTTTTTTCTTCCACAGCTTTTAGAAGCCGTAGTTATCAAATTGCAACTTAACATGGGAAAAACAAATACAAACAGTTTGTAAAAAACTGAACAAAAGCTTTTATATACTGGTAACACTGAAAAACATTTTGAACACAGACTCACTATTACAGGTTTACTACGCATTTGTATACTCTACAATTTCATATAACATTATAGTGTGGGGTCAGGCATCAGATAATGAGCCTAATGAATAAAAATTAAGCAATCACTTGAATCAATTGCTTTTTAGTAAAAGCAATTGCTTAACTAGCAAATGCTAGCAAAAGCAATTGCTAGATCGTGATATAAATAAAGTTTTGAAGCAAATGCTGTTTTTCTCACATCTCAGTAGCAATTGCTTATACTCAAAACAAGTCCAGACTCTAGATGAATTGCAGCAGATGCGCTAGGGTTGACTACCAACACGTATTGATTTATTTATAATATACGTTTTTGTAAAAAATAAGTTGTGATATGGCAAATTTGAGTGAGAGTGAGGAATTTGAGAGCGATGAAGAGATTACAGACAAGCAACTGATATTTTTCCATAAATTAAAGGAACATAAAATCGTTCTTAATAAATCACAAACTCCGCAAGTGAAAGTAGAGAAGGAGGCCGCTTTAACCATCTTAGTGCAGCAATATAACGATATTTTTAACGTCTCACTTACAACAAAACAGTTGTCAAAGAAAATTAGCAATATGAAGGCAGAGATAAAAAAGAAATTTGACATTAATAAGACAGGCAATAAACCAATAATCTATAAGCCTTAGGAGAAGTTATTTTTAGAAATTCTGGATGTACAAAGGAATCCCGTCTTTAAAAAAATACCAGGTATGGTATTCAAAATTTTTATAAATGCGTAATTGTTTGAACTGAGAAATTATAAACTTTTAGGCGCTGCGACTGCTAGAGCTGATGAAGCATTACTACTTGAAAAGCCTTCTCCGTCAACATCGAGTGACCGAGCAACTGCAGAATTTACTATTCCTAAAAAGAAAATTAAAATATCAAATAAATTACCTGAAACTGTTGAAACTCAAATATTATCAACTGCAGAGCAGCTGAAATTATGCCGTATGCAACAGGAAGAAATCCTAAGAAGAAAACAAGAAACTGATGGCAGCAGTGTTGTTACTGACAAAGGCAAAGGTGTATTATAATTTATAGTCAGAAAACTCCATATTCCTATGCGTATTGATATTTTTCTTCATTAATTATATGAGTTCAAAAATAATTCTATTGTACGTTGTTTTCTAGTTGAATGATAAGAATAAAGTTTGAGTTGAAAATACAGATATGTGAAATATTTATTTTGACTTTATTTCGTTAACAAGACTAAAATTCATAGCGTGTGTAAACATTTTGGCCACATAATAATACAGAAAACTGTATTTTCTTGGATATCAGATAAAACTTATTTTTCCAAAAAAGTTCACCTCACTGTGGAAAATATACAGGGTGATTAAATACAAGAAAACGTGTTTTTATTGGTACGATTAGAGTATTACTATAATTGAAGAGATATGCAAAAAATATATTTAAAAAAAAAAGTTCCTACGAGTCCAAATTTTCACACAGGCTGCAGACATAAGTGAAATTACATACTTACATGATTATTGAAGAGCATTTGGGTTATTAATTCTCTTTTTTGCTGTCCTAATTGCCGAATTGTATTTATTCTCAGGTTGTCGATATTTTCAACTGTAATTTCAAAATTATCTTCTTGATGGGAGTAATCAAAATCTTCATCATTTAAAAGTTTAGCGATATTATGTAATACCGCGCAGGAAATTATCGTCGATGGTATTTTTTCTAATTTACTCCTAATTTTATATTGAAGGACGGGAAACCTTGCTTTCAACTGCCCAAAACACCGTTCAATTATTACACATTCTCGGCAGAAAACATTATAATTTTGCTGCTCTGGGGTTGCAGGATTTCTCCAGGGAGTCATAATCCAAGGCGAAATAGAATAGCCATCGTCTCCTAATAATACACATTCTTCTGTGTGGTTTTTAAGAAAGTTGTATATGTTTGAATTTTTGAAAATTCTGCCATCGTGCACAGAGCCTGGCCATTGGCAATCTACTCTTGTAAATATTTCTTTTGCATTACAAGTTGCCTGCACGTTAATGCTAGGATAACCTTTTCGATTAATATATTCATTACCGAATTCTTGAAACTTAGGAATTCGAATATGTGTACAGTCTATTACTCCAATGGCGTTTGAAAAACGGTATCTCTCTGACCACAACTGTTTAGCTTCCACAACAGCTTGAGTACTTCTAGGAAATTTAATAAAAATATTGGCCTTCTCCAAAACTGCATGCCTTACGGAAGTAACTGTCTTACAGACAGTAGCTTGGTGAATACCGAGTTCTTCAGCTACAGAATTTTGAAATCCCGGATCCGACAAGTGCCGCAGAAAAATTTTCATTTTAGTTATAGGTGATAGTTCAGCCCCTCGCCTTTCACCAGTATCATTCAAAAAATAATTCGTTAACCACTCAAAATTTTCGCGGTTAAATCGATATAACTTTCTGAAATCATCATCTTTGCAAGTTTTACGTACACTGTATATTTTTCTTTTACGCACATTCATAAATTCAGCCATAATTAAAAACGACAAATACTGAGCAACTCACGTGCATATGCCGCTAAGAACCAAAGTAGACTGTTAGCAAGCAAATGATGGAGGGGTCGACCTATCTTACAAATTTTAAAGTAATTGCTAACCTAGAAAAAGTAATTCCTCAATTTATTCATCACATTTCAAGCAATTGCATCTATTTTTCAAGAAAAAGCTTTTTCTAGAAACATTTCCTGAACTTTGAAGCAATTGCTGAAAGCAAAAGCAAATACTTCATTTTTTATTCATTGGATTTCAAGCAATTACTTCCGTTTTATAAGAAAAAGCAATTGCTACATTTTTATTCATTAGGCTCATTACAAGGATATTTGTTGCACAAAAACGCATCATAAGGCCCATTTTCAACATTAGTAGTCGGCAATCATGCAGACAGGTCTTCAAAACAAAAAGGATCCTCACAGTAACATCCATTTATTTGATGAAACTGTTAACATATATTTTCAATAATAAACATTCATACCCCAGTAACAGTGATTCACACTCTTACAATACCAGAAATAAAAATAATATAAAACTGAACAAGCCCAAACACTCCTATTACAAAAAATCTCCCATTAATGCAGGCTGCCGTTTTTTCAACTGTCTGCCAAATGAAATAAGAAACGCGGTATCCCCGGCTATTTTTAAGTCTAGACCTCCTGTGAGAGAATGTTTTTATACCATTGGGGAATTCGAATCCTACTTTTCAATTTTGAAATAAATTCGAGGTATTTTACATTTCATGTCAGTCATCATTGTAATTCTGTATTCCGTCTTGTATGTCTTTTGAAACACTGTTCCTCACGATTTTTAAAATTGTAAATTGACTTATCCTATCTATTGTTATCGATAGTTGAAAGGATTCATAAATATTTTATTTTATTTATTTATTTTTTATAAATTCTTACAAGGGTATGAGGATTTCATATGTTTATCAATATATTTGAAACAAATACTCAAAAAACCCAACAATGTTCAAAATTGGTTATAATTCCAACGCCACCATATTAGACCAGGATCCCACGCCTATTTTCAAAAATGCTTAATAACAGACAGAATCTTCCTGAGTAGCTCCGTCATTTTTCCGAGACGCCCAACTTTTTCCTCTACCAAATTTCTCGATAGTGGTAGGTAATAAACTGCGCAGGCGTCAATCATGTCGATTTGGTGAGTGCAAAAAAGTCATTAATAGTTATTTAACGAACAAGTGTATTAATAAGGGCGATTAACAATCGAGATATTTTAACGCGTGAGCGGAGCGAGCGCGTTAATGTTTGAGATTGTTAATCGCCATTTTAATTCACGAATTTGTTACAAAACTTTTCCGTCGACAGAAGTTTTCAAAAATAGAGATATCTTATTTTCAATGTTTATTTATTTAACGTTACGATAAAAAACAATCACTATTTCCTATTTATATTAACTCTACTCAAATATAGTTTAATTTTTCTCAGTGGTAGTTTTATTTTATTTTTTATTATTTATTTTCAAATTGAAATAAAAAAAAAAATTACCCTCGGTGGGTTTTGAACTCTCGACCTCAGTGTTGCAAGCCACTGGGTCGCCACGGGACCATATATGGTTTTCAGTGACAACTGGTGTAATAAACATTTTCTAAGATTTTATTTGAAAATTGACAAATAAATAATGACAGGTAGTACTAACCAATATAAAATGTATAAGAGCAATGAATGTTGGGTTGCATATAATCAAATCGTTGATTAATAGAAAATCATTCATTAATAGGGGTCATTAATCAACGATTTTGAGTGCGTTAAAATACATCATAAATGAACGGTGGACGGAAATAATAGTTTTTTGGTTGAACCTCGGGATAATTCGCCAATGTATTCGAAAAACCTTTTGTTCTACAAAATGGATGGTAGGTTAGGTTAGGTTTAAATGTGAGTGAGCCCATATCAGGCTCTCCACTGCGGCCAATGGCCTATTGTGGCTCACCCTATGGTTATATTTCTCCCAGCATATCCAATCTCTTAATGAAATTGAGTAACATATTGGGAGAACAGTTTACCAGATGGTAGGACTGAAGAGTCCCCCACTCCCAACATGTACCAATGACGTGGTCATAAGAAATCATCAGGGCCCAGCGGATTTTTCTATTACCGTTGATTGCATTACACAGGGTGTTTCCTAACTACGGTTTTTAAGTGCAGGGGTGATTTGTTAGGTCATTTTAAGAAGAAAAGTTCCTATGAACATATGTCCGGAGTTGCTTCGTTGCTGAGATACAGGGCGTTGAAATTAAAGAGAAAAAAACGGTAATTATAAAATATAATAAATATCCTACAATCGATTTGGTTGAAATTTGGTACATTTATATGAACTAATAAGGCGCTCATCTAGCCCTAACTAGATTGAAATTATTATGGCCAGTGGCGTCTCAGTGGGCACCACAGCCAACAATATTGTAAAGAGAAAGTACGCCACTGACTTTTTTTCGTAGATTTTCATTTCGTTGGATTGAACAACTCAAAATACAACTTTTTGGTCTCTTGTATTTTCATTATATCTAGCTTCGTTTTCGAGAAAAAACAAAAACATAAAATAAAGACCAAAACTAAAAATATTAACAACTGCGATATTACAGTAAATGAGCAAAATGTCCACCCTCTGATAAAATACACGTCCGCATTCGATTTGCCATTGATTGTCTGACACGTTCAAAAATTCCTGGAGTAGTCCTTATTACATTGCAATTGTCAATTATTAGGTTCCTCAAGTCATTCACATCTACTACAGGAGTTTTATAAACAAGAGCCTTCAGATGATCCCATAAATAGAAATCTAGAGGATTCATATCAGGACTGCGAGCTGGACAATGTTGAGATCCTGCACGTCCAATCCAGCGATTAGGGTAGGTGATGTCGAGATGCTGACGAGCAAGAACACTAAAATGAGCTGGAGCCCCGTCGTGCATAAACCACATGTTGCCTCTTACTAGTATGGGTACTTCTTCTAACAAAATGGGTAAATGATCTCGCAAAAAGTTCGTGTAGGATTCACCTGTTAATCTTTCTGTTAAAAAAAATGGGCCAATTAGGTAGTCACCAATAATTCCTACCCAAACGTTCAGCGAAAATTGATGCTGAAAATGATTTTCTCTAATAGCGTGGGGATTTTCGTCGGCCCAAAAATGGTTATTGTGAAAGTTCATTATAGCATTTCGTGAAAATTTTGCCTCGTCCGTAAATAAAATATTTTGTAAAAAATTATTATTGTGTTCCATCATATGAATTAACCACCTGCAAAACATTAATCTTGGATGAAAATCTCGAGGCAGTAGAGCTTGGACCCGCTGTATGTGGTATGGGTATAGGAGTTTTCTTTTTAGAACTTTCCAAACGGTTTTTGGGCTGACTTCAAGCTGCAGTGCAATCTTCCTGGTACTATTTGAAGGATCTCCTTCTATCGCATCAAGTATAGCTTCTTCTAGTTCAGGCGTTGTTACCGTTTCTGGTCTTCCACCAACTGCATTTTTATTGAAACTTCTAGTTTCGCATAATCTTGCATGTAGCGTTCTAAATGTTTTAGCGCAAGGAATTACTCTGTTAGGATATATTCTGTCCTGGTAAATTCTTCATGCCTCTCCCGAATTTCCACTTGCTAATCCATAAATGAGGTGCATGTCAGCCATTTCAGTGTTAGTATAATTATTCATGATGGAATCGCTGCTAATTGACAACTTTGAATTTTACTGCTATGACAATAATGTTGTCAAAGCGACCTTACCTGCGTTTAAGGGCCATTATTCATTATCGTATGCAGGTACACCTATCGCTATTAAATTATTACGGATGGTGAACAAATAACAACCAATAATCCAAAACAAAAACTAACTTCTGCAATTTGAAATGAAATATGTGTAGGAAAAAGCCTACTATCAATGTCAGCTGGTCTCCAATGCAGGTGTTCATGATATGCAATAGAGTGGCTTTAATTTTTTTTCTAGAAAACGGAGCTGGATATGAAGAAAATACAGAAGACCAAAAAGTTGTATTTTCAATTGCTCAATCTGAAAAAAATGAAAATTTACCAAAAAAAGTCAGTGGCGTACTTTTTTTACAATATTGTTGGCTGTGGTGCCCTATGAGACGCCACTGGCCCCAATAATTTCAATCTAAATAGGGCTAAATAAGCGCCTTATTAGTTCAAATAAAAGTACCAAATTTCAACCGAATAGGTTCCAGGATATTCATGATATTTTATAATTACCGTTTTTTTTCTTTAATTTCAACGCTCTGTATCTCAGAAACGAAGCAACTCCGGACATATGTTAATAGGAACTTTTCTTCCTAAAATGACCTAACGAATCACCACCGGCAGTTAGGAACCGTAGTTAGAAAACACCCTGTATTTGTATAATTAAATGGTCATATTGTCCTACAAATTGAATGGTAAGTGTTCCCAGTCCTACGCTCCGAAATTGTCAATTCCATGGTAAAAAAAAGATTAGTAACTCTAGGACAATGATAACACATGAGGTTAGTGTATTCTTCACCTAAATGATACAGTGCTCAACATTGGATATGTTGTAGATCCTATTGTGTATACTTTTTATGCAGTCTAATTTACAGACCAGTTTCCGAGATGCCAAAAATTCGATTTGTGCTATTTTGTGTTTTATGCATTGATTGATTTGATTCTCACGCTCTAACTCGAAATTGAACTCTCTTATCTTTCGCATCTAATTTTGAACTCATGAGTCCCTTCATTTGAATGAAAATAATGTCTACCGACTTTTTCGCCGATTTCTATTAGGTCTTCAATTATTTTTTTTTTTAGGAAGTGTCTAGTAATCATCTGACAAAGTAATTCTTATTTATTGTCACGTAAATTTTCGACCTGGCGCCATCTAGGTGGACAAGAGCGAAATGATAACAGCAGCCTGAGTGATCACGCCACCTATGGACAAAGAGCGGTGGCTTAAGCCTGGAAACGCCTGGAAGAATGGCAGAGATGGATGGATACTCAGTAATATAGATATGGATGGGGGTGATTTTGATCACTCCTCATGGACTTGTAGCAAGTAGTCGCAGTGGAGCGGTTTCGAACATGCTTCCTCCACCTACCCCCACCACCCCTTTCAAAAATGTAAGTTCAGTCAAAATTTACTTCGCTGAACCATAATGATACGAAGGCGATTTCATGAAAAACAAGAGCAAAGTTGAAATACCTTCAAACTTTGAAAAGCTGTATCTCGGAAACTATCAGGTCTAGAAAGACAAAAAAAAATAAAAAGTTTTTCAAATATTACCTAGTTTAAGAACTACCACTAGTTCATTGTCAAAGTTTCCGAAAACTGAAAAAAGTGCCAAAAAATTGCAGTTTTTGGGTTAGGAAACTGAGTTCCAGATGGGTCTCGAGGTACAAAATTTGAGCAGAGTATATTTACGTCATTCCAAACATTTTGTTGAAAAATCATTACTACCTATTTTATGTAGGTACGTGAGAATATACTATTTCCCTGTACTAAAATTCAAAAAAGAAAAGTAATCTTTCAATTTTTTTTGTATTCTTAACCACTGTTATTCCTTAGAAATTATATTATACCGTCATTCATGGAAGTTCAAGAGGTTAGATTACAACATGTTTATTACTTAACTGTCCTGTATCCGTTTAATTGTCAACGGTATTTGTTATTTTGTAAATGTCATAAATGTGATTTTGTGATTAGTGACTCTATCTAAAAATTTAACGAGGGTAATAAAATTGGTGGTCAACTGCTGCATACCAAACTGGCATCACTCTTATACAGGGCCCTCACCAGGGGAGGGGCAATTGGTGCATTTTGCCCCAGGCCCCCCAAATTCTAAGGGCCCCCAAACGACGTAAGTTTCTGACTGATTGGTTTAAGACCTTCGAATATATTTTACTTACTTCTGTGTGGTACAAAATACTGTAGACTATTGTTGAAAGGGATAAAATTCTTCAAAATCCGAAGATCTCTGTAAACGAGAAAAACCCTTAGAGGTGGTTGGAAATCGATTCTAAGAGAGGCTCAGAATGTAGCTAACAAGAGAAAGAAAAAGGTTTTTTGGTGATTCAACAGAGCCCAACTACACATTTGATTCAAGAGAATCCCGATTCAAAGTTGAAATATATCGGAACAAAAAGAACGGAATAAACATCAAAAGGATTCTCTCACATCCCAGCGAGCACGAAGTATCTCAGAGATGTTAAAAGTAAGAATTTTCGAAACATCAAACCTCCACTGCGATGTTCTGTTTATATATGAATAGAACGTGTATGTAACGGCAAATGTCCGCCGCACTGGGATATTTTCAGGACGTTCCTGGGATATCACAAAGGGCATTTTTCCTCGTTCTTTTCATAGCCTTTTTGAAGACACAATATAGCATTTTCGGAGCTGTTTGTCTAAATTAAATCACTGTATATAAAACATTTTTAAAGTTGTTCCTTGGACATCACGAAAGTTTGAGGGGTATAATCACAAAACTGGAATTATTTCAAAAATTCGTCAACAACAAATAATATTAAAAATGTGGCATAAACAATGTGTTTCCTGTGATAAAAACTATACAATGGAGTCTTTATATGTATATAAATTAACACATTGGTTTTTGCCAAATTTTCAATATTGTTTTTATAGACGGAATTTTTCGCATAAGGTGGGCCAGTTTTGTAATTATACCTTCCATTTTTCGCTTGTTTTTCCATCCTACTGATTGTGCAAATTAACAGTCAAAAAAAATATGCAGATGAAAACCTTAAGGCGAAATAAAAGAAGATTAACTATGGACAAAAATTATTTTAATAGGCCATCAAAAAATCAAAATCAAATTTTCTTCCGTTAATCTCCATTGTTTCGGATGGCGATTGGGTAATTATCGAATTATTTTCTTGTTATATGAAGCTATCTTGTTCACCTTTTAATGATTA